>CM060990.1:427817697-430317697 GCA_030765065.1 Deroplatys truncata
ATACTGCACTGTTATGCCGTGTAAGCTAAACAGTATCTGTGTCACACATCATCAATGCATGCTGTGCATTGGAGAGAAGTTAGGGATTACAAGGCAATCACGGACACATACGATAATACCTTTAAGTAATTGTTCTTTGTGATGTTTAAAGCTTAAGAGAAGTATGTTTCTGGTGATGGTGTTCCCGAGTCACTTTTGTGTTATACAAAAAATGTAATGTGAAAAAGAGAATGCCTCTGTGTATTGCATATATATATTTTTTTTTTTTTTATTTATTTATTTATTTATTTCATCCTTTGAGAAAAACTTACATTGTTTTTTGGACATGTCAGGATTGGATATGTAGAAATTTTACATTACAGCAAGTAATACTAAAATAATTCTTAATAATAATAATTACAGGTCAGTTTCGTTACAAGAATACTATGTTACAGAATAACAAAATTAAATAATACATGTACTTTAATTATGTGATTATGGAAAACATGGTTCATTTAAATAGTCATTTATATGTAAATATTGCCTTTTAGAAGTAGCTTTCTTAGTTTACCTTTAAAAGATTCTTTATTTAAGTTTTTTATTGAAGTATCTAGTTTGTTTTACATTAAGATACCCAGATAGGAAATGCTTGCTAGGATTTTTGTAAGCCTATGGCTATCCAAATGTAAGTTATTGAGATTTCATCTGTTGTAGTTATGCTATTCTGAGTTCTTTTGAAATATAGTTATATTATTATGAATGAAGTTTAAGGTTTCAAGAATATAAAGGCATGGGAAGGCAAAACTTCATTGAATATGTATCTACTTGGTGTTCTTATGGGTACCTTCAGAATTGCCTTTAAAATTCTTTTTTGGATTGTGAGAATGTGTGTTGCTTTTGGAGAGGAACCCCAAAAGGGGATGCCATAGCTGATTTGGGACTCGATGCAGTTGTGATACACTATCTTTAGTATTTCTTTGGAGCATACATTAGCCAATTTACGAACAGCATAACATAATTTGTTCAGTTTGACACTTAGTTGTAGTACATGGGTTTCCTATGAGAATTCGTTATCAATCTAGATTCCCAGGAATTTTGTTATGCATTTTTTAACTATGGGAGTTTAATTTATATATGTCTAGATTATTGTTTTTTTATTGGTTATGGAAATACAGATATACTGTTTTTTCTACATTCAATAAAAGTTTGTTCTCTGTTAGCCAACATTGTAAGCTATTATTTGCTTCATTTACTACATTCTGGAGGGATAATGAGTTTTCACTGCTGAAAACTAGGTTTGTATTGTCTGCAAACATTATTGTATGCTCTTTTGGAATGTTCAATGAAAGATCGTTTATGAAAATAACGAACAATAGTGGTCCTAGGATTGAATCTTGAGGCACTCCATGATTTACTTTTAGTGTTTCTGATTGAACTGTGTCAATTTCTACAATTTGTACTGTATTTTTTAGGTAGGATGCAAACCAATCTTTTGCTATTCCTCTGTTCCTAAATGATCTAATTTGTTTAGCAAAATGTCATGATTTACTAAGTCAAAAGATTTAGTGAGGTCTATAAAAAGTCCAAGAGAGTGTTTTTTTGTTATCTTTTGCATTTAGGACTTGTTTAATGAAACCAAATATAACCTTATTAATAGACTTGTTCTTTCTAAAATCAAACTGGAAAGGGGAAAAATAACTGCTTGTTTCTAAAAATAAAGTAAGTCTGTTGTACATTATTCTTTCAAGAATTTTTCAAAGCACAGGCAGTAGTGATACGGGCCTGTAGTTTTCGATGTTGCTTTAATCTCCCTTTTTAAAGACTGGTATTACCTTTGCCATTTTAAATGCATCTGGGTAGACACCCGAGGAGATGGAAAGATTACAAATGTCAACAAGAGGATTAATTATACTGTTTGCTCATTTCTTAATAATAAGGCTGGGAATTCCATCTACCCCAAAGGAGGATTTATTTTTTGAGCTATTTATTACGTTTAATATTTCCTGAGAGGCTACTGGTACTAGAAACATTGTTTTACTAATCGAGGGTATGGCTGCAGAATGGCACTTTGTTAAAGGATTGGAGGGGATATCAGTTAGTTTATTTACTACAGTTGTAAAATATTTATTAAATGCTTGGGCTATTTCTATAGGTTCTACTACTTTTTTCCCATTTTGCTGTAGTTCAATATTTTCTTTGTTTTGTGGAGCCTAACTCTGTTCTTACTGCATTCCATACTTCTGTTTGCAGATCTCAGGATATACTTTTTATTATTATATCGCTTTGCTTCTAGAATTACTTGTTTTAAAATTGCTACATAGTTTTTAAAGTAGGCGATGAATTGTGGATCATTTGTGCTTTTACTAATATCATGAAGGGGTCTCTTCTTTCTACATGAGATGATTATTCCTTTTATGATGCATTTCTTACTTTTTTTGCTTTTGGCATACTTCTGTATTTGCTTTATTTTTTTTTAGAGGAAATGCAATATTCATGTGGTGCTTAATAGTAGCAGTAAGCTTTTCTACTTTGGTGTTTAAAGTTGTTTCTTTTATTACATCAGACCTATTTTCATTTTTTATTAAATATTTTAAATAGTCTGTGTTTTCCTCATAACTTATTATTTGCTGTGTTGGATAACTTGTCTCTAACTCTGGGATTTTAGCCGTATTGATATGGAGTTGTGATCTGATAAAGCAAGATTTGTATTTTCTGCTGAATAGGAGTAGTTTTTGCTAATTAGTATCTGATCAAGGCACATTTGACTGCTGTTTGTTATACGAGTAGGTTTGTTTATTACTGTTTTAAGGCAATAGGATTGAGCTAGTGACATAAATTCTAGGTGAGTTTTGCTACTATTACTTAGAAAGTCTATATTAAAGTCTCCACATATCAGTAGAAGTTTATTTTCTTTTTTATGCTCTTCTCTGTGCTTTTTGCATTTCAGCTAGCAATTTGCTGAATTAATGTCCCCACTTTTCCTATATTTAATTTTCACTGCAAAATTGTTTCCACATGTTCGGAACTTCTTAGAGTTCCTGTTTTCCTTTGTTTTGTTCTCTCACTACTCTGTTCAAAGTCCATATTTGGTCTTCCCATCTTTGAAGTTGAAGAAATATTTACATCAATGTCGGAAACAAATTCTCTAGTAGGCCAGTTTTTATTGCCTTTAAAAAGTCTCTTTCTACCAGCTCTGTTTAGTCATCGAAACAACTCTCTACAAAATCTGGAAACCTCCCTTTTTAGTATTATGAATTTTTCTTCAGAGGTTACTATTCTTGATTCTGCTATCATATGGTTCAACCAAATTGTCTGTTCCTTTCTGGAACCGATTTGTGTTACAATATTGCACATAAAGCTCCTCTTCTACGTCTATATGCCATTTCGCACTCGATGATTAAGCAGAGCATCCCAAATAAGTTGGCTTTTTGAACAACATAATATTAATTTTTAGTAACATTTCATAACCATAGACAGAAATAATTAGAATTATTTATAATATAAAGCACATTTTGATTTTTATTTAGCATAAGGTTGTAATTTTGCTAATCAGTATCTTTATGTTCTAACCTATTCCCTCAGTAGCAGCTTTTCTTGGCATATCAAAAGGTGTGAGGAGGCACAATTTTTCTTTTACAATCTAAAATTAGAATTCTCGGACAATATATTGTAATATAAATCAGAATCGGGGAGCTTTGAGAGAAAGGTTTACGTCTGCATAAATATGTTTTTATTTTTCGACGGAAGCCATTTACTATGGCATTAAACACTTAAAAAGGCAAGTAATAATGTGCTATGATTAAAGCACCACTATGTCAAAATATTAGTCGTATAAAGAATAAACTATAAGATGCCAGAAAGTTATATTGAAATGTGCATGAGAAATAAGCTTATGGGAAGGCATCAGAGACACGCACAACCTCTCTCTTTCAGCTCTAACCACTAACTGAAGAGGATGGAAGTACAATCATCACCTGCAGTTTTACGAATCACAGATAATAGAACAGTGATAGGTAAGGTACATTGTGTTATTCACACTTTGAAAAATAAATTTTTGGCCAGGTTTTGAAGTGATTGGTACCACTGTGTAATGGTCTCAAGAAAAATTCTTTTGGGTAGTACCTTCTTAATAGATTTGGCTACATTATATGCATACTACTAGCTTAGAAAGTTATCAAGAATAATTGTCTCGAATATGCTCTGAAAAAAATGTTTTTCATAAAATGGTGTTCAACTTAGATTCATGATTGTAGTACTAGATCTCAATTTCATTGTGTCAAACATCAATATTCCAAAGCATCTGAGTCTTGGGTAACAAAAAATAAATATGAGGAATCTGACAAAGAATGAAAACTGCTAAGATGAGTGAAATGGTGGGGGGGGATCTTTATATTTGCAATCTATGGATCCATTACTGGGCAATTGATCTTTCACTACCAAAGAATATTAGTGAATTTATTTAAAGGTGAGTCGGAATTGTTACACTAACATCACTTAAGTTTACTTAGTGTAACAATTCCGACTCACCTTTAAATAAATTCAATACACATCACTGTTTCTAGCTTCTTTTCATTACAATATCAACGTAATATTAGTGAAGTTTGAAGCCTACATATACTCCACAGGATTCTGCAAATGCATTTTCTAATATTATGCACTACACATGATAGTATGACGACTTTTCTTCTGTGTCCAATACCAGTCCATGAATTAATCCATGCTTTGATCTATTTGTGGCAGGAATATTGCTAAGTTTTGTTAGCAGGATTATCGGCATTGAGTAATTTCTTCAATTGCTTTTTTTTTTTAACACAAAGTCATACCTCATAATGTTCAAAGCATTACAATCTGTAATTAACTTGTGAAAATTGGGGTGCTTTGTTATACAAATAAAGTTGCCCTTCATCAATTTTGTGTTTTCATAGTCCAAACAACACACACTTCCCTCATCATTACTCATAGGTATAATTTTCATTGCACTTACACCAATAGATAGAACCAGCACATTTATTCATGTTCACATTGTCATGGAATTGCTGTTACAATGGTTAATTCTTGAAATCACATTTTTTTTTTGGTTCAAACTGATAGGTCAGATACCATGTTCACTCATTTTGAAAGCAGATGCTGGACTGATGCCTATCACTTATGAGAAACCCCTTGAGTGCAAGGTTGCAAGTTCAAGCTAAAGTTACGCTCATTTGAAAGTATTATGTTAACAGTTAAGACAGGAAAAATATTAGCTGCTAATGACTGAGCATGTGCATCATGAGGGTGGCAGAACAATAGTGCTCAGGAGGTGCAGAGATCAACCTTTTATGGGATGTGTATATTACACTTCACAAAATGGACATCATCGCCATTCAAAAAATGTTCAAAACAAACCATTATTTTACACCATGAAAACAGAATGAAAAATGACCTGCCACAGTGATCACAAAAGTTTGCACCATCAAGATCGAAGGCAAGCTCCTTGGAATAATAATCTATTCAGAACGTTCAGCTAGGTAACCACTCTTAAAGAATGCATATATAATCATATGGTATAACAAGGTGACGAGAACTGATGGAATGTGATGGCATGTAACTGAATGCAAAAGTCTGTCAAGTTTATTGTGGAACTGGCTATCCTTTATGGCATAGCTGCAGATGATGGGATAATGTTTTATATGCACAAAAAAAAAAAAAAAAAAAAAAAATCCAGAGGCTGAATTTGTCCAGTGGTTCTAGGTGATATGAATTGCAATGTCACACACTTTTCAGGAGATATAATCTGCTAAAGCAGAATCAGTTTCAAGTACGTTCTGGAGCCTCAAGCTGTGCTCACCTTTGGATACTTACTGTTCTGCCCTCTTGCCATTAGCAGCCAATATTGTTGTGACGTATTAGACCATATGTGGGGTTTTGAATGCTGTAAATACCATTGACCGATTGCGACCTTGCACTTAAGATGTTCCTAGTTAGTATTAACTGGATTACGAGAAGTAGTTGTTTTTACTTCTGCTCTCTGTTTATAGAGATAAATTATAATTTCTTATAGTTAAAATTACATAAGGACTTTGTCATTTAAAGTACTTTGTAATGCTGCATACTTGTTTTATCTCGTTTCCCAGTAGTTGCCTGCTCTTGACATCATGCTTGTATTGAGGAACACGATAACCACTGACCTTAAGAGGATGTGACTGCATGTGTTTGTAATTATTCTTGATTGCAGATAAACTAATGTGATAAATGAAATATTTATTTTTGTGTGTCTTTTTGCTTTATATAATTAAGTGGCATTTCATCCCAAAGATTTTGAAATGCCTGTTTCCTGAAAAAACCTGTGGAGGGATTCTTTTGGTATATGTTCACCTATTTTGACTAACTTTGCTTCCATAAGAACATAGCATCTGGATACATGTTTGGTATCATTAAGTTGTCCTGTCTGTTGTATCTTTTTAACAAATTGGTGAACAGTATCTCCCCCTGGAACAGAATTGCCAGGGTATTTTGTTATGAATTGCCTTATTTTTCTCCAAGAGCTTATTTATACATGGGTGTCAAACATAAAAGCTCTTTGTTCAAGACTATTTGTATAATGAGTAACAACTGATGCATAAGAAAAGCACACCAAGTCTTCAACACACAACTACACACGTTCAATGCCTAACTCATACTGATAATGGGAACCAGCATTTGCTAGTAAATGACCTTGACAAATACAAAAGTGAGCTCTGTTGTGTTTGTGTGAGGCAATTTTTTCTCCTTCCCTGCTACTGCCACCATGACGGTCACTCTCCTATGGTCAGTAATAGCATTAAAAAAGACAATCACAGAAACTTAATAGGCAACACAATGTCAAAATTGCATTTTCTAATAAACGCAGAAAATAATTATATTTTTACTCATATTGCTCCTTAGATACCATCTGAGTGCAAGGAAAATGCAGCAGTCATCCCAGAAATGAGGCATCAAACTTTTTATTGAAAAATAGCTTTTTGAGACATTTTGATATAAAAGATCTTTCTGAGAAAAAGAAGTGTTAGAGAAAGGAGGGGGCTAGAGCGTGTGCGCATGCATGCAAAAGAGAGGGGGGGGGAGAGAGACACACACACACGTGCGCACACAGAGTAACGAGTTCAGTCAAGTTTTAAATATTTGTTGTTTCGTGTTTGAATGTGTCCATATGTTAATTAGTAAACTCTGAAATGTTAAGTGGCTTTTGTTTTGTTTCTTTTGAGGTCTAGAGATTAGGTAATATGGCTAGCAATTAATTACTAACATGTTTATTAACTGTTGAACACAAATATTTATTACAGCATTGCACAATGGCAGTGAAGAGCAAAATACTATTTTTCAAATTTATAGAGAAAGTAACACAAGCTATTGCTAACAAACTCATCAATGGGACCTTTGCTATTCTATTCTTTGATTAGATATTTTATTATAGTTATCAATATCTAATGATTCTGCTGTTGATTAACCAGTTTATAAGGCACTAGCTGTCCTACCCAGCGTTGCACAGATGGATTTTTATGTTTGAAATGCATATATATATTAGTAGTTCTAAAAACACTAAGAGAAGTAATCCTAAGAAATATGGGATTTTGTGGAAATGTATTTAAAGTTTAGAAAAATATAACAAACCTGAATAATTAAAAGCGCATTTTGTAGTTCGACACTTTAATGTATTGTTATGCTGCATGATTTTATATATTAGTGAATAATGTACCCAAAACATAAATTCAGACATCATATAGAAAACAGACATATTGTTTTATTCCTATAATCTGTAAATGTATATGCAAGTAAAGCTTGGTAAAACAGTGCACTTCACGTAACGTGATGTAACAATGTAATATGAAATTAAAAAATGACTGTAAATTAAAGGCATGTTTGTTTATTTGCTTTATTGCACTTATTGGTATATGGTTAGTTCTGATAGGTAGTTCCAATGGTGACACATGGCTTTTACATATTATTCCCCCTGCTCCCCAGGTGCCTACCTTTGTAGGTACAGTTTTGGTGCACCCGAGTCCTGAACCACATTATGCCTCAATGTGGGCTCCTCTACAAGGTGATGAGGTATCCCGTAAAACCCCAGCTCACATGTAGGCTCTGCATGGAGACTTGTGTCGGTAGAAAGGGTTATCCTGGCACTGGAGGAATGTGTATGTGCATCTGGATTCTGTCTTTACAGTTTTCAGGGAAGGTGCATACTTCCAGTATACCACTTTGGTTTCTGCTTTACCTAAACAGGAGTTACAGACTAACCCACCACTAGTCAGTCGGCCAGACTAGGTATATACCTAACTCTAGGATGAATAGGGTTTTTCTGCTATGTCCCCTGAGTAGCCCTGTCATCCCAGTGTGGCGACACCCTGTTGGGCTCAGTGGTGGGTGGGGAGCATTGGGGGATGAATTATTTCGGTTATGACATCTCCAACCAAACCAATACCAGTACAACTAAAATGGCAAAGACTTGTGAAAAAGAGGTAATGCCAATGCCCTATGCTCATCTGTTATAAGCTAGCCAGAAGTTCAGTATTTTCTGCGGACTAACCCTTTTATTATGCAGGCAGGTGTACATAAAATCTCTGGTCCATTAGCAAGATAGCAACATGTACAGGTTTATGGAATGGCTCTCTCCTCATCAGGATGATTTCCTGCCACCAAAGCCTTTATTGAGTCTTCTTGCTCCACGGTTTCCCACTCCAGGTGGAGAAATACCTATCCTGAGTTGCTCAAAGGGTTGTCACTACCTCTTTCCTAGACGGCTTGTCAGAGGAGGACATTTGGGATTACTTGGCAGTCCAGGGAGTTCTCAGAGTTTTATCGCATTAAGGTTAAGCGCAAACGTATGTTTGTGCCCACCTGCACTCTGTTTCTCACCTTCGATGGGATGGATCTTCCTCGAAGAATTAAGGCCACATCTGTTCATCCATATATCCCTCCACCTATGCAGTGTTTCAAGTGACAGCGCTTTGAACATACGAAGCCATCTTGCAAGTGTCTCAAAGACGTATATGCCACTAGCGGGCGGGAATTGCACGAGGAAGTATGTACTTTATACCCTGTTGTGTCAACTATTATGATGCCCACCCAGCCAGTTCTCGAATGTTCCCCTTTTTTGTGGGCAAGTCATTCAAGAGATTCCTGTCAAAGAAAAGCTTACCTTTATTGAGGACTGGAAGTGTCACCTCGCACGCCAACCAAGTCTGACATTCTGCACTTTAAATTCTGTGGTTCGCCAAACAGTACCGAAGCTGGACATGGTCGCATGCATCAACAGCACAAGCTCAACAATTGCAAACTACGATACCTACTGATCGGCCATCTAGGGGATACATGCTCATCAACTGCAATACCTGCAAAAGCATCCCTCACTTCTGCTGAATCGGTGAAGTTTCGAACATTGTATACGTATGTGCGCTCACTTCCTGAAAGTCTTCCGCATCAAATGCGTCTGCTGGTAAGTCCAAGAGGAAGAAAGGTTCTCCTCCTTCCCCTTCTAGTATTTTCATCATGTCCATGACTGTTAAATTTCTTGTAATTATATTCCGGAAAATGTTACAGAAATTGCCCCAAAACCTTTTCAATTTAATGAAAAATTCTCTTGACTGTCGGTACAATTTTGAGCTTCGCTGTTTTCGGTTTTCGGTCTAGAAGACCCTCTGCTAAAATTTCTGGCGCCAGAAGGCCCTTCACCTTCATTATGTCTCGGGCCTAATCTCTTTCGTTTTTTCGAACGAAGTTAAACCTTTAGGATTGGTGTTTGTCGAAAGCTTTGTTGGTCGGTACACATCTCTTATAGCGTGGTGTGATCGTGCTCATAATATTTTGCGTGTTTTATGTAGCACAACCTGGGGAGTTGATCGCACCTTGCTTCTGCGTTTGTATCTTGCGCTGGTCCGTTCAAAACTGAATTGCGGGTGTTGTTTATTCCTCCTCGCTCTTCAACCTTACGCCACTGGAATGTAATTCACCATCTGTACGATTGGGTATTGTCGCCTTTCCAATTATTCCCGTTCTCAGTTTGATGCGGAAGCTGCTGAACTCCCTTTGTCCTATCTTCAGCTACGCTTCACGGCTATCGTCAACAACCGTCTTCTAGTTGCTTTATTGACAGTCCTCTGACAATCAATATACGACTAACTCATTCAGTTAGAGGTTCGCTTCCGCATACTTATTCGACGGTTGGATGTTGCACTACCTCCTACGCTTCCCAGAGGGGAGACGCGCTTTTCGCCATAGTTAGATTTCACGTCTTCCATCTTGGATTGCTCTGGAAGTCAAAGTCCATAACCCCGGTTTTGATCGTTCGTTCCGCCTTTTTGTTTTAGCTTCATGATTTCGGTGACTGCACTTACCTTTTGTACTGAGGGTTCAAAGGATGATCGAAGGATGTTGGAGGCATAGGATGTTGGTCGCCATAGTTTTAGCTTTTGTCTTTCGCCCAGTGCTGGACTTTTACTGCTCAGCCTTTTGGTATATATCGGGCTTTTTTATACCTCCAACGGTAGGATCTATGACACTGTCTCATTTGTACAGATCCCCTCAGCGCACTTCAGAGCCTACGAGCGCTGTACACTTAGTCTTCTCGTACGGTAGCCAGGATTGCACTCACTCACTCACTCGCTCGCTGATGCTGGTGTCAAGGTATCGTTTATGCGAGTTCCTGGATATGTAAGCTTTTCGGGAAATGAAGCTGGCGATTCCACCGCCAAGGCTGCTATTTAATTTCCCAGGTGTTTTATCAACACTTCCCTTAGATGATTTTCGTGTGTTTTTATGTTAGGCTGTTTCCTCGCGCTGCCTTGCCGAGTGGTCGGCTCTGAGAGGGGACAAACTTGGGGAGGTTAAACTGCTGGCGGTCGCCTGATATACTTCATACCGCGCTTTCCGTGAAGCGGTATTTTAGCCAGATAGCATATCGGACACTGCGGTTCCAGCCATAGTCATTTACTGCGTGGTAACCCCGCTCCACTTTGCTCCCATTGTGATGCGCGTCTGACGGTACGCCATATTTTAATTCAGTGTCAGTTTTTAACTCCGCTACGGATATCTTTGTTGTTGCTGGACAACCTTTCCAGTGCGTTGGCTGTGACTGTTGAACGTGTTTTATGTTACATTAGGCGTTGCAGTTTAGCCGGCAGTGTATAGCATCAGTTTTTCATGCCCTATAGTGTGTTGCAGGGCATATCATCTTTCACATTTTGGCGCCTTTTATTCTTTCTTATTGTTTCGTGCTTTGTTTTAATACTTTGTTTTGCTCTCGCGTTCTACATTTCCTGGCACTGGAGGATTTTATTCTCTTTTGTAGTAATTGACTATGCCTTTTATATTTTGTGAAAGTATGGCATTTACGCAGATAGGGCGCTAATAACTTAGTTGTGCGCCCTTAATGACATTTGGTAGAGATCGCAGAGTATGTATTTACTTAATTTGAAAGAAAGCCAGTTTTCTATAGAAAAGCGCAATCTAGGACAATTAACTTTTTTACTGCTTATTAAAGGTTTTCCGAGTATACTGGTATCAAGATTTTGTAGCTAATTTTAAATCTTTTAATTATAAAAATATTTAAATATCGTAAAATAATTTCTAAAAGAAATTGCTTTCATTTATAGGGGCACTGTTCTCAAAAAATAAAGATAAGAACTCTGCCAATTTTTTATTTTGAGTATTTATAAGTAGGTTAATAGCTTAAGATAGCCGGTTAACTATATATCCATTTGAGGGACTAATTTAATTTTAAAAAAATAGTCACAAGAAAATAATTTTGGTGTAATTTTGTTCATGGAAACTGTGTAATTTAGGATCAAAATCTTTAACCTAGTAAACGCAGCTAAACATTCTGTACAACCACGAAAAATATTTCTAAGTTAAATCAATTTTGAGAAAAGTGCACCTGAAGTTTAAAAAATACAATTTACGGGAATTGTCTAAAACAATAAGGGGAGCACATTGTTACATACAATATACTATAACATCTCTGGACCATACGGGCCCTTTAAAGGTCCAAATAAAAAAAATACATAGGTATGTTCCTTATGCCAGTTTATAATCCATTACAACAGCAAAATCATTTTTAACCCGAATCTCTACCAAGTGTTCTTATCCCACTAATCCCCCCCTCAAGGAGATCTATCGCAGAACTCTTCTAATGGTATCGGCGCTCCGCGGGGTCCTTCATCTCCTCTAGTATGCTTTTCTCGCTGCTTGATTCAGTTGATGTCCCTGATTGCGAGTGTCCTACCGTGGAGTCTAGGGAAGACGCTGAGTTATAAACGATAATCCCAGCACGAAACACAAAACTAAACATGCATCGACCGAAGATTTGAAGTGTTGCCGGTCCTCTCCCGAAATGACTCTCATGCGAAACGCTTTCTGCTCTACCACACTGCAAGCTGTAACTGTACAAATTACGCTTTCTTGTTTAAGTTTTTCCTCTAATCTTTACGTCCCTCCTTTGACTTCCCTCTCTGAAGCGGATATTTTACTTCTTGTATCACAGTTTCTCATTCCATATCGCTTGTTGGGGCACATCAGCCATTGGGGCTCTTTTAGGACCTGCACGAAAAGCTCTTTGGCTAGCTCTATCTTTCAGTTCTCAATTCCGGCTCTCCATTTCTTTTTGACTCCACCAGTATCTTTTCTCATGATCTCTGTTTCCGTTCTCCACAGCTTTCTCGCTGTTTAGAGCGGTTTCGTCGTTTGGATATCCATTCCATTGATTACTTTCCGTGTACTATACGTCTCTTAGGCTCCCACGTATATTCCTCTTACAGGGTGGCAGGCGGGCCTGGTGGCTGGGAAGGGCTGTTTGGGGTCTTTTTAGTTGACTCCCAAACGGTAGATTCTATGGTGGAACATTTCACTTCGGTTATTACTACCACCGTCCAACGGTATTCCTAATTTGTCTATTCATCTTCGACGTGTCTCGGTCCCTTGGTTGTCTGGAAATGTAGACTGCTATCCGGAATCGCAAAGATGTGCGGTGACATTTTCAGTGTCTTACGCTTGACAATTTAATTCATCGAAAAAGAAAACTGCGAAAACCCATTAATAATTAGGGAGAGCAAGAAGGCGTCGAGGCCGATACCTGGTAACCTTCAGTTGTTTCACACCTGGTTCTATTATTTGGGATAAGCTTCGACGTGTGGCAGGTAAGGCACCCAGTCATCAATATCCGGACTAAAGATGGCTCACGACAGTGTCGCCGATTAGGACGCTGTCGCTGACCCCTTAGGCAGGATTTTTGCAGCAATTTCCAGTTCCGCGCATTATCGTACCATATTTCTGTCCACTAAAGCAGCGGCTGAAGTCCAGGAGTTGTCTAATCACTCGGAGAACGGCAAGTGTTTATAACTGTATCGTTTCGTAGGTGGGAGTTGGAACATGCCCTTTCCTTTTCTCCGCTGTCAGCTCCTGGACCAGACAGTATTTATATCCAAATGCTAAAAGAACTGCCCTGAACGTAATGCTTTCTCCTTACGCTGTACAATCGCATCTAGCGGCCCGAAGGAACATTTTTTGCTCGTTGGCGCAAATCCACAGTAGTGCCTATACCTAAGTAAGGAAATGACCGCCAGCATCCTTCCAGCTACCAGCGAATTTAAACAGTTGCGTCTGCAAGATGATGGAACTCGTGCTCAATAGGTCATTGGCATGGTGGCTCGAATCTCAGAATCTTCAATCTTCTGCTCAATGCGTTTTCGGCGACGCTGTTTCACTGTTGATAATTTTGTTTACTTATCTACCCACAGCATGGACAGATTCTCAAGAAAAAGGCAGACTGCAGCCATATTTTTTGATTTGGAGGGCTGGTATACTTTGTACTCTGCATTAACGGGACTTTGCGGTCATTTACCACTGTTTATTTAGGAATTCTTGAAACACTGGTTTATAGAGTCCACGTGGGCTCAAGTTTATCTGATCGTTTTACCAGGAATGGAGTACCTCAGGGCTCAGTATTCAGCGTCACCTTGTTTGCTGTCACCATTAATCCCATTGTTATTTGTGTATCCCCAGTGGTATCGTCGATTTTTGTAGATTTTGCTACATTTTGTAGTTCTCGGCAGACTAGTCCTATGGAACGCCGCCTCCAGTGTGCCCTCGACCATCTTTGCACTGAAGTTTTTTCCAACTTCACTTTGAATCAGAAGTTCTCTCATTCACAGGCTAAGCGAAATTCCTGGTCATTGTGTTGGACGGGAAACTTGGTTGGTCCTCACATATTTCCTATCTGCAGGCGAGTTTTGACTGTTCTCTTAACATACTACATGTTGTATCACGACTTGGGGAACTGATCGCTCAGTGCTCTTATGCCTTTACTGTGCGATAACCCATTCCAAACTAGATAAAGCGTGTATTGCATACTCTTCCGCACGACACTCGATACTGTGTCGCTTAAATACTGTTCATCATCGAAGCCTCTAACTGTTATCGGGCATGTCAGACTAGTCCGGTCCACAGCCTTTATGCGGTAGCTGCCGAACCTCCATTGTCCTTTCTGCGCTAGTCTTTTATGCGGTTAGTTTGGTGGCTATCAACCTTGTCCTATCACCCGTTTTGTGTTTTTTTTTTTGGACCATTCCCTGGGTATTCAGTATGCGACCAGGTGTTGCCTTACTCCCTCCCAGGGTTCGTTTTCACATGCTTCGCCAGAATTAAATTAAATTGAGTTTTATTTATGGACGCTCTGTAACTGCTGTGGTTCTTAGCGTCCCATTCTATATTGGGCGTGAAAGACCAGTAATTTTGCTCAGAGGCCTCTTTATCAGGGTTGAGGTTCTTTTACGTGCCGTAAATCTACGACACGGGACCACCAGCTTTACTTCACTTCCGAAGGAAGCCATGCTAAGGATTTTTATGCCCAAAAAAAAATCCATCGCCCTCCGACGGGTTTGAACGCGCGACCTCTAGAACTAGAGGCTAGCATGGTAACCACTACACCATGGAGGACAACATATGCTTCGCCAGTTGAACATACCCATACCTGCTACAATTCCTAATATGGAAATGTGGTTTCCCCCATGGTTGCACATCAAAACACACTTCCATCTTAGGTTGATGTCCTTGCCAAAATCTACAACCCCCAGTTCAGTCATTCAGCCGTTTTATAGCTTCAGACATGGCTTGCAGACTATGCTTTTATTTACATTGATGACTGAGATTCCTTTTATTGTTTGCAGCAGTGTTTTAGTTTTTAGCACTATGTCTGGTTTTCATTGCAGAACTTTTGGCATCCATCAGGATCTCTTATACTTTTGGCGGCAGAGACTACATTGGTGTCCAATATATACTGATTCCCTGAGTGCCCTCCAAAGTCTTCATGAGTTATACAGCTACCATCCTCTCATACAGTGCATCCAGGATCTCCAAGTGCTTGCTACTACTGCCAGCAATGTGTTTTTTGTATGAATTCTTGGCCATGTTGGCTTGCCAGGGAATGAAGCTGCTGATGCTGCTGTTTTATCTACCAGGTTTTTTAGATCTTGTGTGCCCTTGAATGATTTTAGTGTGGTTTTTTGATGTGACATTCTTTTGTGCTGGCAAAATGAATGGTCAGCCATGCGTGGCAACAAATTACAGGAGATTAAGCCCCTCCCCATCATCTGGGTTACCTCTTCTCCTGCCTTGCATCATGAAGTAATTTTATGCAGATTAAGAATTGGACACTATCATTTTAGCCGCCATTTTTTATTGTTTTGGGAACTTGTCCCTGTTTGCACTCATTGCAATGAGGCTTTAGTGGTGCACCATGTTTTAGTCCAGTGCCAGCTTTTAGTTACACTTCATGTTTCTATGGTGTTGCCAGCTGATCTTTCTGGCCTTCTGGCAGATGACTCAAGTGCTGTTGGCTGTCTCCTATGTTTTATCTGATGCAGTAGCTGTGATGTCTTGAGTTTAACATCAGTTCTACTTATGCAGGATTTTATCTCAAGTTTTTATGCTTTTCGATTTATCCTCTTTTGTGCCCTTTATTGTGTAGCTTTCATGTTTCACCCAGTTTTAAATGTTTTCTAAGGCTACTGACACTGATTTTTTTTTTTTTTTTTAAACAGTAGCTTTTAGTTTTTTTTGTCTCCAAGGGCATGTGTCTTATCCATTCTTATTTTTGAACATATGTATGTCATGCATTTACTTTTAGCCAGCTTTTTGTTATTTTGGACATGATGTATGGCATAGGGTGCTAATAACCACTGAAGTTATGTGCCCATAAATCCTATTCCTACTACATATTGTACTATCTACTTGGCTGTAGCAATTTGAGATAACAATTACTCATATTATTGTTTTATGTTTGATATAAACCACTTCTGTGGAAAACTATAGTTGACAAAACAAAGCAACTGAAGAAAAGCATTATAAAATTGCAAATATTTTCATAGAGAATACAGTAACTACAACACAGTATTACTCTAGGCCTCTGCTTCAGCTGATAGGTGTGAACTAGTTGCATGATAATGTTATTTATGAAAATAGGATGGAAATGTTTAACATTCACAAGCTCTTAAGCTATGATAAGGGAAGTTATGTTAAGTGAACCATAAATAGCACCATTTAACAACCTTTGTTAGACTTTCATGTGACATGTCATATTATGTCAAGTTCATTATAATCCCGGCTTGAGGGGTTCAAACTAAGGGTAGACATGGCTTTTGAAAGTTGTAGAAAGCTTGTAATTTTCACTGGTTCTAAGAGAAATGTTCTAGGTTTCATCCAGATGGTTAAACAATGTGGGTTTCTAAGTAAGGGCTTGAAAATATGGGTAAAGGTAGCTTTTGGAATTGTAAATAACTAACCTTTTTTCAGAATCTATATTGCGTAAGTCGTCATCTTCTCCAGACATGGGAGATCTTGGTTGTTAGGTCATTCTTCCTCTGACATCCTAATAAAACACTGTAAGGTCCTCATTTCCTTTATACAAAGTTGGACATTGTAACAAATACCCCTTATCCATAACTGAATTTGAACCGTGGCATGGTGTGCAGTTATCCAAATTTAAAATTTTTAGTGATAAATATTTTGCAGCCAGTCATGTTCCATTTCCATTTTAAAGGTAGCTACTGCTTGTAGGTTTTTTGTTCCATAATTTTGTAATGGTTTGCCAATGTAGTGTATAGTGTAAATAGCTACTGATAAGTATAGTAATACAGATTTGTTTGTAGGGGAGTAAAAAATAAAGCTCGGGTAGTGTTTCTGAAGGCTGTAAGGAACTCTGGGGTTGAAAATAACAATATCAGTAGTGTTTGAAGGCTGCAAGCTAACCTATAGTTCTTTGCCAGGTCCTATATCATAAGGAGTAATATTTTGTCCAAAATTAGAGCTGAGAATGGTTAAGTTAAAGTTGCATAATTTCTGCAATATGCAGTATACAGTTGCTACACCGAGTAGATAGAGTATTTTATTTGGTAACAGGTTTATAAAGGTAATTAAGTAGTTTTGAGGATGTGAAATAAGATGAATAAATGAATTGTAAACTGGATTTCAGTTTGAAAATTAAATGATTCACGCTGAAAACATATTTGTACTATATGTAGTAGCCAAATGTTTGTTTCTTCATGGAATAGAATACTTAGAATTGCTAAAGAATTTTTTAAAATGTGGAAGTTTGCATCTTGGCAAAATATTTTATTTTTTTAAAAACTTCCTCTTTTGGCAGGAAAGGTTCAGGTGCACACACGTAGTCCCCAGTTGTCAGTTCACTTAAAGGATCTTCCTCCTCTTAGTTCAATATTTTATTGCTTCTGCTTTAAATAGCAAGGGCTGTCTGTACCTGCAAAACCTCTTCACCTTGACAGCAGTGTCAGTGGACAAAGTTAATTTTTCTTGATGCTCTTAGCTTCTCTGCAATGAACACTAACAAGCACTGTTCACAGCTCTTGAAGAGTAAGGTGTAGACACATTTGGACAGTCTTATAGCCTCTTGCCATTTGAAAATGGCCCTTAACTCATTTTCCATCTGATTTTAGAAATTGCTTGTAATGTTTTAAAAATATTTCTTTTATTATAATTATTTGTAAAATCTATATAAATTTAAATGCAATTCTTTTGAAAGCATTCAAACTGTCTTGTTTTCTGCCAGTTGCATGCTACATATGTTCAGCAGCAAATGCTACAATTCATTGATCTGCTTTTCCTGATCACAATTTCTATTATAAACAGCAACAAAATTGTATTGGGCGTGTGTATTTCAAGTTTGTAGTTCTTCATGTACCTAACTTGCCAAGTATGATGTTACTCTGCCTATAGAGTATCTTCAACCACAAATTTTACACATGGAAATTTTCTGTAAGTTCCTCTGAAAAATGATGCTGCCATACATTAGACTGTCTTGCCATTTCCATAATCAACTACTGACCTACAGAATTAAATTTGCTATAATAAGTGTAATATAGCCATAGCAACATATCAGCAACAGCAGTCATGTAAAATATGAAACACCTACATGAATGTTAGTTTAATAGTGAACAATGATATTTACAGATTTAGGTGAATACTAATATAAAGAAGATTCCACAGAGGTGCTTTGCAGTATAGTACTGATAGTGGTAAAGCTATGCTAAACTAATAGTGCTTTTCCTTCGCACCTTGACCACCGCAAGGCTTCCCATGTGCCAGGCGCTGCAACGACCTCACGTTTGCATAGTTACGATTACAATGAAAATAAGCACATACCTCATCGTAAGAGATGTCGGAAATGTCCTCCTATGTTTGCATATTTCTGACATTTTCTTAGGACATTTTCATTTACAATGGAGAGTTCAGTATCTGAAATTGAGTGAATTTCTTGCCTGATGTTTTCTTTTATTCTTCCAATGTAGGGATTTGTTGTGCGTACCTTATTTTTCAGGTTGCCCCATACTTTGCAATTGCAAGCAGTTGCAGGAATATCATAGCTGAGTTGTGGTGGTGGCGGCTTTGAGCAGCTGTGCAGTGGCCACAGTGTGAAGGAAAAACACTGTAGAATCCATTTCAAAAGCAGTGGCTGGCTACAGCAGCACCATCTGTTTCACACTGTGTTTTTCAGTACACCACTTTTACTTGATATGTATAGAGTCCCCACCTCAAGTTCAAACAGATAAAATGCTGCAGGTTCCTAAATAAAGGGCTGAAAATCTTGCCTAAGCTCACTAAGGGAAATTTTCCAAGTCTTATCATTTTTTTTTTTTTGTGATTTGACATTTGTAATAAAATCCTGTTCCATTAGTGCTCGAAATACTGTTATCCTAGCATTAATAGATTGAGAGATACTCAATTCTATAACATTGGCTGCCCTTATTTCATTTGGGTTTTCTAAAGGCATATCTAGACTCCCACCTTTCTATGCAGCTTTCCTTAACTCTGAGCTCTACAACCAACCTCCCATTTTTGACTTGGCCATTACTGAAATATGCAACAATGACAATACCAAATAATTCTATAAAACCTTGCAATGCATTATTTACAGTGTGAATGAATTACTGAAGGTGCAGTATTTCATGTAATATGTCTTAATAATATGGAGAGAAGTCCCCATTCAGTGAAGCTCGCTATGCAAAATTCATTTCTAGAAGGTTTGTACTGAAAAGGCAACTATTATTTTACTTGTTATTTGTATCTATTCCATGTTATTGAATGTTTAGCCAATCTACTTGGTTTTATGCATTAAATGCCATTATAATTTTATTTAATAATACACATGTTGATTAATTCTGTGCTTGTAAGATTGCATTGTTTTTTTATCCATTGATTACTGTGCAATTATGTTATTTGTCATTGTACCCTCTACTTCCTGCTTTGTAAGTCAAGAACCAATAAGTATGGAGTAAGTTAACTCTGATAACATTTCTCCTACATTAGAAAAACAAAACAGTGAATCAAAGCAAGCAAGCAAGTAAGTAGTAAGTTAGTTTATTACTGTCAATAGATTCATACAGAACATTTGACATTCTCAAGAGCTATTTATAATGATTAACATTACAATTTACAATGATTAACATACAATATTTACAATGATTAAGGAGTAGATAGATTTGTCTGAACTGCAGCCTTGAGATTCTGAACAAGATTTCAACGGAAGTGGTGTTATAGATCCAGATTGTGCATCGAGTGATTCATCACCATCTGATAGAGGTAGATTGTTTATTCGATATCCTTTTGTATCAAAATTGTGAATAACAAGTTGGTATTCTGGTGTAGAAAACCTAAACCATTAACCTTTTTATTTCTTGGTTTATTTCAGATCTTCATGAACAACACAGCAATAAGCAACTATAATCAGAGAGAGAAGCCATTTGGAGATGACAAGAAGGATAATGCATCTGTTCTAGGTTTGTGTTGAATATATGTTTAAGCAATGCTTTTCTAATAATCATAACATTTTTCCCTTTACATCCAGTTGCTGTGGTTATTTTAGGCAGTAATGTTCTCTTCTTTTTATTTAGATATAATATTAACATTACATAGATTATTGTTTTATTATTATGGCATTGCATCATTTTTGCCTTACCTGTACTTCATGATTTTTAGGGCAAGCATTCATAAGTGCAAAGCAAACAGTACTACTCAGCAGTTCCTCAGCTATAGAGAAAAGCTTTATGCCAAAAGAACTAAGTGATAGTGTGTCACTTTCAGATTTCGAACAGGATGTCAGCAGGAGTGATGCGATAGATTCAGATTATTAAACATGCATTAAACTGCTGTCTGATAAGGTAACTATTAATACAACAATATTTAATTGCATTTCAAAATTCTAAGTAACAGGTAATCTTGGGTTGGAAATGCAGCCTACTAACTTACTTAATGTATGTTGTTTATTGAGATTTAATGAGCTAGAGAGTTCTAAAAGTAATTAAGGCAGAGACAAAGACCTTTACAGACTTGGAAGAAAATTAAAAGATTTGCTGGAGAAGAATATATCAGCAAAGGGGATCAGATTGTTCCATCCAGAGTCATAAAGTTATCTATGGCTATAGATAAAGATGCCAGGAATTGATTTCCAAAGAAACTTGTTAGTCAGTTTACAGAAAATTGTGGGACAAGAACTATGTCTGGTGTAAAACAACAGCTTTATTGCTTAAGTTTTGAGGAGAACTTTGATTGTTCTCATAATGGCAATCTACAGGGCAGAAAGAGGCAAAATTGCATATATTTGTAACCTATAGATAGTTCCATTAATGTAGATGTGTGTGAAAAAGTTGTACTTGAATATCTGTCGATAACTGAGAAGAAAATGGGTTGTATGAATAAAAATGAGTATATAGTAAATACTCTTGATGGTAAGAATGAAAGTTTCTTAGTATGTACTTGTTTATGAATACATACTCAAGACATGGAAGCAGAGTAGTATATTGTCACTTTTACAAGTATATACTCTTATCATGTTGAGCATGGTTAGAAACAGGCTCAGATGTGAGTAACCTGTATGTGTTGTGTCAAGTGATTTGAAGAAAAATGGCAGAGTTTATGAACTATGTAGCACATGGCAAAATATATAACCAGAGACAAGAACATGTGGATTCAAAGAACTTTAAAAGCCTTTATTGTTTTACTAAGGTTAAGTTGGACTGGTTGAAGGCATATTTATTTGGACCAGAGAAAATGGAAGCAAGAGGAGGAGCACTGAAGAATGTGATTAAATTAAAGACATTTTTAAGACTGATGGATGATCCTGTTTTCCAAGTTGGCATTGTAGAGGATCTTGTAATACATCAGACCACTGTATCCAAAACTGTTGTTGAGGTCAGGGATTCCATTATTGAGAAAGCACCAGTTTGGATAAAGTTTTCCCAAACTGAGTTGGAGTTTGATGTTGCAGAACCAGTGGTAAGAGAAATATGATTTTCCAGCAGCAGTAGGAGCTTTAGACTTACCTACACATATTCAAATTAAAAAGCCAAAAGATTTGGAGATGAATATGTGAACAGAAAAGGCTATGCAAGCATCAATGTACAAGCTACTTGCAATGCAAAAGGATGCTTCACCAGTGTTGATGCCTCCTGGCCAGGATTTGTGCATGATGCAAGAATTTGGAGGGAACTCAAATATACAGGCAACTTTGAGCCAGCCAAAATGGTGTAAATGCACTGCTTCTAGCAGACAGTGTTTATGGCATTGCCCCATGGCTTATGATGCCCTACAGAAATGCAGAAACACCTCAAGAAATTGCTCACAATTAATTGCATCACTAAAAAGAGGGCCATGATTGAGCAGTGTTTTGGGCAACTAAAGGAACGGCTTGCAGTTCTCCAGAATACTGTGCATTTGTGTACTAATAACATATCCAAACTGATTACTTGCTATGCTGTACTGCATAATATTGCAAAATATTTGCAAGACCCGGATCCAGAACTACCAGCTTTCAATGAAGAAGTGGAGGTGTATGCTGATCAAAAACATGAGATACCAGCAGCAATCTGATGAAATGGTGAAGTTAAGAGAAACCAGATAGCAGAAATAGTATTGCACCATGCATAAACTCTTGTTTCCTTCCTATATGCTTTCTTTTTAATTGGTTTCTCTAAATCAATATTGTATGTTATCTTCAGGAGATTAAAGTGTTGCCGTAATCTACTTTGTGCTTTGATATGTTTATTTTGTTTCAGCCACATTTTTGTACAGTTCATGTGCATATGGTTTCTTTAATTTTAACAGTGCCTTAGTTTTTGCCATTTCTACCCCTTACCTATGTAATACATTAAAATTTCTCAAGTTAAAAATCTAACTTTCTAAAAAAGCTGAGCAAGCTATATGAATTGATTTCATGAAAATGGTTAAATATTACTCTAAGTGTTAAACTTCTCTTAAACTTTGGACAGCTTATGAGTATTCATTAAATCAAATAAACTTAAGGGAACGGACAGTTAAGTGCACAATAACTGAAACACATATTATATACATTTTTGATTGTTTGAATTATGTATTTCCTGGACTCAGTTGTGAGCCCACTGAAAAATTGGATAACATGATTCCAACAGAAGTATTCTTGGAAGCTCCCCAAATTAAAAAAGCATTTTAAAGAATAATTTTACCTCTCTCTTTAAGATTTACTGCCTTGAAAGTGAAAAGTTCTGTACACACCAAATTCTTAGGTCTTGTGTTTTTCAAGGGTGTAATTGAAGATTCTCAGGAAACACTTTCTTCTTGACCACCTCACCTCACCTTGAAAAACTTTGTAAACTGTAATGCATGTAATCTTGTTTCATTAAAGCTTGGGGAAATATCATCAGCTTGAAAGTCATAAGAGTCCCAACAATTGCATGAACTTTTAAATCTGACTTAACTTTAAACCTGGCCAATGTGTAAAAATTATCAAAACACTTAGTTTTGGTGTTTTAATATTTGTTCTTCTGCTCAAGCAATTTGCAAGCACTAAGTTACAAACTTGAACCAGAATTGAAAAATCCCATTCTACCATTGGGACTCGAACTGGGTATCTCTGGCTGAGGTAGCCTCCGTTCAATAGCTATCTGTGGCTTTGGATTTTAAAGTCTGAATCAACTTTTCAACTTATGTTTGACTTTCTTAAAAACTGCTTGTAAAAATTTTGATTACAATGCGACACTTGTTACACATTATTTTAATGATTTATGATTTCAAAATTTATTAATTTGTAACTATTGCTTTTAAATATGTATATATTTTGAAAATTTCTCCTTTTATCTTATAAAAAGGTCCTGAAATCACCGCATGCTCAGAAAATCTCTTGATTGCTTGCTTCTTCTTTGCTAACCATGAAGTCTGTAATCATTTTCAAGTTTGAGATTGTGTTACATTGTAATTGTTCTGATTAGCAGAAAAATGTGGCAATTTTATGTGTTTAGAAAAGCACTTCATGGATAGTCTAGAGAACCTATCAAATCAATGCAAAAAGTAACCGATAAGGAGGACATTTTATTCTAGTATGGGAATGTATTTGTGTAATTATTCATCTGAGAAGAAAGAAAGAAAAACAAATTGAAGATAAATGCATGCGCAGTTACTTGGTAATTTGATATATATATAAAACCTTATCCATCCTATTAAACTTGTAACTAAGCTTCATATAACATAATCTCATGTGTTATGAAATTGCACTCCTCTACCCCTTTTGGGTTCTGTTTCATTCATCCTTTATTCAGTTTTAAATGTTTTTAATTACTTTAGTATGATACATTTTAGCATTTGTTAAAATTTAGAACAACCTCTATCCTGATGGTAGCACTGTGGAAACAAGTGCATAATAGAGGTGAATTTCACAATCAGCATCGGTGACATGCTTAAATGTAAATAAAGTGTGGAAAGCTAACCCAACCTCAAACTTGTTCTAAAATTATTAATCCACACGACACTGAAACTGCTCTCTCTGTATTGTGGTGGGAAATGAAGTCACATGCTTAAAATGTAAATTCAATTCAATTTATTTTCATCCATAGTAACATGTACAAGTTGTCAGAATATGTCAAAACATTATTAAAAGTATATACAATTATTTATAATCATAGTTCAGCCTATACATACACTTTTATATTAGAAAATTCTTTAATTCACTTTTAAATATTTTGCTTTTAGTTGTCTTTAGAGTATTTGGTAGTTTATTAAACAATATTTTGCCCATTATTAAGGGATCTTTATCTGTTATCTTTTTATTTACGCTTATTCTGTGGTAATTATTTTGTTTCATACTTGTGATAGTTCTTATTGAAGTTATCAGGTCCCCCATCATTGGTGACAAACATAATTACGTTATAGACATATAAAGATACTACAGTTAATATTTTGTTTTCTATAAAGAAATTTCTACACGATTCTCTTCTGTTTCCTTATATATACATCTTATACATTTCTTCTGCAAAACCAGTAATCCATTCATGTTAGACAAGTGTTACCACATGCCTGAATTACATATTGTAGACGTGGATGTATTATTCCATAATAGGTTAATTTTAGGTATTCAGCAGTTAAATATTTTGCTAGATTTCACAGATTGTTGCTTTCAATTGCATATAGATTTTGCTTGCTGGATCTTGTTACAGCACCTGCAGCTGCCATCTTAAATGTCACGGGCAACCTAACCTCAAACTTGCTTTGAAATCATTATTAATCCACAGGCACTGAAGCTGCTATCTTTGTATTAAGGTGGGAAATGAAGTTGCATGCTACCAAAACTTAGCTCAGCTTGCTTTGCCTTAAGAAACTTAAAAAATCTGCTCAACCAAAATGCTTTTAAGAACAGCATATTTTGCCTACTTTCATTCCCTGTTACATTATGGAATAATCTTCTGAGATAATTCAGCACAGCAAGTATTTATATTACAAAAAAGGGCTATACGTATTATTTATTGTTGGGGTCCCATCATTCCTGTAGGGCCTTAATCAAAACCCAAGAAATTCTTAATCATACTGGTGATCACATGTATTCTCTCTTGAGCTACTTTACAGATAATTATAACTTCACAACAAACTTTGCTGTGCAACCACAATACAAGGCATGCAGGCGATTTGCATAGACCAGCAAATAGCTTAAAACTGTTCCAAAAAGGATGTTAGTATTCTGCAATAACAGTTTTTATAATCTCCCACGTTACCTAAAACTATTATACAATCCTAATCAATGTGAAATATTTAAGAAAGAGTTAGTCTTTCTTATATACTCACTCACCATATACCATGGAGCAATTTTGTAATATGTCGTGCAACATATATATATATATATATATATATATATATATATATATATATATATATACATAGGGCAGATTGCATTTGATGGTGATTTACACTTATTTGTTATTGTTGTCCTACTGTAATGCATGTTGAGATGTTACTCTTGGAATGATGATCGTTTACAAATTTTCATCTCTTAGATAATTCATGGTGTGGAGAGAGAAACAAAAAAATGTTCTTGATGTTGGGTATGTTACTAGTTTAAAAAAAAAGTTCTTGGTGTTGTCTAGGTTATTAGTTATGCTGCATATTTCATAATTGTATTACGTGTTCAATGTCCTTGAGCATTGTTCAAGTGGGGCCAAATGAACAAATGCAAACAAAACAAATAAAATGTGGAAACTTAACCTAACCTCAAACTTGTTTTGAAATCATTATTAATCCATAGGCACTGAAGCTGCTATCTCTGTAGTGTGATGAGAAATGAAGTCAAATGCTTAAGATGTGGAAACCTAACCAAATGTAAAACTTGTTTTAAAATCATTACACTAGTCTGTATGATACCGGATGACTGAAAACTAATAAGTGATTCTGACTCACCTTTTTGTGCTGATTTCAGAACTGCTTTTAGTTTTTTTTCTATCACGTACAGTTTTTTCACAATTTCACTTCAAAAATATAGAGTTGACCCAGTAGATGATGAGTATTGTTGAAGGGAAATTTATCACTTCTTTGAGGGAAATTTCTCAATACAGACTTGTAAGTCTTTAGATTGTTACACCTGTAGATGCTGGTTGCTATTTGTAATTTAGGCATTGTTGTTAATATCAGAGGCTTGCATTACCAGTACTATATCGTGATTGAAGTTATAAATACATTATGTCTACACGCAAGTGTGTGAACAATCCAAATGTTTTCAGCTACATTTGTGGGAATTATACAATGCTTCAGCAGAGAACTAATATAACAGACTTTGTGAAAAACGTGTACCATGCTTATTTTAAAATGAAAATTGGTGACCAAGACAAGGCCTGGGCTCCAAAGACAGTTTGCCGCTATTATGTTGAGAGGTTAAGATTGTGGATAAAAGGAAAGAAATCATGCATGCCATTTGCAATTCCTATGGTGTGGAGGGAACCTAAAGACCACCTTAAAGACTGTTATTTCTGTTTAGTTAATGTTCAGGGGTGCATTTCGAAAAATAAGAAACACATTGTGTATCCAAGTATTCCTTCAGCCATCAGGCCAGTTCCACACGGAGATGATCTGCCTACTCCTCTTCCTCCAGCTGTTTTAGAGAACTTGGAAGAAGATGGTGTTGAAAGTGAACCTCATGCAATCACCGAAGACAATTCTGATGATGTCTATCGCCCTGAATACGACGTGACTCCATAACTGTTCTCTCAGAGTGAACTAGATGATCTAGTACGTGATTTGAATTTGTCTAAGGAATCTACAGAGTTACTAGGCTCCCATCTTAAAAATAAGAATCTTCTGGAACCAGGAACACATTACTCATGGTACAGACACAGAGAACAAGAGCTAGTTCCTTTTTTCTCACAGATCGAGTCCTTGGTTTACTGCAATAACATAAACAAGTTAATGCACTTTTATGACATTGAACATGATCCTACTCAGTGGAGACTTTATAGATTCATCAAAGAGGAGCATGAAAGGTGTGTTACTGCATAATGGGAATGTGTATGGGTCCATTCCTGTTGCACATTCAGCTCAAATGAAAGAGACAGTTGAAAACATGAAGATACTTTTAACAAGTATCCAATACAAGGAACACAAATGGCATATCTGCGGGGATTTCAAAGTTATTGGAATACTATTAGGGTTCACAAATATACCTTGTTTTCTGTGAGAATGGGACAGTCGGGCAAAGCAAAGACATTGGAGTGTGAAAGTATGGCCACAGCGGAGAAACTTGCTGCCTGGAACTAAAAACATCCTGCACGAACCGCTTGTAGAGAGACAAAAAATATTGCTTCTGCCACTACACATAAAATTGGGCTTGATGAAGCAATTTGTAAGACCTCTACCACAGGATGGACCCTGCTTCAAGTACCTTTCCAAGAAATTTCCCTTCATTACACAAGACAAATTAAAGGCTGGAATTTTTGTTGGTCCTCAAATAAAGAAATTGATGAAGGATGAAGATTTTGAGAAGACAATGAATGAGAGAGAAATAGAAGCATGGACCGCCTTCCGATCAGTTACTGAAAACTTCTTAGGCAATAACAAAGATCCTAATTACAAGGCCATTGTCAAAACAATGTTGGAAAATTTCAAGAAGATGGGTTGTAACATGAGTGTAAAGGTGCATTTTCTGCATTCACGTATCAACTACTTTCCAGAAAATCTGGGACATTATAGTGAAGAGCAGGGTGAACGTTTTCACCAAGATATTAAGGAAATGGAGAGGAAGTACCAGGGGAGATGGAATGAAACTATGATGGACGACTACTGCTGGATGTTGAGGAGGGATAGTCATCTTCAAGGATCTACAAGGAAGTCAAAGAAGAGAAAGTTTGAAAAAAATTAAATGAAACACTTTGGCTTCTTGTTTTGTTAAAATGTAGTCATGAAATAAATTAGGAGAGTTCTTGAGAGTATTCTTAAAATGTTTCTTGAATACAAATTTACCTTGTGTGAAATGGTATTTGAATACTTTTCTACGCTCATTAGTAAAATTGTCCAAACATTACTTCTTATTTTGTGTAAAAACCTGACGTGATAGAAAAAAAACTGAAGTTATTTTTGGAATCAGCACAAAAACTTGATTCAAGAACACCTACTTTTAAGAAATCATCTGACAAAAAGTTTGAAAATGCAGACTAGTGTTATTAATCCATGGGTACTGAAGCTATCTCTGTATTGTGGTGGGAAATGAAAAGGTGAAAGTACCAGCAATCACACACAACATCAAACTCGGAGGAAATCGTGAGCCAAAGGAGCATGCTTGAAATAAATGGTATATATTTTCACTGAGAAAGGAAAATTTACACATAGTATACTTGGAGAGAAAAATTTATTTTAATATTTCTAAAGATCAACTTCCATCCTCAACTTCTTTTCTTTGAGTTCTAGCACTGATAACTGCTTTAATAAAACTAGTCACTGCAGTTCGGCAGTTCTCTGGTTATGTCGCTCTTTTATACTTAAGGGCTGATGTTGAAGGTGGTGGTGGCAATTCTTCATATATCTTAAAGATGAAATCCCTCTGGGCCCACTTTCCATTTCATCTTCTGTAGAAAGAGCCACACATGGTTCTTCCACACCAAAACTGTATCCTCCTGAAATGTAGAAAAACAAATAGTGGTATTAATATCACTGAAGTTTACTAATGAATGAATTGAAACAAATGAAAGAAGTACATAACTCAGAAGGGCCTCAAGCTTCAGCTTTTATGGTGTCTTGAAAATATAAATTTTTGAAAAATATCATTTAGGAAGCTTATCCACATGTGAGTAAATCAGCTTAAAATTGAAATAAAGTGTGGAAACCTATGGATCAAAACTCAAATAGCATTTGCATTTATACTGGGAACGAAATCTAACCTAAATCTATTGCATAAAAAAGAAAAAAGTTTGTAAGATTGTATAGTATCATTTACTCCAGTTAATACAACCTGAAACTACAGTTAATTATAACTATATACAAGTGAATATAGAGATGTATTTGCTTTATAGCAAAAAGAACTTGCCTGGCATGCTGGAAATGGCTGGATTCGAATATCCATCCAGTATCTCATGGATAATTTTCTCCTAGTCTTTTAGTATATTTTATTTTCAGTTTTATTTACATCACTTTTCTGCTTTGCTCTCGTTTTCATATTGTTTATTTTTTCATTATTGCACCGACATAAACAGTTTTGTCACACATAGCCTCAATTTTAATTTTTAGTTCCTGGAGAGCCTCACTTTGCCCTTCCTTTTGGTAGCTTGACTTATTGAATATCACTGATATTCTCTCAGTGTGTTTGTGAATGTAATTGGCAGTACATCCATTTTTTTAAAATTTGTTGACCATTCAAGCACACATCAACAGAACTAATGTGGTGAAGTCTCAAGCCAAGCACATACGGTACCAACAAATCAAAGCTGTTAGTATGAGTGTAAAGAGAGCAGCTCCCCTGAGTATATACTCACATTGCAAGGCTGGAGATGAGTATATAATCGTGTAAGGTACAATGTTTTTATTCATACGAAAATTAGTATGTCCTCACTGAGTTGAGTATATAATCACAAAAGGTTCACATACTCATGAGTAGAAACTATGAGAAATTACTCAGGTTTTATTTATACCACTGAATGTGTGTTGTTTTAACAAAGAAGCATAGTTATGGTACCAAATTTATATCCAGTAATGGAAGAAAAGGTCATACTCTGAATTCAGGGCCGTATCATGTGAAAAGAAAAGTAATGGTATACATATCTTCATTTTATTTCAAAAGCCATTATTTAAAGGAAAAAATTAAACACAAATACCTTAACTCTGGTTCCAATCTAAACATTTTGGAAGAACTATATTTGGAAGGAACTCCAGAACAAACATTGCAAAGATTAGTTGCTACAGACATCTATTTAATACAAAATTCAGCCTTAAGCTTTAAAATGTCCTGTTCATGACATGAGATATTCAAAATTAATGCATTGAAGATGGAAATAATATCATTGGAATGCCATAAGGGGCATTTAGAAGCACTAGATACACAAAATGCCTTAAAAGAGATTGATAAAAAGTTGCTCAGTTACCACAATTACATGAAGTAGTTGCAATGATTGGCATGCAGAATTGCCTACAAACACCCAATTTAAATAAATGCCTGTTGTTCAATCTTCAAAAACTGGATATTCAACTGCATTAGTGAATGCCACATATAAATCAGTCATTGGAATTTCTTGATGGAAGAGGTGGTAATAAAGCAGCTTCCTGTGCAATTCATTGGGTTCCAAGATCTGCCAAACTCAATCAAAGAACTTGCCATTTGATGTGATAATCACTCTGAAAAGTAGAAACTTGACATTTATCTTCTTGCTCTATGGATGCTGGAAGTTCATCCAACCTTAGAAATAGTGAACTATAAATTCTTTCCATGAACATACTTACTTGGAAGCAGATTCTGTGCATGCCATAAGAGGGTGGTCTGAAAAGTTTCCGACCTCAACATGAAGATGGTAGCACTCGTAAATAAAAGGCAGTGAATTTCGTTGTTCATCTGTTGACAGTTACTCACCAAAGTTTCAGCCATTTTAGACGCTCAGTTGTTATGTAACAGTCGTTTGAGTGAGGTGATGTGAGTGTTTTTATGAAAATGGACAAAATCGAGTATCGAGCTGTCATTAAATGTTTGTTTTTGAAAGGCAATACGTCTACGCAAATCAAAGATGAGTTGGATTCTGTGTATGGGGACTCTGCACCATCATTTACAACAGTGAAATTTTGGGCAGCTGAATTTAAACATGCCCGTAAGGGCGATGAAAGTTCGGGACGTCCAAAAATTGCAACTACCGACGAAAACATCACCAAAGTTCACCAAATGGTGATAGACGACAGCCGAATTAAAGTGAGAGAGATAGCGGAGGCTATGAACATGTCAAAAGAACGTGTTTGTCACATATTCAATCAACATTTAGACATGAGAAAGCTGTCCACGCGTTGGGTGCCGCGTTTGCTCACGTTTGACTAAAAACGTGTTCGAATGAACATTTCCAACGCTCTGTTGGCGCAGTTAGGCACAATAAATCCGAGTTTTGGCGCCGATTAATTACTGTAGATGAAACTTGGATACACCATTATACGCCCGAAACAAAAATACAGACCAAACAGCGGACTGCAAAGGGGTAACCGGCTCCAAAAAAAGCAAAAACTGTTTTTTCAGCTGGGAAAGTGTGGCGACTGCTTTTTGGGATAGTCATGGAGTTATTTTAATCGATTATCTTCAAAGAGGAAAAACCATTACAGGAGCATACTACGCATCATTACTTGACAAACTGAAGGCAGAACTTGCGGAAAAACGGCCACATTTGCAGAAAAAGAAAATCCTGTTTCACCAAGACAATGCACCGTCTCACACCTCAGTGGTTGCAATGGCAAAAATCCACGAATTACGGTTTGAACTGCTTGACCATCCGCCTTACTCACCAGATTTAGCCCCAAGCGACTTCTTTTTGTTCCCTCATCTGAAAATTATGCTTGGAGGGCAGAGATTTTCGTCAAATGAAGAGGCAATCAGCTGCGTGAACAATTATTTTGCAGAGAAAAATGCAGAGTACTGTTTGGACAGGTTACAGAGATGGGAGCATTGCTGGGAGAAGTGTGTAGAGTTACAAGGAGACTATGTTGAAACATAAAATAAAAAATTCTGAAAAAATGTTTTGTATCTTTAGTATTTTGGAAACTTTTCAGACCACCCTCGTAATAGAAAAGTAAAAGGTTATGCTCCCCTCCATGTCCATAATGATTTCACATGAATGGGTGCAACTTGCGAGATCTTGCAAAACAATCCATACAGAGGTTAAGAGCTCAAACTTCCAAGATTTCAAAGAGTTTATCACTCTTTAATATACATCATAATGACCCTTCAGAGAGGGAGAGAGAGAGAGAGAGAGGGAGAGGGGGAGGGGGGAGAGGGAGAGAGAGATTTTCTCTTCGTAGGCATTGCAGAGTTAAGGTTAGAGAAGAATAACCTTATAGGCTTCGAGTATAAAGCTTATTTTAATGAAGATGTTCTCAAGGAAATTGACCTTAGCAGCTTCAGAAGAAACGGTTGGGAATTTTCACATGACATCTTGGCTGTGGGAGAGCTTAAGGCAGTATCTTTGGTGAAGTATAAGGATTTACCCACTCTACTCCAGTGGGTATTCAGCATCTACCATAGTTATTATTAGAATCTTCTGCATACAGGAAATGATGCAGATCACCCTGAAGGTGAACTTGATGACACAGGATAATAACTAGGTGAATATGCAAGTTATATAATTCAGTAAAATACAGAATGATTTAGGACATGCACCATGCAATATTCTTTAAGGACATTGGGAGGTTTTCTAATATTCTTTTCAGATTTTGTAAAATATGACAATTTTCATTCAAACTGCATTTAAGTACATAGTTGCGTGAGCCAAATGAAACATTATGTTGTGTTTTGTGTGTGTTGATTACTGTTTTGCATTAAGAATGGAAAAAATGAATTGTATACATTGCTGCAGCTTTATGGTCTCCTGAAAACCTTTCACTCTTAGTGAATGAACCAAGGTACAGAAATGTGGTTAGGAATCGGTTTTGAGGGGTACTATTTCGAAACCCTATACCTTTTATTGATTCCTACATTTAAGTTGTGCATAGTATGAGTTTGGCAGTGGGTTATTTTAGGGACATAGCAAATTATAAATTTGTTTTGAAACAAAACTGTATTGTCACATATGGTTCAGGTCTCCCATCTCATCTTTAGTCCTACGAATATACAGTGTGGAATGGGTATATGTGTCTGCCTTTAAACTGCTAAGAGAACTGTTCTAAATGAACAAAAAATACTTAGCCATTTTTGGTCTTTGTCCAAGTATTTTCTAAAAATAAGTGATTTGCAATGCAGTATTGGACAATGTTGCATCATAGGCCATGTGTGAAAGTGTGTTAGAACATGCAGTAAACAACTGATGAAATCTGCACTACTACTTCAAAACTGTATTGGTCAGTATCATATACTTTGTGTATATCCAGTCTTGGTCATCGTCCTCCGTGGTGTAGTGGTTACCATGCTAGCCTCTAGTTCCTGAGGTCACGGGTTCAAATCCGGCAGAGGGTGATAGATTTTTTCAGACTTAAAAACTCTTAGCATGGCTTCCTTCGGAAGGGAAGTGAAGCTGGTGGTCCCATGTCGTAGATTTATGGCACGTAAAAGAACCTCAAGCCTGATAAAGATCTGCAGCTCACAAGCTAGTTGAGAATCAAGGATCAAGTTGTGGTTTGGTATAAATAAGAATTTCCCCTCTTTGTTGAGCTATTACTATCACTTGCCAAGCAATTGCTCAGTGACCTACACCATGGCACATCAGCAGAGCACACAAACACCTATTCTTCTGTCAGAATGAGATTTAAATCTTTGGTGCACTTAAATATTCATATATTTATTAATGTTAAACATACTCTCATTTAAGAAACCTAATAGACATGCAGGTTTTAAATAACACAAATGTAATTAAAGATTTGACAAATAAAATAGAAATTGAGATTCACCCGACTTTCAACAGATAATGTTCATTCCCTTTTTAAATTCAATCCGTGTTTCCTTAATTTTAACAGTATTAAGAACATGTTCGCTTACCAAATATTGATATGTTGAAAGTAGATTATTTGTTTTTGTATTTTTGCACCTTTATATTGATATCCTCTGCATCTATATAAAATATCACAATAAGAATTTCAAGATTTTATAAGACGGTTATCATGAGTTAAAGCTATACTGGATGAAAGAGTCGTTTAGTTGAAAATAATCCGCTTTTGATGTATACAAACATTTCTCTATTTTGTACATCGCTTTAATTATATCAGTCTTCTGGTAATGAGAGCAGATCAGTATGACCTCACTCACATTCTGTTTAGTGTTATCGTATCCAGGCAAGATGAAAACACCTCAGGATCTTTTCAGCATTGTTGAAAGGTTCACCTTGTGTTTCATTTTCCTCTGGAAGAAAATGTTTGCACAAGCTAGTCTGCATTTTCTGTCTTAAAATGGTATAACTGTTTATATCTGCTCACATCTAAGCCCCAGCATCGTATATTAGTTTTTAGTTTCTCTGCTGCTTATGTATAGTAAGTAGAGGAAGTATCTCTTGCATTTCACCCAAAGATTTGATATCGAGATTTTACCAGAAATACATGCTTTGAGACTTGCCAAATAAACAAAGAAGCATTTTTAGACTAGGGGGGGGGGTGTGGGTGCACGTGCTTGTGAGAGACAGAACAGGATAACGGATAACACAAAAGGTCAGTTGAATCTCAAACAATACAAAACAACAACTATAATACAATAGTTAGGAGTCTAAACGAAAAGCCAATAGTATACCTGAAAGCAGATAAAGGCAACTCTCTTGTAATCCTGGAACTGGATGTCTATAACCATAGAGTAAACCAGATGTTAGATAGCCCGGACTATGAAGAAATCTCCAAGAACCCTTTAACCAGATGCATGAGTGTAGTGAATAAGGCCCTCTCTGTTAACATCACCCTAACAACATCTGAAAAATACATTCTAAAGCCTGCTAATCCCACCTTAGGAAGATTATACTGCTTATCAAAAGTACACAAAGATGACAGCATGAGACCCATTATCAATGGCATTAACTCACCTACTTACCACATTGCTAAGTGGTTAGTAAACAAAGTGAAAGCCTACAAAAAGTTTGAAAACCTGGGAATTGAAAACTCCTCGGAATTAATAAACCACTTGCAGACCTACAACATCCCAAAAAACCACATAATGGTATCGTTTGATGTCAAAGCAAAAGTTTGAAAACCTGGGAATTGAAAACTCCTCGGAATTAATAAAACACTTGCAGACCTACAACATACCAAAAAACCACATAATGGTATCGTTTGACGTCAAAGCACTTTTCACTAGTATTCCTATAGAAAAAATTCCTACACTACTCAGAAAATGGTTGAATCAGACTACAATAGACTCCACAGAAATAGATGATATCATTAACCTTACAGAATTATGCACTAGACACAACTTCTTCACATTTAATAATAAATTCTACAAACAATCAAAAGGATTAGCAATGGGAAGTCCACTGTCCCCCATTCTAGCAGAACTATATATGAGCCACCTTGAAGTCCACATAGCAAAAGCTTTCCCTCACGTATATAAATTTTGGCGGAGATATGTTGATGACATTTTTTCCATCGTACCCCAGAAATTAACGGAAGATGCTTTGAAACTGTTGAACCTGCAGGACAACAGCATTAAATTCACAATTGAAATTGAAGAGAACACCACCTTGCCCTTCCTGGACCTCATAACTAGAGATCAAAATGGTTTTAAATTCGGTATACATAGAAAACCTACACATGTGGACAATTATATAAAGAAAAATGGTTGCAACGCAACTTCACACCAACTAGCCGCCTTTAGAAGTTTGATCCACCGGTTGCATAGCGTCCCCTTGAGCAAAGAAGAATTTTCAAAAGAACAACATATAGACAAAATAGCAGTAACTAATGGATTCAACTTACATCTCATAAGGAACATGATAAACAAGAAGAAAAAACTCAAGGCAATTTCACATTCCACCACTCTAACACTTCTCTCAAACACAAATTGGAAATACAAGAAATTCACATACTACCCTTGGGCCTTTAGAAAATTGAATGAATCTTCAACAAATTTAACATAAGACTAGCTCCACAGAACAAATTCAGCTTGAAGAACTTGCTAAACACACCTCTCAAAAATACCATCCCAAACACATTAAAATCCGAAATTTACCAGATTAGTTGTGATGAATGTGAGAAATACTACATAGAAAAAACTAAAAGAAACTTGGAAACCAGACTTAAGGAACACCAAGGGAACATAAAACTAAAACAAATAGAGAAATCCGCTGTATCACACCATTTCTGGACAGAAAACCACAACATTGGCCAAAGTATAAAGTTGTTAAAACCCCTCACTACACCAATAGAATTGAACATCTGGGAAAAAATACACATCATCAAAAACGGCAGCAACGTCATTAATTTTGAAATCCTGCCTGTGAGCAATGTGTTAAAACTTTGTGCTCCCAATGCCAGATGGCAACAGGTTCAGAATCCGCAGGAAGAGGAAGAAGAGGACATGGGAGAAAGCGACCTTTAGTCACCCAGTCGCTGACGATGAGGGCGAATGCCCTCGAAAACGTTTCTGTTTTATATAACTTTTAATTAGTGAAGGTGAGTGTAAAAAAAGTGTGGCTCAATCTACCATTCTTGGTATTTAAGTTTAGTGTTCTCCAAGGATGCGACACAATTGTCAAGAAAATCCCCTCACCCAAAACAACCCTTTTTTCTCAAAATGGTTCTAACAATTTTGATTAAAATGCTGTATGTTTAAGACATTTGTATGGAAAATAAAATGTAGGCATATCTTGCATTATATGGGAATAATCTTTGAAGTCTTTTCATTCTGAATGACTGTTGTACAATTGCTAAATGGCTAGAGATAGACAAAATAAAAAGTGTAGATCTGTGTCTGTGAACAGCATAACTCAAAAGCGAGAAGTCGATTAAATATCTAACTTGGTAAATAGTTCAATATCTTTCAAGGATGTGACACAAAGATTTTGAAGAAAGTCCTCCCACCTCAAACTGCCCTTTACATGGAAACATTTCTGAAAAATTTTGATTTTCTCAAAAATGCTTAACGATTTTGATTCAGTACCATATGTTTAGGTCTTTTTCATGTCATGTATATCTTGAATTACCTGGGAGTAGCTTCTGAAGTCCTCTTCATTCTGAATGAGTTTTGCATAATTGGTAAATCGTAAGGGATAGACAAAATCTCACCAAAAAATGTTGGTCTCGTCAAAGCACACAATTTGTCATAATTTTTTTCCTCTTTGTTTTTGGTTCAAGTTAACCATTTTTTTTAAATATTCCTTGTTATTGGTTTGTATTTTCAAATACCTATAATTTCCTCAAATGGGAGAATTCTTTTTTCCATGATAGTGCAAAGAGGATGGAATTTCAAAGCCCTCATATAGGTGCATCTGTTTAAAAATATGACACACTTTATCTACTGTGTCGTAAACGAATTGTCTAAATGTAAATTGAAAGTGTATCTGGAGTAACATGAAGAGCTAGAATAATAAGCTTTTCTTCGAATAGTTTGTGGAAGAAAGAGTAGAGAAAGCCATGTGAATGTAAGTACATCAGCCCCCCCCCTTTTCAATTGTGCTAAAATAACAGAATTTCAAATCCATCAAATAATGACCCACTTTTAAAAGATTTGACTATCACTTTAGTTTACTGCATCCTTCTTATCCCTACAATGAAATGTGTAAATGCATAATGAAAGTTTATCTCGATTAACAGGAAGTAGATAACAAGAATAAGCTTTTGTAAGATTTGTATGTAGAGGAGTGAGTAGAGAAAGTCATGTGAATGAAACGTATCAGATATTTGTTTTCCTGGAACCATGATCATGAACTCTGCCATGGTAGTAAAATTCAGTTGAACAAGCTGAGGTACCTCAAGAAATAGCAAGCAAAAGTTTACTAAAAGGAGCAGGACTTGCTTTTATTTATACCATTATCATAAGCAATAGCTCAGTGATCAAGGTCAGCAAGCTTTTGCTCCTGAGTATGTTGAGGGGAAATTTTTATTTATACGAAGCCAAGCCATTGTTTGGAATTAGTGAGACATGAGCCAATGCTTGCCTTTATACCATCCTATATGTCAATATAAAGAAGTAAATAACTGGCCAAAGGTGCTGGTGAATGCTGTCTGCAGATGCCAACAGACTTTATGAAGGGTGAGGGATGGTTTTTTAACCTGTGGTTTAGTGGGATGTCCCAGTCTGAAGTCTATAACAGTTCAGCTTTATTTCCTTTCATCCTGGCTTTAATATTTAGAAATTCCTATTTCTGGTGATAACATTCATCTTGAAATAGTTTGTTACAACATTTCCTATGCCTTCTCAAGAAGTAAAAATCTCAAATTAGTGTTGAAATCATTCATAAGTAACATTCAAGTCAACTTTTAACATATACCTTGCTGCACTAACCTTATTTGCTACAGTACATGTTTGAAAGGCATGCTGTCTGCATTCTCAAATTGTTTTTAACTGTTGAAAGCATTGCTGGTGTCTCCCTTGAAATCTGGAAAACACTTTGTTGGACATTTTATGAACTTGTGTAGAAGTTTATCTTAATTAGGAATTTCAAAATTCGTCAAGGTTTCATAGTTTTTTAAATGTAACTCTTCTCCCATAAGTCAAGTTCTTTCAGTCATTGAATGTGTTCCAGTAGCTTGATGCTGATTTCAGTGTAGCGATTATAACTCATAAAAATGTGCTGTTATGCTGATATATTAGCGTGTTCATATTTTTTTGAGATATTGTTTAACTGTGGTTCCAGTGTTTCTTTTTGTTTCGCCAACATAGACTTTTTCACAAAAAGAAACATTGGAACCAATTAAAGAACATTTCAGGCATACAAAATAAAAACCCACAAATAAATTAGCAGTAGCAGCACATTTTTGGAGTCAGGATTACAGTACAGAAAACAGCAACCACCCATTAAAACACATTCAACAATCAAAAGAACTCAACTTATGGGAGATGATTTACATAAAATAGTACGAAACAACCTTCATTAGTTTTGAAATTCCTTCTGTGGAGAACCTTCTATACAAGTTGATAAGATACCCGGCAAAAGGACTTCCAAATTCCATTCCATACACCAGCAACACTTCAACAGTTTAAATTACCTGATGCTGCAGATATATTTGTGAAGCATGTGCTGTTGTAAGTAAGGTTAGTAAAGCAAGTTGAATGTCAAAATTCAGCTTGAGTGTTACTTATTAAAGTTATCATTCTGCTTTATTGTGTACATTTTCCACTTAAGATTCTTATGCTAATTGAGGAGCATGGTTTTGATAAAATTGAGATGTATATTGTTTTGTATAGTTTAAGTAGCTGCCTTTCCAATGGTTATAATGATTTTTTTAATATTCTGATTTCTGTTGCACTCAGAAGTGGTAGCTAAACAAGAGTTTTCTCAAAACACAATATCTACAATTACAGTGTTGTAACAAAATCCAATATCTCAAAACTACACATTATGTAGATGTTGATTTTTGAAAAAATGCTCTTAAATTAATCTTGAAATTTAAAATAGAGAGTTGAGGGTTGTTACACTACATCACTATGATATTCTTACTTGAACGCGTTTCGGGAGACGGCTTGTTCCCATCGTCAGCATTTTCTCTCAACTACACAACTAGAGTTGAGAGAAAATGCTGACGATGGGAACAAGCCGTCTCCCGAAACGCGTTCAAGTAAGAATATCATAGTGATGTAGTGTTAACAACCCTCAACTCTCTATTTTAAATTATGACACATCACTGTTACCAGCTTCTAAATCTTCAAAAGTAGTCAATAATCTTGAAATGTTTACATTTGCCACTTGTAGGTCTGTAGTACTGTGATGAATAGTAATAAAAAATTATCATTTGATTTTAGGTTGGTTTGTACAGTCAGATGAACCACACTGCCATAAGGAATATCATTACAGTCTTTCTGAAGATGCAAAGTATGTAATTTGGCAGGATCAACGGACATGTGCTGCTGAAATGAAGACGATGGTAGCACTGATCTTCATTTCTTGTCCATTCTTGTGTTCAGTAATGGTAACAGAGCGCCGTAATCTTGTTTACGACTACCGTAGTTTGATAGCAAGAGATACAAAGGGTCATCTTGTAGCAGGAATATATTTCAAAATTTTAGATAATCACAAAGGGGATTTAATTAAATGCATGAATTTCACAGCTTTCCATCAGTGTGGTGGCACAACAAAACGGATGAAAATACCCTTCAGTTGTTATCTCTTGGGATCAGCAGTTGAGCAGAAAACAAGGCAATTTGTAGCAATGTGTGGCCAACAGCTTGGTTTACCAGATGGAAAACTAGAAGATATGTTGATCCGGTTGGCCAATATTTTTGTTGATTATAATTTTCGGATACAGCTTCTGGATATTAATGCAAAAATAAATGCTGTGGCAAGTGATAACTAGGTGGAAATTTACTAGGGAAACACTAACATATTGTTTTGATTTTTATGTATGTAAACTTCTGTAACCTAAGTTGCGACCAATTTATATTTCAGTGGGTTCTGAGGCTATTTTGTTATTCATTAATAGGTGTAATTTAATCTTAAGGCTAGATCACAGGCCGGTGAAAGGGGATGTTCTTGAATAGAACAGTGGCTGGCTACAAATAAGACCTTATGTTTATTCTAAACAGATGTAAAGGTAGGCCTGGATATCAGCATTGTCATTTGTTCAGTAGAATTAATGAGCTAAAGAATTGTGAAGCACATGGGGTCTCTATAGCACAAAGTGGGATTTGTGCTGCCAAGGCAGTAATAGTGTGCCCTCATCCATTTCCATCGTCTGCCTGCTTCAAATAATGTGCTGCTACTTGTTTTCTCCAAGGAAATAAAAGCTAGCATGTGGCTTCAACTAGTTAATCTGTGTCATGTCTAATACCCATGTTAGCATTTTTTGCTCCATCATCCAGGATGCAGATGCTATTAGGATCTTAGAAAGTAGTCCCAGAAGCTATGAGAAAACATGAAATTATGGTTGAAATCAGGCACAGTACCAAGGTAATGAAATAATGCCACGTCATATGAACACTAGATAAAAATGAATTAAGCTCACAATGTCTTTTAACTCAGGATGTAATAATACATGTATGATTGTGTTTCCCTACAGATAATGGGCCAGTAATGGTAAGATTGAGATATACAAAACTTGCAAAATTCCACAGATAAATTCACCACTGTTTGTTCTTGTTATAATTGCTCTATAGATATCTGACCACGTTTATTTCATAAGCATACACTGATGCGCTACCTGTGCATACGTCTATTATGAAGTTCAATTTTACACAAATGATAACATAATGTAGTACTTTTAGTGCTTTAATGAAACTTTATTGCCTGTATTTTTCTCAGAAATAAATGGCCAATGTATCTCCAAAATGAAAGCACGGTTAAGTTTATGTATGGCACGATACATTTATTGCATTGTAAGTGTATAATACTGCACAAAAATTGCACAAGTAAGTTATAGCTCTAAATTTAAAGCTTCAGCATAAACATTCACCGAGTCTTAATAACAAGCAGTGTTTTAAAATAATTCCTACTGAATCAGTATTTTTGTGTCACTCCCTTCAGAAAAAGTTTGAAATAATGCCAAATATAGGTACAATAAAACTTTATTTTAATTTACAATAAAATTGCTTTGGTGGAATTTGCTCATAGTGGAATTGTATAGGACCAAAATAATTTTTCAAGTTGGACAAGTTTCCGAATTACACAAAATACTCTAGGCTACATAAATATTATCAATTACCATGCATCATAAATATGAATTTGTAATTATGCATATACGTAATAATGTACCTTAACTCCTATACAGTAGATGTTCTTCACTTATTTGTATATTGTACAATAGAATGCTACACTAATAACACTAACACAATATAATGCCATGTATTCACAGCCTCACTCTGCAACATTGATCCAGACAAAAGTAAGTTTTTTGCCTGCACATTACGAACCATTCTTGCACTATCTTGTTAATTTCATTTCCTGTCTTCTTTGCTTTTCTTTTCATTTGCCCATTCCCTTTCATCCACTCATCTCTTATCTTTGTTCTTTAAAGTTTCGTAAATTTTTGTTGAAATGCAACATTATTTTGTGCACAGAAAGTTTTATGATTCTCACTTGCCTCGATCACGTTCATCTTTTCATTAAGTGTTAGTGACGCATACGTTTTGTTTGACATGATGTTGTCACTTTAAAGTGCTATAAGTCAACTGAAACTGTTGCCTGACAGAAAATGGAAAACAATGCAGGTAGCGCATTTCTTCGGGGTACCTTACCCTATTGGGTAAATCCCATTGATGAATCGAACAAAAGCCACCCCAAATGATACCTTTAGGCTGTACAGTCTTGGTGCTAAGAAGCAGCGTGCTTGTATAGACATAAATAATAACAACATTCTAACGCAGTATTGCATATAATGCTGTTTTTCTGCATTATACAATGAATTATTAATTAGATCTTAATATGCATTCCATTCCCGCATTAAGCATGTTCCATTTTATACAAAAAGTTGACACATAAAAAGGTATTGCATGCATCGGGACCGAAATATGTTTACACTTTATATAGATTTCCAAATTACACACATTCTGCTTTGATTAAGTTTTACTGTATTTTGATTACATTAATATATTGTTTTGCTGAGAAAATTTGAAATGGGCCTTCAGGAATGGCCGTGATGATAATGAAGAAATCTTTCATGTGCACAAGTTTTTCAAATAGCAGTCCATTGTCTTTCACTCGTACTTGCACAGGGTGGTTATAATTAAAGTGATGGTATTCAGCATGTCACAGCACAGATTGTAATGATCATAGGAGTCTGAAACATCATAGATATGCCAATTAAGCAATGTTTTGGGGATTTATGCCAAAAAATAATTAGTTTTAATTCTTGCCATCAGATGAAAATATGGCACTTTAAGGAGTCAGATTGTGCAATACTCTTCCAGTGGCATTGCATTGTGTCAGTTCTCTGGTTGCTTGGTGATGAGTATTGATCATTCCTTTTGTGAAGTGTTGAACTTTTCCATGCAAAATGCAATGGCTGCTGAGAAGAGAGACCAGTGCAGTTGAAGCTATTTTACCAGAATGCTACAATAGCAATGCTGCATTGTGGCAATACTGCTGAAAGAAACAGATGAGAAGAGGTCCCGTGTCAATTAATGGGCTAAAAGAAATGATGAAGAAATTCAAGGAAACAGGTGAATTAGGTGTTGCACCAGGGAGAGGATGACAGCAGCCCATAGCCATGGAAGTTGTTGACAAAGTTGCTGATCATGCAGCACGAGTCAAATTCTCAATCACTGCTCAAACTCTGTCACGTGAATTATTGCTTTTCTGGTCAACAGTTCACAAGATTTTGCCTTGCATTTTATCCTGGTATCCCTATAAAATACATACTGTGCACCAATTGAAACCCCAAGATTTTCCACAATGTCGTGGTTTTGTCCTTTGGCTTTTGGTATACATGGAAGTGGATAACATGTGGCCAGGAATATTCTGTGGACTGAGGAGGTGCATTTTACTCTGAATGGTGCAGTGAATACACAGAACTGTCGCACATGGGGTTCAAATCCTCCAAATGTTGTGCAGGAATAACCATTGCACTAAACTTACATTACCATTTGGTGTGGTTTCACAAGCCCCTTCATTCTTGCCCATTTTTCTTTGAGGAGTGACCTCTAGGAGGCCTGTTAGTGTACAGTGATATCTGCACATTATAGGGACTTCCTTGTGCAGCACATGATTCCAGCTTTGCAAGAATGCAACTGTGACCTTACCATTACTTTCATGCAAAAGAGTGCAACACCACATGTCGTTTGCCAGGCGAAAGATTTACTGCAAAAAAAACTTTCAGTAATGATTGCATCATCTCTAGGCAGTTTCCACATGTGTGGCCTTTAAGATCCCCTGACCTAATTCGATGTGACTTCTGGTTGTGGAGATATTTGAAAGATTGTGTCTATCCGGTCTCTGCCTGATCTGCAGTGTAGCATACAATGACAAATCACTCGGATTTCACCAGATATGCTGCAAGCAACTGTCATGTTATGGATGCAAAATGTTGCCAAGTTGGGAGGCCATGTTGAACAGTGTTTGTAACCATAGTTCCTAATAAACATGCCAGAACCACTGTCGTCATATTTGATCTTCCCTGCCTTTTTCCTGTATCCATGCCATATTTTCTGACTGCTCATAATGCCATATTTTCACCCGGTGACAGGATTTGGAACTAATTATTTGTTTGGCCTAATTCACATATTGCTTAATTAAAATGTCTACAAAGTTTCAGACTCCTACGATTATTACAGGCCATGCTGTACACAGTCACTTTAATTATAACCACCCCTGTACAACTATTTGGTATGGTGCGGTATAGAATATGTCAAAGAATCGACAACACAATAAGGCATATTTTGTCTCATGTTGCTTGTTATAAGGCTTTTAGTCCTAACTGTCCACTGAAGATACAACCCAATGCAAAAATGTTAATATGTGAAATATACAGAAGACAAAATGTTCAAATACATAATTGTTCACAACAAAACATTGAAGTACCTCAAAAAGCTAACTTGATGTTAGTCATGAAAGTTTTAAATCTTCCGGTGTAAGAGGCTGTTTGGATCATTTTATACAATCAGTTTACGTTATAGTAAATTAGTATAGAATTGAGACCAACATATTTAAAAGTTGAGAACCCTGTAATGAGACATTATATGCAAGAAGTAATGGCATTACTATCTTACTATTGAGAATTTTGAAGGAACATTTGAAATGCTGTATTTCCGTTCTTCATAATGATCCTTTTAGACATAGCACAATATCTTGAGCACACTTCTATTTGCAGACATCTAGCCAAAGGAGAACGAACAAAGCCATCTTGGTTTCTTTACTATGATAATACAAGAACACTTAATGGGTTGCAGTTAAATGTTTTCATCCATAATTTTAAAGGAGGATTTCTTAACACCATGCAAGAATATGAATATTCCTGGATGACTTGAAATAGGAAGGAAGTGAGATGGAAAATAGTAATTATTAAGCTTCAAGCAGATCTAGTAGACATTAGAGAACCTGTCAGTAAAGTATGCACGACAAATCAAAGGAGAATTATACAAAATGCTGGGCAACAGGAAGTTTATAAAAGCAACAGCAATGTACCAATGTAACTTAGAGCTATTTCCTACATTTTAAAATATATATCTAAGAATAAAAATGGAGGTGGAAAATTAATGTAAAAACACTATAAGGTTTGAGAATATCATATTTGGACTTCAAAGCATTGTATAAAGTTGGAGGTTTCTATTATTGAATGATATCCTTCAGCAGAAGGTCTTATTCGTTCTGGGACTTCAAAGCATTGTATAAAGTTGGAGGTTTCTCTTATTGAATGATATCCTTCAGTTGAAGGTCTTATTCGTTCTGGACATTTAGGTGATTGAGCTGACATAGGGTATTTTGCATTGAGCATTGGATTCAGAATTTTTATAAACAGTATGTAACATGATTGAGTGTTTTTATTATTTTCAAGAGTGCATACTTCGGGTAAAGTATAAGTTTTCTTCTTTCATTACTACAATATTAAACTAATTACTTTGGTTTCAGTACTGTAGAATTAAATGTTAATTTTATGTTTTATAAACCTGTGAAGTGAAAGGAAATTTGGTCTACAAGGCCTGTATGGGTACACAGTGTATTAAACATTTGTTTTAATAACATATAACAGCATTTACTTTGGAGATACAATGCTCATTTGAAACCTATTTATCCGCATTCTCTCTTTTGAGCATTGCTTTGTATTTTATAATTTCTTGTTCAGAAATAAAAATATATAAAACTACTACTCTGTGGCTTATAATTTAATCCTTTAAAGTAGCAGAATTGGCTAATGAGAAAATAACTGGGCAAGCTCGCAGAAAGCCATTCCCTAACCTCTAGTGTCTTTCAGATATTAGGCCTTCTAAATGGAATATTCTAAACGGATCAGGATACTTTAACTTCATGATAAAAAAAAAACCCTGTTCCTATATTAGAATTTTTAGTATTTACATTATACATAGCAGAAGTAATAATATGAACATCAACTACCTAGGAACTTCAAGCTCAGAAGGTGCAAAGCAAATGTATGGCTTGTTTCAGATGGCATGGTTTACCACCACCACTATCACTGCCACTGCCTCCTTCCTTCCTCTGCTGTCGCTGCTGAGCAGTTTTCATGGGTAGTACCTTACAATGATGGAGGCAAAGTTAAGTGCCTGAACATTGAGCATGTTTGTGGCTCTCTCTGCTTACCATCAGAGGATTTCGTGCTCTTTCTCATCTACCATGACTGTCTAGATTTTTAATTAACTGAAGAATTGAAAGAAAGTTCACAGGGGTTTTGTTATTAGGAGAGCAATGGCCTCTCTATTCCTTGGTAAGAGATTTAGCATAGATCTCAGGTTGTGTTACAAAGTAAGAACTGATGCAGATTACCACTGAATTTATGTTTATTAAACTCAAGAATGCTGTCACTGGTCAGTGAACTATTGCAGAATTACTGGCCCTCATAATTCTTAAACTTCATCATTTTTCTTGACACATTTTGCCTACTCTCAATGCACACCTTTTTATGCACTGTATCAGTTCTAAAATAGGCGGTGGAATGTTTGATTTCACACTACTGACTTCAGTGCTTAATTTTACATTTTGCAATGATTATTCCAACCCTTCACTGCATATTTTCCCAGGCAAATTTTAGCACATGGTTTACTTGTTCACATGGTGAAAAAATGAGATTGACCCCAAATCTACTTTACTGTTACTATTTATAAAATTTCTCCCCAAAATCTCTCAGTTTTCTTATTGGAGGAAATTTCATGTCTTATCGAATCCCTATTCCACGTGGTTTTGTATAACACTTTTATAGGCCAAAATACTTTGTCACATGATATTGCTTCAATATGGGATGGGAGTTACCCAAAAGATGTGTTCCTGCAAGGCTTCTACCTCCTGTTATTTGGCAGTGTGACAAGACTTTTCCCCTACACAAACATTTCTAAGAGATGCAGGAAACTCTGGGTCATAATGCTACACTTCTGCTCAGGTTATCGATTCTAAGCCTTGAAACCTTTCTTCGTATGGCAGCACTCTTGAGTGAGTTAGGATGAAAAATATTTTACAAACATATTCAAAATTTATGCCCTTAATTACATTTTTAGCCTAACTACACATAAGGATTACCCTGAGATTAAAATAAATAAAATCTACAAATGTATACTTTAAAATTATTTATGGTGGCATAACAATCTCAAAAACTGGATAATCCTGTTTTTGAAATTTTTCAGTCCCTTTACTTTTAAAGATATAATTTTTATTTGTTTTCTGTACGGTCTTTGTCTTTAGTAAAGATATGCACTATCGTAAACTTTAAAATATTGAAAGACCTGAGAAATTAAATTATTACTGTCTTTCTTTTTCTTTCTCTCTGTTTTTTATAGTAATTACGTTTTTAAGCTATTTTTCAACTTACTGAGTTAGTTTTTAGTAGGGAATAGTCCTTAAGGTTTTAAGAACAAGCACAGAATATTGTACTGGTAACTTAATACTTAATGAAGCTGAACTGTTTTCTCCGATGCAAGATACATTCAAGGAAAAGTACTTTAGTTGCAGCTAACCTATCTGGATACTAATAAACTGCAAATAAAAAATTGCTAGCAGATGAGGTTTTAAGAATGGTAGAAGATATTCAAGTGATCTGTATGATGTCTCAAGTATGTCAAGAAACAATTTAAAGCCCAAAACAAAAAGTATGTAATTTTTACTATTTATATGTAAATCCCCTTTAGCTTAGTTTCCGAGCAGTCAATGTTTGCGCTTCATTGTGGCTGGACCACTGAATGAAGTGAAAGATGTAGAATGTGTAGGTCCTGATATTTGGGTTAAGAAAAAGAATCGGGAACCAACTGGCTCTGAATCATTGAGTGTATTTAGCTGATGACACCATTCATTTTACCTGAAGTTGCATGTAACAATATTAAGAATGTACACGGATGCAAGTTGTATGAAACTTTCTGCAACTTGGATATCTGGTACTAATTTGTAATTATTTTGTTTGGCAATTGCTATAGAAATTTGACTTAAAAATTCACATAATTTGTTACATTTTAAGTATCTAAATTTGAAGAAATTGTTAATTTTCCTTCAATACGTTTTATGGTTTAAATTTTTAACTAGTATTGAATTTTATTGTGCTACATATATGTGGGAAGTGGATTTAAGTAATTGAAATGACACTATGATCAGAGCATATATCTCATAAAGTGGAAAGGAAATGTCCTTCAATTTCTCCTTTGAAATCCACCAGCTGGACAATAATAGAACATTGACTTATCTCAAATGCTACATTCATGCAGCATACAAAAAATTAGGCTCTGTCCTTATTCAGTTTATATTATTAAAATTTTCTTGAATTATACATATAACTTCAAAAATTTATGGATTCTTTTATCTCCATATGGCCACTGAATGCTTACTCCTACTTGCACAGGGGACTTGTGGCATTAAATAAAATTTTCTTTAACTCTGTTAGACTTCATTTCATTGTTGTGGCTAATTTTTATCAAATATGCTGTAAAACTAATACTGGAAAGCTAATGCTAAAGGGGTGAATAGGTTCATCATTGGCACCTAATGGCAAGGAGATACGTGCATATAGAGAAAGAAACTGTAGAAGTTTGTTTGGATACAAACCTTTGTTGCAAGGATTACCTTCATTGTAGTGTATACTGTCAGAAAAATGCTGGATTATATGTTCCCTTTATTTCTGCAAGAATAATGGTTGGTAAAAGATTGCAAGATTGTTCTTTAGAGTTTTGAAGACAAGTAGATTCTGTAAATAACAGTTTTTAATGTGGTATGTTATGAAATAGTGCATAGCATTGCTAGCAAGTAATGTGAAGAATTTATACATACTGTTCATCTAGTAAATGCTTGCCCTTTGCTTTTGGTATCTTTCAGATCTGCCGTGTGGGTAAACAAATAGTAAATGGATTGAAACTGAACTTTTAGTAAAATTATTTAAGATGCAGAATATGTGTAGAACCCAGAATATAATCAAATGTTTTTCAGTTAATCTTGCACAACCCTAATTTGAAAAGTTGGCATAAGTAATGAGAGGATACTTCTTGTAAGCTTGTATTTCAGAAGGTAACACTTAACTTTCTCTACCACATGCATAGTAGGTAGATAAGGTATTGCATTCCACCGAAAAATTCTATATTGAGGTTTCAACAGAAATACATGCTCTCAAGTCCCCTGAATAAAAAAAGGAAGTATTTTTAGAAAAAGATCCATGTGTGTCTGTGAACAGTATAACTCGACGAAAAGTCTGATGAATACCAAACTTGGTATTCAAGTTCAGTGTCTTCCAAAGATATGACACAAATGTTTTCAACGTAATCCCCACCACAAACTACCCTTTACATGGAAAATTTTTTAAATTTTATATTTACTGAAAAATGGTTGTAACAGTTTTAAAATACCATTTATTAAAATATTTATATGAAAATTAAAATGTATATCTTGAATTTACTAGGAATGGCCTGTGAAGTTCTCTTCATTTAGAAGGAATTTTATATAATCTTGTATAACTGGTATACATTGAGCGATAGACAAAGACATACTGCACAAATAATCTAGATCTCTTTAAAACACACAATTTATTTCAAATAACATTTTTCATGGCATAAGCCATTTCCGAGATATCTGTTATTAATGGTTCACATTGTTAAATACTTTGTCACTCTGCAAGTTCTGTCAGCATTCAGCTGTTTTTCCCGATTGCATGGAAACAGTATGAAATTTTAAGGTCAACATATAGTGTCCTGTTCTTAAGCATTTGACTGTTGCTATTCCCTGTGTATCTATAATGAAATGTGTAATTTAACTATTTCTGCAAAGGTTTTTCTCAATTAAAATGAAGTAGATAGAAAAATAGGTTTTGTAAGAATAATTACAGGGTAGAGAAAATCGTGTGAATATAACACATCAGATTTTCAATATTCAGTTTTGTGTTTTGAAACAGACTGAAGAGGGCAGCAATACCTACCTTGAACTTCTTATGAAAACTTGGGACAAAATACAATGAACAGCTCACAAAACCTGTCAAAGAAGCAAGTCAGATTTTGTATCTTAGAAGCGACACATTTCTCAATACTGGAAACTTAAGGGCAAATCTCTATCTGCTGTTGTGTTGGATAATTCTCCTTTGCCAGGTAATTAGGCAACACATGGATAACAACAAAATCTTTCTGTTTATTAATTACTTGCTGATTTGTAATAGTTTGTAACTAAAGTATCCTTAAAAGACTTAAACCTTTACTGCGATGGTTACTGATTAGAGCTTTTCAAGTTATTAGCTGTGTTACATCAGTCTGTTCCTGAAGAAGCCCACAGAGTCAAGATGGCCAAAAGCTGGAGTGATTACATCGATATAACACGGCTGATAACCCAAGCAGCTCTAATAAGTAAAGTATCATTATTCCTGATCTTTGGGGATGAATGCTATCCCGAGTGCTGAAAGTCCATTCTAGCACAAATGGTAACGTATAAAATGAAGATCCATAAAAGAACTATATGAATTAAATAGCAATATCTTATTTTGGAAAGTTCATGTCATGTTAATTTGGCATTAAATCAAATCATGTCCTCGAAAATGTGTGTGTTAAAGCTTTCTTGTATTTCGGAAGAATGTTCAACTCTCAGCAACTTCTGAGAATGAAGAATCCAGGTCCATTTTCATCCTTTCGTTCCCTGCAATTTACTTTATAATGCTGTACCTACATGTAATGGTTTCTGGTTGATTAACTTGAATGGTAATTATTACTTTTTCCATCATGTGCTATGAAAGTACAGAGAATTGTTTTTGGGGAGGTGGGGGATGGAGCAGGTTGCTAAAGAAAGCTAGGAGTTATATTACTTCAGTTTGTTTGAACAATATTCTTATAGCCTCAGCTGTTATTGAGGTTATAAATGGAGTTAATTCAACGAGTTGGGGTATCACGTGTAATAGGAAGTGAGGATAATTGCAGACCTGCACAGAATGTGAATTCAAGGTATAGGGACATAATTTTGATTCATCAAAAGGCCTACGAGACTGAAGTCTCCTTACGGGTAGGTTTTGCTGATGCTCTGGTTAGAAGTGGTGTTGTATTACGGCATATCATATTAACATATGAATCTGTAGATCCTATAGTGAGTTAGGCCAGCCTAAGGCAGAGCTAGTCTAATTTAGGACTACGTCAAAACTACATAATTATATTATGCATATTTGGAAAATAAGTTTTAACTGAGAATTGAGAATGCCAGATCTAAAAATTACAAATTAATGTTATTTACAAAACTGCATTAAGTTTTGGAGTAAAATTAGTAGTACAGTTATTTTTTGAATGAATGAAACCCTCTGTATAGAAGGTGTGAGTGATGAGATATCTTTGTAATGTTAACTTCAAATTACTTTTATTAGTTTTCAGTTCCTTTATATATGATGGAAGTGAATTAAATACCACTACACCATTGTAGTAAACTCCTTTTTGTTATTCCTTGGCCTGTGTAAGTCTTGCCTATGTTTAGTTTGTTGTATATATCTGAATTTTTTTATGAACACTTCTGGGTGGTCGACTACAATTAAAAGTAGAGCTAGAATATACTTGCAGGCTAACAGCAAAATTCCAAAAGTTTTGAATAGTGGTTTACAATGAATTGATTGTTTTACACCTGCCATTATTCTTATTACTTTTTCTTTTCTTTTCTTTCTTTCTTTCTTTCTTTTTTTTTTAGCTTTTTAACATCTACTGAATTTTTCCAGAATTTTATTCCACAAGACATAATTGAATGAAAATAAGCATAATATACTCTTTTTAGGATGCTTTTATTTTTAAAATGAATTAATGATCTGATTGCAAAACATGCAGAGCTTAGTTTTGGTAGGATGTAGTCAATATGGTCTTTCCAATTCATATTATGAACTATAATAAGACCAAAAACTGTTACGTTACAAGTTTCAGTGATTCGTTGCTTTCATGCGTAATCCTTTTGTCTGCAATGCTTTTATTTTTTGTGCAAAAATGAATATACTTAGTTTTTTTCAATATTTATATGAATTTTGTCACTGTCAACCAATTATTTAGCATACCAAAAATATTATTGGATAACTGAGAGGTGACTGATTTTGTGTCCTTTAATTCTTATACTTGTATCATCTCCAAAGAGAACTGGATGAGCATGTTTATTACTCTAGGGAGATCATTGATATATACTAGAAACAATAATGGATGCAGAATTGAACCTTGTGGAACACCATGCTTTATTTCAGACCATTCGGGGTATATTTTGCAATTATCTGCTGAGTTAATTATGACCTTTTACTGTTTCTTTGATAAGTATGATGCAATCCATTGATATGCTTTACCATTAGTGCCATAATAGGATAATTTTGATAAGAGTATGTTATGATATACACAGTCAAATGCTTTTGATAGATCACAGAATATTCCTAGTGTGTTACATTTATTATCAAGGGATTTCAGAATTTCATTACTAAAGTTGAAAGTGGCATCATTGGTTGAGATGCTTTTTCTAAATCCAAACCGTTCCTTTGCTAAAAGATTATTTTTATTTAGATGGTAACATTCGTTTCAACATTAGTTTTTCAAATGTGTACTTTGGAGAAAGCGGTTAATAATGATACTGGTCTATAGTTTGACATTTGTGACTTTTGTCCTTTCTTGTTTAGCGGTTAACAATGCAGCATTTCAACCTGTCTGGGAATGTCCCTGTTAAAAAGGAAAGTTACATATATATGACCTAAAGGTTTCCTAATCTGTTTAGCATATAGTTTTAATATTTTCATAGTTATTTCACCATAAACTGATGCATTATTGCTTTTGAGGGATTTTATTGTTTTATTTATTTCCGTTGTGCTCGTGGGTACTATTTCTATGCAAGTAACCTAAGCTTTTTTTCTTAAAATATGAGATAGGGTCTTCCACATGTTGTTTGGATTGTAACAGTAAATTTTCTGATAACTGAATATAATACTCATTAAATAATGTTTATATCTGTTGTGGTTCTTTTGTGATAATATGATTTACTGTAATTTCTTTTATTTCATTTTTTGAGTGATGTTTACCAGTCTTTTTTTTTTATATAATTTTTAATATTTTATTAGGCTTGTTATATGAGGAGTGCATCTGTCCTTCATAGCCGAGTTTTTTAGCTGCATTTATATATATATATATATATATATATATATATATATATATATATATATTTTTAGAATTTTACAATGTTTATTATATTTTTTTTTATAATGTCTATATTTAGCAATTGCTTTCTGTGGTAAGTATGCAGAGTTCTCTTTTTTGTTTGCAGGATATTTTGACACCTTGCGTTAACCAGTCTAATGTAGAAAACAGTAAATACTAATATCATGTTTAAAGGGGAACGAAACACAAAAATCATGTTGCTTCCTAAATTAAGGATATGGCCTGTAAAATACAGTGGTAAAATTCTACACTCTGTTACTGCTGCATAAGCAAAATAAAATCTCCCATCATACGTCATATTGGATGCTGTACGTTGTAAGGAGCTTTAGAGTCAAAAGACAATTACTGACACATGTGCAATAATACACTTTAATAACTCTTCTTGGTGTTTCAAGTTCAAGAGAAGTGTATTTGGTGGTGGTGGTGGTGGTTGTGGCGGCGGCTGCGGCGGCGGCTGCTTAGGTGATGGGTTACAGAGTCACTGCAGTATTATACAAACAAAGTAATATTGTGAACAAGAAAATGCTTCTGTGCAGTGTATGTGGCTGTAATGTGAAAAGTAAAACAGACGGTAACTTTTTCATAGTTTTCCAAATAGACACACATCTCCAAATATGCAGGGTATGGACAGGATTTTGCAAATGAGGGGGAAAAAAAAATTGTTTGCTCAAGAAAGAAAAGAGAACCTGAATTCGCCAAAAGGTAGTGTAAACCTATATGGTTGACAGGGGATGGTCAGTATGATTCCCAAGGATTTTCAGCCGAACATTTATATATTCTGTCTACACTGAAATTCCTGCAAAATAATTGGTTTTATTCAAAGAGGTATGGTAAGAGGTGATTTGGAAATGGCTGCTTGTGACAGTATGGCTAGGCTTGCAAAATGGGAAATGTATAGAATTAAAGCTTTTCTCCCTGACAGGCACAAAGGTGCAAGTTATCTGTTAAAAATATAGTATCCAGAAGTTCAACATGAATTAGTTTGATATACTGCATTTGTCTAAAAGCCTAATGAAAAAAATTAAAACAAGAAAAAGCATACCCAGAGATGCTGGCATGGAAAGCCACAATAAATAACCATTTATGATGAGCTGTACAAAACTATAATAAGAACAGTACAATTTTAATTAAAAATTTTACATCTATTCTTCAACATTTAGATAATGAACATGAATAGCTAGAAAATGCTGAATGTAATTCTTGTGGACATGGTGAATTATTGGAAGAAGACGAAATAAATATGTAGATTAAAGGACAATCGCTTATCATGATCTGAAGAACATTATTTTGGATAGTACCTCGTTAAAGATTCAGCTCTTTCAGCATAATATACATACTGACAGTTTAGAAAGTAATTGGATTTTCATCTCAGATATGCTACAAAAGGAATGTACTCACATATTTGTCATATAATGGCCTTCAAGTTAGATCCACTATTACACTATTTCAATGTAAATAAAAATAGATGACTGGTGTCAAAACTCGGTATATCAAAGCTTCTGGGTCTCTGGATAATGCAAAAAACGTATAATAAAGATTTGAAACTGCTGCTGATTTGACAAAAAAAAGTATTTGTACTTGAAATATGTGGATTCATTACCAGACACAGCATTCGATCTGTCACTAGCAAAGAATTTTAGTGAAGTTTTAAGCCTACATACATTCCACTGGGTTCCGTAAATGCATGTCTAATATTGAGCTACACATGATGGTATGAATCTTTTCTCTGTCCATAGCAGTCCATGAATTAATCCACACTTTAAGCTGTTTATAGTAGGAATACAGCTAGGTCTTAACTAGGAGATTAATGGAGTCGAGAAATTTATTTTTTGCTCTACTTTTTTATTTTAATCCTAGATTATGCCTCATAGTGTTCAAAGCATTAAAATTTATAATTAGCTTGTGAAAATTAGGGTTCCTTGTTAAATAAATAAGGTCACCATTAAATTTTTGAGTTCATAGTTGGAGCAGCATATTATACTTTCCACATCATTATTTGTATGTACACTAATGGATAGAGCCAGCAGTTTTATCGGCATTCACACTGTCTGTGAAATACTGTTGGAACGGTGTAATTCTTTTAAATTGCACTTTTTTTTATTCAAACTGAAAAGTGCACATGGTATCTGACTTATTTTAAAAGCAGATGCTGGACTGATGTTTATCATCTAGTATTAACTGCTTATGGAACTGATTGGTTAGCTTCTAGCTCTGTTCTGTTTGTAGAGCAGTTAAATTGTGATTTCCTCTAATTAAAATACATGGGTACTTCATTTGTCATTTAAGAATACCCATCTGTGAAATTAAAAAATAATCCACAATTTCTGGTTGGTTAATACCAAATTTTAATGTGGCAACCAGGGTTTAATACGTAGACTATATTTCATGCATTTCCTTTTATTTATTTCTTAGTTTTACTGTTATGAAAAGTTGCTCCACACAACAGAATTATTTTTGTAAAAACTTAATATTTTATAATTAAATTCTTTAATAGCGTATAGGTAAATTGAGGCATCTAGTTGAAAACCCCAGCATTCCACTTCCAATGAATGTTTTGGAAATAAAAAAACGAATTATTTAATACATAGGTACTGTTTAGAAGGCAAACATCAATATCAGTTACATATACACTACAGTTTTTCAATGTGTTTGTTGTTTTCTAGAAAAATGCATTTAAAATGTTTGCATTTGAATTTTACGAGTAATAGAACAGTAAGTTATATGTAGGATCTACTGAAACAATTGTAATAAAAGGTATAATTAATATTTTTCATATATTTTAATTACTACTGCGTAATTATTTATCACACTTAATGATTGTATACACCACTAATATTTCACATACTTTAGCTGAATATTTTCATGTTTTATGAAATGTATTTATTAATGTTGGTAACAATATTATGAATGGGATATTTTTTCTTGTATTATAATTACTGCTATGCAGGAATGATTTAAACTTAAATTATTACTTCATAATAAGTACAACCATAAGTTATTTGGATTTGATATTAGGATTACCAGTAAGAGTAGGGTTCATTTACCTGGCATACAAACTTGTAATTAATATGGCCATGGCACATTGCATAGCCAAGTTGATAAAAGTATGACCAACATTAGGGCTAAAATGATGGTTTAGCAAATCCAACTGGAGCATCATTGCAACGTGAAAAGTCACGAAGTCATGCAGTGAAATGCACATTAGGAATGAAATCCAAGGAATGCTTGCAGTTGTTGCATATTAATTTGGTAGCAGAATTACTCAGAAATGCCTTTTGTTGCACATCAATTTTATAAGAAAAGGAATATCAAACTTACATTTATATGTAAAGAAAAAGGAAACACATGTGTATTTCAAGAATTACGAGGCATGTTTTTAAAGTAAGTGCTGATAATTTTTTAAAAAATAACATTATTTTCCAAATATTATATTATCATTCACTACCTTACACTACTTCTCCACATAGTCACTGCATTATTCAGGCACTTGCCGTAACAGGAAACCAGTTTTTGTATGCCTATGCCAAACACTGTTGCCACTTGTGATGAAAGCCAAGTCTGCACTTGTTGTTTCACATCGTCAATGAAATATTTTCCACCAAGGAATTTATTCACATGAAGAAACAGATGAAAATCGCTTGCCAAATGCAGACTGTAGGGAGGATAGTTGGATTATTTCCAACCAAATGATAAATCAGATCTTGAGTTTGTTTTGCCGTGTGTGGCCAGGCATTGTCACTCATCGTATCCCCATAAACCTCGCACCATTGGCAATAAACGTTTGCTGGCGTAACATTTCTCGCATTCAAAAAATGAATCACTGATCTGACTTCACAGTCGGCGTTTCATTCGATTGTTTTTAACATTCTGAAACACACTAACAACAGGAAAACACAAAGTGATGATTGCTCACAACTATGTCTGGCTTCTTAATGAATGGAGGAAGTGATTGTACATGCTCAAAATTGCCAATGCAGCGCTGTAATGGCAAAATATTAAAACAATGCTTACTTTAGGAACATACCTCGTACAAATACAAATGTGTACTGAGTGTACATTTGGTTAATGCCAAAAAATGAAAGAAACACATTTCAACAAAACCGTTAGGGCTGAAAGACTGACTCACAATACAATAGTGCAGTGAGATGTAAAATTGTTTTATTTTGCTCCATAATTGAGTTTTCAAAATGTTAACCTTGTTAATTGCCATTTACTTGAACGTGCATTTCCTAATCGATTAAAGTGGCAGTGAAAGATAAAATCATTTGCAGGCAATGCCTGCCCCAAATATGTTAGGCATACTCCGCACATCCTCTTGCAATATTGTTTATAAAAGTTAAACAGTGTTAGGTTGTTTTACCAACTGCTGTGGTGTCAAAGTTTGGTGGTTGTACCTGGCAGCTGACTAATCATTGTGAAAATCAGACTCGGAGTTTAAAATGTTTTATTTAGGCACATACATTTCAGTGATTCTTGAGACTTATAATCTTCATGAAATATGCTCCACCCCTATGATACTGCATTTTCTTTAGGCAATTAATCTGTGAAACTTAACCAAAACTTGTGATTAATTAAAAAAATGATTTTTTTCATAATAAAATAATAGTAAGTACTAAACTTCAAGAAAGCATCGTTTTTTACACTTGGAGCATATAAACTACCAGTTAACTGAAGGTATAAATGGACAGGCACATGCTTATTAATAGGCACACCCATTTTTAAATCTTGACTTCTCACAAACCTTTTTTCGGCCTTTTTCTATACTCAAAATGCTCTATACTATGCAATTTGTTACTTATTTGTTTCAAAATTCTTCTACTGTCACTCAAAAGCACATTTAATAAAATGACCATCTACGTTTTTAAAATAGTGCCCAAATTTTGAGAAATGAATTCTTAACTTCTGAAAAATCAAGAATTAAGTAGAGTATAAAAAGTAAGTTTTTCTGCAATAGTTAGGAGTCAATATAAAAGTCTGATACAAAGACAGTTTTGTAACCTCATTTACTGCAAAATGTGAACATTTTATATGAATATTTTTAAAAATGTATTCGTGTACAGCATTTTTATTAGAACAATGAATTTACAACATAAAGGCTAATATTTAAATGACCATACAAGTTAGAATTTTGAAACATGGCAAAAACATTACTATTATAGTGTGTAATAAGTGCCATAAATTAAAAAAAATATATCTTGCACACTGGCTTTTCCGAATTTCACAGATGATCACAAAAATAAAATCATAAACTAGAGTTTTTATTCTTTATCACACATTGTAATAATAGTTGTAATTTGCTCTTTTAAGCAAATATATGCACAGTGCACAGAGCTTAAGCTTTACTCCAGAATTATCCCACATTTGCTGCCTTAGAATATCGTTAAAAATATATATTGTGTGTGCATGCGTGAGAGAGAGAGAGAGAGAGAGAGACGACTATGGGTCTGTTTTTTTGTGGGGAGAGGGGAGAGGATGTGAGAGACATTAAAGTGGAGGGTAACAACATTTTTATTGTTTTTGGGGAAAGAGGAGAGAGAGTAATGGATAGGAGGGAAATTAAAGTGGAGGGCAACATGACTCATTACTGTTGTTTGTGGAAGAGACAGTAAAGGGCAAAATGACAGTTGTTTGTGTGGGAGAGGAGATAGTTAAGTCGGGAGACATTAATGTGGAGGGCAACATGACTTTTATTAATGTTCATGTGGCAGAGAGGAGAGATAGGATAGAGGAATTTGGAGGAAAAGAGGACTTATATGGTTTTTGTGAGGGTGGAAGGTATTATAATGGATAGATTGGAGGATGATATGATCATGCTATTTGGTTACCGGCATTCATTGCAATTTCAGTGCCTGTTTCAGGTTTTCCCAATCTGGGATGTGCCCTTGCTATATCCCGGAGGAAGGTCTGGAACGTCTGGAACGTCTGAGGTTCATCGGCAGTTAATTTTAATTCATTTTCCCGGTACAAGCATTCTTCAATGTAACACACTCGGGCAATGTGCTGCACCTACCTTTGCACATTGCCCGAGAATGGCTTTAAGTTTTCTCCACGATGTCTCTTCGTGGGTGTGGTATATTAAAGGCCGTAGCTGAGCGCCTGGAGCAGGCCCCTTCCACTGCGGATCGAGGCACTCACAGTGGATCCTCATTCCTTGGGGATACACAAAGCTGCGGCTGTGGTTGATCTTGCCGTAGCCGTGGAACCATCTGCTGATGCCATTGTAGGCGAGCCATTCATCAGTGATGAACGTGTCATGAATACGCTGTAAAATGGGAAACGGCGTTACCCTAGAGCGATTCCGCACGCTTACTCCGAAACTTGTTTGACGGCTGACGTATTTCCTCTTAAGGAGGCGAGCTTCGTCGACCTCAACAGTATAACCAGCGCCGACCAGCTCCTGGTGTTCGTGCCACGCTATCTTGGTGGCCACGTAGTAACTACTCCATGCAATGACCGTTCGTGAGCCTACTTCAAATCCCATTGTATCTGCATTGTGGAGAACCCCTCAGCCATAAGAAGGTAAACTTGACATACTTGTCCGCACCAAATTCTGCGTTGAAGCGGACATTATGCCGGAAGGTGTTCGTTGTTACACTTGTAACGTCAACCAATCCTTCGGTTGGCGCAAGACGCTGGATGCATGAGCGCTCCACATCGGGGACACTCACGGGGTTCATCGTCTCGTTGCCGAACAATTCCATAGCGTTTTTGGCAGACGAAGACCTCGATCGTTTCCTTCTCTCCTGTGTTCAAGTGTTCTCCAGATATATTAAGGAAAACGGATTAATTCTCCTAGGTTGCATTAATTCCTGCAGCATGTCCATATTGATCTTGCTGTTAAAACAGCTAAGAAAGTAATGCTTCACAACTCAAAAGTTTCATGCTGCCAAGCTGAAAAAATTGCAGAGTAAACTCCTCCTCCTCCTCCTCCGTTATCATCCCTGCTCCTCCTATACCGATTTTTGTAAACAGGTGCTACTTTACGTAATTGGTAGCTCCAGAAAAAGAATTTTGCTTAACTTTGCCCAAATAATAAGGGAATTCTTTCCTCTCGTCAGTAGTTTTTTTTAAGAGAGATCGAGCGCAGAAAATTGTGTTTATGCGGGATGAGATAGGGAAACCAGGAGAGATGCTTGACTGGGCAGGCGTTGAATGGCCGAAAATGCGTTTATATCAGAGATACGGAAAAAGATGCGGGAGGGTAGGGTTTGGAGTTTTCGTGGGGCGCTTCTAGGAAGAATTTAGGATTCATTGGAAATGAAGGGGTAGAGATATACGCGCATCTACGTTCGTTGTAGCTAATGTTGTATAACTTAAGAACTTTTATAGCGAATGTATCATTCTTAAATTAAACCCTCCTCTAATCTCCTCTATCCTAGGTTAGATAGTCCTTTGATCATCTACTCTACACTCTCATCACTTAACCTAACTTAATCTAGACTTCACTCCATGTAGATCTAAGCTCGACGCATTTCTCTCGTTTTACATTGATTTGCTGGTGTTTTACGGTAGTTTATCCCGTTTTTGTGGACGTACTGGGCATATTTACATCTATATTTCCTATGCTTTTTGAGTATTCTGGTGTTTTTACAGCGATTTCGAGTATTTTCCCAATCTCATCAGCACTTATACAACCATTTCGGACACGGACATAGCCATTTTGAGGAGCACTTTTACGAGTATTTCGGGTTCTGGAACAGGTTTTTCAGATTTTTGCTACGTTTGAGGGCCCTTCGAAGATATTGTGCCAACTTTTATAGGCTTTCTAGACACTGGAGCAAGTATTTTGGTGCATATCGCGGATGCTTCGAAAACATGTTATATAGAGCTCTTCTACGGCAATTTTAGACACGAAGCAGGTATTTTAGATTGTTGATACTGCCACGTGCTAAGCTGTGACACTGGAGGGAATAGCTAAATGAGGGATGGCAGAGGTAGAGGCAACTAAAACGCTTGGCCGGAGCAACCTCACTATATTCTATAGTTACATCTCTACCGTGCGATAGTTGGGTTTACATGATCATGGATGATGATGGTACTAGTTAACATTGTTATTAAAATTTTATTTTATAGTGCATACCTTGAGAAAGGTCTTGTTGTGGGTGGGGAGTAGTCAATGACCAGCGCAATTATAACAAGTTGCTAGTTGAACTGAATGAAGTTCTCGGATGAGCGGCCATACACCAGCGCGCCAACATGGGCAATAGCGGCCCCGGCCAAGCTACAGTCTTGAAGTCTCTGAAGTCCCTCGAGCAGAGCTCAAGCGTTTACTTATATAGGGTCGAATACCCTAGAGGGGTTCATTCTAATATCGTGGCAGCTATTACCAAATATGGTCTGCCAACGCCCTGGAAAATTCGTAGGCTTAGGACTTTCCAAGCATCATGTCATCCACAGGGTGCAGCTAAGAGTCGTGCAGAAAGACACGTACTCCTAAGCAAATAATGGCATAGTGAAATCCCTTTGAAATATCAAGGGAAGTGGCAAACCACTGTTTCATGTCATATAAACAACTTACAAAGACTTGAGCAAAATTAAGAAATATAAAATAGGGTTCTATATGACTTCAGAAGCTTATGACAGACTAATAAAATAATGTTAATTAATATAAAATAATAACAATGCGGATCTCCTCAGTCACGTTCCTGACATTTCCCGCAACGCTAAAAAACGGCGACGCCTGGCGCCGACTAAAACAAAGAAAAGAGAACAAAGTTGGAAGTAATGCTCTTAAGTGTAAAAAAGGGGGGGGGGACCGAACATCACAATATACAATCATAGATGAAGAAAATACACTAACAGAGTTACAAACACAAGGGTAAAAGCAGGGCACATAGGCAACCACGCATACTTGCGAGGTGCAAATTCCTAAAAAGAATTACAATTGTGAAGTACGCCCGGTTTATTAATAAAGAATCATAAGTAAAAATGTAGCACCTGAAAAAGAAATAAGGGGGAAAACGAAGAACCTACGGGACGGAAAAAGGAAGAAAAGGTTCCGTCGTAGCTCACAGGAGACAACAGGTTCAGTTTCATCACAGACTCCAAGAAACACAATCATGGAAATGTTTCTTGCTTTGGGATACACATAAAACATCCTAAAGATCAAAGTAAATACTTTCCGAACACAATTCAGAAATAATCTTTGGTACGCAGCCAGCTCTCCAAGTGAGATAAGCGCACCTATTGTTGAAAGTGTCGTCCCTCCGAATTAATCAACAAAATTAATAATATCACCACAGTGATGTAGTGTAAAATTTGAAAAAAGAATAAAAGAGATTACAAATTCTGCCACAACAATACTGTAATAAGTACCATAACACAAAGGATTAAAAATACAAGGTTCCTGTAATATAAGACACATTGTTGCATCACACGTAAACATATTTGTTAGAAATCAATTACAGAAATCTAGGAGCACTCGAAATAATCTAGAAAAATTCTGTTACAGGGTGCACCCAACAATGTGCAATAAAAAGAAAACTGGTACAGAGCTTCCATTACAGGTCATTTTAGATAAAACAAAAGTGTTCTCCCGCTGCTACTGTAAACAATTTATCAAAGGGTCTTCCTGATACACTAGGGGCTGTCAGAGTTAAAAAAAATATTTAACACTAATAGTAGGTTATACAGAGAGCTGGCCACTTTATTGGACATATATGGGAAAGGAAAGGAAAGGAAAGGGAAAACGAGGCTAGATGCGGCGATTCAAGGAGGAAAATGGGTTCATATGTGAGAGATGGGGAATACAACGACCGATACTAGGCTAGACAGGGGCTGAGGGAGGGAAATGGGTTTATATAGAAGCGATAGCGGAGATGTGTAAGACTAGTCAGGGTTGAGGAGTAGAGTATGGTTTATATGAGAGGTATAGGAAAACGAGGAGAGGTGTAAGGCTAGACAGAGTTGAAGGGCAGAGTATGTCTTTTATATGGGGGAAGTAGGGAATACGAGGAGAAGCGCTAGGCTAGACAGAGGTTAAGGAGTAGAGAATGCGTTTATAGGGAAAAGATAGGGAAAACAGGAGAGCTGTTAGACTAGACAGGGCTTGAAGGCTAGAATAAACCTTTTATATGGGAGAAATAGCAAATCGAGGAGAGGTATTGGGCTAGGAGAGTTTGAGTATGTGTTTATAAGGAGAGACGAGGAAACCGAGTGAGATCCTGTGCTAGGATAGACAGGTGTTAAAGGTAGAAAGTGTTTTATGTAGATTAGATACCAAACCAAGGAGAGATACTCAGCTAGACAGGGGGCAGAAGGGGAATACGCTTTATGAGAGGTAGGGAATACGAGGAGAAGTGCTAGGCCAGACAGATGTTGAGGAGTAGAGTATGCGTTTATATGAAAAATATAGGGATTACCGGAGAGATGCTAGACTGGACAGATGTTGAGAGTAGAGTATGCGTTTATATGTATGAGAGGTATAGGAACAGGAGGAGAGGTGTTAGTCTATATAGGTACTGAAGGAGTAGAAATATGAGCTTATATACAGGAGAGATAGGGAATACGAGGAGAGGAGCTAGACTAGTCAGGACTTGAAGGGTGGAATATGACTTTTTATATGGGGGTGATAGCAAACCGAGGAGAGGTATTAGGCTAGGAGGGTTTGAGGATGTGATTATAAGGAGAGACAAGAAAACGGAGAGAGATCCTATGCTAGGAGAGAGTTGAAGGAGTGGGGATAGTGCTTTATATGGGAGAGCAAAGGCATACGAGGAGAAGTGCTAGGCCAGACATGTCGAGGAGTAGAGTATGCATTTATATGGAAAAAGATAGGGATTACGGGGAGAGATGCTAGACTAGACAGAGGTTGAGAGTAGAGTATGCGTTTGTATGTATGAGAGGTATAGGAAAACGAGGAGAGCTAATAGGCTAGACAGATACTGAAGGAGTAGGAATATGGGCTTATATACAGGAGAGATAGGGAATAGGATTGGAGGTGCTAGACTTTGAAAGCGACTTTAGACGAGAACTTCATGGAAAGATGTTTCCTGTCAATGCTAGAACACTAATTCTAGACAGCTGTAGCACGTAACCCTATCATGCTAAAACGGTAACCCACTCACGCAAAAGGTGACCCAGTTACGTAAAAGGGCGATCCACTCACGTAAAAAGATGACCCGCTCACGCTAAAAGGTAAGTAATTCAGTTAGTATCACAGGGTGAGACTGATTCCGGGAAGTGGGTATAGCAGAGTTCCGTATGATTTCACAGCTAATTCAGATACTATGGTGGACATTTAGGCTAATTAAGCTAGTATCACAGGAGGCTAGGTCCAGAGGCTGACTGCATCATAGCTGTGTATGATTTCACAGGTAATTCAGCTAGTATCGTAGGTATTTAGGCTAATTCAGCTAGTATCACAGGAGGATAGATTACAGGGGTTCGGTATAGCATAGTTTCGTATTTCACAGGTAATTCAGAGAAGTCATAGGTATTTAGAATAATTCAGCTAGCATTACAGGAGGATAGGCTCCAAGGGTCGGTTATAATATAGTTTCGTATTTCACAGATAGTTCGGGTAATCAGCATAGTTTCACAGATACACGTGATAATTTCGATCAGCGATTTGTATCACAGCTATTTAAGGTAATTGCAGGTGACTCAGGTTTTATCAAAGGTGTTTGAGTCATTGTAACAGATAATTCAACTAGTATCATGGATATTTAGGGTAAACCAGATAGTATCACAGGTGGTCGTGCTAATTTCGAGCAGGGATTCGTATCAGAGCTACTTAAGGTAATTTCATATGATTCGGGTAGTATCACAGGTATTTAAGTAATTTTAACAGGTAATTCAGATAGTATCACAGATATTCCTGCAAATATAGAGAGTAATTGGATTATAAACATTTCTCATACAACGTTAAAATACTTTTATATACTTTTTTGTCTAAGTCTTAAAACCTTTTATACGTTTTAGTTAGTGTGCGAGTCGGAGAGGGATAACTGCATATTGGTTTACAAACTGAAAAGCATTGGGTCAACATACCTTTATTTTAGTTCGTTGTAAGTGCCTCTCCCCATTATCTAGGCTTGAGACTAGCACCAGGATCGCTCCTAATGGCAGGGTTAACACCTCTTCCATCGTTTTATTCTTCTCCTTTCTTCGCCGTTTGTCTGCTATGTGCATATACAGCACGTGAGTAAACTTCAATTTTTTAAGATTGTAGACTCGCGGAGAAAATCTTCCATCTTCGGGTTTCATTCTCTTAAGCACTTTTTGTAATACTGTAATTTTCATACGTATAGTTAGTTATGCCATCCTCGGCAATAACCCTTTTATCATCAAAGGGATTCAATGTAGTTTTATTCACTTGTGCTGTAGCAAGAGCATGCTGTCGCGACGGGATCAAATTCATTGGCGTTCTTATTATTTCTCTGGTTTTAAGACAGTCGGTATAGCTCTCGGATGTGACGTACTGCTTAATAGCACTACGTCTTGTGCCGTTAATCTTTTTTATAATCAAGCCTTGAATATCTAAGCTGTACATCTTAGGTCGTAGTCCGACAAAGCGCTGGATGATTTTACCATTAGCCTCATCTTTAAATTTTCCCAACACCTTTTTGTTGTGAGTGGAGTGACATATATGGTTGGCAGGGTAATCAGCTGTATCCAGGTGTTCGAGAAAACGTAGCTTGTCCTGGTGCACATCTTCAGTTGTCACAGGATGAATGAACGAATCAGTGTCCATATACATAAGCTTCAGGTTTTCATTTCCATAATTTGGCAGCAACACATCATAATGATAGTGGTACATTAATGTCTTGGAGATGTCCAACACACTCATACCAATGTATATAGGCTTGTTAAACATAATCTGTCAAGAGGCCATATGTACAGCAGCTAGATTAGCAGCACATATCGTCCTGTCGATAAACGTGGGCTTGGCGATCAGCTTCTCTAGAGTCTTCTCATTTGTCACCAATCGTATATCCATACGATTTCGTAGGTTCTCCATAGTTTTTCCAAACATAGCGTTGTTAAAGAGCTTGTAGAGAACCTTCTCGAAGTCATTTGCAGCCTGTTGTCGTAGCCTATTAAATTCCACATAAGGCTTTAACCACCGGGACTGTTGGAATTGTAGCACACGATGGATTTTGTTAGTCCTAGTCCCTGACTAAGAGCTTGCTTCAAAGTCATGTAATGCACTACATACTTCTTTCGAGGTCCAAGATGAGGTATCAGTTTCTTTGTAGATGATTCCTGCGGTGTCATACACTCAGGCAGGAAAGGTAGATCGTTGTGTAGGTCGTGAAGTTCTGCAGGATACTCGATGTCAGCTTCTAATATGTACCCTTGAGAATCATCTGCTTGTAGTCGTTCTAAGTTTATTTCTTCAGGTGACACCCACTGAAATCCACCAAAAGGAAGGGCGTGACACATTGCCCAACCATATTGATTATTAGCGTCCTCGTATTTAATAAATTGGGTTGGTCTCGATGGATCAAACGTTTCCATATATGTGTTATTAGCCTGTGCATACCGATGGGAAACTTGGCATAAACCTCCTCTTATACCCGATTCCACCATGAGTAGTTGATCATAATCTTGTAACAGTTTCAACTGAATTCCTGTATACAGTAACATAGCATCCCATGTAAGTCCTGGAAAAGTAAAATAATGTGCTGGATGAACGTTGTGTGTTTTGAGGGTTTGCTCTCTGAACGTCTCAAAGACATCAGCTAAAAGAAGCACATCCGAGGTTAAGTACAGATCGCTGTACTCTCCCACGTTTCTCACATTAAACAGCCACCATACATTTCTAGCATGATCGTAGTTCGTATCAGTAATTTCTTCTTCATTTAATCTATTGTAGAAGGAGTCCTTAGGAGGCAAGCAGGTCTCGTTCAAAACATCTCATGACGTGACAAAATCATATTGAAATACACCCTTACGAGTCATCAACTTCAATTTGTCTTCTCCGAAGTACTTTAGTGTTTCAAGATATGAGGTTAGATTTTTTACCAACTTATCCCAGCTTGTACTGAGGAATCGAAAGCTATCCATGACTCGAAGCTTTATATCTCATACATACTTCGTGAAATGATATAGCTTTCTTTAGAGCTAGGAATTACCTCCACTCTCTCACTTGTATAACCCAGCTCCTTGACAATGAAATGCGAATCATATCCGCTGAGGTTATGCATGAAGACTGGGATATATTTAGTGTTTTGCAGGCTAAATTCCATTTATTATGTAGACTTCCGCGATATTCACCACTGATATGATCATGGTCGCGTATTTTGTAGCTTTCTCCTGTAAAGCCTTATCCACACGTAGCATACCGTAGATGACCCAAAATCCTTTTGCTGCTGGTCCGTGAGTTTCAGAGGCGTGGCTGATTTGTATACATTATTAATTTCCTTTGCAATGCACGATAGGTATTCCATAAGCTTCTGAGCAGCATCAGCACCGCGATACACATATGATTGCTTAGGAGGACCAGTTTCAATATGTTCAACACTGGATGTAGGCTTCCCGTAAACACAGAAGCTCATTGGTGAGTGCTCTTGATAAGGGATTGTATAGGAAGTTTGAGGATTGGGTATACACGTATGGCATGGAGTGAGAGTACTCTCAAAATCTGCATAGATGACATAAGGTAGTTTCAACATCCTCTCAACATTTTTAAACGCTACAATTGATTTCTCCTTGGTAGGTATAACCACCCTTGCAAGACCTTGTTGAATACAGATGGCTGCATGTTCTTGTAGTTTTTCCAGTCCGCTTCGCCAACTCTGATCATCAAAATGTGTAACGCAGCGCTAACAGGTATAAACACGTCCATTACGTTTAGTTTTCTCACGTCGAACGAGTTTCTCAAAATTCTTTATACACACATAGTGATGTTTTCCACAACTGTCACTCAATAGTAGCATGTCACGATGTTCAGGTAGTTCAGTGCTGGTAACCTTCATTGGTTACACTTCATGCTTCTCATCCAGCCCCAAAACGTTAATAGACATCTTGTTAAGTTTCTCAAATTTGGGTATTTGAGAAAGTGGAGTAGGGTAAGAAACACAGCTGAAGTCGTACTTATCTTGAAGTTGCTCGTATTTGCTGACGCGTTGAGGCTTGGTGCTGACGAATTTGGCCAGTATAGAATACATGAAACATTTCTCATCGCTAAAGTTCTGAATGTTTATACACGCTTCTTTAGCTCCGACAGAAGGTGTTAGTGGTATGTAGCTACTTCCTCGTAGCGGATTGTACTGGTTGATACGAAGTCGAACCCCTTCAACTGCAAGCAAAGCCCAGTTGCTACCCTTAAGCTGTGATTCCTCCATTTCAAAAACCAATTTCTTGTATTTCTCTTCCAGCGCTGAGTCCAGATCCGTATCTACAAGCACAGGCTGATTCCGTTTTTTTAATGTTTTATCACAGGTTTCTCCAATACTGTTTACAAATCTGCACTCAGCAGATTAATTTCTACGCTCTTGTGAATGGTAAGCTCTTTATGTACAGTCTGGATTATCCGTTGTTTTGCCTCATGCAGATACATATTCAGGTCCTTAGGTGATTCGGATCGTATAAAATACGATTTCAATCGTCCTTCGAACTATGTCTCGTATTCTTTCATATCACAGTCCTCCATTGTTGATAATAACTGATGTTTAGTAGGCCCAATCTTCTTTTCTTCTGAGGACTGCTTATTTCACATATATCCTAGTGCCGCTGACCCTTATAACCATCATTGAAGGTTACATTGCAATGCTTCATTTAAAGAGCTTCTTGCACCTCATGTGATGTCTTCTCTTGTCATAACCTTGGAGGAATGTCTTCCTGCATTTAATACAAGAGTATCCCGATGCACTAGGAATTGTATCCTTATATGCAGAGTTATTCATAGTTGTGATTGATGTAATAACGTATTAATCACTGTTCAAGGAATGTAGGCCTCTTCACCTTGATATCACTTTAGAAAGCTGATTATTCTTGGAGAGAGCACGATATTAACACCTCAAGACTAATTAGCACAATGAACTCAAATGCCCGAGATCACCCTATTTATAGAGGGAGCACGCACCTTTTAGATCAATCATAAACTCGCTCCATAACCAGCCTTATATGATCGCTCTACGCGTATTAACCTCCGCCATATAACATCACACCCAGAGACAGGATGTCTGGCAGTATCAAACACGTTAAAATCCGTCGCATAGCTATCTGTTGAAGCCGAAATTATAAATGCAATGATTATCATAATATTCTAAGGAGGATAGCGATATAAAATAAGTAATAATATATTTAAAATCAGTGTATGTATACAAAGGAGAAGCATTGTGAAAATTGTTGACTGTAAAAGCGACAGAAAGACCAGACAGGCACAGTTTTGTTAATTAGGGACCATCCTCAGGTAGAAAGGGTAAATACCATTGAAGCAAGTTTTTCCCGGTAACAGCCGAGTAGAACTGCACTTAGCCTGGCGAAGGTCACCCGTGGCTTCATGACGCGAAGGAGCTGAGGGGAGAGTAGGGGAAGTTTTAGGCGTTGGTTTTCCTTGTAGTAGCGTGGGTAGATCAGTCTGCCTGAGTACCTGGTGAGTGTAGGACGACTTTCTCGTCGTGTGGAGAAGAATGGTGGCGAACATGCTAGAGGGTAGAACGCTTAGCTGTAGTTAATATTCTTCGGTCTTGGTAAAGACAAAGTATCATCGTATGCATTTAATAGACATCGGCAAACCTAAAGTATTATTTTAAATAGTGAATAAAAGTGTTCCAAGACAGCGTTTGTGTGTTTCTCTGTACACACCCACGCATACCCTGAGGTTAAGGTCTCATGCTGAAGCAGCCGTGGCAAAAGAGGAACCAACTGGGAGGAGACAAGCAGCAACCGTGAGGTAAAGGTATTGCTTCATAATTGGAGGACGTGGCTGCGTTATATTGCGCCTAAACTTGGGGCAGAAAGAATTACCTGCGTCATATGGCGTCCTAAGCGTGGGGCCCAAACAACGGAGAAGCTAAGCGACGGAGACATCAAAGAGTCCCGAACAAAGGAGAAGCTGAACGACGGAGACCGGGACAACGCGGAGAACAACAGGAGCAGCATCCAAGGAGCAGTTGCACGCAGCAGATAAAAAGGTACTGTGTGTAAATTTATTTACGTGTTTTGGTGGTGAATGCAGTTAAGGAACGGCAAAATGTTTGAGCAATCAGATTCAAACATGGATATTCAGGACGGTGATATTAGAACTGTGCAGGACGCAAATAATAGTGTATATAAGGTAGTAGAAACAGTAGATGGTAGAAATGTACAAAAGCAGGTAGAACACCCAGGGGGAAGTATGGAAATTAATGAGATGGTAAAGTTAATGATGTCGATAATACAGGGTCAGAAAGAATTAAGGGGTGTAACAGAACACTTGAGAGAAGAATTAACAGGAAGAATAGAACAGGGTCAGAAAGAATTAAGGGATGAGATGAAGGCTAACCGGGATGTAACAGAACAGGGTCAGAAAGAATTAAGTGATGAGATGAAAGCTAACCGAGGTGTAACAGAAAACTTGAGAGAATAATAAACAGGAAAAATAGAACAGCGTCAGAGAGAATTAAGGAGTTTAAGGGAGGATTTAACAAGCAATTTAACTGAAATTCAGAATAAAATTGAGAACCAGCAGAAAGTGTTAGAAAATTTCAAGGAGGAGGCTAGAAATGAAATAGAAAATGTGAGAATCGAGGTTAGGGAAAATCAAGAACAGATTAGAGAAGAAGTCAAAATTGTAAGACAAGAGATTAGTGAAAAGGTAGAAAAAGAAACCAGAAAATTAAGGGAAGAATTAAGTCAAGAATTAGTTAGAGAAAGGGAAGCGACTAGCAAAGAACTAGAAATATACAGAAACAGGTTAGAACAGTCTGAAAGAAAAAGTAGGCAACTTGCTGTAGGAATAGATGATGTAAATGATAGACTTAAGGAAGGATTAGAAAATGTGTGTATATCTGACAATATTGGTAGTTCAGCATGTAGCAATGTAAGCAGTGCAACAGTAAGGAACGATGCAGCGCAGAATGCGTCAGCTGACCTTCCGATGCTGAATTTAGGTCCAAGTACCTCCAGCAACAGTAATAATACAAATGTAAATAGAAATGGCGGTTCACCTTTTTAATGGCCGAACCATGTTCTCAGTGAAATTTCACCACCGAGTTTTGAAGACGAAGAATCAGATAATCCGAAAGCAGTCATAAATAGCATGCAGGAATATTTTAATGTTAAGGGTATACCAGAGGAATACAAGATGACTGTAGTACGAAAATGTTTTTAAGGTAATGCTTTCAATTGGCTGGAATTATCTGTAGGGCTAGATAACAATTACGGGGCCTTTAAAGAGCTATTTCTGAACAGATATTGGGGTGCAAGCAGACAAGTGAATATCCGACTAGAACTCAGTAATGGCAAGTACGATTCCCGTGAGGACCAATCTATGGTGAATTATTTCATGGTAGTGGCCAGAAAATCTAAGATGCTAGATCATCCGATGGGAGAAAATGAATTAATAAATCTAGTAACTGCGCACTTTCCGGAGACAATACAAAAACTACATAATTATTGCAAAACCGGTTACGATAGCAGCCATGATAGATTTGTTGATCGCTTTGGAAAGGAAGAGAAATCAAGATGGCGTGCTTAAGGATAGGAATTTCACACAGAAAGAAAGAAGTCCTACAAAATTTTTCGGGTAGGGGGCATATCCAGGAAATGATAGAAATTTTGATGTGAGAGATAGATACCATGGGCCTGTACCGAAAAATATCTACCATGATAACAGGATAAATAACTTTGTAAACAATTATAGGGAAAGAGGCGAAAACTACCGAAGACGGAACGCTGAAATAAATTATGTACATACTCACAGATGTAATTATGATAGAATGGAAAGGTATCCTAGAAACAGACGCTATTCTGGAGATGATTGTAGCAATAACTATTAAAATAGGTATAGACCAAGTTCACCAAGACAGGAGGCGAGAAGCAGAAGTGGGAGGAATTCACCAGTTCAAGAAGATAGGATTGACGCAATAAACTCTACAAGACAAATAATGGGAAATAATTACCGTCATGAAATGAAAACAGGACATTCGCATAACGATATTGGAACAGGAGCAATTAGTAAAATGTCGGAAAACTCCAAACCCAATCAACTTCGCCTTCAGTGAAGATTGGTAACCATTCCTATAATGAGCGGTACACGAAAAGTAGGAATAATGGAAGGCAACTAATGATAGAGAAACATCAGCAAGGGAGAGATAGGCCAGAAGAAAGCGAAATTTTAACTGATCCACCAAGGATAAATATTGGCATTAATGGCAAACAATTTCGTGCAATAATAGAGACCGGCGCCAACACTACAGCTTGTTCACAAACGTTTTATGAACAATTAATAAACAGTGGTTTAAAATTAATGTCTTTACCAGTACATGGGATATATTGTTCAGTAGCAGTGGGCAAAAGAAAAGAAAGAGTAAGATTTCAGGCTATGATGAGTATTGAAATCGGAAAGTAAATTATTGAGATGTTATTTTTAATAGTACCTAGGCTTGTAACAGACATAATAATAGGTTGTGACAGTCTATACGCATGGAACTCCATTATAGATTTTGAAAACAAAATTTTGAAGCTCGAAACAGAACAAGACAATAATCGTACAATTCTTGGAGGACAGCAGTTCAGGAATAACTGCCAGGGATCAGGTAGAGGAAGAAATAAAAGGGGAAACATTCTTTGTGGAAGTTATAAACATTGGAGCTATGAAATTAGCCGAAGTAAGGTTAGAGGATTGCCATGAAATTAATGAAGAAAATATAATCTACGGAGAACATGAGAATTTTTGTATTAATAACGGCGAAGAGAAACCCCAAGATAATCACAGATTAGGCTTGAATGATAAGAATGCAACTAAGTACGATAAAGTGGATGAGTGTCGAAATAGAAAATTTGTTGAAAAATAAGGTGAACCAGGCTAGTAGACTGAATGAGAAACAAAAGAAGGAATTATGGGAAATTTTAGTGGAGAATAAGGAAGTGTTTTCAGAAAAGCCGGGAAGGTGCATAAATTACACCCATTCGTTTGAAATGTCTGATATTAAACCATATGTACATCGTAGTAAGATCATCAGGGAGACTTTAAAGAATCAGAATACAAAACTCTATCATTGTTCCTCTTATTTTCCATCTGGGAGTCCAGCAGAACGCATATTGAAGGACATTGGAATCTATTTTCGTGTACTGACTCATAGTAATCACAAAAATTGGATAAGGTATTGTAATGTGATAGAAAAGATAATAAATAACACCATCAATACGACGACAGGATTCGCACCAATACAATTAATGCAAGGAATTGAACCTGAATCGATTTTTAAAGGAATACCCAAAACGATTGAAGAAAAACAATCACCATTATCCGAAGAACAGAGCGCTAAAACTGTTGCTGACAGGTTAAAAGAAAAAGCAGAAAAAGGAAAGCTAAAGCAAAGAAGCGAAAGTATAAGTGGGAACCGAAAATAGGAGACCTTGTGCTTGCCAGAGATCACAAATTATCCAGCGCATTAAAAGGAAGAAATCATAGGTTAGAGCTCTTATATAAAGGTCCGCTAATTATTGCTGCGAAATTTGGGGAACATACTTTTGAGTTAGTAGATCTAAAAACTAATAAATATATTGGTAAATGGCACAAACAACTTATGAGACCTTATATAAAATAATTGAATGTTCCTGATAAAATACAAATGGTGTGAATTTTCTGACAAACATTAACATGAATATAGAAATGTCATTAGGTGAAAATCGTAAAATAAATATAAGAGAAACAGTGAAATGAAAGTGATCAGTGAACAATGTGAAAGTGAAGCGAGAAAGACAATAATATTCTCAAAAAACAAAAACAAAACAATAAAACAGATGCTCCAATAAGAATAACAGAAAACAAAATATAATAATTGTTTAAAATCGAATACTGTAAGTTATTGAGTAAATTTTGTATAATAATGTTTAATTTAAATGATGATGTTAGTGAATGTAAATTTTGTATAATAATGGTTAAGGTGAATCATGTGAAGGGTAAGTCATATGTATGACCAACATAATTGTAGAAGAAACATAATTGTAAACAGTATAAGAAATTTATATGTTGACGAATTGTAAAAGAATCATGTAACCAATTCAAGGTTTACCGATCGATCCCGAAATTACTGAGAGGAAATTGTTTCGGGCAAGACATACACATTGTAATATTATTGTATAATATGAAATGTATATGGGGGCATTTGAAGCCGAAATTATAAAGGCAATAATTATCATAATATTCTAAGAAGGATAGCGATATAAACTAAGTAATAATATATTTAAAATCAGTGTATGTATAAAAAGGAGAAGCATTGTGAAAATTGTTGACTGTAAAAGCGACAGAAAGACCAGATAGGCACAGTTTTGTTAATTAGGGACCAGCCTCAGGGAAAAAGGGTAAATACCATTGAAGCAAGTTTCTCCTGGTAACAGCCGAGTACAGCTGCACTTAGCCTGGCGAAGGTCACCCGTGGCTTCATGACGCGAAGGAGCTGAGGGGAGAGTAGGGGAAGTTTTAGGCGTTGATTTTCCTTGTAGTAGCGTGGGTAGATCAGTCTGCCTGAGTGCCTGGTAAGTGCAGGACGACTTTCTCGTCGTGTGGAGAAGAATGGTGGCGAACATGCTAGAGGGTAGAACGCTTAGCTGTAGCTAATATTCTTCGGTCTTGGTAAAGACAAAGTATCATCGTAATTCATTTAATAGTGATCGGCAAACCTAAAGTATTATTTTAAATAGTGAATAAAAGTGTTCCAAGACAGCGTTTGTGTGTTTCTCTGTACACACCCACGCATACCCTGAGGTTAAGGTTTCATGCTGGAGCAGCCGTGGCAAAAGAAGAACCAACTGGGAGGAGACAAGCAGCAACCGTGAGGCAAAGGTATTGCTTCATTGTTGGAGGACGTGGCTGCGTTATATTGCGCCTAAACTTGGGGCAGAAAGAATTACCTGCGTCACTGTATATGCTGTCACACCAACAAGAGGAGTATTCTCACACTCTTTCAGACAGATGTTTCCATTCAAAGCCTAACACAACCACCACCACCTTGAATGGAAACATCCGTCTGAAAGAGGGTGAGAATACTTCTCTTGTTGGTGTGACAGCATATACAGATAGCTATGGGACGGATTTTAACGTGTTTGATACTTCCAGACATCCTGTCTCTGGGTGTGAGATTATATGGCGGAAGTTAATACGCGTAGAGCCATCATATACAGCTGGTTATGGAGCGAGTTTATGATTGATCTAAAAGGTTCGTGCTCCCTCTATAAATAGGGTGATCTCGGGCATTTGAGTTCATTGTGCTAATTAGTCTTGAGGTGTTAATATCGTGCTCTCTCCAAGAATAATCAGCTTTCTAAAGTGATATCAAGGTGAAGAGGCCTACATTCCTTGAACAGTGATTAATACGTTATTACATCAATCACAACTATGAATAACTCTGCATATAAGGATACAATTCCTAGTGCATCGGGATACTCTTGTATTAAATGCAGGAAGAAATTCCTCCAAGGTTATGACAAGAGAAGACATCACATGAGGTGCAAGCTCTTCAAATGCAAGCATTGTAATGTAACCTTCAATGATGGTTATAAGGGTCAGCGGCACTAGGATATATGTAAAATAAGCAGTCCTCAGAAGAAAAAAGATTGGGGCCTACTAAACATAAGTTATTATCAACAATGGAGGACTGTGATATGAAAGAATACGAGACATCGTTCGAAGGACGATTGAAATCGTATTTTATACGATTCGAATCACCTAAGGACCTGAATATGTATCTGCATAAGGCAACACAACGGATAATCCAGACTGTACATAAAGAGCTTAGCATTCACAAGAGCGTAGAAATTAATCTGCTAACTGAGTGCAGATTTGTAAACAGCATTGGAGAAACCTGTGACAAAACATTTAAAACACGGAATCAGCCTGTGCTTGTAGAAATGGATCTGGACTAAGCGCTGGAAGTGAAATACAAGAAATTGGTTTCCGAAATGGAGGAATCACAGCTTATGGGTAGCAATTGGGCTTTGCTTGCAGTGGAAGGGGTTCGACTTCGTATCAACAAGTACAATCCGTTACGAGGAAGTAGCTACATACCACTAACACCTTCTGTCGGAGCTAAAGAAGCGTGTATAAACATTCAGAACTTTAGCAATGAGAAATATTTCATGTATTCTATACTGGACAAATTCGTCAGCACCAAGCCTCAACGCGTCAGCAAACACGAGCAACTTCAAGATAAGTACGACTTCAGCTGTGTTTCTTACCCTACTCCACTTTCTCAAATACCCAAATTTGAGAAACTTAACAAGATGTCTATTAACGTTTTGGGGCTGGATGAGAAGCATGAAGTGTAACCAATAAAGGTTACCAGCACTGAACTACCTGAACATCGTGACATGCTACTATTGAGTGACAGTTGTGGAAAACATCACTATGTGTGTGTAAAGAATTTTGAGAAACTCGTTCGACGTGAGAAAACTAAACGTAATGGACGTGTTTATACCTGTTAGCGCTGCGTTACACATTTTGATGATCAGAGTTGGCGAAGCGGACTGGAAAAACTACAAGAACATGCAGCCATCTGTATTCAACAAGGTCTTGCAAGGGTAGTTATGCCTACCAAGGAGAAATCAATTGTAGCGTTTAAAAATGTTGAGAGGATGTTGAAACTACCTTATGTCATCTATGCAGATTTTGAGAGTACTCTCACTCCATGCCATACGTGTATACCCAATCCTCAAACTTCCTATACAATCCCTTATCAAGAGCGCCCACCAATGAGCTTCTGTGTTTACCTGAAGCCTACATCCAGTGTTGAGCACATTGAAACTGGTCTTCCTAAGCAATCATATGTGTATCGCGGTGCTGATGCTGCTCAGAAGTTCATGGAATACCTATCGTTCATTGCAAAGGAAATTAATAATGTATACAAATCAGCCACGCCTCTGAAACTCACGGACCAGCAGCAAAAGGATTTTGAGTCATCTGCGGTATGCTACCTGTGTGGAAAAGGCTTTGCAGGAAAAAACTACAAAGTACGCTACCATGATCACATCAGTGGTGAATATCGCGGAAGTCTACATAATGAATGTAATTTAGCCTGCAAAACACCTAAATATATCCCAGTCTTTATGCATAACCTCAGCGGATATGATGCGCATTTCATTGTCAAGGAGCTGGGTTATACAAGTGAGAGAGTGGAGGTAATTCCTAGCTCTGAAGAAAGCTATATGTCATTCACGAAGTATGTAGGAGATATAAAGCTTCGGTTGGTGGATAGCTTTCGATTCCTCAGTACAAGCTTGGATGAGTTTTTAAAAAATCTAACCTCATATCTTGAAACACTAAAGTACTTCGGAGAAGACAAATTGAAGTTGATGACTCGTAAGAGTGTATTTCAGTATGATTTTGTCACGTCATGAGATAATTTGAACGAGACCTGCTTGCCTCCTAAGGACTCCTTCTACAATAGATTAAATGAAGAAGAAATTACTGATACTGACTAAGATCATGCTAGAAATGTATGGGAGCTGTTTAATGTGAGAAACGTGGGAGAGTACAGCGATCTGTTCTTAACCTCGGATGTGCTTCTTTTAGCTGATGTCTTTGAGACGTTCAGAGAGCAAACCCTCAAAACACACAAAGTTGATCCAGCACATTATTTTACCTCTCCAGGACTTACATGGGTTCTGTGTTACTGCATACAGGAATTCAGTTGAAACTGTTACAAGATTATGATCAACTACTCATGGTTGAATCGGGTATAAGAGGAGGTTTATGCCAAGTTTCCCATCGGTATGCACAGGCTAATAACACACATATAGAAAAGTTTGATCCGTCGAGACCAACCCAATTTATTACATACGAGGACGCTAATGATCAATATGGTTGGGCAATGTGTCACGCCTTTCCTTTTGGTGGATTTCAGTGGGTGTCACCTGAAGAAATCAACTTAGAAAGACTACAAGAAGATGATTCTAACGGGTACATATTAGAATTTGACATCGAGTATCCTGCAGAACTTCGCGATCTACACAACGATCTACCTTTCCTGCCTGAGTGTATGAAACCGCAGGAATCATCTACAAAGGAACTGATACCTCATCTTGGATCTCGAAAGAAGTATGTAGTACATTACATGACTTTAAAGCAAGTTAGTCATGGACTACGACTACAAAATCCATCGTGTGCTACAATTCCGACAGTCGCGGTGTTTAAAACCTTATGTGGAATTTAACAACAGGCTACGACAACAGGCAGCAAATGACTTCGAGAAGGATCTCTACAAGCTCTTTAACAACGCTATGTTTGGAAAAACTATGGAGAACCTACGTAACCGTATGAATATAGGACTGGTGACAAATGAGAAAATTATAGAGAAGCTGATCGCCAAGCCCACGTTTATCGACAGGACGATATATGCTGCTAATCTAGCTGCTGTACATATGGCCTCTCGTCAAATTGTGTTCAGCAAGTCTATATACATTGGTATGAGTGTGTTGGACATCTCCAAGACATTAATGTACCACTATCATTATGATGTGTTGCTGCCAAATTATGGAAGTGAAAACCTGAAGCTTATGCATATGGTCACTGATTCGTTCATTCATCGTGTGACAAGTGAAGATGTGTACAAGGACAAGTTGCGTTTTCTCGAACACCTGGATACAGCTGATTACCCTGTCAAACATATATGTCACTCCACTCAGAACAAAAAGGTGCTGGGAAAATTTAAAGATGAGGCTAATGGAAAAATAATCCAGCGCTTTGTCGGACTACAACCTAAGATGTACGCCTTAGATATTCAAGGCTTGATGATAAAAAAAGATTAAAGGCATAAAACGTAGTGCTATTAAGCAGAACGTCACATTCGAGAGCTATACCGACTGTCTTAAAACCACAGAAATAATAAGAACGCCAATGAATTTGATCCTGTCGCGACAGCATGCTCTTGCCACAGTGCAAGTGAATAAAATTAAATTGAATCCCTTTGATGATAAAAGAGTTAGTGCCGAGGATGGAATAACCACCTATGCGTATGGACATTGCAGTATTACAAACAGTGCTTAAGAGAATGTAACCCGAAGATGGAAGATTTTCTCCGCGAGTCTACAATCTTAAAAAATTGTAGTTTACTCACGTGCTGTGTATGCACATAGCAGACCAACGGCGAAGAAAGGAGAAGAATGAAGCGATGGAAGGGAAGGTGTTAACCCTGCCATTAGGAGCAATCCTAGTGCTAGTCTCAAGCCTAGATAAAGGGGAGAGTCACCTACAACGAACTAAAACAAAGGTATGTTGACTCAAAGCTTTTCAACTTGTAAACCAATATGCAGTTTATCCCTCTCCGACTCGCACACTAACTATTTAACATATAAAAGGTTTGTAAGATTTAGAAAAAAGTATATAAAAGTATTTTAACGTTGGATGAGAAATGTTTATAATCTAATCACTGTCTATATTAGCACGAATACCTGTGATACTATCTGAATTACCTGTTAAAATGACTTAAATACCTGTGATACTGCCCGAGTCATGTGAAATTACCTTAAATAGCTCTGATACGAATCCCTGCTCGAACTTAGCACGACCACCTGTGATACTATCTGGTTTACCCTAAATATCAAAGATGATAGTTGAGTTATGTGTTGAAATGACTCAAATACCTTTGATAAAACCTGAATCACCTGCAATTACCTTAAATAGCTGTGATACAAATCGCTGATCGAAATTATCACGTGTATCTGTGAAACTATGCTGATTACCTCCAAATACTTACGATATTACCCGAACTATCTGTGAAATACGAAACTCTGCTATAACCGACCCTTGGAACCATCCTCCTGTAATGCTAGCTGAATTACTCTAAGGACGTATGTTACTTGAATTATTCTAAATACCTATGAGCTCTCTGAATTACCTGTGAAATACGAAACTATGCTACACCTAACCCCTGTAATCTATCCTATGATACTAGCTGAATTAGCCTAAATACCTACGATACTAGCTGAATTACCTGTGAAATTATTCATAGCAGCGATGCAGTCAGCCTCCGGAATGTAGCCTCCTGTGATAGTAGCTGAATTAGCCTAAATGTCCACGATAGTACCTGAATTATCCAAAATGTCTGTGATACTCTCTGAACTAGCTGTGAAATCATACATAATTATGCTATACCCACTTCCCGGAATCAGTCTCACACCGTGATACTAACTGAATTACTTACCTTTCAGCGTGAGTGGGTCACCTTTTTACGTGAGTGGGTTACCTTTTTGCGTGAATGGGTCACCTTTTTGCGTGAGTGGGTTACCTTTTTAGCATGAGAGTGTTACGTGCTACAGCTGTCTAGAATTAGTGTTCCAGCTTTGACAGGAAACATCTTTCCATGAGGTTCTCGTCTAAAGTCGCTTTCAAAGTCTAGCACCTCCCCTCCTATTCCCTATATCTCCTGTATATAAGCTCATATTCCTACTCCTTCAGTATCTGTCTAGCCTATTAGCTCTCCTCGTTTTCCTATACCTCTCATACATACAAACGCATACTCTACTCTCAACCTCTGTCTAGTCTAGCATCTCTCCCGTAATCCCTATCTTTTCCATATAAATGCATACTCTACTCCTCGACATGTCTGGCCTAGAATTTCTCCTCGTATGCCTTAGCTCTCCCATATAAAGCACTATTCCCACTCCTTCAATTCTCTCCTAGCATAGAATCTCTCTCCGTTTTCTCGTCTCTCCTTATAAACGCATACTCAAACCCTCCTAGCCTAATACCTCTCCTCGGTTTGCTGTCTCCCCCATATAAAAACTCATATTCCGCTCTCAAGTTCTGACTAGTCTAGCTCCTCCTCTCGTATTTCCTATCTCTCCTGTATATAAGCTCATATTTCTACTCCTTCAGTATCTGTCTAGCCAAACACCTCTCCTCCTGTTCCAATACCTCTCATACATATAAACACATACTCTACTCTCTACACCTGTCTAGTCTAGCATCTCTCCCGTAATCCCTATCTTTTCCATATAAACGCATACTCTACTCCTCAACATCTGTCTGGCCTAGCACTTCTCCTCGTATCCCCTACGTCTCATAAAGCGCATTCCCCTCCTCTCTCTGTCTAGCTGAGTATCTCTCTTTGGTTTCCTATCTAACCTACATAAAACACATTCTACCTTTAACACCTATCTATCCTAGCATAGGATCTCTCCCCGTTTTCTCGTCTCTTCTTATAAACACATACTCAAACTCTCCTATCCTAATACCTCTCCTCGATTTGCTATTTCTCCCATATAAAAGGTTTATTCTAGCCTTCAAGCCCTGTCTAGTCTAACAGCTCTCCTCGTTTCTCTATCTTTCCCCTCTAAACGCATACTCTACTCCTCAACCTCTGTCTAGCCTAGCACTTCCTCTCGTATTCCCTACTTCCCCCATATAATAGACATACTCTGCCCTTCAACTCTGTCTAGACTAGCACCTCTCCTCGTTTTCCTATACCTCTCATATAAACCATACTCTACTCCTCAACCCTGACTAGTCTTACACCTCTCCGCTATCTCTTCCATATAAACCTATTTCCCTCCTTCAGCCCCTGTCTAGCCTAGTATCGGTCGTTGTATTCCCTATCTCTCCTATATAAACCCATTTTCCTCCTTGAGCCGCCGCATCTAGCCTCGTGTTCCCTATCTTTTCCCATATATGCCCAAAAAAGTGGCCCATCTCTATCTATAATAACCTACCACTAATGATGCGGGGGAGGGGTCAGTGCCGCAATCAAATACCTTAATCGTCATCACACACAAATATACACATGAAGACAAATTATTCCACCTCAACTAGTTTATCCGTCCCGGGACTCAAAAATAGGCAACGCACTCAACAATAGCACTACGGGCGCGACCCGCATATACCTTTATTCTCTCCAGATTACTACTCGACGGAATCTCGCGATTAACCCATCGAATTAAAATAATCCAAATCTGTAATATAACGTATCCCCAGGATAGTTTCTCCACCGATTACTCTTTTCTGAGACCTCGCGGTTTACTCACGAAATGAGATAATCGTCTAATGAGCGTTAACAAGAGTACTGTCAACACGATTACCCTTTCATGGGACCTCGCGGTACACCCACGACAGAAAACAATCATTTAACATATATTATTCCATCTTAAAGCCATGGAGGGAGCGTCCCAGCATACCCTTCGAAATCAAAATAATAACATGTCGAATCTCACAATCCCTATGCGTTAATAAAATTAAATTGGCTAACTGAATCCGTGGCAAAGGAAAAGATGAAGTTCGTTTCACAATAATACCATAGACCCAGATAATGTAGCAGTCACTCTTATCTAAAGAGTGTAAACATAATGTGGTATAAATACTACAATAAACACAATAGTTTAAAAATGATACTATATAATCATTGAAATTTCACATACCTATGTATAAAAAGAAAGAATAACATTACCTATAAAAAAACAGACGTTGGCTTCAATCAGTGTTGAATATGGGAAGGAAACTAGGTCCAATAGATGGTTCCTCAAGGCGAAGTAAATCCAAAAATTGTTGTATCTTTATCTCATCAATCAATCGCAATAGCTGGTTGCAGCATATCAAAAAAGTATATACCTGAAATCATAACGCAAAAGAAAGCACTAAGTCTTCTGCAACAGTACAAACAAAAAATCACAAGGAGAGTTGTTCGTAGAGAATAGTTAATCACATCTTCTGGTAGCATAAAGAGTATTAGGTAATAAAGCAGACCACGCATTTCAAATAAAATATGTAGCTATATAAATCTAAGTAAAATTCAAGAGGTAATACAAAAATGCAAGAAAAATTGTGCCACCATAAGTCACATTAAAATATACATTAAAATCTTAAACATCAAGATCGCTCCATATCTATACGTAAAAACAGAAAAAGGAATCATTAAAATTATGCTGCAATGATTACAGTTATATTTTCACGTACTAAGTTGTGACATTGGGGGGAATAGCTAAATGAGGGATTGCAGAGGTAGAGACAATTATTAAAATGCTTGGCTAGAGCAATCTGACTATATTCTAAAGAGTTACATTTCTACCGTGCGATAGTCGGGTTTACAAGATCATCGATGATGATGGTACTAGCTACATTACTATTAACAATTTATTTTATAATGCTTACCTTGAGAAACATCTCGTCGTGGATGAGGAGAGTCAATACTCAACACAACTTTGTCAAGTCGCTAGTGGTGCCAAATGAAACCATCCGGAGCGGCCGTGCAGTGGCCGTCGACGGGTACCATAGCGGTCCCGGTCAAGTTACAACACAAAGTTCCCGCGAGCAAAGCTCAAGCGTTTGCTTATATAGATTTGAATACCCTAGAGGGGTTCATTCTAATGCCGTGGCAGCTATTACCAAATATGGTCTGCCAACGCCCTAGAAAATGCGTAGGCTTAGGACTTTCCAAGGATCATATGATCTACAGGGTGCAGCTAGGAGCCGTGCAGATAGACACATACTCCTAAGGAAATGATGGCATAGTGAAATCCCTTTGAAATATCAAGGGAAGTGGCAAACCACTGTTTCCTGTCATATAAACAATTTACTAAGACCTGAGCAGAATTGAGAAATATAAAATATGATTCTATATGAATTCAAAAACTTGTGACAGGTTAATAAAATAATGTTAATTAATATAAAATAATAGACATAATATGGATCTCCTCAGTCACGTTCGTGACATATCCCGGAACGCAAGAAATGGCGACGCCTGGCTCCAACTAAAACAAAGAAAAGAGCAAAGGGGAACCGATGCTCTTGTGTGTAAAAATAAAAATAAGGGGGGACCCCACATCGCAATATTTAATCGTAGACAAAGAAAATACATTAAAAGATTCAGAAATACAAGGGTAAAAGCAGGGCACAAAGGCAACCACGCATACTTGCGAGGTGCAGATTCCTAAAAAGAATTACAATAGTGAAGTTCGGCCCTGTGTGCTAATAAAGAATTATAAGCAAATGTGTAGTACCTGAAAAAGAAATAAGGGAAAGGAACCAACAGGACTTGAAAGGGAAAATCTACAAAGGAAAGAGGAAAGAAAAGTTCCGTCGTAGCTCACAGGAGGTAACGTGTTCAGTTCCATCATCACAGACTCCAAGAAACACCATCACAGAAATGTTTGTCGATGCAGGACACACACAAAACACATCTCGACGAATAAGGTAAACACACAAGTTTATACATTCCGTACACAACTCATGAAAAGTCTTTGGTACCGACGGCTACAAATGTTTCCCGTTCCACCGGTAGCGGGGTGTCTTATCGAGAGGTTATGCCGAGTATCTTAGTTCATACCTGCTCTACAACGAAGGTTAAGGGATGTAACAGGCTAAAGAAAATATAATTCCAACACATTTCCCTTAGACTTGGCTGTAACAATGTAATAACTGTGAAAAGAAAACAGCAATAACATTACAACACAGCGACATAAGCAGTATATAAACTAATGTTTAGGAATTACAGGCATCATATCATTGTATAACAAGCAAGTGTTAAAACAAAATGGTTTGGTATTCAATATTTGCTGCTTTCTCTACCCATTATCAACTAACATATGTTCTTTATTTTCATAATGTCCTTATGAAGTATGGTTTTTCCGTGCATTGTGACAACGATTTAGACCAGAAATTATTTAAAGTTACAGTCTAAGTTACACATTTCCCAATTTCGTTGCATGTAAGATGCCGTAACGACAAAAAGCCGCTTATCTATTCCATAACTCATCTTTTTACTGTGTCTACTATTTACCTATAATAAGTAGGGAAAGTGTTGTATTCAACCCAAAAATTAAAAAATGAGATTCATCGGAAATACACTTTTTGAGACCCACTGAATCTAAAGAGTGGCGGCGCCGTGGCCGAGTGGTTAGACCGCTCGCCTCCCACCGAGGCGGCCCGGGTTCAATCCCAGGGACCTGCATGTGGGATTTGTGGTGAACGAAGCGGCGTCTGGGCGGGTTTTCTCCGGGTTCTCCGGTTTCCCCCGCCATTCATTCCACCAACTGCTCCATCATCACCTTTCCTTTCATCCATTTCACCAACATTTCGTTTCATCTACTTCCTTCATCCCATACCAGGCATCGGGCTGATCACCCATCCTGGATGCTCTGTCTGATCCATGAGTGTCTGCTCCTCGACGGGCCTCTGACCCTAGGCACCCGCTTGTAAGTCCTGGGGGGGTGTAAGTCCTACATAAGAGGAGGGTAAACAGATAATGAATGAATGACTGAATGAATCTAAAGAAAGCATTTTTTCTCTTCCTACTACGCACTAACAGTAAGCAGAGGAAGTATTGTACTCCACCCAAAAATTCAATAACAAGATTCACCGGAAATACACATTTTGAGCCCCATTGAATCCAAAGAAACCATTTTTATTTTCCCTACTAGTACTTAAGTAAGTAGAGGAATTATTGTATTCCACCCAAGTAGTAGCAAATTGAGAGTTGAAGAGCACTTAATATGCAGGAATGTGTATTCATATGCAAATGAGCTCCTACACCTCCTCTCCCCCACCCCTTCCCCAGCTCCTTGGTACTTCCAGGTGCAGCTGAGGGTCATAAATCTTGTTGAGTATAATGGAAGCTTGGCGTTAAGCAGTTAAGGGTTTCAATCAACTGTCAAAACGAAAAAAGGGGTCATAAATTTTACGCTTCAGTAATAAAGGCGGGGACATTATTCTACCCATTCCACATCCGGCTACGTGCTTTCCTGCACTGCACCACCTCACACCTCTCGCATTGTTTAACAACCACGTGCAAGAGGCTATCCATCACTGTCAAAATGAACAAAGAGCATGCAGAACAAAGAATCAGACGCTATTGTCCCCAGCTCTATTGTTTACTTTTAGGTGAAGCTACCTGGCATCCCATTCCACTGTCCTATAACAAAGAAAAAGGCTGAACCCTTCTGACAAAAGCTTGAATGACAAAGGAACAGATTCTATTGTGCTGTTTTCCATTGTTTTAAGAACACGTGCAGGCGAACAATAGAAAGGCTTGACCGAGCTAACAAAAGGGAGAGATTCTATTGTATTCTCTTTCTATTGTCCGGGGCAAGGCTTCTTTAGAAAGACTACCTGGCACTCCCATTCCACTGCCGTATAACAAAAGAACAAAGCTGGTCCCTTTTAGCAGATGTTATTGTCACCCGTTCCATTGTTCAAACACGTGCATGCTTGACAAAAGAATCTGAGGGAGGCTTTAAACTCGACCTGTCTTTGTTCGCGTGAAAGACAGAGAGGTCAGTTTACTTGCTATACGTAAACAATTCAACAACGTCAGAGTCAGCCATCATGGAGTTGGTTTTGTCTTGAGGGGGCTGTTCTCTCCGAATGTTTTACGAAGTCCTACGGTGTTACCCGAGCATAGTTAACAAGCTCTCTGTTTGACTCTTTTCAATCAGCGATATTAAAACGTATTTAACCTATACCATTACATGCATTAAACCTGTGTGTATACTTGAATATCCATAGATCGGTATTCGATTCTTACTGCAATAAAAAAGTTTAATGTTTTAATTGCTAATGAGAAATTGATGCTTGACATTATTGTATCATTACCGTAATTCATAAAAGGGTGTTCAGAGGGTCGTAGTTCGAATCTTACTATGCGAAACTCTAATGCTCAATAAATATTAAACTATGGACGTCAGATTAAAATGTGTTTAACAAATATAATTTAATTTTTTTACATATCATTACCCTAATTAATGAAAGGGTGTTCAGAGGGTTCTAGATCGAATCTTACCCAGAGAAACTCTAATGTGCAATAAATATTTAACTATGGGCGGCCAGATTAAAATGCACTTAACAAATATAATTTCATTTTTATACATCATTACGATGTTTTAATGAGAGGTATTCTTAGGTGGCCCAGAGGTCCTAGTTGGAATCTTACCAGAAACTCTAATGCTTAATAAATACTAAATTATTGAAGCATACACGGGCAGATTAAAATGTATGTATTTAACAAATATAATTATTTATGTATTCCGATGCCTAGACACGATTTTTTGTTTTCTTTTTCTTCTCTCTCTTTCTTCCTTTTCCCTCTTTCAATCTATCTATCTCCTTCTTTCTTCTCGACTTGCACACATCCAATCGTCCACATATACACGAGCACACGCACATACATTAACGCACATACACCAGTGCACGCACACACATGCACATACACATTCACATACACACATACATATACCTGTTCACATACACAGCTACACACACATATACCTATTCACTTACATATACCAACACCAACCCACCGACATACACACACATGCAAGCACATACACACACGCACATACACTACTACACACATGCACATACACATATACCTGCTCACTTACACACACATATTAGTTTGGCTGCACATTTTCCTTTTTATAAGATTTGTTCTATAAACCTTTCATTCTTGGCTACTTCACTCCTATGTACATTTTGTGTAGGGTTACATTGGTTGTGTGGGGTGGGGTGTGTCCTTTTGTTTGTTTCCTTCTACTTCTTCCTTTTTATCTTAGCTGCCTGGTTCTCTCTTGGTTCAGCTGGTCCTCGCCGTTCGATCGCGGCCCGCTCCGTTGTTCTCCGCCATACTGTCTTCTTCCCCACTGGCATCCTTCTTGTACTCCTTCCTTTGCGGGGGATCTAAAACACTTTAGCAACTGTATTACTTTCCTGTTTACAGTATATAAGGACTTTCTCCTTTCTGCATATTCTTCATTTTATTCGTTTGCTTTTCGTCTCTCTCTTTTTCTCGGGGGGCGCTTTGTTTCCTGTTCTAGGCTATACTCTAGTATGGTCTCCATTTACTTTTCTCCTTTGGCTCAAAGCTCTTGTCTTCCTATACTTCTTTTCTTTTGAACGCTCAGTAGCACTGAATAGAAACTCCGGTACTATATTTGTTTCCTCATAACATCTACGGGTAAACCTCTCCCGTGTTGATCAATCTCGAAATTGGATTCATTTTTCTTTAAGACTCCTTATCTGCAGTATTTGTGTTCCTCTAACTCCTTTTCTTTTTTCAACTTTATTGTACGTCGGCGCATATGGCCTGGCCCGAGAACTGTCCCTGTCTCTGAGAAAACACAACATATATTTTCCCTTGTTCCTTATGCTTATTTGTGGCGTTTAATACTCGGAGGGCACAATTTCGCTTCCCTCGAACTTTAAACCATTATCCTCTCTTACTTTCCCTCAATGTTCGCCCTACATGACTTCTTTACGAGCGTTTGCGAAAGTTTACCTATCTGCCGCTGTCTACTAGGGTCGCACATTTGGAACCCTGCTTATGCTTCTGTAACAGTATCTCTAACCTTACAACTGTTTCAGAACAACCCAAAAACTTTATAAAAAAACCGAGAGCCCCACGGTCGCTTCTATCTTTACGCTTTGGGAGAGACGCTACATTTTTTTAATGAAAAATCTGATTATTCTATATGAGAGAAAAAAACATTTAAGCAATTGTTCCTGTCCTCATATTCTTCATGTTTAAGCTTAATCTTCCAACTGGTTTCCTTCCCTCCTGTTGGTGAGGACTGCTACCTTCATTCCGATAGTCACGCTGGCTTCTTTCCTGTAACAGGCGCTAAAAACCACTAATAAGTTAATTTGTCGTCTACCCTTGCGTAAGGTGTAGTGACTTCTAGTGCACCAGCGCTTGATTTGTACAGTTACACCTATATACTTAAAGATTAAGTGGAGTACACACACACATATATACACACAGTGCAACAAAAATATACGCACAAATTACAGGACACATACCTCACACGTAGACGAAGAAATTATGTTAAAAGGCTCGGAAGGCGCAATTTCGCTTCCCTCGACCTTTAATCCTCTTACTTTCCATGGGTCTGGAAACGCTTTGTTTACATGTTACAACTCATTAATCATGGGAAACACACCAAGAACATAACGTTAGAATCCTGGGGAACATGCACTCTTCGTTACGTTGTCATTATCGTAGGTGCACGGCCAGTGTTTTGTTTTACATGCCTCTGTTGCCATGCGACTTACGTCATTGCTTGTTTACAGGTAACATCAACTGTTTCATTGAGCAGTACCACCTTGGCAAGCTCACTGGTTACTACGTGCTAGTAGAGTTAATTACAGACTTGGCATACACAAATGCAGAGATGGCAGATGCCCATCTGATGTATGGGTTAGCAGACGGCAATGACGTTTGTGCTCAACGTTTGTGCCGGGAGAGGTTTCCAGGACGAAGGTGCCCAGAGAGGAAAACGTTTGAAGCCATTGATCGTTGTCTTAGAGAGCGTGGGGAATTTCAGCCTGATACTTGCGACCGGGGAAGGCCTAGAAGGACGAGGACACCGCAACGGGAGGCGGAAAATCTTCAGGCGCTTGATGACGACCCTAGTGTTAGTACAACACAAGTAGCAGCAACAATGAGTGTTGACCACATGACTGGCGAATGTTACACGAGGTCCGGCTGTATCCATACCATTTACAGCGTATGCAGGCACTATCAGCAGTGATTTTCCTGCACGGGTACGCTTCTGCGAATGGTTTATGCGACAAAGTGTCAACCCTAATTTTAGTGCAACAGTGCTGTTCACAGATGAGGCGTCGTTTCAACGAGATCAGATTGTAAATTATCACAATCGGCGTGTATGGGCTCACGTCAATCCTTACGCAACTGTTGAAACAAGTCATCAACAAGGATTTTCTGTCAATGTTTAGGCCGGCATTGTTGGTGTCTGTTTGGTATGGCCTCACGTTCTTCCATCCAGGCTCAATAGACAAAGTTACCATAATTTAGTAGAGAATTTTCTACCTGATCTGTTGGCAGATGTGCGTTTAGCTGTGTGACAAAGCATGTACTTCATGTACGATGGAGCATCCCCTCATTTTAGTCATAATTTCCGTCAGCTTCTAAATAACAGATTCGGTGACAGATGGATAGGTAGCGGTGGACCAATTGCCTGGCCTCCTTGCTCCCCGGACCTAAATCCACTAGACTTTTATTTGTGGGGACATTTGAATGCTCTTGTGTGTCGAACCCCAGTACCAGATGTTCAGAGTCTCCGTGCCCGTATCATGGAAGGCTGCGAAACCATACGCAATACTCCAGGAATACATGAGCGCATCCGGGATTCACTACGACGGCGGGTTGATGCATATATCAATGCTCACGGAGGCCATATTGAACATCTCCTGTGAGAAAGAGTTGCATGTGGTATGCTGGTACATTCTATTCTTGTGTGTTTCCCATGATTAATGAGTTGGAGAAAATGTGTTGTAACATGGTAACAAAGTGTTTCTAGATCCATGTTCATATAATATAATTTCTTCGTCTACGTGTGATCAATGTGTCCTGCAATTTGTGCCGTAGATTGTTGTTACACCCGATATATAAAACCATGTGTGTGTGTGTGTGTGTGTGTGCGCGCGCGCGCGCGCATTCACATATACAAGAAGGGAAAGAAACCAAACCAATATTACTTCCTCATTCTTGTTCACCAGCCTATGTTTATTTCATTAGTAAAGTGGATAGGGGAGACGGCGCTCTGTATCCCTTCCTCTTCCATCTCTGGTCCTCCGTCTATCTCCACCATTACATTATATTTACAAACGAGCAACCACTGCGCGTTCGTGGTTCATTCACACGCGCCAGAGAAAACTGCTCAGTTAGATGCTCACTTCCTGTTGCTTCTAACTCCAATTCTCATAGTGCAGTCTATATACAACCCTGGTCTTATAAGAAAATGCATTTCTACTTCGTTTATATTATTTTCAATTCGCGCAATATAGTGTGTGGAGCGTTACGTATTATCTCCTGGAACTGTTCGTGTGCGTTTGTTATCTAAGTGCTTGATGTTCCGTCATGAGTTCCCACTGGATGCATTGTGTCTACTTAACTAACGAGGGCATTTCCGTTTTTATTTCCTCTTTTCCTTATTTAGTCTTGCCACTTTTCTGTCGCGTGGTCCGCTCGTGTTGCCAAAACTAAAATTCCATTCGTTTCCGTTTGTGATTCTTCTGGCTCTGAGGGATTATCATCTGTGCTTCGATGCTTACGGCACCACTTTTCAAAAATCTTATAACCTATCGCCGTCATTACTGTTATGCATAAAATTAAAAACATCATTTCGATGATTTCCATAGGGTCATCTTGTACTACAAAACCTGCAGTGGTGTTTGGAATAGTCGCTTCTAAAATTAATTCTGGGCGCCTTATCTAACTGAGACTTAGTAGTAAGGTTAACAGAGTTGTCCATGGTATAGTATAACTAGCATTGGTAATGTTATCGCTGCTTCTTGCAGTACTGTGTAGGTTAGCATTGCAAGTGGTGCCCATGATAAGATTTAATTGCGGTATTTCCAAAGACCAGTTGACGTTTAAACACTGGGTGAGGCTTGTAAACACTAAATGAATCGGTGCTGTTCAAAATTTATCTTCGCAAGGCTGTTTTTCCGTGTTTTCGTATTGTAGCTAATACTATCACCTTAGGCTGTGGTTTTTAACTTGTCTGCCACACTGCGTCTAACATTTATGTTCTTGAAACTTCTTACTATCGAAGCCTTCACACTGTATACTATAAATTAATTATAAAATTGCGTTGCCCAGCTTTCTTGAAAATTCCTTATTGATGATTCTCGCCAGAAAAAATTAATTTGAAGAACTTATCTCCATCTCACTTAACATTTGTCATGAATTACGCCAAAATGACTTAACTTAAAAAACAAAGGTAACATTAAAATTAACTGAATTTTTACGTGTAAACTTAGATATTTATAAGACACTCCAGCGGTACTGTATACTACTATAGGAAGTATGGGAAACTCATAAAGCTCTCGTAATTCATGTGCGCACCCAGGAATATGCGTCTGGGTTACACTATAAACTTCACTTCGACTTTAACTTCATTAGAATCGCATTCCCGAACTTAGCTTCTGGGACTACAATATACTTGGTTCAGTATTCCATGTCTGAAAACATTCCATATCTAAAAAGTGTGCGGAAAAATAGGGTCGCATTTTGGATTCTCTGCATCTCACTTATGACATTTTCTCCTTTGATACCTCTAAGCAACAGTTGGGCCACATAGACCACCTGCTCTACACTCGAACGATTTTCAACATTTGCGAACTATTATATTCCGAACTATCATGGAAATTTAAACCCTATAACCTTTCTTCTTTTTCCTTTCTTTCCTTCATCTTTTATTTGTTTTATTATCATTATTTGTTATTACTTGGGCGCGAAGGACAATATGTTTCATGATTTCGTGTGTGAAAGCACTTTCGTTGGTGTGTGGTGTTCGAAGTCGTAACGTCAATGATTTTAATTTCTTTTATGTGTGGCAACCTCATGGTGTTTCTGTAAAATCAGCGTTGGCTATGTATACCAAATATCGCTCAGCTATGATTTTCGTAATCGTGTCAACGGAAACTATTCTTCAATAAAATGAGTAAATGTGTTTTGAGATGTGAAATAAATATTGCAGCAACATCATTATAAATACAATTGGAGAATACATTGGACTCGCTTGCTGGATGTAATACATTATATACCGAGTTGTAAGGCGGTTTTTAAATTCAACTTCTTATTTTCCATGCTCTGCTACATGCCTATACATTTTTCTAAATACTCTATAAAGTGGGACTGTTATATTTGTGCATTCCACAATTTTGTTGCTTACACGTCTCTTGTGTCATTTGTATTGTATGCATTCTAACTGTTCTGGTGAAGGCGTATTTAATTCATAGTAGGTCCTTAATTCTTTAGCTTAAGCTAATTTAAATAATATATACGATTGGTGCAGCTGTAAGAGAATACCGACATATTAAGGCTATACACATCCTATTACTAAATTATCATGCTGCATGCATCTAAAACATGTCATGATGCAGGGGGTGGGTAGGTGGATTCCAATAGATATGGCTCATGACGGGACCACTAACTATGGAATCTTCAGTAGCTTAATCAAGGTAATAGATTTTGGTGCGTCCATTATCTTGAATTCTGTTGATAGGATTTGGATATTTCTCCCAAATTGTAGTGGAGAGTGGTGGAGGGAAAAATTACAGAATCTATACCTGGTGTAACGGAAGAGAGGATGGGGAACGAACAAAAATGTCCTTGGAGTTGTGGTCTACAACTCCACCTTTGCGTTGCTGTAGCATCCCCTTCGCCTATGTCAAGTTGTTGCTTGGACGTGCCACCTATTTGTAGTGGTTCTTCCGGCGTAGCTCTTCATTCTTCATCGGCACCTCAACAATTTTTGGAGTGGCTACTGTACTCGCCGCTCCGTCATAATTTTAGAAAACAATGTAAACGGTGCCTCCAACATAATTGGCGGCCGATACTTTACCCGGCGACTCCAACCATAATTGTAGCAACCCTTAGAACAGTTATCCATGGGGGTTGCATACAACAGGGTGAATAGGTTCAAATGGTAGGGCTGGGTGGTGCCGGGATTCAAGGCGTCATGTGGATCTTCGAGTTCCTAGGGGGATTTAAATAAGAACCCGGTGTCAAATAATAAAAACTAATGACTATATTCTCAGATAACTAAGCTGGCACAGGGGGACTCGGTAGGGAGTCGTTCGTAAAAGAACCTAATCGTACTCACACATTCCTTATCTGTAGAGCTCTCGTCGGTCCTGCTCATACACAGGTTAAATTTTAACTTATTAGGGTGGAGTACGGGACGCTTCATGGACGTTGTTTGTGTGTGGAAGAGAGTAGACACCGATGACCTACATTCGTAGTCAATATATACGTTTCTGAAAACCAAGTGTGCAACCTGGTGCCCTAAAATTTAGTTCTTCCTGCATTACCACATCGTTCCAAACTTAAAACAATCTGACGCAATTGCCTGATTGTGGTTCGAACTCCACACAGGTTCAGTACAATATTCCTGACCCCAAACTGAGTTTGATTTACGGACACTCTTTAACTACTTTGGTTCTCAGCGTCCAATTCAATAATGGGCGTGTAAGACCGGAAATTTTGCTCAGATGCTTCTTTTATCGGGCTTGAGGTTCCCTTACGTGCCGTAAATCTGCAATACGGGACCACCGGCTTTACTTCCCTTCCGAAGGAAGTCATGCTAAGGATTTTTACGCCCGAAAAAATCCATCGCCCTCCGCCGGATTTGAACCCATTGTGTACATGATGCTACACGAATAACATTTGTGAACTACTTCAGAAAAAGGCTACACGCAGGCTACAGCCTAACAGTTAGATTTCTTATCAGAGGACTGTATGCGGAGCTAAACGAGGACGACATTAAACAAGACCTGGCAACACCAAGGATAACGGCGCGCAGAGTCGTACAAATGCGCAAACGCAACTGTGTCGCACCACTTGCCTATTTACCTCATCGCGATGACAGACACCCAAGAATCTCACATACACGACTATTTTAGGGTTAGATTAGAGAGCTCTAGGACCGATCCTTGGTCCAAGCAATGTACATAATGCCAGAAGTTATGGCACGTAAAGAGGGACTTTAGGTTCCCAAAATACGTCTGCGCAATATATTCAGGACCACACCTCTTAGGGATGTGCACTGCGCAACGGTGCTGCGTAATATACGACCAGAGGACCACGGTGCAACTTGGCGCGGTTGCACCGCTTATCACGTAACAGTCGCAAGGACCATGTCTACAAACCGCGTGCAGGCTGAAAGACCCCACAGACGTAGGCAGGACAAATAGGAGTTATGCAAAGGCTGCCGCTAGGTGCAATGGAGAAATGCATAACGCAGGGTGGATCACTAGGGATAAGAAACGCCGGACATGACCAGCCCCAGTAGCCGAGTTCCCCGCGGCTGAGGCCGCCTGGCTTATCGCTGAGGAGGGCCCAACAAGGAATAAGCGACCCCCTCCGACAAGAACAACACACACAAAACACACAATCAACACACAATAAGAGGCCAGGAGGGTCTCGACTCCTTCCCAAAAGTCGCTCGCTACCCACAGTCAGGGAAAACAACAAAACAGCGACAGTGACAGAGTTGTGGGCAAATTACTGCATTTAACTGGAAAGACCAAGAGACTGTCCTCGTGGATTTCTTTGAGGAACAAGTAGGCGGACTAACAAAAGTGCTTAAGCAAGGTTATAACAAAATAAAGACGTTACACTATTTCACGGAACTGATCACCAACCTTCGCTACCTCTACCATGGCTAAAACGGTCAAAATTCGCACAATATTTTAGAGCTGCCGAAGAGTACGCAGCAAACGCAGAGACTTAGCGGATTTCCTACAGAGTAACGCTATAGAAATTTGCATTACTAAAGGAAGTGCACTTAGGAAGCATGGGCCGTTTTTTAATTGAGGATACGCAGTTTGTAGGACAGACAGAGATTGAAGGAGGGGGTAAACAGCAATAGCAATTGAATCTAGTAATACCCATTATCGATTACACGTACAGGGACTAAATCGTTTGTAAACAACAGCTTTTAAAGTACACTCATTCAATGCTGAAATTACATTAGTAGCAGTTAATAACTCCAGGAGACATAGACATAGACGACGTAGACAAAATTATGCCTTTAGGTTCAAAGGTCATAGGGGCCGGAGACTATAATTTTAAGCTTATATTATGGGACAGTATAAACAGTAATCCCAAATGCATCAAATGATTAAATGATATGAATAACACAAATGCTCTTAATGAATCCTACGCACAGCCCTCACAATAACAACCATATGCCAGATATCGCCATAATGAAGAACTTTTCGTTTAACATTGAATGCAGTGCAATAAATGAACTGACGTCAGACCACCTGCAAGTACTAACGGAAATTGCACTGCCGTTAACATTTAAAATGGAACATCTTAGACTAAATTATAAGCGAGCAAATTGGGTGGAATTCAGAAACTCAGTCGAAACCACATGATGAAGCTATAGATAAGGTAGAATTATTAATAAAGCTAGTAAAAATTAAATGCGTACCGCTTAAATATAATCCCACAGTTAACGCCTAGTATCCGACAAAAATTAAAATGCTGCAAAGGGGTAAGGCGCAAATAGCAAAGAACAGAAAACCCAATTCATCAGCAGAAATACCTCGAGGCTAGAAACACCACAACCGTCCGGATTAGATTACAAAAGCAATCAATGAAAATAAACTCTAAAACCTGAATCCGCAAACAAACTCTGTTTGACGAATGGCGAAATACCTCACGCGCAAAAAATCAAACACACCACCCACCACTACACACTGTCGCTGAAACCCCTCAGGGCAAAGCTGAGGTCCTTCGACACTCGAAGACAGCTTTAAGCATAACCCTGTAGTGAGACAAGGCAACAACATTCAAATATAAAAACCGGGAACAAAATTAATGAAAGAGACTACTCGACCACGTTGAATAAAATGTGTGAAACCAATGCAGATGAAATAAATTGTATTATCACCCACATACCCATTAGAATGGACCCTGGGCAGAATAAAATAACCCAAGTGGTACTAAAGAATCCCCCGCGTGGAGCGCTGCTGCTAATAGCCAAAATATTCAACTAATCCCTTAACAAAGGTAAATTTCCACCACAATGTAAAGTGGCAAAAATAATAGTCTCCAAGACAAAACAAAAACCTTTCATTGCCCACTAGCTAAGGGCCAATTAGCTTAAGCACAATTAATAATCTTTTAGAGTATGTGATTCTAAAAATAATAAATTCCCACATTATTAACCCTTTATCTCGTAATGTTGCTCACAAGCAACGTACGTTTATCATATACTTTATGCAAGAACTACATTTTGTTCCTAAGAGAAATTGTTTTAGGTCATTTCACACAAAGTAATAAGTAATAGTGAAGCATTCCGACTAGTCTTTGTATTGGCAATGTTGCTCTTGAACAACATGGTGCATTTTTTAAGAAATAATTGAAATATTTGAAACCAATATAAAACTGTTCAGGAGGTCTTATTTACTTCATTCCTTATCCCAAAGAATGTTTTGCTTCATTTTTCAAGAGTGCGAGATAAAGGGCTAAACGCAGCATCTTAATCCCGGAGCGGTTTGGATTTAGGTCACATCACTCGACAACACTTCAGCTCTTACGCCTAACTGAATTCATTACCAAAATTAATCATCTGGTACCATATTCTTAGATATTTAAGGCTCTTTTGATAAAGTGTGGCATGCTGGCCTCATTCACAAACTTAAATCTTACAACTATACAGGCTCTATGATTGCCCTAATCAAAGATTACATCTGCGGACGTCAATTCTGAGCAACGGTGGAGGATTCCTCCTACTCCCTTAAGCTTATTGGGTGGAGTTTTACAAATAGGTTTGCTGGGACCGGCGCTATTCAATCTCTACATAAATGACATGCCCGAACTCACGCGAACGGAAAACTACACATACGCCAACGATGCAGGCTAGTAATGCAGTGTACACAAACATATATCCTACATCTACGACTACAGAACACCGTAAATGAGCTAGAATCATGGAATACAAAATGGAGAATTAAAGTAAACACTAGTAAAAGCCAATCAATAATTTTCACCCAAAGATTACCGCAAGCATAACCCAGGCATCCATAGCCGCGTTGGCCTACAAAGATGAGAGAACAGATTGGAGAGACCAGATAACCTATTTAGGCGTCACCATGAACCACTGTCTTACCTGGAAGAAGCACACAGATGCTGTAGGAGCAAAGGCCAATGGCCAACTAACTACCTCCGCCCAATTATTAACATGAATAGTCAAATGCAACTAACTATGGGCCGACCGGTATACAAAACTCTAATAAGACTCATAACGACATATGCAGCCCCAGATTGGGGTTGTGCTGCAAAGACGCACCTAAACGGACAACAAACCCTCCAACACAAAATAATTAGAATTATAGTGAAACTGTCGCCGGTAGGTCCGGCTTATCTCGTACATGAGAAGCTAAAGCTACACTCAATTGAAGAATTCACTAAACTACAAAGAATTAACATATACAGCAGAAAAGAGAAAAATCCGAACCGTCTTATTCGCGATTCAGGTACATGTAACAGCGAGAAAGGTCAACACAATAGACCGCTATCGCTATTTGATAGAAGAATTTACCTGGGAAAACCAGAGATTAACATCCAAGATTACTTAGACGCCCTAATAAAACATAACCAAACCTATTCATCACCAATAGCCACGGTATGGTCACCCTATCCACGGACTTTGCAGTGGCTCTTGAAGTTCTTGCTCTTTGGAGTCCAGGCGGTCCCGCGAGAGGGGGGCCCTCACCGAGTAACGTCTGACTGCAGCCGCATCACAATTGGGTAGACTGTTTATATAGGCGGGCATTCACACTCAGCCAAAGGCAAAACTAATGATTGTACACACTAAATAATTTATAAATGCTTAATAGCGCAAATTAAATAGTGACACATCTCACTGCCAAGGTATTACTAAACATCATCTGATAAAATTAATTAGCACCAAACACTCCAAATGACACGTTTTACAGCCAAGATACAGTATAATAACACAGAAACAGTTTGGCATGGGCTGGATACTGGTGCGTTTCTTTTACAGGGTATTAATACATGTTTCCAATGAAAGTGGGATTATAACTTTTTACGGTATCCAAATTTTCACCTGAGTGGTAAAAAAGGACGGGAGATGTGCATTTGTCACAGGTTGTTTTCTCTATAACTCCCGGCACATCCGACTAAAAATTGTTTGAGCCAGCGGACATTCCTATTCACGTGACCAGGCTATACTGATAATCGAGCCGTATCACCGAGTGAGCGTTGTAGTGCCACAGCCAAATGGAACACTGCTTTATGCTTACGCATAAAATCCATTCCTGATACCACAGCAGGTGAGAAACTCTTAACTATCAGTAGTTCTCTAAATTCCATCCTTTGAATATTAAATGCCTTCTCGGCCACCTGATAGGCTGTTTCTAACAGCAAAGTTTTAATTCTCTTTTTTCCATGAAGTATTCTGTCATGTGTAATATGCTTACTGGGGTCAGGAAGCTGGCTAATTTGGACACACACTTGCAATCTTGAGACTGGTTTTAAACATTTGGCTCCTTATCCTGTTATTGCAATTTGCTATTTTGTGCCCATTTCCTTTGGAATATGCTACTAGCTGTGCGTTTCTGACCGTATAAGGTGCCACCTCTCGGTGGCAAATGTGTGTTTCCTATTTATTTCCCTGGTGGGGATGAGTAGACGGGTGCAATTAAGCAATTCCTTCACCTGCAGTGCAACATCTGGTATGCATCTTGTCATGCCCCTAATCTGCTTATTAAATTCCGTGATCCTGTTTCACTGGGAGAGGTATTCGGGCGAAAATTTGGTCCACTCTCTGGCCAACCAGAAATCTTACTCTATCTTTTCTCCTTATAAATTTATTCAAGCTCTCCACTGTTTGGGGTTGTAAGTCATTACGTCGATGGTTTTAACACTCCTAGCAAAAAGGTTGTTTGTTAATGACGCTCTAAATTGCCTGTGTCATATCAATGCAGCCGGTGTGCCGGAATTTCGTCCCGCAGGAGTTCTTTTGCACACTAGTGAATATACTAACATGGGGATGCTTTTTTAAGCAAACTTAAAAAATCATCGGGCTGGACCGGGTTTGAACCCGCGACCTTGGGATGCGAAGGTCAGCGCCCTACCAACTGAGCCATCCAGATCAACTTAGTTTGTGCCACATGCACTGCCGTTCCCTTATTTGTGGGTAAACGAGATCAAATAACGCCATTGATCTAGGTTTTACCTTAGCTTATACTCCAACATATCGTCTTCTGCCTCCTGCATGAAAGCTCGATGCATTCCTTTCTTTAAGTTTAGTCAGGTGGCATCCGGTTGTCTCAGTGAAAACATGTTGAACCAACTCGGCGCCGTCTGCATGGGATGACACGGCAATTATTGTTTCCTGTGTCGAACCTCCCAGTTGTTTGCCTGCGCTATTATCTCAAACCTATGCAAACAATCGCTAACACTTTACCTGGTATTCCCTGCAAATGTTCCCGGATCTAATAGTGGACGCGCAATCTGGACTGCGGAGGGCTGCCATTTACATTCCGAGATGTGCACTGGGTAAGTTAACTTTATTACTTTCTTCGCTTTTTCCTGCGTTATATGTCCATGAGGGCGGCGTACATTCCCTATTTATCTCTGTTTGAACTAGCGGAGGGAGAGTGTGCTCAATATTTTCCCTGAACGTAATTTCATCTGTTCCGCCAGTTCTAGGTCCTGCGCCAATTAAGCAGAAACATTATGCCAGATAGTCACCACATGCTTCTGAAAGTCTTAACGGTTTTTGGTCTAGCCTTACAAGTTATCAGCTAATTGATTGATTTTTCATCACCGGGCGATCACCTAACCATTATGGGCGTGTTCCATTCATAGCGGAGAGAAGGAAACCAAAATAAATAAAATGCTTTTTAACCTCTATTCTAATAACTGGTCACAGTAAAACCTTACTACCTCAGCCAAGCTGACTTTCATGCAGGATCATCATTTTTTCTCTCTCTTATTATCAACTGTGGCTTCTCTCATTTATACTTCTGAAGGACTTCCTAATCTTTGCATAATGCTAAGAATAACGAAAAATACTAAAATTTAACTTGGAAAAACTTACAGATATGCATCTTCTTAAATATTCCTGGCGTTTAACCCTACATTGTGACGGAGGGATAGTGAGGAGAAATAGAGAACTTACGCTGAATTGATGCTCACCACCTGCAAACGATTTTATCGGAGGTGAAGAAACAGAAACTTACTGAGAATTGACAGTTGGCACTTAAATCAAATTACAGGGACCCGGGAAATATCTTATGCTTTACCCATGACGAGCTCGGCGGTAGAGCACACAACTAGGGGTCGTTCAGCTCTCAGGAAAGGGTTTTGGGGTGCGGTGGCAATGCAAACTCCGGGTAACGCTCCTACCCATGCCTTGGGCCCTTTTATTTCAGCTGAAGGACCTATGGTCGAGTCTGTAAATTCCTCAGCTTGATACATAACTGGCTAATAGTGGTGTTGTTTCCTATGCGCTAGTTACAAAAGAACTGGTCGCGAATTCGACCAGAGCAGAATCCGTCTCGCAACGGATCTTGAAGTGGTCTCTCCCCGTGACCTCATTTCGCTTGACTGAATTAATATCTTACGCCGTGAGGCGTCAGGGTCTTTGTTACAGCAAATCAGATTCACCACGTATTCTGATTTAAACATTTTCACGAGTGTTGCCTCACTACGATATCTGGGGTTCATTCCCAGCTCAGGGACACCATAATAGATAACTGTATATATACACGTGTGTGTGTTTTCAAAGTCTCCTTATAAGGCTAAAGGTGTTAGAAACATCCGTGGGTAGAAGGAACAATTATAAACCCTTAGAGGGGAACATTTGTAACGACGAGAATGTGGTTCAACTATCTGAAGATAAACAAAATTTAATCTTAATGTTTGGCCATGTTATTAACGAAAGCAAGAAGAAAAGTTATCATTTTATAGCATGGGCACAGACATGGTCCTTATTTTTCGAAATTTTGAAATGTTGTCTGAACATCCTATTCTGTTTTATGACGTAAAAAACCAAAACATGTTGCGGAAATTTCATTTAGTTCAGGCCATATTTAGAGGTCGCTCAAATCAATTAAAGCTAACAATTTTTTGAGTTTTCAGGAATTGTGAAATCTGACGATGGAAGCAGCGAATAATAGTAGCCGGGTCTCTAGAATTGGGTTAGCTGACGCTTTAGAAAGTAAACTGAAGGAATCCAGGTTACTTTAAAATAAACAGGTGTTGAGTGTGTTTCTCTACCACCATGAAACCTTGCAGAAAACGATTCGTGAGAGTTATAGGGCCGTGTGGAATAAACTTCTGTGATTTGGGTAAACGCCCTTATTTCCATTCGTTATGAACAGGATTGTATCAAGAAACTGCAGAAGCTCCATAAAAAGTTGTGGCAGTAATTTTTATCACAATAATGTAAATGCCAGAGTGATTGTAGTGTAAATAAGCATTATTGTATGACATTGATTTGAGATGTTTGTTAATTATATGCATTGTTAGGAAATAAGTTTACACGACCTCACTGAAACCGACAATAGGAGCGGATACCAATGAGCGAGGGGGTGAGTTAAATATTAATTAGAAGAGACAAACATATGACGTCAGATTGGCGCGCTTTTCTTAGAAATAGCGGGAATATTTTCCCTAGAGCATATGTTTTCGTAATTTTTGATTGGATATAAAAATAGACGCTAATATTGGCGCGTTTTATTAACCAATAGCAGCTCGGTTATAATGTTGAGGCATATTAGGGTGAGGGAGTATAAAAAGCTAAAGTCAGAGGCAGATTTCGTCAGTCCAACAGAAGCATTCGCGTGTAATACGTCGATCAGTTCAACATTAGTATTTGTGAGTTATACGTCGCGTAGTTCAACGGAAGCATACATAAAGTACACGTTACGCAATTCTACAGAATCTCTCACATCTTAAACTTTGTTATAAATGTGAAACACGCGAATTAATAATGTGCAGTAAATAAGTGATTATAGTGATATTAGAAAATATAACAGTTTCAGTCTGGCGTGTATCAAGAGTCAATATGTGAACTTAATTAATTGTGACGGTAATAAAAGTGTAAAAACCAATTCTTTTATCAGTGTTATCTGTGAGTAACAAATCCTTTCCGTTTACACACCCTGTTCAAGAGATTTGCTTGACCGAGAAATAATAGCTAGCCGGAGGACAATGAACCCAACATTCAAAGTAGTAATACAATAACAGGCGCCCAGCAAAAGATAACACGAAGTAACCGCGACAAATTGGCTTCCATACGTGGTGCAGATAAACATGAAGTATCCTCCAACTTTTGACAAATATTACACTTCAAATTGGCACCCAGAACGTGGGACGAAGTAACCAGGAAGGGACATAATAACCAAAACGTGGGGCGAATTAACCAGGAAGGAGCGAAAATAACCAGGAAGGGGCGAAGGAACCAGGACGTGGAGCGAATGGAGCAGTGAAATGAACTATAAGACGCAGATTCTAGAAAAAAAAAAACCACAAGAACGACCGACGACGCGGATGAGTGGACATCGTAATTACGAGAATAGAATGCAACAGGGGAATTCAACTACGCCAACAAAGACAGCGAAACGACGTAGATCCAACGTAGTACGACGCAGAGGCGACATATACATCTAGGAGAGAGGGGCAGGAATCTGTACATCAAAGCAACATCATCAGATAGCATCAGAAAGGTTAGAAAATTGTAATTTTTTTATCCTAAAAAAATTGTGAGAATTTAAATGTTTTTAAGAAGTGGTAGGATTAAGAAAACAATGTCTACTAAGAATACTGAAGAAATAATTATGGAAGGGAATAATGTAGCAGTTAGCTGTAATTTAATACAGGTTACAGAAAATAGCTCAAACAATGTAGTATTTGAGGGAGGAAATATTAGTGAAGAAAGTGAGAATAGAATAGCAGGAAATGTTAATCTTGATGCTGGTATGATGATGGAAATGATGAGAAATTTTCTTGAAACGTTAAGTAAGAGTATTACAGATCAAATCAGGGAAGATATGGAAAAGAGAAATAGGAAAATAATGGAAGATATTGATAGGAGTAATGAGGAATTAAAGCAAAAATTAGATGAAAACAGGGAAGAAATTGAAAATAAATGTATGAAGCTAGATAGCAGTATGACAAGAATGAGAAATGAAAATCAGGAAATGATAGCAAATGAGATAGGGAAAGTTTCAAAGCAAATGTCAGACATGAGCAGGGAAATATCTAACCAAAACAGTGAGGTTAATACTAAGTTTGAACATGTTGACGTAAAATGTACAGAGTTAGGTAGCCGAATGAATAGCATTTCAAGTGAGCTTAGAGAGATGATGGAGGCTACAAATGCAGATTTAATGCAGGTGCGAGTTAATTTCAGAGGGGAGATATCTGAAATACAGAAGGAGTCAGTAACGCAAAGAAATAAATTGTCTGAAGAAGTTAAAGTTTTGCCTATAAATAATCAAAAGCTAACTTCTGAAATTAACAAACACCAAGCTGTTGAGAATGAAAACTCCAATCCAGTACAGTTTATTACAGACTTGTCAGAGTATTTTCAAATTAAAAAGGTGCTGCAAGAATTGAAAATGATAGTTGTTAAAAGATGTGTGGTTCAGAAAACTTTAGATTGGTTTCAAATGGTATCAGAGGGTGAAATTTCATATGAATCCTTTAAGAGGTTATCCATGAACAAATTTTGGAATGTTACGATACAGCTACGAGTAATGCTTAACCATAAACAATTTGATCCAGGAAAGGGAATAGAAATGACCGCCAAAAAAGAGTAAGCAAATCCAGGATAGTTAAAGCTGAACTGCAGAACGAAGTATTGGAATGTAAGAGGGTTATCTATGTATATAGGTCATGAGAAAAGACTAATAAATTCTGAACAAAAATAAATGTTTAAAGGGGAAAAAGAACATTTTCTTAGTAAACTGTAACTGCATTTGAAATGAAGCATGTAGTAATGAAAACTTAATGTTATATTAAAGTAAAAGTACGTAGATATAATTCAAATAGTATTTTGAATATAAAGTACGAACAACAAAAAAAGGGTAAAGATAATTAAAACAAATACTTATGTAGCACACAGATAATGTGAAATTGTGTCTAGATTTAAGAGATGTAAATATATTTGTGTAGAGGATGAATATTTTGGTAAATATGTTTAATAATTACAAGATGAATCAGGTTAAAAATATTGAATGTATAAATTTTTGTCAACAACCTAAGAAAGTAAACCATTTTGTAACAGTAACTAAATAATTCAGGGTACAGTATTTGCTATAAAAAATTGTAATGTCAGATGTATGTATATAAACACATTAGACCAAAGCCAGTGAATAGTGGCGAGAAAAAGGCAAAATATATGTGGTGTGTTAAATGCGTGTGCAGTGTTAAGTGCAAGTGATAAATACGGTGTGTTAGAAGATTCAGGAGACTAAAAACTCAATTATAAAATTTCCAAACAAGTTGTAAATATTTATAATTATGTTTGTAGTGGGGCGTATGTGGCAGTAATTTTGATCACAATAATGTAAATGCCAGAGTGATTGTAGTGTAAATAAGCATTATTGTATACCATTGATTTGAGATGTTTGTTAATTATATGCATTATTAGGAAATAAGTTTACACGACCTCACTGAAACTGACAATAGGAGCGGATAACAATGAGCGAGGGGGTGAGTTAAATATTAAGTAGAAGAGAAAAACATATGACGTCAGATTGGCGCGCTTTTCTTAGAAATAGCGGGAATATTTTCCCTAGAGCATATGTTTTCGTAATTTTTGATTGGATATAAAAATAGACGCTAATGTTGGCGCGTTTTATTAACCAATAGCAGCTCGGTTATAATGTTGAGGCATATTAGGGTGAGGGAGTATAAAAAGCTAAAGTCAGAGGCAGATTTCATCAGTTCAACAGAAGCATTCGCGTGTAATACGTCGATCAGTTCAACATAAGTATTCGTGAGTTATACGTCGCGTAGTTCAACGGAAGCATACATAAAGTACACGTTACGCAATTCTACAGAATCTCTCGCGTCTTAAAGTTTGTTATAAATGTGAAACACGCGAATTAATAAAGTGCAGTAAATAAGTGATTATAGTGATATTAGAAAATATAACAGTTTCAGTCTGGCGTGTATCAAGAGTCAATATGTGAACTTAATTAATTGTGACGGTAATAAAAGTGTAAAAACCAATTCTTTTATCAGTGTTATCTGTGAGTAACAAATCCTTTCCGTTTACACACCCTGTTCAAGAGATTTGCTTGACCGAGAAATAATAGCTAGCCGGAGGACAATGAACCCAACATTCAAAGTAGTAATACAATAACAGGCGCCCAGCAAAAGATAACACGAAGTGACCGCGACAAATTGGCTTCCATACATGGTGCGGATAAACATGAAGTATCCTCCAACTACTGACAAATATTACACTTCAAATTGGCACCCAGAACGTGGGGCGAAATAACCAGGAAGGGACATAATAACCAAAACGTGGGGCGAATTAACCAGGAAGGAGCGAAAATAACCAGGAAGGGGCGAAGGAACCAGGACGTGGAGCGAATGGAGCAGTGAAATGAACTATAAGACGCAGATTCTAGAAAGAAAAAAACCACAAGAACGACCGACGACGCGGATGAGTGGACATCGTAATTACGAGAATAGAATGCAACAGGGGAATTCAACTACGCCAACAAAGACAGCGAAACGACGTAGATCCAACGTAGTACGACGCAGAGGCGACATATACATCTAGGAGAGAGGGGCAGGAATCTGTACATCAAAGCAACATCATCAGATAGCATCAGAAAGGTTAGAAAATTGTATTTTTTTTTATCCTAAAAAAATTGTGAGAATTTAAATGTTATTAAGAAGTGGTTGGATTATGAAAACAATGTCTACTAAGAATACTGAAGAAATAATTATGGAAGGGGATAATGTAGCAGTTAGCTGTAATTTAATACAGGTTACAGAAAATAGCTCAAACAATGTAGTATTTGAGGGAGGAAATATTAGTGAAGAAAGTGAGAATAGAATAGCAGGAAATGTTAATCTTGATGCTGGTATGATGATGGAAACGATGAGAAATTTTCTTGAAACGTTAAGTAAGAGTATTACAGATCAAATCAGGGAAGATATGGAAAAGAGAAATAGGAAAATAATGGAAGATATTGGTAGGAGTAATGAGGAATTAAAGCAAAAATTAGATGAAAACAGGGAAGAAATTGAAAAGAAATGTATGAAGCTAGATAGCAGTATGACAAGACTGAGAAATGAAAATCAGGAAATGATAGCAAATGAGATAGGGAAAGTTTCAAAGCAAATGTCAGACATGAGCAGGGAAATATCTAACCAAAACAGTGAGGTTAATACTAAGTTTGAACATGTTGACGTAAAATGTACAGAGTTAGGTAGCCGAATGAATAGCATTTCAAGTGAGCTTAGAGAGATGATGGAGGCTACAAATGCAGATTTGATGCAGGTGCGAGTTAATTTCAGAGGGGAGATATCTGAAATACAGAAGGAGTCAGTAACGCAAAGAAATAAATTGTCTGAAGAAGTTAAAGTTTTGCCTATAAATAATCAAAAGCTAACTTCTGAAATTAACAAACACCAAGCTGTTCAGAATGAAAACTCCAATCCAGTACAGTTTATTACAGACTTGTCAGAGTATTTTCAAATTAAAAAGATGCTGCAAGAATTGAAAATGATAGTTGTTAAAAGATGTGTGGTTCAGAAAACTTTAGATTGGTTTCAAATGGTATCAGAGGGTGAAATTTCATATGAATCCTTTAAGAGGTTATCCATGAACAAATTTTGGAATGTTACGATACAGCTACGAGTAATGCTTAACCATAAACAATTTGATCCAGGAAATGGAATAGAAATGACCGCCAAAAAAGAGTAAGCAAATCCAGGATAGTTAAAGCTGAACTGCAGAACGAAGTATTGGAATGTAAGAGGGTTATCTATGTATATAGGTCATGAGAAAAGACTAATAAATTCTGAACAAAAATAAATGTTTAAAGGGGAAAAAGAACATTTTCTTAGTAAACTGTAACTGCATTTGAAATGAAGCATGTAGTAATGAAAACTTAATGTTATATTAAAGTAAAAGTACGTAGATATAATTCAAGTAGTATTTTGAATATAAAGTACGAACAACAAAAAAAGGGTAAAGATAATTAAAACAAATACTTATGTAGCACACAGATAATGTGAAATTGTGTCTAGATTTAAGAGATGTAAATATATTTGTGTAGAGGATGAATATTTTGGTAAATATGTTTAATAATTACAAGATGAATCAGGTTAAAAATATTGAATGTATAAATTTTTGTCAACAACCTAAGAAAGTAAACCATTTTGTAACAGTAACTAAATAATTCAGGGTACAGTATTTGCTATAAAAAATTGTAATGTCAGATGTATGTATATAAACACATTAGACCAGAGGCAGTGAATAGTGGTGAGAAAAAGGCAAAATATATGTGTTGTGTTAAATGCGTGTGCAGTGTTAAGTGCAAGTGTGTTAGAAGATTCAGGAGACTAAAAACCCAATTATAAAATTTCCAAACAAGTTGTAAATATTTATAATTATGTTTGTAGTGGGGCGTATGTGGCAGTAATTTTGATCACAATAATGTAAATGCCAGAGTGATTGTAGTGTAAATAAGCATTATTGTATACCATTGATTTGAGATGTTTGTTAATTATATGCATTATTAGGAAATAAGTTTACACGACCTCACTGAAACTGACAATAGGAGCGGATAACAATGAGGAGGGGGTGAGTTAGATATTAAGTAGAAGAGACGAACATATGACGTCTGATTGGCGCGCTTTTCTTAGAAATAGCGGGAATATTTTCCCTAGAGCATATGTTTTCGTAATTTTTGATTGGATATAAAAATAGACGCTAATGTTGGCGCGTTTTATTAACCAATAGCAGCTCGGTTATAATGTTGAGGCATATTAGGGTGAGGGAGCATAAAAAGCTAAAGTCAGAGGCAGATTTCGTCAGTCCAACAGAAGCATTCGCGTGTAATACGTCGATCAGTTCAACATAAGTATTCGTGAGTTATACGTCGCGTAGTTCAACGGAAGCATACATAAAGTACACGTTACGCAATTCTACAGAATCTCTCGCGTCTTAAAGTTTGTTATAAATGTGAAACACGCGAATTAATAAAGTGCAGTAAATAAGTGATTATAGTGATATTAGAAAATATAACAGTTTCAGTCTGGCGTGTATCAAGAGTCAGTATGTAAACTTAATTAATTGTGACGGTAATAAAAGTGTAAAAACCAATTCTTTTATCAGTGTTATCTGTGAGTAACAGATCCTTTCCGTTTACACACCCTGTTCAAGAGATTTGCTTGACCGAGAAATAATAGCTAGCCGGAGGACAATGAACCCAACATTCAAAGTAGTAATACAATAACAGGCGCCCAGCAAAAAATAACACGAAGTGACCGCGACAAATTGACTTCCATACATGGTGCGGATAAACATGAAGTATCCTCCAACTACTGACAAATATTACACTTCAAATTGGCACCCAGAACGTGGGGCGAAATAACCAGGAAGGGACATAATAACCAAAACGTGGGGCGAATTAACCAGGAAGGAGCGAAAATAACCAGGAAGGGGCGAAGGAACCAGGACGTGGAGCGAATGGAGCAGTGAAATGAACTATAAGACGCAGATTCTAGAAAGAAAAAAACCACAAGAACGACCGACGACGCGGATGAGTGGACATCGTAATTACGAGAATAGAATGCAACAGGGGAATTCAACTACGCCAACAAAGACAGCGAAACGACGTAGATCCAACGTAGTACGACGCAGAGGCGACATATACATCTAGGAGAGAGGGGCAGGAATCTGTACATCAAAGCAACATCATCAGATAGCATCAGAAAGGTTAGAAAATTGTATTTTTTTTTATCCTAAAAAAATTGTGAGAATTTAAATGTTATTAAGAAGTGGTTGGATTATGAAAACAATGTCTACTAAGAATACTGAAGAAATAATTATGGAAGGGGATAATGTAGCAGTTAGCTGTAATTTAATACAGGTTACAGAAAATAGCTCAAACAATGTAGTATTTGAGGGAGGAAATATTAGTGAAGAAAGTGAGAATAGAATAGCAGGAAATGTTAATCTTGATGCTGGTATGATGATGGAAATGATGAGACATTTTCTTCAAACGTTAAGTAAGAGTATTACAGATCAAATCAGGGAAGATATGGAAAAGAGAAATAGGAAAATAATGGAAGATATTGGTAGGAGTAATGAGGAATTAAAGCAAAAATTAGATGAAAACAGGGAAGAAATTGAAAAGAAATGTATGAAGCTAGATAGCAGTATGACAAGAATGAGAAATGAAAATCAGGAAATGATAGCAAATGAGATAGGGAAAGTTTCAAAGAAAATGTCAGACATGAGCAGGGAAATATCTAACCAAAACAGTGAGGTTAATACTAAGTTTGAACATGTTGACGTAAAATGTACAAAGTTAGGTAGCCGAATGAATAGCATTTCAAGTGAGCTTAGAGAGATGATGGAGGCTACAAATGCAGATTTAATGCAGGTGCGAGTTAATTTCAGAGGGGAGATATCTGAAATACAGAAGGAGTCAGTAACGCAAAGAAATAAATTGTCTGAAGAAGTTAAAGTTTTGCCTATAAATAATCAAAAGCTAACTTCTGAAATTAACAAACACCAAGCTGTTGAGAATGAAAACTCCAATCCAGTACAGTTTATTGCAGACTTGTCAGAGTACTTTCATATTAAAAAGATGCCGCAAGAATTGAAAATGATAGTTGTTAAAAGATGTGTGGTTCAGAAAACTTTAGATTGGTTTCAAATGGTATCAGGGGGTGAAATTTCATATGAATTCTTTTAGAGGTTTTCCATGAACAAATTTTGGAATGTTACGATACAGCTACGAGTAATGCTTAACCATAAACAATTTGATCCAGGAAAGGGAATAGAAATGACCGCCAAAAAAGAGTAAGCAAATCCAGGATAGTTAAAGCTGAAATGCAGAACGAAGTATTGGAATGTAAGAGGGTTATCTATGTATATAGGTCATGAGAAAAGACTAATAAATTCTGAACAAAAATAAATGTTTAAAGGGGAAAAAGAACATTTTCTTAGTAAACTGTAACTGCATTTGAAATGAAGCATGTAGTAATGAAAACTTAATGTTATATTAAAGTAAAAGTACGTAGATATAATTCAAATAGTATTTTGAATATAAAGTACGAACAACAAAAAAGGGTAAAGATAATTAAAACAAATACTTATGTAGCACACAGATAATGTAAAATTGTGTCTAGATTTAACAGATGTAAATATATTTGTGTAGAGGATGAATATTTTGGTAAATATGTTTAATAATTACAAGATGAATCAGGTTAAAAATATTGAATGTATAAATTTTTGTCAACAACCTAAGAAAGTAAACCATTTTGTAACAGTAACTAAACAATTCAGGGTACAGTATTTGCTATAAAAAATTGTAATGTCAGATGTATGTATATAAACACATTAGACCGGAGCCAGTGAATAGTGGCGAGAAAAAGGCAAAATATATATGTTGTGTTAAATGCGTGTGCAGTGTTAAGTGCAAGTGATAAATACGGTGTGTTAGAAGATTCAGGAGACTAAAAACTCAATTATAAGATTTCCAAACAAGTTGTAAATATTTATAATTATGTTTCTGGTGGGGCATATGTGGCAGTAATTTTTATCACAATAATGTAAATGCCAGAGTGATTGTAGTGTAAATAAGCATTATTGTATACCATTGATTTGAGTTGTTTGTTAATTAAATGCATTATTAGGAAATAAGTTTACACGACCTCACTGAAACTGACAATAGGAGCGGATAACAATGAGGAGGGGGTGAGTTAAATATTAAGTAGAGGAGACAAACATATGACGTCAGATTGGCGCGCTTTTCTTAGAAATAGCGGGAATATTTTCCCTAGAGCATATGTTTTCGTAATTTTTGATTGGATATAAAAATAGACGCTAATGTTGGCGCGTTTTATTAACCAATAGCAGCTCGGTTATAATGTTGAGGCATATTAGAGTGAGGGAGTATAAAGAGCTAAAGTCAGAGGCAGATTTCGTCAGTCCAACAGAAGCATTCGCGTGTAATACGTCGATCAGTTCAACATAAGTATTCGTGAGTTATACGTCGCGTAGTTCAACGGAAGCATACATAAAGTACACGTTACGCAATTCTACAGAATCTCTCGCGTCTTAAAGTTTGTTATAAATGTGAAACACGCGAATTAATAATGTGCAGTAAATAAGTGATTATAGTGATATTAGAAAATATAACAGTTTCAGTCTGGCGTGTATCAAGAGTCAATATGTGAACTTAATTAATTGTGACGGTAATAAAAGTGTAAAAACAAATTTTTTATCAGTGTTATCTGTGAGTAACAAATCCTTTCCGTTTACACACCCTGTTCAAGAGATTTGCTTGACCGAGAAATAATAGCTAGCCGGAGGGCAATGAACCCAACATTCAAAGTAGTAATACAATAACAGGCGCCCAGCAAAAGATAACACGAAGTGACCGCGACAAATTGGCTTCCATACGTGGTGCAGATAAACATGAAGTATCCTCCAACTACTAACAAATATTACACTTCAAAGTGAACTAAACTGAAAGAAAATGTCGGTAGAAAAGCATTTGTATAGCAAAGAAATGAATATGAATTTTAAAAAGACCAATATAGCTTATTTGATATTTCTCTTCAGAAAGCCCTACAGATGACAAATATCCCAGAGGACAAGGATCTACGTTTTGCATAGAGAGAACCTGATCGTCGTGGTTGCTTTACGAAAGTTGATAAAGTATTGGCGTTACAAAAACAACAAGAGCCAAATAGAGGAAACGAAGAAAAGAAGAGTTTCATAAGAAGTAAGAGAAACAACATATGAACCAGTCTGAAAGTTACGCTCTAATTTCTTCCAGTGATGAGCACAGTCGAAGTAACAGTGATGATTCGGAACAGGAGAAAGCACAAGCACTGAACAAACAATGGCTAACGCTACAGGTGCTATACCTACCTATTCCACGGCTTAAGTCGTAAAAGGGCACGCATGAACATTGTTACACCATTTGTCACTACGGCTTTAGATAGAGTAAATTAATGGATAGGAAAGCCACATATCTGTTGCTGTTTCGTGTGTATATTGAAGTGGGTAAAATGGAAATTCTCATTTCTATTTAATGGTGAGCGTAATTGTGTTCGGCTCGTAGAGGGATGAGAGGGTTACTCGATTGATGTATCATAAATAGATATCAAAAGAAACCTCCTGTTTCGAAACAAGAGGCTGTTCAAGTGTTAGGTGCTCAAAACGGCAATTATGCATCTGCTGTAAGTAGAATGCAAGGTTTTACTGGAAGAATGTTATCTAGGCACCTAGTTAAATTTGAAGCTTCGCTTAAGAAACAAATTCAGAAACAAATAGAATCTACCGAAAAAAATACAACTTCTTTAAAGAATTCAGAATGGGCTAAGTAACTAAATGAATCAGTTAAAGTCTTTAATCGAAGAGTACTTGAAAAATCTCAATTGTGAGAAGTCGAGCTTAGAAGCAGCGCAGACGCTGAATATTTAAGATGCCAATTTAAACTGATGAACACTCTCAAAGCTTACTAGAATCATCTCGTACGCTAGAGCAGATAACTCCCAGAACTGGAAGATAATTTAAATACCCTCTCTCATTAATTCATTTTCAAGATGGACAGCGAGAGCATGAGGCTTAAAGTATCTGTAGCTGGGTATTTTAAGGCTCTAGAAGAAACATTGCTAACTCTAAAGGGTTCTAAGTTAGGGACTCAGCATGTAATGCATAAAGCTCTCCAGGTCGTAACCACACCACTCAAAGATATATTGAACTGAAAAGACCCATTCCGAGGAGGAGGAGGAGGAGGAGATAGAGGAAGATGCGAATGAAGATTAATAAAGCGTTGTTTCTACTTATTTGCAGCAGGTTCGCTAAAATAACAGTGATAGAATGGATATCTTATATACAGTGCGCTACTAAGATAGTGGTTATACGCTAAGGAATAAACAGATTCAGTTTGTATACAACCAAATCTTGATAAGTGATGGAACTTATGAAGCTACTCAGGGATTACACGATCTCATCTTCAAGCAAGTACCTCAAATGTCAGCATACATTAGTGAAGTCTTGGATAGTCAATCACAGATAATGAAAAAAACCTTCACAGACGTGGTTACAGCTGGTAAGGGCGGTTGAAAACAAGTAAATCGTATGAATACAAGAAAATACCACATCCTCTGGTCAAAAGACATACAGGTGTAGGCCTCGTCTGGAAGCAGCTTCACCTTTCTTGGGAAGGTTTTCTGGAAAAAATTCTTTTATATTAGTCAACCGTTTAAGCCCGATTATTGCAGCGCAAGAGACTGGTAATAAGAATCATTCGGCAAATATTCAAGACATCCGAGAGCTGAAAACTTCAGGAACTATACAATTATTAAAAGGAATATCGCTAAAGAAATTGATTCTGTTGTAACAAGAAACTTCTTAAGTCGTAAAAGTGTTAAAAGACTCAGTGATTTGCTATAGACTGAGTTGATTGAAATTATATCGTAGGCAAAGTAAAATAAAAATTACAAATATGATTTAGTTGAAATTAGCTTCTATTCCAACATGCCCTATGCACGACCATTGAAGGATAAGAGGGGTGAAAATGTAGCAAAATTGAAGTAACATTATTTGTGTATGTGTGTATTTGTGTTTACTTCACGCGGTGAAGCCATCTTGTGACGTGATTCATTTGTTAGGCTTGTTAGCTCCATCTGGTGTTAGCAATTTGCGGCAGTATTAGTGTTTGAAAGAATGCGACTGTTATTTGTTTTAATTTTTGTTTACTGTCCTCCGGCTAGCTATTATCTTTTCTTGGGTCGAGCACTTCTCTTTATACAGGTTGTGTAAACGGAAAGGTATCTTTTATCCAAGGATAACACTGATGAAGAAATTTGTTTTACACTTTTATTGTCGAACACGTTAACTATCACATTTACACATTGATCTTGACACTCGCCAAACTGAAACTGTTATAATAACTTCATTACTGATATTTCTTAATTCGCGTACTTCAACTTTTTGTATAATTAACTTTATAACACTTGAGATTTTTCATAACTCTGTTACGCGTAACCTGCAAATTGATATCCGAAGTGTGCCGTACAAATACTTTCGACGAACTGACGGGAATGCGACGTGTAGTGTACAAAGAATTTTGATGAACTGACGGGGTCTACCTCTAACCTACTCTTTTTATACTCCTTCACCCAGATATGCCTAAAGATTATAACTGAGCTGCAAATGGCTAATAAAACGCGCCAACATTAGCGTCTATTTTTATATCCAATGAAAATTATGAATACATATGCTCTAGGGAAAGGTTCCAGAAGATTCTCAAGAAAAAACGCGCCAACATTACGTAACTTCCTCGTTTCCAATAATGATAAACAGCTCACCCCCTCGCTGCATTATTGCACGCTATTATTGTCAGTTTCAGTAAGGCAGTATAAACTTACTTCTCAACAATAATTACAATCAATAAACATCTCAAATCAATGTCACATAATAATGCATATTCATACTACAATCATTATTTACATTTAAGTAATTTGTGATACATATTACTGCATCATATGCCCCACTAGAAACATGATTATAAATATTTACAACTTGTTTGGAAATTTTATAATTGGGTTTTTAGTCTCCTAAATCTTGGAACACACGCTATCACTTTCATTTAACACTTCACACGTATTTAACACACGACATATGTTTTGTCTTTATCTTGCCACTATTTACTGGCTCTGGTTTAATGTGTTTAGACTTTAATCTGACATTACAAAAAAAATTTTATAGCAAATACTGTACCCTGAATTATTTAATTACTGTTACAAAATTATTTACTTTCTTATATTGTTGACAACAATTTGTGCATTTAAGAATTTTTGTAATTACTATACATATTTACCAAAAATATTCACCCTTTACATAAATATATTTACATCTCTTAAATCTAAGTACTGTTTCACATTTTCTGTTTGCTACATAAGTATTTGTTTTAATTATTTTTACCTCATTTTTGTTATTTTGTACTGTATATTCACAATACACTTGGAATTATATCTACGTAATTTATTTTAATATAACATAATGCTTTATTTCAAATGCTGTTACAGTTACTAATAAAATGTTATTTTCCTTTTAAACATTTAGTTTTTTTTTATTCTGAATTTATTTCTGTTTTCTCATGACATATATATTTAGTTAACCCTCTTACATTCCAATACATTTCTCTGCAGGTCATCTTTAACTATCCAGCATTTACTCTACATCTCATTGTTATTCACCCTCCTGGATCAAATTGTGTGTGGCTAAACATTACTTGTAGCCGTATCCTAACCTTCAAAAATTTGTTAATGGATAACCTCTTAAAGGATTCATATGATATTTCGTCCCATGATAACATTTGAAAACAATCTAAAGTTTCCTGAACAACACATCTTTTAACAACTATCATTTTCAATTCTTCTACTATCTCTTTAATTTGAGAATACTCTGATAAGTTTGTAATAAACTGTACTGGATTGGAGTTTTCAATTTGAACAGCTTTTGATTATTTACAGGCAAAACTTTAGCTTCTTCGTACAATTTATTTCTTTGCATTACTGACTCATTCTGTATTTCTGATATCACCCCTCTGAAATTAACGTGCGCCTGATTCACATCTACATTCATAACCTCTTTTATCTCTCTTATCTCACTTGAAATGCTACTCATTCTACTGCCTAACTCTGTACATTCTACATCAACATGTTCACTTTTAGTATTAACCTCACTTTTTTTGTTACCTATTTCCCTGCTCATATCTGACATTTTCTTTGAAACTTCTCCTATCTTACTTGCTATTACTTCCTGATTTTCATCTCTCATTTTTGGCATACTACTATCTAGCTTCATAACTTTCTTTTCAATTTTTTCCCTGCTTTGATCTACTTTTTGCTCTAATATCTCATTTCTCTTTTCCATGTTCTGATTTAGTTTATCTAAGTTCTCATTATACTTACTAATATCTTCCCTTAATTCCCTATGACTCTTTTGCATTTCCTCACTAATATTTCTCAGCATTCCCATAATTTCCATCATCATACTAGCATCAAAATTAACATTTCCTGCTATTCTATTCTGACTTTCTTCACTAACATTTCCTCCCTCAAATCCTACATTACTTGAGCTATTTTCTGTAACCTGTATTGAATTACAGCTAACTGTTACATTATCCCCTTCCATAATTGTTTCTTCAGTATTCTTAGTAGACATTGTTTTCTTAATCCTACCACTTCTTAATAACATTTAAATTCTCACAATTCTTTTTTTTTAGGATAAAAAAAAATTACAATTTTCTAACCTTTCTGATGCTATCTGCTGATGTTGCTTTGATGTCGAGATTCCTGCCCCTATCTCCTAGATTATATGTCGCTTCTGCGTTGTATTACGATGAATCTACGTCGTTTTGGTGTTTTGTAGTTGAATTCCCCTGTTGCCTTTTAATCTCGGAATTACGATGTCCAATCATCCGCGTAGTCTGTCGTTCCTATAGTTGTTTCTGGAATCTGCGTCTTGTAGTTCAGTTCACTGCTCCATTCGCTCCACGTCCTGATTCTTTCTCCCTTTCCTGGTTATTACACTCCTTTCCTGGTCACTCTGCCCCACGTTCTGGGTGCCAATTTGTGGTGGTATTTTACTAATGTTATTTATTTAACATTTTTTGTGTAGCCCCACGTTGTGGTAGCCAATTTGCGGGTGTATTACTTATAATGTTTGTGTATTTGTGTTTACTTCACGCGTTGAAGCCATCTTGTGACGTGATTCATTTGTTAGGCTTGTTAGCTCCATCTGGTGTTAGCAATTTGCGGCAGTATTAGTGTTTGAAAGAATGCGACTGTTATTTGTTTTAATTTTTGTTTACTGTCCTCCGGCTAGCTATTATCTTTTCTTGGGTCGAGCACTTCTCTTTATACAGGTTGTGTAAACGGAAAGGAATCTTTTATCCAAAGATAACACTGATGAAGAAATTTGTTTTACACTTTTATTGTCGAACACCTTAACTATCACATTTACACATTGATCTTGGCACTCGCCAAACTTAAACTGTTATAATAACTTCATTACTGATATTTCTTAATTCGCGTACTTCAACTTTTTGTATAATTAACTTTATAACACTTGAGATTTTTCATAACTCTGTTACGCGTAACCTGCAAATTGATATCCGAAGTGTGCCGTACAAATACTTTCGACGAACTGACGGGAATGCGACGTGTAGTGTACAAAGAATTTTGATGAACTGACGGGGTCTACCTCTAACCTACTCTTTTTATACTCCTTCACCCAGATATGCCTAAAGATTATAACTGAGCTGCAATTGGCTAATAAAACGCGCCAACATTAGCGTCTATTTTTATATCCAATGAAAATTATGAATACATATGCTCTAGGGAAAGGTTCCAGAAGATTCTCAAGAAAAAACGCGCCAACATTACGTAACTTCCTCGTTTCCAATAATGATAAACAGCTCACCCCCTCGCTGCATTATTGCACGCTATTATTGTCAGTTTCAGTAAGGCAGTATAAACTTACTTCTCAACAATAATTACAATCAATAAACATCTCAAATCAATGTCACATAATAATGCATATTCATACTACAATCATTATTTACATTTAAGTAATTTGTGATACATATTACTGCATCAAAATCAATGGAGGATATATTATAATAGTAGGAAGAACTTTCTAAGAATATTTAGTCTGATAATGGGAAATAGTTTTAAAATAAATGCTTTAGAAAGTTAATGCAGAAATGCATTGCTCACTACAGCACATTCACCATAGAAAAATCTCCAGCAGTTGAGCGTTTACTAAGGAAACAAAAGAATTTAATGCACAGAGAGATTTTAACTCAAGGATTCTATAAATGGCTAGGTATTTTACCAAAGGTTGGTGTTAAATATAATAATATTACTTGGTATTCATAAATGCGTATGAAGAAGCCAACTCATATACATCTTATTTTTTTCTATTTCTCATAGTGTGTCCTTATGATAACCAGTGAAGAGAGAAGAGAAGTGTTGCAAAGTTTAGTGTTGGTGATTGTATGAGGATTTACAGAGTTAAAGCACGCTTTGAAAAGGGATTAACGCCGAAATTTTCTTCAGAAAAATTTTAAATAGCCCGTATGAATCAAGCATATCTACTTGCATACCTATTAAAAGACGAGGAAGATGAGGAGATGAAAGAAAGCTGTTATGAACATTAAATCTCACTAACTAGGTATCCTAACATGTATTTAATTTAAATGTCTTACACCGGCGAGGAAGTAAAATTCTTGAGTGGTGAGATTTTGTAGATACACAACGAATAAGCAAAAATAATTTAATGTGGAGAAACATTTGAAAAAAGAAATGTTTTATTTGCACGTAAAATCCTTATTTCAAATGTAACACATAAAATTACTTTTAAAACACAAACAGTTGTAACACATCTACAAAAATAATATTTACAACATATCATGAAATTATCTGTAAGCATAAAAAATGGGAGATATACCCAAAAGTACTATTTGTGACAGTTTAGTCATTTGTAAACCCTTAGACATGATCAAAAGGTCATTATTTACAAAGAAAAAGGTTATAAATATGTTATTGGAAACCTTCTGTGAAAATATGTACATATACACTAAAAATCATTTACAGGTATTTACAATTAATCATAACCAGGGAATGGTATCCCCATGTAATGGTATAAGCAGAGCCGTCGATTTAATTTCTCTTATCGCCTCTCCCATGGAGAAACACTTTATTCATTTCTATAGCACCCTTCATGTTTAAACTCCGAAAGATGGTTTTATTGGCATAATACCTCTTTCAATCATACAGGCAACTAAAAGCATTAAAATCAACTGATTGCCTGAAGGTCCTATTGATGCTCTTAGACTCTTTGACCCCATTATCGCTAAACTTGTAGGTGTGCAATTCATGCCAACATATTGTGACTTTCTCGCTGTTTTCGCTAAGTTCTCACTACCACTTCACTGATGTGATGTAGTTCAAAAGTTCACTGTCACTTCACTTAGTTCTCACGTCACTAATACACTAATATGAGCTAGTTCAATTTTCTCTGCCAATTACTTTTCTTCGCGACGTAGCGGCGTAATGAAATACGCGCGAAGCAGCCGCTTATTCGGATGTTTCACCCGATGGGAGTCGAACACAAGACCTTTCTTAATCTCTCGCAGTAACAACACCCCATCACAGTTATCGTCGCAACCTCACACAGAGAACGCACTTAATAACCAGCAGTCTATGTCACGCAAGAAACGCACTCACTAACTCACTAAGTGGCTCACTCACGAGAACGCTTGTTGATATATAGTCTGTTTCAAACTAGAATGATCCTCTTGTAAACATGCGGGAGAGAAGAAACAGAGAAGTGAAGTAAGTGAGACGGAACGTTCTTAGGCCGCTGATTGGTGAAGGGAAGTTCTTGTGTGCCTTTTTTTATTTGTTATTGGCACAATAACTGCCTCTAGAAAGTACAACATTGTAAGTAGTTTTCTAATCATTGCTCAGTGCGAATTACCTTCGGAAAGACAAAAGCCTGCAAACCTTCAATATTAATTTCTCGGTATGCTGCACATATCACAGATGTGTTCTAGGCTCGTGAATTCTGCTAAAATACTTACAACAAGCATATACATAGGCGTAGAAACATAAATTAAACCAAAGACGGGCGCAGTTATACACTATTATCTTACTATTGTTAAATAATATGGAGCCTATCTCTGTATTTCTAACGAACCACTTGTATAATACATAAGTTGTATTCCTATACCATGCGGTCCTCCCGGAACAAAGTAGGTATTGAGGTGAATGCTAATTCAGATGTTATTATTTATTGTGCACAATCGCTTCTGATATTTAAGAATGTATTTCCTACGCCTCTCGCATACTTCATAAGCCCAGAACACTTGCATGAAATTTAAAAGCAGTCAGCTTATCATCATAGAGCAGGCTTGACAATCTGTCGAAATAAAATACAGCCGAGGCACACCTTAAGATGTGGAGAGAGGCAAATAATGTCGCACTGTTTCGCGATGCTTCAGAAAGAAACCCCGAAGAATACCCATTACGCTACCACAAGATAATATTAATGCTGTGGCGCATAGATTTAATAAGTTACTGGAGATGTCTTACTCGATTTATTGTCAAGAAATTAGCGCTGCTACAGCTAGTGTTGCAAAATTTATCTGCATACATGTAGCGTCAAACACGTGGCGGTTTAAATCCGATTCACCTTGTTGCTTAAAGCAGGATCGTTCTTATTTGAGATAGAGTTTAGCCGCTGGAATATTCCACAGGTATACAAAATATTCGAGAGGCGGAGAGAAGGGATACTTCCAGAATATTCCGATTATCTCTAGATAGGTTTTCTAGCGTTTATGTTGAGCGAAAGCGTTACTCATCACTGCGTAACTCTTTCACGAGGCGTCATCCTCTTCCTGGTCGAGGCCATCCATTGGCTCGGCACGTAGCTACGTCACAGTATTTTTGTGTCATGTTGCCGCCAAGTTCATCTTTGAATAAGTCAGTCACTCTTTCTTCAGTGGCTTAGTTCCGTACGCGTTGTTCTGATAATTGGACGTATCAAAATACTGAGGATATTCCTTTATGAATCTGTATATACGTTTTTGTTTAAAAAAGTATAGATGTTTGTATCCAGATAGTTTAAGATGAGGCCTGTCAGTTTTGGTTTTATTAAACCATAGTAGAATTTGTACTTTACCAGTTAATATATATATCCTATATAACTTGCCCATTGTGTAGTGACATGTTCACGAAAGCTTTTCCCAGTATAATCGTCTTCTAATCTCTAATTCTTCGAACACAGTTTGGAAGAGCAGTTAATTTCTGAGCCTGCCCATGACAATTTTGAAGTGATTATAGTACGTTATCACATTTTTGATAAATTTAGAATAGACAGGTAATTCATCATCTTCCATAAATTCTGTCCAAAACTTTAGGTTCTATTTGCACGTCTCTTTTCATTTAAATTCATGTAGGATTATAGTCATGTCGACTGATGATATGTCAATACTCTATGATCCTTTTTAAAACAATGAAAGTTAAGTCCGTGTACTGATGTAGGTTTCTATAGTTCAAAACGCATTTTCTTATCCTGTAGGTTAGTCAGAAGTTGCTTGTATTGTTCCTATGGTAGAATCTTACTTTATGGGTAGAGAGGAAGTTATTTGTGGTTGTCATGAACATTCCTAGGATATTTCATGTCATCTTGTAGGACATAACCCGTCTCTGAGTCTGGGACGATTGTGGTGCAACATATTGAGTAGATTTCATCCTTATTAAGCCGCCATGCGGCATAGGACTAGATATGATTTCACCGTATAATTTATTGCAGTCCCAGTAGGGTCTATAGTTCACATCTTTTGTTTTGTCAACATTGTGCATTTACTTATTTATAGCCCTAGAATACCGATATGAAACGGTACACAAGCTGCCTCTGATCCCTTACTTAAATAATTCCAGGATATCATTCTCGCTAATGAGGTCTAGTTTTAACAAACACTGCCTTCAGCTTTGCGTAAAATGCAAGGCCAGTCAATGTGTAGTACGTTCAAGGATCTAAATTATACATCTGAAGTTAGGGGTCTCTGAGTTTCTTGAATGAATCGGCTAGCCAGAGCGTGTCTTTTTTCAAGTAGAGTTAGATGTGCTCTCCAACAGTCTTCGTTTTTAATGTTTGCCAAACTCTTTTGGCATGGTGGTATTCCTCTAGTGTAACTGCATTAAATTTTCCGCTGGGTGGCAAATTTTCTTGTTTGAGTTTGTTACATAATCTGGGTAGGAATATGGAAATATTCCCTTCGAACACCTCAACTGCAGACGTTCAAGGTTGGGATACTCTATATTGGTGATCTTTATTTCATCACTACTCAACATACAAAATTAGATAACTTAACGTCCAGGAGCCTAAAGCTATCTAGGAAGCTAAGGCATGAGCGCCTGTACTTCTTCTTAAATGCTATGCATCTCTTTGAAAATTAAATAATACATGAAATGTGTTGATCATTATTTGTAAGGCCTTAATTAAGAAATGACTGTCATAGTAGGACAGGTAGTGAAAAAGGATCTGTATGAAGTTGGGTAACTTTGGGTTGAAATTGCATCCACTGTATGCAGCCTTAGAATTACGCCAGTAGTGTTACAGTGAGCTCACAACTTTATTTCATGTATTTCAAACTCCTTGCTTAATATGTGGCAATTATAAGTACAACGAAAATAAGTTGTATTCTGAACAGTCATATGCAATCATTTCATTTTATTAATAGGGGATAAGAATTGAATTTCGGCAATGACTCATAATGAAGGTATACAAGATTTGGTGATATTGATATAAGCTTGGGCTTTTAAATGTCCAACACTCGTTGTAAGATGGCTCCCAATAACGAACTCTTGCTAAGACAATATTAGCAGACATTAAAAAAGTTACCAGTGTTGTTTTTTGTAGGATGTAAATTCAATGAAGTGTTATTGCTTGGACATCCTCAACTTTTTATACTGTATGCACTTCAATTTATGTTTCTTCTATGCCTCTTCATTCGATAAATGTTTCAGGTATGGCTCACCTATCCGATGGTTACTCTTATGTTATTTAGCCATGTTGTCATCAGTTTGGGCATATTTGATATGAGGCAGTAATGAACAGTAGGATATATAGGTCCATCCTGGGCCAGTTTTTGCGTTTATATGGGAAAAGATAGGGAAAACGAGGGTATATGCGGCGGTTCACGGAGGAAAATACGTTTATATGGGGAAGATAGGGGCTACGAGGATCGATGCTAGGCTAGATAGAGGTTGAAGGAATGAGGATGTGCTTTATATGAGAGATACGTGGAATACGAGGAGAAGTGTTGGACTAGATAGGATTTGAGATGTGGAATATGCATTTATATGGGAAAGATAGGGAAAACGTGAACAGATGCTAGGATAGACAGATGCTGAAGCAGGGAGAATATGAACATATTTACAGGAGAGATAGGGGATACGTGGAGAGGTACTAGACTATTCAGGGTTTGAAGGGTAGAGTATGACTTTTTATATGAAGAGACGAGGAAAACGAGGGTATATGCTACGTTGAGAGAACCTTCAAGGAGGAAAAAATGCGTTTATATGGGAGAGATAGGGAAAACGAGGAGAGTTCTGAGGTAGAGCAGGGACTGAAGGAGGGAGAGATATGCTTTATACGACAGAGATAGGGCATACGAGGGGAGGTGCTAGTGCAGACAGAGGTTAAGGAGTACGGTATACGTTTATATGAGGAATATATGGAAAACGGGGGCAGGCGGTATGATAGACAGAAGCTGGGCCACTTTTACGTTTATATGGGAAAGGATAGGGAAAACGAGGGTAGATGCGACAGTTCAAGGAGGAAAATGCGTTTATAGGGGAGAGATAGGGAATACCAGGACTGATACTAGGCTAGTCAGATGCTAAAGGAGGGAGGGATACGCTTTATACGAGAGAGATAGGGAAGACAAGGAAAGATGTTATACTAAACAGGACTTGAAGGCTAGAATATGGCGTTTTATATGAGCGAGATAGCGAACCGAGGAGAGGTATTAGGCTAGGAGTTTTGAATGATAGAGTAGGCGTTTATATGCGGGAGATAGGGAATACGAGGGTCGATGCTAGGCTAGACAGGGTTGAAGTAGGGAATGCGTCTTATATGAGAGAGGTAGGGGAATATGAGGAGAAGTGCTAGGCTAGACAGGAAGGTCTGAATGACAGAGTATGCGTTTATATGGGAAAAGATAGGGAAAACGAAGGTAGGTGCTAGGTTGAGAGAGTCTTCAAGGGGGAAAATGCATTTATATGAGATCGGTAGGACATATGAGGAGAGGTGCTAGTCTAGAACATGGGTTGAGGAGCAGAGTATACGTTTATATGGGAGAAATATGGAAAACGGGAGAGATACAAGGATAAACAGGGGTTGAAGGAGGAGGAATGTAGGATTATACGGTAATATAGAGAGTAATTCGATTATAAAACTTTTATCATCCAGCGCTGCAACACTTTTATATGCTTATTTTCTAAACCTTACAAACTTTATATATGTTAAACTAGGGTGCGAAACGGAGAGAGACAAACTGTATATCGGTTTACAGTGAAGTATACGTCTTAACCTTTTGCCACCATGTTTGCTCTGGATCTTCTAATTGTCTATTCATTCCTAACATCATCTAACGTAACCAACAATAACCACGTAACACAACGTAACATAACAGCATGACAAGACGTCGCACTAACTAACATAAGCACGTATCCTCGTAACATCACGTGACATCTCGTAACCAGAAACGTTACACGACGTAACAACACGTACCAACCATGCAACCACGTAACAAAACGTAAGAACAACACGTAACCAACACATTGCTAAGGCAATCTAAACTAATTCATCCTTCATAACTTAGACAATAAGTACGAGAGCCTAGCCTAGATTAACCCGACCAATCCTAAACGTTCCTCTCATCATCTATTCTACTCAGTCATCGACTAACCTAATCTGGCTAACCAAAGATAACCTCAACTTTCTGTTAGTGAAATTGCAATGTTTTATTCAGGTTTTATTATTCGAGAGTTTTAATTGAAAAGTTTACGTCAACATACCTTTATTTTAGTTCGTTGTAGGCGTCTCTCCCCTTTTTATCTAGGCTTGAGATTAGCACTAGGTTTGCTCCTAATGGCAGGGTTACCACCTTCCCTTCCATCTTCTTCTTTCTTCATCGGTCGTCAGCTAGCTGCATATACAGCACACAGATAACCTTCATTTTTTTAAGATTGTAGACTCACGAGAAAATCTTCATATTCGACTTACATTCTCTTATGCACTACTTGTAATGCTGTAATGTCCATAGGCGTATGTCGTTATACCGTCCTCAGCAATAATTCTTTTATCGTCGTATGGTGTCAATGTAATTTTATTCACTTGTACTGTGGCAAGAGCATGCTGTCGCGACAGGATCAGATTCATGGGCGTTCTGATAATTTCTCTGGTTTTAAGGCAGTCAGTATAGCTCTCGAACGTGACGTACTGCTTAATAGCACTACGTTTTATACCTTTAATCTTTTTTATCATTGAACCGTCGATATCTAGGGCATACATTTTAGGTCGTAGCCCTACAAAGCGTTGAATGATTTTACCATTAGCCTCATCTTTAAATTTCCCAAGTACCTTCTTGTTTAGAGGTGAATAGCATATATGGCTTGTAGGATAATCAGCAGTATCTAGGTGCTCAAGAAAACGTAGCTTATCCTGGTACACATCTTCAGTTGTAACACGATGAATGAACGAATCAGTGTCCATATACATAAGCTTCAGGTTTTCAGCTCCATAATACGGTAGCAACACATCATAGTGATACCGGTACATTAATGTCTTGGAGATATCCAACACACTCATACCGATGTATATAGGCTTGTTGAACACGATCTGTCGGGAGGCCATATGTACAGCAGCTAGATTAGAAGCATATATAGTCCTGTCGATAAACGTTGGCTTTGCAATTAACTTTTCCAGAGTCTTCTCATTTGTCACCAGCCGTATATCCATACGATTACGCAGGTTCTCCATAGTTTTTCCGAACATAGCATTGTTGAACAATTTGTAGAGATCCTTCTCAAAATCATTTGCGGCCTGTTGTCGTAGTCTGTTGTTAAATTCCACATACGGTTTTAACCATCGAGACTGTTGGAATTGTAGCACACGATGGATTTTTGTTAACCGTAGTCCATGATCAAGAGCCTGCTTCAACGCCATGTAATGTAGTACATACTTATTTCGAGGTCCTAGATGAGGTATCAGTTTCTTTGTAGGAGAGTCCTTAGGCGTCATACACTCAGGCAGGAAAGGTAGATCGTTGTGTAGTTCGTGAAGTTCTGCAGGATACTCGATGTCGACTTCTAATATGTAGCCGTAAGGATCATCTTCTTGTAGTCTTTCTAAGTCAATTTTTTCAGGTGATACCCACTCAAATCCACCATAAGGGAGAGCGTGACTCATTGCCCAACCATATTGGTTGTAGGCGTCCTCATAGGTAATAAATTGGGTTGGTCTCGACGGATCATACTTCTCCATGTAGGTGTTATTAGCTTCTGCATAGCGGTGGGAAACTTGACATAAACCTCCTCTTATGCCAGATTCCACCATGAGTAATTGATCATAATCCTGTAACAATTCCAGCTGAATTCCAGTGTACAGTAACATGGCATCCTATGTAAGTCCTGGAGGGGTGAAATAATGTGCAGGGTCGACTTTGTGTGTTTTGAGTGTTTGCTCCCTAAATGTCTCAAAGACATCAGCTAGGAGAAGCACATCAGAGATTAAGTAGAGGTCGCTGTACTCGCCCAGGTTTCTGACATTAAACAGCTCCCATACATTTTTAGCATGATCGTAGTCAGCATCACTAATTTCCTCTTCATTTAATTTATTGTAGAAGGAGTCCTTAGGAGGTAAGCAGGTTTCGTTCAAGACGTTCCATGAAGTGATGTAATCATAGGGAAATACACCCTTACGGGTCATCAACTTCAACTTGTCTTCTCCGAAGTACTTCAATGTTTCAGGGTACGATGTTAGATTTTTTACCAGCTTATCCAAGCTTATACTCAGGAACCGAAAACTATCCACAAACCGGAGCTTTATATCTCCAACATACTTGGAGAATGATATATAGCTTTCTTCAGAGCTAGGAATTACTTCCACCCGCTCACTTGTACATCCCAGCTCCTTAACAATGAAGTGTGAGTCATATCCACTGAGGTTGTGCATGAAGACAGGGATATATTTAGGTGTTTTGCAGGCTAAATTACATTCATTATGCGGACTCCCCCGATATTCACCACTGATGTGATCATGGTCGCGTACTTTATAGTTCTCTTCAGTAAAGGTTTTTCCACACAAGTAGCATACTGTAGAGGCGTTAAAATCCATCTGCTGTTGATCTGTAAGTTTCAGGGGCATGACAGATTTGTACATATTATTAATCTCCTTTGCAAGGAATGACAGCTATTCCATAAACTTCTGAGCAGCATCAACACCACGATATACATAGAGATGCTTAGGAAGACCAGTTTCCAGATGTTCAACGTTGGTTGATGGTTTAACGTAAACACAGAAGCTCATTGCTGTGTGCTCTTGATAAGGGGTTGTATAGGAAGTTTCAGGACTGGGAATACACGTATGACATGAAGTGAGAATACTCTCAAAATCCGCATAGATGACATAAGGTACTTTCAGCATCCTCTCCACATTTTTAAACTGTACAATTGATTTCTCCTTTGTAGGCATAACTACCCTTGCAACACCATGCTGATTACAGATGGCTGCATGTTCTTCCAGTTTTTCCAGCCCACTTCGTCCATATCGATTGTCAAAATGTGTAAAGCACCGCTTACAGGTATATATCACTCTACCGTGCTTAGTTTTTTGACATCGAACGAGCTTCTCAAAATTCTTGATATATACATAGTGATGTTTTCCACTACTGTCACTCAATAGCAGGAGGTCACAGTGGTCAGGTAGTTCAGTGTCAGCAACCTTTATCGGATACACTTCATGCTTCTCATCCAGGCCGAAAACGTTGATAGACATCCTATTAAGCTTCTCAAATTTAGGTATTTGAGAAAGCGGGGTAGGATAGGAAACACAGCTGAAGTCGTACTTATCTTGAAGTTTCTTATATTTGCTCACCCGTTGAGGCTTGACGCTGACAAATTTGGCTAATATAGAGTACATAAAGCATAGCTCATCAGTTAAATTCTGGATGTTAATGCAGGCTTTTCTTGCTTCAACAGATGGCGGTAGTGGTATGTAGCTACTTACTGTAACGGGTTGTACTTGTTAATACGAAGGCGCACCCCTTCCACAGCAAGTAGAGCCCAGTTGCTTCCCTTTCGTTGTGATTCCTCCATTTCAGTAACCAATTTCTTCATTTTGGTTTCCAGCATAGAGTCCAGATCCGTTTCTAGGAAAACAGCTTGATTTCTGGTTTTAAATGTCTTGTCACAGGTTTCTCCGATACTGTTAACAAATCTACACTCAGCTAACAGATTAATTTTCAAACTCTTGTGAATACCAAGTTCTTTATGCACGGCCTGGATTATCCGCTGTTTTGCTTCATGCAGGTACATATTCAGATCCTTAGTTGATTCACATCGTATAAAATACGATTTCAAGCGTCCATGGAATGAAGTTTCATATTCTTTCATGTCACACTCCTCCATTGTAGATAACAACTCTTGTTTTGTCGGCTCTAATCTACGTTTCTTCTCAGGTCTGTTTATTTCACACGCATCTTCGTGTCGACGACCCTTATAACTGTCTTTGAAGGCTACATTACAATATTTACACTTGAAGAGCTTTTTACAACGTAGCTCATGTCGTCTTTTATCATATCCACGGAGGAACTTCTTACAGCATTTACCACAAGAATATCCTGAGACACTAGGAATGATATCCTTATACACCGAGTTATTCATCTTTATTCTTGATGTAATAACGTATTAATCCTTCTTCAAGGGAAATGTAGACCTCTTCACCTTGATATCACTTAGAAAGCTGATTATTTTCTGAGAGAACAGCGATGTTAACACCTCAGAGTTGATCTACAGAATGAATTTCAATGCTAGAGGTAGCTCTATTTATAGAGGAAGCACGAACCTTTATGCATCAATTATATAACGTATTAACCCTTCTTCAAGAAATGTTAGTCTCTTTACCTTGATAACGCTTTAGAAGGCTGATTATTTTCTGAGAGAACAGCGATGTTAACACCTCAGAGATGATAAACAGAATGAATTTCAATACTCAAGTTCGCTCTATTTATAGAGAAAGCACGAACCTCTTTTTAATCAATTATATCCTGATTATTAATACTAAAAACGGTGATGAAGCGTGTAAGCTCTTATATTTCAATTCGTGTTACACTGATGTTCGAGCGTCTCCGTATAGCTTCGTATGCTTAGAGAGAAAGTGTAAAGTATTGTGAAGATGTATGTATTGTTCGGCTATAATCGTACAGATTCGGAGAGCTTGACTCGTGAAGGTGATGACCGATCCGTCGGCCGAGCAGGAGGCAAGCATTCCCTCCGCGCAACGAAACCTAGATGCAAATGAAAGAAAATCGTGATAGATGAGAAACCACCCAGACATTCGTCTGCAGACCATGGAAAACCATGAAAAATATGTCAGAGCGAACGTCCAACGGAACTCGAACCAGGGACTATAAAAGCACACGTAAAAGATACAAATTATATAGAATGAAAGGAAATCGGATTCAATGAGAAACCACTCCTGCATTCGCCTGCAGGCCAGAGAAAACCCTAAAAAATATGATGTCAGAGTGATCAAACAAACAGGAATCAAACAAAGGACCTTAGAAGCACATAGATTAAGATGTAAATCAAATAAAAATGCAATAAAATCGTGCTAGATGAGAAACCACCCAGACATTCGCCTACAGACCAGGGAAAACCACGAAAAATATGGCAGAGTAAGCAACCAACGGCAATCGAACGAGGGAAACCATCAGATTACTCTAGAAGCATAAAGTTGCAAATGAAAGAAAATCGTGATAGATGAGAACCCATTCAGGCATTCGCCTGCAGACCAGGGGAAACCATGAAAAAAAAATCAAAGGTCTGAGCGACTGGCGGATAGAGTGTACGACCGACAGGGAAATCAAACAAAAGGACTCTAGAAGCAAAAAAAGATGCAAATGAAAGAAAATCGTAATAGCAAATACCACTACAGCAATCGACAGCAGACCAGGGAAAACCATGAAAAATCGAGATCAGAGTAAACAATTGATTGAAATCTAACCCTGAACCCTAGAAATTTACGTGAAAAATGGATTGAAAGGGAATCGTGATAGCAAATACCACTACAGCATTCCACAGCAGACCAGGGAAAACCATGAAAAATCGAGATCGGAGTAAACAATTGATTGAAATCTAACCCTGAACCCTAGAAATTTACGTGAAAAATGGATTGAAAGGGAATCGCGATAGCAAATACCACTACAGCATTCGACAGCAGACCAGCGAAAACCATGAAAAGATCCGTGATCAGAGTAAACAATTGATGGAAATCTAACCCCTGAACCCTAGAAATTCAGGTGAAAAAATACAAATAAAATGGATTGAAAGGGATTCGTGATAGCAAATACCGCTACAGCATTCGACAGCAGACCATCGAAAACCATGAAAAGATCCGTGATCAGAGTAAACAATCGATGGAAATCTAACCCCTGAACCCTAGAAATTCACGTGAAAAAATACAAATAAAATGGATTGAAAGGGAAACGTGATAGCAAATACCACTACAGCATTAGGCAGCAGACCAGCGAAAATCGTGAGAAACGTAAGGTCAGAGTGCTCGTCGCTACGGGAATCGAATCCGAGACCTCTCGAATGCAAAGTGCTGCCGTTATTGACTGAACAAAACAGTAAAAACAGACCTCATTCGCAGTCGACAATGCTTAAACACGTTAACTTTCACCATATGACGTCACAGTTGGGGACAGTTTGACTATCGCCAACATGTCGAGACATGTACATTTTAGCCATCTCATAAACAAGAGAAGCATATACAGAAGTTTCATGCCAACGTACTCACTACGCTCGCAAAGATAATCTAAAATTTCTTCGTTGAAATACTTTGGAAATAGCGTAGAAGTTTTACCGCCCTTATTTAATTAAATTCATGTATATACCCTATTATTTAGTGATTTTTTCAATAATTTCTTCCTCTCATCTCAATCATTCTTCAAAAAATCAGTGTACAATATGCATTTTTATACGTTTTAATGTCCGTTTATTTTTAAAACCGCTGCATTTGCCTGTAATTACGAGCAATAATTTTTTTTTCAGATTTACACCGATTTTTAGCTTGTAGAATCGAATTAGTAAATGTTTTAATAAATGTGTTGTATTTTTTTAAGCTTAAAGTATCTACATTTTTAAAGTTAGCATGCCCGTTATTTGTATTTAGCGTAAAGATTATCATATATCATTTTTAAGACTTCCTTTGTTAAAGATAATGTATCGCAATCCATTTTTAAATTTCTTTTAAAACCAAAGCGAACGTTAACAACTATAATGGATGTCTTCATATACCCAATATGGCTGCCATGCACGTTAAACATTCAATATGGACACGTCTAAACATCCTTCTTCATTGAACATGCTTTCGACTCTCTCCGCTAGGTGGAGCGCATGATGCCTGCTGCGAGGATGGAGGAGGACAAGACAGATTTATTTACGCATGCATTGAAGATAGCGTGCCAGTCGGCCTGAGAGCCTCGTTCAGGGAGGACGTATAGTTCTCGCAGCCATGGTAATACGCGTCGTCGTATCGTGTGTTCGTTACGTAATTTTTGTTTGTTTTACCTTTCTTAGTCATACATTCATCTAAGAGATATAATATTCGTGAGGATGACAGATGTCCAAATATACATAACAAAGAAATTAGTTACTGATATAAATGTAATATCGTACGTTCACCATTTTATTTTTAATTCCTTTTTTTATTTTATTCGAGGATGACTTTGTATTCATGTCACTGGATTCAATCCTAGTCCTCCAGCCCGTCTTGGAACAACAATCAATAACGCGCTACAATCCCAGGATATAATCGGTAATAATAAAATTTCTTTTTTTGGGCAAAGACCGTCAAATAGAAAGCTCTGTAAACGTATGTATTTCCCCTCACTTCCCCTCTTCCCCCCACCCCACAGTAGATAATAAAATCCGATACGCAGCTTCAAAGCCGATGCCGACATCTGATAAGTTCCTTTCTTCTATGCAGTCGACTCCCACCCCCGCTTTTTGCTATTCCGACACCGCCATTTAAGACGAGGGAGAGGAACCTGCGAAAAAAAGGGGTCACCTTCGGCGGCTTTAAGGGTTAGCGTACAAAGAAAGGGGGGAGGAACCTGTGAAAAGGAGGGGTCATCTTCGGCGGCTTTAAGGGATAGCGCACAAAGAAAGGGGGCGGGGCTTGTCGGCATAGAACAATAGATATTATCAGTTGTCGGCATCTGTCTGAGCGCCAGAATCGGCTGTGGTGAATCAGTGGTGAATATCGGGGGAGTCTGCATAATGAATGTAATTTAGCCTGCAAAACACCAAAATATATCCCTGTCTTCATGCACAACCTCAGTGGATATGACTCACACTTCATTGTTAAGGAGCTGGGATGTACAAGTGAGCGGGTGGAAGTAATTCCTAGCTCTGAAGAAAGCTATATATCATTCTCCAAGTATGTTGGAGATATAAAGCTCCGGTTTGTGGATAGTTTTCGGTTCCTGAGTATAAGCTTGGATAAGCTGGTAAAAAATCTAACATCGTACCCTGAAACATTGAAGTACTTCGGAGAAGACAAGTTGAAGTTGATGACCCGTAAGGGTGTATTTCCCTATGATTACATCACTTCATGGAACGTCTTGAACGAAACCTGCTTACCTCCTAAGGACTCCTTCTACAATAAATTAAATGAAGAGGAAATTAGGGATGCTGACTACGATCATGCTAAAAATGTATGGGAGCTGTTTAATGTCAGAAACCTGGGCGAGTACAGCGACCTCTACTTAATCTCTGATGTTCTTCTCCTAGCTGATGTCTTTGAGACATTTAGGGAGCAAACACTCAAAACACACAAAGTCGACCCTGCACATTATTTCACCCCTCCAGGACTTACATGGGATGCCATGTTACTGTACACTGGAATTCAGCTGGAATTGTTACAGGATTATGATCAATTACTCATGGTGGAATCTGGCATAAGAGGAGGTTTATGTCAAGTTTCCCACCGCTATGCAGAGGCTAATAACACCTACATGGAGAAGTATGATCCGTCGAGACCAACCCAATTTATTACCTATGAGGACGCCTACAACCAATATGGGTGGACAATGTGTCACGCTCTCTCTTATGGTGGATTTGAGTGGGTATCACCTGAAAAAATTGACTTAGAAAGACTACAAGAAGATGATCCTTACGGCTACATATTAGAAGTCGACATCGAGTATCCTGCAGAACTTCACGATCTACACAACGATCTACCTTTCCTGCCTGAGTGTATGACGCCTAAGGACTCTCCTACAAAGAAACTGATACCTCATCTAGGACCTCGAAATAAGTATGTACTACATTACATGGCGTTGAAGCAAGCTCTTGATCATGGACTACGGTTAACAAAAATCCATCGTGTGCTACAATTCCAACAGTCTCGATGGTTAAAACCGTATGTGGAATTTAACAACAGACTACGACAACAGGCCGCAAATGATTTTGAGAAGGATCTCTACAAATTGTTCAACAATGCTATGTTCGGAAAAACTATGGAGAACCTGCGTAATCGTATGGATATACGGCTGGTGACAAATGAGAAGACTCTGGAAAAGTTAATTGCAAAGCCAACGTTTATCGACAGGATTATATATGCTTCTAATCTAGCTGCTGTACATATGGCCTCCCGACAGATCGTGTTCAACAAGCCTATATACATCGGTATGAGTGTGTTGGATATCTCCAAGACATTAATGTACCGGTATCACTATGATGTGTTGCTACCGTATTATGGAGCTGAAAACCTGAAGCTTATGTATATGGACACTGATTCGTTCATTCATCGTGTTACAACTGAAGATGTGTACCAGGATAAGCTACGTTTTCTTGAGCACCTAGATACTGCTGATTATCCTACAAGCCATATATGCTATTCACCTCTAAACAAGAAGGTACTTGGGAAATTTAAAGATGAGGCTAATGGTAAAATCATTCAACGCTTTGTAGGGCTACGACCTAAAATGTATGCCCTAGATATCGACGGTTCAATGATAAAAAAGATTAAAGGTATAAAACGTAGTGCTATTAAGCAGTACGTCACGTTCGAGAGCTATACTGACTGCCTTAAAACCAGAGAATTTATCAGAACGCCCATGAATCTGATCCTGTCGCGACAGCATGCTCTTGCCACAGTACAAGTGAATAAAATTACATTGACACCATACGACGATAAAAGAATTATTGCTGAGGACGGTATAACGACATACGCCTATGGACATTACAGCATTACAAGTAGTGCATAAGAGAATGTAAATCGAATATGAAGATTTTCTCGTGAGTCTACAATCTTAAAAAAATGAAGGTTATCCGTGTGCTGTATATGCAGCTAGCTGACGACCGATGAAGAAAGAAGAAGATGGAAGGGAAGGTGGTAACCCTGCCATTAGGAGCAATCCTAGTGCTAGTCTCAAGCCTAGATAAAAAGGGTAGAGACGCCTACAACGAACTAAAATAAAGGTATGTTGACGTAAACGTTTCAATTAAAACTCTCGAATAATAAAACCTGGATAAACATTGCAATTTCACTAAAAGAAAGTTGAGGTTATCTTTGGTTAGCCAGATTAGGTTAGTCGATGACTGAGTAGAATAGATGATGAGAGGAACGTTTAGGATTGGTCGGGTTAATCTAGGCTAGGCTCTCGTACTTATTGTCTAAGTTATGAAGGATGAATTAGTTTAGATTGCCTTAGCAATGGGTTGGTTACGTGTTGTTCTTACGTTTTGTTACGTGGTTGCATAGTTGGTACGTGTTGTTACGTCGTGTAACGTTTCTGGTTACGAGATGTCACGTGATGTTACGAGGATACGTGCTTATGTTAGTTAGTGCGACGTCTTGTCATGCTGTTATGTTACGTTGTGTTACGTGGTTATTGTTGGTTACGTTAGATGATGTTAGGAATGAATAGACAATTAGAAGATCCAGAGCAAACATGGTGGCAATAGGTTAAGACGTATACTTCGCTGTAAACCGATATACAGTTTGTCTCTCTCCGTTTCGCACCCTAGTTTAACATATATAAAGTTTGTAAGGTTTAGAAAATAAGTATATAAAAGTGTTGCAGCGCTGGATGATAAAAGTTTTATAATCGAATTACTCTCTATATTACCGTATAACCCTACATTCCTCCTCCTTCAACCCCTGTTTATCCTTGTATCTCTCCCGTTTTCCATATTTCTCCCATATAAACGTATACTCTGCTCCTCAACCCATGTTCTAGACTAGCACCTCTCCTCATATGTCCTACCGATCTCATATAAATGCATTTTCCCCCTTGAAGACTCTCTCAACCTAGCACCTACCTTCGTTTTCCCTATCTTTTCCCATATAAACGCATACTCTGTCATTCAGACCTTCCTGTCTAGCCTAGCGCTTCTCCTCATATTCCCCTACCTCTCTCATATAAGACGCATTCCCTACTTCAACCCTGTCTAGCCTAGCATCGACCCTCGTATTCCCTATCTCCCGCATATAAACGCCTACTCTATCATTCAAAACTCCTAGCCTAATACCTCTCCTCGGTTCGCTATCTCGCTCATATAAAACGCCATATTCTAGCCTTCAAGTCCTGTTTAATATAACATCTTTCCTTGTCTTCCCTATCTCTCTCGTATAAAGCGTATCCCTCCCTCCTTTAGCATCTGACTAGCCTAGCATCAGTCCTGGTATTCCCTATCTCTCCCCTATAAACGCATTTTCCTCCTTGAACTGTCGCATCTACCCTCGTTTTCCCTATCCTTTCCCATATAAACGTAAAAGTGGCCCAGCTTCTGTCTATCATACCGCCTGCCCCCGTTTTCCATATATTCCTCATATAAACGTATACCGTACTCCTTAACCTCTGTCTGCACTAGCACCTCCCCTCGTATGCCCTATCTCTGTCGTATAAAGCATATCTCTCCCTCCTTCAGTCCCTGCTCTACCTCAGAACTCTCCTCGTTTTCCCTATCTCTCCCATATAAACGCATTTTTTCCTCCTTGAAGGTTCTCTCAACGTAGCATATACCCTCGTTTTCCTCGTCTCTTCGTATAAAAAGTCATACTATACCCTTCAAACCCTGAATAGTCTAGTACCTCTCCACGTATCCCCTATCTCTCCTGTAAATATGTTCATATTCTCCCTGCTTCAGCATCTGTCTATCCTAGCATCTGTTCACGTTTTCCCTATCTTTCCCATATAAATGCATATTCCACATCTCAAATCCTATCTAGTCCAACACTTCTCCTCGTATTCCACGTATCTCTCATATAAAGCACATCCTCATTCCTTCAACCTCTATCTAGCCTAGCATCGATCTTCGTAGCCCCTATCTTCCCCATATAAACGCATTTTCCTCCGTGAACCGCCGCATATACCCTCGTTTTCCCTATCTTTTCCCATATAAACGCAAAAACTGGCCCAGGATGGACCTATATATCCTACTGTGAACCTTTTCACTGTATTCGATGCGCAAAAGATTTATATTAGAATCCTTTGTTGATGGAGATAGATATAATAGCGCAATGGAATTCCTTTCATCTAGCTCAAACAGAACTGAATGTGCCACGATTTTAGTTTGCTTTGTGTGCAATCTGATTTAAATTTACTGAGAAATGTATTCAACCATATTTGAAGAGCTTGAAAAGCAAAACTTATTGATGCACCTACGTCTGGTGTTTGCAGTCCATCTTTTGTGGATAATCTGAGGCAAACACATATCATGCAAAGCAGTAGTTGTCCTTGTTCTTCATATTTATGATGGTATTTTTAGGTCTAACTAATGCAGGAGCGTGCCTTGATGCATTCAGGGAGTCATGCAATCTGGCGCTATTAACCAAGGTATGGACAACAAACAAAACCATCAAAATTTGAGATATTTTCTATTGTTTCATTCATTATAGAGTTGAATAGTATGTGTGAGTTGTTTTATTGAAGAACTGGCTTAGAATTGTTATGGATATGGATGGTTTCAATACGTTCCTTCTCTAGAGCTTTTTCATATACGAAACGTGCAATTAACAGTTGATTTTGAAAATATACTTGTTTTTTCAACACTAACTCCACCTCTTTCAATACAATAATTCACACTCTTGCATTAATACATTAGGGTATGATATATTTAGATTGTTTTCTATTTTGCTACTGAAATGAGCCCTTTAAGGAAGGATTAACAAAACATTACACTCTTACAGATTTTGACAAATCTTAAGCTTTTTGGGTTCAATATTGTCATAGATGATCGTGCTCTTACTTCCTGTTATCTGCAACAGGCCATTTGAAGTAGATGACATGGTTTCCTGTAATATGCTGATAGGTGCAGGAATCAGTGTAGCTGCTGCTGAAGATTGAGCCAGTGTAGAATCCTGAATGCTGTTTTAGCTACAGTTGGCTTGAGGGGCGATTTTCTGCACAGTTATAGATGATTAAAGCTTCGTTCAACCCCAGGGAACCCGGCGTAATCCTTTGCCGGCGTGATTTAGGGTTGAATTCATGCTTAGCGTCAGTGCAATCGAATGTTAAATGTTCCACATTGATGTAGAATACAAAGGCCCATTCATACCCAAGGACTCTGGTCTGGTTACACTCTCTACAGCGTACATAAACTGTTGAGTTAATGCTTCATAGCAGTTATTTGAAGCAGCGTGGAACATTTGGTTTTGGAGATTGAAGCATGATTGCTGCTTTGATGGTGTGATGCATTTCAAAGAGGCTCAAACACTCATGAACTTTGTTGTTGTTGTTGTAGCTTCATCAGGTGGTGCGACGATTGCACGCAGATTCTCAGTGTTGCACAAAGCATTGCAAGTTTCAGGCGTTTACAGCACCCCTATTCACTGCATCAGATTCAAATCCTAAAAGAAGAAACATTTCATCTATTAATTAATTGTTTAAATTTCAATTTACTTAATTATTAAAGGCAAAGTTCTGATGTTTTCAATACAAAAAGGAAACCTTTAATTTATACTTAATTGTTTCTCCACACGTGCCGCGTAAAGGTTAAAATTGTAAAGTTAAAATTAGAATGAAAAATTCAATGACATAGCCGGGATTTGAATAACTGATCTTCGGCTTTTCGTGCTTCCGTTTAAAGCAGCTAAGCTATCATGGTAGCATACCAGCAAGACTCTAAGTTACCCACCTGACTCACACAGGACTTAAAGTAGGTAAGAAATTGTAAATCGCCATTGGTTCATGTTATCAAAATGAATTTCAGAACGCCTTGTGGTTTGCCGCAAAACTGTTTGTCAGTTAAGGAATTTAGGGTCGTAACGGTATTTTGCCATGGTAGCTCAGTTGGTTTTATTAGCAGAAAGAAGAAGCAGTGAAATTCCTGCTATATGTACATATATTGTATTTTTCTGTCTAATTGTAACCTTCTGATATACTTTATTAATAAAGATAAGTTTTCCGATAGGCGCAAAACACCATACTATAATGGTTATAATATGCTCTTATTTAAAGCACAAGTCTCAGATTGTTAAATCAACTGTAGTTTATGTCAGCATTAATAACTGTAATTATTCTTATAAGCGTATACTGAAATTCGAAAAGTGCTAAGGATAGCATATACTTAATTTCACTTGGAATTCAAATTTATTGGGGTATAGACTTATTTCTTAATACCCGAAATTAACTTAACAGATATTTTATATTCAGAACGGCAGCTTCTCATTCATATGGGAATTATGTCTTCGGCACGCTTTGGAATAGGGGTGACATAATATGATAATTAGAGATTACCGTGTTCTTCTTAAAGGAAATATGATTACACAAATGCAGTTTCATGAAAATCGTATCATGAAATGATGTGAGGCATGTCACGATTATTTCAAGCTTGAACGTTTTGATATGCAAGTTAATTTAATCGAAAGGATGGCTTCGTTTTATTATATTGTGGCTACCTTTGCTGCGGTAACTTATTACCGAGGGAGACCACGTGCTACTTCAATGAGGAGTTAATTGGCTTTCTGCTGTTTTATTGTGTAGGGAGTCCCCGCTGGGAACGGAACAGAATGGCTCAGTCGGTTACGTCTCTGGCCCGTATTCGGAAGGTCCCGCGATCGATCCTCTGCTACCGCTCACTCTGGCCCTTTGTGTTTTTCGTGGTTTCCTCGGGTCGCCAGGCGAATGCTGAGGTGGATCATCTTCTACCACTACTCTCCTTCTCATTCCCTGTACCCATCCTTGTCATCTGTTTCGGGGCTGTAGGACCAGGCGATGGTGCTCGTCGGGTTGCGGCTGGGCGGTGGCTTGCGGTATGTACAGGTTTCTTCCCTGGTGTTGCTTCGGTACCGCTCAGTTAGGTCTCTCCCCAGCGCGGGGCTCCGCTCCGGGGCACCTTAGAGGTTGGTAGCTTGTGGGCAGGGACCGTGCGGTGTCGGATGCGTTCTATCTGGAAACGTTAGAGACCCCGCCCATGCTTGCGCCCGTCGGCATACGGATATGGTCGCCCTTCGGATCTCTCCACTCATCCTTCCCTCCCAGCGGTCACGTTGGAAGTGAAAATTTCCGACTGGCCTACTTGCGGTGCTTTGCCCCTGTTCCAGAGGTTCTTTCGTGATGCGTACCTTTATCTTTTACCCCCGCTGGGAGGAGGGGAAGCAGGCTTTTGCTAAGGTAGATCACCCAGTGAGAATGGGGAGGAGACACTCCACTGATGATTAACGAGGTGTTGAAAGGTGATTAGCTGTATCCCTTTGTGGTGGATTTTGCATTTCTTTCCTACTGCCCTCTGTACAGAAATGAGATACTGGTGATATTTTAGAGAGCATGTTAGCAAGAGGTTTCCTCTCACGTACATCATAGGAGACTATACAACACAAAACGCTGTTGCTCTATGTGGGTTTTATTTTATTTATCTCATATTTTGGATGCCTACACACATTTTCTTTTTAATTTTGCAGGTCGGCAATGAATTAGGATCTTGAGCTCTAGCTTGTTTAGTTTCTGTGTAAATCCGGCACTGAGTGTATGCACAGTACTGGAAAAAAAGAGCGCTGAAAAACCTCAAAGTATCGGTACCGCCTCACAACACACGAAGTTAGGACTAGAACTAGCATTAGGAGCGGAGGTGTCCTTAGCACCTCGACCTACGAAGATATTTTGTGCCTAAGCCCCTGATGGGACGCCACCATGAGGGAGGGCTGAAGTGAAAGGAGACACAGGGCGGCCGGACCAGGAGGCACTATAGGTTAGAGGCAGAGTCCCTACCTTTTTCCAGATTGAAACTTTCCGGATAGTAGCTGGTACAACCTGCTCCCCTCCCCCTGCAGGATTACCTATCTCACTGGAAGACCCGGCACTCTGTGAAACCGTCCCCATTCCGGAGACGAAGTGCTCCATAGAGCATCCTTATCCCCTGCCATGCAACGCCGAGACTCCCGCCAGCACCTACAACCCTGAAATAGCCAAGCAGATGAAAGGTGAAGTGAAATGAGAATGGAGGGGTAATGGGGAAATTCGCGGGATGCAATGAACCTTCCCAGCATTCACCTAGCGACCCGGGGAAACCCTGAAAAAACCCATGTGTCAGGGTGTTTTGGCCACGGGAATCGAACCCAGAACCTTCCGAATGCGGACCCAGACGTTGGCACCTGAGCCATCCCGCTCGGTTTAAACGAAGTTAACAGTGCTTGGTACACACGTGCAATGCATTTCACTACAAACCAGACTTATGTAAAACTGCAGCTAAGATACAATGTATTACGTTAGTTATAAAATAACCACCGGGGAAGAATTCAACGAATGGTTTTTCGCAAAATGCACAGACAAATGCTCAAATTCAAACCTAAACCTTCCGATTTGAACCTTTGATTACGTGACTTTATAAAGAGAGAAAAAAAGCTTACGTAGAAAGTGAAGTAGAAGTGGCTCAGTGCCAACTTTCTAGGTTTGAAGTTCAGGGCACTATTTCAAGAGACGGTTCGAACCTGGTAATCCGCGTGTACTTCCTATTCATGCAATTTTCATAGCCTCACTTTGTATACTTATGCTGATTATATTTTAGAGCTGTATTCATTTTATGATTCTGAACTATTTATCTGCCGTTCTCGAAAAGTAAAACAAAGACAAATAAAAATAAAACCCTTAATTCTACATAGAAATCTGAGCTCCAGTCGCTTTTAAATGTAATAAAAGATCAACTTAAACTACGGCTATCAGAAAGAAGAACAAAACCGTAATGTTTTGTGTGGCCTCAGCTAATTTCTATCACAACCCTCAATCTCCTGGGCTTGGAACCAAACAGGTTCCTGAAATAATTGGTATTCTCAGCTAGAGATTCCCAAGTGTCTTCTATGCCATACCAGAGCTGTATAGCATTAGTGAACCTGGGACACCGAGTCTCTTCTTTATTTTCACCCAAACATGTTCTATGAGATTCAAATCTGGTGACTTCAGATGCCATGGCATCTGTTCAGAAATGTCCGTGTGATCGGAAACCAGCTTTGAACTCTGGCTGACCTATGAACGAATGGTTATCCTGCTGTAATATAATAATTCCTTCAGGACAATACTCTCAGGCAGGCGGGAGGAGGACATGGATTATATCAATATGCGTTTCGCCTTTCAGGTTTCCATGAACTCATGAAGAAACTACTAGGCCCTATCGCCGGTAGTTGGAAGCGTTGACTGTTATATAAAACTCAACTGCAGGATATAAACTGCGACGGTATTACTTATAATGTTGATGCTTGTGATGTTTATGTATGTGTCTTTACTTCACGCGTTGCCATCTTGTGACGTCATTCATTTGTTCGGTTTGTAGCTCCATCTTGTGTTAGCAATTTGCATCAGTGTTAGTGTTCGTTTGATTTCATTTCAAATGTCCTCCGGCTAGCTATTATCCTGTTGGCTTGGGCACGTATCTCTATACAGGTTGTGAAACGGAAAGGAATCTTTTATCCAAAAATTACACTGATGAAGAAATTTGTTTATAATTTTTATTGTCGAACACGTTCACTATCACTTTTACATATTGATTTAGATACTCGCCAAACTGAAACTGTTATAATAACTTCTTACTGATCTCTTTTAATCCACGTACTTCAATCTTTTGTATAATTAACTTTACCATACTTTAGATCTATCATAATTCTGCTGCGCGTAACTTGTGAATCTATATCCGATGTATGTCGTACTAATACTTTCGACGAACTGACTGACTGAAGACGACGTGTAGTGTACACAGATTTTTGATGAACTGCCCCCGATCTACCTCTGACTTGGTTTATTTATACTCCTTCAATCAGATACGCCTAAAGATTATAACTGAACTGCAATTGGCTAAGAAAACGCGCCAACATTAGCGTCTATTTTAATATCCAATGAAAATCACGAATACATATTGCTTTTAGGGAGAAAATATTCCAGAAGTTTCTCAACGGAAAAAACGCGCGAACATTACGTAACTTCCTTGTTTCCAATAATGATAAACAGCTCACCACCCTCTCTGTATTATTGCGTTATTATTGACAGTTTCAGTAAGGCCGTATAAACTTATTTCCCAATAATATTTACAATTAATAAACATCTGAAATCAATGTCACATAAAAATGCATATTCATATTACAATCATTATTTACATTTAAGTAATTTGTGATACAAATTACTGCATCAAAACATGTATAAGTAATTCACATTTTATAACATAATGATATGAAAATTATGTGTAGGTTTAATGTAAGAATATGATATAAGGTATCCTGGTAAAAATAAGGAGAATATAAACAGGGGATATTTACAAACACCGAGATTAGAACATGGGTTGCCAGTGCGCGAAGCGCACGCTTTGAATCTGAGCTATTTGCTGTTACCTATCAATGGTACTGTTCCCACGTTCAATTAACAAAGAAGGTAATAAAAATAACCACGGAATTATTGGTTACGTAATTTCTCATCTTATGGGTACTCCATGGCTTCAGTTCATTGGCCGTGTTCGTCAACCGAGTTTTGATTGCTCCTCTTATTTAACAACCAATGGACATGACATCAGACATACGTTTGGTTTTAGTGACAAATTGGCTTCGAAGAAAGAGGGGATGTGAATTAACCTACTCCATCACTCCTCTTTCGTTGTCACGGAACAATAGAAGGGAAAAGGTGTTTTAAGGCTCCTCCTATTTGTGCGCTGGACAGACGATAAGGATTACAATGGGTATTGGTTTTGCCATTATTGGAAATTTACTCTTGTGAACCCTGCTTGAAACCGATGTGCAGATGGAATTAGCCCTTATCTCAGAATGCGCTCCGTCGTTTTTACCGCAACTCTACCTATAAGCGACGTTTCGGTCAGTCCAGCAGCCCGTCTGCAGTGGAACAACACGTGAAGCGTTGTGCGCACGGATATGTGGGTATGGGGAATATTTATCCACTGATTTAAAATCTTATTGAAATCGCTGTAATATTAAAGGTAGTTTGCATGAGGGGCCTGCTGTAAACTTACGTTTTCAGGCGAACTTCTGGAGGTGAATTAATGTTATATGAGGCGTATTCCAAAACCAAGGTCCGTTTGGTCATAATAACAACATCGTTCATGAGACAAGGTTTTTATTTACAGTAATGTGTCTACATATATACTTCACTTTTCCACGTAATCGCCACTCCCATCTATACACTTGCTGTAAAGCTCCGCCAGCTTCTTTAAGCCCTCGGCATAGAAGTCTGCCTCCTGGGACTTGAACCAGTTGGTAACGCTCGTCTTGAATTCATCGTCGGTTTGAAATCGTCCACCCAGCCACCATTTCAAATGTAAGAAGTGGAAATAGTCGGTTGGTGACAGGTCGGGAATATGCGGAGAATGGGCAAAGAGTTCCCAACGAAACCCTTGAATCTTCTCTTTGGTTTTGGCAGCGGTGTGTGGGCGTGCGTTGTCGTGCAGGAGGTTGATACCAGACGACAGTTTCCCGCGGCGTCAATTTTGGATCGCACGTCTCGGTTTGATAAGTGTTGCACAGTACACGTCAACTGTAATTGTTGACCCATGGTCCATGAAATGAATAAAAAGGACGCCTTTTTGTCCAAAAATACGGTAGCTATCATTTTGCGATTCGTGTAGGCGATTGCTCACACTTTTTTGGTTTGGGTGAACCGGAATGGCGCCACTGCATTGACTGTTGTTTTGATTCTGCGTTGGTGTACGCTATCCATGTCTCGTCGTCCTTAATAATGTGGGAAAACAAATCGTTTCTATCTTGTCTACAGCACTCCAAAAACTGCCGTGCACTACTCATTCGTTGCTCTTTGTGTTGACCGGTGAGCATTTTTGGCACCCACCTCGTACAAAGTTTCCGATATCCAAGCTGTTCAGTGACAATTCTGTAAGATGAGGTTTGAGCAACATTTGGGAATTCATCAGCCAGACCACTTATTGTCAAACGTCGATCATTTCAAAGTTTTTGGTTCACTTTATCAACAATGTCGTCGGTCCGAATACTGGACCTACCACTCCGCTGTTCATCGTGTACATTTGTGCGGCCATTTTGAAATTCTCGACACCACTGTCGAAGCTGTTTGTCGCTCATTATGTTCGGTCCATACACGAGGCATAACTCACGATGGATGTCCGCTGCTGACGATCCTTTTGTCAACAAAAATCTAATCATATCGCGCACTTCACAACTGGCGGGGTCTACGATTGTCACGGCCATTGCGATCTGCTCTCACCGACTAGCAAACGCGTACTGCGTCACACCAACACTGCGGTAGGTTCCTCAGGATTCGGTAGACAGCGCTGCAGGCGTGAAACGTCATTCAGGCTTACCATCCGCTAAACATTGTTCACTGGACTTTAGTTTTGGAATTCGCCTCGTATATAAACGTTTATACTTCTAGAAGGTGTGTTTTTGACGTATTTCGAATTTAACCGGTCTTTTTCTTCAAATTATCATAAAAAAGTATTTTAAAGAACTCTATTAAGATCATTAATAATTCAAGAAGCTAATTTCAGTCTTAGAAGGTTCAATATTTATTTGCTCCTAAACAATCGGTAAAGTTCTGTTTTGGCTTATATTCCTATACTAAAGGGTACAATCAGCATTTTAAAAATTAAATGTAACTAATACTGCTTCTAACAATTTAGCAGTTTTAGAGCTATTCCATAACATCTCTATAGTAGTATATTTTCCAATGCAATCACATTAGTTCCACTAAAAATAAAGTACCTTAAATTTAACTTGATGCGTATGTTTACAAGCTTCTTGTACTTTTTATTTTATTAGACCGTGTATAAATACTAGGAATCCTTCATTTATCCTAAAATATGACTGCAAGTTTCGTGACTCTTGCTCCAAGATATTTAAATAACAAATTTGCCGAAATACCTCTCTTTTTAAGTTAGTTCACTAATCTATTTGCACTTTTAATATATTTCCTAAACAAGTTATATTTCCAGGGCTGTAGCCAGCTCATATCTGTAAGAGGAACAAATAGTTTCATAGGAGGGGCTAGGATTTTATAGTTCTTACACGTGTCAAAAATTAGCACTCTTATAGAATATTACTAGTTGTGTACCCTGATATTCTACCTAAGGCAGTTTCTTGCTTTTAAACTCCTTGTACTTTAACAATATCAGCAACACAGTATAAAAGAATACTCGTGCATAAACTTTATGCGACCTATGATGACTGTTAAGCTAGAAGAAGAAACGTAACTTTAACAATTCTACCACATAGGCGAAAAGTCGGAAAACTAAATGGCTGCAGCTAAATACAGCAAGATATTCCTTGTTCTCAGTTCTTTTATACCAAATATAACATGCTGATATGTGATTAAATAACACTATGCGCCACCACCGCCACCACTACCACCACTACCGCCCCTGCCACCGCCACTGCCAAAACAACCATCACCACTCCAAAGTTTATAGGATTCAGTATAGCTAGCTTATTGTTTTTTTCATAGAACATCACCAATACTTTATTGATGCTCAACGATTCTGTATGTTTTGTTTTTCAAATTCTAGGAGTACTGTTCTGCAATTTGCTTGTGACATGGAAAGCCTTTGCGACGGTTAGTCAGCACCGAGAACGTTCAGTCAAGTGTTGCAGAACTGAACCCAAATGTTTCCATTGTTATAAACAACTCACATGTTCCTTAAAAGCACCACGATATGCACACAATATTTTAGGTTTGTCCTCTGTGATCCTGAAGACACAAATTTCTTTTGTCACATGTATTTCTTCCATATAAGGAACTACCATGCATGAAAACAAAAATAAATAAATAAATAAAGCTCTAGGAGGATCTTTTTAGGACTAATAGCTACCATTCAAAAGTTGTTTAACATCCTTATATTCTGTATTTATGGAAAAAATGGAGCAGTCATGTGAGTAGTAAAATAAATGAGAGTTCTGGAACAAAGGAAATGCCGACAACTGATAAGCCTCTTTGTTCTATGCCGACAAGCCCCGCCCCCTCTTTGTTCTACTGTTTTTGCCGCCTGGTCGCGTGTCGCTAGCCCCGCCCCCTCTTTGTTCTACTGTTTTTGCCGCCTGGTCGCTAGCCCCGCCCCTCTTTGTTCTAGTGTTATGCCGCCCGGGTCTGTGCCGGCAGGTCCTCCCCCCTCCCCCATGTGGTCTGGTCGCGTGCCGGTGGCCCCGCCCCCCTCCCTCCGCTTTGTGGTCTGGTGGGAGAGTGTGTATTGTGCCTATACGGTGGATACATTCCCGCCCCCCTCATTGTGACTTGTCTAAATCTCTGCCGTGTGATTGGTTCCCCTGCGGATATGTGGGAGAGTGTGTATTGTTAGTATACGCTGGCGACGTCACTCTGCTCTCATAGCGTCCTGTCTAAATCCCCCGCCCCTGGTAAGGTGTGTGTGGTAGGGAATGTGATTCTCGATGCCTGCCGCACATCGGCAAAACGTTTGAGTATATAATTGTGCCAATCAATTAGATAATGTTCGTCCATGCATAAAACATTATTGAAAAAAAAGAATCGCCTTCATATTACTACTAATGTCCTAACATTGCATATCTAATGAAACGATCCTTCTCGATCGATGAAAACAATTAAGCATTTTTGATTGATTAATTGTACATGAATTGACTTGCGCACCTGCTTCTAAACCCCCATTTTTACGTCTACTAATGTCCACAAATTACACTTCTAATGAAACGCGGCTAGTCGGTCGATGAAAACAATTAAGTATTTTTGATTGATTAATGTAATTGACTCGCGCGCAACTGTTCGTCATCGTATATGTGTGGTAGCATGTGTATAATTATTACGAGTAATAACATTTATTTAATTCTACTTTTGAGGGAAAATATATTTTGGATTTATAAGAATATTACAACACTTAGATGAATCCATAGCTGAAAGGACAGAGTTGCCGTAACAGTCGTTATCGTGTGATAATTTCGCTGAAAACCCGCGCGCATCCCTTCCTCCATGGAGCGCCAGACTGGTGTGAACGACTCTCGGCCAGTGTAGTGACAAGTCGACTACGGCACCCCCTCCACTCGCGTTTCAGTTCGCAACCTACACCAGCGCGCCAGGTGGTAATATGAGTGAAACTGGTTTTTTCTCTCTGAACCAGCGTGGGTTTCCTCACGGCGCCCCTGGTGGTCATATCTGAAAGTTGTGAATTCGCCATATTGAACCTCAAGGTGTGCGCAAGGTGGCCAGCTTAACTCGATATAATTCAGCGAAATATGATTCTGGAAAAAAAATAAAGGCGAATTAACATTTTAGTTAAATAATACTCGTTTAACATGCGAGGTGCGTTCATATTGTCTCGTTATAATTCCGGAGGAATTGATTATGAAAAAATAAATACGGTTAACATTATAGTTAAATATTACATACGTTATTAAAAAAATAAATAAGCGTCCCGCTGATCGATGAATACAATTAAGTTTTTTTTGATTGATTAATTGTATATAAATTGACTCGCGCACCTGGTTGTTCTCGTATATGTGTGATTATTACGCTTGTATAACTATTACAACTAATAACGTTTGTTTAATTCTTCTTTTGAGCGAGGGTTTATAAAAAATATTGCATTGCTTAGACGAATTAAAAAGCGTCTGAGAACGACATTGTAAATAGCCATCGTGTGACGTTAACACGAGAACCCTTTACGAAAAACAACGCGAGTGCGACCGCTGTGCATCGCCTAATACAATGAAGCTTAAGAAATGGTTAAACCAGAACGCTAGGGTTTTTCCTCCGGTACCTGCTCTTAATGGCTAGGGGTATCCATCACACCAAATGCGGGTACACTCCAACTGATGTTAAAAACTATAAGACCGCTATGCCTCTTCTCACTCGAGAGAAGCAATAATTACCCTTCAAAACAGGCATACCTTTCTTAGTAGATATAAAAGTATCGCGAAAGGAGATAATAACATGGAGAGAGGACTTCAAAAGAGGCACACCTTTCTTAGTAGATATAAAAGTATTGCGAAAGGAGATAATAACATGGAGAGAGGACTTCAAAACAGGCATACCTTTCTTAGTAGATATTAAAGTATCGCGAAAGGAGATAATAACATGCGGAGAGGACTTCAAAACTGGCTTACCTTTCTTAGAAGATATAAAAGTATCGCGAAAGGAGATAATAACAGGCAGAGAGGACTTCTCAACATGCATCGTGACCGAGACGTAGGCTCTCTCTCTCTCTCCCTCTCTCTCTCTCTCTCCCTCTCCTTACAAGAAATTCGAAACATGCGCGAAGAGCTCAAATATAAATTTGATAATCGTTTTTAAATGTTCTTTCTAAAGACGTAGCGAACTTTGAGAAATTCAACGAATTATTCACTTGCGTACCCTGCTTGAAAGAAATATGCTGTACAACCCTGAAGAACGCATACGGGCTTCTCGGAAGAAGACATGTAGACACTCATTAGAGGACAATGGCAGACGCTTCCACGTCATTAAACATCTTAAGAGGGTTTGAAGAATGCAAAACAGGGTCCTGTATAGAGCCATTAGCGGACAATGGCAGACGTTTCCCCTTCATTAAACATCCTAAGTGCTCTGAAAAACCACAGACCCTCTGGGTAAATAACTATTAGCGATACAATAGATTTTCTTAATGTGTTCCTCTGTGCAGAAATTCCATCACAAACTGTGGAAAACCAAGTCTAGTCATTAAACATCTTAAGAGGGTTTGAAGAATGCAAAACAGGGTCCTGTATAGAGCCATTAGCGGACAATGGCAGACGTTTCCCCTTCATTAAACATCCTAAGTGCTCTGAAAAACCACAGACCCTCTGGGTAAATAACTATTAGCGATACAATAGATTTTCTTAATGTGTTCCTCTGTGCAGAAATTCCATCACAAACTGTGGAAAACCAAGTCTAGTCATGTTTTAAGCTTACCACAAAAAATTTTCCCTGATAATTAATATAAATTCTACATGAAGATTATTCATGATTAAGTTTCATAGCTCTTATTTCTTTCAATAAAATATTGAATATGACTCAAGCGTTAGGAATATGAAACGTGAGAAGCACTATTATAATTATAATTAAACGTATACTGTATAGATTCTGTACTTAAGCATTCGATTGTATCTTTGTCATTATTTAAATACTCACATGCAAGAATTGCATGCATGATATCAAAAATTAAACTGATTTTTTTTTCTCGGTATGTTAAACAAAGAAATATGATTTGGCGAGAGTGATATGGAGAATAAAAAGTATTCAGAACGGTGAATATTACATACGTTATTAAAAATAAATAAGGCTCTCGCTGATCGATGAAAACAATTAAATATTTTTTATTAATTAATTGTATATGAATTGACTTGCACATTTGCTTGCTGTCGTATGTGTTCGGATGTTACGTTGATTATTACGCGTGTATAACTATTACGACTAATAGCATTTGTTTAATTCTAAATAAATAATGAAATATGGAGTCCTTCCTAAACAAGACGCAATCCTCGTTACTCTTAATTTATTCCATTTAAAAAGATTGGCTTAATCTCTTAGTAAACATAGGACGAGAACGATTTTAAATACCTCATCCATTCGAGAGATATTTTTTGAATATTCCAGCATGTTAAATATAAACTTAATACACACACAAATATTCATTTCAAGTAATATTTTTGCGACATTAAGTATTTGCGAATGAGTTTTTTACATTCTCTGCTACGTATAGTAACTAGAGGAAGTGTTGTATTCCATCCAAAAAATCGATACCGAGATTTCACCGGAAATACATGTTTTGAGACCCTCTGAATCCAAAAAAGCATGGCTGTGTGTGTCTGTGTGCCTGTGAAGCATAACTCAGAAAGGAAGAGTCGGATAAACACCAAACTTGGTACTTAGGTTCAGTATCTTCCAGAGATGCGACACGAAGGTTTTAAAGAAAATGCCCCGCACCAGACTACCCTTTACATGGAACATTTTGCGAAAATTTTAATTTTCTCAAAAATGACTCTAACGATATTGAATAAAATATTATATGTTTAAGATATTGTAATGAGAATTGAAATGTATATCTCGAATTTTCTGGGAATGTCTCCAAAAGTATTCTTCATTCTGAACGACTTTTGCAAAACTGATAAACCATAAGAGATAGACAAAATTTTACTACACAAAAAAATGGAGATCGCGTTAAAATACATAATTTATATCATATACATTCTTGTTGTTGAGTAAACCGTTTTCGAGATATTGCTTGTTATTCCCTTAAAACTTCCAATACTTATACTTTTTCTCAAATTCGTTATTTTTGTTTTTATGTCCTGGGCATGCAAAGAGAATGGGATGCGCCACATAGCAACCAGCGTTAAAATATTTGACTATCGCTTAAAACCTACCATATTCACCTTGTATCGACATGAAAATTACCAATAACATTGACATCTCGATATCTCGATTAACATGAAGCATATGGAGAATAAGCGATTGTAAAAATAGTTTGTACAAGAGTAGAGAAAGTCATGTGAGTGTAACACATCAGATTTTTTATATTCGGTTAAATGTTCAAATACTTTTAACTTTTCTCAAGCGGTAACTCGCTATTCGTTTTTCCCGCGGTAATGCATAGAGAATAGAATTCTAAAGCCATCACATAGCATCAGGCTTTTTTTAATTATACGTTTTCTCAAATTGGTTATTCTTGTTTTTATGTCCTGGACATGCAAAGAGAATGGAATGCGTCACATAGCAACCAGCGTTAAAATATTTGACTATCGCTTAAAACCTACCATATTCCCCTTGCATCGACATGAAAATTACCAATAACATTGACATCTCGATATCTCGATTAACATGAAGCATATAGAGAATAAGTGCATGTAAAATAGTTTGTACAAGAGTAGAGAAAGTCATGTGATTGTAACACATCAGAATTTTGATATTGGTTTAAATTTTCAAATACTTTTAACTTTTCTCAAATGGTAACTCGCTATTAGTTTTTGCCGTGGTAATGCATAGAGAATAGAATTCTAAAGCCATCACATAGCATCAGGCTTTTTTTAAACATCTGTGACGTGTCTATTCACAATCGAAAGGTCGCTGGTTCGAGGAAAATTATATCAACAGAAACAATACATTATTTTCACCCTGTGATTATTTTGGTAATGTAACAATAATTAACAATGAATTTTAGCGGTACATGTAAATAAAATATATTTTTTATTTCTAGCGTCATATGCAGAAACATTTCCCTTACGGCGAGGTGGCGTGATCGATGGATTTCCCCATAACAGGTTTAGGCTTGCTTACGAAATGTCCCTGTGCGAGACTAGCATTTTCCCTCTCCTACTCGAATTTTTGGAGTAGCCAATCAAAATCGTTGTATTATATACCATCGCACCTCTCACCCCTTCAGCTTTTATCGGGGAAATGATATAAAAGCAGTAGCTTCTCCGACGATATTCACTGTATTGTGACAACACAGCGAGCTAAGACCTCTGCAAACTTTTCTCATTCAAAGTGAAATTTCAACGAACATCATGTCTGGTAAGTTGTAACAAAACACTTCATTTACTTTAAAAGTTAAATTATTACTCTGTACATTTAACTTATATTTGCGTTCTTGTTTTTAATGTATGGCATGTATATGCGAATAGCTGAGCATTCTAAAAGTTAATAGCTAGACAGGTGAATTTTCTGAAATGTGAACAGTTTAGTTAAGTGTTCATTTTTAGGCAAGCTTATTCTACATTTAATAGCTAACTGCGCGAATTCTCAAAATGGGAACAATTTAGTTAAGTATTCACCTTGTTGAGTAATTATTATTCCAGATATTTAAATACAGGATTTCACAGAGTGAATTATATTCCTTTTGGGGAAAAATAGAATTATTTGAATACCTTATTAACGTTTTGCTTTAGAATATTACAAAAAGTCTGTTGCGCTAATCATTCGCTCTAACAAAGTAAATATTTACATTATATTAAAACATTTAAATCAAAAAATACAGTACTTAATGAACTCCATTAGTGAATCAGAACCTCAATTATATTTACACATATTATCATTTTCAGAAAAAAAGTTAATAATTTTGTAACTTTCAAATAAATGAAATTTTGTTATGCAACACATTCTCTAATAAAGAATATGTTTTTTTTCTCTTCCTAATGCAGCAAGTTTGACATCTCAACTTAACACATTGGCTGAGGGTAGCATTTACCCTGCCGTTCAAAGACTACAAGATCTTCAGCCAGAGGAGCCTTATAATATAAAATCCTTAAGAAAAATTGATACGCGATACGGTGCTAGAGTGGTTGCGCTTTTAGATGATAAGCAAGTGTTTCTACCGACAAGATATTCAACCCTAACAAGCCAACAGCTGGAGGAAATGCCAGGGAAGTTTCAAATGGTATATCATGGAGTAGTACCAGTCGGCAAGTTTATGACATGTAAATTGTCTTTTCTTCCCGTTAAGGTTTGTAGAAATAATTCAGCTATCCTTTCAAAGCTTCATTTAGAGTTACATTCGTTGAGTTTATAAATTCACACTTCACTAGGATAACATTTGTCTAAAGTATACATCACTATGTAAAAAAATAACGCCTAGGATGTAGTCTCGGCGAGGATCTGCAGAAAGAAGTTTAATGGTCTATTCACTGATTCTTTACCTCAAAGCACATACCTACAGCAAGTTTCAAATAATTTCCAGTAGGATAGCAGTTGTCAAAAGCATGCATTACTGTATTAAAAAAAATATGTGTAAATAAGGTCTAGATTGTACTCTGAGTGATTTCGTGCAGAAAGAAGTTTAATACCCCTTGCAATGTTTCTCCACATCGAAGTATATACCTACAACAAGCTGCAAATAATGTGAATGTGTGTTACAGGAATGCCCAGATGAATGTAAATGAAGAGGAAGAACGAGATAGCTTAAAACATCATAAACAGAAATGTGATAGGAACATTCTCAACACCTCTCAGTGACCTCGATCAATGAAGAATTGCACCCCGTACAGCATGGAACATGCATGGAAAAACATTCGCGTGTGTAGAATATAGCAATAATATATAAATTATGTACTCATTATTACTGCTATACCCGCCCTATACCATTGATTTCATAAATAATTTCATAATTGTTTAAGGAGAATGCAATATCTTAAAAACATTGATGCTACATGAAATCTAAACAAAAAAATTATTGAACTATTACTGAAAGAGACTTGAGTAAATGGGAATCTAGAAGCCAGAACCATCTTAATATTGGACTGTATGATATGAGGTGTATAAAAAGATTAATAAAAAAATGAGACCTATGTAGTATAAACAACATTTATTTTTTATAAACATTATCCTATTACATTCCTATACAAAAACATACATATTTCCTAAAGACAAAGGTGATAGTCTAGACATTCAGTTATATAATCATACACATCACACAGAAAGAGACCTGCATTATACATAAAAAAACTAAACATCTCAACAATGTCTGGATGATGTATTTTATAAGTACAAGTTTTCGATATTTCAAAGTTCCTGTTAACCAGGGCCGTAATTGATTAACACAATTTCTCGATCCTGTCATGCTATAACTTTAGAAGCTTTCAGCTTACTTATAATTTCCTCAATCTCTTGTGTGTGACTATTATTAACAGCGTCTCTGGATGCAATTAGTAACCTCAATATATTTACTAGTCTATTCGGATTTTCAAGCGTAGATATCACTGAATCATCATAATATGAAGATTTCATATTCTCGCGACTTCCGCTGTATCCAGATTTTTCACCAACAGTAGTCTCCAGTGAAGGACAGAGGCTTGATCCGGTATAACATCCCCCTCTATACATCTTCGGATCTTCGAGTGTAGGAGAGAGAGGCGATCCAGTATAACATATTGCTCTATGAAGCTTAAATCTTGACAAAGAACGATTCTTAAAAATCCGCGTGCATATACATCATCTAATAACGCGTTTTCCTCCATGTGTAATGTATGAAAAATTAAGTTTCTCATTCGTTAGTTGCACAGATTTTCTCCGGCAGTAGCTCATGCTAAAACTAAAAGAAATTAAATGAATACGTGAATGCTAACGCTCGAAGGAATTAAAAGCGAATGAATGAATTCATAACACGCAACTATGTATATATCCAGGGTGAGGACGGCGGAGGGAATCGCGATCTATGCATAGCAGCGGGAAAGGATACTCTCTTGAAACATTAGTCATCTAGACAACTATTGTTCACGGAGCCAGTAGACGTCAGGTTGAATGGGACAGACCTCAGGTTCAAATCTTTAAGGGGTACGGGCCCCTCCCTTTTGCCTGCCATGTCTCCTAAACCATCCTAACAGCGTAACATTACATTACAACGCCGCGTAAACAGATCATGGCGAGTGGGAGCATGGAAAAAGGATGCTATCTGGAAACATTCCTGGAAAAGGATGCTCTCTGGAAACACTCGTCATCTGCACAACGGATTGTTCCTATCATTTCCAGACGTTGTTACATAGCGTGACGAGTCTGTTACATATCGTGATCAGGTTGTTACATAGCGTGATGAGTCTGTTACATAGCGTGATGAGACTGTTACATAGCGTGATCAGGTTGTTACATAGCGTGATGAGTCTGTTACATAGCGTGATCAGGTTGTTACATAGCGTGATGAGGTTGTTACATAGCGTGATGAGTCTGTTACATAGCGTGATCAGGTTGTTACACAGCGTGATGAGTCTGTTACATAGCGTGATCAGGTTGTTACATAGCGTGATGAGTCTGTTACATAGCGTGATGAGTCTGTTACATAGCGTGATGAGTCTCTTACATAGCGTGATCAGGTTGTTACATAGCGTGATGAGACTGTTACATAGCGTGATCAGGTTGTTACATAGCGTGATGAGACTGTTACATAGCGTGATCAGGTTGTTACATAGCATGACGAGTCTGTTACATAGCGTGATGAGTCTGTTACATAGCGTGATGAGGTTGTTACATAGCGTGATGAGTCTGTTACATAGCGTGGTGAGTCTGTTACATAGCGTGTTGAGGTTGTTACATAGCGTGATGAGTCTGTTACATAGCGTGATGAGTCTGTTACATGGCGTGATGAGTCTGTTACATAGCGTGATGAGTCTGTTACATAGCGTGATGAGACTCTTACATAGCTGATCAGGTTGTTACATAGCGTGATGAGTCTGTTACATAGCGTGATCAGGTTGTTACACAGCGTGATGAGTCTGTTACATAGCGTGATCAGGTTGTTACATAGCGTGATGAGTCTGTTACATATCGTGATCAGGTTGTTACATAGCGTAATGAGTCTGTTACATAGCGTGATGAGACTGTTACATAGCGTGATCAGGTTGTTACATAGCGTGAGGAGTCTGTTACATAGCGTGATCAGGTTGTTACATAGCGTGATGAGACTGTTACATAGCGTGATCAGGTTGTTACATAGCGTGATGAGTTTGTTACATAGCGTGATCAGGTTGTTACACAGCGTGATGAGTCTGTTACATAGCATGATCAGGTTTTTACATAGCGTGATGAGTCTGTTACATAGCGTGATGAGTCTGTTACATAGCGTGATGAGGTTCTTACTTAGCGTGATGAGTCTGTTACATAGCGTGATGAGACTGTTACACAGCGTGATCAGGTTGTTACATAGCGTGATGAGACTGGTACATAGCGTGATCAGGTTGTTACATAGCGTGATGAGTCTGTTACATGGCGTGATCAGGTTGTTACACAGCGTGATGAGTCTGTTACATAGCGTGATCAGGTTGTTACATAGCGTAATGAGTCTGTTACATATCGTGATCAGGTTGTTACATAGCGTGATGAGTCTGTTACATAGCGTGATGAGACTTTTACATAGCGTGATCAGGTTGTTACATAGCGTGAGGAGTCTGTTACATAGTGTGATCAGGTTGTTACATAGCGTGATGAGACTGTTACATAGCGTGATCAGGTTGTTACATAGCGTGATGAGTTTGTTACATCGCGTGATGAGTCTGTTACATAGCGTGATCAGGTTGTTACATAGCGTGATGGGTGTGTTACATAGCGTGATGAGTCTGCTACATAGCGTGATGAGGTTGTTACATAGCGTGATGAGTCTGTTACATAGCGTGATGAGTCTGTTACATAGCGTGATGAGACTGTTACATAGCGTGATCAGGTTGTTACATAGCGTGATGAGTCTGTTACATAGCGTGATCAGGTTGTTACATAGCGTGATGAGGTTTTTACATAGCGTGATCAGGTTGTTACACAGCGTGATGAGTCTGTTACATAGCATGATCAGGTTTTTACATAGCGTGATGAGTCTGTTACATAGCGTGATGAGTCTGTTACATAGCGTGATGAGGTTCTTACATAGCGTGATGAGTCTGTTACATAGCGTGATGAGTCTGTTACATAGCGTGATCAGGTTGTTACATAGCGTGATGAGTCTGTTACATAGCGTGATCAGGTTGTTACATAGCGTGATGAGTCTGTTACATAGCGTGATGCGTCTGTTACATAGCGTGATGAGGTTGTTACATAGCGTGATGAGTCTGTTACATAGCGTGATGAGTCTGTTACATAGCGTGATGAGACTGTTACATAGCGTGAACAGGTTGTTACATAGTGTGATGAGTCTGTTACATAGTGTGATCAGGTTGTTACATAGCGTGATCAGGTTGTTACATAGCGTGATCAGGTTGTTACATAGCGTGATGAGACTGTTACATAGCGTGGTGAGTCTGTTACACAGCGTGATGAGTCTGTTACATAGCGTGATCAGGTTGTTACATAGCGTGATGAGACTGTTACATAGCGTGATCAGGTTGTTACATAGCGTGATGAGACTGTTACATAGCGTAATGCAAGTTGTACAGATCTATACAGACCCCAAACTTTAATTCAGAGTAACAGATCGTTGACATGAAGATGGTGGAGGTAGTCCACTAAATGGAACAATTCAGGAACTGGAAACGCTAGGGACACACAGAGTAATGCAAGTTGTGCAAATATATACAGAGCACCAAACTTTAATTCAGGAGGTAAAAATTCATCGAAATGTAGATGACAGAGACGCATCACGATGTTGAACGGTCTGAAATAGTGAAATGATAGGAACAATGCGTTGTGCAGATGACGAGTGTTTCCAGAGAGCATCCTTTTCCACGAATGTTTCCAGAGAGCATCCTTTTTCCATGCTCGCACTCGCCATGTTCTGTTTACGCGGCGTTGTAATGTAATGTTACGCTGTTAGGATGGTTTAGGAGACATGGCAGGCAAAAGGGCGGGGCCCGTACCTCTTAAAGATTTGAACCTGAGGTCTGTCCCATTCAACCTGACGTCTACTGGCTCCGTGAACAATAGTTGTCTAGATGACTAATGTTTCAAGAGAGTATCCTTTCCCGCTGCTATGCATAGATCGCGATTCCCTCCGCCGTCCTCACCCTGGATATATACATAGTTGCGTGTTATGAATTCATTCATTCGCTTTTAATTCCTTCGAGCGTTAGCATTCACGTATTCATTTAATTTCTTTTAGTTTTAGCATGAGCTATTGCCGGTGAAAATCTGTGCAACTAACGAATGAGAAACTTAATTTTTCATACATTACACATGGAGGAAAACGCGTTATTAGATGCTGTATATGCACGCGGATTTTTAAGAATCGTTCTTTGTCAAGATTTAAGCTTCATAGAGCAATATGTTATACTGGATCGCCTCTCTCTCCTACACTCGAAGATCCGAAGATGTATAGAGGGGGATGTTATACCGGATCAAGCCTCTGTCCTTCACTGGAGACTACTGTTGGTGAAAAATCTGGATACAGCGGAAGTCGCGAGAATATGAAATCTTCATATTATGATGATTCAGTGATATCTACGCTTGAAAATCCGAATAGACTAGTAAATATATTGAGGTTACTAATTGCATCCAGAGACGCTGGTAATAATAGTCACACACAAGAGATTGAGGAAATTATAAGTAAGCTGAAAGCTTCTAAAGTTATAGCATGACAGGATCGAGAAATTGTGTTAATCAATTACGGCCCTGGTTAACAGGAACTTTGAAATATCAAAAACTTGTACTTATAAAATACATCATCCAGACATTGTTGAGATGTTTAGTTTTTTTATGGATAATGCAGGTCTCTTTCTGTGTGATGTATATGATTATATAACTGAATGTCTAGACTATCACCTTTGTCTTTAGGAAATATGTATGCTTTTTGTATAGGAATGTAATAGGATAATGTTTATAAAAAATAAATGTTGTTTATACTACATAGGTCTCATTTTTTTATTAATCTTTTTATACACCTCATATCATACAGTCCAATATTAAGATGGTTCTGGCTTCTAGATTCCCATTTACTCAAGTCTCTTTCAGTAATAGTTCAATAATTTTTTGTTTAGATTTCATGTAGCATCAATGTTTTTAAGATATTGCATTCTCCTTAAACAATTATGAAATTATTTATGAAATCAATGGTATAGGGCGGGTATAGCAGTAATAATGAGTACATAATTTATATATTATTGCTATATTCTACACACGCGAATGTTTTTCCATGCATGTTCCATGCTGTACGGGGTGCAATTCTTCATTGATCGAGGTCACTGAGAGGTATTGAGAATGTTCCTATCACATTTCTGTTTATGATGTTTTAAGCTATCTCGTTCTTCCTCTTCATTTACATTCATCTGGGCATTCCTGTAACACACATTCACATTATTTGCAGCTTGTTGTAGGTGTATACTTCGATGTGGAGAATCATTGCAAGGGGTATTAAACTTCTTTCTGCACGAAATCACTCAGAGTACAATTTAGACCTTATTTACACATATTTTTTTTAATACAGTAATGCATGCTTTTGACAACTGCTATCCTACTGGAAATTATTTGAAACTTGCTGTAGGTATGTGCTTTGAGGTAAAGAATCAGTGAATAGACCATTAAACTTCTTTCTGCAGATCCTCGCCGAGACTACATCCTAGGCGTTATTTTTTTACATAGTGATGTATACTTTAGACAAATGTTATCCTAGTGAAGTGTGAATTTATAAACTCAACGAATGTAACTCTAAATGAAGCTTTGAAAGGATAGCTGAATTATTTCTACAAACCTTAACGGGAAGAAAAGACAATTTACATGTCTTAAACTTGCCGATTGGTACTACTCCATGATATACCATTTGAAACTTCCCTGGCATTTCCTCCAGCTGTTGGCTTGTTAGGGTTGAATATCTTGTCGGTAGAAACACTTGCTTATCATCTAAAAGCGCAACCACTCTAGCACCGTATCGCGTATCAATTTTTTTTAAGGATTTTATATTATAAGGCTCCTCTGGCTGAAGATCTTGTAGTCTTTGAACGGCAGGGTAAATGCTACCCTCTGCCAATGTGTTAAGTTGAGATGTCAAACTTGCTGCATTAGGAAGAGAAAAAAACATATTCTTTATTAGAGAATGTGTTGCATAACAAAATTTCATTTATTTGAAAGTTACAAAATTATTAACTTTTTTCTGAAAATGATAATATGTGTAAATATAATTGAGGTTCTGATTCACTAATGGAGTTCATTAAGTACTGTATTTTTCGATTTAAATGTTTTAATATAATGTAAATATTTACTTTGTTAGAGCGAATGATTCGCGCAACAGACTTTTTGTAATATTCTAAAGCAAAACGTTAATAAGGTATTCAAATAATTGTATTTTTCCCCAAAAGGAATATAATTCACTCTGTGAAATCCTGTATTTAAATATCTGGAATAATAATTACTCAACAAGGTGAATACTTAACTAAATTGTTTCCATTTTGAGAATTCGCGCAGTTAGCTATTAAATGTAGAATAAGCTTGCCTAAAAATGAATACTTAACTAAACTGTTCACATTTCAGAAAATTCACCTGTCTAGCTATTAACTTTTAGAATGCTCAGCTATTCGCATATAAATGCCATACATTAAAAACAAGAACGCAAATATAAGTTAAATGTACAGAGTAATAATTTAACTTTTAAAGTAAATGAAGTGTTTTGTTACAACTTACCAGACATGATGTTCGTTGAAATTTCACTTTGAATGAGAAAAGTTTGCAGAGGTCTTAGCTCGCTGTGTTGTTACAATACAGTGAATATCGTCGGATAAGCTACTGCTTTTATATCATTTCCCCGATAAAAGCTGAAGGGGTGAGAGGTGTGATGGTATATAATACAACGATTTTGATTGGCTACTCCAAAAATTCGAGTAGGAGAGGGAAAATGCTAGTCTCGCACAGGGGCATTTCGTAAGCAAGCCTAAACCTGTTATGGGGAAATCCATCGATCACGCCACCTCGCCGTAAGGGAAATGTTTCTGCATATGACGCTAGAAATAAAAAATATATTTTATTTACATGTACCGCTAAAATTCATTGTTAATTATTGTTACATTACCAAAATAATCACAGGGTGAAAATAATGTATTGTTTCTGTTGATATAATTTTCCTCGAACCAGCGACCTTTCGATTGTGAATAGACACGTCACAGATGTTTAAAAAAAGCCTGATGCTATGTGATGGCTTTAGAATTCTATTCTCTATGCATTACCACGGGAAAAACGAATAGCGAGTTACCATTTGAGAAAAGTTAAAAGTATTTGAAAATTGAAACCAATATCAAAATTCTGATGTGTTACACTCACATGACTTTCCCTACTCTTGTACAAACTATTTTACAAGCGCTTATTCTCTATATGCTTCATGTTAATCGAGATATCGAGATGTCAATGTTATTGGTAATTTTCATGTCGATGCAAGGGGAATATGGTAGGTTTTAAGCGATAGTCAAATATTTTAACGCTGGTTGCTATGTGACGCATTCCATTCTCTTTGCATGTCCAGGACATAAAAACAAGAATAACCAATTTGAGAATACGCATAATTAAAAAAAGCCTGATGCTATGTGATGGCTTTAGAATTCTATTCTCTATGCATTACCGCGGGAAAAACGAATAGCGGGTTACCGCTTGAGAAAAGTTAAAAGTATTTGAAAATTTAACCCAATATCAAAAATCTGATGTGTTACACTCACATGACTTTCTCTACTCTTATACAAACTATTTTTACAATCGCTTATTCTCCATATGCTTCATGTTAATCGAGATATCGAGATGTCAATGTTATTGGTAATTTTCATGTCGATACAAGGTGAATATGGTAGGTTTTAAGCGATAGTCAAATATTTTAACGCTATTGCTATGTGGCGCATCCCATTCTCTTTGCATGCCCAGGACATAAAAACAAGAATAACGAATTTGAGAAAAAGTATAAGTATTGGAAATTTTAAGGGAATAACAAGCAATATCTCGAAAACGGTTTACTCAACAACAAGAATGTATATGATATAAATTATGTATTTTAACGCGATCTCCATTTTTTTGTGTAGTAAAATTTTGTCTATCTCTTATGGTTTATCAGTTTTGCAAAAGTCGTTCAGAATGAAGAATACTTTTGGAGACATTCCCAGAAAATTCGAGATATACATTTCAATTCTCATTACAATATCTTAAACATATAATATTTTATTCAATATCGTTAGAGTCATTTTTGAGAAAATTAAAATTTTCGCAAAATGTTCCATGTAAAGGGTAGTCTGGTGCGGGGCATTTTCTTTAAAACCTTCGTGTCGCATCTCTGGAAGATACTGAACCTAAGTACCAAGTTTGGTGTTTATCCGACTCTTCCTTTCTGAGTTATGCTTCACAGGCATACAGACACACACAGCCATGCTTTTTTTAGATTCAGAGGGTCTCAAAACTTGTATTTCCGGTGAAATCTCGGTATCGATTTTTTGGATGGAATACAACACTTCCTCTACTTACTATACGTAGTAGAGAAAGTAAAAAACTCATTCGCAAATACTTAATGTCGCAAAAATATTACTTGAAATGAATTTTTGTGTGTGTATTAAGTTTATATTTAACATGCTGGAATATTCAAAAAATATCTCTCGAATGGATGAGGTATTTAAAATCGTTCTCGTCCTATGTTTACTAAGAGAATAAGCCAATCTTTTTAAATGGAATAAATTAAGAGTAACGAGGATTGCGTCTTGTTTAGGAAGGACTCCATATTTCATTATTTATTTAGAATTAAACAAATGCTATTAGTCGTAATAGTTATACACGCGTAATAATCAACGTAACATCCGAACACATACGACAGCAAGCAAATGCGCAAGTCAATTCATATACAATTAATTAATAAAAAATATTTAATTGTTTTCATCGATCAGCGAGAGCCTTATTTATTTTTAATAACGTATGTAATATTCACCGTTCTGAATACTTTTTATTCTCCATGTCACTCTCGCCAAATCATATTTCTTTGTTTAACATACCGAAAAAAAAATCAGTTTAATTTTTGATATCATGCATGCAATTCTTGCATGTGAGTATTTAAATAATGACAAAGATACAATCGAATGCTTAAGTACAGAATCTATACAGTATACGTTTAATTATAATTATAATAGTGCTTCTCACGTTTCATATTCCTAACGCTTGAGTCATATTCAATATTTTATTGAAAGAAATAAGAGCTATGAAACTTAATCATGAATAATCTTCATGTAGAATTTATATTAATTATCAGGGAAAAGTTTTTTGTGGTAAGCTTAAAACATGACTAGACTTGGTTTTCCACGGTTTGTGATGGAATTTCTGCACAGAGGAACACATTAAGAAAATCTATTGTATCGCTAATAGTTATTTACCCAGAGGGTCTGTGGTTTTTCAGAGCACTTAGGATGTTTAATGAAGGGGAAACGTCTGCCATTGTCCGCTAATGGCTCTATACAGGACCCTGTTTTGCATTCTTCAAACCCTCTTAAGATGTTTAATGACGTGGAAGCGTCTGCCATTGTCCTCTAATGAGTGTCTACATGTCTTCTTCCGAGAAGCCCGTATGCGTTCTTCAGGGTTGTACAGCATATTTCTTTCAAGCAGGGTACGCAAGTGAATAATTCGTTGAATTTCTCAAAGTTCGCTACGTCTTTAGAAAGAACATTTAAAACGAATATCAAATTTATATTTGAGGTCGTCGCGCATGTTTCGAATTTCTTGTAAGGAGAGGGAGAGAGAGAGAGGGAGAGAGAGAGAGCCTACGTCTCGGTCACGATGCATGTTGAGAAGTCCTCTCTCCCTGTTATTATCTCCTTTCGCGATACTTTTATATCTTCTAAGAAAGGTATGCCAGTTTTGAAGTCCTCTCTGCATGTTATTATCTCCTTTCGCGATACTTTAATATCTACTAAGAAAGGTATGCCTGTTTTGAAGTCCTCTCTCCATGTTATTATCTCCTTTCGCAATACTTTTATATCTACTAAGAAAGGTGTGCCTGTTTTGAAGTCCTCTCTCCATGTTATTATCTCCTTTCGCGATACTTTTATATCTTCTAAGAAAGGTATTGCTGTTTTGAAGTCCTCTCTCCATGTTATTATCTCCTTTCGCAATACTTTTATATCTACTAAGAAAGGTGTTCCTGTTTTGAAGTCCTCTCTCCATGTTATTATCTCCTTTCGCAACACTTTTATATCTACTAAGAAAGGTATGCCTGTTTTGAAGGGTAATTATTGCTTCTCTCGAGTGAGAAGAGGCATAGCGGTCTTAGAGTTTTTAACATCAGTTGGAGCATACCGGCATTTGGTGTGATGGATACCCCTAGCCATTAAGAGCAGGTACCGGAGGAAAAACCCTAGTGTTCTGGTTTAACCATTTCTTAAGCTTCATTGTATTAGGCGATGCACAGCGGTCGCACTCCCGTTGTTTTTCGTAAAGGGTTCTCGTGTTAACGTCACACGATGGCTATTTACAATGTCGTTCTCAGACGCTTTTTAATTCGTCTAAGCAATGCAATATTGTTTATAAACCCTCCGCTCAAAAGAAGAATTAAACAAACGTTATTAGTTGTAATAGTTATACAAGCGTAATAATCACACATATACGAGAACAACCAGGTGCGCGAGTCAATTCATATACAATTAATCAATCAAAAAAAACTTAATTGTATTCATCGATCAGCGGGACGCTTATTTATTTTTTTAATAACGTATGTAATATTTAACTATAATGTTAACCGTATTTATTTTTTCATAATCAATTCCTCCGGAATTATAACGAGACAATATGAACGCACCTCGCATGTTAAACGAGTATTATTTAACTAAAATGTTAATTCGCCTTTATTTTTTTTTAGTGTAGGTTCGAGGTAGCATTCCCCCAGTTCAACAGAATTCTCAGTACTCTACACGTCGGTCTCTCAGTTCATTTATTTCGCCAAGTTACACGCAGCAGAATTACGAGAATTATTCTAAAGTATTATACATTTAAAAAAATTACATAAAGTTGAAGTATGCGAGTTAAAAGTGATAAATAAGAAGTTATTACAAACAGTTTCAGTTCGGCGAGTATCCAGATCAATTTGTAAAAGTGTTAGTGAACGTGTTCGACAATAAAAGTTATAAAACCAATTTCTTCATCAGTATCATTTCTGGATAAAAGATTCCTTTCTGATTCACACCCTGCAAGAGATACAAGTTCTACCAAGATAAGATGATAGCTAGCCGGAGGACAATATACTAAATTTAAATTCTTTCGAACACTAATTCATGCAAATTGCTAACGCCAGAGGGAGCTACGAACCAACCAACGAATGACGTCACAAGATGGTAACGCATGAAGTAAAAACATATATTTGCTATCGCAAATTGGCACCCAGGACGTGGGGCGAAGTGACCAGGAAAGGATCAGCATAATCAGGACGTGGAACGAAAGCAGCAGTAAAATGATCTACAAGACGCAGATTCCAGAAACAAAAGGAACGACAGACTATACGGATGATTGGACATCGTAATTCCGAGATTACGAGGCAACAGGGTAATTCAACTACAAAAACATCGAGACGACGTAGATTCATCATAATACAACGCAGAAGCGACATACAAATCTAGGAGAATGGGGCAGAACGCTGGACATCAAAGTAACAGCAACGGACAGCATCAGTAAGGTTAGAGTATCTTAATTTTTTTTAAAAAAAAAAAAGGTAAATAAATGTTAATGAGGAGTGGTAGGAAAATAAAAACAATGGCTGCTAGTAATACAGAAGAAATAATTATGGAGGAAGATAGTGTAACAGTTAGCTGTAATTCAATACAGGTTGCAGAAAATAGCCCAGATTTTTTAGGATTTGAAGATGAAAATGTTAGTGCAGAAGGTGAGAATAGAATAGCAGGAAATGTTAATCTTGATAGTATTATGATGATGGAAATGCTGAGAAATATGAGTAGGGAATTGAGGGAAGATATGCAAAAGAGTAGTGAGAAATTAGAACAAAAACTAACTAAGAATATGGAAAAGAATAATAGGGAATTAAGAGAAGATATTGATAGGAGTTTAGAACAAAAACTAGATCAGAATAAGAGAGAATTGAGGGAAGATATTGGTAAGAGCTTAGAACAAAACAGGGAAGAAATTTGTAAGAATAATGAGAAATTAGAAAAGAAAATAGATCAAAACAGGGAAGATATGCAAAAGAGTCATAGGGAATTAAGGGAAGATATTGGTAAGAGCTTAGAACAAAACAGGAAATCAATTGAAGATATTGGTAGGAGTAATGAGATATTAGAGCAAAAGGTAGATCAAAGCAGTGAAGAAATTGAAAAGAAAGTTATGAAGCTAGATAGTAGTATGCCAAAAATGAGAGATGAAAATGAGGAAGTAATAGTGAGTGAGATAGGAGAAATTTCAAAGAAAATGTCAGATATGAGCAGGGAAATAGGTAACAAAGAAAGTGAGGTTAATACTAAAAGTGAGGTTAATGTAGAATGCACAGAATTAGGAAGTCAAATGAGTAATATTTCAAGTGAGATAAGAGAGATAAAAGAGGTTAGGAATGTAGATGTAAATGAGGCGCAAGTTAATTTCAGAGGGGAAATATCAGAAATACAAAATGAGTCAGTAATGCAAAGAAATAAATTGTGCCAAGATATTCAAAATGAAAACTCCAGTCCAGTACAGTTTAGTACAGATTTGTCAGAGCATTCTCAAGTTAAAAAGATAGTAGAAGAATTGAAAATGAAAGTTGTTAAAAGATGTGTAGTTCAAGAAACTGTAGATTGTTTTCAAATGTTATCATGGGACGAAATTTCAAATGAATACAAGAGGTTATTCATGAACAATTTGAAGGTTAGGATACGGCTACGAGTAATGTTTAGCCACACACAATTTGATCCAGGAGGGTAAATAGTAATAAGATGTAAAGTAAATGCTTGATAGGTAAAGATGACTTGCAGAGAAATGTATTGGAACGTAAGAGGGTTAATTATATATATATGTCATTTGAGAAGAGAAATAAATTATAAAGAAAAAAAAGAGAAATGTTTAAAAAAAAAATAAATTAAATTTTTAGTAACTGTAACAACATTTTAAAATTAAGAATGTATAGATTGAAACTTAATATGATATCAAATTAAAAGTACGTAAATACAATTCCAAGATTTAAAAATTAAGAATGCAAAGATTGAAACTAAATATGATATTAAATTAAAAGTACGTAAATACAATTCAAAGAGTATTGTTAAAATAAAATTCAAAATAACAAAAATGGTAAAAATAATTCAAAACAAATACTTATGTAGCAAACAGAAAAGGTGAAACATTGTCTAGATTTAAGAGATGTAAATATATGTAGAGGGTGAATATTTTGGTAAATATGTATAATAATTACAAAAATCTTAAATGTATAAATTTTTGTCAACAACTTAAGAAAGTAAACAATTTGGTAGCATTAATTAAATAATTTAGGGTAAAGTATTTGCTATAAAAATTTTTTTTTGTGATGTCAGATTAATATCTAAATTAATTAAACCAGAGCCAGTAAGTAGTGGCGAGATAGAGGAAAAATATGTCGTGTGTTAAATGCGTGTGAAGTGTTAAGTGAAAGTGATAGCGTGTGTTCCAAGATTTAGGAGACTAAAAACACAATTTTAAAATTTCTAAACAAGTTATAAATATTTATAATTATGTTTCTAGTGGGGCATATGATACGGTAATTTGTATCACAAATTACTCAGATGTAATTAATGATAGTAATATGAATATGTATTTTTATGTGACATTGATTTCAGAGGTTTATTAATTGTAATTATTATTGGTAAATAATAATATACGGCTTTACTGAAACTGTCTACAATAACGCAATAATGCAGCGATGGGGTGAGTTGTTTATCATTACCGGGAACCAGGAAGTTACGTAATGTTTCGCGCGTTTTTTCCGTTGAGAAGTTTCTAGAACATTTCCTAAAGCAATATGTATTAGTGGTTTTCATTGGATATTCAAATAGACGCTAATGTTGGCGCGTTTTATTAGCCAATAGCAGTTCATTTATAATCTTTAGGCGTATCTTGATGCAGGCCTATAAATAGTGTAGGTTCGAGGTAGCATTCCCCCAGTTCAACAGAATTCTCAGTACTCTACACGTCGGTCTCTCAGTTCATTTATTTCGCCAAGTTACACGCAGCAGAATTACGAGAATTATTCTAAAGTATTATACATTTAAAAAAATTACATAAAGTTGAAGTATGCGAGTTAAAAGTGATAAATAAGAAGTTATTACAAACAGTTTCAGTTCGGCGAGTATCCAGATCAATTTGTAAAAGTGTTAGTGAACGTGTTCGACAATAAAAGTTATAAAACCAATTTCTTCATCAGTATCATTTCTGGATAAAAGATTCCTTTCTGATTCACACCCTGCAAGAGATACAAGTTCTACCAAGATAAGATGATAGCTAGCCGGAGGACAATATACTAAATTTAAATTCTTTCGAACACTAATTCATGCAAATTGCTAACGCCAGAGGGAGCTACGAACCAACCAACGAATGACGTCACGAGATGGCAACGCATGAAGTAAAAACATATATTTGCTATCGCAATATACGAGAACAACCAGGTGCGCGAGTCAATTCATATACAATTAATCAATCAAAAAAAACTTAATTGTATTCATCGATCAGCGGGACGCTTATTTATTTTTTTAATAACGTATGTAATATTTAACTATAATGTTAACCGTATTTATTTTTTCATAATCAATTCCTCCGGAATTATAACGAGACAATATGAACGCACCTCGCATGTTAAACGAGTATTATTTAACTAAAATGTTAATTCGCCTTTATTTTTTTTCCAGAATCATATTTCGCTGAATTATATCGAGTTAAGCTGGCCACCTTGCGCACACCTTGAGGTTCAATATGGCGAATTCACAACTTTCAGATATGACCACCAGGGGCGCCGTGAGGAAACCCACGCTGGTTCAGAGAGAAAAAACCAGTTTCACTCATATTACCACCTGGCGCGCTGGTGTAGGTTGCGAACTGAAACGCGAGTGGAGGGGGTGCCGTAGTCGACTTGTCACTACACTGGCCGAGAGTCGTTCACACCAGTCTGGCGCTCCATGGAGGAAGGGATGCGCGCGGGTTTTCAGCGAAATTATCACACGATAACGACTGTTACGGCAACTCTGTCCTTTCAGCTATGGATTCATCTAAGTGTTGTAATATTCTTATAAATTCAAAATATATTTTCCCTCAAAAGTAGAATTAAATAAATGTTATTACTCGTAATAATTATACACATGCTACCACACATATACGATGACGAACAGTTGCGCGCGAGTCAATTACATTAATCAATCAAAAATACTTAATTGTTTTCATCGACCGACTAGCCGCGTTTCATTAGAAGTGTAATTTGTGGACATTAGTAGACGTAAAAATGGGGGTTTAGAAGCAGGTGCGCAAGTCAATTCATGTACAATTAATCAATCAAAAATGCTTAATTGTTTTCATCGATCGAGAAGGATCGTTTCATTAGATATGCAATGTTAGGACATTAGTAGTAATATGAAGGCGATTCTTTTTTTTCAATAATGTTTTATGCATGGACGAACATTATCTAATTGATTGGCACAATTATATACTCAAACGTTTTGCCGATGTGCGGCAGGCATCGAGAATCACATTCCCTACCACACACACCTTACCAGGGGCGGGGGATTTAGACAGGACGCTATGAGAGCAGAGTGACGTCGCCAGCGTATACTAACAATACACACTCTCCCACATATCCGCAGGGGAACCAATCACACGGCAGAGATTTAGACAAGTCACAATGAGGGGGGCGGGAATGTATCCACCGTATAGGCACAATACACACTCTCCCACCAGACCACAAAGCGGAGGGAGGGGGGCGGGGCCACCGGCACGCGACCAGACCACATGGGGGAGGGGGGAGGACCTGCCGGCACAGACCCGGGCGGCATAACACTAGAACAAAGAGAGGCGGGGCTAGCGACCAGGCGGCAAAAACATAGAACAAAGTGGGTCGGGGCTAGCGACACGCGACCAGGCGGCAAAAACAGTAGAACAAAGAGGGGGCGGGGCTTGTCGGCATAGAACAAAGAGGCTTATCAGTTGTCGGCATTTCCTTTGTTCCAGAACTCTCATTTATTTTACTACTCATGTGCTCTATTATCAACTTGCTTCTCTCTGCCTAAACGTATTTAGGTAGTTTACAAATGTACTTTTTAAAGTACATTTAAAATAAAAAAGCACAGTTATAAAAAGAACGGTAGCGTAATGAAACGAGTTGACATTGCTATTGATTTCTATCTTAAAATATTCTGAAAGTGGCTTTGAGCGATACCATTATACTTGTTATCTAAGGAAACATCCTTAACAAGGAATATCCAAGGAACTTGTTATCAAGGATGTTCAAAAACTTCTGGGTAGTATTGTGGTTAACTTAAATTACTTACTCAGTTTTTCCAGGCACTCCAAGATTACCATATTAAATTTCTCCATACTTGATATAACTTTGAGCAGTTTTTCATTATCAGAAAATCGTTCAAAGATCTGCGCTATGACGATGTCTAAGTTTTCATAAGAGAATGCTGTCGGTTAAAGTTGCATGTCGCACGGCGAGCTTCCGGCAATCGGTCTGTTATAGTATAGCCCACCATTTCCACACAATTTATTTTTGTTGACCCAACTGCCTTAGATTATTTTCAAGAACCAGAATTTCTTTGCTTTCTTCCAGACTACATCTTCCCTTAAAGAACACAAACACCACTAACAAACTGTGCAGTTTATACAGCTTGTCTTAAAACAGTCTTTGGACATTGCAGGATAGCATCAGCTGGATGTATGGGACTCGGGATTCGTTTTACACAGAATAAGACAGAGCTAAAATTCATATTTCACTATTGCAGATTTCAGCCCAGTGCTCTTGGCAATATCTTTATCACCGAAGTCACTCTTCTTTATATCATCCAACGCCCTCATAATTTACATATAATGTATCAGTATAACTATGGTTATGTCTTAAGTGACCAGACCACAGTTGTTAAAAAATATGGACTATTGTATGTCCTTCATAAAAAGCTGCTGTTTGCCATGGCGGAAGAACTGGTGCAGCATAATGAATTGATCAAGAAACTGTCGAATAACTTCCACTTATACTATTATCACTGAGCGGGATGGCTCCATGGCAACGTGTGAGGCTCACATTCGGGAGGTCGTGGGTTCAATTCCCGGTGGCCGCCCACTCTGGAGACGGTTTTTTCGTGGTTTTCTCTAGTTGACAAAAGGCGAATGTTGGAGTGGTGTATTTGTACCATGGGGTTCCTCTCTCCGCCATTTCCTCTCATTTCATTTCCCTTTCATGCTTCGGGTTGACTCCTGGGCTATGGGTTGATCAGTGTCGGGTAGATGCACAGACGCTGGAGATTTGGAACTTCTTCTCGTCCCTGCTAGAGGGAAAACTATCGAGCCTCCACTGCTGGTTGTGTGTTCCCGGTCCCACTAGAGGGACGTCTCCGAACGACCTTCCCCGGCCAGGTGGTCAAGCCTGAAACTGTAAGGGAACTGCGCGTCTCTGTCGACTTGCGCCGGCCTCGCTCGCTCTGTAATCTACACGTCTCCTGCGGTTCTCTCACTTCAGCTGTTCCTCTCGGGGGTGTACCCACAAAATCCTCTCCTGTCCTTATATTGTCCTCACAACAACCAAATAGAGGCGATTACTGTAGCAATGTACGTATGCTATATTTCTGTTTGGTTTCTTGTGCATACAAGCAGATACATCTTGATTTTCTACTGATGTCGCCCGCTCCATCAAAACAGAAGATGAAATGTATCTAGTTCATTGTCTTCCGGAGATTTCAATGTTGCTTATGTGAAGGTATTGATACCCAGTTTTGTTGTGATCACTTCAAGTAACGATTGCTTAACATTACCACCTTTAACATAGCGTAAAACAATTGCGATGTTCTCTCCTTTGTTTTTGTCTTTTGTTCCATCTTCCATAAGGGTGAACCAGGGAACATTGGCTTTTCTTATATCACTTGCTATACGTTCATGGACTATTGCTGCCATTACTCCTATGATCTCATTTCGAATTTCAGGAGAGGTGCATTGTTTGCAATGTGCACTCTACATTCAGCAAGGGCTTTGTCCTTTTTGGTTGTGTATTCAAAACTTTTGGTAAGTAAACCCCTTTTACTTGATTCCTCAGTTACATAAATATCCCTTAGCGCAAGTTCATTTACTGCCAAAAGCTGAATCACTTCAACTACGGACTTCACATAATATCAATGCTTTTCAAGAACAGTTTCATTCACCATGCTTGAAACACAGGTGCATGTTGCAATACGTCGTTTTCTTTCTTCCAACATCAGCATTGCCTGCATACGAATTTCAGATTTTTCGTCCTTCGGAACTCTCTGTTAATATCCAATACATTTTTCCAATTCCTAAATCCGGTTGCTGTGATCAGTCTCCTGATCTCGTTTGGATAAGGCTGCATACATGTGTAGCAGAACGCAGCATATTTTGAAACTGAGTTCTTTAACCACTTTAACTGCTTATATGACGCAGCATGGAATAATGATTAATTCCGCGCTGGATATTCCGTCAAAATTATTTGCTTGATCAGCTCATTTATCATGCTTAAGTAACATCTTCAAATGTGTATGATAAGGTAGCTTCTTTGGGTGGAAAACTTTCCCTGCTTAAGCGTCCTTCCTCCGCAATATTGTAACTGGTAGTATTAATATACGAGGTTGAAACCATGGCTTATTTCACACATGATTTCTTGGTATAAAGGAACTTCGTATGTTCATTTTAAAGTGAAACGTTGTAGTACACAAAGCCAACACTGAAACACCAAGCACTTTAGGCAGTATAATATTTCAATATATTGACAATGTTTTAGAAAAATTACGCTTGAAGTTTTTATAATACTGCTCAATAAACGTCTACTCAACCATTATAAAGGTACGTATAAGCTATACTTCGTGCAAGATTCAGAAAATTGTGATATACCGCTTCTATTTAGTAGCTATAGACGAAAACCTTCAACAAGCCACGTGTCTTTGGTGCAATACTTAGAGAAGGTCCAAACAATATGTCGCTTTGTTAGAGGCTATAAATGTGGAGTCTTTGTTACACGAGAGGGGATATGCAAAGTAACGCTCCTGAATCTGTATAGACAGAAAATAATGATATCTTTGTTCACTTCTTTCAAAGTAGCGTATCGATTGAAACTTTTCTAAATTTTGCAGTAACTATAGCGGATGAACTCTAACAGGTAGGGCAGTTTTCGACCAGACGGACAGGTTGGAGACAGGACAGTATAGCGGGTGCACGCTGATCACGTTACTGTAAGCGTGAGTTCTCCTCTGGTCATCTGGGCGTCCTGGGTTTGATGTCTGCCGGCTGCTCGTTCTCGGAGATGCTGAAAGTCATACCTAGCCCTCATTGCAATCTCAGGGGTGTGGGTGAAGGTAAATCATGGCCACGTGTTAGCTTTAAAACTGGACTTTATTTCCAGGAACAACAAATAAGAATGTAAAGCGGCTGCCAATACTATTCCCTTATATACACATCTGAATTATTTTCTGCACCCGCTATCTCATTAAGTTTTGCGAAAGCTATTTCTCATCGTGAGGCGTTATTTCCCCCACTCTTCACAACCAAGCAGATGCAGCGTCTCTTCTCATCGTCAGTAGTAAAGCAAAGGTGTGTCAAGTTCTGGGCGAATTCCTGCTTTTATACAGAAATGTTCTGACGCGAATATTCGCGCCAATATTTTAACGTGTCTTTTGATTGGCAATTGCTTAGCGTGGTATGAGAGTTAAATTGTCAAGCTTTAGCAGTCAGGTTTCACTTGACTCTTGGAGAATTTCCTTCTATCTCCATCTCTTTCAAACGCCGACTTTCTCTCTCGTAAAGTCTCTCATTTTATCCAACTCCCTGCTCTGCGACTGACGTTTCCAGGAACTCCATTCTTATCTCCATTTCTTTCTAACAACGTTCCTCTCTCTCTCGTTGGAGCGGCTATTTTCTAACTCCGTGTGTTGCAAAGTTCATTTACTAATTGTTGCTAGATCGCCTTTCTCTGGTTAACGGTTTTTACAACATTATACACGTAAAACTCTGATAATTTATAATAAACACCATTTACAATGATATTGACAATCTTTCTGATATTTATATCTTATTTCCCTTTAGTTATATCCTGCCTATTAGTTATTCTCTGTCGTATTTATTAGTATATGTGTACTTATTGATTATTAGTATCTGTGAATCTTGACCATTTACATATTTATATGTTGTTGGTTATGGGTAGGTACAACAGGAAAACGTGTTTACGATGTGCGCTTTTTGTCATGAAACGTATACATTAGCATGTGTTCCCCTTTTATTTCCGACTTGACTTGGTAGACAACCACCCTAAGGATTGTAATTCATGCTGTTGAAAGTACTTCAGACCTCACAACCCCTACTCTCCAGAACTACTGGAAATACAAAATTAGTGAATGTGGCTTACCAATGAGAATGCAAACTGCGGAAGTAGCACGCATTTCTTTTTCAAAAGTTTTCGCTTAGAAGAGGAGGGAATAGCTTTCAAACGCATGCATGGGTTTACAGTTTGAGTTTACAAGTTTTTAGCACTGTTGCCAGCTGCATGTACTGCATGTACACTCGCAACTTTGGCGCCCAGCTGCGATCGGTCTACCAATTTATGTAATCCTATGAATGATACAACACCAAATAGTGAAATATCTGCACTGCTATTTAAGGCTATTGTAAGGCATTTAATTTTCACCTGTATTTTATCTCTCCTCTTTCTATTTTTAGTACTTCGAAATAAGACATTACGAGCATAAAAATGTATTATTTAAGAAATATGGAGATATAAAGTGATAAATGCTATAATTTGATAAGGTATTATCACTATTTACCCTTCATAAAATTGCCTTAACGTAGGTGGAATGTTTTGAAACAGCAAAGAATGAACAATGTGTCGTACTCCGCTTTGCGCTACTACATCATATTGCGTTAACCTAGCGTTTTATGTTTCCCCTATATTTTGGCTTTTCTTTTTGTTGACGTCCTTTCATTCATCCTTTTTTATCCTATACACTATTGTTTCTGAACATCCGGTAGCCTTAGGTGTTTCTTTTACCGTCTTACTCTCTCATTCCACTTGAATAATCTAACACGTTCATTATTAATGTGCGTTTCTTCTTAGTTTATCAACATTTCGTCTATTCCTATCTTCTCCCTCCATAAATATAAATATTTACGTAAAATGTTAAATAAGTAAACCTACATAACACTTCAAAGCCCTCCACGTTGCAGCGTTAAATTCTTTGTAACGTTGTAATGTATTACACAAGAACTGTAGAATCTTAAACAGCTCTATAATGCGTGAATGAAGAAAGCTTAGGTATTGGAATTATCAGAGGCTTGTGAAGGAATTCTGCCAATATAATACCCAAGTAACCGATACAAAATTATTACTCAAAAATAATTATGCAAGTTTAGTAAGATGTTCAAAACGTAAAGGTTTACATCGAAATGCATACGATCTTGACAATAAATTTGACAATTCAGGTCTAAAAATTCTAACTCCGCAAGTTTAAACTCACTGGACATTTAACTATTACAAATCGTAAATCACACAAAGCATGAGGCCTTTCAAATACATATGAACTGAACTGTGAACTTCTACAGTAATTAATTTAATTGCTTGCTGCTTACCTGCTTTCCTAAATTATGCATTTAACTCAGATACTAAACCAACGAAAAGCTAATGCCACACTGAAAGCTAACTTGTGCAATCAAATGCTCCATTCAAGTCCACTATGTGTCAGTGCAAGCATATCTGAGGAACGGTTACTTCCATTCATTAATAATTTAGACAATACTGTACAGAACGCATACTATCCTGATGAGTGACTTCTCCGTATTTACGTAATGAATAGCCAAATACTTTACCAAAGTTTAAACAGAACGCAATCCTATAGTGGTATTGGTATCAGAGAACGAAACCTTGTTCCCTCGGAGAAGGTCCAGATGTTCACTTTGTAAGGGCTGACAGGGGGGTCTCTTCCCGCATCGCTTTCGCTTGTTTTGCTTTCGTTCCGCCTGCTACGTGACGCCATCAAGAGTGAAGGTAAGAGCTATGGACAGTATTCTGCCCGTACTGTTTAACACGAATGTTCAGATAATATTATCGCACAATCTGATTTGAACCCACGCCGTTCGAAGCAAATTCCATTGTTATTATTTGTTTATACATTGTGAAGAACGTAGCTTAATAATGGAAACTATGTATATCATGTTGATATGCAATATGATTTAAACATAGCATTTTTAAAAATCATTACAGATAAAAACTTTATATGCATTCTTCTCCGAGAAAATAATTGACTCATGCATATGAAACTTTGCATACATGCTGAAAAACAGTTATCTGCACAAGTTTTGCAAATATATTTCAATCTTCTAATAAACTGAGTTTCAGGCAGTTAGTTGTGCACCTTTTGATATTCTGGCTGCATTATATAGGCCGAAAATGTGCTTAAATAAACCAATGTTTAATATCACTTCTAGTATACAGTATTTTTACTCTTTAATTAATGAACAAATAAAATTAATTGTATACAACTCCCATATGATTCCCCATACTTTAAAGAATAGGAACAAGGATCGTCTAGCCTTAATATTTTGGCAGATATTACTTTTAAAGCGATTTTTTCTCTACTTGTGTACACCAGACTCGCAGCCAATACTCTTAGGAGCACACAAATGTAATGTTTTCACTGACGGGAAAGGAATTGTTGTTAAAGGGAGGTACAAATGTTGGTATATTGCACTATCAATCAATGAAACATAATGCTGCATTAGCTTTTTTTCAAAATAACTATAAGGAATTTATCAATTGTAATGTGGTATTCGCTAGTAATTACGCAAGGAAAGTGCACACACTTACTGGTATTTTAGTTTTCGTTCTTTTGTGTAACACATGGACGCATTTCACCTAGATCGCCAGGAAAACTTAGCGAAATGTGAAATAATCAATATTTTGAGAGAAAATACTGGGAGGATTGACGTAAATACACGAGAGGCACTAAAGACAGAGAGGCCGGATTTGAATATCTAAACATGTTTGAAAAATGACGCTAAAATTGTTAAAAATGACATAATAATTAGAAAAATGACCTAAAATTGAAATATGTTTATTAACATTAGCATATAGAAGATTAATTAATTCATATATATCTATAACTTCCGTACAAGTACAAAAGGTAGGTGTTAAAATTATAATGAGATAATTTAGAAAATTAAATTGTTTCACATTCAAGTGTGAGGAATCTGAAAAAAACTAAGAAAATTGTTTTTAAAGCAGGTCTAACAAAGCTGTAGCATCAGCTCACAAATTACACAAAAACCCATAGAAAATGAAGAGGAACGGATATCGGTTATTTCCTAGGGAGATCTTAAACGTTCAAGTCAGGAATGAATGAAACAACGTTGCGCATTTTGAAATAGAATTTTGTGCATTTCACGGAAAACTCGTTTAAAAATGTGTTAAAAACGCTAGTAGCTTTGCTAAAAGCTAAGTTTCTACAGGCCCCCGGAGAAAGTTATTTCACTGTATGTTCGAACAAGAATATTTACCAGAATAAGATTTTTAAATTTAAAAAATAGGCAAAATATACTAAAAAATGCGCGGCTAGAAAGAATAAGCATTGGGCTTCATCTTCGAAAACTTTATGAGCCTACACTAGTAACACGCAAGTTTTAATTTCTTACAGTAAAAATCTGTACCAGCATGGCCATTCAATGTATTGTAGAGTAGGTTTTAAATTTTCCCTTGTCGCACTTAAAGAAGTGCAGGTTTCAATATCTTGTAGCGGTTTTCGCTCAAGTACCGCATGTATCCCAGTAGTTTTGTTTACATATAAATATGATACTAATATAATGCAGTTTTGATTCAGTTTGCTTTCCAGTATATATACACAATGTTTATGGAAAGTTCTGAAACAATATGCCTTTTAAACAAAAGTGGAGGAATGTGTTAATAATAAACAATCGGTAGGAATTAGTGCGTTCACTGCACTGTGTATGTATTCCGCGCGCTCTACTTCACTCTCACTTGCGTCACAGACAAGCAGCTAATGACAGCTTCCCACCCCCGGGGTGGCCTACTTCCCTCTACTTTACTTACCTTGAGGGCAGAAATCGTTCCGAGTTCAGCTCACACAGATTAACAGCAAGCCAGAATAGCGGAGTAGAGGCAGGCAATAGCAATGGAGAAGAGAGACAACTGGCATTTCCCCTTGCCACGTCCTATCCCGATGCATACAACCCAAAAGTGGCGGGCTATTTAATACCGCCACAACGTCCACACTTCCATACAACTGAAAACCTTTACGGCCTTCTGCTTTGCGCCTGGCGCCTGTTAGCTGAATAGATGGATGCGTTTTGCTTGTCATACACAACGAGTGCAGAAGTTATAGGATTCCTGCTTCTTTTAAAAATTGTCTCCAACTCTTCCCAATATTTTCTCTCTCTTGCCCCCATTGTAAACTCAACAACCAACAAGTTCTTTGCTGGCTAGCTTTTCTGCTGCATAGATATAGAATTTTCTGAAAACATTTAATTTAAAAGTTATGACGCTCATCTTGTTAGAGATAGAGAATTCAAACTTGACAGGTATTGATCAGTACTGTGGTTTACTCTAGCCAAGAAAAAATATATTGTTGCGTTCCCTCGTTTAGTTGAACAGTTACTGCGTGATAAACATAGAAATGGCAAACATCGCACTTTTACTGAAAAACTCAATTTCTATAGAAATTTGTGCCCACAGAAACCTATAAAGGTACTAAAAATTATATAATATGATAGAGGAAAATATTCTGTACACGATAATGTGTTCCAAGCTGAAAATTACAACAACGGAATATTTACACCATGTTATTAACAATTTGGCGACAGCACGAGAGTAGAAAAGGACGAAGCTAATGACAACATGCATGCGTTTGATAGAGACAGATATCCCATTTACCTCCATACTGTCTCTTAAGGTTGAGACAAGCTATAGAGGCCAGACGAACAGTAGTCCCAAGGTGTGATGCCATTCCCCAACTTCCCCTCCCTTCGTAACCACCAAACCATAGCGACCGGTTTAATTGCGGAGTTGCAGTAGAATGTGCTGGCGTGTTTCTCAAAACAAGCAGTGTTGGCTTCACCTTCTACTTCAATCGAGACTCCAAAACGAATCTTCAAAAGTGAGTAAGAAAACGGGTACTTTCTTATTCTAAAAGACAGCAAGGCTGTGTGCCTGATGTGTTCACAGCGATTGCAGTTTGTTACACACAAGACACTTTGTATCCAAGCATAAATGCTCGTATGGAGATGATAAATTAGCGGGGATAGATAGACAAACAGCTCTCGACGAGCTGAATCCAAAAGTAAAACGTAGCCAAGATGATGCATGTTCTTCAGTTGCAAACATCACCGGGGCTGTGTGCGCTAGTCACAAAATTGCAAGGGGCACTGCAGGGTCAATGAGACCTTTTTCAGAAGGCGAATTGGCGAAGAAATGTCTACTAACAGCTACAAAAGAGCTGTGTCCTTCGCTAGTAAATTCCTTCAAAACTATTAGTTTATCTTGTGAAAAAATGGCAGAGAGAATAATGGAAACGGCTCATAACCTAGAGGAGCAATTATCATCCAGACTTAAAACTTTTAAAGTTTTATTCATTAGCTCTGAAGGAAACCACAGATCGGAAAGACACCGCACAACTGGCCATTTTCATTAGGGGAATTGATTCTAGATTTAATATCTTTGTGGACTTTCTAGATGTGGTATCTTTAAAGGGTCGCACGAGCGGATAAAATCTTTTTGAAGGATGTCTGAGCATAATTAACAAATTGGAGCTTCAATTGGAAAATTTAGTCTCTGTTGTGACAGATGGAGAGTCCTCTATCATAAGGCGGGAAAATAGATTTGTAGTTACATTAAGAAAGTACTTAGTAGAGAAAGGACTGCCTCTAGATGATGTTTTAACGATCCATTGAATTATTCATCGCGAGGCATAATGTGCTCAATCTGTCACAATTGAAAAGGTAATGCCAGTAGTTGTTCACACAGTTAATGTGATCTGTTCACGAGGACTTCTTCACAAGCAATTCCAAGTATTTCTTCAGAATATTGGTTCCGAGTATCCTGACTTGACTTACTACAGCTATGTAAGAGGCTGTATTCGAGGTAATATGCTGAAGCGCCTTTTTTACTTGCGAAAAGAAATAGAGGACTTTATGAAAATCCAACAATTAGAAATTCCAGAAATGTCTAATTCTGAATACACGTGTAATCTAGCGTTCTTAGTAAACCTGACTTCACATTTAAATGGTCTGAACCTCAATTTACAAGGAAAGGAAAACTTGATTGTTATCTATTAGATAATATGAAAGCGTTCATTGTCAAACTTACATGTAGAGTTGTTAAGTTCAACACGGGGATTTGACTTTGAAAATCTGCAGTCAGTACTAATGGACAATGATAGTACTGTAAACACAAATCACTAATAGAATACCTTCGCAAAAAATTTGATATGAAATATACGGATGTAAAGTTCATAGATTATGAATGGCGATTTTCAGCAATCCCTTTTCTGTTCAGCTGTCAGATACAAACAGTGCCCTGTAATTATAATTAATAAATTTACAAAACAACGCTCCTATACGAATATCTGGGATATTGGGTCTGGAGTTGTATAAGCCAATGACAGAAACTGTGTTTGTGAATCTTCGTCGGTTTGCATGCCTTCTTATAGCAACATTCGGATCAACGTATGTGTGTGAACGGTTCTTTTCCAAACTGATTAATATAAAAACAGCCGAACGTTCCGGCATTACTGATAATAACTTGTGTCTGTGTTACGTTTGTGTACCTCAAATATGAAGCCCAACAGTGGGAAACTTGTGGAAACTAAAAAAATGTAAACGAGCGAAAGAAAATGTATGAATGTGTAGGAAGAACTGCCAAGAAACAGTACAATTTGTGTTATATTTTCATTGTATGTTATGTAATTCTAGTGCAGTTGTAATGTTTAGTAAAACTGTTATTTGGAGAAAAGTCAAATCCGTCCTATTTGTTGTAAACTAAATAATAATAAAACTAATATGGTAATAAAATCCTTTTTATGTAATTTCACTTGGAGAAAATGTATCCAAACCTGACTGTAATCACAGTCCGTCAATGCTAGAGAAAACCGGTTCCATATGGTGCGTGCTTATGTATGTTTGCCAGTAGCTACTAGAGGTAAGGAGGGGGACTAACTCTTTTCACACCTTCGGAGGACTACTCCCCAAGCCTGCTATAGAAAGTGAATTGGAAACAACACCACAGGACAACAATTATGTACTTCTTGCCCTATATACTGGAGAAGGGAGCGACGGTAATAACGGTGTGGGAAAGTTCAAAACTGTAAACATGTTCGATATTTTCAAGGTTTTATTTACGGCTACAGATTTCAGAGTTTATTTTGGATGGATGGTTTTAGGTTATTTTTCGAAGCTAGATAGGGAAAAAGAAATTCTAGGACAGATGACACCGACCTGGCCCACCCCTAGCTGTGGTCCTGTATATTTCAATCTGACTGCATTTTATGGCTTTTCTAGGATTTAAGAACTCCAGGAATGCCCTTTCCATTACTAATTAGAAGCGCGAGCGAGGACTGGAGTATATCCTGATAACCATTGCATGCAACGTTCTTCAATCTCGTTATACCATCTGACGTGCTGCCCTTACTGTCCCGTTGGTGTGTTTTAACGTCCATTTGCTGAGAGCTAACCGGCAACCGACTACATAGAATAAAACGCAGGCATAAAGGTTGTCATATATTCCAAATAGTCAGCAGGAAAGCTCCAACGCATTTGACTACCTTATATGCTACAATGCGTTTATTTGAGAATTAGGAATCTCAAGGTTCCATATTCAGTGGCTGATATTCATTTTGAATAACATTTAAAATGATTTTTAAATTCTATTATGCTGGTCTCAGAAACTGGAATATCCTCCTGTGTCTTACACATATAGAAAATGTCGACCCCTATGTGACTGAGAACTTGATGCTTTGTGGAATTACTAATAAAGTAGCGTTTATGGACTTAATTTGAGATTAAGTTTCGCTTGGGATGTATGGATGTGAATTGAAATAATGTTGCGATATAACTATTTTGTCCATGAACACAGAAAGTCATTTCACTCCAATTTTGAAAGACAAGCAGAATTAGAAAGCTTTGTTTTCTGAAATCATATGCGATTTAATATCACCTTGATGTCAGTTTCTGATATTTAAAAATCTTTGTGAAGTAATCCACGAATAAAGACTTTTTCGTTGTTTTCATTTTAAATGAGGACTTCTTAAACAGCTCTAGATGTTAACATAGGTGAAAGAATTAATAACTGGTTTATTTTTATGAAAAGGCATATGTTATTCAATGTAACATCAAGAAACTTTGATAAACAGTATTTCTCTAGTGACATACAGTTTATTCATCTTAAAAGACAATATAAAGCTATACAATAATTTCTCCAAAGATTTGAATTCATCAAGCTTCAGTTTTTGTATTTCTAATTGTGCCGCTGCTCAGGAGTTGTAACGTTTCTACTACTGTGTTATCTACTTCAAGTTGATAGCCTTCTTGCAGTCTATGAAGTTCAATGTGTAATAACAAGAAGAAATTTGAGAAAAAACAGCAGTTAACTTTATGAAATATGCACATTTATAAGTCTTGTGCCCAACATATACTCGTTTTACGATTTTATCTATTATTTTAATTAGATAATACCTCCTAACTAGTTTTTATGAACCGTCGTTGTTTGAAATCAATGAGGAACTATAAATGTTACATAGCAAAAGACATTAAGAATGCTATTTCATTGAGCACTCCACATATCACAAAATGCGGATGTACTGACTATGGGCAGCGTTTGAATATGAAGTTTCCGTTAAAATCACTCTCGAGTAGTTGTTATCAGTTTTCTGAATTCATGGTCTTTTATGGAACTTCCTTGAAGGTGATGGTTACTTCTTTCTGGCCCATATTGGGTGTAAAGAAGTAGTCCTCATTGATTCGTCTGTCGAAAGGAAATCCCATTGACTTATTGTCGGGATATTTATGTCCTGCCAGAGTTCCACAGTAGCTGATGGATCCTCCATAGTTGTATTCCACAGGAACATCATTGACCTGAAAGTTTTTTTAAGTTTTAGCAAAATCAGTAATTATAATGTTCCATATCTTGGACTGATAGCTAATTATGAGTTTAAAGATCACGCAAGGCAGGAATATCCTTATTTAGTAACACATCTACTTGACTTTATAATTCTGTTGTATTGGATACATTCCAATTTTATGAGAATATCCCCTAAATCAGACATTATCCATAAAAATTAGCATTACAACTTACCTTCTCCTTTTCAAAATCAGTCACAATGACATACAAAGTGAAGGGCATTCCATCTCTCTTGCCTTTAGGAAGAAGCAATCTATCAGGATATCCACAGTGCCTCACATCCTGAAAATTAATTCATACTTTATAGTAAAGATGCTAATTAATCATATTGCATGTGAAATTAAATGCTATAGCTCAGTATGAGCAAAACGCATAGTTTCTTATTAAGGTATACAAATGTAAATAGTTATGTATTTATAATTATTATTTTACAATTATAAGTAATAATTATAGTAACGCTAAACTGTTCATGGACCCATAATCTGGCCATGAGTGTTGCAAATTATAGACTTCTATTAACGATAGTCTCCCTATATGTAAATGAGAACAGAAATTCATTTATACGTACTATACCAAAGTTTGAAATATTTTAAGAAGTCAATTACAACTTTTCAGCGGAAAGTAAAACCGATCACTTTGACGTATTTCCTTAAGAAAACAAGATAATACTTGCAAACTACAAACATTTAAAATAAGAGCTGGAGCTTTCCTAGCGGCATAATGCGTATAACTTATTTCAGGTATCTAGCCAGGGAAATGGTTGGATTAAGACGAAGACAATGAACGCCTTCGAAACTTCCGTTTCAAACCAACCTGGCTAGAAACCCGAGAAGATTTAAAGTTACAAATATTTATTTCCGTATATATCTAATACATATCATTATTCGGCTACCGACTGTAGTGCCGTATGTAGTAAGAACGGGCTTTAAACACTAGTAAAATATCAGCTACCGAAATGCAAATGCTTTGAGGTAAAAATGTTTTTGTAAATTTGAATGCGCTGTTCTTTCACCTTCAGTATTAGATCCTGCACAGTTAAGCTTTAGTTGTTTTTAAACAAATCTGAAGAAAGTAAATGAATGTGATCATAAAATGATAACCTTACCTTATTGACAATATATACATCTTTTCCAAGAAGGGCATCATCAACTTTCTTGTGCAGTACCTTTGTGGTTTCTCGGTCAGGAATTGTCACGCTAGATTCACTGGATTTTCTCTCTATCACTGTTGTACCCTTGCTGACTGAAATGGATAATTTATGATAGGATCTGATGTTGTTAATACAGATGAGTCACTATACTTTGTTGGTTGTAAACAAACAAACAAACAAAATATGATACGAAATTATTAACAATTAAGATGGTGCTAGCCATGTTTGTGTGACGAGATAAAATGTGTCCATGCTAAGTGTACGTATTGATCAGACCTGTTCTCAAGTCGAAACAAATCACAGTGTTGGCTGGACGGATATATTTAAAAATGCACAGCATATATTCCTAAGTGGAACTAAAAAATACAGGAACATATCTTCTTAATTCTTTAGGAACTCCTAACATAAGTTTGTGTTGCATCGCAGACAAATATTAAATATTAGTAGTAAAATTATACGAAATGATATTGCATTTTACCGTCAGCTTCTCCCTGTTCAAAAAATAGTGGAATACTCACAGAGCATAGAATAATGATTACTTTGACAACATAAATCTGATATTAGTTACGTTATGAATATTTACTTGCATTTACAGGATACACCGCGCTCCTTTTATTGTGTACTATAACACAAAGAATTGCACTATCTGGGTTTCATTTGGTATGATGATTATTAAGCAAAACCGGAATGAAAAAATTCAGGCAAGCAAGACAAGCAAATATGTCGGCACTGGCTGTTATTTTAAAATATAGGATCATTTCAAGGCATAAAAGGTACTATTAAGTTTTTGAGTAGCCCAGATAAAAAACTGATTTCTCTAAATCAGCGATCACATTTTTAAAGCTCTATTCAACTACAATTCACATGAAAAATGTTAACAGTGTTGAAATAACCAGTAACTACGTAATATGCATTTGGGATAAGCTAATACGGATGCCAGGTTGGTGGAATGAACTTTTCTCAGTATGTCCTAGCTTGCGCTTCAGTATTTGGTGGGAAATGGGCCAAAATTTCTGTCCTAACCAGATCAATGCCAACGAGAAATCGTTCAAGAGCCCATAAAATAGCATTTAATATATTACTGAAGTGATTAAATCCATTGCAAAATCGCCTTAATGTGCAGTATCATCCAGCATACCTGTTGTGTAAAATTTGTCGATTTCCACCATGTAGAGGCGTTTCTCATTGAGTGAGATTTGTACTCCAAACCAGTCATATTTGGGACCAAGGAAGACGCGGACAGCGACATTTGCATTTTTTTCACTTGAAACTGTAATACGGAAGGTGAATGGCTGATGGTTGAGGCGTCGTACTCGGGCCTTAATTTCCACATCATCTAGTTCCTGAGTGTCGTCTAGTGCGTTCAGGAGGTCAATATCGAAGTCTTCTAAATAAGTTTGGAGCACATCTACATCCAGATCCACGACTTTTAGACCAGGGAAATCAAGCTGTAACAAAATTCATATGTTTGCTTAAGTACTGAAAACGAAGTAGGCTCAAGGATTAGCATCGTATTGTCAGTCCAGTTTTATCTACACTTCATTAAACTGAACACCATATCTGTTTCATTGCAGGAACTTGGCAATAAGTAACAATGGGAAGTTGTTCTGCGCCATTGTGTATCATATAATATGTTACGCCTAATTTCTGAATCTTGAAATTCAAAAATTAGTATTTTATTTACTCTTGAATTATTACCTCCTCCTTTGTGTAAATTGGCAGCAAGTCCTTGTGCATTTTGAACAAGTTATCGATGTATTTGTGCAATCGGAAGAAAGCGGGATCACGGGTAGCTGTCTCGAAGTGTTCCATTACACCTGGCGGCATCTAAAATCAAGGTGCACGTTTACAATAAGATTTTATCTCTACTATGTTGAAATGTCCTCAGAAATTGAGATAAATATCAAATAACACTCCTGTTAGTGCATTAAAAGTACTCACATTGAATTTTCCCTTAGGATCGACGATTTGTCCCAACATTATATGCCCATAGTTGTGAAGAGCTCCATAGTATTCTGGATGCTTCGAATCAAAGGAAGGCTCCATGATTTCACCCAAAGTGTTAATTCCTTTAGTGTTGTTCAGAGAGTAGTATTCTCCGCTCTTCTGCTTGAGATGGATGGATAGATAGATAGATAGATAGATATATAGATAGATAGATAGATAGATAGATAGATAGACGGATAGATAGATAGAGAAAGAGAGAGAGGGAAAGGGGAGAGAAAACATACTGAGTCAAATATGTGAGTCTGTGGACTCTGCGAGTATTGACATTTAAACGACCCAGTTCCCTGGTTTTGCATTGTTTCTTCACATAAAGTTAAACAGAAGCATATTAGAGAGCATTAGGCTTACACAAACCTTTTAAGAAGAATTTCTTTTGCAGATCCCTTTTTTATTGTTACGTAACCAGTATACTTTTCTATAACAGCCTCATTTTAGTTTTCTTTAGATTAAGTGTATATATATATATATATATATATATATATACTGTATCTTAAACAGCTCGCAGCAAACTTAATTTATGAGTGTTCTACTAACTACAAGGTAGAAAGAGCCCAACTAGGGCCAGAGCTTATGAGTGTTATATACAAGCCAATTCTGCAAGGGCAATTTATAAAATAATTATAACCATCAGGTTCTGAAATTAAAAATATCTTGAAAAACCGCTCCATCTCTAATTTCATGCCCTATGGAGTAAATACATGATGATCTCTTTGGAGAATAACGATTTTCTTAAACTGTACGTCATAGATGAAGTAAGCCATAATCTGATTATAGTGATATCTGGTATTAACAATGCTTTAATCTTTGGTTCTTAGGAACCCTGCCTACAGGATAGCTGTCCCCTTTGCTTAAAACGTTCATTGATTTCCTTATTTATGCAAAAGAGTAATGACTCTCTTAGAGAAAAGAAAAGAGTAGATAGAAACGTGAACTGACGAATGAACCAATTTCAAAATACGTTAAAGCCTTAAGCAGCAAAGGGTGCTACATAGTGCAACTCTTGTGCAGCATATTTTCTATTCAGAATTACCAGTTGAAAGGCAGATAAGTGGGATAATACGTTTTATACTAAACAGGCTCAAATACACGATGTTTTAAAATTTAGCTTCAGTATGCGTATGCATACCTACATGTTCGAAAAGAATGATATGCTGATATTGACATAACTTAGTCCTACTCTTTAACTACTATTTTCAAGTGTAGTAAGCAGTGAAATCCGTCCAAGAAAATTATTGCAACTGAAATACCAGCCCGCCATCATTAAGCAATAAGCAACATATTGGATGTGTTTATGTGTCGTAATATGAGATTATAGGAATATCCATCTAATAAGGCTAAATCATTATACAATAACATTGGATGTGTTTATCTGTCGTAATATGAGAATATAGGAATATCCACCAAATGAGGCTAAATAATTTTACAATTATCATTGTAGCATATATATATATATATATATATATATATATATGATTACTCACAGTAACGACGGCCATTTGAGAAATAGCTTCCCTAATTCTTCTGGTGTAGTCCACCATGTCCTTTACTTTGATATGTTCAAGATCCTGAAATTCAAAGTTATCCGGTCTGGCAGGGAATTCGCCTCCTACGCGATATGTTGTCTGTGGGTAGAATCCATCTACAATTTTATCTTCCCATGAGAGAGGTTCCACGAACGGTAGGTCGTTGGAAAGGCGTTCCAGGTCGAAACGTGCAATAAGTTGGTGATGCATCCAATAAAATAGCTCCCCTTTACGATCCTTCTCCACGCCATATTCATGCTGTTTCCACCAGAAAGGAAAGTCCATGTGCCAGTGGCTGTGATGAGCATTCATACCTACATCTTCGCCCAAGTATGCCACGCGCTGTTCGGGATTCCGGATCGTTCCTGTAGAAATAAATTATACTTATATATCTTTTGTAAAATAAAACCAAAATTGGCAGCATACTAGGTGTCAGTTAGGATGAAAGTATAAAGCTATATAACACAGTGGTTACACCACACTCCAAAACAATTAATATTCTCATTGTTTCGAAAACCATTAGGATTTATAAAACGCGATATAAAGTGTATAAGTAACATCTGATATCTTATTTTATGCCTGTTTTATAATTCAGTTAGAAGACACTACACGAAAACCCTAAATTGCAGGAATAATATTGCCTCAGACAGCATAAATCTCAGCTATACTAATTTAGGTAAATAGTTGATTGCAATATTTATCGTCCAGATATTTGCATGCCATATGTCTGCACACGGTGCCAACAAACCTACCATTCTTGTAAAATATCTGTATAGAAATTAGAAGTGCACTATGTACTTGTGTTTCAGTTAAATCGGAGCTTCTGGATACTATTTCATTTATGGTTTGAAAACTACTGTGAGGCACAACATTTTTGGGCATCTTAAGTGTTTTCTTAGGCCCCACCCCAAAAAATTGTTGCCCCACAAATGCTCAGAGACGAAATCGGTTCACCATATTAACTTTTGGCTTCGTTATTCTCGACTCTGGCAATGAAGTGCAGGACTGACAGAAAATACAGGAGCCTCTCAAAAGGTTGTGCCTCAAAACGCATACTGTAGATTATATTTATTTATTCTACTGTTGCAGACGCTGCTAAAGTTGAGCATGCTGAAGTAATAAACTCAAAGTGTGGTTTATATAACTTAAAGACAAGATGTCACTAACATTAGACGTACCTGTGAAGTTCATTCTGACAATTGCTGGTTCCTGTCGCATCTTTGCCTTGTAAGCAGCGTGAATCACTTCACTGTTGACGAAAAGGTGGGGATATATCTCATAGGGTGGTGGAAGTACAATTCCTCTAGTATCTTCGCGATGCAGCACCGCTACGCTGAGAGCATAAACGAACTGCCCCTCATTGATACGGTCACGGCACCAGCAGGCTGTTCTCAGGAAGGTGTCCCAATCTTGGGCGAAAAATAGTGACTCGAAAACCGTAATCATTTGCTCACGATGTTTGTTGTTAAACAGAGTGAAAATAGTACCTCTGGGGAGTGTCAGTCCTGAGTTATAGTACTTCACTAATGTCTTAACGCTTTTGGGGTGCTGAAAATAAAGGAGAACACAGAATCACATTTTGAAACTTTCCTAACTGAAAAGCTATGGTTGGGCAGTAGAGTAGATAAACTTTGTCCTGGGAAAAATTGGAACCAAACATGTATTATTCAAAATGGAGCTACTATACCTTCCTCCTCTAAAATTAAAATGTTATTTCAGGAAAAGCTCTCGAATACGCTGTTAAAACTTTAAATGTATTCCATGGACATAATAAGAGCACTATCCATGGTTCACTTGAAAATATTATATAATTTTTCCCTTATAAACACCTTCCAACATACTACTTTAATTGCGAGTTTGGTCATGAAGTAAGTACTTGTGTGCAGAACAAGACAATGTATTTTTTGTTAGAATGAATGACTTACATTTATGTTTAAGGGGAGTCGACTCTATCCTAGCATGCTAAATTTGACAAATTTGATGTACCCTTTCTAAACAACTATTGCTTTTAGGATTATAACTTTTTACAGGCATAGTATATAAATTTGTGAACACTTCACGACACTTTGTGAATATTTGAGTTTTTACTAAGTTTCTATTTTTCAAGAGAAAAGTTGAAATATTTTAGCCAAAACCTTTTACAAAATTAAAAATTGCAAAAAAGGCCTGTGTTAAAATATTGTTGGTTATGGTAACAATAACTGGTAAAATTTTCATCTTCTTTCTTCAATAATTGCTGAGAAAAGGTACACTAAGTTGAAACAATTAAAATTATGGAAAACCTAATGTAACGGAAATGTTACTTTTCCGGTGCTTCCTGGCCCATATGACAGATTATCTGGATCCTCCTGCATCTCAGATGCAAGATTTTCCGAGGAGGACAGTTCAAAACCAAACATATTTTCAGTTTATCTTTCAGGCATATTTACAACTACTGACCACGTCCACGCGATGAATTGTAATGTATGCAAACTTTTCCAGTATCTGAGGGTATTAATAAATTATTTCTTATAAATTAATATCAAAATGATCAGAAAAGTCTGCAAAAGTTTTTAAGGAAATAACAATATGATCCTTATACATTTTTCGGAGCTGGCTAAGCTTACACTTAAGCACTTTAGTACCCTATCCCTGTTGTTCGCTTTCTCTTAAGGCATTATACATCATGAAACACATGAATATATATTTTAGGAAAGTATTTAATTAAAAGTAAATTGCCTAAGCCAGAATCCTTAGAGATGAAACCACTGTAATGCTCCTTCAGCAATCCACAGATGAAATGAGTTATATATATATATATATATATATATATATATAAACAATGCAACTGGTAATATTAAAAATACCTTGTATTTATCCAGATGTTGCACAGGATCATAGTTTTTTCCAAGTTCGGCCTGTTCCTTGAATCTGTTGGGTTCATGCACTTTGTTGCACAGTCGTAGTATCTCTCGCTGCTTTATTAAAAAGTCCTTATCCGCTAGGTAAAATACAGAAAAATGCATAAATAAGTAATAGCAATTACTTTCAGCATAAAAGTGTTTTCAGGCATAAATAAATAACAGCTTTTCTACAGTGCAGTATTCCTTAGCTATACTTTAATCTGAGTCTATTCGTACAAAAATTATGACTTAGCTATACACGTTCGTAGAAAAATATAGTGCATCATTATTTCCGCAATTGCAAAGGCATTATGTTAAACGTCATAATCATAAACCTAAGATCCACGAATGTTTAGGCTGAAATTGTTGATAATATCTATATATATATCTATATACTCAATGAAAATGAATAAGAGCAAATATTAAGTATACCATTAAGATATGCACAGTTCTTCTATTTTAAACTTATGCTACATCTGACTTAGAATATTATTATTTCTTCAGATACTATTCATAATCTTCTGTACATAGCATAGGTGGTGGAAAGTACCTGATGTAAATGTACTGCTGCTTTAGCTTCAGGAGCAATGTTTCCTGCGACAAGTGTAAAATAGATTCTCTAGGATCATTGCTTTAAGCTCTTTAGCATACATTAAAACAGTAATAATTATTTGCTACGGGGAATGGAATAAGTTAGCAAAAACGCAAATAAAATTGAAGTTTATTGGAGTGGCATTGCCATAGTATACACTGGAAGGGGAAAAAATGAACTTTCTCCAAACTTCATTTTCTAAAGCAATATCTAATTTAGTTCACTGCATTCTCTTATTTCTAAACTTATTATTCTAAATATTATTGTCGGTTAACAGAGAATTAAACGTTTTTTCGAGCTGCAGGGGAAGTAATTTAACACTCACAGGTTAAAAATACAAAAGATATTGAAAGAATGTTGCTATATTATTCAGCTCACCAGGCCTGAAATATTGAATAAATGTTTACTTCGAATAATTACGAAAACGTAATCATTGAAAGTAGTTCTCGTAAAACCTTTTTACCATTAATTTGAAGTTCATAACATAATAGCACAAAACTTCTAATTCTTCGCACTAAAAAGGAGGTGACTTTATTATGCCTATTCCGTGGTCCTAAAATCATATTCTTAGATGTTAAAAAATTTTCTACAGTCAGCATAATTTATTTTAAGATTTCCTTAACATAAACATAAGTAATGTAGTTTCGAAACATCAGATGTCTTAAAATAAAATATAGAGAAAATAGACACCACAGAATTAGTATACTGTAAGTATATCCATTATGCCAACATTAAAAACAGAAGGAATAGACTATAGTCATTAAATATATATGATACTGCGGCTGAGGAACAAATAATATATAACCGTACGTAAAGGTAAGAAGCTACACAAGTTACAGAAATCAGTATAATGGAATTAAATTTATTTTCAATTTAGATTTTACAATACTATTTTCAGAGACACATTTGTCCCAAGCGCAGGCAGCAGGCGTGGCAGACTAAATAATATGCATAGCACCTTAGCCAACGATACCTCCTCTTAAAACCATTAGCTTTCTATGTAAACTGTTTTGAGTGCCTTGTTAGTATCTTTAATTCTTAAAATAACAGATTTTAGATATATTTGAATATTAGTGTAAAACTGAATAAATTAATATTTTGCAGTGGAGTTTACCTGGAACATCAGCTTGAACCCCAGAATCACCTAGGTGGTAAAATACCAGCCCTAGAATGACTGCTAACAACAGTTTCAGCTGCATCATCAAACGAACAGTTGCTTCAGGATTCGGAGTTCTAAGTATTTATACCGCCTGCCCAACATATTCATATTAGTATTATAGCCGACATAAGGGCCAATAAAGTGACGTGTGAAATCAGTAGAACGATCCACGCCTCTCTCTTCGCTATATCCCCACTATCCTATTGTCCCTACTAGTGTTCAAGTATGCCGTGCGCATTTGGACGTCTCATTTGTTATGATAAACTCTCCACGCAGCCCTAATTAGTAACGCCAGCTGGTTCATAATTGTGCGTTTTTTTCAATTCCCTTACTCCGGAAGTGCTGCTGAATTGTTTTTTTTCTGATAAATGAGGTTTATGATTTAATAAATGACTACCGTAAAAGTATTGTGCAGCAGCACTATTTTGAATGAAACTTATAAACAGCATATCCTTTTTGCCGGTTAAGGTAACAAACACAGCATGTTCCTGGGCAAAGAACTTGGGCATTATTTCCGGCTCTGATAGTGACGGGACATAAACGTTTCTATTCTTATTGACATCTCACTTTTCATGAGATTTACGAATATTTCAACTAATGAAAATATTTAAATGTTAGTTTTTGCTGAGCTTGTAATCATGATCTATGAAAGTCAAAGAAAACCCATTTAGACTAGGGCGTACATATATTAGTCAACCCTTCCAGGAGCTGTGTGTTTAACCAGTATAATGAAGAGGGGGATAGAGAGGGATGATCACTTCACATGAAGCTGCTATGGAAAGGTGTGGACAAACATACTATACAAAAGGAAGGGAGAACTTGCAATAAATTAAATCGTTGTTAAAGCAATTTTTAATAAATAAGAAAGGTTTTGAAATGTGAAACTAAAAAACCTGCAATGTACAAGCTGTTAGTGGAAGACACAAAATAATACTACAAGTTTATTGGGGGTTGTTCCTGATAATTTTAACCACTCATAAGCAAACTGATTCTGCTGAAAAAATAGTGGCAGGTACCTTTGAGGGGACCTGGATTAATTTAGGAAACCTATTGTTTTGTCCTTCAAGCAAATAAAGCTAACATTATTGTTTGTTTATTCAAATGTTTCAAAATATAGTTAGGTGCTTAAACATTAAATATTTGGGCATTTTAATTGTTAAAACCTCAATTACCGTTTTAGATTTTCAGTCGCTAATTCCCAATTAAGCTGTCAAGTCAAAAGCTGAACCATCTTGTAGAATAAATTTTACCTGTTTTCACTCCGAGTAATATTACTTTGGTTCATATACTTTATATTATGGTAAGCTTTATGAATTAATGTAATGGAAACAAACTGGAATATAAAACCACGTTAAGTTTTTGACGCCCTTTCTGTAGACTGTGCGAAACTCTAAACGGTAAGCTGATTACATACATCAACTAGTAACTTACCAGATTTGTGTCTTAGAAGCATATAATTAGTTCACTTTTAATTGTTTATATGATGCATGAAGAAGTATCTAAAGCTAATGGGGGGATGCTATTCCCTACGAATAAGCACGAGAACATATATTTCTGAGCGCTACAAAAGAATTAAGAGAGCAAGGAAGCTTTAAATACGTTTCACGATATATTCGCCCATCTAAATCGAATACTGAGTTGAATGTTTGCAGTATTCATATTAAAATATCCCTAAAGATTTTCATTGAAGAGAAGAATCTAATGTATTACATTCATATGGGTTTCTTTACATCTATCCCTTATTAGTGGATATTTAAATTATTCTTACGAAAGCTTATTTTCCTAACTACTGCAGGTTAATAGATAAACCTATCCGGATATAGCTGCATTACACTTTTCGTTACAGGTACAAAGGGAATAGCGATAATTAAATGTTTAGAACTGGACGCATACGCTGGTTTCAAAATTCCATTGTCTTTCCATGACAATGCGAGAAACAATTGAAAATCGACAGGACTTTAAAAGAATGGCTAAATATTGAACAATTCGAACTATTAATAATAGATATCTGGGAAATGACTGATGCCACAAAAATTTATTTAAAATAAATTTTGTGATTTAAAAAGATGTACATTTTCTGGATAGTACGTTTTCGTCTATCGCTTGAAGTTTACCAGTTATACAAGATTATACAAAATCCCCCCCCCGAATGAAGAGGACTTCAAAGGCTATTCCCAGAAAACTAAAGATATACATTTTATTTATCATGTAAATATCTTTAATAAATGGAATTTTAATCAAAATCACTAGAGCCATTTTTTAGAAAATAAAAAATTTCGAAAACTGTTCTATGTAAAGGTAGTTTGTGGTAGGGGGATTTTCTTGAAAACCTTCGTGTCGCATCTTTGGAAGGCATTGAACCTAAATACCAAGTTTGGTATTTATTATGCTTTTCATTTTTGAGTTATGCTGTTCACAGACACACACACAAACAAACACAAGGCCTTTTTTGGGTTCAAGGGGTCTCAAAACATAATTTCCGGTGAAATCTCGGTATCGAAGGTTTGGGTGGAAAGCAATATCTTCTCTACCTACCATGTATGTACCATATTTGATCCTTTCTTAAGATTTATAATGGCTATTTTAAAAAATTAGTATTATGCTAATATTCGACAATAAAATACAAGTATTTATAAGTGGTTTATTTTGTAAAACTATAGTTTTCCTCAATAAAACTGTAGTGTTTCTTATTATTGTAGTATTTTAGAATAAGAATCAAAATCCATGCAATTAGAGTCAAATGAAGCCCCGTCAGCATCCAAGCGTGCCATCACACTGGTTATTTTATTTGGGCCCATCCCGTACTTTACCACAGGCATATTTGACTGCAGTCGCTGGGATTCGAGCTCATGACGTTTAACTTAAAATTAATGGCCAGTCCATTTCGTCTCGCTTTCACAAATCATTTCTCTGTAAGGAACATGAAAGCCGGTTTAGGAATTAGAGGGAGAATGACATGAGTAGCGAGATACTCCAGCATTAAGAGGATAAAGAGCAATCAAATACTGTAAATACCAATTTCCAAACTACCCCTTTACTGGGTCTTTTAATTTTAAAGATACATTATTGTGCTTTTGTAAAAGACAATAAAAAATGAACCTTTTACGATGAATAACTGAAATATGAAGCATTATCGCACATACGTTACTTTATACATATGTTGCTTAGTATAAAAAGCTGCGCTTTGCTATCTTTATTTCACGTAAAAAGTGTATCAGATTGTCTATACCAGAACATAAGTGTAATTTTCGTTTCTGCATAAGAACTAGATCCTTAATTTAATGATTTTAAATTAGTGCTGGACAATTAATTACTGCTTTACTATATATTAAGGAATGCATTATATTGATGATGTTTTAGTATTCTAACAACCTGTTGCTTTGTCTCACACTCACTGCCAAATTTTAAGATTGGGACTGTCCAGCTTGTCTCCACATTCCAATTTAAATTGTATTTAGTGGTCACTATAAAGAACTTGAGTGAACAAAGAAGGATATGTCAATGAAGTCACTGCTATCAGATCTATAATAGTATATTATCATCTAAAGTGTTGCTATTCACTCTAGCAAACCACACATACATTCGTAAAGTGCCATTACGAACAAGGGCCATTGTCATACTGATGTCGCATATTGAGCTGCGATTTTTTATAGTGAAAATACATTGAACAGAAAATTATCTGTCTCGGCTATCTCTCCCATAGAGTCCCTATTCGCCGGGAAAAAATTACGTTTTAAGTTGTAACGGCTGACTTTGGCGTTGTCTTTCGCTCAACGATTTGGTGCTATCTTTATATAAAACAAGTCTATACACATATTTATAATAAGTCCTTATAAAGAAATAGAGTATTATTGAATACACATAACATACACATTCAGACGTTCCAGCAGTTGGATCATTCATAATTAACACATTTATTTCTCAATTCTGTTTAGGAAAAATTAAATCACACTATGCCTGCATGGGGACATAGAACTAGTGGAAAGAAAATACTCTATTCCTTCGTTACTGTATCAACGTAATAGCGGATGGGACAGGATAATAAACTTTGCTCCGTACCGAGGCTGTATGTATTTGTACGCCAGACCGCACTACAAATAACTTACAACCAAGATTTCTTGTAGCGGAAAAAAAAACGGCCGCTGTTAGCTTTCATTTCTTTTCCAGCGATGGCCGCCTCCAAAACAAGAACTGAAGACATAAAATTTGCACATTTGTATATGTTTTCTCGTTTAATACTTTTTAAACACCGATATATACAAGGAATTATATATTATTAGTGAATCGTTTTAGTTTGTAAATAATTTTCTTCTCAAACTTGGGTCTATGGGAGAAAAAGGCGAGTCACGGGCATCTTTGTTTTCGATTTACTTTCACTAAAAACTCCCAGCTCAATCTGTCTGGCCCCTTGTAAGTACAGATACTGAGAATGACAACTAACATTCCTGTACAACTGTTTCTACCGAGCGGGATGGCTCAAGCGTCAAGAGGCCTGAGCTATCCGCATGGTCCGCATTCGGGAGATCCAGGATCGATCCCTAGCTAACGCCCACTCTGGCCCATGGGTTTTTCGTGGTTTCCCCGGGTCGACAGGCGAATGCCGGGGTGTTTCTTCTACCACGACTCTGCTCCCTCTCATTTCCTGTACCCCTCAACTTCCTTGTCATCTGTTTCAGAGTGGTGGGACTAGGCGATGGTGTTCGGCGGGTTGCGGCTAGGCGGTGGTTTGCGCTCTGTAAAGATTTCTTCCCTGGCGTCGCTGCGATACCGCTCATTTAGGTCTCTCCTCCGAGTGGGCTCCGGCCCTGGGATCCTGGAGGTTGGTGGCTTATGGGCAGGGACCGGGCGGTGTCGGGTGTGTCCTATCTGGAAACGTTAGAGACACCGTCCATCTTGCGCCCGTCGGCATCTAGATCTGGTGGCCCATCGGGTCTCTCCCCTCATTCCAGTCTCCTAGGGGTCCCGTAAGCAGATAGGGCCGCTACGGCCCACTTGCGGTTCTCTGCCCCGGTTCCGGGGGCCCCTCCGTGATGCGTACTTTTACCTTTACCTTTACAACTGTTTCTAGAGAGAAGGTGGAGGTGACAGTGTAGCAAAGGGGTGTCAAAGATTGGCGCTAGTATAGAGTAAACCTCGAAATTCGCTTGAAAACCTATCAAAGTAGGTAGTAATTGATTTTGAAACTAAATTTAAGACATTAACAAACTAAACGGAATAATTTAGGAATTCGCATGGGATTTCGTTGATAATAGACTAATTATGTACATACCTTATCCGTTCTAGATATCCTGCAATGTTCTGTTCTGACAATCTTAAAACACAAAGAGAAACTCCCACTGTTTGTCACGCTTATTCTACAATGAACCGTAGACAAAGTGGGGCACGGCAACTTTTTGTTACAGCGTATAGTTTTCTTTTTGTCTTCATTGAGTATTCTACATCCTAGGCGGTGGAATGAATGAGCCTATACAACCATCAAATTCTTCTGGCACAGTATAAAATCAGGTGCCGGACAAAGATTGAATACACACCGGCGGCTAATTAGTAATGAAATTATTCCGGTTTCTAAGCAGTTGAAAATTACCTGGCGCTTATGTGTGAGAAATGTATGTTTATGGATTCGCTGCTCTCCAACGAGACGAAAGTATTTGGATGTAAAGCAGTTTTTGGCGAGCATTTCCGTTACCTTTGATACAATTAGAAATTCAGAGAGTACTGATTTTAGCTTTCTTGTGATTTTATTGCGAAATATTTTGTTCATTGCACTTTCTAAGTTGTCGTGTTTGGTACGACACACACGTAAGTAGGATAAGAATGAGAGAACGGGAACAATGGGGTATTGTTTTGATCAGAAAAATAGGATTAATGACCCTTTGTTCTGTGCTGCCGACTCCGCCCCCTTGCTTTGTGGCCTGGCCCGATAAGCCGCTGAACACGCCCCTTCTTTGTGCTCTACTAGCATGCCGCCAGAGAGAGGTGTAGAACAATGGACTATTGTCCTTTTGTGGCCTTACCCTCAGAAGCCGCTGACCACGCCCCCTCCTTTGTGCTCTACTAGCATGCCGCCCGGTAGAGGTTTTGTAATTGGCTATTGTCCTTTTGTGGCCTGACCTAATGCCGGTCTCGGTATAGGAGAACAATGGGGTATTGTACTCGTCGCTAATGGAGGTGGGTCTTTGTTGGCTACTGATGCCGACAGTCGGGAATCGTCGAACAATGGGTTATTGTTTTCGTCGCGCGCAGCCTCCGCAAATCGATGTAGGTGACAATTGTGTCAAACAATCAGGTAATGTTCGTCCATGCATAACATTGTCTAACATATTGAAGAATGAATCAAGGGTTTATACTGCTAAAGTCCTAGCATCGCGCCTCTGAAGGGCTGGACGCAAGCCCTCGATTGAAGCATCCCCACCGCATGTATCTTGATTGATTAATGTAATTAAACGCTACTCGTCGATCGATGAATACGATTAAGTATTTTTGATTGATTAATGTAATTCAGTGTATATGAATTGACTCGCGCCCCTGGTCGCCATCGTATATGCGTGTGTGGGTGTTAAGGTGATTATTACGCGTGTATAAACAATACGACTAATAACACTTGTTTAATTCTACTTTTGAGGGAAAATATATTTTTGGTTTATAAGAATATTACATCACTTAGATGAGTCGATGACTGAAAGGACAGAGTTGTCGTAACGAGACGTTAACGTGTGATAATTTTGCTGAAAACCAGCGCGCGGTCCATCCAGTACACGCTGCCCCACAAGAGTGAGGGTCTCACATCTGCAGGCAGACTAGCTGGTATCCCCTCCCTTCCCTCTCCATGCAGCTCACAGCCTGTCGCGCGCGCGCTCTAGCCGACAGAGCCGAAAGCTCGCTCTTCCACTCAGCGATGAAGGTGCCGGAAGTAGCCATTTTAAGAGTTTAACGAACACATGGCGGCAATGTTGACTCGCTGGAAACAACAAGCATAAATCATTTGAAATGGACGATAAGCAACTTCGCGCTTCAAGATATGTTTTCTAGTATTGTCTACACGCAGGGTCGGCTCTGAAAAATAAATACGGTTAACGCTATAGCTGAACATTACATATGTTATGAATAAATAAATAAATAAATAAATAAGCTTTCTTGACGATAATATAAATTTAGCGTTAGTAATGAAAATAAATTATCCTTGTTACTCTTTTAATTAACGCTAGTTAAAGAACGTTCATAAATAAAACTCAATAGAAATATGTAACGACAGCCGTGGAAAATATACAGAACATTGACTTTAAAAACAGACATTCTCGATAAAGCACTCCACCCACAGCGCAATCACGCACATAGGCATGGACTTTAAAAGAGATATTGTCGATAAGGTACCTCACTGCCAACGCAATCACGCACATAGGCATGGGCTTTAAAACAGATGTTGTCAATAAAGTACCCAACCAGCTCACACAAAGTACCACAGCAGCCAACGCAGTCATACGCATAGGCATGAACTTTAAAACATACATTGTGGATAAAGTATCGCACTGCCAGCGCAATCATGCGCATAGGCATGCACTTTAAAACAGACATTGTCGATAAAGTACCGCACTGCCAGCGGAAACACACGCGTAGGCATGGACTTTAAAACAGACATTTTCGATAATGCACTCCACGCGCATAGGCATGGGCTTTAAAACAGACATTGTCGATAAAGTACCTCACACGCCAACGCAAACACGCGCATAGGCATGGACTTTAAAAGAGGCATTGTCGATAAAGTACCGCAACCCACTTACACAAGCAAGCACATAGGTAGGGTCTTTAAAACAGACATCCTCAATAAAGTACCCAACCAGCTCACGCAATCACGCGCATAACCGTGGACCTTAAAACAGGAATTGTCGATAAAGTACCGCACTGACAGCGCAAGCACCCTCGTAGGCAGGGACTTTATAACAGTCATTACCGCTAAAAAAATCGCATCCACCACGCAAGCTCTCTCTCTCTCCTTTGCAGGTAGGAACTTTAAAACAGACGTTGGCAATAAAGCACTCCACGCGCATAGCCATGGACTTCAAAACAGGCATTGTCGATAAAGTACCACACCCGCCAACGCAATCGAGCTCATAGGCATGGACTTTAAAACAGACATTTTCGATAAAGTACCCAACCGGAGCAAGCACGCTCGTAGGCAGGTGCTTTAAAACAGTCATTGCCGGTAAAAAAAACACATCCATCACGCTAGCACTCTCTCTCTCTCACTCTCTACATTACGCCAACGGTTTATATAGCGGTTTACACATCCTTGCAAAAATATGTTGTACACCCTTAAAGAGTAAACCCTGTATCTACCTGTGTTTCCTCACTGTACTTAGAGGCTTAATGGATGGGATTCCTGAGAAGAGATAGGATCTAAAGCGAGTGAACGGATTTTTCCCAAGACGCCGGGAATTACATCGAGAGAAACAAGGATAATTTATTTTTCATTACTAACGCTAAAATTATATTATCGTCAAGTAAGCTTATTTGTTTATTCCATTTAAACAGATTGGTGTTTCAGCAGCCACATCCAAAATTATTTGATCCAGCATCATTCCAGTGTAATAAGTATCAGAATTCTCTGAAAGATAACGTGTCTATTCACATTCGAGGGGTCACTGGTTCGAATCTCGGTTAGGTGATTTACCGTGCAAGGCAAGCACTCCCATTAACGATCTTTATAAGCGTGGGTGTAAAATACTTTCCTACGGGATATGGTGTATAGATCCGGTACGTAAACATTCGTTACTTGCACAACTATTATTCCCGTAACAAAGATGAAAAGGCTACTGTAAAATGTCCTTGACTGTTTAGATATGCAGTGTCTAAAGCGGTATTGAATACCAGAGGGAAATCGAACTCTGAACTCAAACTAAAAATTACACGGACTTTCAAAACATGCATTCTTCTCTTAGTAAAAACATAACATAGGACGAGAACTTTTATTAAACACCCCTCCCTTCAAAAGATATTTTGAATATTCCAGCAGAGAGATCGAACTATTAGGAAGACTTCTAATTATAAATTTCATATTTGTTTAAAAGCTCTTTCTTCACCAGTGATCTTCGAAAAATTCGACGAGTTATTCAGTTGCATACCCCTTGCAAAAATACGGATACATCCCTGAAGAGAGATTATAGCAGCAGGTCTCGGGAAATTCCCGGTAGCTGTGTACTGTCCTATAGCCCATTTACGGTCAATGTCAGACCCTTTCCCATTAAGGCGTGTATTGTGTTTTTAAAATGATTTCTCATTCTCCTGAAAAAAAACCATCCTTAGTGGAAAAGCCTGCTCATATAGATGACGGTGTAAATATCCTAACTTGTTATATACTCCTCAAATTCAAGAATTGCTTGCATGATAGCGACGATTAAACTAATTTTTATGGAATGCTAAACAAATAAATATGATTTGGAGTGGGTGATATGAAGAATATGGTATTTAGAATTAAAATGAGAGAGGGAATTCAACTTAAGCAATATAATGTATCACCGCTGATATTTTTTCTTTGTGTGTCTTTGAAGCTAACCCGTTTTAAGGACTGCTTTATAGATGATTGAAATAATTGATGAATGACAGTCTTATTTAACAAGGGCAAAAGGTGTTTAAAGCCTGTTTTGATAAAACTACTTCGTGGTAACATGTGAGTTTTGAATTCGAGAGGTCGCGGGTTCGATTCTAGGTGACCGCCCTGTCTGACATTAGGACCTGCACGAAGGTCTACGAATAAATAGATACAGGGCAAGGCCTCCCATTAACGGGTTTTATAACCAAGGGTTCAGACGGTAACATCTATGTACTGCATTCGGAGGTTGTGAGTTCAATTCCCACAGCTGACACTCCTGATCCCGAGGTTTTTCGGGTTTCCCTGGTTGCTAGGCAAATTCTGCGATGGTTCATTAAAACACCGAATTTTTTCCTCCAGCCTGTTTCACCTACATTCTCCTTTTACTCAGGCTTGCATCTCTCCGGCTCTGGCTGGTAATTTTTAATACTGAACATCGGCACTCATGCGATACAAATGCTTTATGCATAAAGAAACGTAGATGTGTGTTGCATGTAGCTAAAAGGACAGGGATGGCGTAGTGTTTAAAGCAGAAATTTTCGCACCCTCGAGGTAAAATACAGGGAATACCTCAAAACATGCATTCTGAGAAGATAAGGTGTAAATGTCCTGCATATAGAGTGCTATCCTTAAACAGACGCAGAAGGAATGGAAAGCCATTCGAATGTACGGTTTTTACTTCTGTTTTGACGCGACAGCATATACAGATAGTGATTCCCCATTCTTAAACATGTCGACCGCTTACTCTGTTCTCGCATTTTTTCGTGGTTTTCCCTGGTCTGCATGCGAATGCCTGAGTGGTGTATGCTAGCGCCATTTCCTTTCATTCTATATAATTTGCATCTTTCACGTATGCTTCTAGGACCCCTTGTTTGGATTACCGTCGGCCACTCGCTCAGACCTGAGATTTTTCGTGGTTTTCCTTGGTCTGCAGGCATATGCCTGAGTGACGTATGCTAACACGATTTCATTTTATTTCATTCGCGTCTTTAACGCATGCTTCTAAGGCCCCTGGTTCGATTTTCCGTCTGTCGCTCACTCTGACCTCGGCTTTTTCGTGATTTTCCCTGGTCTGCAGGCGAATGCCTTGAGTGGCGTATGCTACCACGTTTTCGTCTTTCTCATGTGCTCTTAGGGTCCTTGGTTTGATTTCCCGTCGGTCGCTCACTCTATCCTGGGATTTTTCATGGTTTTCCTTGGTCTGTGGACGAATGCCGGAGTGGTGTATGCTATCACGATTTCCTTTGATTCTATATAATTTGCATCTCTCGTTCCATTCACATCTTTTTTTTCTTCTAGGTTTCGTTGCGCATGGTGAATGCTTGCTCAAAGGATACTTGTCCCTTGCTCGGTTGACAACCTCACGAGTTAAGCATCCGAATCTGCACGATTATACCCGAATAATACGTACATCTTCACAATACTTTACACTTACTCTAAGCATCCGAACCTGTACGGGGAACGTCCGAACACCTCCGAACAATACATCATCGTTGCAATATTTTGCTCCCTACTCTAAGCACCCGAAGCTATACGAAGACCTATGAATACATGCAATCACAAATAAACATCTCTGACCGACTCTCTAAATACTCGAACATGCAGGAAGATCTACGGAAATGTGCTTACCAGAACTCATAATCAGATTAGAATGACCGTGTTTAATGTAGGTATTTATTTACAACCATAACAAGGACACATCGCTTCTAAACAGTGTCTTAGACAGGAGTTTTCTCTTTAAGACACGTTATGTATACTATTCGTATGTTTAGACTCAATATAGGTTCCAAACTTACATATCGGAAAAAAATTTTGCAGGCAATTTAGGGCACTCTTGAAGATAAGATAATTTTATCGAGGATTCTCTTAAAGGAAGGTATGCCATGCAACAATTTACCAGATAATGCTTCTTATATATGCTTACAATTGCGAGATGCATGTAACCGACAATCCACTAATTTGTTCACCGTTTTGCTCAGACGCTTTACAAATCTATATTGGGCGTGAAAGACTTGTAATTTTGCTCAGAGGCCTCTATCAGGCATTAGGTTCTTTTACACGCCGTAAATCTACGACACGAGACAACCGGCTTTACTTCCCTTCCGAAGGAAGCCATGCTAAGAATTTTTACGCCCGAAAAAATCCATCGCCCTCCGCTGGGTTTTAACCAGTGACCTCGGGAACTAGAGGCTAGCATAATAACCACTACACCACGGAGGACGACACACAAATAAGATCTTTTGCTTGTAACAAACCAGCTAATTGAGTGGAATGGCTCAGGTGGTAACGTCTGTGACTTGCATTCGGATCGAGGGTTCAATCCCAGCAACCTACACCGCCCTGACCCCCAGAGGTTTTTGTGGTTTCCCTGGTTGCTAGGCGAATGCTGTGAAAGTTCGTTCCACCTCTGAATTTTTCGTCTCATCGTTTCACCTCCATCCTCATTTTACTTTTTTCATCTTCTTTGTTGTTTCAGGGTTGAAAGTGTCGGAGGGGGAGACTCGGCATAAGCACAGCAGGGAAAAGTATGCTCTCTGTAACTTTCATCCACGGAATGTGGGTGGTCCTCGAATCCTGGACCTCTCAGGAGATGTGTAAGTCTGTAGTCCTCGAGAGCAGCCATAAGTTGCGCCAATTACTACCAGGGAATTTTTTAATCCTAGAAGGAAGGGGCCCTGCTCTCTACCCTGCAGATGTTACCTGCCTCCACACACGTCTCGCACCTCCCAACCGTGAAATTAAACACCCCAGCAATGTCTGGATAATGTATTTTATAAGAATAGGTTCTTGATATTTCAAAGTTCTGTTAACCAGCGTCGAAATTGATTAACACAGTTTCTCGATCCTGTCATGCTACAACTTTAGATGCTTTCAGCTTACTTATAATTTCTCCAATCTCCACCGTATGATCACTAATAGCAGCCTCTTTCGATGCAGTTAGTAACCTCAATATATTTACCAGTCTATCCTGATTTTCAAGCGTAGATATCACTGAATTCTCACCATATGAAGACTTCAAATTCACGCGACTTCTGTTGTATTCTGACTCCTCACCTACAGGAAACTCGAGTTCAGGAGAAAGAGTCGATTCAGTATAACATGTTACTCTATGAAGCTTAAATCTTGACAAAGAACGATTCTTAAAAATCCGATCGCATATACAGCATTTAATAACTCGTTGTCCTCCATGTGTAATGTATGAAAATTGAGTTTCTCATACGGTGGTTGCACAGACTTTCTCCGGAAATAGCTCATGCTAAAACTGTAAAGGAATTAAATGAAGACGTGAGTGCTAACGCTCGAAGGAATTAAAAACGAATGAATGAATTCACAACACGCAACTATGTATATATCTCGGATAAGGACAGTGGAGTGAACCTCGAGCTATGCATAGCAGCGGACAGGATGCTCTCTGGAAACATTAGTCATCTAGACAGCAATTATTCACGGAGTCAGTAGACGTCAGGTTGGATGGAACAGACTACAATTTCAAATCTTTAAAGGGTTGGGGCCCCCGCCCTTTGACTGTCACGTCTCCTGGACCATCCTAAACACGTAACGTAACATGGCCTAATTACAAAATGTAACAACCTAATCATAATATGTAACAGCCTAATCACAACATGTAACAGGTTAATCACAATATGTAACACCCTAATCACGATATGTAACAGACTAATCCGATATGTAACAGCCTATTCACGATATGTAACAGCCCAATCACAATATGTAACAGACTAATCACGATATGTAACAGACTAATCACGATATGTAACAGCCCAATCACAATATGCAACAGCCTAATGACAATATGTAACAGCCCAATCACAATATGTAACAGCCTAATCACAATATGTCACAGCCTAAACACAATATGTAACAGCCCAATTACAATATCTAACAGCCCAATCACAATATGTAAAAGCCTAATCACAATATATAACAACCTAATCAGAAATTGTACTAACATTCAGAAGGCCACAGATCATTAACATGCAGGTGACAGAGACGCGCGACAAGTTGGAACGGTCCGAGATTTGGAAATGTTAGGCACATCCAGCGCAATGCAAGCTGTTCACATCTGTACAGACCACCAAACTTTAATTCAGAAGGTAACAGTTCATCGAAATGTAGATGGTAGAGGCGCGCGACAAGCTGGAACGATTCAGGAGCTGGAAATGTTAGGGACATCCAGCGGAATGCAGGCTGTACAGATCTATACAGACCACCAAACGTTAATTCAGAAGGTAACAGTTCGTTGACATGGTAGAGACGCGCGACTAGTTGGAACGGTCGAGATCTGGAAACGCCAGGGACACCCAGCACATCGTAAACAGTACAGATGTAACCCAGCTGCCAAATTTTACTTCAGAAGGTAATAGATCGTTGACATGAATTTGGTAGAGACGCGCGACTAGCTGGAACGATCCGGGAGCATGAAATGTTAGGGACACTCAGCGCAAGGCAGACTGTACAGATCTATACAGATCGCCAAACTTTACTTCAGAAGGTTCGTCTAAATGTAAATAACAGAGACGCGCGACTAGCTGGAACGATCCGCGAGCATGAAGCGTTAACGACATCCAGGGCTATACAGGCTGTACAGATCTATACAGACCACCAAACTTTAATTCAGAAGGTAACAGTTCGACGAAATGTAGATGATAAAGACGTGGCACGAAGTGGAGCGGTCCGTGAGCATAAAACGTTAGGGACATCCAGCGCAATGAAAACTGTACAGATCTAAACCAACCGTAAAACATTACTTCAGAAGGTAACAATTCGTTGAAATGTAGATGGTAGAGACGCTGTACGAGCTGGAACGGTCCAAGAGCTGAAAATCTTAGGGACATCCAGCGCAATGCAAGCTGTACAGATCTAAACCGACCACCAAACTTTCATTCAGAAGGCAACAGATTGTCGACATGAAGATGGTAGATACGCGTGACGAGCTGGAACAGTCCGAGAGCTGCTAACGTTAGGGACACCTTGCGTTTAAAGATTAGAACTTGGGGTCTGCTCCGTCCAACCTGACGTCTACTGACTTTGTGAGCAATCGTGCGGATGACCAATGTTTCCAGAGAGCATCCTTTTCCACGAATGTTTCCAGATAGCATCCCTTTCCCCTGCTCTCAACCGCCAACTTCTGGTTACGTGGCATTGTAAAGTGATGTTACGTTGTTAGGACGGACCAGGAGACATGACAATCAAAGGGCGGGGGCCCCTAACCTTTAAAGATTTGAACTTGGAGTCTGTTCCATCCAACCTGGCGTCTACTGCCTCCGTGAATAATTGCTATCTAGATCACTAATGTTTCCAGAGAGCATTCTTTCCCGCTGCTATACATAGATCGAGGTTCCCTCCGCTGTCCTCATCCGAGATATATACATAGCTGCATGTTATGAATTCATTCATTCGCTTTTTAATTCCTTCGAGTGTTAGCATTCACGTCTTCATTTAATTCCTTTACAGTTTTAGCATGAGCTATTTCCGGAGAAAATCTGTGCAACCAACGTATGAGAAATTCAATTTTTCATACATTACACATGGAGGAAAACGACTCATTAAATGCTGTATATGCGGTCGGATTTTTAAGAATCGTGCTTTGTCAAGACTTAAGCTTCATAGAGCAAGATGTTATACCGAATCGAGTCTCCTAATCTATCCTACAACCGTCTAAGCTGCCTGATCTGACGCCAACTGACTTAAACCTAATCTAAACTATCTGTCATCTATCTGTTCTGACACCATTTAACCCCAACCTAACATAACTTAAGCTAACCTAACATGTCATCTAATGTAACTTTGCACAATCTAAGCTAACGTAAGCTAACGCACAACTGGAATTGATGTTAAGGTATTTCTTGAGTCCCATTAGGTGTATTTATATTCACTTTTGGCTTATTTAGAATTATTTCTAGTTTGCGTTTATGTGCGATACTTCGAGTGTTTCGTAGCATTTTAGACTTTTGTTTTTATTTGTATAGTGTTAATTAGAGTTTGGTACTGTGGTTTTAAGTATTATTCAGGTTTATTGATTGGTATCCTCTTCTATTTAGGACTGAGACGAGCGCTAGAAGTTACTCCTAGCGGTGAAGCTAACGCCTTCATGCTTTATTTTCTTCTTTCTTCTTTGTACGCCTTATGTGTGCGCGAGAGACTTTTTAAAAAATCTCATTTTCCATACATACATAAAATCGTGGAGAAAACCAATATCTCAAAGTCTGGGTTACATTCTCTTATGCGCAGTTCACAATACTGTAATGTCCATAAGCAATCACTTTGTCATCATTAGCCGATGGCGCTATTTTCTTAAGTTTTACTGACGAAACAATAGACTGTTAAGCCTGGATGAAATTCATTGGAGTTCTTATGACTTCATCAGTTCTGAGGCACAGGACGAAATGGATCCGCGGCACCGTGTGACTCTCGCTTTATTAACAAATGCCTGAGTCGGGACAGCAGAGCTACATTTCTCGTGGTTACGACGCTGCCTTGAATTTCATGGAAGTAGCTTATTTAGGAGAGATCGAGCGCAGTTTTTTGCGTTTATATGGGAAAGGATAGCGAAAAGGAGGCTAGATGCGGCGGTTCACGGAGGAAAATGCGTTTATATGGGAGAGATAGGGAATACGGGGAATATGCTAAGATAGACGCATTTTAAAGGTAGAATGCGTTTATACAGAAGAGTAGGGAATACGAGGATGATGCTAAGCTAGATCAGGGGTTGAAGAAGGCGAATGCGCTTTGTATGAGAGAGGTAGGAGAATACGAGGAAAAGAGCTAGGCTAATTAGAAGTCCAGTAGAGTATATTTATATGGGGGAGGTAGGGAAGACGATGATAGGTGTTACGGATCCTGGTTAAAGAAACTGTAATACAAAGAACCGCATTATTCAAGAACTTTAACAACAAAAGGTCTAAGTATAGATCATTTGTATGGTATTCGAGGAGGGGTCTTTGGTGGAAAAAACCCCTAAGTCAGTAGTATAGAAATGACAGTTCTGGCACAACCAATATGCAGGAATGTGTATTCATATGCTAATTAGTCTCCCCCAAACCTGTGCCCCACCCTTGGTGCTTTCTGCTTGCAGCTGCAGTCCTAAATTTTGTAGAGTATAATGGAAAGTTTGACAGGTAAGCAATTAAGGTTGCCAATCACCTGTCAAAATGAACAACAGAATGATAAATTATGCTTTTGTAACAAAGGTGGAGACGTTATTCTACCCACTCCATATACGCACACTGCAATAAGCCACCGCTAGACACATTGTTTGACGAACACGTGCAAAATAACAATAGAACAGGCTGGACCCGAGCTAACAAAAGATTGATTAACAAAGGGACAGCTGCTATTGTCATCCATTCCATTGTCCAGAGCAAGAGTTCGTTAGAAAGAGCACACGTGTAGCACCCATTCTGCTGCAATATAACAATGAGGCAGTCTGGCGCAGCGATAACAAAGAGACTCCATTATCCCAAATCTATTGAATTCCCGTACACATACGATGAATGGTCCTGTATTTGTTTGACCGAGGGAAAGATAGAGAGGTCAGTTTACCTGCTATACCATAAATTCCACCACCGCTCGACCGCGACTTCTTGGCGCCCGCACTGCCTAAGAGCACTTCTCTCTGAGAGCAGTAGAGTCTTCACAAAGTCCTACGGCTATACCCGAACATAGTTATACAAGCTCTCTGTTTCTGCAACTATTGGCTCTTTCTAACAGTGATATCAAAAACGTGTTTAATATATATGATTACTTATATTAAGACCCATGTGCATACTTAGATATACATAGGTCGGTGTTCGATTCTTACTGCAAACAAAAAGTTTAATGCTTTAATTGGTAATGAAAAAATTGATACTTTGATACGGTAAAACATTATTATATCATTACCCTGATTAATGAAAGGACGTTCAGAGGTCCTAGTTCGAATCTTACCCTGTGAAACTCTAATGCGTAATAAATATTAAATTGCGAAGCATGCACGGAAAGATTAAAATGTATTTAACAAATATAACTTAATTTATTATATATCATTACCCTGATTAATGTAGTATATCCTTAGGTGTCCAGAGCTTCTAGATGGAATCTTACCCAGAAATACTAATGCTTAATAAATAATAATATATGGAGAATGCACAGGCAGATTAAATTGTATTTAACAAATATATAATTTAATTTTTTATATGTCATTACGATATTTTAATGCGCGGATTTCTTAGGTATCCAGATCTCCTAGTTCGAATCTTACCCTGCAAAACTCTAATGCTTAATAAATATTAACCTAGGTGAGTATGCGCGGTCAGATTAAAATCGTATTTAACGCATATAATTATTTATATTAAACCCTGGAGTATACATTGGTAACCCGATGCCTAAAAACGATTCTTTATTTTCTTACCTTTTTCCTTTTTTTTCTATCTTTTTCCTTCTTCTTGACATGCATACATCCATGCATTCATATATACACATGTACAGAGCCATTACACATACATATACACTCATGCATATGGCCCTTAAACACACATATATCAGTGCACTTGCACATACACACACGTACTCACACACCTCATACGTATACAAACACTAACACACACACACACACGTACAGCAGTGTACTTACACACTCGCACAGCCACGCACGCACAACACACACACGCACGCATACACTCACTCACGTACGCGAAAACACACACTCACGCACATACATACACCAGTACACTTACACACTCGCACACTCCCGCACGCGCGCACTCACCCATACACACATGAACACACAGACATACACACTCACGCACACACACGCACATACATTCAGCAGTGAACGTAAACACACACGCATACGCCTACAAGCATAGACACATACACCAGTGCACGCCAGACCTGAATATGTACCTGAATGAGGAAAAACAACGGATAATCCAGACTATACATAAAGAGCTTAGCATTCACAAGAGGGTAAAAATTAATCTGCTAGCTGAGTGTCGATTTGTAAACAGTATCGGAGAAACCTGTGAAAAAACATATAAAACACGGAATCAGTCAGTGTTTCTAGAAACGGATCTGGACTCAACGATGGAAGCGAAATACAAGAAATTGGTTACTGAAATGGAGGAGGCGCAGCTTAAGGGTAGCAACTGGGCACAGCTTGCAGTGGAACGGGTTCGACTTCGTATCAAGAAGTACAATCCGTTATGGGGAAGTAGCTACATAGCGCTACCGTCATCTGTCGGAGCTAAAGAAGCGTGTATAAACATCCAGAACTTTACCGATTAGAAATGTGTCATGTATTCTGTATTAGCTACGTATATTGAGAAGGATGCGCAACGCGTTAGCAAATACAAACAGCTTCAAGATATGTACGACTTCAGCTGCGTTTCCTATCCTACTACACTTTCTCAAATACACAAATTTGAGAAGCTTAACAAGATGACTATTGACGTTTTCGGGTTGGATGAGAAGCATGAAGTGTTTCCAAGAAAGGTTGTTGAGACTGAACTACGTGAACACCGTGACCTGTTGCTGTTGATTGACAGTAGTGGAAAACATCACTATGTATATATATATAGAGTTCTGAAGAGCTCGTTCGACTCCAGAATACTAAGCGTAATGGGTATGTTTATACCTGCAAACGTTGTTTTACACATTTTGATGATCGATATGAACAAATTGATCTGGAAAAACTATAAGAACATGCAGCCATCTGTAATCAACATGGCGTCGCAAGGGTAGGTATGCTAACCAAGGATAAATCAATTGTCCGGTTAAAAAAGTTTGAAAGGATGTTGAAACGACCTTATGTCATCTATGCGGATTTTCAGAGTATTCACACTCAATGTCATACGTGTATACCCAACCCTGAAACTTCCTATACAATCCCTTATCAAGAGCACACACCAATGAGCTTCTGTGTTTACGTGAAGCCGTTTTCCAGTGTTGAACACCTGGAAACTGGTCTTTCTAAGCAACCCCATGTATATCGCGGTGTTGATGCTGCTCAGAAGTTTATGGAATACCTGTCGTTCCTTGCAAAGGAAATTAATAATGTATACAAATATGCAAAGCCCTTGAAACTTACAGACCAGCAGCCAAAGGATTTTGAGGTTTCTACGGCACGCTACTTGTGTGGAAACGCAGTTACTGAAAAGAACTACAAAATACGCGACCATGATCACATCAATGGTGAATATCGTGGAAGTCGACATAATGAATGTAATTTATTCTGCAAAACACCTAAATATATTCTAGTCTTCATGCACAGCCTCAGCGGATATGACTCGCATTTCATTGTCAAGGAGCTGGGTTGTACAAACGAGAGGATGGAGGTAATTCCTAGCTCTGAAGAAAGCTATATCTCATTCACCATGTATGTAGGACATATAAGGCTTCGGTTTGTGGATATCTTTCGATTCTTCTGTACAAGCTTGGATAAGTTGGTAAAAATCTAACCTGATATCCCGAAACACTAAAGTAGTTCGGGGAAGACAAATTGAATGTGATGACTCGTAAGCGTGTATTTCCATATACTTTTTTCACGGCATGGGATGTTTTGAACGATACCTTGTTGCCTCCTAAGGACTCCTACAATAGATTACATGAAGAATAAATTACTGATACTGACTAAGATCATGCTAGAAACTTATGGGAGCTGTTTAATGTGAGACACCTGGGAGAATATAGCGATCTGTACTTAACTTCAGATGTGCTTCTTCTAGCTGACGTATTTGAGACGTTCAGAGAGCAAACCCTTAAAACTCACAAAGTTGATCCAGCACATTATTTTACCTCTCCGGTACTTACATGGGATGCTATGTTACTGTATACAGGAATTCAACTGGAATGGTTACAGGAATATGGTGAACTACCCATGGTGGAATCAGGTATAAGAGGAGGTTTATGCCAAGTTTCCCATCTGTATGCAGAGGCTAATACCACTTATATGGAGAAGTTTGATCCTCGAGACCAACCCAGTTTATCACATACGAGGACGCTAACAACCAATATGGCTGGGCACTGTGCCACGCCCTCCCTTATGGAGGGTTTCAGTGGGTTTCACCTGAGGAAATCGACATAGAAACGCTAAAAGAAGATGATCCTCATGGTTACATATTAGAAGTCGACATCGAGTATCCTGCAGAGCTTGACGATCTACACAGCAATCTGCCTTTCCTACTTGAGTGTATGAAACCATTGGAATCAACTACAAAGAAACTGATTCCTCATCCTGCACCTCGAAGAAAGTATGTAGTGCATTACATGACTTTGAAGCAAGGTCTTAAGTACGGGTTACGTTTGAACAAAATCCATCGTCTGCTACGATTCCGACAGACTCGGTGGTTGAAATCTTGTGTTGAGTTTAACAACAGACTACGGCAACGAGCTACAAATGATTTCGAAAAGGACCTACACCAGCTCTTTAACAACGCCATGTTTGGAAAAAATATGGTGAACCTGCGTAAGCGTATGGTTATACGACTGGTGACAATAGAGAAAACTCTCGAGAAGCTGATCGCCAAGCCTACGTTTATCGATAGGTTAATATATGCTACTAATCTAGCTACTGTGCATATGGCCTCCCGTCAGATTGTATTCAACAAGCCTATATACATTGGTATGAGTGTGTTAGACATGTCCAAGACATTAATGTATCACTATCATTATGATGTGTTGTTGCCATATTACGGAGCTGAAAACCTGAAGCTTATGTACATGCATTACTGATTCATTCATTCATCGTGTAACAACTGAAGATGTGTACTATGACAAGCTACGTTGTCTTGAGCAGCTGGATACTGCTGATTACCCTGTCAACCATATATGCCGTTCAGCTATAAACAGGAAGGTGCTTCGGAAATTTAAATATGAGGCAAATAGCAAGATCATCCTGCGCTTTGCCGCACCACGACCTAAGATGTATGCCTTAGATATTCAAGGCACGATGATGAAAAAATAAGGGTATAAACGTAGTGCTATTAATCAGTACATGACAAGCTATACAGACTGTCTTAAAACCTGTGAAATCATCAGAACGCCAATGAATCTAATCCTATCATGAAAGCACGCTGTTACTACAGTATAAGTGAATAAAATTACACTGAATCCCTTTGATGATAAAACAGTTGTTGCCGAGGATGGAATAACCACCTATGCGTATGGACATTACAGTATTACAAACAGTGCTTAAGAGAATGTACCCCGAAAATGAAGATTTTCTCCGCGAGTCTATAATCTTAAAAAATTGAAGTTTACTCGTGTGCTGTGTATGCGCATGGCAGACAAATAGTGAAGAAAGAAGAAAATGGAAGGGGAGGCGGTAACCCTCCCATTAGGATCAAATGCTAGTGTTAGTCTCAAGCCTAGATAAAGGGGAGACACTTCTACCCTAAAATACTTGTTTAATGAAGCAATGATTTAACTGATAAGGCTGCTACACTTGAACAAAAAATGTAAGCATATAAAACAAAAAGCTGCCTAAAAATGTTATATCTCCTCAACCATGAGGATGCGCTAGTTATGCTACTTCTATACACCTTCACTGTTTCACCCTTACAGTCTCACCCGCTGTTTAACATATAACATCTTGTAAGGTTTAGAAAAAGTATATAAACGTAGTGTAATCTATGATGTTATCTGAATTATCTGTTAAATGAAGTTTTATTTCGATAAATTTTTAGTAATAATCCTTTGTGATTGGTTTAAGCACGAGCTGCGAGAACATATTCGACAGCTGCAGCAACATCCACTGCAACAATAGCTACAGCAGTAACAACCGGTTACACAGCAGCTGTAGCAGGGGCTAATCCAACAGCTATAGATTCAGCAGCCTTAGCAACATCAAGAATCACAGCAATGATAATCCAGCAGCTGTAGATTCACTTACCACAGCAACAGCAGTCATCACGACAACAGCAACATCAAATACGAGAGCTGTATCAGTAGATACAGCACCGCAACATAAGCTACAAAAATAGCAGCAACAGATCCGACAGCTGAATGCAACATTAGATACAGTGAGCACAATAGCTGTAGCAGAAGCAAATACAGCAACTATCGTAGCAGATACAGTAGCTGTAGAACAATAGATGTAAAAGATCCTACAGATGTAGCAGCATCAGTCACGGCCACAACACTAGCCGCAGTAGCAACAAGACGTCGCACGGTAACAGCAGTAACTAATCCATCATTTGCAGATTCAGTAGCCTCATCTATAAAACTGAATTACTTTCTTAAAAATGGACTCGAATACCTTGGATACTACATGAATCAGCTGAAATTGCATTAAATAGCAATGATAAAAATCACTGATTGAAATTATCACGATCACCTGTGATACTACTCTATTTGTTTAAATACAATGTACCTTTTGCGTGAGTGGGTCATCTTTTTGCGTGAGTGGGTCACCTTTTTGCGAGAGCGGGTCACCTTTTTACGTGAGCGGTCACCTTTTTAGCATGAGAGGGTTACATGATGGAGATGTCTAGAATTAGCGTTCTAATATTGTCAGGAAACAGCTTTCCATGAAGTTTGCGTCTAAAGTCGCTTTCAAAGTCTAGTGCCTGAGTCGACAGCGAGCAATCTTTCTTCACCAGCTTCATCTTGCCAGCTAAAATAAAATAAATCACCCTTAATGTATATATGCTAATAAATGTAAGCAATGACAAAGTATAAAAGAGCAATACGCTAATAAAAATCAATTAGTATACCATGAGAACTAAAGAGGTTAAGCCTCTGTCATTAACTGGCTACCATTTGAAGCACATTTACCTGGTACAGATACTGTGGACACAGAATAAAGCTAGAAAAAAGATTAAAGAGTGGAGATCCCGGAATCAATCCATTAGACGAAGCGTGCAAACTTCACGACATTGCCTATGCTCAGCGTAAGGACTCTGCTTCGAGAAACATTGCCGACAAGATCCTGGCTGAAACAGCGCGGAAAAGAGTGCAATCATCTGATGCTACATTATGTTAAAAGTTGGCAGCGAGACTGGTAACAGTAATTATTAAGGGAAAGGTGGCTGTTGGTGCTGGATCCAGGAAGAAGAAACGAGGAGGATTTCTACCTCTTGTATCAATTATTGCAGCTCTAGGTGCTGCCGCTGAAGGTGCAGCGCAAAATGCCTTAGCAGTAAATAAGAGAAAGGCAGCAGATAAACAACTTGCCGAAGTGATGAGGCATAACAGAGAAATTGAGGGAAAGGTGACTGTTGGCGCTGGATTCAAAAAGAAGAAACGAGGAGGATTTCTACCTCTCTTGCCCATTATTGCAGCCCTAGGAGCCGCAGCTGGAGGTGCATCAAGAATTGCTACAGCCGTAAATAAGAAAAAGGCAGCAAACAAACAACTAGCGAAATGATGAGACATAACGAGAAATTGAAGCAAGAAAGAGGGGCCTTCGAGTGAAGAAGAATAAGGCGAGGAACACCGAAAGGAAGAGTAGACGGAGCCAAAATGGAATTAAAAAAACTCCAGCAGAGGGTTATAATTGTTCCGGAAAACGCATTGAGCAACACAGATCTGACTTGTATGCTCGGCGTTTAAAGATACCTCATTTTAGAGGTGTATACATGATCGATCAGCTACCCTCAAGATCTCGTTACAGAGAGAGAGAGAGTTATTCTTATTCTCGATACTTCAGAGAATGAAGGCACTCATTGGGTTGCTATAAAGAAGGATGGCAACGTGTCATTTTATTTCGGTAGCTTTGGAAGCTTGAAGCCTCCAAAAGAGATAGAAAGGTACCTCAGAGGCGTTAAAGGTTCTGTATAACATTAAGAGGTTTCAGAGTTTCAGCTCAGTCATCTACGGGCACTTGTGCCTGCAATCTCTATCGCAATGAGTTACACTATTGCTGTCAGTGGCAACGAGGCTGGTCTTACTACATACCTGAATCCTCCTCTTCAGTTAGATCCAAAGGGTCATTATGAGATTGCTCTATTGAATTTTGAAACCTTCTATTCCATTCCTAACGATGATTGGATTAATAATCAATTTCATTACATGCACAATAATGAAATTAAGGTCATTGATATACCTGATGGAACTTATGAGATTACTGATATTAATGAATACAACAGATATAAGCTAGGGGTGGATGAGAATGTCTTCTTTATTAGACCTAATCATAACACAATGAAGGCTGAAATTAAATGTCCATTCACTGTTGATTTTTCCAGTGATCGTTCTATAGGATCGCTATTGGGCTTCAGCGGCAAAATTATTCCATCTAATCAGCTGTCTGAATCTGATTTCCTGGTGAATATATTTAAGGTGAGCATCCTACGGATCGAGTGTAGTATTGCAAGAGGCTCATTCATCGACGGAAAAAGCGGACACTCGATCTATGAGCTTGTCCCGTCTGTTCCGCCTGGATATCATATTTCTCAAGAGCCGTCAAATCCAATTTACCTTCCAATCATTAACACCAATGCTCTAGAGAAAATTAGTCTTCGTGTAGTGGACCAGAATGGTAATATCATTGACTTTAGAAACGAAGATATAAGCCTAAGGCTTCACATCCGTTGCAATGCCAATAGATTTTAGAAGAAGTCAGCGACGTCGAGGATATAATAGTGGAGTGATTCGACGCACGCGTCATACTCTGCCCTTGACACCCGCGGGTTAACATCACGCAATCGGCAGCTCCTCCAGGTATTGGGCTTCAGAATCCTATAATCATGGACATCTTCAGTGTTACCGAGACACCGACATTCGAGAACAAGATCACTAAAGAAGAGGAACATGTGTTTTTACCGTATATAACATCAGCTCTGGACGCTAATGACGAGATTTGTATCCCTTGTCAAGCTGTGGATTTATATACTTTACCTGATCGAAGTTATCTATACCTCGAGGGGCGTATTACTAAACCTAATGGAGCAGCTACTGCTGCAAAGCTTACCAATAATGGTATTGCATTCATGTTTGAGGAGATTCGACTGGATATGAAAGGCTCAACTATTGATCGAACTAGAAATCCCGGGATTGCATCAACTTTACGCAACTATGCTGCTGTCGAACCCATGGAATCTGATCGTCTCCTGAATGCTGGATGGTGCTATCCTGGAGAAGACATGGACATTGTGAATGCAGCAAATGGAGCCTTCAACGCTGTAGTACCGCTTTCGATGCTTCTGAGATTTGCTGACGACCATAAGGAACTCATACTCAATAGCAAGTTTGAGTTGGTGCTGATTTGATCCAAAGACTCTAATAACTGTATTATAGCAGCTCAGGGCGAAGAGAATGCAAGCGTAAACTTGCACGAATCAAGTCGAGAATGCCTATGATTCGACATTCTGATGCTGTAAAGGTTGAAATTCTCAAGATTGTCAAGTCGGATAAGGCGCTGTTTCTCCCATTTAGGACCATGGATCTGCATACTCAGCCTGCCCTTCCGCAAACTAAATCATTCACCTGGAATGTCGCCACCACATCAAAAATGGAGAAGCCGAGATTTTTCATTTTGGGTGCTCAGATTTTGAGATCGGGTAATGCATCTAAGACTGCACCCTTTTTGATCATTGTAACATAACTAATTTGAGACTTTATCTTAATAGGGAATGCTATCCCTGTCATGACATGAATTTGGACTTCGGGAACTCGAGATTTGCATCATTTTATGACATGTACTCACAGTTTCAAAACTCTTATTATGAAAAAGAGAATTGTCCTTTATTGAAGAGAAAAGATTTTCTTAAATTTTCTCCTATATCTGTTATAGATTGCTCGCATCAACCAGAGGAAGTTGTAAATGCAGCTGTCAACATCAGAATAGAAATTCAAGCTAGTGCAAATATTCCTGCACAGACCTCATTGTATTGTTTAATAATTCAGAATGAAGTATTTACATACAAACCTCTGACTCATGTGATGCAGCTTGTATTTTAAGTTAATCATTGTAAGGATTTATTTTTTCATTAGGAATGTAAGGATTTTTAAATGAATAAAACACTATGTAAAAGCATAGTTCATTCTTTTTTATTATTATTTATCTTGCATTTACATCACTTTTCTCCTCCGATTCATCGTTCCAGCATATGGCATTACACTTGCTACAGCTAGGTTACCTAAATAGTAATCTATAAACGATTCAAGTCATTTTAGCCTGCAAACTTCATCGCTATTTAATAGTATTTCTCATTCATTTCAATTAGTATTAAAAATGTTATTTCGGACTCTTGCACAAAGGCAACAATATTATAAGATAAAACGTTATTTTCACAATATTCCACACGCGAGCACTGAGGAATGCTTTGAATGTGGGAAGACTCTCTCGAATTAACTCCCACTCTTGAGTTGTCATGTATACAAATTTGTCTGTGTTTTTCACTATAAGCATTGGAAGATCATAGAAGAATCCTATCTTAACGTTGTGTCTTCTAGTGATGTAGACGTCTCGGCACCCGTTTCTTACCGACATGTTTCTGGGGGGTCTCGATGTTGCTTATTCTATCCTCCAATAGCGTCAGCCTCCTTTGCTGGACTGCAAAGCTATTCCTCCTCTTCTTCCCCTTATTGCACCGTCTGAAACATTCCACAACGTAATTCTTAGAAAACATGCTTTGGAAAGTAAAGGTAACCTGGAAATAATTACATTTTTGTTAGTGTACACTTAAAATGAAACATAAAAGATTTGTTTAGACATTCGGATATCGGCCGTTATTTCAATGCGATAGATATAACTAAATTCAAAACATGTGGTATTGTGATTTCGTGAATTTTTGTAAAATTCTATAACATGTATCTTTTATATGCTACATATATATATATATATATATATATATATATATATATATATATATATATATCGCATGTTTTATATGTAATATCTATGAGCCAGCTCTTTTATTTATGAATATTTTTCATAGTAAAATAGGAGAACATTGAATACTTAAGTATGGCATTTCTACATACCTCCGCTGCAGTTACAAAAGACAATTTACATGTCTTAAATTTACCCATTTCCACCATACCGTTATATACAAGGTATAATTTTCCAGGTATTTCTGCATGCTCTTGATCGGTTAACGAGTTATAGCGCTCAGGCAAAAACACTTGACAATCCTCCAGGGAAGATACGATCCTGGTACCGTATCTTGTTTGAGCTCTCTTTAAGGACCTTATCTCATATTTGAGACCTATATCAAGATCTTGAACTCGCCGAGTCGGTAGGAAACTACGCTCTTCAGCCATCTTGTTAAGTCTATCTGCTAAACAATCTGTAACAGACATTGATCATGAATTATTATTTTCTATGCATTATTCAGATGGAATGACAGGTTATGCATTTCTTTATATTTGAACTAAAGTGTGTGTTTTGCTACATGACCAAAGGGTTTGTAAGCATGCTTATGAATGTGTAGAGAAACAAGGAATGAGTAGAGAAATTTGTGTGAATGTTAATGGAGGATGAATGTGCAGAGAAACAAAGAATGCGTACAGAAAATCATGTGAATGTTCATGGAAGATAAACTTGCAGAGAAACAAAAAATGGGTAGAGAAAATCGTGTGAATGTCTAGAGAAACTAAGAATTAGTAGAGAAAATCGTATGAATGTTTATGGAAGAAGAATGAGTAGAAAAAAATCGTATGAATTTTAATGGAGAATGAATGTGTAGAGAAATCCATGTGAGCGTAAAGTTCAGATTAAAGAAATATGATACTCATGCAACGATTCGTCTGTCATGCACTGCATCGTTTAAACAAAATTAAATGCATCGTAAAAGCCAATAGTGATTTTGTATAGTTATGTAAAAGCTCACTCAGCTTGCATTGCTTCATTTGATGAATGCTATGCGTGGTTATTAGCATCCTCGTATGTGATAAATTTGGTTGGTCTCGAAGGATCAAACTTCTCCATATAAGTGTTATCAGCCTCTGCATACCTATGGGAAGCTTGGTATAAACCTCCTCTTAAACCTGATTCCACCATGAGTAGTTGATCATAATCCTGCAACAGTTCCAGCTGAATTCCTGTATACAGTAACATAGCATCCCATGTAAGTCCTGGAGAGGTAAAATAATGTGCTGGATCAACTTTGTGAGTTTTGAGGGTTTGCTCTCTGAACGTCTCAAAGACATCAGCTAGAAGAAGCACATCTGAAGTTAAGTACAATTCGCTATACTCTCCCAACATTAAACAGCTCCCATACGTTTCTAGCATAATCATAGTCAGTATCAGTAATTTGTTCTTCATGTAATCTATTGTAGAAGGAGTCCTTAGGAGGCAAGCAGGTCTCGTTCAAAACATCCCATGACGCGAAAAAAGTATATGGAAGTACACTCTTACGAGTCATCACATTCAATTTGTCTTCTCCAATGTACTTTAGTGTTTCGGGATATCAGGTTAGATTTTTTACCAACTTATCCAAGCTTGTACTGAGGAATTGAAAGCTATCCACAAACCGAAGCCTTATATCTCCTACATACATGGTGAATGAGATATAGCTTTCTTCAGAGCTAAGAATTACCTCCATCCTCTCGTTTGTACAAATCAGCTCCTTGACAATGAAATGCGAGTCATATCCGCTGAGGCTGTGCATGAAGACTGGAATATATTTAGGTGTTTTGCAGAATAAATTACATTCATTATGTCGACTTCCACGATATTCACCATTGATATGATCATGGTCGCGTATTTTGTAGTTCTTTTCAGTAACGGCGTTTCCACACAAGTAGCATGCCGTAGAAGCCTCAAAATCCTTTGGCTGCTGGTCTGTAAGTTTCAAGGGCTTTGCATATTTGTATACATTATTAATTTCCTTTGCAAGGAACGACAGGTATTCCATAAACTTCTGAGCAGCATCAACACCGCGATATACATGGGGTTGCTTAGAAAGACCAGTTTCCAGGTGTTCAACACTGGAAAACGGCTTCACGTAAACACAGAAGCTCATTGGTGTGTGCTCTTGATAAGGGATTGTATAGGAAGTTTCAGGGTTGGGTATACACGTATGACATTGAGTGTGAATACTCTGAAAATCCGCATAGATGACATAAGGTCGTTTCAACATCCTTTCAAACTTTTTTAACCGGACAATTGATTTATCCTTGGTTAGCATACCTACCCTTGCGACGCCATGTTGATTACAGATGGCTGCATGTTCTTATAGTTTTTCCAGATCAATTTGTTCATATCGATCATCAAAATGTGTAAAACAACGCTTGCAGGAATAAACACATCCATTACGTTTGGTTTTCCGGCTTCGAACGAGCTTTTCAGAATTCTATATATATACATAGTGATGTTTATCACTACTGTCAATCAACAGCAACAGGTCACGGTGTTCACGTAGTTCAGTCTCAACAACCTTTCTTGGAAACACTTCATGCTTCTCATCCAACCCGAAAACGTCAATAGTCATCTTGTTAAGCTTCTCAAATGTGTGTATTTGAGAAAGTGTAGTAGGATAGGAAACGCAGCTGAAGTCGTACATATCTTGAAGCTGTTTGTATTTGCTAACGCGTTGCGCATCCTTCTCAATATACGTAGCTAATACAGAATACATGACACACTTCTAATCGGTAAAGTTCTGGATGTTTATACACGCTTCTTTAGCTCCGACAGATGACGGTAGCGCTATGTAGCTACTTCCCCGTAACGGATTGTACTTCTTGATACGAAGTCGAACCCGTTCCACTGCAAGCTGTGCCCAGTTGCTACCCTTAAGCTGCGCCTCCTCCATTTCAGTAACCAATTTCTTGTATTTCGCATCCAGCGTTGAGTCCAGATCCGTTTCTAGAAACACAGACTGATTCCGTGTTTTGAATGTTTTGTCACAGGTTTCTCCGATACTGTTTACAAATCGACACTCAGCTAGCAGATTAATTTTGCTCTTGTGAGTGCTAAGCTCTTTATGTATAGCCTGGATTATCCGTTGTTTTGCCTCATTCAGGTCCTTCGTTGAATTGCATCGTATAAAATACGATTTCAATCGTCCTTCGAACGATGTCTCGTATTCTTTCATATCACAGTGCTCCATTGTTAATAATAACTGATGTTTAGTAGCCTCCAATGTTTTTTTCTTCTGAAGACTGCTTATTTCACATACATCGTCGTGCCGCTGTCCCTTATAACCACCATTGTAGGTTACATTACAATGGCTGCATTTAAAGAGATTCTTGCAGCCCATCTGACCCCTTCTCTTGTCGTAACCTCGGAGGAATTTCATGGATTTAATACAAGAGTATCCTGATGAACTGGGAATTATGTCCTTATATGCAGAGTTATTCATCCTCATTTTTTATGTAATAACGTATTAATCACTGTTCAATGAAATGTAGGCCTCTTCACCTTGATTACACTTTAGAAAGCCGATTATTTTTGGAGAAAAGACGATGTTAACACATCTAGACCCATTGGTACAATAAAGACTTGTGCCTGAAGGTATCCTAATTATAGAGATGACACGGACCTTTTTAGAACAATCGTATACTGAATTTTTAATAATGAAACGATGATTAATGGCTATATCTGTTATATTGTAAAGCGCAACGTTAGGGTGGAGGATGTTTACATGATTATTGCACCCTATGGAAGTATCAACTGTTGCGCATGCACAGAGGCTCTCAGCACTTCCATCCCTACTTGCTTCAATTCCCCCCCCCCTCTCTCTCTCTCTCTCTCTCTCTCTCAGAGACTACCTCCATAATGTCTTTACACAAGCTATAAAAATGCGTTGGGATGAAAGTCATGTGAACGTGGTAGCCTGAAAAGAATTACATTTTGCTAAGTTAGAGTGAAGTGAGACAAAGATTTTTCAATTCTGTAAAGGCAATAATTTCCAATGCTATCGTGTGTGTATGTGTGTGTGTGTGCGTGCACTGGTGTATGTGTCTATGCTTGTAGGCGTATGCGTGTGTGTGTAAGCGCACTGCTGAATGTATGTGCGTGTGTGTGCGCGTGCGGGAGTGTGCGAGTGTGTAAGTGTACTGGTGTATGTATGTGCGTGAGTGTGTGTATGCGTGCGTGCGTGTGCGTGCGTGTCTTTGCGAGTGTGTAAGTGCTCAGGTGTATGTGTGTGCGTGTTAGTGTTTGTATACGTATGAGGTGTGTGAGTACGTGTGTGTATGTGCAAGTGCACTGATATATGTGTGTGTAAGGGCCATATGCATGAGAATATATGTATGTGTAATGGCTCTGTACATGTGTATATATGAATGCATGATGTATGCATGTCAAGAAGAAGGAAAAAGATAGAAAGAAAAAGGAAAAAAGTAAGAAAATAAAGAATCGTGTCTAGGCATCGGGATACCAATGTATACTCCAGGGTTTAATATAAATAATTATATTCGTTAAATACAATTTTAATCTGACCGCGCATACTCACCTAGTTTAATATTTATTAAGAATTAGAGTTTCGCAGGGTGAGATTCGAACTAGGACCTCTGAACGTCCTTTCATTAATCGGGGTAATGATATAATAATGTTTTATCCTATCAAAGTATCAATTTTTTTCATTACCAATTAAAACATTAAACTTTTTGATTGCAGTAAGAATCGAACACCGACCTATGGATATCTAAGTATACACGTGGGTTTTAATATAGGTAATCATATATGTTAAACACGTTTTTGATATCACTGTTTGAAAGTTTCTAGTTTCCATGACATCGCGAGAAGTAACTTAAAATCGACAGGAGTTGAAATCATGAGTATGTATTCAACAATTTGAAGCCTAAATAACGGACATTTCAAAATAGTTCAGCAAAAAACAGCTTATATGAAATAAATTGTTTTCTTTAAAGAGATCTACACTTTTTGTGTAGTTGTTTTTGTCTATCGCTTAACGTTTACTAGTTATGCGAGATTATATGCATTTCCTTCCAAATGAAGAGGACGTCACAAGCTATTCCCAGAAACAGGATATGCACTTTATTTTTCAAGTAAATATCCTAAATATATGGTATTTTAATAAAAATCGTTAGAGCGATTTTTCAGTAAATCAAAGAAATTCCAAAAATGTTCCATGCAAAAGGTAGTTTCTGGGTGGAGGATTTTCTTGAAAATCTTCGTGTCGCATCTTTTAAAGGTAGTGAACTTAAGTACCAAGATTGGTATTTATTCATTTCGTTTTTTAGATTTTCTGTTCACGCACACACGGACCTTTTACTAAAATGATATTTAGGATTCGGGGGTCTCAAAATATGTCTTTACAGTGAAACCTCGATATCGAATTTTTGGATGGAATGCAATACTTTTCTACCTACTATGTACGTGGCAGAGAAAGTAAGTTAGATGCTGGTCTTCTGATCCCAAGGTCGCGGGTTCAAACCCGGCCCAGACTGATGGTTTTAAGGCGCTATTAAAACCGACAGCCCCATGTCAGTAGATTTACTAGCACGTAAAACAACTCCTGCGGCAAGAAATTTCGTCACACCGGCGGCGCTGATATCCCGGCAATTGACAGCGTCGTTAACAAGCATTTTTTCAGAGAAAGTAATAAAGCTGTGTATGTTTAGCTGGTGATAGTATACAATAAATTTATCTCATGATTTAATTAAGGCATTAATATACAGATATCTGAGTTACATTGTCTTTTCTTTTGCATTGAAAGCTGTACATTTTAAAAGCAAAATCCGTTCTTATTAGCTTATGGCATACGTACTAGAAGAATTCTTATCACAGGTTTGGAGCTGAGGATGTTGAAATTTCACTTTCCTCATCGTTGCTATTTAATAATATCACATGCTCCTTGCGTTTCATTGTATTACATGTTGTTTAACATGATGTTTTAAATGTCGTTTGAGCTCTAATGTTACATTGGATGGTTTCGCCTTTTGTGCTGAAGTGTCCCATGTCAAATCCCACTACAATAGATGCTTAATGTTACGATATTTTTAATGTATGAGCTCTTCTTTACTTTAGACATATTGCTACATTTCTTCACTGGCCTATATGGATCAAATAAATGGAGCAGTCACAACGAAGGCGTCCGTTAGGTTGGGAAGGATAGTGTCTGTCTTAGTACCTGACGTCACCTATACTCCGTGCGGTAGCACAATTACTCTCAGATCAATGTAAATGATAAAGTGTGTAAACTTCGTACATTAATAGGCTAAAAGTAATTTTCACCCCATTTTCGGCTTGACAAAAACTGGATTATGAAGAAAACATGATAAAGCATTTTGGCAAGTACGTATGCGGGCAGTTTCTGAAAGACTAGTGAATTTTCAAATATACCAAGGACCAGATTAACTAAGGAATGAAATTTATGGAAAGCATTTGGAAAATATACGGCGCCTCTAGTCCAAATAATCGATTCACTTCCTGAAAATAGTAAAAATCTACCATACAGGTTTTACTTCGACAACCTATTTACATCAGAAACATTATTGATTCACCTAAGGGAACGAGGTTACGGTGGAGCTGGGACCATTCGTGAGAATGTTCTGCCCAAAGAATGCGAGTTTACACCCTTAAGGATGATGTCCACAAAGAATAAGCGAGGAGATTCTGTTTACAAGAGCAGGAAGGAAAGTGGAATGATCATTACCAAATGGCTAGATAATTCTGCAGTTACAATTGCTTCCAGCAGCCGTGGCATCAGTCCAGTCAGTTTCATGAGCTGCTACTCTAGTCAAGAGAAGGTAAGAATCCTTATACACCGCCCTTGTATTTTTGGAGGACACAACAAAAATGTGAGGGGAACTGACCGAATGGACAAAAGTATATCACAATATAGGGTAAGAGTGGCATATTATTGGGGAAGCTGGCTCACTTTTTGCACTTATATGGGAAAGGATAGGGAAAACGAGGGTGGATGCGACGGTTCAAGGAGTAAAATGCGTTTACATGGGAGAGATAGGGAATAACAGGGCTGATGCTCGGCTAGACAGATGCTGAAGGAGGGAGGGATACGCTTTATCCGAGTGAGAAAGGGATACGAGGAAAGATGCTATACTAGACAGGGCTTGAAGGATAGAATATGACTTTATATGGGAGAAATGGCAAACCGAGGAGAGGTAATAGACTAGGATGCTTTGAATGGTAGAGTATGCGTTTATATGGAGAGACAAGGAAAACGAAGGTAGATATTAGGTTGAGTGAGTCTTCAAGGAGGAAGTTACGTTTATATGGAAAATATAGGGAATACAATTAGAGATCCGTGGTAGAGCAGGGGCTGAAGGTGGAGCAATGCGCTTTATATGAGAGACATGGGGAATACGAGGAGAGGTGCTAGTCTAGACAGAGGTTTAGGAGTACAGTATGCGTTTATATGGCGAATATATGGGAAACGGGGAGAGACGATATGCTAGAAGACGCTGAAGGAGGGGGAATGTAGGTTTATACAGGTGAGGTACGAAACCAAGGAGAGATGCTATGCTAGACAGATGCTGAAGGAGGGAGGGATACGTTTTATACGGAAGAGATAGGGAAACATGGAGAGATGCTAGGATAGACAGAGCTTGAAGGGTAGAATACGACTTTATATGTGGGAGATAGAAAACCAGGGAGAGGTATTAGGATAGGAGTGTTTGAATGCCAGAGTATGCGTTTATATGGGGAGACGAGGAAAACGGTGACAGTAGTTAGGTTGGAGGAGCGTTCAAGGAGGAAAATGCGTTTATATGGGAGAGATAGGGAAAACTAGGATAGCTCCGAGGTAGAGCAGGGCTGAAGGAGGGGGAACGTCCTTTATATGATAGAGGTAGGAAATACGAAGAGAGGTAGTAGGTTATACAGAGATTGAGGAGTAGGGTATTTGTTTATGTGGGGGAACATATGGGGACAAAGCGAAGAGAGATCCTATGCTAGGAGAGAGTTGAAGGAGGGCAGTGCGCTTTATATGAGGGAGGTGGGGAATACGAGGAGAGGTACTAGTCTAGACAGGGGTTGAGGAGTACAGTATGCGTTTATATGAGGAATATATGGGAAACGGTGAGAGATGATAAGCTAGACAGATACTGAAGGAGGGGAATGTTGGTTTATACAGGTGAGGTTGGAAACCAAGAAGAGATGCTAGGCTAGACAGAATGCTGAAGGAGGGAGGGATATGCTTTATAGGGAAGAATTAGGGAAAACGTGGAGAGATGCTAGGACAGACGGAGTTAAGGGAGGAAGAGGTTTAGGCCACAAAGACACCGTCAATTAAAGTTTACAAATATTTTGACACCTTTTGGAGGTATTTTCTTGACACCGAGGGTGAAGTCCCCCCGGCGCTAAAGTTCTAAAATATCTGTGTCACGCATATTCTTAGATTTCTAATGGAATCAGTTTGTGTTTTGATAAGTTTGTGAAAAAATGCTTTGTACTTTTGTCTTGAAATCTTGGGGGCATGCAACCCTCATTAATAATGTAAAAATACTACAGGAAGGCTTTATGAATGCCTGCCTAGGCATCCATGACTAATCTAGAGTCTTTCAGATAGTGCGTTATTCCCTAAGAAGCATGCCATACTGCGAATGAACACCATATTGAGCACAAGTGCGGGTCGTGTGTAATCGCAAGCAGATTACATTAGAAGCTATGTTGTTTCACAGTAAGAGTAATGTGGCCTCATTTGGTTATTCATTTATTTACTGCATTCTGTAGGTCATACGTTATAGCAAACAGCTTGCACTAGAAGAGATGTTGTTTCACAGTAGCAATGACGAACAGATGCTCATAGCTCTTAAGGTATGCAGTTTAAAGTTCATGTTTACTGAATATTCTTTTTCTTGTTTTGGTCCATACTACCAAAGCTGAAACTATGGAATACTTTTTAACATCCTGTATTTATACAGGCGAGTCAGCCGCTCCTTCCGTTTTTGGAAGTTAGGCCAACCTTCAAGCTACAACTACACTTTAAGTGGATTTCTTCGCTTAACAACAGCTGTTACTTGACTTTTTAGGTATATGAAAGCTCAAAATTAAGAGTAGGAGCAGTTTAAGGAACACGAAGGCCTCCGCACTGAAGCACAGCTCAAAACTCCTGTTTACTGAGAGCAGATTCCGGGTTTTTAGCCGATTTTACAAACTTTCCCACTAGAGTATACATATCCACGCAATTGAATGAAGTCTTCCTCTGTGGTGTAGTGAATACCATGCAAGCCTCTGGTTCCCGAGGTAATATTAAATTGAGTTTTATTTATGGACGCCCTTCAACTGCTGCGGTCCTTAGCGTCTCATACTATATTGGGCGTGAAAGACCGGTTACTTAGCTCACAGGCCTCTTTATCAGGATTGAGGTTCTCTTACGTGCCGTAAATCCACAACAGGGGACCAGTGGCTTTACCTCCCTTCCGAAGGAAGCCATGCTAATGATTTTTCAATTACCGGTCTTTCACACTCAATAGAATGGAACGTTAAGGACCACAGCAGTTAAATATCGTCCATAAATAAAATTCAATTTATTTTTAATTTCAATTGAGTAAATGCCGCTGATAAAATTGGACGTATCATACCAGTCACTATCAAAATCAACTAAGAAGAAAATGTCGGAATTTTGTAATTAGAGACTGATAGGCTACGATAAATAAGAGGATAATCCACAATGGACGCTCTACAATCGAGACACACAGATTACTATATAATAATTTATTTGAATTTTGGCGTAAACTACGTTTCGTATATCTCAAAGAACATGCATAATAGCTTATGGCTTTTAAATAATAATGTTATAACGTCCAACAAGGGATTAAAACGGTCTTAAAAGGCTATAATATAAACGAAAAGTCGCCAGGTGACACTTGCGTTGCACCTGGCAGGCATGTCTAAGCTTAAATCCAGAATATGCTCTCAACCAAGCGTCCAAGTAGCTGAGTGGAATTCTGACTTTATGGTATGCACTAAACACGGGCTCACATCTAGGCGTTGTAATTTATTTGGTATGCTCATTAGTAGTATGTACCCCGCGGGAGCCAGACGGTCAAAGTCCACCCTGGCGCCGGTGAAAGTTCAAAGGTCGCGGAGGTTATCAAGATTGTCAGGTTGGTCCAGGTTGGCGACAATCTTCGCCCTCGAGGTGAAGGACCTCTTGAAGGTCGCGATAGGCTTGGCGCCGACCTTGGCGTTGAACCGTGATGACCTCCCCGTCGTCGACCTTTCCACACTTTCGCCGGCGCGGGGGCGGAGACTTTGCTGTTTTTATTTATGACTCTTTTACATACGGTGGTACACAAAAGTGACAATTTTGCACGAATCGGGCAGATCCGTCGATGTGCGTGAACATTGTAGCCGAATTGTAATGTTTCGTGCACCGCAGATAAGGTGCAAATGCGTTTTGTACTGTTCGCTTAACTCGTTCCACATCGTATTTACGTCTTGAGGAGGTCTGCGCAGTAGAAAGTTTGGAAGTAGCGACAGCGTGTGCTCTCCTGTGAAGACAGCAGCGAATTGTTGATGATTGTTGATGTACTTGTGTTGCAATTCATCGATGTACTGCAATCCGTTTAATGTGATCTTCCGTGGAACAATAATGTTCGAGTGCGTGTATGTGCGTGCGTGTGGGTATTACGTAGAACAGCACGGTGATGTACTTTTGTGTAGGTAGTATTTATAATAAAGCACTTCGTGCCTATTGTTGACTTTTTATTCCGGTGTAAAACGCTGCGATGCGGACGTGTTACACTGCAACAACAGACTGAGCGGCGGTACGCGACTGTTTGTTGATATATAATACTGTGTAACGATATTTGATTGGTTTAAAATCACGTGATCTTTGTAATGGTTTTGATTGGTCAAAAAATGGACATGATATTGTGCAATTGCATGTGTTTGGATACACAAATAACGTGATAGGTCATGCTTGTCATTTAACTGTGATGACGCAGATGCTGTAGAACGTCGAAAGTAGTTTGTGCGATAAAAGGTGCGTTTTAAGTACGTGACACATTTTGCTGGTATGGATATGGACACATGATTGCTGTGTGTGTTACTATTTGCGCGAGTATCATGTTTAAAGTGGTGTTAATTGTTATTGTTCTTTTAGGCGCGTTAGTATGTGCGGAAACAAGTTGCGTGACGTTTGGCAGGTACGGATTTACGATAGATGATGAAACTGGTCAATTACAAAATGCTACTATGTGCGAGGAACATCATAACCTATTTTCTAATTGTGCGTGCACTTATAAAAAGAATAGCAAATGCAGGTTTGAGGGTAATTTGATGAATATAGAAAACTTAAATGAGGTGTATGCTGGTTTAAGACCGATGACGAAATGTTCTTACAGGGATCGATGCGGACAATTGTTTTAAGAAATGTACACGTGGGCAATATGGAATGTCGTGCCGGTGTCGTGGTGAATGACGTCTGCGAATATGTAGAAAAGTTAAGACATGTGATACAGGTTGTAAGTTTCACGGTACACCTGTTAACATGTTAGCTAGTGGTAACAACTCCATATTGGCGGAAATGATAAATTCTAAAAAATTAGTAGATAAATATGACATACCGGCTGGTTTATGTTTGATTTGGAAATTAACTGTAGAGCAAACCGAATTAGTGATGTTATATAACGTACTTGACGATATGAACACGTATTTTGCGGATAAATATTTTTACGTATTTGGTCAATGTGGAAAGAGCGAGTGGAATTTAAATATAGCAGCTAATCATGTTGCAGGTAGAAGTTAGCGTGGTTATTCATGGTCTGCCAAAGTTCGTTAAGTATTAGGTCGGATTGTGGTGGTGCAGCTACGAAACGGGACGTGTGCCTATACATAGTTTACGAAGGGTTGTAGCTGAAAAATGTAAAGCAGAGTTTGAAACGAGAGTGTAATTATAAGTTATGGATTTAAATGACGAATTAGATACCGCGTTAGAAGATAACGATAACCTCACAGAAAGCTTGCGAAAACTAAATCAAGTACTACTGGATATGAAAAAGCCTTTAAATATTCAACAACACAATTTAACACAATATTAATTTATAGTTAATAAAATAAACGTTAATGTAAACATTATGTATCAAGAGATTATAGGGTTAAAAGGTTTAGTAACTAACTTAACAAATTCCAACGTTTGCGATGGTAAAGTCAAAAAGTCGCAAGAAGAATGTTACGTTATTACTCGCGCAAAACTTCTGGAATCGTGACCTTGATTGCTACCCCAGCTGCCCAGCCTAGGAATGGTTTATGTTTAGCTTAATCAACGAAAGCGATATAACACCTTTGCTTACTCACAGTGCGTAACACATACAGTCCGCATAGAAGGTGTCTGCATCTGGTTGTAATTTTAAAGAGAGCAGTATCTAAATAGTACTTACTTTATATTTGTTATATTTATAACCATGGCTCCTATGTTATCAAAGTTAAGTGGTAAGGTGTTACGTAGTCAAAGTAGGGAAATAATTGCAAATGTCCTCTACTTCATGAGGCAAGAAGCAGAGATGAAGGAAGAAAATAAATGTTCATCCGACTTCCACAAAAGCCTTAAGAGAGTGAAAGAAAGAGTAGTCAAAGCAACTGGTGTTTCACCGAGTTTCGTTTCCAGAGTTCTCAAAGAGGGAAAAAACATATGGATGAAAGAGTACCATTTGACACATCTGGATAGAAAGAAACATAAGGTCCCTAAACGTATTACAGAAATAGACGATTTCGAATCCGTCATTCGGCGCACGATTCACAACTCCTATGTGTTAGAAAAAACTGTGCTAACAATAAGCAGATTGCTCATCAAGCTGAAAAACAGCAGAAACTTACAAGGTGGTGCTACAAATCTCAGAAAAATTATTACAGATTTAGGGTTCAAGTGGAAGAAACCGAAATCAAATGGAACTCTAACAGAAAAGCAAAATAAATAAACAAATGAATAAATAAATAAAATAAAAAAATAATAAAATAAAAAGTAAATGTTGCCATGATAGCTTAGTCGGTTAGACCAACGGCACGGAAAGCCTAAGATCCGTGGTTCAAATCCCGGCTATGGCATTGAATTTTTCAGTCTGATTCTACCTTTCCAAATGAGTATAATTTTATAATTACTTATATCAGTGTGTACTTATATCAGCATCAATTTTTAAGGTGGTGCTACAAATTTCAGAAAAATACTATAGTGTATGAAGATGAGTCATACATACACAGCAGTCGTACAGCATCTAAAAGTTGGAGTGACGATAGCGAATTAGGTTGCAGGTTCCTGTTGCTAAAGGGCAAATACTTATTATCGTTCATGCTGTTGGAAAGATCGGCTTCGTTCCATATGCCCTTCTTTTACAAGTTGCAAAAACAACAGGAGATTTTCATCAAGAAATGAATACAGAAAAGTACATGAAGTGAATCAACGCCATGTTGATACCTAATATGCCTGCTGGGTCTGTTCTGGTCATCGACAATGCTTCACAATGCGTCAACACTCAATTGACAAACCACCTACCTCAACTTCCTTGAAAGAAGAAATGAGAGCTTGATTACTTAGACATAATATAGCTTTAGATGAAAGCATGAGTAAAACAAAGTTATATAACTTAATTAAAACCAATAAACAGCTTCAGACGTCATATATACGTGACCAGATAGTAATACAACATCGCCATAATGTAGTTAGACTGCCATCGTATCGCCCAGATCTAAATCCAATCGAATTTATCTGGACTGATATCAAAAAATGGGTGGCAATGCAGAAATATCACTTTTAAATTAAAATATGTGGAGCAGTTATAACGCCAACAATTTGCTGAAATTGGAACGCCAGAATGGGAAAATGTATGTCGACATGTTGAATAAATTAAGAATCATTATTTCGAAAAATACGGAATTGCAGAAAATCAAATAGAAAAAGTTCTCATCCAAGATAATGGTGCAGAAAGTAGTGACAGAAGCGATGACGGCAATAATGTGAGTGATTCCGCAGAAGAGGAAGGGTTGTTTGGTGTGGAAGAATTGGAGGCAATGATTGACATGGCTTTTATATTAAGCGCTTTTTACAGCGTAGATTTTAATATACTGTATATAACTAAGTTTATCATTGCAGCGCATAACCGGTGTGTGGATATTTGACAATGACTGTCCCACGCACTTCCGCAGCATGCAGACGACCGGTCACCTCCTGATCTGGTAAGCAACTCGCTTCTTAGCTCTCATTAAGATTTTCACATGTCTAGAACTGTTGCGCCGATTATAATTACGACGATGACATACAATTTACAACTATTTACAAATGCATATATATATACATATATATGTAATAATGAGTATGAAATAACACTGAATAGAAAAAAAATTAACAACTGTCACACTCGTTGCAACAGATTCTGTCGTATAATGTATGATGTAGAGGAGGTGTATTGCACGCGATAAAGGTAATCAGTTGCATAAGAACACCTCGTGGCAACTTATATGGCGCTTCTGTATTTTTGGTCACTTGTATCACAAGTATGTGTGGTTTCTCGTTACATAGTTTTTTGTTGCAACAATTAAGTAATTTTTTAGTAATGTGGTAAAGTTATTAATGGTGGCGTAATATCCTTTCGGTATTTTTACTTTTAAACCCTTGTTTACCTCTACCATACATCGTGGTTCTATTATGTATGGTGCGTCACTAGCTACCTTAATACCTGTCCTACTTTTTACTAGGTGTGTTGAACACATGTGTAGAAATTCGTATTGGAAAGCGTTTTCGTTTTCCATTACGAAGTTTTCAGGTTCGTCATTGTCATTATTACCGTCGTCATCATTGTTATCGTTGTTTTTATCATTGTTGATATTATCAGCGTCGCCCACAATTTCCCCTATGCCGTTTCACTCGTTTAAGATCGTGCTTTGGTTCTGTAAAGATTTCCGTCACATTCGAAACAAACCTGTTGTTCGTCAACAATTCTTTAATTTTATTTTTTTAATGGTGGTGCGATTACTAAAATTATATTGTTGTTGAAGCTCCACTACCTGTTGGTGTTGATTGTGCAGCTCTTCCTGAACTAGTTGCTCTTGTTGGTTCTGGTGGTGATGATGGTGGTGGTGTTGCAGCTCTTGTTGTTGGTGCTGTTGCAGGTCCTCTTGTTGCTACCCCTGTTGCTGTTAATGTTGTTGGTGCTGCTGCTGGTTCTGTTGCTGCTCTTGCCCTTGGTGCTGTTGCAGTTGCTCCTGGTGGTGGGTGGTGGTGCGTTGGATGGTGCAACTGCACATCTAACTCCATTCCTTGGTTCCTGTGCACTAGAGGTCTTTTTATGGTTTGTAAAATCTTGTGCGTCAGGGATATATATCCAGGAACTGGAGGTATGTTGGTCTACTTTGCTTAGCTCCTGTAGACAAATCTAGAGGATCGTCAGCACAACTTGTTTTGCAAGGTGAGTTACCGCTGCCACAGCCAACATACCTGTTGAGATTAGCGGTATTTGCTGAAGCAGCATTAATACGTAGATTAAAACTGAAGTACACTGGAGCACTTAAACAAACTCTGAATAGTCGCTTCGTGACTGAAAGCAAAATATGGTATAATTGTGAAACGAGAGCTCCCGATTTATATACCAAATATAGAGCCATAAGAATAAGGTCAACACGTGCCACGTGTATCATGTGCGTTTTAATCGACTTTGATATATAACCTTATGCTTGTACTTAACAGAAGGTGAAAGGTTAGTAACGTCAATGCAGTAAAGCGTGACACACGTGCTGGAGTATAAAATATTGTACTGCATGTGATAAATACTTGAAGATAATAATCAATATTATATTAAACCGTATCGAGGTAAACTTTTAAGGAAAATGTTTTTTTATTTATCAAACTTTAAGTGTTTGCAAGAAAAACCATTTGATGCTCGAGAGAATGCCTACAAACGTGAAGCAAATTTATGCGTTCTTTATCAAGCGTGTAATTACTGCATTGACACATGTAAAAAAATTCATACCTGTCAGCATTGTGATGTAAAAGAGTGGGTGTTTAAAAATGCTCACGTACACGAATTATTTGAATATATTGCTTTACCACGTAATACATTTAAAAATCTGATCATCATTGCTCACAATTTAAAGTCGTACGACGGGCATCTATTACTTAAGTAAATGGTAGGAACTCTAAAATGGACTCCAGAATTAATTATGAATGGAAATTCTATATGCAAGATGAATCATCGAAATGTAACATTCTTAGATTCGTTAAATTTTATAGGTTTTCACTTGCGAATTTTCAAAAACATTTGTGTTAATGGAGCTTAAGGGATATTTTCCTTACTTGTTTAATACACCTGAAAATCATAACTATATTGGTGTATTACCCGACAAAAAGTATTATGCTCCCGAAAAAATGTCTTTGGAGGATAATGAGATATTTGAACAATAGTAAGCAGTAAAAGTGGCGTCTAATTATGTATTTAATATGAAAAATGAAATGATTGTATATTGTCAAAGCCTCGTTCAAATTTTGTTCATCGGCGTGTCAAAATTTAGAAAGGAATTTATTCAGGAAAATAAAATTGGTCCTTTTAGAGAATGTATAAGTATTGCAAACGTATGTACGAATGTCTATAGCCATAGGTTTATGCCTCAAAATACCATTTATATAATTCCTCTCGGTGGTTATCGCTTAGCAGATAGGCAATCACGTATATCTCTAATATGGTTAGTTGGGTAGAAGAACAACAGCATGTTATCATTCTTCAATACGCGCTTAACGGCCGTGAACTAATAATCTTAAACCACAAGGTCGATGGTTACAGAGAAGATGGTCATTATAAATAGGTGTATATGTTTCAAGGATGTCATTTTCACGGATGTAAAGTCTGTTTTCCTAATAGGTCGAGCATACTTTATAACACTGGAAATGAAGCTATGAATTCCAGATTTGAATCTACAAAGAAAGTAATTAAAAGCTAAAAGACGCCGGTTATGAAGTTATTGATAGGTGGGAATGCTATTTAAACAATCTAAGACAATCAAATGTTGATCTTGCACAGTTTGTTAAACATTTTAAAATTCCTGAACCTCTCGAGCCTCGAGACGCATTTTTTGCTGGACGTACAAACTGTACTAAATGATATTAGGAAACTACTAACAAAGACGATAAGATCTTTTATTACGATGTGTGCAGCTTATACCCGTTTGTTAATACGACGAAACAGTATCCTGTTGGACATCCTAAAGTATATTGCAAAGACTTTCCAGATTTAGACAATGTAAAAGGTTGATTAAATATATGTGAAATATTACCGCCTTTATACCTTTACCATGCTGTTTTACCTGTACGAATTAACGGTAATTTAATGTTCCCATTATGTAGGTTATGTGCAAAATTACAAATCCAAACGAATGTGATCACAATGGAGTAGAAAGTAGCACTTTAGAGACGTGGGTAATTTACGAGATAAAAGTGGCTCTTCAAGAAAGTTATGTTATGTTGCCAATATATGTAATATGGAAGTACAGCATGGTCCAATATAATTCGGTAACAAATGAAAAAGGTTTGTTTGAAAATTATGTAAACCGGTTTTAAAAATTAAAACTGAGGCCTCAGGTTGGCCTTCCTTTTGCAATACAGAAGTTAAAAACTTCAATTTATTAAAGATTTTGAATTCAAAGAAGACGTTAAATTAAATTATGATGCCATGTGTTCGAATCCAGGCAGGCGTGAAATGGCTAAACTTATGCTTGATTCCTTTTTGGGTAAATATGGACAAAGAGATAATTTACTTACTTGCGAATTAGTTGATAATTACTTTCGGTTAGTAGAACTGTTAAACAGTCCCAGTATAGAAGTACAAACATATCTTTCGGTAAAGGACGAAATTATGTATGTAGTGTGGAAATATGTAAAAATAAGTCCTAAATTAAATCAGAAACTAATGTTTTTATAGCTGCATATACCACAGCTCACGCTCGACTAGAGCTTTATGCTTATTTAAAACAATTAGATGAATGAGTACTGTATTTTGATACTGATTCTGTTATTGCTGCATGCAAACCCGAACACTGGATACCTGTTACCGGTTCCTTTCTAGGTAGTATGGCTAACGAACTATAAAAATATGGTAACGATGCTTATATTGATCAGTTTGTGCCTACAGGACCTAAACATTATGGATATAGAATTAAATATGGGAAGAATACAAAAGTTATGTGTAAAATTAAAGGTATTACACTAAATTGTACAAGTATACATAAAGTATATGCACAAGTAATTCCGTGATATAGTTTTAAAAGATAACTCTAACAATTAAACGCAATAACACACAAATCACTAATAACCCGTTATGGAGGTTGTTCACTGAACCTACAACAAAACTCTTTCTTATGGTAGCTACTAAACGTAGAAGAACTTCGAAATTTGACACAGTACCGTATGGGTATAAAAGGCAGCGTGTAGCGTAAATTGTGTAAGCAATCATAGTGGTATCGCGAACGTTACCGTAACAAGAAGTTCTATATTATAATGTTAACAATCTATGTAATAATGGACCGCTGCGAGTTCCAAAACGACTGGCAAATGAAAAGGTTCTTTCATACAGTGCAAAATGCCCAACATTAAATGATGTTATCAATGGACAAATAAAATGTTTAGCTAGTAACAATTTATTTAAAAATAATTGTAAAAATTATAGAATAGATCGTAATACCGAAACAACAAAATGACCATTCGCTGAAACTTTTAACCATGAAACTAAATTATGAAAATTTGAAACCTTGGATATTCAGTCATTTTTTCAACCTATAAAACGTAAATCTGAAGAAACAGAGTTAATTACGAAATCCAAAGGTTTTAAAAAGAAGTATATCGAAACGAATAAAAGGCCGGTTACCCATGATTTTCATGAACAAACGGAATTAACGAAAATAGAACTTTTAGATACTGAAGCATTTTTTCAACCTATGAAACGTAAATCAGAAGAACTAAATTTAAGAAATATATCCAATGGTATTTAAAAAGACTATCTGCTTAAGCGCTCAAACCCCGAAACACTTTTTGATACTAATTATAAACGTTTTAAGGAAACAACACCTAAACCTGTAGGAATGCACAAATGAAATTTAAAAACTAATTATTCATCAAAACGAAATCGTGGAGAATATACGGGTACGGTTTTACATAAGGACTTTAAACCTGAAGGATTAACCGTGAATGTGGATGAAAAACATTCACCCGATAAAAAATTTGATCGTTACTTAAAGCAAATCCATAATTTGCGACATGCACACTCCTTACCATAAACAGCAACAGATAGCTAGTCGAGAAGAAACTAAAATTAGAAATGACATCGAACACAAAGTTCGCTTAACTACGCATATGTTAACTAAAAATAAAAACCAATTCCAATGACAATGCATTGAGAGACATGCGGTATAAACACATACAAAAACAAAAGCGAGACATTATTTACAAACCTTTGGAACAAGTCGAAACGGATGAAACTGTAGAAATAGAAGACAATACCAATAAAAATGTTATTACCTCAGTTGATATAAAGAACAAAATAATCTTAATGATAACAAAATTAGTACTTACGAAGGCACTACAACTACTAATGTTAATGATGATAATAATAACGACGATAATGCAGAAAATGCCAATTCGAATGCTGTAAAATATAAATTTCCAAGTACAGTGCAGATAGGCAGTGCTTCGCATTGCGGCAAGTCAACATTCGTAAAAAAATTTACTAAAACACGCCAATACCTTATACGATAATCCTATAAAAAGAGCTTTGTGGTGTCATCCTAGAAAATATCCACCAAAGTTTGGCCGCGAGTTTCACAATTTCACGTTTAATATACGAATACACAAGGGGTTTCCGATATACAGAATGTAACAAATGGTGATTTACTTAATTTAGACGATCTACTGTATGAGGCAGATAGCATGATGTATCTAATTTCTTTGCAAAATATTCACATCACAAAACTTTTGGAGTGGTATACGTTTTGCAAAATATTTCTTCTCAAGGAAAGAGTTTAGATTTATGTTATTAAATTTCTAATTATATCGTGGTATTTTAAAATAACAGAGATAAATTACAGATAGATAAATTATTTCGGCAACTTGAACCCAGAAATTCAAAATTTCTTTTAGTAGCTTTTAATAAGGCCACAAATAGACCACATGGTTATTTGGTGTTAGACTGTACACAGCATACCCCCTACATATATAGATACAGAACAGGTGTTTTACCTAGTGAAAGTCTCGCTTGCTTTAGACCAAAATAAATATATAACGTTTGTAATATATATAAATCATTAATAGAAACAATGACTAAGCTTCAAGTTCCTAGATTATATTCTGTTGCATATAGAAGAGTCTGTCAATTATCTTCGCCCACAATAACCTTAACAATGTGGAGCACTGCTTGTGTTAAGTAAAGCAAACTCTAAATTGCGTGCAAAATTGTTAAAAGATGCTAATTCTAACTTACTTAAAGGAATTACTGAAAGCCTATTAAAGGCTAGTAAGGGAACCATACCTATATTATGCTATAGTATAAATCGTTAAAAAAGGTATAAAACGAGATGGAGAACCTTAGTTGACAGAAATACCTCGTTAAAGAAAAGGAAGAAAATAATATTGAAAAAGCTGGAGTTCTATCCGCTTTTGTTATAGCTGTTTTAAGTGCGTTAGGTAGCACTCTGGTGTCTAAATTAATTCCGTGTCATGAAATATGCGAAACAAATTATTTTGTTACATTCGCAACTGGAAAGCGAAAAGAAAATTCACGTTATAGATAAAACATATCTAATTTAATAGAAGTAATTAAAAAATAAAACATTTAACCATATCAGCTGACGCAAATGGATTTTGCTTATACAAAAATTAAGTAGTTATCAGGTCTAAATTACAAAAACCCTATGCTCATGCTAATAAACAGGAAGAACAAGTAATAGCGTTGCAAAAACCTGAGCATGAAAACGAAATTAACCATACAATGCTAAACCGATAACAGGAAGCAGTAAACCAGTAAAGAAAGTAAAAGATGAATAAGGATTTTTACAAAACGATAGATTTACACCTAATCCTTCTCGCGTTCGAAAACAGGCACCTAGTTACACTGTACGTTCAGATAAATGTCGAAAAGCAGTTTAACACGAAATGAAATAACCGTCCTTAACAAATACTATTCCAAACTTGATCATTATGCAAGAATAAAAACTGTGCATAAACTACATGAAGCTACAGGTATTTCGAAAGATAAAATTAAATATTATCTACAAGTACAGGAAAGTTACACCCTACACAAACCGGTGCGAAAGCATTATCCAACAAAACTATATCACGTGGGAAATATTGACGATCTTTAGGAAAGGGATTTAAACGTTTTAGATAGTGTTTATAAATATAATAAACCGTTTGTATATGTTTTAACGATCATAGGTGTGTTTTCTAAATATACGTGGGCATTACCTTTAAAAACTAAAACCGGTAAAGAAATTACTAAAGCGTTTGTATCTATATTTGTTCGATATAAACGTATTCCTAAAATACTTCAGTCCGATAAAGGAATGGAGTTTACAAATAAAACCTCTCTGTCCTTTTTAAAATCTAACGGTATAATGCATTACACGCCTAATAATAATGTGAAAGCTAGCGTAATAGAACGATTTAATGAAACTTTAAAAACAAAAATGTGGCGATACTTCACTCATAAACATACATATAAACACATAGATGTGCTACCTAGTCTATTGCAAGCATATAATAGCTCTTATCATAGATCGATGAAATGGCTCCTGTTCACGAAAATTCTTTAAATATATTAACAGTGGACAATCATTTATACAAAAATAAATTTACAAAATCAACTTCGTTTATACCTATAAGATCTAAAGCTGGCGATCATGTTCGAATTTCAAAATTAATATTTGCTAAAGGCTATGAACGCAATTGGATAGAAGAAATATTTATAAATTATCAAGCTATTAAATGTACACCTGTGGTTTATAAAATACGTGATTTATCTGGAGAAGAAATAAGCGTAATTTTTCATGCTCAAGAATTAAAAAAAAAGTTCGCCTTCCAAACGTACACAAGATTGATAAAGTCTTAGGCCCACGAGGTAAAGGCAGTAGTAGAGAAGTACTTGTGAAGTGGAAAGGTTATCCTGATAAATGTAATTCCTGGGTTAAACTTTCTACAATAACGGCACCATGATACGCACCGAACCATTTTCTATCAATTTAAAAGTAATGGTTCTTCAACTATATTTGAAAACAATACTACCTTTCGGTTTTGAAACATGTTACCACAACGCATAGTTCAAGGTAAATGGGAAGTGGCACTTGCAAAAATTAGATATCCAGGTTTGTTTTTAAACATTACAAAAGGCGGTAATTTTATTAAAGGTCGAATGCTTCATAAACCTGAGCAGCGTCTTCCAGAAGAAATAGATATTAGATACGAATTAAACAAAACCACTATAACTAATAATGTTATGCTTCTATCGGTACTTAACGATAAAATTAAAACAGGAAGTCATATCAGCAAATTTTTCTTATACAATAAAAATACCGTTTTTTGTATTAATACACAGGCAATACAAAAGAAGAAAGAAAATAAAAAGCGCGATGATGAAAAAACTGTTCGAAACAGATATTAATACTTCGCAAACAGTAAATGAATCTATTGAACCGCATAATGTAGATCTTAAATTAAATGATGCGGCACACACAGAACATGATATTGAAATTAAAGACGAAACAGGTAAATCAAAGTGTAAAAGAGCTACCACTATAGTTAGCGATAATGTGATACGCGAATATCTATCTCCGGATTTAAGTAGACAGCTAGGATATGCACTTCAAACCGATGTTATTAAAGATTAACGCGCTTTATTTCCAATGAATCCGTGTATATCGTTTCCTTACGAAATGTTCATATACTGTAATATTATAGAACCTCAAATAGTGAGCGATACGTTTACTCAAATTCCCGACAGCACAATAGTTGAAATAGACATTGATCACAAACGTCTAGCAATAGAAACATCGTTTGTGCCTTTAAACTGGGTACCAGTTCTTCAACATGGTTTTCATATTTTGCAAATAGATTTAAGGACAGGTACAGGTGAATTATTGCCATTTATAGACGGATTTTCTTCGGCAGTAGTACTTTGGTTTAGACCATATGGATCATCGCAAACTCATTAAACATTTTATTAATCAAACAGATGGTGATAGTTTTATATTGTATAAAGATAGACGTTTTCAAAGAGGGCGGGAGCTTTTCGATGCTTTAGGTAGTTTGATTAGATACATGTCGCCGTACTTTAAAAACGCTATCTGTTGGCAAAGAATTATTCAATGTAGCTGGAAATGTTTTATCCGACGTAATTGCGCAAAAACCTTTCAAGCGTTCACTTAATGTTAGATTATAGGGAGGCGGATCAAATTTAAAGTGAAATGCCGACCAAGCTTTAGATTCGATGTTCGGCTCTGGAATAAAAATTTGTAAAAACGTAAACTAACTCAGTTGAAGAGAAAATGTGTAAGACGTAACAAAGCATGTAAATAAAACTAAAATAGCAAGGCATAAGGAGAAGAAAAAACGCAAAACTATTTCAACTAAAAGAAAACAAACTACACTGATATATCTTCATAATGTCTAATATTTATGTAAATTCGGCATTTAATTTTTTTGAAGAACGTCTTGTACAACCTGGCGTAAAGCATTATACGGTAATCGAATTAGAACCTCAAAATGTAATTTCTTATAATTCACCTATTGTTTATCACTATAAAGCAAACGCTGATGCATATATCGATACTTCTCAAATAGAACTGTATTTACGCTGTAAAATTATCAGTCATGACGGTAAGGATTTAAAACACACAGACAAAATCACCGTAGTTAACAACCCCTTAAATTCACTTTTCAACAAATAGAAGTGGTTTTAAATAATGTCACTGTTACTCCACCACAAGCTGGATATCTGTATAAAACTTTTCACAGGATTCTCAAAATTCGTGGCTAGAAGCATCTCTTTGGTAAAAAGCTACGGCAGGTTCCTTTGGCACCTGGGATAATAATGAGGGTATAAAATGGCGTATTGAATACACTAAGGGTAGCAAAGAATTTAAATTAATGGGACGATTGTCGTGCTCGTTAGTTTCTCAAGATAAGCATATTCCCAATAATATAGACATGACAATAAAGTTAACTTTGTCTACCTCGGAATTTCACCTTATAGCCATTGCAGACCTTAAAGGAAAAACTATAATTACATATGCTACACATAACGTAACGTGTATCTTTCCTTCTGCTTCCATGCTTTTAGCTCATCATGATTTACTGTCTATACTTAGCGGTAAAATATTTGACGAGGTAGACGTTTAACCTTTTAACATACAATAAGTAAAAGTTTCACGATATATTAGTAGGTAAAGCACCTCGCAGAATTACAGTAGGATTCGTATGAAATACTGCATACAGTGGTAGTTTTTTAAAACATCCATACATTTTTTTACATTTAAATTTTAATTTTTTTCAACTTTTTGTAAACGAGCAACCGTTTTTGGCACATCCTCTAATTCCCAATTTTGCAAACAACCAATACATTAAATGCTTTAATATTGTCGTAAAAGCTTTAGGTTTAAATCCTGAAGATAAAGGAAATACTATATCCAGAAAGAATTATTCAAAGGGATATGCATTTCTCATATTTGATTTAACACCGGATAAGAGCGCTAACGAAACCCATGTTTCTGATTTACACCATGGTAATATTTCCATAAACGTAAGTCTTACAACAGCTTAAAGAGAAGCAGCTTGCATGATTATTTTATCTGAATATCTACGTGTGCTAGAATTTGACATAAACAGACCAATTTATGTAACACGAATACCGAACAAATACGTAAATATTTATCAGGTAATATTCATACTAGTCCGTACTTTTTAGGTGTTTTTGCAAGTGATCAATTATCTAAACGTGTTCATAAACGTTTTCCAATTGTATTGGTAGCAAATATGGATTCTATCAGTAAACCTGGTAAACATTGGGTTTGTATTTTTATTTCCAAATGTAGAAGAGGAGAATATTTCGATAGCTTCGGAATGCCTCCGCCTTCTCACTATTTTATTCAGTTTATAAATCATAATTGCGGTAATAATTGGAATTTCAGTAATCGAAGATTACAAAGCTTCATTAGTTCTACATGTGGACATTACGTAATTACTTACGCTGTACATCGGTGTTGTAATTTAGCTGTACAAAACTTTTACTCTAAATTTAGAATAACTTATTACACTTATAATGGGAGTCTTGTTTTAAAATCTTATAGAAATGTATGCTTTGGCTCCAAATGTAAAAACACAACAGTTCCGCTGCAAACTTTCACATCGTTTATACAAAAAGGTAAGTGTACTCTTTATTTATGCTTCAGTTTACATTTTGCTTGCAAAGAATAAACACAATATGTCTACAGGAACTGGATTTATATGTTTTAACGTTTTTGTAAATGATGAACTCGAATATGTAGTTAAAGAGCTTTCTATATGTAGTTTTGATCGTGAAGTGCAGACTTGGATCTTTAAACCAATTCACAATCATCGACTGTTAAGCGATAAAATTACTTTCACTAATAACAAAATTAGTACAAAACTTCACGGTATAAAATGGAATGACGGTGATGTTGATTACGATCAACTTGTTTCTATACTCAACCGAAACGTGGATCTTTTTAAGTTATTCTTACTAAAGGAGAACAGAGAGCGGAGTTTCTTCTTAAAATTAGGAATAGAACCATAATCAACGTAAAAGAATTAGGGTTTAACGACTAATCACTAGTAACGGTTACTACCTCGTCTTGCATGCATCATAAAATACAAACTCTTAATTGCGCTCAAAGAAACCTATTAAACGAGTTAAAGCATGAATCATTGTTTAACTGCATTCCTTATGACGTATAGGTTAATAATTTGTTTTAGAACGCACCTTAGGACTACTTAAACTTAGGTAACGCTAAATCATCACACTGCATTGCACTTCATCTCTTCATCATGTCCACTACACATACAAGGTACGTATAACTCGTATATACTTATAGTCAGATTGGCCGAGCGGTCTAAGGCGTTAGATTTAGGCTCTAATTCTCTGAAAGGAGAGCGTGGATTCAAATCCCGCATCTGTCAAATTCTTTCTTATTTTCCAGTGTAACCCCATTAGAACCAAAGAAGATAAAACTAGAAGAGGACAGCAAACACCCACCGTCGTTGATAGGTATTAGAAGCAATGTATACTTTTTGGATCGCGCACAAAGAAGTTTCTTAGTGTGGGATTTTCTTCGCAAATAGCTTGCGAACTGTGCATCACTATCGCTAAATGTGTAGAAGATCGTGGTATTGTACTCAACAGCTTGTGGGATTGGAAAAACACAGTTACGTTTGTTTCCCTTATCGATAACAATCCCAAAAGAGAAGCAGTATAATAGGATTTAAACGTAAATGAAGAATTAAAATTAGACGTGAAACACGTGTTTGGCACACCAAAAATTATAGTAAAACAATATCAAGGTGACAACTCCGTTAACATATTCTTAATTGAAGAAGAGTGGAAAATTTTAATTAAACTCTACCCAATTGTCAACGATATTTTTATCATAGATTAAAATAAGTTAGGGTGGCGCCGTGGCCGAGTGGTTAGACCGCTCGCCTCCCACCGAGGCGGCCCGGTTTCAATCCCAGGGACCTGCATGTGGGATTTGTGGTGGACGAAGCGGCGTCTGGGCGGGTTTTCTCCGGGTTCTCCGGTTTCCCCCGCCATTCATTCCACCAACTGCTCCATCATCACCTTTCCTTTCATCCATTTCACCAACATCTACTTCCTTCATCCCATACCAGGCATCGGGCTGATCACCCATCCTGGATGCTCTGTCTGATCCATAAGTGTCTGCTCCTCGACGGACCTCTGACCCCAGGCACCCGTTTGTAAGTCCTGGGGGGTGTAAGTCCTACATAAGAGGAGGGTAAACAGATAATGAATGAATGAATGATTAAAAGAAGTTACCGAAGTAAAAAATCTAATTATAGCCTGTGATAAATATTTTCAAAACGTGGAAGGTAATGTGGAAGCTATGTCATATTTTAAATATACGGATTACATCTTATGCGCCACTCCTAAAGACTATTACGAAATGCGATTTTACTTACACAATCCACTCGCAGCTGCACTTGATCACGCGCACAAGACGTGATAATCGCGTGTTTATCACCTACATCATAGCTGCATATAAACATCACGTGTTACTATACTTACGTAATTAACACAATCTTATATATACCGTATTTACTTGCCGTGCGTACAGTGCTTTTTCTGTTGCCTAGTGAAACAGTTCAGAAAACAAAAAACCAACCGTCATCATGGGCAGCAATTCCGGCAGTACTGGAAACAACGCTATGGACATGTGGACCGTACTCAACAACATTGGTAGAGGTTCTTTCGTTGGTAAAAAACCGATAGTGGCCTCCGAACTAGAGGAGGGTACGTCATACCTTATACAGAACATCATGGCCGTCAAAACCAAGTGGGGAAGAAAAATCGTGGTAACCATACACGACAGAGAGCTAATTGTGTCTCAAAGATTCGAGGCGTTAACGCCGGAACAGCTGCGCAGAATTAATGCGCAAAAGTGCTTTTTAGTGTACAACGGAGAGGAATCCCTTGGAAACGGTAAAATAAGGCACATGTACAGTTTTGAGCCGGCGGAAAATGTTATATTTGGAATATTACACAAAAGGTTTCCTTTTTTATCAATTCTACAATATGAACAATAAACCACATTTGTGGAGGTTACTTTGCTAAACTACATGAGATTAAACATTAGGATAACAAAGGTTCCAGAGATTAACGTCGAACCAGTTGCGCAGCATTGACGCTACAAAATCACTATCTCGGCAATAACAAAAAAACAGCAGTAGTGATTGTCGTATCACCAGTTCTAAAAGATGTTCTGCCCACATGGGATGTGCAAGCATAATCGGTGGCAATGTCAATGCGCAAGATGTTACCACGGTCCAGCTCAATGCTTGGGACCCGACATAGAAACATCTGCATTACAAAAAAGCAAGCGTCGACATCATCTACATGACTTTATCATTACAAACAAAACATTAAATTTAACAGCAAGGCATCAAGCGCGACGAGTCATTCAGAGAGCAGCAACAGCAACAACCACTTCACCATGGACATTATCACCGATCCCATCAACGCTGGTCACAATGTGTGGACGCAAATTGTGCTTAATATCTCCGAAATACTTAATGCGCAAGGTAGTTACGTAAACCAGTGCTTTAGACTTCTAGCAAAAATATATCCACATTCTCCTAATCAGAAAACAGTGGTTATAAAACTTGGGGCAAACGATTCTTGTCCAGTTGACGCTGATATACTACACATCGCTTTTAAAAGCGTATTAATAAATGCAAGTGATAAAGACTCCGCAAGATTAACCATCACTGCAGGACATTCAAATACGCCTATATTAGACCAGTGCATCACTCAGCGCGGATCGCACAACATTCTCCAGTGTGATTAACATGGGTGCAGCGATTTCGTGGTGGGCGCAGTGCATTACTCAGCGCGGATCGTACAACATGCTCCAGTGTGAACAAAATGGGTGCAGCTATTTCGTGGTGGGCGCTCTATAAGTGCCAAAACTACAAAGCGACGTAAGTAACAACTTTTATCACCTCATATTTGAGTGTGTCACTACCAAATCCAGTAAACAGCTACGTGCTATCGTGTTTAATGAATCCAATAGCGAAAAGTCAGATGACGACGAAATTGACACCGAATTCGAATGCGGCAGCAACAGCAGCAGAACATCGACTCCCGATCCCGGCTGTAATACGTGTGACAAAACCGACATTCCAGCCGACATCAAAACCGCCAACAACACTACCTCTACAAGCGTCGGCGCCAAGAACGACAGCAGCAGCAGCAGGACGACGACATGCTTACTCTCATTAAAATCATCGTGTATACCACAAATTTAAATAGCTAAGGCAACCAAAAAAGGAAATGTTTTAATTGTAATATACATACTTTGTTAATTAAAACTATTGTTTCAATAACAAACCAATTGTAACACTTGTAATGTATTAAAAAGGAAATAAAAAAAATGTGCCCCGCGGGACCGGACGGACAAAGTCTCCGCCCCCCGCGACGGCGATTGGGTGCAAAAGTCGATGGCGCCATCGAGGTTGTCACGGTTCAACGCCAAGGTCGGCGCCAAGCTTATTGTGACCTTCAAGAGGTCCTTCACCTCGAGGTCGAAGATTGGCGCCAACCCTGACTACCAGACCGTGACGACTTTGATAACCTCCGCGACCTTTGAGCTTTCACTGGATCAGAGTACCTAAATTGTGAAGCTATTAAAACTTCCGTGCTAAACTATGATATGTAATGTCCTTGTTGTCTTAGATATAAATGTGTATAATCCTGATTCCATCTATATCAAATGTACGTATATCGCGTTTAAACAGCGCAGTTTACATGTAGTTTACCAATAAATAAACGCTAACAATAATAACGTATTAAGTGCAAAAAATTACAAATTCAAATGATAACAATGTTAAACACAATACTAGTTTAAATCAAGGTTATTTATGAATATTACATCAAAGTAAGAAGATTAGTACACGCAGGTGATTCGAGCCACCTATACTGCAGATGTATTACTTACAAACCACATGCTCGTTCCAACTAAGCTATCTAGAAACGAGAGATTCACAGTCACTTTAACACTATTGTAATATTTGCTTGTTCCAGTATACATTTTCAGTTGTGCAGACGTCAGCCGTCTAATTACGAGTGCATTTAAAGGTGATGCGATAACATCGGCTATATTATTTGTAATTTCGTTGAGTGCGCAACCAAAGACATCTATGTTACACACTTTGGGTAGATCCTTAGTATAGGAGCCGATTTTTTCATGTTGGAGTATACATTGAGGATTGCATAAAACTGCAAAAGTAGGGGCGTCTGACTCACCTGGTATGTGTGTGTAAACAGTAGTTAGGTTGGTAGCGTATATGGTTCACTCAATGAATGTTGGTAGCAATCAAATTTATCAGAGTCTTGCCGTTTGCCGCAAGTCGTATTCGTCTACGGATTTGTATACTTTCCATAGTTTTTCGAACATGTCATTGGTAAACAATTTTTATACATATTTTTCAAAATTATTTCTTCACTGTTGTCTTGAGTTGTTCTCAAATTCAACTTAAGGCTTTAACAATGTTTTGCTAATCGTAGTGCATTCGAGAGAACCTGTTTTAAAGCCATGTAATCAACTGCATACTGCTTCCGATGTCCAAGTTATACAATCATTTGAAGATACGTGCTTAGGATTCATATATTCCGACAGGAGGGGCATGTCATTATGAAGATCATAGAGCTCTGTGGAATTAATTGACATCAAATTCTAACATATATCCAAGAAGATACTGTTATTTTAGCGATTCTATACTAATACTGTTCTAAAAAACCCACTCAAATCCACCATAGGGTAGGGGATGTTTCATAGCCCAGCTATATTTGTTATTTGCGCCTTGGTAAGTAATAAATATAGAAGGATTCTGGAAGTCGAACTGCTCCGTGTGGATTCTGTTAGGTCCAGCATAGCCGTGAGAAACCTCACGCAGTCCGCCTCTTATACCACTCCACCATGAGAAGCTGACCACATCCAGTAATAACTCTACTTCAATTCCCGTATACAGAAGCATGGCATTCCAACGTAATTCCAGGATATGTAAACTAATGTGTAGGTTCAACTTATGAGTTCCCAAATTTGTCTCATCATGTTTTAACTTCATCACTGTGGACATATCTTATACTGATAATTCGAATGTCGAGTGTGCACTGTCTAGAAAAAGGAATATGGGGTGGGGGTTACAAAATCTAATATATGTTGGGTGTTGAGGTAAACAATTTCTATGATATATTCGATTCTTAATCTCCTTTAAGTATGTATAAAATATATAAACATTTATTTTTATTTAAATGTTTTCTATAGATGTGCCAACTTGAATTATATATTAATCAATCGAATATAGAAGCTCATTGAGTTATTTAGGTTGTTGAACTGCTGTTATAGCTTGTCAAAGTGATTCATGCTTCTATAAACTTATTCTGTTTGCTGAGCGGGCTGTCTATCTAGCCATAAGGAGTTAGCTTATAATAACTTTAGGAGGTTTTCAGAACATCGGGGATACCTAGGTTATCATAGATTTTGGTAACACCGAAAAGTTATCAGCATATCGTTCAGTGCTATAGTATTTGAGTATCCCAACTTTTATATTTGGTAATTTTAAATATTTATAGATTTAGAGTAATAATAGACACATTATAACGTAGGATTACTTATGCTCCTATCAGTTGATTATCTGTAATACTTGACTTAATATATTGATGAATTAAGCGAATAATGTTAAGATAAAATTAGACTTAGAATTCAAGAACACTTCAGTGTTGAGTTCCTCAATAGTTGTTTGGTAATGGAAAAGAGATAGGATGCTTTAGAAAGTAAGGTAGTATCTAAAATAAACGGCTAAAGTACGAGGTAAATATAGCAAAAGAAGCAATCAATAATGAAATACAGAGAATTAATGAAACCATTACGTACATTGCAAGACAGCCGCTCTCAAGTGCTAGTAGGTTAGAAGAAGTACCTCGCGAGCTTACTAAGTTCAGCGACGAAGTGAGGAATATTTCATTACGAAGGGCATGTGTAATTATTATTTTTGAATAATTTTTAATATATTTGGATTTATGAATCCAAACTCAGTAGAGTTGCTAGGTGCTTCAGCAGAAGAATCCGGAGTTCTACGGATTGCAACCATTAACTCGCCAATAAGCTGCAGTGCAGTGCAATGCAGAGGTAACCAGTAAGAAATACGCCGATATAAATAGCCTAATGTCAGTGCCATATCAGGTACTAAATTAGATTAATGTACTAACATTTGATTACTGCACACGTAAGCGAAACGGTTCATCATGGATGTATAGTCATAAAAGGAATTCCTGACTAATGTAAAATGTTCATAGTTCACAGAGGATTACAAGGCTGGTTGTTCAGTTGGTTTAGAGTTGCACTTGGCGGTAATCTGAATTATCAGCAATTTAGGCAGATTTTCTGGCTAAATACTATAAGCCAAGCACACAATACAGTGTCCTTGTACAAATAAATAGGGAAAAATATGATGCAACAGGGTGGGACAAAGATCGACTACTTTCTATGACTCGCACATCCGAGTAATTTACTGGAACCATCTATGGCAGAGGGGAAGTTATTTATTGTTGAGGGATTTTCGAAATTCTTAACGAGACATTAGGCCTCTATTCAGAACTAGCAGATCTCGCAGCTCAGTTCGAGGTTTTGTTTCTAGTTTTTCCTTGTCTGTTATTGTGTTTGAATGCAATGTATTTTAATCGGTATGTCATATGGAGGATAAATAGCCCTGCATTTTATTGATGATGCGAAATGCAGGTGCTGACACCGCTTTCACTAGCTCGGTGATTAAAGCTGCTGTGGTGCTCGTTGTTAACGTGCTCTAGTAGCCCAATAGTTAACATGCTGGAAAGTTACTGTGAAGGTCGGAAGTTAAAATCACGCCTGTGAATAAATGAGTTTTATATTCATTTCTGTTCATGTTTCGAAAACGTTCTAGCAAATTATGATTTTTTCCGAATGCACTAGAAAGTGGATGTGCTTATAAATACGAAGATCCAGCCGTTCGTGCTCACTGTGGAACAATATTTACGAATACAGACTATCTAGGTATGCTGTTAGTACACGGAGAAACGCAGCAGAATATACCAGAGACACGTCGTCCATACCAACAGAGGTTTTCGCAAAGAACACTTCCTGTAGATCACACGGTTTTGCGAGTTGCGAACCACCTTCTGGAATAAAACCAGTGCACAAGACACCACATCCACGAAGATCGTGGACTGACCATGTCATTCAGCATCCGCATTGTAGTACGAGGGACATTTACAGGCATTTCAATATTAGCCAATCTTCCGCGTGGAGAATACTACATCATGCACAGTTTCATACTTATCATCTTCAACTACACCTGGAGCTACTGCAGCCGGACCATGGACATGGCGTTCGCTGGGTGGATCATACGACAAATTGAACAGGATCCACATTTTATGGAAAGTATCTTGTTTACAGACGAAGCAGGGTTCCACAACAGAGGCCATGTAAATCGCCACAATAAGCTTTACTGGAGCACTGTAAACCCACATTGGATGCGAGAGGCGGCTTACAAGTCCGATGGGGTATCAACGTTTGGATTCGGTGATCATCTAATAGGCCCGTATTTTCATGATGGCCAACTCACTGGGAATCGCTATATCCACTTCCTACAAAAGCAGGTACCTACCCTGCTGGATGAAGTGCAGTTGCAGAACCGACTATGTGGTACCAACACGATGGGACGCCAGTTCATTCGGCCCGTCGTGTAACGGCTTATCTCGATGCCAGCTACCCTGTGCGATGGATTGGGCGGCATGAGCCAAATGAGCACTCTCATCAGATCTAACCCCATTGGATTTCTTCTTATGGGGTTATTTTAAAGATATCGTGTACCAGGAGCAAACAATGACCCCGCAATAACTCAGGAACATATGATCTTTGCTTGTCGTGACATCATACCAGCCATGTTGCGCCAGGTTAGGCTATCGATAATGGTTAGGCTGAGATCTTGCATCCGCCGGCATGGTAGTCAGTTCGAACACCTATTATAACTACATGGAGGAAATGGGTAAATTGTAAAGGTTTATATGTGTGATGGTCAGGCAAGATATCATACTCACCGTTAAATACACTACTTTGGGAACCAGGGAGGTTCACAACGATCATAATATGGGCTAGCAAACCATATCTAGTTTGTATGTACTTACTTTATCTTCTAAACCCTCAGAACAATTTATTGGGTTTCCTTTGTATGAGAAAATAGCTTCAAATAGTAAAATAATATTTGATGATGCCTTATGGTTGTAAGTTATAATTACAATGTTATATGCAGCTATTTATCATGTTCATTAAAGCGTATTCTAACAAGTAACGATTTGCGTTTTAATGAAATTCACATAATTAAACTAATTGAGTAAAACGACACTTCCATGCCACACTATCAGTTCTCGTTAAATTTACTAAACATAAAAAGTACCTTCAAGTGGCAGTACTGGAACCTGGGACCTTCACCACTGAAGGCTAACGCGCACACTGTTGTGCTACGAGTGCAAGTTACTGCACGCACAGCGGTACAAATCAGTCATTTCGGGCGAAATTGATATGGCGCGATGCAGTGGACAGTGCTTAGAGCATAGCCTATACAACGCCATGACTTCATGCCTTCTCAATCCGCAGACTGAGATGACTCACTTGAAATATGCCAAGTGAGTCAGCTGTCCTAGGTATTCGTACCTATGCAACCCGCAGTTTGTAGTATAATGAGAAAACATTTTCCCTTTTTGCAAACAAACTGTTATCGTAGCTGTGCCCTTCTACTCGGTACTACACGCAACCAACATTAATGATTAAAGGCCTGAATGAGAACCAAAGAGCTGCGAGAGGGTTAAAAAGACGGCTTTTCATTGATATAATGCTTACAAGGAGGTAGAGGAAAGTTTTCCCGAAGAGCAGGACAGAGTACGTGGGTTCTGACCGTGTGGTTTAGCTGCCAGAACGTGGTGAAGCAAAGGTTAGCTTCAGAAGTTCGAATCTATACTTACGTCAAATTGTTTTGGTTCTTTGGTTTTCTTTCTCCTTGTGTTTATTTTCTGTATTTTAGCGTACTAATTTATTTATTTTTGTTATTGATTCTCCTGTGAGCAAAAGACACAAGAATTACAATGAGATAATTGTGCATCATGTTTACTCTAATAATTTGTACCGTATCTAGTGTTGTAAACCGTGTTACGCATATAGCTTTAATTCTTTTGGGCCTATGTCGACGCTATTAAATCTAACAGTTTTTGTTTCAAGTTTAAACCCTATGTTTCACTTATTCTACTGACAAAGGAGTTGTAAATGTGCTACGTTCAGGGTAAACAGAATAATAAATTGTTAAAGAGCGTGGATTTCATCAACGAAGTAAATGTTCAAAATGGCGACCCTTTTCATCCATGCACATTTGCCGGAGAGACCTTCATGCATGCTGTAACATGCGCGGTATAATCTGCCTGCATTCTTCACGTATGAGTGTCCGTGGACCCGTTCCTTTAAATAACCCCACAGAAACAAATCCAGTGGGGTGAGATCAGGTGATCTAGAGGGATATGCGTTTGGGCCCCCTCGGTTAATCCATTTTTGCGGATATGTTCTATGTAAGTGATTCCTTACAATCAGTGACCAGTGTGGTGGAGCTCCGTCCTGCTGGAACCACATTCCTGTTCCTTTTCACTAGTGGTACATTTTCTAGTAGCAATGGCAACTCTTCTTGCTAAAATACAAGGTACCTGGTTCTGTGAGGTTGCCTTAAAAAGTGCGGTCCAATTAGCTGGTCGCTTAATATTCCGCACCAGACATTCATGCGTCACTGTACCTGGAATGCAGCTTCTCCTATCCAGTGAGGATTGCCTATACTCCAGTAGTGCATATTATGGCGGTTAACAGTTTCGTTATTGTGGAATGTGGCTTCATCACTGAAGAGAACACTTCCTAAAAACTCTGCATCATTTGCGCTCGCTGCTGTAGCCACTCTGCATGTATCACTCGGGCTTGAAAGTCGCGTCCGTGGAGAGCCTGGTGTAGTTGTAGATGGTAAGGATGATATTTATTACTGTGCAATATGTGCATCACTGAGGACTGACTTACGTACAGAACTTGTGCCATGGCCCTTGAACCGGTATGTGGATTGTTTTCTATTGCGTTTCGTACATCTTCTTCATTGCTTCCAGAGGTTGCTTGAGCATCGCGAGCAGGTGGTGCTCTTCGTAATGATCCTCTTTCACGAAGGCGTCTTTCAACCCTTCCAAAAGTGCTTGCAGTAGGTGCCCTCCTTCCTGGAATCCGTTCTTCATACAGGCGTTTGCTGACAGTGCATTACACCTTGTTTCTCCATAGATTAACAGCATGTCAACATACTCGTCGTTTATATACATCATAACAACAGCCGTGACTCGTAGAAAGGTTTCAAATACTGAGTAGATAATGGAGAGTTTATTCACACCATGCATTAACGCAGGTGCAAATAGCTAAAGCCACTTTGCATGTGTGGAGTGTATTAAACTTGGTTGAACGGGTTAAGCATAATGCCGACCACAATAAAATACCTACTACGAAGTATTAATTATCCACCTTCCAGTGGAAAACATGGCGATTATTCTATATTACACACTTGTAATGTTATCAAAAATGTTCTTTGTATCATAATGTCAAATTATAGGTCCAAAGAGATAAAACAAAAGTTAATAAAAATGTTGAACTAAACACGAAGGATTTAAACCCGAAATGAAGTGGCACAGTGGTAAAGCAACCATGAAAATACCATTCGGCCAATGCTACCTTGCAAGCCGAGGTTTCTAAACTAATAAGTAATCACTGAACTCATACCCCACCTGGAATTTTTACGGTTTTTGCAGCTTCATATAGTGTTTGGAGCTCCTTTTGGTAGTTTTAACTCAAACAAACAAACAAACTGCATCATCCATTACAATTAATGTATGAGCTGAAATATGCCATAGTTTGTGACAGAAGTGAAATTAACGCATAAGTCACATATGTCGCTTAACACGTTACATAAATTCGAAAATAAATGGGCAGGAAGAAGACAGCCGCAGTCTCCAAGCTTCCTCCTCGAGGGGAAGTTCACCACCAGCGCCGTCACCGTTGAGCAACAGCTTCCAGCCTCTCCACCGCCACCGCCGCCGCCAGTCGAAGCACCCAGCACCATCTCACCAGCCAGCCACACGCTGCTGAACAGAGTGCCTGCACGCTACTCCGCCGTCGTCCGGGGAGTTCACCGTCAGCTCCCTGACGTGCTAGTACTCACCGCCGCTCAACGCTTCTGGCCGTCTGTGGCCAAGGCGTCTCGTATTCGAAACGACAGGGGTCCTACACCGCTGGTCCGTCTCACATTCTTGGACGAGGGCGAATACTCGCTGGCCCTCGGCGCAGGACTGCCCTTGTTAGGGCAAACACTGTCGCTCGAGGCCAGTCGTAGTGTGCGTCCAACTCCGTGCCGACGCTGCTGCCTATACGGGCATACCGCCGCGTCTTGTGACGCCGCACCCCGCTGCCATTACTGTGGCAATGGGACCATCACCTTCGACTGCAGGGCACACGACCTGACACACCGCCGCCGCTTCTGCGCCTCCTGCGGGGGCAAGGGGCACTACACTGGCCAGGCCGTCTGCCCACTCTACCCTCGTAGAACAACGCCGCACATCGCAGGCACACCACAAAACATCACAACTACACCGCAGAACTTCACTTCATCGACTGACTCATCGCAGATACAAGCACAGATAGCAGCTACGAACCAGCCCATCATCGATGCCATCCAGGACCTTCACGCTGAGGTGCTAAACCTTGCCAGCAGGCTCGCAGCCCTGGAAGAGCATCTCAGCGCACAGTTCTCGGAAGTCGCCACCACAATCACCAAATCACACGACGCCACGACGAAACGAATCAAAGGCGAAATCACCGGCCAGATGTACTACTACGCAGATTGCCTAACCGCCCTGGAAACTCACTGCAAGGATATTGCCACACAAGTCAAACAGCAATACAAAGAGACTCTGCACTACATGGAAGAAAGCCGCAACCAAACGACTAACGAATTCGACAAGCTTCAAGACCTAAACAAACACATGGAGGGGAACCTGCACCATCACATCGACAACCCCCCTTCACACGCAGCATCACCTCACGCAGCATCGCCTCATCAACGTGCCCGGAGGTAAAAGCCCGGGTGCGCAACCATCGGTGCAGACGCCACATCTCCACCAACACCGCACAACAGCCACTGCCTGGAGGTAACAGGCCCGGGAACGGTACCAAATCTCACACTTACGACACCACTGTTCCTAGGTTACTGTTCAGGGCCTCGGCCATGACTTTTACCTATTCCCCACTGAGGAGTTTGTCCATCTTGGGAGTTCTCCTTTTCTAATAATCACCCACAAATCGCAGATTTGCTACGGCGGTACCAGCCAACACGTTGCCAATTATGCCCCAAATATACAGAGACACCACAGTACCTTTCTATACCTCTTCCTTTTTCCTCTCAAATACCCTTTCTATCTTGTTTTTCCTAAATCCTCTATTCCTGTTCCCCCCCAAAGGGGCAGCTGACTCACCTGATATATATATATATGTGTGTGTGTGTGTGCGTGTGTATGTATGATGGAGTAATGAAGCCTGATTTAGAAGTCTAATTCCAACAAGGGGAAAATGTAGTATTTATATTATTATCATACAAAAACGGGAATTTTCCTGCATACATGTAAGTAAAATCTGGGTGAATTCCAAAATAATATTTTCTTTGTTTGATGTGTGACACGTTTTTGATCTTATTGAAATACTTCCCCTCTCACGCAACTTCTTGTTCCAGTAGATAGAGATTATCTGTTGTTTTAGAGAAAGAAACACATATCTTTCCATGTATCACCACAGATGTGTTATCAGACATCATCTAGAATTTTCAGCTTCGGCTCGATGTTATACACAGCCAGGGTATTAAACAAATTCGTGTGATGAGCATGGATGCATTTTGCAAGTTTGCAGCTTAGAATCCGATATTTGTCCTACAGCTAGAATTCTAATAAAAAGAATATGAATAGAATGATATCTGTTATCCCTGAAAAATCACTTTATCTTTCCTGTTTCGGATTTACAAAACAGCGAACTCCAGAGTCGTACTTTACAGTAGATGAAATGGTTATATGTAATTTAGGTAATACAAATAATAAACTCAAGTACCTAATATAAAGATTATGGGCATAAGAGACTGTATTTATGCATCCGAACGTGGCCATCATAAGCGCTTTAGACAAATATTATCTTGTGGTTATCTGTTGCATTTTATACATTCTGCCACACTACTAACAAAATTCAAATATACCCTAAGTACACTCAGCAATGAAGGCAGGACAATCTATAAGGACAAGGGCATAATATGCTTTACATGGTTTAGCTATTTGGTGCACAGTATTTTATTTTTATTCATATTTTACCAGCATACTTATACGCCCTAGCTAATAAACATTCTAAAAGATTTTATAAAGAAAACTGATATTATTGTTGTGCTTTGTAACTTCTAACCAAATCATATAAACAACATGCATCTTGAAATTCAGTGCATAGAAACACATATTTGTATGCAAATTGCATAAGCAATTCTTATCTCATGTACGAGCGGTGTCTCGAAAACCAACGGGGCTACCTGTAGGAAACTACTGCATTTTATTGAAATTCAACAATAAGATTTAAAAATTGGATGTTTTACATTCACATGACTTTCTCTATACTCAATTTATCATTAGTGCGTATACAAACTATCCTTATAACGGCTTACTTTTCTATCTACTTCATTTTAATCGTGATAAAGCTGTGTAGAAATAGCCCCATTACACATTTCGTTGTAGATACAAACAGGATAGCGCTAGTCAAATGTTTGAGAACTGGACGCTATTGCTGGCCTTTAAAGTTCCAATCTCGTTCCATGACATCGCGAGAAACAGCTGAAAATTGAAAGGACATTAAAAGAATGACTAAGCATTGAACAATTCGAATCACTAATAACGGATATCTGAGAAATTGCCAATGCCACAAAAATTATTTAAAATAAATTGTGCGCTTTAAAGAGATCTACATTTTTAGGTAGTACATCTTCGTATATCGTTTAACGTATATTAGTTGTAAAATATTATACAAAATTTCTTACGAATGAAGTGAACTTCACAAGTTCTTCCCAGAAAATTCAACATTTTATTTTTAATGTGAAAATATTGAATATGAGACTTTAAACAAAATGGCTAGCGCCGTTTTTAGAAGATGAAAAATTTTGAAAAATGTTCCATGAAAAAAATGAAATTGAGCTTTATTTATGTGCGACCTTTAACTACTAGGGTCCTTAGCGCCCATTTTATATTAGGCTTGCAGGACTGGAAATTTTGCTCAGAGGTCTCTATCAGGCTTGAGGTTCTTTTACGTTCCGCAAATCTATGACACGGTACCACCTGCTTTATTTCCCTTCCAAAGGGGGCCATGCTAAGGATTACTACGCCTGAAAAAATCCACAACCCCCCTCGGGGTTTGAACCTGTGACCTCGGGAACTAGAGGCTATTATAGTACCTCTAGGCCACAGAGGACGACAAAAAGCGTGCCATGTAAACGGTAGTTCGGATTGGGGATTTTCTTGAAGGTCGTCGCGTCGCATCTCTGGAAGGTACTGAACTTAAATACCGAATTTTGTATTTATCCGACTTTTCGTTTTTGAGTTGTGCTGCTCACTGACACACACACACGGATATTTTTCTAAAATGCTTGTATTATTCATAGGAATTCAAAACATGTATATCCGGTGAAATCTCTGAATTCAATTTTTGGATTGAATGCAATACCTTTTCTACCTACTATATATACACCGGTGCGCATAAAATGTGGCCCATAATGGAACGGAGCTGTTTTATGTAGGTACCGACGAAATCTAGCCGTGCCCTTCCAGTGAAACCAACTCTGTTTTTCGAGAATAATTCTAGCTACTGGATTTGCAGAGTACTTTACCTTTCCCAAAGTATAGCTGAACTACCGAATGGTAACATTACAACTAAAACCTTATAGTTCGTGCTACACTACTGTTTTCCTAATGCCGATTTTTGTTATTACTATGTAGTAAGAGGCAACAACTTTAACCTTCGTATAAATGCCGCTGATGAAAGCCACCATATATGTAAATGTAGCTATCGTTCAGTTTCACCACACGTGCAAATAATTCTTCAGCCCTTCCTCTAGAAGGCTGAATTATATTATATCTGGTTTAGTGTTTATTTTGCCTACCATGTGCATAAATATAGTCCATTCCCCTAGATCACCATGGTATTTTACCCTTCCTAAGTTTCCATCTTCAGGTTACCAACTTTTGACTCCACCCAGCCGGTATCAGTTCTCTATGTGACCTGAAAAGCAATTCGGGGCGATAGAAACTAATCAATGAACGATGTTTATAATCTATGTGGAAGGAAGGGGTGGTTCGGATACCACCTACATGAAAGAGTTTCGCTCCGATTGTACACAAGGAAAGCCTAAACCAATTACAAATGATTCAGCCTTCTAAAGAAAGGGTTTCCAACAGCGACACATAGACGAAGATGTTGCCACTACTAAACGGGAATAACAAAACCGGCATTGGGGAAACGGTTGTGTAGCATGAAAATATAAAGCTTAAGTTGCAATGTTACCCTTCATCAGTTAGGCCATACTTTGAGGGAGGTAAATTATCCTGCCAATCCAGCGGCTAGAATTATGCTCGAAAAGCAGAGGTGGTCACGCTGGTAGGGGATGCAGCTAGATTTTATCAGTCCCAAAATAAACAGCTCCGTTCCATTATGGGCCACATTATATGCACGCCAGTATACGTGGTAGAGAAAGTAAACATAGTCTCCAACTACTAATCACCACACTCATTAAAACCCTTCCTTGCCAGCCAGGCATACCCGAAATAGCAGTTTTAAGTTCATTGTGGAATGAAAATTGCGTTCATTTGTATGTTTCATTTTTGGAAAGAGTTGGAAATCACAGGATGCTATACATAATGAATGAATGGGTGCTGTATTATTTCGATGCCTGGTTGCATTAGTATGTCTTGTGTAGTACAGGCTCCATGAACAGGGATAATGTACTGGTGCAGAATCCATTAACCGCAAGCAAATTGTGCTCTATTATTAGCTATTTTTACATTCTCCATCCATCATTTTAGTAAAACTGGAAAAATACCTTTTCTTGCCAAAACGTTTGATTCTATATTTATTGATGTACCAGTTTAATTTCTCCACATCGCCCATGAACTTGTTATAGCAGTGTACAACGGCTGTGAAGCTTCCATTTTTTCAATCCTTAAACATCTGTTACTTCTTCTAATGCCTGTATCCCTTCATTGTTGGACAATATTTTCACAATATTGTTGTGTTTCTAAACAGTTGTAAAAATCTTATTATGACGTCGTCTTATAAGTAGCACGTTTCTCCTCTTTTAATGCCAATGTCTACCTTTAATGCGCAATCAATTATTCATGCGATTATACCGTTTCTTTCAGTTTTTGCTATATTATTTTCATTCAGGGGTCAGATCAAAACTGGTAAAGAACATGTCAAAGTAGAACGCATAATTTTATTGTTTTTTGATCACTGAAATGTCTGTGATTATAGAAGATGCACTCATTCTTTCGAGTTCACTATCAGCTTGCTTAGCCTCATAAAATTCGCATGAAGGTAATTGCCAGATTTAACACAGTACATTACCCATTGCTTAAATCCAAAGCGTATAGGTTTTACTCTTATAACTTGTTTTAAATAATGGTGCTCAAAATAGAGGACTATTTCCTCATCAATATGTATGTTTTTGAAAGTATTCCAAAATTCATAAATTGTTCCTTTAATTTGACTACGGCCCGGCTTATTTTCAAGCTTTTGATTTTATTTGTTGGTATTTCAACTTACCATTCTCATGTAAACGTAAATTTCAGTTTTTCTAGATACCTGTTTCTTGTTAAATATTTTCGTACACGTCATCTTCATACCAGTATCCTGTGGTAGCGGTGGTAGCCAGTTAGCATCAGCAAACGAAGAAAGTTTTTGAAGCAGTTCAGCTCAAAGGTGAAACCATATTGGTCATTTGTGCGGTATGCACTACTGTAGCGGTGTATTTGGTATTATTAAGATATGTTCTTAACAGTTTAAATGTAATTTAAAAGGCATGGAACGTAAAACCACCGTATGGCAAGATGATTATGAACACGCGGAAGTAGCAGTGTCAGAAACCGTTAACCCTAAGCCATTTCTCGGCAGATAGCTGAGTCGTAGTCAGTACATTAACCTGAGCAGTGACGTATTGGCGTGGCTAGCCAGATTTTGTTTATAAACCCCTAGTTCTGGATCTCGTGGTCGATTTGGAACGTCTCGCTACCCGAATCCACGTCGGTCTTCCTCTTGAAGACCTGCTTCAAAAGTATCTTTTTAACATGTAATGACGATCGAGCACGATACGCCATCATCTATCACTGCAGGTAAGGTAATGTTTTATTTGATTATTTGTAAACTGCTCTTTCGGTCTCTAGCCACGATTTATAATAAATTATATATTTTTATAGAAGTGTGGGGCACAATGTAAATGTTCAGGACCGCGTTGGACATACTAGCAACATTTCCCTTTGGCATGTACTTTACAGTACAGGAAACCTTAAATACCTTCCCCATCCAGGCTCCTTCCCTCTCACTCGAGTGGCTCTGATCCAGAGTTCGAAGCTTAAATTAGTAATAGCATGTGGAGGAGACGCACGCATCTCCCGCTAGATGGGGGTTTGTGACACCCATTGCGGTCCTCTGAGCATCTCCCTTCCTTTGTCAGTGACATCCCGGTAGTGGCGCCTGCTTTGAGTGCCTACCCAAACCCCCAAGCATCCCTTATTCCAACGTGACATCCGGTAAACCTCCAGTTATCACTCCTTCTCATCCCCATCCATTAAAGTGACCGTGAGACGTGGTGGAGGCGTCGGACTCCCCATATTTTAAAATGCGGAGCCACGTGTTTGATCCCAGTGCCCCCTTTTTGTCTCAACCCGCCCAACCTCTAAAGTGCTACTGATATTTTCTTTTATCGCCCTGTCAAGTGTAGGAGATGTTTCTTTTTCCCCGCCCTCCAGCACCGCAAGATTTAGAAGTTCCATATTCCTTTTCCCTGTGCTCCCTCCGTTACAACCATGTGCGGTATGATCAGGGTAGAAAACTAGTTCCGCTGTAGGTTGGTGTGTATTAACAATATTTTAGCTTTAGGATAGATAACCAAAAGATCCCCCTCGAAATTTTGTAGTATTTCAGCAATTCTTGAAGTGTATTGCGATTAGCCGATTTTTAATTTTTGGTGTCTTCTGTTTCAACTGTTACAGTTGATTTTTATGAACCAGGGGGAGGACTATAAAGAAAGAAGAGAAAAAATTAAAAGAATGATTTTCAGCAATATATTAAAAGACCTGTATTATTCTTATACACGTAGAGAAGAGAAATTAAGAACTGAAGCCTTCGGGCAAGTGTGCGTAGGTAATTTTTGCTGAAAGAGTAAGCAAGCACTTCCGGTCGCTGAGCTCGACTAAGGCGAGTGACACTAAGGGAAAACAAGAAAAATTATGTTAACTAATGCTGTGTATATACTGTTTCTGTACCGTTTATGCAGGATTTTCCCTGAGCTGCACTATAAAGCCTTATTGCTTTGTAAGAATGTTTTTCTGTTTAAAAAGTAATCTTTGGGGTCCATTAAAACTAAATATGTGCAAACATTCTAGCTTCAGCCTAATATAGCATTGCGTTCCTATGTCTGTCGGGTTAAATAAACATAGTCCCGTTTCCCTATAGTGTCTTCCAGGGATAGCACATCTAAAGTGTGTTTGGCACCCTACCATTAAGTTTACTTGCCTTGATTTGTGGATCTACGAACCCTAGAAATTTTGTGTGTGAATAGCTTTGAGTATTTGAATATATTTTTTGTGGTGTATAATAATGTGTAGTTGAGCACATGTATGTCGATGGTTCTTCAGGAACTGTGTAGTGAGTCTGGCCATTTAATTGCTCTGCTACGTGGATGGATGTGGTTAGAGGCCCGCCAGAGGCGCAGTAGAGGTTATATATGGTTTAGTTAAGGGTTGCGTTGAGATTATCATCGCTCAGAAAGTCTGAGCGACAAGAGAACTCCCAGTGGAGCCCTATTTGCAGGAGTGCCGCGAAACCCTGCCATTAGGTCATCTCGTCGTATTGAGGTGCGAGTAAGAGTCCACAGGTGTTGAATTATATAGAGTTCTTGCACGGGCGTGACATGTGTTAGCACCAAGGGGTGTTAACACGGGTGTAGGTTCACGTAGTAACCCGACGGCATGTTAACCATGCTATTGAACAGGTCCTAGCATGATCAAAAGTTTTCCTGATATGCCGGTTGACTAGGGATAGATACTGCACATTTTTGGATACTCCCTGTGTTGAAGCATTTCTTAAGCGTCGAACTGCTTAACTTTTGGAACCCCGTGTCCTGGACCACTAGTTAAGTCTCAATAAGTTTAGCTGTATGGGAAGTTACATTTTTATGTCGCGCTGATGATAGAAATCGTCATGGAATTTGACGAGGAATTTGAAGTTTGATTTCAGAAATAAATTAATGTGTGCAAGGAGCACACTGGGAATGAAAATACAACGCGACGGAGTTTAGACGAATGGACCATAGCTTAAATTGTAGCCACTGTAAAGGATTACACCCTCCACTACCATGGAATGCAGCAGGAAGAATAATCATTTGTGTTTGGTATCATTTCAAACTTTGTTTTTGCACCTGTATTTACTATAAGTTTTGTGGTATGCATGTAGGTGTGTAACATATGGTGTTTTATTGCACACTGGTGACAAATTATTTTGAAAAATGAGTTATTGCTATTGTGGTACATAATTGTGTTATATTTCATTTCGAATTTTGAGGTTCTTCTTGTAAATCTAAATTTTTTGACACAGCGCCAGACATAATTTCAGCCATATGCAAGTGTAAATTAACATTTCCTATCAGTGTGTTAACTGTTTTTAAGTAAGTTCTCCACTAATTGTTGTTAAAGATTTTATTGTGAGCGATGATTAAATGCCGTTTTAATCTATAAGTTTCTTCAGTAGTGTGAATATTTTTAATTTGAATGCCCCTCTGTGTAAAGCCTTTAGAGACATTGATGTGCTTCTACCCTAGCTATAAAAAGCTATTAGTTTATGTTCTTATAATGATGTCTAGATAGTTGAGTTAAGAATTAGAGTAGAGTTTGTAGTACAAGACATTTCAAAGAATGACTCAATTTTTTGTGAAAGTAAGAACACTTTCTTTATGTGCTCGTGAAGGATGATGTGCTTAGGTTGTAGCGTTAGGTTTTTTGCTAGTTAACATTAGTATAAGTGCTATCGATATTTTATAGAGATACCCCCTTTTTACTATTGTTAGTGCTTACTTATTTCAGGTATCCCCATCTTCCTATCTATGCTTGTGTTCATAGAACCCTAATAATAACTTTTCTCCGGTGTTCTCTTTTTGAATACTGTGCGGTTTTTGTCGAAATTCATGACAAATGCCCTATCGTGTCTACTTTTCAGGTTACTGAATGTGAGTCCTGGCACAAGAACCCGGTGATTCATGTTTTCATTGTGTCAGCTGAGATGCGACACGAGCTCTGGACATCATGCATATGACTCGGCAAATGCTGACGTTGCCAAGGACATTTTACGTGTGGCGAGCGGGAACTCAACAAGAACCAGCGCTGCGCCGGCTCATGAAGAATACTAAGTATTCTAAATTTTAAGACCAGGATGATTTGGTTGTGACTCATTCGATAGGACCCCTTCAGTTGCTTTTAAATTGTATCTTCTTTTCTCGACCCACATCCGACTACACCTGAGGCCTATTTAGTAATTGTCAGTTGCATGCAGGCCATGCACTACAAGGCAATTTTTTGTCCTATGTCACAGCATAAGTCCTGATTAGTGCTTTGGAGCTATTCCTTATTTAAACTGTTTAAGCATGTACAGAAGGGCAGGAAAAATCAAAGTCTCCATTATATTTGCCAAAGGTTACGTTGTTTCTAGATCAAACAAAAACAAACAAACACAAACAAAACAAGACTAAGCCTCACAATAAAAAGGAAAGTGAATGTTTCGTTATGCTTGCAACAGATCTGATTTACCTTTATGTTAAGTTAAAGAGATAAAACGTATTATTCCACTAACTATTGAAAGTAAGCTAAAGATGAACCATTATTTTAGGTACCTTGCAAACAAACATCTTTAACTTCTTCTGAACGTGTGCGTATAGGACAAAGCAATACAAAGTTCTTTCTCAAGTAGCTCACACCCCTGTCACTTGGATAGGTTTATAAAACTTAAGTAATAAGTCTTCTCTATTATCATATGATTAATCATAGGTTGGTATTCACCCCCTCCGTTTCTTTTTATATATGGAAAATATAATGGAACAAAACAGTTCCGTATGTCTTTATAGATTTAGATCGTGACCTATCAGAGACACCACTGTATTTTCCTCTGTTTGTTTTTGTGGTTGCGCGTTAAATGTTTTACAGCTCTGCGTGAGCTAATACTTCCTGTAGGAAGTGGTAGTTAATTCTGTAGCACCAAGTTGCAAACCGCGAGGTCTCGAGTGTCAGGTATGTTGTTTACACAAGATGTTCTATTTATGTTATGTACAACCGTAATGATGTGGTAGTCGCAGGAATAGAGCACTCTGAGCTTTATGGCCTTCCAGTTAAAGCTCACGGCCTGGATAGGGCACTATGTCATACTATGGTGAGTAAGGTTGAGCTATGTTGAGCCGTAACATTAATGTTTTGAGTAACTGATTCTAAAGGGCCCTTGACTTAGTATACCTATAAGTGTAGGCATCTGGTAGTTCCCCCCATTTAAAGTGAAACGGGAAGGGAGTGTTAGCATTCATCAAGATAGTTGTTTTTGCAATGTATAAGAGGTTTGTTGCACTCAATTGATTGTTTATTTTAAGCACACGTTTGTACACAAGACACAGGAAGTTATTGACCATCAGTCGGGGACTTACGGGAGTGCCACAATACACTTCCTTGTCCTCTCCTGGAATACAGAGTAGGGAGACGTAGGGGAAATAGGTTTTTGTAGTATAGTTCAGCATCTCTTTCACAACCTAAAACTATCTGACGACAGATAAACATGCTTTATATAAACAAGGTAACTCGGGGGCGTATTGTTGGGTTATGAGAAGCAAGATGCACAGTTACGGAAATTCCAAAACATCGGGGTGATGGTCTAAAAGTGCACCCGAAATCAGGCCAACCCCGTAAGACTACCGAAGAAGTTACTGTGCAGTTGTTAATGCTAGCAGAAACGCTCCATTCAGACCTGCTATAAGATTACGCCACAACTCACAGTTAACCTGTTCCATTTCTACAGTAAGAGGTTGCCTCTAACAAGCTGGCATGCATCATAGGAAGCCAGCCAAGAAAGTATCACCGTGAATATCACCGTAACAGTCGAATGGGGTTTGCGCTTGAGTATTTGGTCAAACCAGACAGTTTTTGGGAGCTTGTGATTTTTCCAGATGAAGAAGCTTTTTCATCTGATAAGGATGGGAGAATGTACATATCTGTGGCGGCCAAACAACACGCGTAATGCCCCGGAGCATATTATCGCCCAAAAAGGATAAGTGTTTGGGGCTGGATATCTACTTCAGGATCCGGAGGACTAATCCAAATATAATCTGAAACGGATTACGAAGAATATATACGTGTTTTTGAGGACTTACCAGCTTCCTAGCGTTCGAGCTGTTTATCGGGCTGGCGAAATGCTCATCATTGCTTTCGCGCAGGACAACAGTAGTGTCATAAATACTTCCAAAGGAGCCAAAGATTGGATACAGTCGCACCTAGAAATTTTGGTAATCGATTGGCCCGTCAAGAGTCCCGATTCAAACCGAATCGAGCATATTTGTGCCTTAATGACTCGTGACCGGGAACCTCTTCAGGAACGAACTAGGGATGCTTTAATAAATTTCGCTTTTAAAGTATGGAAAAATATGAGGATGAGCCCCAATATATGCGAATCCATAGTGAAATCAATGAATTAACGACTGAATGCAGTCCTAAACAATGGGTGGTGGACCCAAAATTGAAATCCGAAATGCGTTTCTACACGTCAAACTAGAAGAAAGAAATTATTTCATGTTTCTGTTTTGATTGAATTCGACAATGTAAAAAGGGATAGAATCATATTTCTGCATATATTTGTAAATCTTATGGGTGGTTTGAACGACATAATATTCTTTGATATGTAACAAGATGCATACTTATATTCCAAGACTAAGGTCCCCTTTTACAATAACTCTGTTTAAAATATCTGAGTTTAACAAACTAGATTCAACTAATATAAGATTCGTATAGGTAATGCACAATATTATTGCAAACACCATAAAAGAATGCTCACTTATATAAAAACAAGTGACAGAGTAATAAACACTGTACGTGTTATTAACATTTGATGCATTTATACTAATAATCAGAGAGAAGGATAGAATAATAACTGAAAGTTCTTTGATTTAAGCCTAATCTGCTTAGCAACTACTACTTGCTCCTAATCTCACGATATTAAACAAATAAAGTATTCGAATCGATCCAATTTGGTGGACCATAGTTTTATTGGGAAACACTGGAATTTCATAGCTGTATATTTATGTCGTAAAAAGCGAGCGTTTAAAATAACACTCGTTATTGCACAAGGAATGCGTAATATAACTTTATTGCAACTTTCCAAACCTTTATACTAGTGCACTTTAGACCTCAGATCGCATAGTGCACCCCAGACCTAATGCCCAAATGATTTATTCATAAAGAGCCTATTTGAATTTTACTACCCCCAAAGTTTACTTGTATCTGAGCCATTTTATTTCAAGCCTGTTCACGTTCTTTCCTTCTAGTCGTATGTTCCTAAACTAGCTCTAAAAATAACATGATGTCTTGGCGCATTTCTTGAACTTGAAGTGGTTTTTGCCTCTTACAGTTCGGAGTAATGGGAACCAATCTAGGGAAACATGATTGGTATTTCAGCAGCGATTTTTAACCTTTCAATGCGGGCATAGTCAGCGTCGCATTCCCGGTGCGTATGTCCTGGTAGGAGAAAATTCTGATCTACACAATCAATATGGCTACTTTTACTGTAAATATTGATAACATGGCGATCATGTTGATAAAAAAAGAGGTACTGTGATCGAACAATGGCTCCCGCATTAAAGAACGGCGAGCCGAGCAGCCTCCACCAAATTGTCACGGGTGGAATAAGGGATTGGATTAAGGGTTTCGAAGGGGGAAGTGCTCAACAAACCTGCGCCTCCCCCAAGTTGCCACGTGTAGAATAAGGGATGTTTGGTTGGTGACGGTGGGCAATCAAGGAGGCACATCCACCAAGTGTCACGGTAAGAAGGGGATGAAAGGATGGATTTTGATGTCCATGTTTCGGCGACTACACCAGATCTCACAGTCCCAATAAGGGTTGGAAGGGATTGAGTGTCACTAAATGTACAGGTAATTGGAGGAGTAGCTCAAAGGAGACAAGAGGTATGTCTAGTACCAACATGTGGCGGGAGGTTCGTGCGTCTACCGACACATGCTACTTCTAACTTAAGGGTAGGTACCTGAACCAGAGCGACTCGCAGGACAAGGAAGGAAACCCAGGATGAGGAAGGTCTATAAGATTTCCTTTACTCCATAGTGCATGCTAAGGAAAGGACGCTAGTATGGCCATGGCAATCCTGGACCATTATTTTATAGTCCCACACTTCTATAAAATATAATTTTTTATAAAGTGTGTCACCAGGCCGGAAAAGAGTTTACAATTCGTTGAATGAAGAAGTACCTTACCTGTCGTGGGGGTTACGATGCATGGCGCTCGTTGATTATAACATTTTAAAATAACACATTGAACCACGTGGTCACTCAATAATCAGACCGACGTGGACTCCTGCTGCAAGACGGTCCAAAATCGACCAAGAGGCATAGAACCAAGGGTTTATAAACAAAATATGTCTAGACGTGCCACTACATCATTATTCGGCTGAACGTCCTGGCTGCAACTCAGCTATTGGTCGGGCAGTGGCTCGAGGTTGAATGCCATCTGACGCAGCGATTTCCATGTCTCGCCACTTGACTAGCGTATGGTAACTTTAAGCTTCAGGTTTAACACTTTGAATTATACGGAAAAAAGCTATACATTAATCAGTATAATAATGCTAATGCTAAATGCACCGTGACAATATTCCTGTTTTGTCCCCCGCAAGTGTCTGAGTAAGTCACCATAAGGGCCACGTTTTCGGGCAGACGTTCAAGCTTTTTCAGGAAGCAGGAAGCAAACTCTTATGATCCTCTTTTCACAAATGCTTCGTGCCACATATAGCAAGTTGCGGTGCCTCCATCTGGTGTGCAATCCCCAATTGTTAGATTGCATGTTGAAAGGAGACGTTTCTAAAAAGAAGCGTTGGCAGTAAGTGAAAGGGTATCTAGGACCTTCTAGAGGTAAAATACTAATACTCTCATTGCTGCGTATTCTTTAGCTTTATTTTTTAACTTTCCTTTGATTTGTAGCTTAAGGCTCGGTTTCACCAATAAATATAGTTTTCCTGTTATTTTAATTTATGTAAACCCAGTTACAAGTCTTTATCGCGAAAAAATATGAAGCATGTTTCATCACGAGGTTGTAAGTCCAGGTTATGTAATCTAAGACTTGGTGTACGTCTGCTATACGACCAGCAATTTCTCATATATAACAAGCGAGAGTCACCGTCCGAAGTTTCCGGTTTGTCACTCTTCCGTCCCGTTTCAAACAAAAAACAGCAGTGCCGTTGGCGTACTGTGGCCCAAAGTAAGTATTGGTGAGTTTAAAGTGAAGTGTAAGATATCTATATGGGAGAAAAGAAAGAAAAGATCCAACATGACCGCTGCCGAGAAGATAGAAGACCTGGTAAAATTAGTCAAAGAGAGTTTCATATTGTAGAAAATAAAAAATAAGAATAAAAAGGACGGCATCACGACACACACGACAAATTTGGAATGGAATAAGATTAGAATTCAATTTCCTAGCTCCGGGGGTTGCTAGGGACCGGAACAATTTGCATGGTACTTGAAAAGTTTTAAAAAAGCGGCAAGGAAGACAGCATTGAAGGAACGACTCCAAAGAATAACAAGAGGTAAGAGAATTTTCTAACGTTTACTATACCTAAACTTAAAATGTACAGTTCATTTTGTTGCATAATTACACACAATCTTATACCAGGCGTAAAAACAAAGTTTAAAGCCTGCGAAATAGTTGGAGCGTTGGATATTTCATAGATTCAAGGCGTATACAGGTGGATCATTTAAGTTGAGATTGTACTACAGAGGTAGCGAAAACGGGACTCGCGAGTCATTTTGACTCTTAGGCGCAGTTCCCTCTCTGCAACCGTCCCTTTGTTTTTCACATGCTGCTGAGCGATGCAATGCGTGTTGCATATTTGGTGACTCGCGGAAGGAAGTCGTTTTCGCCACGCTTGCTGTGCAATATCCCCAAAACCAAGCGTTTTAGAAAGAAATATCTTTAATAAAAGTTGCTTGATATTATAGGGGAAAGTAAATGCATTAGTCCTGTTTTGTTTGGAGGACGTTATGATGGTCATTTTAGGGCCAATTGAATTTTTTAAATGGGAACCTGCAATTAAGGTCAATTTAAATTGACCCCAAAATGACCATCCTCCAAATCAAACACGACTAATGGCATTTACTTTCCCCCATAATATCAAGCAAATTTAATTTAAGACATTTATTTCTACAATGCTTAGCTTTGGAGATATTGTATAGTCTCAACTTAAATGGTCCACCCTGTATATTATGATACCAAAACTTTGCAACTTAAATTATAGGAAATAGACATGTTGGTCTCGAGGGTTAAACCAACTAACACACAGCAAAGCTTTCTGTTGAAAACACTTCTGCAGTACTCAATGTAACATACATTTGTGGAATTATATTTTATTAGTATGAGGTTATAACTAACCACACGTAACATAAGTTTATTTATACAGTGCACTACCTTTAGAAATAAAAACTTGCAAAAATATAAAAGGGTTTAAAGTATTGATTTCATATTCTTGCGAATATTTCAACCGAGATATCTAAGTACGAGGAAAGCCTCATGCGCATGAGCGGAATGTGAGGCCTCTCATATCAGCTGTACAAGAAAATACCACCAACTTAAAGAAAACGAAAATTATCTTTAAAACAAACTCACCTAAATATTGATATCCAATCGAGCGATGTTGGTGATGATTCAAGTGTTTATAAAAGCGACAAAAAAGTACAGAGATACTGTATATAAATCTATAATAAATTATAAAAGACTAAACTAGTTCTAAAACTAAATAAAACCACACTTTCCTGCTCTAAAGCTAATCTAATTCACACTTAAAACACTACACTACAGGATACACGCTTTTAATGTCCTCAATCATATCTTGAAAGGGATGCGCTTTGAGATTATTGCAGTCCTGGAGCCGCAAATATTCGGACAGCTGTTCGTTCATGTAGTCACGTAGAATGCCAGCCCTAGACAATCGGTGCCGTAGACTTTGTCAGTGAAATTCTATATTGTTGGCGTGGACAGTAGTCACCGAATCCACGAAGTTAACAGAATGGGTTATTGTTAAATGAGCAGCAAACTCACCATTCAGCAAACCATAATAACCTCTCCAACAATCGGTATGTATGGTATTGGCAAAATCAAGGTGTGGAGATATCAGTTGGTAAAGGTTAGTGGTATCTCTTCGATTATTTGGGCAAATTTCCATTCGTACCTCATTGGTGTTCACATCGATCATGCCAAGGATCCAATTTCCTTCCACAACTCTGCCACGATTCAATTTTGTTCGGCCGATCTTACATTCATCTATCTGCACGACGTGACCAGGACCCCCTATTCTGTCTTTGTTGTAAAATTTGGTGTCATTGGGGATCATTTAAACCACGCGGCAATAGCTGAATCAGTCAGCAACTGTGCTATGACTTAGTTGCGGATTTCCAAATGAACACTTCGTTAATGTGAGTTCATATGATTACTTGTGCGCGCAACGGTGGGTAATTAGAATCACTTTAGCAGGTATTATTTTGCACTTAGCAAACCATGTACCCACTGCCACGAATTGCGTAAATTGTTCATGATCACGTTTACAGGAAAATTGTGCTAAACGGTGATCTCTTCTAACTATGGGATGGAGAACGGCAGCATGGCATTCGCGACACGCCATTCTTGTTCGTAGTAGACTCTCGTCGAGCAAAAATTGCATACACACCTCTTCGTTACTGCACAGTGGGTTAAGGTCAACTTTACTCGTGAAGTGGCTCGTTTTTAACTTTTCAACCCGAAATCTCTCTACAGAATGAAGTGGACTGGCCAGAAAAATAATTTTGCGTAAATAAAATTCGAAACAGATGGTCGTAGGAATGAAACGTGTGTCGCAAAGATCTCTGTACCACGCGTTATGTTGTGCTCGTGTGTCTGGGATATTTATTTGTAGTTTGGGGTTTAACAGCCTAATGATGACAGCTTTGAAAAGGCATGGAATGGTTGTTCATTCCACTGAGATTGAACTTAGAAGATATCCGGAACTGGTTGACATGTTCGAAACAAGAGCCTAATTATCAATAACTTAACTCTATTATTAGCTCTCAATATTATATTGTGTGTTAAAGTTGGATAGGTCTCTTTGCCCATCATCATATTATTTGTACCGCTCCCAGCTTATGAGCTTTGGCTCAGAGAACCTTATAAGATATAATAATAACAGTTCTAACAAGAGAAAGAAAATATAGTGCGTGTACAAAGATGGAAAGAGAAAGACCAAAGGCTTGTGCTTCGGAAGAATGACAATAGATTATTCTATAAAATATTTTAAATCAATGCATTATAATGTATTTTGCTAAGATAACTGACATAAAAGAACAAAACAAGATAACTCACCCGTTACTTAATTGCACACCAAAGTTGAAGACATGGCTTGGTGGTAAAAGATTTGCAAAAAATGAAGAGGTGGAGTTTTCAGTTGATGGCTATTTTGCAGAACTCGTCGGTTCTTAAACTAGTCGCGGGCATCCTTTCCCCAACCGGCTTCAAAGCGAACGGAAAGCTTTGAAGCCTGACCATAAACCCATCAGTAAACGATTAGTAGGGTCTTCCCATCCCTTAAACACAACACGTGGTCCTTTCTCCAGCTCCACCAAAGCAAAGCGTTGTTGCAATGTCATTTCTGCTGTTCCTTCGGTTTTAGCAGCTGTGACTGTTCGCTCGTGCTTTTCTTCCATGTTCAGCTAAGCTTCTATATTACTTCTTCAGAGAAGTTATATAGTGTTTTACTTAGTGCAGTTTTGTAAGTTTAGCAGTGTTTAATAGTTATTAGCGTTTAATAGTTTAATTAAGATGTGGAGACCTTGGGAAACGAACCAAGTTGATGCCCCTCCGGTCGCACCAGCAAGTGATCCTCTGCCGAATATCAGTAATGACAAGACCACGAAGAAAAGGGCTACAAAAACTGAATAAGCAAAGCCAGATTTTTATGTGTAATGTTCAAGAACATGTAGAAAAGAACCTTTTATGTGGAAAAATGTTTATTATTGTTTTGAATTTCTCAAAAACAGCTTAACGATTTTTAGTAAAATACCGCAAGTTTAAGATATTTGCAGGAAAAATAAAATTTGTATCATGAATTTTATATTCTGGGAATAACTTGTAAAATTTTCCTCGTTCTCAACTTGTTGTATTACTGGTAAATTCTAAGAGAGAGACAAAATCTTACTCTGCGTAAAATGCAATCTCGGTAAAGGACAAATTTTAGGTCAAATTGTGTTAACCATTTCCGAGAAATTTTTTGTTGTTGGTTTGAATTTTGAAATACAAGTTGGAAGTCTCTGTTTGTATTTTCCTCGTGGTCATGCTAAGAGCATGGAATTTCAAAGTCATCATATAGTCATCTGTATTTTAAAAATCTGACTATCGCTTTAGCCTATGTATCCTTATATTTACAACGATATGTGCAATGAAATTTTATCTTATTATTTAAGAAGTAGATAGAATAAGCTTTTGTGAAAGTAGTTTGTAGAAGAGTGAGTAGAGATAATCTTGTGAATATAATACATAAGATTTTTTTTTATTTTCTTTCTTTTGCCTTCGTATTTTTACTTATCCTGCATTTTATAATAAAGCTATTCATTTAAGTAAACAGAAGATGTCATGCTTATAAATCTTACACCTTAAACAATACACAACTTCTTGTATTAGCTTTATATTAATAAAACATTGTTGTGATACAAGTGATAAAAAACTTTTTACCATAGCTCCGCGCACAGCATAATCAAAAATGATGCTTTGATTTGGGAGTAAGAGTTCCTTTCAAAATAAATTAATATTTATGTATTTTAATTATTTAATGATAGTCCAACAATGTATAGTTTATTCGGAACATGTTTCTAAGTTTCTCTCGGATATGCTAACATGCATTTCTATTCTTGTAGCGCAGTATATTAGTTCAGATCATTCATTAGTTCAGTTATATTTTAAAGCGTTTGCAACTTAAATGTAATTACTATGCGATTCATAGTTATTTACATAGTTATTTTGTGTGTAAAGCAAGCAGACAAACTGCATGATTGTATTCTGTACATGTGGAAATCACCTGCAAAGTTTTGCTTTTAAATACTATTTTTAATTTTGGCAACAACGCGCATATGCACATGGATGTCACTAAGATTTTATGGTGCTTGCAGTTAGGGAGGGTAGGGAACAAGTGTTTGGCTACTGCACAAAGGTCGCCGCTTGGGGATCCGAAGGCTGCGATGACCATACTATAAACAGGGTATGGAAACGACTGAACATCGCTGGGAAAAGTGCATCGACTGAAAGGAGAATATATAGAAAATAAATATGCTTTTTCCCAAATTTTTTTTGTATTCTTTGTTAGGTCGGGTACTTCTGGGACAGCCCTCATAACATCCTGGCATCTGGTTGCCTAAACCACGACATATATTCTAATTTTGTGTATTAATCAATGCTTATTGCATCATTTGTTTCTATTTATAATTGTACAGTTAATTATATTCTTAACTACTATACTAAAATAATTAATAATGATAATAAAATAAAATGGAACCTAATGCACATTAAACACTAAAAATTAATTATAATATTTACTACTATCACTTGCTACTGGAAGCCAGTAGCTCTTCCAACTGGCTACCAGTTGGCATCTACTGCCCTTTAATTCTATTCTAATATAAACTTATAGCTACTGGTATACAGCAGTGTTAGTTACTGGTAACCAGCATCCCTCTTAATCTCAGCATATATTTAATTCATTTATTTAATCTGTTATTCTACATTCATTTATTTTAAGTATTGTAAATATTGTTGTAACTACTTCTTCAGTAATTCCATTTACTAAATTTCTAAATTCTTTTATACAGATTCCTCACTTTCACCTTAAGGTTCATAAATATTTCTTTGTATTTAATAATACATTTAATCATTTATATCATTTAATAATATAATATTGTTTCCTTAATATAATATCAAACCTAATTATTCATTACTGTATATTTTTAACCTTTATCATTAAACAGTATGTCTATCATATTTTTATCTTCAATATTTAAGCATCTACTATTCACTTCACTTTCTTCTATTTCTTATTTGCTTAACTCTCACTATTATGTTTATTAGTAGTTTGTGTGCAGTTATTTATTATATGTGAAGAACAATCTATAACTATAACTCATTTGTTGAGAGATCTTTGAAGATATTGTGTACATTCTTTCTAGCTGCTCCACCAAAATTACAGTTCGTATTGTTAGTACACAAACCGACAATCTTACTTTCAATTTTATACTAATTTAGTGTCCTTAGAATTTAAGATGACACAATATCAGATGTTTCACACATTTGCCTTGGAAATTAAATACTTTAATTTGTACCTCACCCAGAGGGATAAAATAGCGCCCCAACAATGGAAAACATTAGTAGATTTATGATTCGAAGAATCTGATAAATTGTCACATAATAATCATTCCTTAGGTTTTACTTACAAAAAGGCTGATCACATTTGTTAGAGTTGCTTCAGATTTGGATCTTGCGCATGAATACTGTGAATCGAAGTACTTTTTTAAAAGCTTTGAAGTGCAGTATGTGGAACGAAGTGATTGGTTATGCTGCACTGTGTGAAATGCAAAGTAGGTTTCTGTTGCTGCCAATTTAATTTCTTTAGGACCAAAAACCTTATTTCAGAAAAATGTTGAAATTTTTACACTGGAAACAGCTGCAGTAGCAACTGATTTGTGCTTCACAGTTTGCAGACGCCATGTTATTTCAGATTTCCCACCATTTGCAATTGAAAACACAGCTGAACATTTTTGGCAATGTACATCATTATCAGTTTCCCCTTTCTTTGAACGGATATAGAATCTTCAGTTCGGAATTAAAAATACACTTCCTCTTCGGAGGCATCTCAAAACAGAAAAAACACGTATGTTGTTTGAAGCTATGAAACTTATAACGAATAGTTGTAAAGACGTAAGACCTTCTCGGTACCAACACATGTTCACAGCACAATGCTACAGCTTCCAAGACAAACAAAGACTAGAGCGCTTCCAACTAACAAGAATATTAATGGCTACTGATTACAGTCTTTGGGAGCCACGATACCTACTGGAAATAGCATTTCAGAACCTTTTCCCACTAAGCGATGTTGCACGACATAGAAGGCAGGATATTAGGCAGGGCATTTCTTTGAAAAAAAAGACATTTCCTACTTTCGTTTGTTCCTTCGCACCGAGTAGGACAGAACCTAAAAAAAGGACTGCCCTATGAAGAAAGAACGTCTGGTCATCCTAGTATAAGTTATCATAACAATAAATGTTATGAAATAAATTATAAGTAAATAAACAAATATAAAGAGTAAAAGACTGTGCAATTTTTCAGATCCTGAAGAAGTTAATGATACATCCAATAAACGTTACATGGATGCACTTACGGCTGTCGTCGATAATAGGGTTGTGCCTTCTCACCTCAAAATGCTAGCGAAATTAAGGTTGCGGTTAAAGGAGTTTAAGATCCATATCGATAACTGGTTACAAAGTATACTCTCAAGGGATATTTTGAAAGTAACGTAGTGGTTGATACATTTGAAACGAAGGTGCTATTAGACCCAATACATGATCATTCTGTACCGAATAGAAAGTTCATCACCGAGTACGTTAATTCTTTAGTCCGACCCCTAGATACTGACGACAACAGTATATACCGCAAAAAGCACTGAGTTTGCAGATCCTCTTTAGGACATGGATGTTATAAGTGAAACATACGTTAGAAATCTAATTGTAAAGAACTGGTAGGTGACACGCCAAAATTTAAACAGATACCTAGGCGGTCACGGGAGGAAATTGATGCATTTGTAGACAAGAAGCCAAAAGTTACCACTGCAAATCTATAAAAAAAAAATTAAAGTCAAATTCCAACAATAAAGCAGAAGTCCTCACAATTTGAGTATGGCCATGAATATAGTGGATACTCTAATTCTAACGAACAACTAAGGTTAGAGGCGTTAGAGTCCCTGGATAATGTAACTAATTTTATCATGCAACTGAAGTCAAGAGATAATAGATGTCCAGAATACTCCAGGTAACTCTAACAATCAACTAAAGTCAGAGGTGTCAGATACCCTCAGAAGACAAAAAATGGAACTTTAGAAGGTAAACAATGAGAAATAGAATATAAACATCGAGGAACTATATGTACTATAATTAAATAGTAATATGTTGATGAATAATAAAAACATCGCATCAAAGAAATGTTAGGCGTGAGAGATTCAATCAAAAAGCTGTATTTTAATGTAATACACATTGGTGATCCTCTCAGGATTCAAATGAAATAAATATGGATGATAGTGAACAAATGAAAACATAGACGAGATGATGGATAAGACTTCTGATAATTTGAGAATCGAAATTGAGCACAAAGCTGTAAATTAAAACAGAACATTAACTTCAGATAGATTATTGCTAAAAGGTGGATTATTATAGCTTAAGAATTCAAAAATCTGAAGATATTCTGTCAGTAGACGAGCCACTTCCCGATATATTGTAAATAAGGAGAATTCGCATCCTAAGAAGATACGATTTTTGACAGTTGTATTATATTGTGACTTTATTAAGTTTTCAATGACACTTCAATTTTCTAGTGTAACTTGGTTCAGTCTTCTATATCACTTCACTTCTCTTTGCGCGTAGCTGTGAAATGAATCACTTGCGAAGAGCCTCCTCTCTCTTCCACTTCACTCAGCAAATTATCGAACACAAGAGCTCTCTAATCGCTCTCAGTGGCAGCTCTCACTGTGCATCACATCTCGGAGAAAAGTACTTTATGTCGTACCAACAACATGAACTCACTAATTCACTCGCGAGCACGCTCGTTATATACAACTGTCGCAGAGTGTTTGCGGGAGGCGGAAGGTAAAGAAGTGTCAAAATTATCTGGTCGTGTCTCGAAGGCGTATATACCTGGTATTTACATAAGGGAGAGCGCCCAGCCCCTTCTTCCGCTGGGGAGCACTGAGGCGGCGTAAACATCCTTAGCATGGCTTCCCTCGGAAGAGAAGTAAATCCGGTGGTCCCGTGTCGTAGATTCACATCACGTAAAACAACCTCAAGCCTGATAAAGAGACCTCTGAGCAAAATTACTGGTCTTTCACCCCAATTTAGAATGGTACGCTAAGGAGACCACAGCAGTTAAAGAGCGTCCATAAATAAAACTCAATTTTAATTTAATTTTAACGCCACCCGCGGTTGTGCGGAAACGGATCCGTAACACCGTAATACCTTTGCATATGCATAACATTTGTTAAATAAATAAGTTTACGTGAAACTTCCAAAAGAGGTTGTTCCCTGTATAAATGGAACCAAAAGGAAGAACATAAATATCTGAATTTAAATTATGTAACTGTCTGCAATTTCTCTCATAAAGACTGGTGTACATATGTAATGCTCAGAATGAGTTTTTTCTTTTGGAGTAAGCAGAACTGAATCTGTCATGTTTATCCACCAGAATCGGCCTCTACATTTGTTGAAGTAAAATTATGTAGTAGTATTTAATGTTTCGAAAAATGAAAGAACGACTTCAAACAAATAGAATTGACGTATTTTGGTTAGCCAACCTTTTGTTTGCATTTAGAGCCTGCGATTCAATGTGGCTGATTAGACGAGGCAAGGGAGGCCGGGCCTACTAACTTTTCTAGTAGTGGTGGTGGGGTGGTGGTGGTAGTAGTAGTAGTAGTAGTAGTAGTAGTAGTAGTAGTAGTAGTAGTAGTAGTAGTAGTAGTAGCAGTAGTATTAATTATTTTTACAATAAAATTTGAGACAGTTTTGTCATAAAGCGCTAAAGACGTATGCTTGTATTACTTTCTCCAAACCGCCAACATTTCTCTCGGGGAACCCAGAGAGAAAGTAAAATAAGTAAGAATTCGACGCGGATACCAGATATTGTCGCGGTATCGTTCGTGTTATCTTATTTGCTGAGCGCCTGTTATTGTATTACTAGTTCGAATTTTGGGTTCTTTGTCCTCCGGCTAGCTATTATTTCTCAGTCGAGCATATCTCTTAAACAGGGTGTGTAAACGGAAAGGAGTTTTTACTGAAAGATAACACTGATAAAAGAATTTGTTTTTACACTTTTATTGCCGTCACACTTTATTCATTTCACATAATTATTCTTGATACACTCCCGACTGAAACTGTTATATTTTTTTATGTTACTATAATCACTTATTTGCTGCACATTATTAATTCGCATATTTCACATTTATAACTAACTTTACGACGCGAGAGATTCTGTTAAACTGTGTGACGTGTAACCCGCGAATGATTCTGATGAACTGAGCGACGTATAACCTTTGTATGATTCTGTTGGACTGCACGACGTATTACCCGCGAATGTTTCTGTTGGACTGAACGACGTGTAATGCGTGAATGATTCTGTTGGACTGAGCGTTACCCGTCTCTCGGCTTCATAATTTATACTCCCTCACCCCGATATGCCTAAACATCATAACAGAGCTGCTATTGGTTAATAAAGCGCGCCAACATTAGCGTCTATTTTTATATCCAATCAAAATTACGAACACAAATGCTCTAGGGAAAATATTCCCTCCATTTCTAAGAAAAGCGCGCTAATCTGACGATGTTACTTGTCTCTTATAATTGATAAACAACTCACCCCCTCGCTCATTGTTATCCGCTCCTGTTGCCAGTTTCAGTGAGGCCGTGTAAACTTATTTCCTAACAATGCTTATAATTAACAAACATCTCAAATCAATGTCATACAATAATGCTTATTTACACTACAATCACTCTGGCATTTACATTGTTGTGATATAAAATACTGCCACAATATATGTTGAGCCGCCTGCCTACGTCTGCTTGCTTCGGTAATACGCGCCTCGAGGCAGCATCATTTTCAACCCTCCCTTTCACACTGCGCAGTACGGTCTTTTATGCCTACAGGACCTGAAATCTTGCTGAACGCATATAGTAACTAAGGTTGGTCGTCCAGCGGCTGCACTTGACGTCGAATAGAACAATGCTTACTTTGGAGATACACTAGACTGTAATATTGCGCAAACATTGCTATTACATTTTCGTCCTAAATTAATATACGCATATTTTGTGGAAACTCCTTAATAGTGAGAATGATTGCTTTCTAAACATTTTTAAGGCATTTGCGATGTTTTAAATAATTTTACAAAACTTTACATCCTTTAACCTTTGCCATTTTATCAAATTTTGTTTTTATTCTCCACATTATTCTGCATTTTCTAACAATTTTTGGAGCTTTGGCTTTAGTTTAAAGTAAATTCTTGGATATTTTGTAATACATTCTTACAAGTTTTCGAGCTCTTGTTAGGTTTCATTAGTTTAAATGAATGCTTTTGCTGTGACATAGATCAAATGGTAGATCACCTAAGGTGGGAATATGCATTACTAAACCCGCAGAGCAGAATCTTCAAGGTGACAATTAAAAGCGGAAAAAATTGCCAAATAAGTAGTGAGCTGATCAAAACACACTTGAGGTAATTTGTGGGTTTTGTTAAGCCTACTTTGATCAGTTGTAAGCACAATATATAACACTGTCATTAGCGATAACAGCAAAAACATCAATAATAACAGTAATAATAATAATAATAATAATAATAATAATAATAATATACATCAAATGCACAGCCAAAAAACGTTTGTAAACATCTCAAAATATTTTTAAAATCTCGAAAAATGTTATTCAACGTAACGATTGAAGTAATCCCAATGAGAACTTTCCGAACGGTTCTAAAGCGGTGATGTTTTATTATTTCATGAGCAGTTTAAAGCATATAATTACGGAAAACAACGTAAATCTAACAGTAATAGGCATTGGGATGTCACACCGTAAGACTATGCATCGTAACCCTTAGCCTGTCGAGAGTAACAGTCAAGAGTATGAGAGATAGGTTTTCAGCCCTAACTCGCCCTCTAAACTTTCGCTACATGCCGTCATGTAGTATAAGACAAATTTTTATTCACCTGCCATCATTGAGGAAAACTGCCTGTCTATGCTTAGGTTGTCCCACCTACCTACCTGATCAGGCAGGTGCATGCAGTAAAAATTGCAGAAATATACACCTCCACGTCCTGAAAGCACTGCTAGAAGCAGTCTGGCTCGTGCTCTCTCCCATGCTGTGGGAGGCGAATTACTGCGTTGCCGCCTCTCTAGCTTTGTTAGCTGTCGTCCCGTATACAATAAATATGGATGAAGCCCGACTTAGTACAACTACTGTTCATAACGCTTTCGAGTGAGGACATTACTTCCTTGTAGGAGGTTTCTTTTTCCAGAAGATGTGGAAATCGAATAAAAAATAAAATTTTTAAGAAGGGGCGTGCAATAACTACGTTACATTTTCTTCAGAAAGATGTTGAAAGTACGTGCATTTCAAACTTCCTGGTATGGACAGCATAATGAGTATGCTTATAGTTCTACCAAAGGGAAATTATTTTTCTGGCCACATTTGATCTTAAGCGCAACAAATCTGAGGGTTTCGAAGATCTGAATAATCCGTATGCAGGTTGAGCTAGGCATGCTTCTTCTAAGGATAATCTAAATAGTCTTATTTCATTTAAGGAACTATCCAAACAAGTGTTTAGTATTTCAGAGCTACTTAATGATCACCGCAAACTGATTAAAATAAAACCCAATACTGAAGCGAAAGCGAGCAGAGATACCATGAAAATTTTATTTGATATCACGAAACTTTGTATGCACTGACACACCCTCGAAAGGTATTTGCATGTATGTGGGTGGAAGGGGGGTTATATGACAAGAGGTCCGCATTGAAACAAGAAACGGCGAGCTACAAGTCTGTGTGTGTAATTACCGTGAAAGAATGCTTTACAAGCAAACAGATAAGCAAGGCATTTATATTCAGTAAAGTAACAACATATTAACAATGGGAAGTGATAGAGTTGCTCTATATAGTTAACTTCTAAATCTCAAGTCTGTTATCAGTCTATTCTATATAACGGCTGTTTAAGAAAAGTTGCAGACCACAACTACTATATATTAGCCTTGGCTTACAACGTTATGAAAGAAGGAAATAAGTGAACACTTATTACCGACGTTTTGTGCTCAATTAAACCCTCGTTTACGGTAACCATTACTGCAATAAACAAAATCTGAGACTCTCGAGTAACAAAGTAATGCCATAACAAATAGACTACCATAATGCGAACTACCACGGCGATAGAGCGTCAGAACCCACCAAATTACTACTAAGTGTTTATGTTTGTTTACAAAACCAAATGAGTAACACGGCATCACACTTACCCACATTAGAAATCCGCACGCCACTAACGGTTCGACGCTGCTAAGAGTGGGCTGTGAACCACGCTCGGCTAAATCCCAGAAGTCTCTCTCACGACCACTCCCCAGAGCTTGCCTAGGCAGCCGTCGACTTAAATGCTTTCACACATAACTATAGTCCATTCCAAACCAGAGTTCCCTCTGATGTAAACAAAAGCACGTGCTTCTGCTTGTCACGAACCTAAGCACATATGCTTACGCCAATGAAAATAGTTCCTTAATAAATGTGTTTTATCGTGAAATATTGGGGCAGGGAAGGTATAGAACTGCGAATTTTATTCCGGTTATCATAAGAACTCATTGCTAAAGGTAATGGAAAAATACTAACTGTTAAGATATTACAAAATATGATTTTGTTGATGTCGTCTGCTATTGAGCTAACGCTGAGAGTATCGTGCTTGTTAATTACTAACAGTATGCTTGACTATCACTGACTTGCATATACAGAAATGCAGCAATGAATTCCCAGTGGTGCTATCTGAGTACGGGATAAACACAGGAAATATGATAAGCGATTAGTTAATCATAATATGCTAGCACACGTGTGCTCAGCTCAGGTCAAATCTTATGATTAGTCAGTTGGTATTTGAGTTTTCATGGCAGAGGAAGGTGCTTGTAGTGCAAATAAAGTGGCAGAGGCAAACGCCTAATTGTCACCCATATTGGCAGCGACAGTGGTTTCGTAGACGGTGGATTACTCATTTTCGAGGGTAAAAAACAGGTGATTACCATTAGGAGATGAATGGCGATGTTTTCCGTAACTGGTTTGAACGTGTATTGCCGAAACTCGAACCCAATAGTTTAATAGTGATGGACAATGCACCCTACCATAGCGTTCAACTTTATCGTCGCCCTAACAGTTCTTGGCGTAAGCAAGATGTGATAGAGTGGTTGCAGGAAAGAGAAGTGTCCTTCGACGAAAATAGTGTAAAAGTTGAATTAATGCACATAGCGCAGGAAATTTCTGACAAGGATGAAAGAAAATATGAGATTGACGATCTTGCATCTAAAGCTGGACATCGAGTGCTAAGATTACCTCCCTATCATAGCAATTTAAATCCAATCGAACTGGTTTGGGCATTTTTAAAAGGCTATGTCGCTAGAAACAACAAAACATTCAAACTGGCTGAAGTGAAAGAGCACTTCAACACTGCAATCGCGTGACACCCGCTATGTGGCAGGCGGATATTAAGCACATACTAGAAGAGGAGAATAAAATGTGGGAACTCGATTTTATGTGGACAGTGTTGTGGATAAGCTTGTAATCAACTTGGAGGATAGTTCTGATTCCTGTATGGTAGCTGAGTCATCTTCGGAAGATTTGGGTGTTGCACCTTTGCCTGAGGATTGTGATTAACGTAAGTAAAATGTACATTTCCGCATGTTTATAACACCAATTGCTATTTCAGTTGCATTTTGAACTATGATTTTCACGCAAGGCGCCTTTTTCTAGATTGAAACAATGCTTAGCTGTATGTGTTATTCAGCAAGCACATGCGAGAGGAAGAAGCGGCCATTAGGGGGCGGGGATTACGAACTACTTTCGCGCGGATAATACAGAGTTTGTTGACAGTGAAAGGCACTCTGGTTTGGAATGGATAATAGTAAACAGCACCGTACTAGCGCTCGACAGCGTAAACGTAAAATATGAGCGTGCGATCATTTAAAGTATTATTTTAACTTTTACGAAATCTACAATTGGTACATGCACCTTTCCCCAAACCATCCAACGAAAATTGAGGAAGCAAAGGGAAGGATAGAAAATAAACAGTATAGGTTAACATATTACATCACTCATAGTCCCGAGATTTAGGAATAATCAGCACTTTAGCGATGGACGAGAAAAACACATCGCTGTCACCTGCTGTATTTAAGATATAAAAATTGTACATCACCACACACGCCGGCCTACCACACCCAGAAGTGCTGATGTAGCTGTACAATTGCCAGTGATTGTGGAACGGCCAGATTTCATGATGATACAACGATACAGCAGCCGGCGGGTGGAACCGGAGCAGCAGCATCCCTCCCCCTCGAGAAACTCCCCGAAGACACACCCCTCCGACGACCGCTCACTACTTCCATCCCTCTACCGGGGCTCGAACCTTTTCCTGTGTGGGTGCTAAGGATCGGCTAAATATGTACGCAACAGCTTGTAAAGTAAATTCTACCCAGCTGTATTGAGCTCTTCCGAAAACAGCCTTGAGTTAAAGACAACTATAATAATAACAGTAATAATAATAATAATAATAATAATAATAATAATAATAATGGGCAGACACACCAAGAAATAGCCATAACATCTTCCAGCTCAACAATTTCTAAGCAAATTAACAATATTAAACGCTAAATATACAAAAAAGTGTATTGTGACTGAAAGTAACAAAAAATATATATAAATTCAAAAACAATATCATGATATATGAGTTAACAAACAACCAAAAACATGACAAGCATTGATATTGAAATATAAATTTGACAAGCATTGATATTGAAGTATAAATTTAACAAGAATCAAATATTACAGTTATTAACCTATGTGGTGCAAAAACGAAAACAATACATTATCACAGACAAGGAAAACCAACTGGAAACACATACAAAATACTTCACGCATCACACAAACATGTACCACAAACGCTAAAAGAAGAGTAGAAACAGAAGAAACGAAGAAACACACAGGTAGAAGACAAAATAAACGGAAAGTTGTAACGTTCATAGGGACAGAGAAAGACGTAAACAAACAAAAGGTTGCGTCAGGCCTGGACACACTTGTCAACTCGTCTGCAAAACAAACAAACCTGACAATCCGGAGAAAACATAAACATCAGATCTAAACAAAGGTTAGCCATAAAATTCAAATACATTGCTCCAAAGACAATTCAGATGGCCTGGTCGCATGCAAATGACTTCGATTTTGTAATATGGGTCCGTTTAAATTGCGGGGTTAGTGGATCTTGAAATTTCATTGCTCGCCTCCATAAATAGCAATAATTCTGAATAGGCTGTTGTACCGCGGAGCTAACTTTAGCGTAAAAGCATTCTTCTAGGAAAAAAGCGGATGATTACGACCCATAACAGTTTGACCAACTGAAAATGGAGACATCCTTCTAGTGTAATCATACCGCTTTTTCACCGGGCTATTTACTTGTTTCAAGTTACTAAACGCTCTTCCCCACTTCTCTTTAATTGTATCAGGAGAAAGTTTTTCCACAACAAGTCATTTAACTGCCATAAATTGGCTAATTGGTGAACAAGCTGAAAAGGAACACCTTGAAGCGACTCATGACGCGTCGAATTAAAGGTAATTGTAACTTCGATAAATTACTATCCCATTTAGTGTGTTGGTTATTGTGTTAGTCTACCAAAGCTGCCTTAAAATTACAATTGACTCATTTGTCATCTGGTGGTTTTGAATAATTAGTATTTATATGTGAAATCGTCCACTCAAAACAGAAGGTTTTAAACCAATGCTAAGTAGGATGTGTGCCGTTATCTGACAGTACATAACGCGGCGCACCAAAAGATGCGAAAATGTTTGGCAACACCGTAGAAACTACCCGAGCAGTAGCCTCTAAGTACACCCGACAACCACACAAATTTGGAATAAGCATCAGTTACTACTAAAGCGTAAGTGTTGCTATGCGCATACATCGGAAACGGGCCTATAAAATCCACGAAGAATGTCTCGAGCGGCATAGATGCAACCTCAAAGGCAGTTCACTTCAAGCCCTACACTGAGCCGGCTTAGCAAGAGCACAAATCTAGTGTGACTTAACTTTAATGGCCATATTTTTGTTCCTCACTTGCCAAATGAATTGCTGACGGATTTTATTCATTGCCTTGGCAATACATAAATGAACGCTGAAGGATGACGCATGAAGGTAGTGAAAGACCACAGGGATAACTTAATGTGGCAAAACTATCTTAAATGTCCCATTGAATCCCGCACGAGCAGTCAGGACATCATTGCGCAAACGATACGGAAGTAGAATTCACATCTCGAGTTATTCAGTAATATTACTCAAACCTGAATCGCACCGCTGATATTGTTAACATGAGCAAATATCTGTGAAAATGTATCGTACAAATTACACGCTGGACCTCCAGGTGAGCATGTAAATTATCAAAAGGTTTTGAAACAAACACGCGTCGGCGACTACGTTTTGGGAACTTGGATTATGATTCAGGGTATATCGAAATGTACCGTTGCGCATTCCCCATCAATTAGTGTGTTGATGACTGATTGTCCCATTCTAAAGTAAATTCAGCGTGCTGTAAGTATTGCCTATACGTTTCTAAACCAAACAATACCGCTAAGGTTTCCAACTCGTAAACGAGAAATTAGGTTCCTCTGGAGACAAGGTGCGCGAACTACAACGAATTGACCTACGCCCCACGGAATAATCTTGAAGGAGTAGAGCCGTTAACATCCCGTACTGACATTCGTTTACAAAACAAATGTTGGGTTATAATCAAGATACGCAAGCACCGGAGGATTGGCAATAGCCGACTTCAAATCTTTAAATTCTTTATGTTGCTCTGTTAACAATTCAAAAGGAATCCCCTTATGGCGGAACTGATTCAAAGGTTAGCGTGAACAGAAAAGTTTGGTATAAATTTGAAAAAGAAAGTGGTCCTCACCACAAAAGGAGCTAAAGCACGCAAAAACAAAACAAAAAAATGGGCGAGGAGCGGAAACTCTCTCATAGCCTTCGTCCTAATTGGGTTGGCAGTGACACCCGGGGGAGACACTAAATGCCCAAAGGAAGTCTGCGCGTTAGCGAATTTAGAATGGCTTAACAGTTCACTCAACTTTCCGCAAGCGACTAAACACCTCATGTACATTTTTGTAAACCTTGCACGAATCATGCGCTTCACCTTCTCCTTGCATTTAAAACACATTAAAGCGCACTGTGATAATTAACACGCTACATAAATAAGTGTGAATACAATAAAATATTTATTTAACAGCCTAACAAGAAAATTTTTCTACAAAATACATACCATTAATTTAAAAAAAGTAGACCATCTTTATTTGTTTCCTGGAGGATCGTTCATTTATTCGCATTTTTATTGCAGTTTTTGTAAGAAAACAATGTCTGAAATTGAAAAATCATCGTCATTTTCTGTGTAACATAAAAGCGTATTTATAACGACCCTCATTTGGCTGTAGGTAACTTTCGGAATGTCCATGGCTTCGTCTTCATACAGTTTACTATCTGCGTCGTTCTGTTTGCCGTCAGCTGTAAAATCTCGAACGATGTCGTCCTCACTTTCTTTGATCACTGTCATCGCCTTTTAGCCACTCACCAATCTCTCTCTCTCTCTCTCTCTCTCTCTCTGTCTCCCACACCTTCGCATCCTTCTATTTTCCGTAATAAGGACGCCATTGTGGCAACCGAAGACTGAGCATCTGAAATCTCTTCTTGGACTCGAACATCGTCCTGGACATCAGATAAAATCGGCCTCCATGATCGTGCGAGCATAACTAATGTTAAACAGTCCCATGATTTGTCGATATTATACAGCGCGTCTAGCAGGCTGAATTTCTTCCAAAAAGTCTCAATTTCAGCATCTTCTTCAACAAGTTTGTAGAAAATTGATGATCTGCACTTTTTAATGCTGTTATCACGCACTGGTCCATAGGTGGAAGGGCGGATGTCACGTTTGGAGGAGGCATTTATCGTAAAAGTCCCTACTTCTGAGTTCATTTTCTTGGAGGTGGGAAGGCGCGTTGTCTAGTAGCAGTTTAGCTTTGATTGGGCGAGACTCTTCAGTTAAATAGGCAGTAACCTCTTAAACAAATCTATTGTGAAACCAGTCTTTGAATATCTCGCTGTCCAGCCAGCTTTTTTTTTATAGTAATAATGTAATGGGACATTCTTGTTCTTAAAGCAACGTCAGGTTTTGGATTTTCCTATCTCCAGGAATTTTAATGTATAATCACCCACTGTGTTAGCACACGCCATAATGATTATTCAATCTTTCGATATTTCACACCTTGCTTTTCTTTCTCCAACACAAGTGTACGAAATGGTAACCACTTCCACTACAACCCAACTTCATGCAATATAAATTTGCCAATAAACCAGCCAGCTGGATAATGCTTTGAAACCCCCTTAAAACCAAACGCAGCGTGAAAAGTGCACTGGACCAGATACGGGATCACTTTCAGCTCGTTTCTGGTTAAACCACTGTATCACGGCTTCATCCAGGTTTTCATATTTTAATGTTTTCACAGTTTTTTTGCGAGGATAAACGACCACACTTAGCAGAAACTATAACGCAAAACTTCCCTTTGTTTTCGTATGTCTCTCACCATAGTCTCCCCCACATCGAACTCCATGGACAGCTTATATGCTGATTCGCCTTTTCCCAATCCTTCAGTGATCTTTAACTTTTATCCGACAGTTAGTCTTTTGTTTTCATCTTATGGTCACTCATTTTGAAATTAAACTGTATCACAATTTGAAAGTCGAAATAACTACACCAATAAAGTACCCGAATTTCAAGAGAAAACAACGTGTAGATGAACACCCTCAAAATTAACCCTTTCAACTGCTGCTGTAAACAAGGACCCTGGCCAGAGTCTTCGGCCTTGGATGTAAATTACCTCCTATAGTAGTAGAAAGTTAGCTTGGCGTTGACTACGTGATGTGCGCGGAAGGTTTGAGAGGGCATACCTAAGTATTATGACGGTTTAGCGAATTATCCGCAAAGCGAGTTATCCGCACACGAATTATCGATAGTTGACTGTAGATAAATTTGAATTTGGCGCGCGTTGGAAAAATGATGCGAAGCGGTGCGCAAATGTTGCATCGGAGTTGAACCCACATTCACTTTCTGCTTTACTCATTCGGTAATCTACCATTGAGCAAAAATCGTCTTCCTTCGGCACCAAGAATATCAGAGAACAATTACCTCATCAAGCACATCCTAGATCCATTGCTTTAACACAGTAATCTTTGGAGGCGCTAATTAATAACGAGAAAAGGTTACTGGCGTACACACAGACAACTGTATCCGATATTTAACTCAGATCGTGGCACCTACCTTATACAAAAGACCGAACGATATGGCTCCACGCTAAAGTTTGAGGTTCGCATTCGGGAAGTCCCGAGTTCAATTCCTGGCAACGGCCTACTCTGACTATGGATTTTTCGTGGTTTTCCCTTATCGGCAACGGAGGATCTGGAGTGGTGTATTCTGCCACGACTCTCCTCCCCTCCCCATTTCCTCTCATTTCATTTCTCTTTCATGTTTCATGTTGACTCTGGTAGTGTGGTTCGGTTGGTGTCGGGCAGATGGTGCAGAGGCAGGCGCTGTGCCTAAGTTTCCCGATTGCACACGAGGGTTGTCATAGAGCCGTCCTCCCGCAGCAGGGTGGCCAAGGCTGGAACTCTTAGGGAACTCTCTCCGTCTTTGTCCTTTTGAGCTAGTTTCTCTCTGCAGACCGTGTCTTTCCTGTGATTTCCTCACGTCATCCGTTGCTGCCGGGGGTGTACGCACAATAGATCCCTTGAGGATCGTAAATTTTTTTTAAATTTAAGGACGCTCTTTAACTGCTCTTTAACTTTAACCGTAATTTTGCTCAGAGGCCTTTTTATCAGGCTTGAGGTTTTCTTTTACGTGCCGTAAATATACGATACAGGACCACCGGCTTTACTTCCTTTCCGAAGGAAGCCGTACTAAAGATTTTTACGCCCGAAGAAAATCCATCGCTCTCCGCCGTGTTTGAACCTGCGACCTCGGGAACTAGATGCTAGCATGGTAATCACTGCACCACGGAGAACGAGGAGGAGGATCGCAGTGCTATGTTTTCTATCCGTTCACTAGTTCAGCCCAGTCCAGTCCTGTCCGAAAAGGAATGAGGAATTTCCGCCAAAAGATCATGAATTTGTGAAGCCTGGCTGCGATATATATGGGATAATGAATTTGTTATATTTTGGGTTGACATGGTTAAATATCACGCTTCTGAAATTGAAGTGGATGAACATTTAACTCGCGTTGAAAAGGTACGTTTATATCGGGCTCAAAATAGGAATGAATTCGACTAGACTAAAATCAATCACCCCTGGGAACGAATCATAAGGTCAGCGCCGAACACAGTATAATCCGTAACTAACAAACAACAATTCCCAGCTAATATTGAGATCACCGAAGCTAACATAATCTAATCTATGTATAATAACCGAACCTAACATAAGCTTTTTATGCATTTGTTTTAAGTTGAAACATGGAAACTAGAAGGATATTAGCACTATTTGCGCACGACAGTTGGTAATTCTTAAAGGCCAAATCTCAAAACCTTTGCTATTGAAACTTAGTATTTAAAATCTGGGTTAGGTGAAACATGAAATTTAGAAGGAGAACATGACCTTCAATTCCAGTAAATTTGCCAGTTTTGCAATTCTGCCAAATACCGCACTTCCTGATTTACTGGGGGATGTGGCAAAAAAGATACACCGTCCATTAATGTTACCTTGTGGGTTTCAGCAGGCTGTTAGCTTCTTCCGCTTCGTTGTCCTTGGATTCCTTTTTATGGTCACAATCTTCTGCGTAATTATATATGGCGTTTTCTTCTGAATGTATCGCAAAAATATACAACGCCCCATCAATTAATCCGTCTTTCTGTCAATAGAATTGTTCTATTTTCTTTACATGTTCACGAGCCCGCCCTCAATTTTCGGGAGGAATTTTGTTTATTGCGCTGTGAAAATACTCAACATCACATGATTTTAAAGTTACGTTATGTTATGCCAGATCATTTTTTATTTCCATCCATATTATTCAATTGCATTCATGTCGCAATGTTAATGAGGCAAATGAACTAAGGTGTGTCCCTTTGATTCAGAAATCGTGTCAATTTCGTATCCTCTGAATGCATATTTCCGTTTCTTAATGCTATCGCACAAAAACTGTTTTATGGTACGTTCGTTAAAGTCGATACTTCCATTTCGCAACCAATTTTGCATTGTTTGTTTCAGCGAATTTGAAATTGGTGCTTTATTCATTTTAACTCAAAGATATGGTGCATTATCCATAACAGTAATGCTATGCTAGTGAATGTTCGACAAGAGTAGATTACAAGACCATTGTCTGAAACATTTCTATGCTTTGCGGTAATGTTTTGTGTATTTAGACTTAAATGCATGTACCGCATAGGGGACAAACCCAGCAGATATTCTAGCATGCAAAATAATAAATACTGAAGCCTTTCCTATTTGCATACGCAAAGGTTGTGCTCATTCACTAATATCGGAAATCGATATTTTTCCTTTTGGGTGACTAATATTTACGCAGGTTTCATCTAAATAGGTAATTAGTATTTCATAAAACTTTTATTTTTCTTAAAAAATGAAATCCTTTCACCACGACATAAGATGTGTCCATTAGGAATTTACATCCCAGATTATTCTTCGGGTAATGAAATCCCATGCTCTTCATGATCTTATGCAATGCCCAGGTACTTCCATGGAAAATATAATATATATATATATATATATAACGTGTGAGTCTTCTCAGCCCTCGGACACTGTCCACTGCAACGCGTCGTATCAATTTCGGCCGGAATGACTACTTTGCACCACCGTGCGTAGAGTGGCTTGCACTCGTAGCGCAACAATGTGCGAGTTGGCCTTCAGTAGTGGAGGTCCCAAGTTCAAATACGGCCACTTTAAGGCCACTTAACGAGAACTGATAATCTGGCATGGAAGTGTCGTTTCACTTAATTAGTTTAATTATGTAAATTTACTTGAATCACAAATTGTTACTTGTTTAGAATATGCTTTAACTTACATCATAAATAAATGCAAGGAATGAGTAAAAAAACTCACTTATTCGCAGGCGTGTTTTGAATTCCGACCTTCACTATGACTTTTCAGCATATTGACCATTGCGCTACTATACTCTGTGACGTTTAAGTTGGCAGGTTTTCTACTGTCCTTGTCTCACATAGAGTGCTGTCCTTGTCTAGCAGAGGGGGTGGGACAGCAACCACTTCTTTCTTGCGATTTGTGGAAATTCCAGACCCGTAGAAGCTCGCAACCCTCCCGCTTCTATTGTATGCTGACTGAAGGTTGCACTGGCGTATGAGCTGTGGAACTATGAGTTTGTTGTTTTGCGGTTTTACACGATACGCAAGATATTTTCTTTGTTGCAACATATGGATATAATGTTGAATTATTTTCTAGTAGTTTTGGTTGTATTTGTATTGTTTCAAATTGGCTCTCGAGGGAAAATTCTAAAATCAGATGGTGGGGAAATGTAGTTAAAGTTCACAGTTTCTTCAGTGATGAATGTGATGCATTGAAATGTGGAAAGCCGACTACTTCAGTGACAAGTGTAGTTGAGAGAACTGCTGCTGCTACAGGTATTTCTGCTCCTTCCGTCCGGCGAATTTAAAAGAACACACAAATGCTGAAGCTAATGGCGGTAGGTTGCAAACTCCAGGCAAGAAGCGCCCAAATAGGAGATTGCAACAAACAAAAAAACAAAAAGCAGAAATAAACTCATTCACTGCAGCTGATATTAAGCAAACCATTTATTCGTTATAGCTATGAACTTTCTGCTTAGTTTGCAGGACATATGTGAGGCTTTGAAAGTTCAAGGCTTACTGAAAGGAAGCGTGTAGTCGTTAAGAAAAATTCTTAAAAAGCTTAATTTCAGTTACAGTAAAAATTCGCAAGGAAGACGTTTTTTAATGGAACAAATGAATATTGTTTCTAAACGATTTCGGTTTTTAAGACGAATGATGAACTGAGGCCTACTAGTAGGCCTATAGTGTACCTTGACGAAACGGCTAAATATAAACCATACGAGAAATAAGGTGTGTAAGTGTGACGGTGATGAAAATGATTTCCCTCTTAAAACACTAATAGGCAAAGGAGCGATGTTCAACAGGGTTCATTCCTAATGCTTTTCTAACTTTAAAGCCAAATCCAGTAAAGACTACCATGGAGAAATGGATAACAACATTTTCAAGGATTGGTTTGTCAATAAGTTGCTACTTAACAATCCTTCTAATAGTGTCATTGTTATGGGCAATGTCCCTTATCATTCCATAGAAATTAATAAAACACCCACTTCATCTCCATTCAAATCCCATACGCAGGAATGGCTTCGTAATAGAAATATTGAGTTTGGTCCACGAGCGACAAAACAGTACTGCACGATTTAATTAAATTGAAAAAAGACAATCTCAAAGCTTATGAAATTGATACACTCGCGAAATGCATGGACATACTATAGTACGGTTGCCACCTTGTCACTGTGATTTCAATGCTATAGAACTTATATGGGCGCAAGTCAAGAATGATGTTGCCAAACATAATTTTCATTTAAAAGTGGTGATGTAAAATTGTTCTTTGATAATGAGATTACAAAAGTGACTCCAGACAAATGGAAAAGGGCGTGAGAGCATGTGCAAAACACTAAACAGTTTTACTGGGAGAAAGACGGTCTGGTAGATGAAATTACGGACAGATTAGTCATAAATTTAGAAGAATTGGAATCGGAAGAAGAGTACGAAGATTTGTTTGAAGTTTCTGACGGTGAATCCGAGAATGAACAACAACCGGTCGGAGAGGAGGACGGGCACCCCGCCACTGATGCGTGTTTGACTGGTGTATTTGCTTTGCCTGTGTCACCATAGAGTGAGAGCGAGATGGTGAGTATTCCTTTCTCTGTCTAAAAGGGACACGACTACTTAAACCTCACGGACTGTAGAGCACGTTAACAAGCACCACCGTAGTACTGATCAGCAGGCTGGTGAATGCAGTGTTAACGCCTGCATTTTGCATCGTCTGTAAAATGTAGGGTTGCCTAGTTATCAATCATCAGGCTGAGAAGTTATGCAGTCCCGGCGTTATACAGGGTACAACGTAAACACTGCATCGCGTCTTATAAATTTCGGCCGAAATAACTGCTTTGCACTACTGTGCGTTCAGTGACTTGCACTTGTAGCGCAACAGGTTGCGCGTTGGTCTTCAGTGGTGGAGGTTGAACACAAATTGTTATTTGTTAGAGTATGCTTTAATGAACATCATAAATAAATGAATATAACATTGTAATTATAACTTATAAACATAATGCATCATTAAATAGTATTTTACTGTTTAAAGCTATTGTTTCATACAAAATAAAGCTAATAAATTGATCTGAAAGTTTACAAATATAGTACGTACATTCAAATAGATAACGTTTGCAAGCCCATATTATGATCGTTCTGAACCTCTCTGGTTCCCAAAGTAGTGCATTTCACAGTGACCATGACATCATGCCGGACCATCACTCAGATAAACCTTTACAATTTACCTGTTTCTCCATGTGGTTGTAGTAGTTGTTTGGATGGCCAAAATCTGAGTCTAACCATCATCACCAGCTAACCCGGCACAACATAGCCGGTGTGATGTCACGGAATGTTAAGATGATATGTTCCCTGAGCTATTGAGGCACATCCCACTACACTACAGGGCTGAGCGCTGATTTCAATATGGCGGCAGTCGAAGGTGGTGGGCAACGAATTCCACAGTTCCAAGCAAAAAGACAGAGGAACGTAAAAATAAAAAACTAAGTTAATTTAATGTGATAGCAACTAGACACCACTAGAATACAAAGACAACATTAAAGAAATAATGATAATTCATTGTATTTTATAAAAACAATCGTGACTTTTAAGTATTTGTGCATGTATTGGATTTGAAAAAACTAAAATAGTGCTATAAGTAATAAACGCAGTAGAATTTGTAGCTGTAGTCATTATGAGTCTATCAAATAATGTAACTGCAGCAGTATTATGGGTACTTTGTTTTAATAATGATAATAAATGAAGAAATTGAAACAGAACATAATTACTATGCAGTTAAGTTAAACAGCATTATGTACATACAGATACACATAAAAGCCAATTCACCTTATTACAAAGAAAGTGGCTCAAAATATGACAATTTTAAATTTAATTATGCTCTGAACATCTGTGTTATGTTTTGGGACAAAATATTATTTTCTCTAAACTCCTTACCTTTAGATAATCATATGTTTACAAGCTCAGCTTCAAATGGAATGAAAATAAACAGCTAGATAACACAAGTATCAAATATTTCAGTTTATTAGACTTACCTACCTTTGAACACTATTGTAGGAATTTATTCTCATGCTTTATATATTTCATTACAACAGGAATAGCAAAATTAAGGATTGCAAAATTGTACAACGAAGCATTTTTGGGATATTATTATATTTATTCCACTCAAAAGCTGTGAATATACAATAAAAATTAAAATATTCTGCACTAATTTAATACATTGGAGCAATTTTTCTCATTTACCACTGTACAAGTCAATACACACTGACAAACTTTTATAACATTTCTTTTGTATTTACTGAAAATTAAAGTCAACATAAAAGCTAACAGTCCATCCAATAAATCTGCTAATGTTACTACTGGTAATATACTAAAGCTTGCCACATACTTATTAGTTTAGTAAAAAGAGTAAAATTACTGAAATATATGATGTGAAGCCAAAGTCAGATAGCCTCAGTGTGTTCATTATAAAATATATACAATAATTCATGTTACAGAAAAAGTGGCTTTAAATACACAAATTATTCCTTGTAAATATAATAGAAATACTGAAAGTATTGTTTCATTCCTCATGGCAAGCACAAAATGCTCTTATGAATTCACACACTGGTCAGGTTTTTTATTTTTCTTTTATCGCAAGACTTTTGTTTCTTACCCTCAGTTACCATTTTGGAGTAATAATTTAGAATAATTTTGCAAATAATTGAGCATACATCATGAAAATTGTCTTCAAATTTATGGTTGCATTGATTGATGATAGTTTCTCTGGTTTCATCCATAATGTTTACTATATAGGGACTGCAAAAATTCTTCAAGGCAAGATGATTACTGCTTTTAATAAAATCATCGTAACACTCTTTGACTAAGACTTGAAATAGTTGCATACACAACCACGTTACTTTTACGCAATATATTGTTGGTTTCTTTAGAGAACCTCTACTTAAGGAATCAATCAGCCTTGCTGCACCTTCAAATTCATACTCTAAAGTGTCATTTAAATAACTCAATGCATTTGGAGCATATTATACCATTTGCCAGGCGCGGCTCGTCAGTATGTGCTACAGTGATACAGCACAATGATTATTTTGTTGAAAGTTGTGCCCCATCACGTGTGTAAGCATATCTTCAATTATTATTGCATATTTTCTTTCACTTTCATAGTTTTAACCGATTTTATATTTGCCTCGCGCTAGCATTGCTTTCTCATCATGTAACAGAGGTGGTTCAGGCTTCCCATACATGTGATCGGTGCTACTTTAGGTGCTACACAGATCCTCAGTTCATTGGCGGGAATGCAGACCAATCTATACACTTGACACATCGATGTGCTACTTGAAATCTCTTCTCCTATTGATTGCTTTTACCTAGAATTGTGCTAACATCGACTGGAGCACAAACGCGTTCCTGCTGCCATCTGTGTGGTGTTGATACAATTACCGTGCTGCTATGCATGATACCAGCGGCAATGGATCTTTCATTGTCTGCAACATAGCTCAGAGAGAATAAAGCTCTTTGGAGATGCACATGTGGAGCTGATACAATTTTAGCTGTTGGTATCACTTGTTTTCGATAACAGATAAGGCAAATTATTTGATTCCGCTTAAAAACTCAGGTCATGTCCGACAGTAATAGTTCTGTTGTGTGCGTTAACATGATTTCTGTGAGTAGTTTGATTAATTATCCTTTCTCTGGGAGGATCCTAGAGGAAAAAGTCCAAGTGAAGCAGCTAGGGAGGCAAACTCCAGCTCTAAACATTACGCAATCTGCAAAAGGAGGGAGAAATAATTCCTACATTAGGCGGTTTAACCCCAAAATCTACGAACATGCATGGATATGTGGATGCCAAGAAAGAAATGCCCTTTTCTGTTTTCCGTGCTTGCTGTTTGGAAACAGTGATTTTTGGAGTAAGACAGGAGTGACAGACCTAGGACATATTAATGTTCTTATCAACAAACACAAACAAAATGTAAAGCATTTGAACAATGTCCTAGATTTAAGTGCTTTAGGCAATATAAATATTGCGACTCAGTTAAGTCGTGCTTATCAAGAAGCGAAGCTGAAACATAACCAGCAATTTGAAAGAAACAGGCATGTTTTGTCGCGCATTATTGACTGTATAAAGTTTTGTGGTGCGCTTGAGCTGGCTTTAAGAGGACATGATGAGTGTGAATCTTCTGAAAATCCTGGCGTATTCTTAGGATTGATTGATTTAGTAAGTAATATTGACAGTGCTGTGAAGGAACACATGAACTCAAACCATATTTTCAAAGGGACTTCCAAAACCATCCAGAACGAACTCCTGGACTGTATGCTAGAAGTTTGTCGTGAGGTGATTGCGGAGGAAATGAAAGAAGCTGATTTTGTGGTTGTTATGGCGGATGAAACGACAGATGTTTCGCATCAGTCACAGCTTGTATTAGTATTTAGATACGAGAAAAATGGTTTTCCATGTGAAAGATTTTTGGGTTTTTTAAATCCAGAGGGACAAAATGCAGAATCAATTTCTGAAAGCGTATTAAAAGTGTTTAATGAGTTATTCAGAGACAACCCTCATAAACTAATTGCCCAAACTTACGATGGGGCCTCGGTAATGAGTGTTGCAATTGGAGGTGTACAAGCCAAAGTCAAATCTCAGTTTCCAAATGCGCAGTATATTCACTGCTACGCACATCAGTTGAATTTAGTGATGGAAAGCGCAGCTTCACAGAATAAGTCTGCGAGAATATTTATTCTTAACCTGTCAGCTTTCCTGCCTTTTTCTCAAGATCTCCACAACGTTTAGCCGCCCTAGAATCTGCGGTGGGCAGAATATTTCCTGGTGTGTCTGCAACTAGGTGGAATTTTAGATCCAGAACTGCTAATGTAGTATATGAAAATCAGGAAGAATTGTTACAATTGTTTTTTGGATTTGGAAAATTCTGTCCACGATAAGACTTGCCTGGAAGCAAATGGATTTCGGCGTTATTTAGAAGATAGAAAATTCCTTTCTTGGTTGAAATTCTTTCACAGAGTAATGGCTAATTTTGATATCCTTTATAGTCAGCTGCAGTCTAGATCAACTGAGGCAACTAAAGTAGAAAATGCCGTGTCTTCATTCATTCATTCAGTGTGTATGTGATATTCGAGAAGCAGCCGACAGCATATTTATGTTTTCTTCTGAACTAATGAGCAAACGACAGAAAGTGGAGTCTCTGAATATAGAAGCCAAAGAAGTGTGCGATCGCATTATTGAGGAAGCTAGACGTCGTTTTCAGTCCTTGAGTCATCTCGATGCGGCAAAGCTCTTAAACAGTAAATTTTTTGGCAACTTTTTAAATCAGTTTCCCGAGAATGAACTTAAAACTGCTGTGGACACATATACAATACTGAACAAGAATATGTTAAAGACACAGCTCAGTGTTCTGTATGCAAGATCTGACTTCAGAAATATTGATGGGTCTGTGCAATTATTACAATACATAATCTCTAGCAGCTTGCAAGATTCATTTTCCGAAGTGACAACTATGCTAAACATTTTGATCACAACGCCAATGACCTCTTCTGAGCCAGAAAGATGTTTTTCGTGTTTAAAACGCGTTAAAACGTTCTTGAGAAACACCCTGTCGCAAGATCGTCTTACTGCTTTGGCAATGTTGTCCATGGAGAAGAACATAGTTTCTAAGATGGAGGGATTCAACACCAGAGTGATTGATAAGTTCTGCAGTAGGAAGGAGCGCCGTATGGACTTCATATTTCGCCATTAGGTAAGAGAATTTGCAAAATGTGTACATATTGTATGGTACTGTAGAACACACATTATTTTGTTCACCAGTCGCCACTGCCAGTTGCTACCTTGAAAGCAGCATAACCTGCAATGTAAAACACGATAGGCATTACATAATTATCCACTGGTTTTGCAATTTAAATTTCTATTTCACAAAAAGGCAGCAATGATGGAACATTTTTGTTTTCAGAATCTACGCCCACATTTAAGCTTCTTACTGGAATGTTACCATTTTTTGATGAAAATGTAAGCAAATTTTTAATTCTGATCTTTTTCTCACTCTCATATAGCTGTTGGAGAGAGATAAAATAATTACTGCCAGACAACTGGCGGTAAAGACTGAATCGCTCTTCAAGAGGATCTGTTTGAAACTTGCCAAACAGAACATGGTTTACTCTTAATTCTGTTAGATCATAATTTACTAAACCATAAAGGCCTGAGCATGTCTGCATTATTGCATCAAATGTGCGCCTAGACAGCCCTTGGTATACATTTCCCCTACAGAGATGTTCCCAATTGCACAACCTTGCTGTAAATGTATTCAGGAAAATTAACTCTTCTTGCTCGATGGCAAAGACTGCTTTGTAATCAGCATTTTTATACCTTACATCCTTATATAGAAACTTAACATTTACAATATTCCACCATTTTTGGATGATATTTAAAAACTCTGCTGTTTCTCCATAACCATCATTGCATTCTAAGAGGGCATTAATTTTTCATAACTGAAAATTTTACACACCAGACTCACTTTTTGTCCCTCAATATTTGATGGATAGACAGCTTTTGCATTTAACTTACGACCAAATTTCAGCACTTCATTCTTTTCTTTGTGATAAAGTAATCTGAGGTGACCAAAATTAGAACTCTTAATTATACCTGAATTTTCAAAATCAGGAAAATTAAACATAAGATCTTACCGGTATATCCAATTATTCCTTATATTTTTTAAAATATGCACGGTATCATAGAGCAAAAACAGAGGCTGTGATTGGCTAAAAGGATTTACTACTGAAGAATAACCAAATGTATGTGGCGTGAATTTGTGAAACAAAGATTTGTTGATCTGATTATTATCAGCTATGAGACTGATTACTTTTACATCAGGTTTGCCAAGCAGAGAATGTTACTCACAGTAGCATGTAAGAAGTCCCCAGAATTTATACTGACTGGCAAAATGGTAATGACATCTGAATAATTACCAAATGCAGCATTTAATGAAAACACTTGAGCTGTTTCAGCAAGCTCATGTGTATTTGTTGCACTAGTTCCTACCAATTCACCACCTTTAAAAGTTAACTCTGGTGAAATATAAACTTCATCCATCAAAAGATTAACAAATCTTTCTTCAGGTTTCAAGGAAAAAATGCGACCAACAATGTAGGAATTGCTAATATTAAAATTGCTGTCACTTACATTTAGACTGGCAGCCAGTTTTCTTAAGTTACTTGGATGTGGAAGAGTTAGTACCTGTGACTGACGTATGGTTCTGTAATATGCAGGAGATATCTGGAACATTCTCAGAGCCAAGCTAGGAAGATGTGATGAAAATCTCTACCTTTCCTTCTTAAAGGAGAATAATTCTATCTGCTTTGAAAGGACACTTAACCTCACGTTTTTACCAGCATCTAGCACCTCATGTTCTTTTAACAATTTCGCTGTTGCAGCAAGTTTAGTTTCTTTAAAGTTTGACATAGGAACACTACACAATTCAAATAATGCATCCACCTGAGATTTCTCCAAGATAACATTAAATTCGAGATTCAGTTCATTAGGATTCAATTCTTTGTATATATATATATATATATATATATATATATATATATATATACTTTAAAGCACCTATCACTAGAAACCACAACACTACTAACAGTATAAGGCAGTGATACTGTATTTATTTTAGCACTGTAATAGCACTAACACTAATTGAAAGTGCCCAATCTTTTCTCTCGTTCACAGATTTTTGTACATAAGCTGTTACATCTTCATATGTGGGTAACTTGTTATTTTCTAATTCCTTATCATATGAAGTTAACTTTGATCCAGGGCTGTTTGAAGTGCTTCATCTTCCCTTTCCTTTCTTGTTATTCTTTTCTTTGGAAGTGAAAAGCTTAAGTGGGGTGTGCTTTCATTAACAACTGTAGGAAAAGCATCATCAGTAAGGCAAGAATTAGCACGTGGAATGAAATACACTCGTCCATCTTTATCCTGCCATTTCTTTTGGAAAGTGTGTAATGCAGACTCTAGCATTTTCAGTGAACTCAAAATTCTGCCTGCGTATTCTGCTTAGCCATAATTTTCGTCGTTCCTCATCTCTGGGAAACCTAAAGCAGGTTACATACAGAGGTTCATAATTCGATCTGCAACCTGGTACTGAACACTTGAAAGGTATTGCAGCTCTGAAAATACAAAGAAAACACTGTTGTTTTATACATTTACAATGTAATTCTCTGATAAAAGGATACAAATAGTTATTAGTTACTTTCAGAGTTCTGCCAGACATAACCAAGTATACTTCTGCAACATACTACAATAACATATATGATAACTATAATACCAGATATGTTACTTACCTCAATGTGGTTTGCAATCCGTAGAAGTGGGGGTAAAAATCGAATACTTTCACACGTGAAATAACTCAAAATATGCACAGGAGAACTGCTTTATTCATTGATAGAAAATCTGCAACACAAACATGCCTTTCCAACGTTCGCCGCCTGCACTAGGTCACGTGACCATGCCTTGACGGCAGAACGCGCAGGCCAGATATATAGTGCGCTGTGTATTGAGGGGTCATTGGCCGTTCCTGGTACACGATATCTTTAACATAACCTCATAAGAAGAAATCTAATGGGGTTAGATCTGGTGAGCGCGCTGGTCACTCTATTGGGTCATACAGCCAGATCCATCGCTCAGGGTAAATGGCATCTGGATAAGCCATTACACGACGGGCTGAATGAGCTCTCGTCACATCATGTTGGCACCACATAGTTGGTTCTGCAACAGCACTTCATCCAGTAGAGTAGGCAGCTGGTGTTTTGGAAAGTGGATATAGCGAATCCCAGTGAGTTGGACATTACAACTGTACGGGCCTATTAGATGATCACCGAATATACAAGCCCAAACTTTGAAATGCCATCGGAATTTTAAGGCCGCCTCTCGCATACAACGTGGCTTTACAGTGCTCCAATGATGCATGATGTGGCGATTTACATGGCCTGTTTTGAGAACCCTGCTTCGTCCGTAAATAACACAGTTGCCAGAAAATGCGGATCTTGTTCATTTTGTCGCACGATCCATCTAACGAACGCCACTCTCCGTCTATGATCCGGCTGCAGTAGCTCCTGGTGAAGTTGAAAATGGTACGAGTGAAACTTTGCATGATTTAATATTGTCCACGCGGAAGATTGGCTAATATTGAAATGCCTGTGAATGTCCCTCGTACTACAAACGGATGCAGAATGACATAGTCAGTCACACGATCCGTCGTTGTTTGGTCACAGACAGGGTGATCTCTTCGTGGATATGATGTCTTGTGGACTCCCTGGCATTCTACTGCGCTTTCCCATATACTAACAGCATGAGCATGTCCAGATACTCTCTATTCGAAAACATTGTTCCATAGTGAGTACGAACGACTGGAACTTCGTATTTATAGGCAAATCCACATTCTAGTGCATTCGGACAGAAATCATGATTTGCTAGAACGTTCTCGAAACACGAACAGAAATGAATAAAAAACTCATTTATTCGCAGTCGTGATTTGAACTTTCGACCTTTACCCAATGCTTTCCAGCATGTTAACGACCGCGCTATTACAGCACGTTAACGAGTACCAGCGTAGCCCTAATCAGCGGGCTGGTGAATGCGATGTCAGTACCTGCATTTCGCATCGTCTGTAAAATGCAGCGCTGCCTAGTTACCAATCCACAGGATGAAAAGACTCACGCTGTATATAAAACCGAAACGTACACTTGCATAAGAAATTTAAATGTTAAAACAGGGCGAACGCTAAATATCCAGCGTCACATAGTTAATTAAAAGGCTTGCTAAGACCAAATCGCATTATATATATGATAATGTGGCCTTAATTAAGTAGCAGGTATCCAGAGATGACATAAAATTGCAAAAAAATGCCTATTTCATTCATTTAAAAATGGAAGCTCTGAGATATACCAATAAGTAATTCAATTTAAAATAAATACGCTACAGATGTAACAGGAATGCCGGTCGCTTAATAAACTAAGTAAGTATACAGAAATGCCTTCTTTGGGGCATAGAAAGTAAACTCTATCCCTTAAAATTATATAACAGGAAAGTACTTTCGAGAGAATGAAAGTAACTGGCCCATAAGATAACATTTTCTCCCATTAAGCAATGTCAAACAAACAGTGCTTATATTACCAAGATAGACAGCCATTTGACATGCATGACATACTAGTAAGAGTGAGGCCCTTGTTGAGATTAAAAAACTTAAATATATGGGTCTGATATTTAAAATATGCGACTACGTGTAACATTTTTGGTTGCTTCTCCAAATCTGAAACTTTCTAGCCACAAAGAAATCTGAAATAGCTAAAGGACGTAGTACCGTATTGCTTTCTCAAGAGCAAATACTCTCCTGAAAACCTTAAAATAGGACCATTATAAAAACGGACAGCTATTTACGCGAAAAATGTGAAGGATTTAGTAGAGTGAAAAACAATGTTTTATCATCAAAACTATCACTATGACAACCGAGATGCTTCGTCAATGATGGATTCTCTTTTTATGTGTTTCGTATGTATAGTCGCCTGCTTCATACTGTTATAGTACGCTCTTCCGTCTTGATTCTTTTGCAAGGAGTGAGTTGAATAGGCGAGGGAGGATTGTGGTTCCTTCTTTGAGGCTTTGTAACAGTGATTGGATTAGGGATTTCCAGTTAGGTTTGTTATTATAGGCATTGATACTTGCGCTGCCCCTGAATCAGATCTTGAGCTAGCAATATATAAAGTACTCTTCCTCCTCACAAGCATAAGTCATATTTTATAGTGTGTCTTGGTTGGGGATGAATCTTGTGGTGGTTGGCTAATTTAATTACAAGGATGTTCTATCCTTCGGCCTTAAATGGAGGATACTTCAAGCCTTCAGGTAGGTAAATAGTATATGAGCGCTTTTGGCCTGATAATGCAAAGTTAGCTATTATTTAATGCAGTGTGTGTGTGTGTGTGTGTGTGTGTGTGTGTGTGTGTGTGGTGCATCTGTGAGATGTTGGCAATGATGGTGATGGTGATGATGATGATGATGGTGATGAGCTGATTGTGATGAGAGGGTTGAGACATGATTTTCGTCTTCAGTTGTATATATTAGTGATTCATGAATGTGTTGATTCTAAAAGAAGTACACAAATTCTCTGTGAAGGCTTACGATAATGACCGTACAAAATAAAATGTCCTTCTGGATATTATAAAAGTACACAAATGGTGTATGAGTACATGAAATTCTTGCAAAGGTATACTAATACGTTAAAGTCCTTAAAAGTGTCTTATATACGTTATGCCCCTATAAAATTAACAACTTCTCATAAAGTCACTGAAGCACATCAACACTACAACAATTTTACATTCATTTGTTAAATGAATATGTGTCACATATAATTCTAAAATCTATTTGAAAACGTAATTGGTACAGTATGCCTAGTGGTGAAAAAACTTCTGGTGTGCTAAAATGTTGTTCAATTGTATAAAAGACTATTCATGGATATTAATCGCGTTTTACAGTGTATTTCGTGTGAAATCTGTTCCCTTCTTTAGATTCCCTTTGTCTGAAGACCTCTTGTTAAAGCTTTGCGAGTTAAAAGTCTCATCAGGCAATCAGCCTATCTATGATGCAGATGTACTGAAATAAATAGCCTGTTTCCCACCATGCAATAAACAAGTATGTATATATATATGGTGTGATTTTAACCCTTTGACATATAACATCATGTTTGCTATCGTTTGGAGGAAAAATATTTCGAGTTTTTAAGGTTAGAAAATATTATTTTTCTATCCACTAAAGGTTTATGCATTTAAAATTACTATGTATTCTGGGAATCTGAGCGTTGTGTATTTTCCACTCAAAATTTTATTTTATGGGCCATTTAGTCTCATTCTCTGAAAAGGAATTTTGACTGAATAACTCTAAGAGATAGAGTTTAGCTTCTATGTTCCAAAGAAATCATTCCGCATACCTACTTAGTTTATTAAGGGACCGGCATTCCTGTTAAACCTGCAGCATAGTTGTTTTAAGTCCATTTAGTTACTGGTGTATTTCAAGGTTTCTATGTTTCTAAATGACTGAGACGGCCTTTTTTCACAATTTTAGTCATTCCTGGATACCTGCTAGTTAAGGATAGATTGTCACATTTCTCATTTACAAAAGTCTTTATCGATAAAGCGAAAGACAAGCACGACATATTATGTTTTCTAATATGACTTGTCTAAAGCATACTTTTTAACTAACTACACAGGTGTTTCAAAAACAGAGGGCATAATTTCAGTTGTGCATTTCGCATATGTAAACAATAAAAATGTCCATTACAACATGTGTCCAGGACCTTCAGAACAGCGATATTCACCGGAACGTATTTCTTACCGCAGGTAGTTTTCTTTACACAAGACGTTCAAAGTGTCCACCTCCTGCTTGAATACTGGCCTCACATCGACGTCTCATGGTCATGCGAACACGACCCCAAATTCCAGGAGTACTGCGTATTTCCTCAAAATCTGCCACAATTCGATTCTGAAGGAATTCCATGTCAGGCACCGGAGACAAATACACCAACAGTTTTAAATCCGCAAAGTAGAAATCGACAGGGTTCAAATCAGGTGCGGGTGGTGGCCAAGTAATTGGGCCGAGCGGTTCAACTGAAGTGTGCAGGAGCGCCATCATGCAAGAAGTGAGTTTGTTGATGAATGCTCAGTGGAGTGTCTTCATACATACGAGGTATGGTGTTTTTCAGGAAGTTTGTGTACGCCTGCCACGTAAGTATGTTGAAAAGCAAATGAGGTCCAACTAACCGATCACCAATGATATCGGCCCACATATTGAAAGTGAACAGCACTTGTTGATGAGATGGAACAATTGTGTGTGGATTTTTATATGCCCATACATGCTTATTGTGGAAATGTGTAATGTCATATCGTGTGAACTGCGCTTCATCTGTAAATATACTAAGGCAGGGAAGTTCGGATTTGTAGCACGCTGCTGCACGAACCACTGGCGAACATTAATGGAGCAGGGTAATCTGCTGGTGGCAGGGTCTGTGCACATTGCAAATGATAAGGATACAGCTGTTGCTCTCGAAACAGTCTCCAGACAGTCGTATGAGGAATATTCACTTGAAACGATAACCTTCGTGTACTGATAGAAAGAATCGTCTGCACAGAATCCAGAATCTCCTCCTCTACATCTGGAGTTGTACATCTATGTCGTCCCTTTCCTAAACCAGGAGATGTAAATTTCCCATAAGCGCACAGACGGCGATGGAGACATTAAAGCGTCTTCCGATCTGGACATCTTCGCTGCGGGTACTACTCTTGGTACAAACGACGAGCCATCGCAGAATTGCCGTCCGCCTTACGGTACATGAAGTGCATTTGTGCCAGCTCCTGATTTGAGTACATGTCGCTGAGTCGAACGCCAAACCCAACACTCAATGCACCCTTCGCCTCGAAATGAACTGTCAGTGTCCTGTTAATATCTTATGTCACGGCAGCTACGTGCAGGAAGTAAAACTTCCGGTACATATCACCATTTTGAAGGTCATAACCCAGAAATAAAGCATTTCCGGACACATGTTGTAATAGAATTTTTTTATTATCCATAAATTCTCCCTAGAATGAATACCTACAGCTATGTCCTCTATTTCTGAAACAGCCTGTATATTTGAAGATCCCTGCAGTCGTCCACAGGGTTTGTTTGAAATTCACATCACGCTGGCTTACATTCTAAACTATCTGTTCAGATATTTAAAACCAGTGTCTAGGTTTTTAAATAGAGTTGTAATGAGCTTTATGCCATCCTTGTATTAAGTACCCATTCCTTTGAATTACTTGAGGGTGGATTGAATCTGTATACACCCTGCTTGTAAAGTAAGCGGTCTGACCAGGCACTCATAGTGGTGATGGGAGCTTCCTAACAAGCCCGTGATATGGCGCAAGTCCCTGTTACCCGTTTGTTAGAAAGTGTGCCGTAATGCAGAGGTTGGCGCATTAATGCCATTGCCGGCCTAGCGTTAGGGAAGCCTGCCTGCGCCTGTCGGCTCAGTTGATTCAGTATGCATGTTGAGTGCGTGATAAATAAACATAAATATATGAATGTGCGTGTATTCAGTGCTCCTGTATTTAATAAATACTTTACCATTGCTTGCCTTATCCCTATTTCTTTCTCCGTCCCTCTCTCCTCCCGGTATCTCCATCTCTCTCCCACTCTGACTCTTTCCCTCTCTGTCCCTTTTCCTTTCGCTCTGTTTCCATCCATTCCTCTCACCTTGCGCGTGCATGTAATTGTGGACACTGTTAATATTTTTAATAAATAATGTACTGTTGTTTACCGCTGAATTGTTTCTCTTACTACTTACAGTTTAATAGTATCCAAACCTGCACTTGTTGCTTATTGGGATTTGAAGCCATATATTTCCTTTTGTAGGTGGTTTACGTATGCAAATAATATAACGAAATATTTGCAATAAATCCTAAAACATGCATTCTGCCGAAATTTTGAAAATGACAAAGCTTGTCAGTAACCGTTTACGAATAGACTTCTGCTATATAAGAGTATGTTTTCAAAATCCTCAATAATAAGAATTATATTTTTATAGTTTGACTTCGTGGCATATTAGGAGCTCCCCCTTTCCATGAAAATAATTGTATCTGTTTACTTTAACGTCGCTTTAAACAACTCATATCTGCAGATATGGTAAATGAAGTGCATGCAATAACGCGCAAACGAGCTCAAAAGTACCCAATATTTTTCTTATGTGGAGAAGGTAAAATGGCATGAAAAACGTCCCTCAAGCCAGATTCGAACTCGGACTCTTCATTTTGGAAGGCAGATATGCTATCCCCATACCTCGGATACAGTACTAGTTACATTCAGCGAGCCAAGAACTGTAACAGCGCGTAATACTTTTGCCGTATACACAGCTGCAAGATTTGATGAATGCACAGCTGCAGCGGGAATTTCGTAATTTGTTTTCCGGACCACTTATGCTTAGAATTCTTACGATGAAAGCACGTGAAAGCATGTTTATTGTACAATACGTAACGCGAAGACATTTTTTGTTTGTGGTTGCAGATTTAGCGGAAGATGACAGCATTTCGTTGATGAGGTTATTACAATTGTGAATACCAACGTTATGAACATATGATATAAAGAAAACCGGGAAGGAGATAGGGCAGTACTTGTAAGGAACTCGATTTATTTGTATAAAACAGTACCGCATAGTAGACGACTTTCGGAGTTGTTTTCAGATGTCACGAGTGACAGGCGAGATAGGTTAAAATTGTGATTCGTTCTTATGCTTATCCTTCCAATAAAATTCCATAAATTATTATTTTATTCTTATTTGTTGATTATAGCCAGTCGGGTGTGTTAGAATTAACCATGCGCAATAATATTACCTTCTGTGCTATGTATTTACAATAAGTCGAAATATTGTATTCCACCTAAAATATTTTGGTCCACTGAATAAAAAAACAGTTTTAGAAAAAGGCCTGTGTGTGTGTTTGTGAGTGTGCACCTGTGAACAGATAACCAAAAACGAAACGTCGGATTAATACCCAACTTGGTATTTAAGCTCACTATCTTGCATAGATCCGATACGAAGATTTTAAAGAAAATATCCCAAACGCATACTGCCCTTTACATGGAAATTTTTGGGAAGTGTTTGATATTCTCACAAATGACTGTAACCACTTTGTCTAAAATACCATGTATTGAAAATATCTACGTGACAGGTTATATATGTATATAATTTTTAGGAATATCCTTTGAAGCAATGTTTATCCCGAAGGAAATGATTATAATGTATATCAGGTAAGCCATAGACGAATACGTAGTACACAAAAAATGTAAATCTCTTTAAAACATGTAATTCATTTCAAATACGATTTTTGTGGCCTAAGCCATTTTCAAGATATCCGTTATTATTCATTCAAATAATAATTGTTCAATACCTTTGTCATTCTTTTAAAGTCCTGTGGATACTCAGTAGCTTTATCACGACTGCATGGACATAGAATTGAATTTTAGGACCAGCATATACGTCCTGATCTTCATCATTTGAATGTCGCTGTTGCAATTGTATATATTAGGAAATGTGTCATTTAACTATTCCTGCAAAGGTTTATATCGATTAAAATGAAGCAGATAGAAAAATAAGCTTTTGCAAGAATAATTTGTGTACCCACTAATAAACGATAGAGGTTAGAGAAAGGCACGTAGGTGCAGCTTACATATTCTTTTTATTTAATTATCCGCAGTTAATGCAAGCCAATGGAACGCATCTATTAAAGATTTCAGAATATTAAGCTATAAAATATTTGCATTCTGCAGAATATTACTAATGACCACGCGTTTAAATACTAAAATGCACCGTTGTGACTCTGGACACTCCGGAACAGAAACGCTTAAAACCGGTTCCTATCAGCTTTACATGTGTTTTCAGAAACTGCTTACACTATTTTTGCTGCACAAATACTGTGATTGTTATACTCCTATTTTATAATAATGTGATGCATGTATTTTATAAGACCAGGATGTTCAGAACAAACTTTGATTAAGAGGAATGATGAAATTAGCTTTAGAGATTCTGGCGGGTCATCTTCCGGATGCTTTTGTAAGCTCGCGTTATATCGCATGATTTTAAGGAAAACGTTTTCTAATATTCGGGAATTTAACTACACATGGACGGATTATGCAAATTATGTTGACACTGCCTACGTCAGTGCTGTATGAATCAGTACATCAGCAGTGTCTACTATTATTTAAACTTACAGGCTTTTGAGGGGTCACTCTCGGTCTATCAAGTGTCCAGCAGGACTCTGTGACGCTAGGCTCCATAAATTATTTTGTGCTAAGTTTTCAACTTTGACATCGGCCATAGCAATGACGAAGATGGAACGCCAGGCATCTACCGTTAACCAAGTGAACACGTCAATAATTCTCCAACCTTCTGCCAAGCTTTACCCTTCTGTTGTATACTTGAACTATACTCCCGTCCCCGTCCCATCCAGTGAGGACAATAATGGCGTCATCACAGCTGGTGGCAGGCGCAAAGTGACGTTTCGTCACACCTAGTGGAGGCACCTATCCCTCCTACTTCCTACTAGGGATGTGATTCCATTCTACCCCTGTATGTAAGGCGTACTTCTTTTTTTCTCTACGTGCTTTCCCGAGTGTTAAGGGTGCGCTACTACTGCATTTCTCTTTTCATTAACGCTTTAGCATACTGTATGCTTCCGGTGTGCTACTTTTAAGTGAATAATGTCTCCCCTAAAATGCCCATGGACCTGTGATTCTGGATCCAATATAGGGTGCTCAGGCGTGAGTGTGGATTTTCTTTGTTTCCGGGATTCATTTTTGGAATTCTTGTACTGTTACTGTGGTTTATCTTTAATTTTTCCCTTGCTTCTGTTGTTATTGCTGTTTATCATTTGTTTCTATATTACATGGTCTTTCATAAGACTTTGGACCCAAATAGCTCCGTTTTTGGTTAATACTGCGACTATATGAGGATTTTTGTAGTACCCTAGATAGGATTGTGGTCACCCATGATCAAGCAGTTACTGATATTCAGGTCTTCTCCAAAAATCTTATTGAATTGTAGGCATATATGCCTCAGTTCGCTAAAGAACAAGGAAAACTCGTTCTCCTCAGGCAATTATTGTACAGCTCTGTAAGACTGCTGCTGAAATCTCACTTCCTTGCACGTCATCATATGCCCCTCTGAACCCTACCCCGGCGGACTTTGTGTTTTACTGATACCTCTGAAATTTCTCAGAAGGCTGACACCGTGCCCGTCAATGCCATGGGACAACAGCCGTCTGATAGCTACATCCGTCCCTTTATTGACCCGGGGACATTTGATGTTAAACCGCGGTATTGCTAATGGTTGAAGTGAAACCCATAATCAGCTGTTATCTCCGTGGCGCAGCGTCCATTTTATTTCAAACCTTCTTACATAGGAATTATAATTAAATTGCTCAGTTGAAGGATTGTTTACGCTACGATTTTACTCTTGTCCCACAGGAAGATGTCCTTGAAAAATAGTTACGGTAGCTTGAGCAAGAGTTAACAGAGTCCACGGAACACTATGTTTATGACGCTCTGTGCCTCTGTGATCAGATTAACCCTCAAATTTGGAAAAGAGAGCACATTGGGCATACTATGCACCGCCTTAAAGCTTCCCTTTTATGCTCGGCACATTAAACCTGTCAGAAACCTGGCAGGGGAACGGTTTGATTTCACACCTTCTGCTTTTCACAGTACGGCAGTTGATATTTCTTCTAATAAGGTTGATAATCAGCTGGCGGAGATGTCTCAACAGTTAAAGATACCAAGAACGGCTAAGTAATGTAAGCTTGGGGTCCCAAAGCAAATCTTACCATCCTAGAGTCAACAGGGATATCCGTGACCCCAGACAGACTTTGGATAATTGGGGGCCGGCCGTAATGGATCTCAGAATACTACCTGATGATCTGCGAGGACGTATCGTACCACTGATGGGCATCCCATGTGTTTTATTTGTAACCAGATCAGGAATGTTGCACTTAGTTATCACCACCGCCCACAAGTATAAAGCTAGTTGAAAACAAGCCCTTAATCTCAACACAGTTAGACCTGCTAAATGTTCTGCCTATACAAAGGAAAATTGACCAGCAGCCTATTACTGTTTTAATTGATACGGGCGATGCTGTTAGCATAACTAAGGAAGCTTTAGTCAACCCATAAATTTTTTTGCTTTCGGACAACCTTATGCTCCACCCAGTTGACAACAGCCTACCGGATGTTTTGTATTATACAGAGTGCCAACTTATTCTACATGGGATTTTTTCAAGAAAGGTTTCTCGTGGCTTCCCACTCGGCTTCATTAGCTAATAGGTATGGATTTTTTTAAACTCGCTAAGGAGCTGTCCTAGATCTCGCTTTTTTCGAGTGGAGGAGAAAATGATTTAATCACTTACCCCAGCCCCGATGGGAGTCGAGACTGAGAGTGTGGGACTCACCAAAAGTCGGCATACCCACTAAAAACTCCTCCACCGGCAGGAAAAAGTGAAGAAGGAAAAAGAAAGGAAGTCAGGTGGGATACTGTGGCTGTACCGCTATTGCACCAGCTCAGTCATGGGTACGGGTATATTGGCCGGCCACGAGGGCCTAAGCCAGGTGAGGATGGTGCCAGGACGCAAGCATGACCGAAGCCCTACTTGCGCCCGTGGGAATTCGGGAGTGAAGAGTAAAGGGAAGTTAAAGGTAAATGTGTGGCAACAGTTCCCAGCTTGCTGCCGTGGTAAGTAAGGTGTGGCAATCAATAGTTCCTCGGGCGCCGGTTGCGGCCTCTGTGTGTCGCGCCCGGCCAGTCCGTTGGATGAGGCTTCGCTTCATTTCATGTCACCTTACAAATACCGCATGGACAGCCGTTACTGATTTCTTGTCAAGAGCAACCGAATGGCTTTCTGAATCAAATTACCTTAGAACCGAGGGAGGAGATGTTTCTAGCAAGGCAACATGTGTAATAGATGTTCTGGTGTCACACATGTACTGTCAAATTTCGTACCACCCTGGCTAGGCAAGTTTTGTTTGAACCAGCAAATGCAATAATTCCAAAGAAGGCTATACAAACCCCACCCATTGTCTGCCAGCCAAATGGAGAATTTGTTCGCAATAGTACTGCAGAAATTAATATTTTATTCGCTGGTGGAGCTTTGACACACATTTATGAGGTAGATTTAATTCATTCTGCAAATATATCTCCTCGTGACATCAAATACGTTGATATAGAGGCTGCTATTTTACATATGAATGCGGGGCACAAAGCTCTATTATTGAATCTCCTGAAAATTTTTCGGCATACCTTGCTACTAATTTGCATCAAGTAGGCACTACAATCTTACAGCTATTTCACAATGACCTTAAAGTTGCGAAGCTCACTAAGAAAAGTCTATATCGCATCTCTCAGAAGCGGCACGAAGTCATCAAAACTCAAGCTGACGAAATGCTACATGCCGGAGAGGTTGTTGCATATTCGAGCCCATGGGCCTCGCCTGCTGTTTTCGTAAAGCGCGGATATGGAAATTATCGTCTTTGCGTTAATTATAGAAAGCTAAGCACAGTCACTGAGACCTCTTCGTTTCCTCTTCTCTTAATAGACTACCTTCTAAGTTACTTGGGAAAAGCTAATCGGGTTTGTAACCTGAATCTTCTAAGTATCTATTTTTGCGTTCCAGTATCACAAACGAGTAAAAACTAAAACTCCTTTGTCATTACGGATGGACGATTTGATTTTGGAAGACCTTCCTTTGTCTTATTGAACATCCAGTGATATTCCCCCGCTTAGCCGACAAGCTTAACTATAACTTAGATGATATCCTCGTATTGCGTTCTTCATATACAGAGATGTTGGATGCTAAGTTTTTTCGCTTGAAACACTCTAACTAAAAATTGAAGCCTTTTAAGTGACATTTTGCAATCAAGCAGCTGTGGGTTTTCAAGTCTCGCACCGATCATAGAACCGAATTAAGACAAACTTAAGGCAATTCCAGATTTACCCACCCTTAAGTCAGTTCCACATATTGCCGCGCCCTTAATTTGGAGGGGGTTGAGGACGCGACTGTCGGAAGCGTAGCTGGATATAGGTCCGGGTGAGCACTCATCTCATCAAGACATAACTTGTAAAAATATATAACTTTAATAAGACTAAATGAAAATAGGGAACAAAATAGTATGCAAGCTAGCCAAGCAGTTTCATTGAGACTACAAATATTTAGTGGCAGATTACCTTACTAAGCAGATCTAAAGTCGAATGCTATGCTTGAGTGTGGGTGATGTCCTAGGTAGCCCATTCTTTAGGTAGCGCCTCCAGCATAGCCTCAGTGATGCTTCTATCAAGGCTGCCCTGTCCATTGATTTATGGAGGGCTTTTTATACTATAGGTACTCGCCTCCACAAAGGACGTGACCAAATATGGAGAGATATATTTTGCTCTCTTGGTTCACATCAACTACCCACACAAAACCAAAGGAAATGACTGGTGTTGAATGACACAGTTTTATACATCTTGTATTGCACCATATGAAGTAATGACGGTAGAAAATAATTTAAGTTAACCTGGCTGATACGTTACAATATCAGAGTGTTTTCAGCCTCCATAGACGCTTTAAACACAATTTGTCAACTATTACACACACCCTACTCTTTCTTACTCGAAAGGACCTGTCCTTCATATGGTCGAAGCAGTAACTGTAAGCTTTTGAATAAGACAGGTTTCTGCTTACTTCCAAACCAATTCTGGCTAATTATACGCCGAGAGTGCATTCTGAAATTCACGTGGCCAGTTATAGAATTGGAATAGGAGCAATTTTATATCAGAAAGGCGCGATCATGTGTTGCATCCAGTTTTCCATGTTTGACGTTCATTTAATGTAGATGAGCAAGAGTACAGTGCCACAGACTTGGAATTGTTAGTACCTTTTTGCCCTCACACATTTCCCCCTTATGTGCGATTATCCTGTACATAAGGTCGGCGACCACCATGCCTTATGCTATTTACGAACTAAGAAAAATGTCACAGATAGATTGGGACGTTGGTCTTTGAAACTCACAAATATTATATTAACATAATTCATACGGCAGGCAAACTGCACAAGGAGTTGGTTGTTTATCTCACTTTTTCGTCTGCTCTCACGCTCCCCAGAAAGACGGCCAAGTTGACGATGTATCCACATGTTTGTAATTGCCAACAAAATTAGCTGCTGAACAAGGAAATAATGCGATCTTAATTAATTTAATACAAGCTGTAGAGAAGATGATCTGGCGTTACCTGCGCTGCGCCGGCAAGCATCATATTGCATTTTGAAATCGGAAATGCTTTAGCGCAAAAATGCTGTTGATTTGCACCTCTGCGTTATCCCAGAAGCTCTTATGTATGAAATATCCTATACTCCTATTACGATGAAATTATGGCAGGATATCTGGGTTTTACTAACTTGTTTCTAAAATAAGCTCACAGGTATAGTGGGTTGGTATGGATATAGATATTGAGAGGCCTTTTTTAACGGTTGCCCTTCCTGTCAAGGGCCAAGGAACTCGAAACCTGCTGAATTGTTACAACCTATCCCTATTAATCGCGTGTGTGAACGTTTCGGTAGAGACTTTTCGGACTCCTTGCATAAAACTAAGGATGGACGTACTGCTATAGTTGCTACCGATTTTTAAGAAATTTGTTGAAATCCGAGTCCTTCCCTCTACTTCCGCTCTCAATGTTGTTGGGTTAATGTTGGGAAAATATTCTCTGTCGTCATGGGGCTCCTTTGCCCTACTAACTGATAGAAACGTGTGGTTTTGAGTAAAACTGTCCAGAAGCTTTAAAAACTTATGAGAGCTATATACAGTCCTACTACGGCGTATAACCTGCGTGTAATGGCTTAGTGGAACAATGTAATCGGAACAGTGTTAATATGATAAGTAATTATTATGTCAGTTCTAAGCATGACAATTGGGATGTGTGCTTCCTGTATGTTGGATGGGCATACAACATTTCTATTCATAAACAACTGGTTACCTGCCGTATTCTATGTTATATAGAAGAAATTTGATGCTGCCGTCTTAGATACAGCTTAAATACCACACCCTGAGCCCATCCGTTCAATCCACTGAGAACCATATTCTTCGGGCACGTGAAATGGCATGGAAGAAATCAGAACCACGTAAATAAAGCAGAAACGTCGGTATGTAAATTACACACCTGGAGAGCTCATTATAGTCTAGTTCCTACGCGCAGGAAAGGCTCAACTACAAAATTACTCCATCACTACCATGGCCCTTACATGTTTGTAAATAAACTCCTGCCCGTTGCATACGTAATTCGCGATCCCCGTTACTGCAAAAAACCAAATCGCACCCTATATGTCAAGAAAATTAGCCATTATTATTTATCTTGTCAACGCAATTAGCCGGTTGCATTGCTTCGTTGGTAGCGCGGAACTGCAGTGTTGACTGCTACATCTTCCTTTTCAGTTCGGCTATCGTGTGTCCCCATGCCCATCCTGCCACATTTCTCCTTGGCCGAATCCATGGGACATGCTGCGACTACATTCCTTATTATCTATAGGTCTCGACAACATGCTAGGTCCTACCGAGTACTGCTGTTGTATTCTTATACATTGTGGCACCACATCTGTGGCGCCAATTTTTAAGGTGAGTTATTTGCTCTGCCAAGCTGTGATTGCAGCAGTGTTGATCTTGACTCTTTGCCTCTCGTTCTTCGTTGCTGAAGTTCGATTTGGGGGTGGCTTCACCAGCTGTGATTATCTGATCCTGCTCTCGCCTCGGCTAGCTATATTATTATAGAGTTAAGGATTATAGCATGAGCGTATAATCTGGTTCTTTAGTAATTAACATTACCTTTCTTAGCAACATATGATAATTTCCTATATTGTCATTTTCCATGGTTCTATTACAATAATACGCGTTCTACATTCCAATATTTATACAATGCTTAGATTTTCTTTCAGCTGTTTTTCTAGGTATCTGGGATTTGAGTTCTGGTAAAGTTCTTTGAGCGGGGTTGTCATTCCTTTTCCCCCACAGAGCTGGCAGTTTGATGTTTTTGCTGAACTCTGCCCCTTCCTCTAAGATATCTGCTGGATGTTGTGGCTTTCATTCCCCGGTCCTCATTCCAAGTCCCGTGTGCCGGCGCCAATTTTGTGCCACCATGTCTGCGGGGCCGATTTTTAAGACGGGTTACCTGCTCTGCGAAGCGGTGAATACGGCAGTGTTGAATACTTTGCCTCTTGTTCTCTATTGCTGAAGTCCGGTTGGCAGGTCCCATCATCGGCTGTGATGATCCGCTCGTGCTCTTACCTCGACTAGCTGTATCATCATAGGATTCTGGATTATAGGATAGGCTGGATCCTAGCTCCTTGGTAAAGGATGTTGTATATCTGCAAGATATATCTGATGGACTAACAATTCAGACATGGTTTCACTTAATTCACTTTTATTGACACAGCAACCTCAAACACTGAAATACTAATCTAGGAAACTACTTTATCGCCCTTTATATGAATGCGTTTACTAAGAATACTTTGCTTTCGGTCTTCGCGCACCTAATCACGCATGCTTGCGTAGACGGCGGTACTTTTAGAAATGACCCGAATCTACTGTTTGAATCGATATTTTAGGAATCGTCTAATAGAACTCTCTGTTACCACATTGGATTTAAAATTTGCCGATCTTGAATGCGTCTAGTTCTTACGTAGTTCAGTTCTATACACTCATTCCTAACATTAACATTTCACGATTCATTTCTAACACGGCGATGGTTATTCCCTGAAATATGTGTTGCTTCTTTCCTCTCTCCCCTTCAGCTTAGTCATGGAGAGCTATTGAAAAAAGGTACAAAAGAGCTCCACCCTCTTGCAAGTTTACAAAGGATTCTCTTGCTGGTCAGCGCCATAAAACGTCAATTTTCCTCGCTGGATGCAATTTTTCTGCACTCAAAACTTCTCTAAGTTTCCTAGTATTAGTTTACAAATATCTACACCTTCGTCTAGTTTTAATACCCTTTATAATAGTCTTAATCTAACAGTTAGAATGGATTACAATCATTATAATAAACAATCTGCTGTATAACATTTACATATATGTAATCTGACACGTAATTATGCATATTATTAGCTACGAGGCGATATTAGTCTCAACATATATTTTTATCCCTTATATGTGTGCGTTAATATAACCTTACATCACCCCAAGAGGCATGTTTTTCTCCGTACCAGTTTTAGTGTCTTATATGCATATTGTGGTTTATACTGTATGTAATTTTTTGTTATACAGCCTAGGTACTGTAAATAATATTTTGTCTGATCATCTTTGGATGCACTATTCAGGATTCGCCACCAGAGGTTAGTAAGCATGCTTACAACAGGGGCAGTTGAGAAGATTTTACCGGAGACCCTTGCCTATTAGGCATATATTCTCACTCTCTTTGGGGGGATTAGGAGAGATCAGCTACATCTACAACACATTACGGCTTCCAGACCGAGATATTGTCCATCATTGTGCGCCAATATCTATAGTTATTCATTTACCTGCGATCGTTGCATCCACGCCGGAAATCCTGCATACTTCTTCTTTCAGGTTACAACATTGACTGCATTTACCAAAGCTTCTAACACACTCCTTAAAGCTTCGCTTCTTGATATTAAAAGGTATTCCTTTCATAAATTTTTTTCTTGTACCTTACTTATATGAATTTTATGGTTTTGATACAGGTTCTGTTTTGCCTCCGCAGCCACATGTAAACCTTACATTCCATGAAATCTTGTCACCCCGTCTGGATGCGGCGACAACTCACTCTTCAGCAGCCCCCTCGACTTCAGTCCTCGACATAGCTAGCTGTAGCCATTACTTCGACACAGCCTGCTAAGCTTGAATTACCGTATGAGGAATTATTTCCTTTTATTTTAAGTATACAGGCGGTATTCCCTTCAGGTTATGTTTTAATTATTCTTTTATATTTATTTTCGCGACATTGCGTACTTCCACGATTGTCACTTTTATCGAGTTATAAATTTCATAGGTTAAATCTCCACCTAATACTATCTTTCTCTTCTTAATTAGGTAATTACATCTTTTTTAGGTTTAAGGTGTGACCTATCAGAGAGCCCAATAGTTTTTTTTTGTTTTTGCACGTGAAAAACCTAATGGTCGGTGCTTTGTGGTTTATGGAGAAGCTGCTTTGTTGGATTTTGTTCCAGAATGATAAATCGCACGGTCTCTGTTAATATTGTCACCATGAATGGGTTTACATTTTAAATTTTGTAGCCTTGTTCTTGCTTTCAGTATCATTGGAAATTTTTGCACCATAAAAGTTAAAAAAGCTGACACTAAGAATGTATGTCCAAGCACTCTGTCGTTGCTAGGCGCAGCGTCAGGTTTCATTCAACTTAGAAACGTTGCGCGCATTCTGCTGATTCGGGTTAGGACATTTGCCAAGAGGTGAAGGACTGCTGAGGTAACAGTGATGCATCTTTAAAACTCCTGGCTTTTGGGAGAAGGGGGAAATCCGCAGGGAATACTACACGAACCTGCGTCAGTCTGATTCTTGCAAATTATTACGAAAAGTAAATCATAAGTCCGCAAGACAAATCCATGCATCGGGGAACGTCTGCCCCTTTCAAGTAAGCATGCTACTTCACTAATTCATGGTAATTCCCTTTAGTCGGCCTCGAGCCATGCAGTAATAAATCTATATGTTTATACACTTTTTGGATCATATGTAAATGTTTAGGATCATACTGGTCATACTGAAGCCTTCCCCTTGGTTATGTACTTTAGATGCCAGGCACCCTTAAGGACCTTCCCTTAGTCCGGGACTTCCTTCCCACGTGAATCGATCTACCCATAGTCGGCCTCGAGCCATGCAGTAATAAATGTATATGTTTATACACTTGTTGGATCATATGTAAATGTTTAGGATCATACTGGTCATACTGACGCCTTCCCCTTGGTTATGTACTTTAGATGCCAGGCACCCTTAAGGACGTTCCCTTAGTCCGGGACTTCCTTCCCACGTGAATCGATCTACCCAGTAGTTTGAGAAGGGCGAGTCTCCTGCCTCCTGTGAATTAGTCACCCCTTTGAGATCCCTCTGAGCTACCCTTCCTTTATCCATGACATGTGTTGCAGTTGCCTGAGTCTTGATCGTTGGATCAAGCCCCCCCTTACCTATGCAAATCTAACCGCAATATTTGGTGTGAGGCGCCTGGTTGAGCGTCTCTCATCCCCTTTCAAGCCTCTGTATTTCCCACCCCGACATTTGGTGGGCGGTGCCGGTTTATCCCCTTCTTTACGGTGAGAGCCCCGGTTTCGATCCCAGGTCCTTCTTTTGCCCCGTGCTTTCCTTCGTCCCACCCACTCACATTCTCGAGTCTTTTTCCCACCCACTCTTTCTAGTGTTGGATTTGCTTTCTTTTCCCCAACCCTCCCATCACCGCAGGATTTTGAACTATCGTATTGCTGTTGGCCCTCCCTCCCAGGTGCAGTATGACCAGGTTAGAAATTTAGTTTCACGGTAGGTTTGCGTAGCATACTACTGTTTTTAGCCATAGGGTAGCTAGCAGCAGATCCACCGAAATTTGTGAAGTCTATATGTAATTTTTCTAATGTGCATTAAGTTTAAGTGCATTCTAGGTTTTTGTCTGTTCCATTTGGAACAGATGATTTTAATTTTCAAGGAGACCCTCTTAACTGAGGACGGCTATTTAAAGAAACGGAAACTTTTTTTGGAGGGTATTGAATTAAAATGCCGGAATTGTTATTATACCTATAGAGGGAAGTTAAACACCGAAGGTAAGTCTTCGGACAGGTACCTGCGTTAGATGTTTCGCTGAGGCGACAGCACGTGCGTACGGCCGCTCAACTCGTTTAAGTCAGAAAAGAGAATGAGAGAGAAGCATTTATGCTGGCTTGTGTGTTTTTATTCCATTTGTGTAGCTTTTGCTACAAAACCTTATTGAATTTTTGTAAGAATGTTTGCCATTTTTTACAAAAAAAGCAAGTAATGCGCTGGGGTCCTGTAAGTTAACTATGTACAGAAATTATAGTAGTTGCGCGTGTGTTTTTTAACTTTGATAGAAGTGGCCTTCCTTTTGGTTGTGTACAAGGAACAGTACAAGTAAATGTGTTTAGTAGTTCTTTCCCGCATAGATTTGCTGGCGACTTTTCGAGTCCTAGAAATTTTGTGTCAGAACTGCAATGAGTGCTTGCGTTACTCTTTTTGGTTTTTGACATATAATAATGTGTATTTGAGCACATGCATGTCGAAGGCACGTTGGAAATTGTGTAGTGTAAGTGTGGTCATTATGTTATTCTACCAAGTGGATGGACGTGGTTGGATCCCACCAAAGACGGGGTAGAGCTAGTTGTGATAAGAAGCGCATTAAGGTCATCGTGCTGAGAAGTCTGAACGACCTAAGAATTCGCCAGCGGGGCCCTATTGTCAGGAAAACTGCAAGGCCATGTCAGTGAGGACGTCCTGTTTAAAGATGTAGTGACTGTAGTCCAGGACATGCCGCGAGGCTCCTAGGGTTTCAGTAGCAGTGTATTAAATGGTTGTAGGGCGCGGGTCGCTCTAGTTATGCTAGCTAGCGGTTGAAAATTAAAGCCCACAGGGGTTGGGTTCTAGAGTTTGTTGCACCGGGGTTGCAACTTTGTTAACATCCGGGGTGTGCTAACGGGCAGGCCCAAGGGTAGCCCTGCCGACGATGATAATAATAATGTTACATATGTAGGTCCACGGAATGACCTAAGTTAATGTAGTACCATGACCAAAAAATGTTTACTGATCTTCCCGATGAGTAAAATATAGGGTGCATGGTGTTTGGATGTTTCCATTTGAAATTTCTTAAGTGACGAACGGCTCAAATTTTTTTAAAACCCCGGCTTGGGATTACAAGTGACATAATTTTGACCGTGACAATTACGCTCGACTCTCGTCCCGGTGACGATATAATTCGGAAGAGCAGTTAATGAAGCTTTCCAAATGTGTTTGCAGAAAGGAGCTTTGGTGTTAAGTGATGGCGTCAAAATGTGCCTACCTTAGTTACTGATCAACCCCAGGAATAAACTGTAACATCCCGTGTCGGGGTGAGAGCTGACGGAAGAAGAAACGCCTCTGGTATCGTTCCAAAATATGCTTTTTACACATCTGAGTGCTACAGTTTTGTGCTATGCATGTCAGTGTGTAGCCTGTACTGCTTTTGGTGCAAACTAACTTTGAATTTTTTTGGAAAGGTTATCAGTGACTGAAATTGCTATCTTGGTACATGTGGTACCCATTTATGTGAAATTTGTTTCAAGTTTTTAGGCTTTTATTTTTTACAGTAAATTTAAATTTTATGACACGCCGCCAAACATAGGTTCGGACATATACCAGTGTATTTTAATCTTTCAGCGTCAGAGAACCCTCAGCCTCAAAGCGTAGCGGAGGGATCTGCGCGTATAAACTCGAATGAGAACCCTGGATACTACACAATGAGCTCTGCATATTAAAAAACCCCGACTCCAGAAGTCTCTTAAGATTTCATACCTCCTACCCGCATACGGAATAATACCCATGTTTTTCTTATTTCCCTGTGTGAAGTCCTTTCAGTCCATATCCCTTACTGTAACGCTATCCTAGGTTTGAGTTCGCTATTAGGCTATGTTTTGCTTGTAATTTTTTATATTTTATTCCTTAATTTTGTTGAACTGTATAGTGCCAGGCATTTTTGGGGTACTCATTTAATTTCTGTTTTTGGGAAGTAAGGAATCTTAGCTTGTTGCTCATGAAATCTGCAGTATTCTGATCATAGTGACAGTCTTATGTTATAGAAAATGGACAGTGTTAGTATTGTGATTCTTATAGAGACCATCTTCTTTCGTTTTTCAGTGTATATGCGTTTTAGTACTAACCCATTTTCCCTTCTGTACTTGTCATTGCAGGCACTTACTACTATGTTTCCCGTGTTCTTTTGAGTGCTGTATTTGTGCTTATTTCTATGGGAATTGATGACTAATGCCACCCCTTGTTTTTGTTTTCACGGCAGTTGTATCTGGAGATGGCACGAGACCTTTAACCTAAAATTGTGCTGTATCAGCTGCGAAGTGCATTCCAACGCGAGATACTGATCACCGGTTCTGAGATTGCTAAGATTCACAAAATATAGTTCTACGTGCCAAGAAGTGAGAGCGCGGGCCGCAGGTACTGTCATCCTTAAGTATCTGCTTCATTTATAATTTCTTACACAAGGTTGCGTTTCTTGGAAACAATTAGATTAGTACCAGTCAGTTTTTGTCAAAATTGTATTTTTTTCACCCTCCGCCGGAGACGTCTGGAGTACGCAGGGTACTTTAAGTTTTCTAATTGATTGTCCATGCGGAACCTGCGCAGCAGGTCAATCTTTCATTTTCTATGTTTAAATATTTGTCACTGGTCATAAATTGTAAGCGAAAGCTTATTTTCAGAAAAAATAATTATAAAATTCTCAATGAGGAAAACAACTCGGCCCATTCAATTTCTCTTTTGTGAAATTGCACGTAAACAGCTTAAATTCTTTATGTGATAGCTCATTAATAGTGCACCAAGTAGCTTCTAATAGTCGAACATGTGTCTTGTTTCATAATTTAGAAAGAAAAACATGGGCGAAAGCCCTCAAAACAAATTTTTCTCTCCTAGTTCACACACTCGTCGCATCTGTAATACTTATTTCTTAATGCTAAGTTTATATAATTCACCCCCTGTTTACTTTATTCACTTAGTTATATATGCTCTTATAGTTTTAAATTCGACCTATTAGAGATATAGATATAGTTTTGTGTCTTTTGATCCCCAATATGTGTTGTACGTCTGGGAAAGCCCTTTGTGCAGTTATTGAACCGTCTGAGTATTTTTATGGCATAGAGTTTCAAACCGTGAGGTCTTATTTGCCAAGGTGCTTGGTACGGTTGAAATTTAGGTATTATTTTTGCGCGCTCGCGTTTCATGTTTTGTACTTGTTCAGTGAGTTAATCTATGTGTCTCAGTGCCCTCCAATTAACACCGCAAGGTTGTGTGGAGTAATGGGATGCTCAGGTCTGTTGAGTCGTAATGTCTGATGTTATACACTTTCAGTTTAGGGGGGCCCTGTCTTATGTTTCTAGTTCTATATGTCTGTATATCTGGTAGTCTCCACGGTTTATGTTGTTTGGATAGTGTGTGAACATAATTTTTGCCATTTACTGTGGCTTCATATGTGCTGCCGCACTCATATGCATGTTGTGGTCTCGTACTTCTCTGCGTTATTGCTAGGAAATATATAAGATGTCTATTTTTCTGTACTACAACTTTTATTTATGCATTGTTCTGTTTCATCCAGTTTGCTATCGCACGATATTGTGATGTGATTCCCGCATACCACAATCTGATGATGTCATTTGCGAGTGCGCTTCGGCCTGAAGACGAGCACGTTTCAAGGTCCGTCCGCGTTGTGAACGTGTGTCACCAATGGGCCACATAGTCTCTCTCGCTAGCAGACAACCGCGTTGTTGGTCCTCACCAACGTAAGTTTTATTTGTTTCTGCATGGTTCCCTCTGCCTAAGCTAATTGCTAAATATCCTACTTTTAATGTTATTATACAGCCTCTGACGCCCTGCCACCGGTTCTTTTCCCTTTGTTGTCAATCTTCTCCTTCTCCTTTCCTTCCGATTCCCTAATATTTTATGCTCTTGTGTACTCCGCTACTGCTCTCTTTTTGTTTTTCATGCCCCCTTGGTGATCAATCTCTGCTCCTCTGCTCCACGTATGCCAAGCATTGGTGATATCGCACGCATGCGATTTACGTTGCTTAGTGTCGACATGGTTCCTGGTGTCCACCTGAGTCGACTGGGTTTATCTTGGACCCTCTGCATCTTCCGCTTCAGTGACGGGAGAATATAGACTTTCGGTTCCGGATTTCTGTGTGTTTCTGATGTACACACTTGTGTATTCTGTGCTGCACCTCTGAGGCCTCTTTGTCACTCATGGATGGCTGTCGCCTACTTGTTGCCGGTGCTACGCCGTACTTCTTGTCCATCCGCCACTTCCTCCGACCGTCGAGAGCTCTTCAGCGTCCCTGCACGACTTTGCCTATGCTTTCTACCGTGCCAAGATGACCCTTCAGACTCCCTACACCCGTTTTTCAATACAAGATGTTCTTCCACTGCGTGCATGCGTCTCTCCTGCCTAACCTCTCTATGTGTGGATGCTCCTGTCTCTTTAGTCGCCTCCTCACCGGTCCTCCCCCTCCCGAACTTTCACTTGTTTTCTCTCCTTTCTTAGAGTTATCATCCGTCTCCCTCCCTTCGCTGCAGTCTTAACCCTCCCTTCCCGCTTGGAATGCTATTTCCCCTGGATTTCCTTACGAAGACTCCCGACAAGCGAGCATCTTCACCTCTATTGTAACATATGAGTTATCATAGCAACAACTACAGTGCCTTTTTTGTACTCTTTTTCTCCACTGCTTCATGTTACCATTGTAACTTTTTTAACTGTTCCACCTGCTCAGCCTTGGACGGCTGTGTTTATCTCGGCGGACCGTGATGTCACGATGCTTGGATTTACTTTATTAATTTTGTAGCATTGTTCTTGCGCACAGTAGCGTTGCAAATAATTGCACCATAAAAGTTAAAAAGACTGACACGCAGAATGTATGTACCAGCTCCCTGTCTTGCTAGGCGCAGTGTCAGGTTTCATTCAACTTAGAAACGTTGCGCGAATTGTGATAATTCGGGTTAGAACATTCGCCCAAGAGGTGAAGCATTGTTTCATGTAATACATTTGTATGCTGCTTTTATAACCCTGCAATAAATTATGTTGGTCTTATAAAACAGTATATCCCTGGAGATACATTGCCAACACCTCGGCTGATGATGCAGATAACCTCAAATTCTTTCTTTTTACAATATCTGTAGAAATCGGCATTTATTGCCGCTATGCTTTGCTTACAGTCCTTTATAGTCATAAATTTTATGTTTTAATATTAATATTCTTCAGGAAGACTTCATGTCAAAAGCCAGATAAAATGGTATCTTTGGCAGTGTTGCCCAAAACAGGAGCAGAATTCGATGTTGAAGACGATGACAACAGTGAGGTCATACCTCTTTTTTCATTCTCTGGTGGGTTATTTTTGGAACTGAATGTTTTTGAATCTGCCACAAAAGAGATAGACAACCAGGACAAAAGGAGAAACAATTATTGCGTGTAGAAGATGTGTAAGGCTGTGCTGTGTATATAATCGAATTGTGTCCAATGATACCACACTAAATAAACAGTATCAATAAGTATTTGCTCACTGACTGTAAATTTAGATTATCATTTCCACACATTTTTACACATATGTTGATACAATATATTGTTTATATTGCCTTGATCATTGTCCTATTCTTGGCAATGTATCTTGTAGAATACGACTAAAATGAGTTATCAAAAATAAAAAGTTTGTTTGCATTTATGGCTTCTTTATCACCTTTCCCTTATTTTATACCAATTTTCCTGTTTTTCTTATTACTTTAGTTTTGCCATGTTAATGGTTAGAAGCGGGGAAGTATCGTATGATCTTAAGCGGAACATTTTTCGAATCTTCGCGAACGTAAAAACACGTGGGTGGATTATGGAAATCATTCTGAAATCACTTATTCCAGTGGAGTATGAAGCACTAGATCAGCATTGCCTGCTAGTATTTAAACTTAGAGGTTTTTTGACGGTTCGCTCTTTACCTATCACGTGTCTAGCAGGAGTCTGTGAGCTCGGCTCTTTCAATTATTTTGTTATAAGCTTTCAACTTTGACATCTGACATAGGCACTACGTAGATGGAACGCTGAGCATCCACCGTCAACCAGGTAGTTATCTAGTTGCCGGAAGCAGCCCTTCATTCTGTGATCGGTAATGTAATGCGAAAAAGTGCAAAGATAAATTGAATTAATACTAGAATACCCAGAGTGGTCAAAATGACCTGTTTTGTTTTTAAGTGATACCAATGTTTCACAGAATGAAGGGAGAAATATTTTCTTTTATGAGTTTTATTCATTTAAAACGTATTTTAATTATACTGAAAAATAGAGCATTTCGCAAAACTGATCGTGATTTTTTGTAGGTTTTATCTTTAACGCCCAGAGTGGTCATATTTACCTCTTTAAGATAATACTACAATTTTATTTATTGATACGTCTTACGTTTATTTCATATATTCCCATACTTCAGTATTGTACTTTATGATATAATGATTATCTTTTGCTCATATTATTGTGGTATAACTGGACAACAATGGACTCAGAGCGATTTACCTTTGTCATTCCCTGTCAAAAATCCGTTTATTTCATGCCTTCACTTATTGAAGCCATTTTATTCCATGATGTAATAATTAACTTTTATTCATATTATTGTGGTATGAATTAACAACAATACTCTCACTATACGAAGCACTTTCGTTTGTCATTCCCTTGCGAGAATCAGTGTCACAAATGTGATAGTGAGGTTGAAATGTATCGGAAATACGTGAAGATGAGCTACCTTCAGAGTTACAAAGAGTTCTGAAGAATGGTTCAGATTACAGTGAACATTTTTCTGACGACTCAGAAGAAAAGTTTATACCGCAGAAAACTAGAGAAGATGAATTGTCTGATAGTAATGATACTGATTCTTAGCAATTTGCAGAAGACTGACTGTACATATTTGAATATGTGAAGAGTCACTCACTTCGCAGGACCACAGATGATTATGAAAAGAATGGAGATGAAAATGAAGGCGAAATAACACAGAAACATCGTAAGTGTCATGTTCTTAAGTTTTTCAAGTGTAATAAAACTACTTCCAAGTGCACTGTTTATATGCAGATGCTTTGTGGAAAATGCACAAAGAAGACTGAATACAAATGTGTCAATTGTATACATGTGTGAAATGGTTAAAATTGCTGTAAACATGAATAATTCAATTTTTCTATGCATTTAAAACTTAGCAAACTGCAAAGTACTTGCAGTTTGCAAAGTTAGTTTTGCTAACATTTACTTACTGCTTTTGGGTTTTATGGATTTTAGTGAAATTAGTTTAATTGTTAATAATTAATGTATTTGTGTTTTATTGCATATTTATTCACCATTCTGCATCTCAACTGGCATATAAATCAGTAGAAGCATTAACAAATAGTAATTTAATACAAATAGAATTTTTAAATAATAATGTAGAACTGTTAATGTTATATAGTAGGGGTCAAAATGACCCTTCTGGGCGTTAGGGAGAGCAGGGAAACGCTGGGCGACCTGAGTTAAATCTTGGAACCAGAGTTATAGGTCAATCATTTTCCGTATCATCACTGTTCCTTCCCGGCCACCTCTCTGCCAAGCTAAGATCTCCCGTCTGGAAACCTGAACTACACTCCCATCCTCGTCTCACCCAGTGGGGGCGCCGATTACGCCGTCACAATACTATAGATGATGAAGTTTAAATAGTTCTAAGACTAAAACAAAGCCTTGCCTTCCTCCATCCTTTTATGCAGTTCCTTGCTGCCGAATACATAGTAATGTACACCCCCTATTAAACACCTTGTGCAAACACTCTCCTCAATTTTTATTGTTCCTCCTGCCTATGTAGCAAGAGTAGTTAAGTCCCCTCTTTAAGCGTTTGGATTAACGATAATCCTGCCGCTAGGTGGCGTTGGTGTCGCGTTAATCCGTCTTAATGCGCCTTAATCCGGTGGATTAAGATGTATTAAGGGATTAGTGCGAAAATTTGCCACTAGCGGTGAGGATTACCGTTAAATCCAATTGCTTAAAGAGGGGACTTTTTCTTTATTTTTATGAAACAGGTTACAGATAGAGTTACAATTGTGGTTATATTTACGAGTACACACAGGAAGCACTAAATACACATATGGATTACAAACTATGAATACTGTTGAAAAAAGCACAAAATACACATATGAATGATAAATTGGTTGAATAAAATCACATGGATATGGCGTATATGCACTGTTTATGTCTGAGATGCATTGTCACACACGTTTACGCACTCACTCACGAGGATAACTTTAAAAAATGTGGTATGCTTGGGAGGTGGACGTTGGACGGTGATATGTTGATCTTCATCGCTGCTGCTGCTGTCGATGCGAAACACTTGACGACGACGACGACGTAGAGGTTGGGTGATGCAGGTGATGAGGAGGTGTGAGAAGTTGTCGCTGAGATGTTCGTCGGGAGTGGGAATGTGGATGGGTATGATGAAGTCTGTGTCGAAGCTGATGGCGTGACAACCTGAAGCGGTGACTTGGTTGCAGAGTGCGGATTTTGCGTTGTTGTTGATGTAGATGATGCACGTGGAATCTTGTAGGAAGCTGTTAATTTTGTTAGGAGCACAGTTGACGTGAATAGCATCGGCACGATCTATGAATAGTTTGATGGTGACGGTCTTGGCGTCTCCGAAGAAGGTGGTACAGGAGGAGATGATGCGGATATTGGAGGGAAATTGTCCTTTGGTGGAGAGAGTTGGATTGAAGAGTAGTTTGAGGTTGAGGTTGTTGCCGCGAAAATGGGATCTGTTTCGCAGGCCATTATGCGGAGGTGAATTGTACGACGTAACGTTTGAATCCGCTTCGGAGTTTTTCTTCGCCTTTGTAGATGATGCAGAAAGGGTTTTTATTTAGGTTTTGGATGAGTTCTGGGGTTGCTTTTCCAAATCTGGAAGGTAGGAAGACCTCGGTATCGTCGTCTAGTTTGACGACGGTTTTGGCTCCGTATACGGTTTCGACGGATTTGACACTCTGCACACGGTGTGGTACGTTTTCACTTAGGGATGAGACGCTGAGTATGTCGCAGCTGTTGGATAATTCTTCAAGCTGGCGAAGGGCGTCCATTTTGGCAGAAGCGGCAGTGTTTAACAAACGGAGCTGGTCCGTCGAAATGGATGCGTTGGGTTGGTAGGCTGTAATGCTTGGTGCACCTTCGGTAGGGAGCGCACACTTCCTTGGCTCGAGGGTTAGCTGATGCCAAACGATGTTTACGTCGAATGGAGGGTAACGAGTGAAGATGGTGTAACCGTTTTGCAGGAGCACTTGACGTTCTTGTGGCAGGAGCACCTCAAGGCGTTTTCCGTTATCGAGGTACTTTAACAATACGGTGAAGCACCCGCAGGTCATGAGTTGCTTCTACCGGCGTATTTGCGGAGAAACTCTTGGATCTGCTGGTTAAGTTGAGCGAGGTCTTCGTAGAAACCCTGGTAGCACCGCTGGCACAGGTGAGTGAGACGATGACGGAGTTGGCAGCTGCACGTTGGATGGAAGCAGAATGAACAGTGGACAACCGCACAAGGGTCTGCTGACATATCACGACGACAGCTGAGCACGGACTGCGTGCTAAACGTGGAGGAGGAAGCCTATTTGAAGGCTGCATGAGCAGGAAATGTGTGGGGAAAGGAAGTGGTGGGGATGTTAGGAAGCGATAATGAGTGTGGGAAAGGAAGTGAGTAGCGATATAATAGTAAAGCGGACATCCGGAGGAGATGTTGAACGGTTGGAAAACCGCAGAAGCGATAACGGGAAGATTTGAAGGAAACAACGGTCGATTGGGAAAACCCCAAGCTCACCACCAAACGTTGCTTTTGCTATAGGTGATTTTTCCTTCTTCTTCTTCTTCTTGCACGATAGTTGTGTTTTGCTGGACGCTGAACTTTCACTTGCCGTGTATAAGACCGGGTAGAATATAGGCTGGTCCATTGCCCAAATGTATGGTTAAGCATCTACCGAAGCACATGCGGTCTTGTCGTATCATTTCCTGCATATTAGCGACGGAAATGTACTGATGTTCGAAGAAGATGATGTATAATCCTCTTGTGGCAACAAGTTGGAAGCATTGATGTGATGATTGGTGTGGTTCTTCTTCACGATTTGTGTTGCAGGAAGGCCACAAATGAGATTTGAAATGGATATCGTTGTAACTGATGTTGGAGAACACGAAATGAATTTGGCTCTCGCAGCTGTGAACTTTGACGGACACAAGTTTGGCATCATAGGTATAATCGACGAAACGGAGTGCATAAGGAGCATTTTTTAGGATGCCCGTCAGCTTCGTAATTTTGAAACACCTTGGTTCCCTCGCAGTACACGGAGACGTAGTTTCTGTATCCCATGCTGGAGCTGTTGATGGATGGGTGGTTGAGAGGCGACTGACGGTTATGGTTGAGGGATGTTTTGGATGAGGAGAGGTTTTAGGAAATGTTCTATTTCCAGGAAGGTTCGAAAATTAGCGCACCGGATATACTTGGTGAACTGGGTAAACTTTGTGGAATCGAAAGGGACGTTGGAAGCATGAAGCAGGTACTTGCGGTAGGCCAAGATTTGGTTTGGCACCTCGATTTCTTCTTTCCTCTTGTGATATAAGATGTCAGTAATGATGCATTGCAAGCTTTGCACTGCGTCTCATTCTTGCAGGGTTAGGGAGATGCTGTTGCCTTGCAGATCTTTGAAGACGATGTTTAGCTTTCCGAATGCGTAGCTGAAGAGGGCCGAAATGCGTGCGCAGAACTGATACTCTTGCAGACGTCCCTCGGAGTTGTGAAGGCGACGATGGATGATGGACTTGGTTTCGGCGAGAGTGTTCCATTCTGCGGCGCTGAGGACGACGGCGTTGCGTTTTTCGCATTTTGCAATGGTCACCACGAGCTGGTGTGGAGAGGTGGGAGAAAAGCCCACGCACACGAACTTGGTTTGTTGTGGGTTGAGAAAGTATATATCAGAAAGGGGTCCTATGAAGGTAAGTTGTTTGGGCGGATGTTCTTGTGGGTCTTCGGGTTGCTCCTCGAGGATGGTAAGTTGTCTTTTGGCTGTTGGTGATTGCTCCGGCGTTTGTAGACCCAGGGCACTGAAACGAGAGAGAGAGAGACGAGCGTGTTAGAGCATTGTAGGATGAGATGAAGGAAAGAAAAAAAAAAGACGAAGAGAATGCTTTTTGCTTACCTGGGTGGCGTCTGCGCAGGTTCCATGTCTCACTGCGAATAAGGCCGGCGGCACGCGCATGGCGCTTTATAGCAGCTGGAGCGAATTCTGAAAGCACACGAGAGAGAATGAGCACCAGCGACTATGGAGTGAAATGAGGTGGTGTTCAGAAAGTTCGTTACCTGGAGAGGTTGACACGACTGTAGAGCGCCGGAACATTTGGGGAGACATGCGTCTTTGTAGGTGATTTGAATGACGGCATCATTTTGGTTATAATCGCTGATGTGAAATTTGGAAAAGAACGCGTTTTTGGGAAGGCCGGAGCAGCGGTGGGTGAGATAATCGATGACGTAATGACCGCACGTGGTGCTATCATACCCTTGCAACCTTCTGGCATTGTGCGACCAGCGGTTACCGCAGGAGCCGTTGAGAAACTTTAGAAAATGAGGCGATAGGGGAGCTAGACCGTAGCTGTCGAAATACTCTCCGTGACTGCTGTGTGCGACAAAGATGCAAACCCAGTGCTTGCCTGGCAGGGTGATGGGATCGGTGTTAACGACTAAGGCAAACGGAAGTTTACGACCGGTGCTTACTGCGGGTAGCGTATCGCAGGCGAAAACGCCTAAAAAGTGAGGGCGCGTTGAGGGGCAGGTGGATAGAAAGCGGTCTATTTGAAGGGAGTTCATGATATGAGAATGGACCTATTGGCGTCGATTTCGAGGGTGCGATGTATTTCCGCCAGTACGAGAAGAACGACTGGTTCTGCCAGCTGTTTGGCAAAACCGACTCTTATAGACACGGAACCGTGGCGCTGACCGGGGATGTAAGATTCGTTTGCGCTCATGTTGGCAGTGAGATCGAAAGCCATGACGGTGTAACCGTGGGCATAGGACTGCCTGGAGATGGAGTGCCCCTCGTCTTTGAAATGAATGCCGATACCGTCTTGGAGGGTTTGAAAGCATTGCATGTAGTGACCCTTATCAAAGTCGGGTTGAACCGGTTGAGAGGTTACGGGTTGTCCGTTGACGTAGAGTTGAAATGTGTTCATGTGGAAATGTTGGAAATTGAAGGGGTTTTTGGTGACGTCGCCTGTGTAGGCCTTGTCGGAGACCATGGCGACCACCACCCTTCTGGGTATTTGGCTTGTGAAGACGTCGCTAAAGGTCATTGCGCTAGTGTCTTTGGGAATGCTGAGGGCGTGAAAGCTCACATCTTTGAGATGGTACTTTGCGTTGCTCTTTGCAAGCGCAACCTGATGAGCAAGCTTGATGGTGGGCGAGGGTCTAACGGTTTTTAGATGTAGCGTGGCGGACTGAATATCGGCGTAACCTTTGAAGGTGGTCTTGTCGGAAAACAAATGAAATTGGGTGGAGGAAGGGGTGAGTTTTATGGTGACGCTGACGTTGTTGAGCAGCAATGATTCCTGCCTAAATAGGGCGTTGGATAGGGGCGCCATGAGCTGGACGACCTTGCTGGTAGTGGTGAACCCCTTGCGATACAAGAACCCCGCGTTCGCGGTGAACGTGTCCATGATACCCGCCGTGTCTTTCATCCAGAGAGCGGACTGTAGCTTGGAGTTCATGGCATCTTCCGAATAATTGAGAAGAGTCTCGAGGTACGTTCTGTAGGGGTATCCCCTCTGTGGCATGGAGACGATGACGCTATTGAGCGATACCTCCACTTGTTGAAATAGCGAATTTAGCGCATTGTTGACGAAAGTGACGTTATCCTCGGCTTTGAGAGCCGCTCCATCGGCATCGAGGATGCGAACGAAGAGCTCGAGGACGACGTAAGCCATGTCGAGGTTTTCGTCTGAATTTCCAGAATAATGAAAAGTGATGGGAGCATTCTTCATGATGGTGTTTTGAGGGTTTAGGGATACGAACCGAGACTCCTCCACGTTCATCTGAACGGGAAGGTCTTTGAAGAGGTCGAGTTCGGAACGCATGTGGATGACTGCTTCGGACATTATGAGAACACGTCTTGAACCTTTCGCATGCCGCGTTTCAGCTTCGACTGCTTCGGCTTGGAAAGTTTCGCGTGTTTTATTGCCTTGAGACGTCTCATGCCCGATCCTATAATCGAATCGATTTTTCGTCTGCCTTGCGTTTGAGATTCGATCCTGCCTCCTTAAGCCTGAGCTTGAGAGCTTCCTTAGGAGGTCTTCCTCTGGTGGCCACGTCAGACAGCACGTGCGCGCCCACCTTGAGCGCCTCTTTGCCGACCGCCTTAGCGCCGCTTTTGAGGAAGGGTAGAACGGTTCTGAAAAGGCCTCCGAGCGCAGAAAACAGGCCGCTTCCTCGCTGGTAGCGCCTGCCGCGATAGAGAGCGACATACCTATGGTCTAGCGCGCCACCAGCTTGATTGAGATAGTATTGAGTGACCGTGTGCACGTCCATTACTGTTGCTTTGGTCGGAAGGTGAGAACTATAGTGGAGGATAAACCGTCGGCAAATGGCAGGAGATCGCCATAACCGTTCCTTAAATCTATGTTGACAGTTTTGAAGTCTTGTGTGATGAGCGGTACCCAGTTTAGAGGAAAGAAGGACTTTTCGTCGGACATGTACGTATTGTTGCTTTTTCGTATTCCACCGCCACGCTCTCAATCACTTGGACAAATGTGTCGCCCACCACTTGCGGTGCCACCAGATTACAGTAGATAAACATTTCGTAAGGGAACCCCATGTACGGGTCTACGGGGTGTTTGGGCTCTTTCTGCAGGATGATGTTGGTGTAGGGTTCGAAACCCAGCATCTTGGCCATGGCGGGCGACAGCAGCAAGCTGTGAATGCGATGAAGCGGGTCGGCACCCGCTGGTGAATCGGAAATTGCTGCGGTCTCCGAAGGGTCCGGATGTGCGTCTTCGGCAGTTGGTGTGGAAGGAACGGTCTCCTCTGGTTTAGGCTGCTGTGCAGCAGCGGATGGGGCATGCGCGGCGTTTGCTGGTTTGGCAGAGCCCGGCGGCTTTGGCGGATGGTGTGTTCCGCCAGGTCTGGGCCTTGGGGTTGGTGGTTTGGGCGTTCTCGTCGGCTTAGGTTTACCCGGTGCGTCGCCCAACATCGCTTCGCCGGGAACCGTGGTCTTTGCAACGCGGACGACGTTCTCCACGAAACCGTCAAAAGGAATGTCGGGAATTTGCTGCGCATGCGTGGCTGCAGCATTGACGCTTACCGTTCTTTTGCGCTCGTTGTAAAGAAAAAAGTTTTCCACGTGCAAATTCTGTTCGATGACGGCGTTCGTACAAATGACGAGGTCTTTTGGATCGTGCACGATGCCCAGGTGCATTTGCAAGCTAAATTTCGAATGCGTGGGCAGGCGCGTCATGGTGTACTTGGTGCCGATGAGCGGCGCGTCGCCTTCAGAAACGTTGTAGAATTTCATGGGGTACCTCACCTTTTGCAGGGCCACTTCCCACTCTCCCTGCAGCACGATTCGCTTTGGCAATATGTTGGAAAATTTGGAAGTGCTGTTGTCGGTAAAGTGATCCATGGACGCGTTGCTCACGAGCGTGAGCGAGAAGGGCTCGGTCTTGATCATATCGAAGCGATGTTCGAAGCCTGAACCCACGAGTTAAATTTGGAAGGATATCCCTTCCACTTGACCAAAAGTTGTTTGTTCGGCCCGCGCCGCTTGGTTTGCAGGACGCTATCGATTTTGAACGTTTGAGGAAGCTCGACCTTTTGCAGCTCTTGGGTGTAAAAGTTTCCGTCTATGTCCTCTCCGGCGAGATCCTTGAGCTTATATACCACCGTTCGCCCGCGCACGACCTTGTCGATCACGAAGATTTCGTCTGTCCAGTTCTGCTCGTATCCCTTATCGAATTTCATTTTTCCTTGGATATGCGCACGTGATCTCCGACAGAGTATTTGGGCGGCGCTTTGAGGGGAATGCGCCTGTCGTCGTACACATTGTGGTACACTTGCACGATGTTGGCGTCGTTCACGTCCTTGGGTGCCATTTTGTTGGACCTGTGATACGAACCGTTATACGACTGCAGCAGTGCCGGGAGCACCTCCACGTATCTGTAGCGGTTCGTGTAGGTGAAATATTTCCACATCTTCGTCTTGAGAGTGCGGTTGAAGCGTTCGACCACGCTGGCTTTGACGTTATTTTTGGTGGTGTAATGAAGCACGCCGTGTTTGTTCAGAAAGTCGTGAAAGGTTTTGTTGGTAAACTCCGTTCCCTTGTCGGTCTGCAGATCCCGGGGAACGCGCTCGGAGAATATGGAGCGAAACGCCTGCGTCACCTCGGACCCCAGTTTCGATTTGAGAAGCACGGCCCAAGCATACTTGGAGAATACGTCGATGACGGTGAGAATGTACGCGTAAGGTGTGTCATGCTCCAACATGCTGTTCATGGCGTTGAGGTCCGCCTCCCAAAGATCATTCATATTGGTCACGTGGTAGTATCGAGTTGGAAATTGCTTGCGCACCTGTTTATGCAACGTGTAACTGTCCTGGCTTCGAAGAAACGATTGCACGTTGGCCTTCGATTTGCCCGTGGCCTTTCGGAGAGCGCTCACCGAACCGAACCCCGCAGGGTGTTCAGGTTTTGCACAATACCGACGTATCGACTTCAATTGCTTTATCGCTTACTTGTAAAGGGTTTGCCAGTTTCGCAAGCGAAGGTTATAGGTGGGTCTGCTCGGTTTCCTCTTGGGCGAGGAAGCAGACGGTCTTTTCTTCCTGTTCTCCGGCGAGAAGGGGTTCTGTAGCGCGGTTCTAGGCGGCCCCGGCTTCTCCTTCTTTACGCGCACGTCTTCGAGAAGGTGAACGTCGTCCTCGTCGGCGTCGTCGTCGCTTTCGATATCGCGAAAGTGGGGCTGTCTCACTTGCGACACGAGATCCAGCTAGTTTCCCAATTTATATTTCATTAACCGCCACTTATGGTCGGCAGATATTTTCTTTTTGCGCTGAAGGTCCTGCATTTCTTTGGCCAGCCTACCTATGGTTTTATCGATGAGGTGATGCTTTTATACGGTTTTTGGCTGCGGAGCCACGACGATCTGCCTCCCGAGTTTCATCCTGTAAGTTTCGACACGAGCGCGCCACCCAGAGAAGCCAGTATGGGTAGAAGAACCGCCGGTAAAAATCCTCCTTTCTGAATAAAAATTTTCTTCTTGTTCTTCAGCGACACCTTCCTGTCGATTAACTTCCTCCAAGCCAATTTATGCCCTTTTAAGCGTTTCAAGCATCTGGCGGTTAGTTGCACGTGACCTCTGCACACGTTGAGCATGCATTCGCAAATGGCTTTGATCAGATCTGCGTTCGCGTTTTTCAACACCTTCTGGCGCACGGCAGGCTTCGCCTTGCCAAGACGGTCAGATTTCCGTGCTGTCTCGCTATGCGCGCGCTCCTGAGTTTGGCAACGCTCGTCCTACCCCGAACCATGTTTGCGCCTTAATGACGCTGTCGTTGAGAGACGCGCCTTATTTAAAAAAAAGAACACTCATCGCCGTTCGTTGGGAACAAAATACGAGAGCGTTTCGCCCGGCAGCACGCCCGTTCGATACCTGTAACGGTAGGGCGTGTACTGCGTGCAGTCGAGCACCAGATACCCGTGCGGGTGTTCGGTCGCCTTTTCGAAGGCCTCCAGCAGAAACCTCGAGTTCCTCAGTTCGATCTGTTGGCACAGTGTCTCTATTTGCATCTTATCCCTGTTGTTTTTGAACGCCACGATGTAGTTTGCGTTCAGAGATATCGTTCGAAACTTCTGTCCCTGCGGAAAAACGTTCTGCAGAATGTACACGATTCCGAAGCGCTTGTGGTGCGAGTCTCTTGTGAAAAAATTGGACACGTTCGAACCCCCACCCTCGAACATGAGGTCGTCGAGGACCACAAGGTGGTTCTCGCCCACGTCACTTAGCTCGGGCACGCCGGCGTACGTCTCGCACTCTATCGGTAGGGCTTCGATTCTCGGCGAATACTCCGGCGGGTGGCACCACAGCACCTTGGCGGGACGCCGGCCGAACGATTCGTCGGCGTTGCGTATCAGATTCTTGACGAAGGTGGACGTTCCGCAGCGCGACGGCCCCGCGACGAGCATCGTGCTGGGAAACTCGAATCGTCTAAGGCTGCGCGGCAGGCGCATCGTGCGGGTCCTGCGGGTCCCGGGTTCGAAATGGTCTGCGAGGGCTCTTGGCGCCTCATTTAAGCGCGCACCCTCTCTTGAATCCGTAGGGATAAGAGTCGTAGTTGTCGGCGAGCACGCGCTTGTTGACCACCATCCTGAAGATCTTGGTGCAGGGCTCGGTGACCAAAGTCCAGAGAGGTTTTCTCGATATCTGAGTACCCTGAAGCGTCACCCTCTTGGCATTATCCCTCAACACCAGGTCCCGAATCACGTCCGCGTTCACGCGCTCTAGATTGCCGGAATTCAAGGTGATGCCCTTCACCTTGCACACCGAGAACGTCTGGTGCGTCTCCGGGCACTTGATTTCCAGGCAATAGCTCCTCGGGCCCGTGGAGGCGAACCGGGAGACGTAGGCGCCCTTGCCGTACCTCTCCAGCTCGTCGGTCATGTCCCCTAGGAAGCGGCCCACGGGCGGCTTCCACTGGCCCGGTGCGTACGTCGCGATCACCGAGTCCGTGCCGAAGTAGCAGACCCGGTCCCCCAACGCGCGCAGGTACGCGTAGAGCTGCGCGCGCGTGCGCGGTCGTGTACGTGGCCACTACGGCGTTGCCCGTAGGGTTCATCGTGGGGCTCTGGTCGACGTACCTCCACACCACGACCATCACTTCGTCCGTGGCCGAAAGGTAGGACTGCACCTCCACGGCGGGATCGTTGAGCAGTTCCACGAGCCTGTCGTACCGATCGACGAGTTCGCACGTGGGCAGATTGTCTCTCTGTCCCATCTTGCCCCAGAAGGAGTTGAGCATCAGCTTGGCAAGCTCGCGCCTGCCCGGGTTGGAGGCTATGGCGTTAGGGTCCAGAGCGACGCCTTCTCGTTCCAGAAATCTCTGCACGTACTCCTCCTTCTTCTCGGGCGAGTCGCAGTCAGACGGCCAACCGAAGGCTTCGGTCCTGATCTTCAAGAACTGGTTGACGTAGTCCTCGAAGAGCCCCTTTGCGCCCGACACCGCGTCGTGCCGCACCATGTCGTACTCCCAAATTTCGTACACGCGCAGCAGCCGGTAACCCTCTTGCAGGGCCACCTTCACCTCGTCCAGCACCCACGTCCCCGTCAGACACCTCTCGTCCTCCGGGTGAAGGCATCGCTCTGTGCTTTCCGCCTCCGCACATGCGCGGCACAGGGCGAAAATCAGCTTGCCGTTGATGCGAGCCGGCAGCACGGCATGATACAGGGCGTTTGGAGGCAACACGGTACATTTGATCAATCCACCCTGTATATCCTCGAGGTCGGGAAACCGATCCAAGTGGATCTTCGGGTGCCCCACGGGATACGGCTTCGTCTTGTTCACGAAGGGGTACAGGGAGCACACGTCCAGGTAGAACATCTTCGTTTCGCCCGCGGCCTCGGCGTAAGTCTTGGTGCGTCCCTGGGATTGAGCGGTTCTGGGTGGGGGAAGGTCTTCACAAATGCCGCCAGTTGGGGGTCGGCCTTCGTCATCGCGTCGAATTCGCACTCCCACATCTCCATCACGACATATCCGGCGTTTCGGATCTTGGTCGAAATGCTGACGGTGTTCTCGTACCTACCGGCCATGGTTTGTTTTCCCGTGTTATACAGAACTGCGTGGCGATTGTGGAAACATCGCTTACAGCCGTGATACCAACAGCCGTGAAAGAAAAAAACCCGCTTCTCATCACCGTCCTCCCTATACCCGTCCACCTTGTGCCCCAAAACCTTCACTTCGCGGCCCCTCAGGGCGTGCTCGATGGTGATGTTATTCTGCGCCTCCACCCAAGATAGCCTTACGCACGCCATGCGCGACTGCTTGCCCGCCAGACGGTATCCGCCGGTCGGCAGCAGCGCTATCTTGTCGCGCGGCATAAACCGTTTTCGGTACACGCACATGCATGCGCGATGGTGACGCACTCTCGGAACGGGTCAATTCCGTTCTCGTCCAGGAATTCTCTCCTGAACTTGCAAACTCCCCGGATCAGCAGAAACACGTCCATCTTGCAGTATGTCACCATTTCCCGTTTCATGTCGAACACGTACCCCGAGGACACCCTTTCGTCGTGCCACCGCTCGAAGGCCTTCCTTCCCTCCACCAACATGCCGTTCGGACAGTAGTACTTTCTATCGGGAATCGAACCCACGTAATGTTCGTTTTCCTTCGTGTTGAACAGGTATGGAAAATAACCTTTGCTTTCCTTCAATCCAAAGGTCTTGGAAAAACGAGCCAGCGGCATGGGAATGAAGTTGAGCGAGTCTAGAAACGTGACGTCACCGTGCTTCATTTGGTATATCTTGGTACCGTTCATGATCAGCTCGGGCGTCCACTTTAGAGTGCCCACCATGTATTTCAATAGAAATTGACCGTCGTAGGCGCGCATGTTGTGCGCCAGCAGCACGACGTCCCAGGCTTCGAACCTCGGCTGTGTCACGTGGTCAAACAACTGCTTCATCGGGTCGTCGGTGAAAACGTGTTCTTTCGTACCGCACTCGGTGCAATACGCCATCTTTTCGCATTCGACTATGCACAGGGGGCACGCTTGGTAAAGCACGCATATATTTGGAACGTGCTCGTAAGTGTTTCCTTTGTCCACGTATGCCGTGTCTTGGGTGCATTCAAAATCTATGAACATGAACACGAAGCGGTTTCTCTTGCTCGGTGAACAGTACGGTTGCATGTAGCATATGTGATTCCCGTTCGCGTGAACCTTGCAATTAGAGCAAAATATTTCTCCGCACTGGTGGTCCCCTTTTCGGTGTCTCAAGTTCACCAACTTATTGCAAGACCTGCACACTTTTTCCACGTCGCACACTGACAACGCCTTCGGGTAAAAGGCGCCTTTTTTCGCGTGGTTCGCAAAACATGTCGGCCCCTTAAACTCGCGGTTACACGCCCCGCAGTGTACGTAAGTTTCATAGGTCTTAGCGCACTGCTGGTGACACTTTGAACACTGGGCGTCACGTCTATGAAATTCCTTTTTGCGCCGCCAGGGGATGCGACACTGGCGGCAATACCACGTGCATTTAAAACACATTTGCATGTTCACGATGGCGTTAAAGTGCCCTTCGTGGAACATGACGTCGATGTGTTTATCGCATTCCTTATCTGATGCATACAACACGTGTTTTCCGGTGTGATCTCCGAAAACCGTAACAGCGTATCCCTTTAACACGGTGTCAAAGCGCCTCGCGTCGTCTATAGTAAATCTGTCATCCATTTTTCCTAGTCTCTCGCACATCGCTAAAGCCTTTTGCTTCTGCAGATATTCAAAGCGTCTAATGGCGTCATAATTGACGTCGCCATCCACCTTAGCTTTGCACACAGCAATGGCTCTTACTAAGCACAGGTGGTTTTTGTTCGTAATCTCTATGATCCCTTTATTTGCTCTACACGCATCGCACGGTTTGTAGCACGAACCCGAGACCTCCTTGGTCCACACAAAAGTTATTTTCAGCGGACCACCTAGCAAGAACTATTGATTGTTCTGCATAACTTTTTCGATACATTTTATAACAGCATCGCCGTTCACTTGTTCCACCCGTCTAACGCTCATATTGAACGGCTTTGCCGGTTGCTCGTCGTCCGAAATGCTTATGCCTAAATATCCCGGTTCGTTCTCTAGCAGGTTTTCCTTTGCGAAATTTACGATGTCGTTAAACAACAGCGTTACCCATTGCTCCGGGTTTGCATCTTTCGGTCCCGGGATCACGGTTACTTTGGTTTCTGTAAAGCCGGAAGAAAGCCTTTTCATCGTTCTCTCACTATGCGATATAATTTCGAACCTCGGCTGCACGTCCTCGCTCACCCCCGGTTCCGACTCCATCGTGGTACAAGTGCCTCGTTAAACAACGCCTTCTCTCACAAACCAACACTTTTTCTATGCGACCTACAAAGTGCTGTATTTGCTCCCACTTTTATGTTATATTTTCTCCAACAGCTAAAGTCAACGCTATGGTGATTTTTTGCGCGAATGTATTTGTGCAATATCACTACGTCAATCAAATTACCTTTTCATCACAACAACTCGCAATTCGGCTTTTGCACGAGCAAGTATTACGCATAAAGTCGTATAACTATTATAGACATTCAATTTCTTCAATACACCGCTTTCAAACACACAATTCTCACTTCGGCAAGCGCATTATCGCAGCCTGCTTTTTAAAGGCGACCTTATCGCTACCGCAGTTTCCGCCTGCGCACTCAAGTTATATGCCTAATTAGAAAAAAACCCAGTGGGTTATCTCACCACCATTTCCCGAGTTGTAATCACATCCTTTTCCGGTGCACTTCCGCTCTCACCATTCACCCACCGCAAACATCCGTTTTCGATAGGCAACAATTTTCCTAACCGGAAACCACCTAACCGCATTTAAAGCATTTCGTGCTAATTAAACAACCGTTCCCATAACGATATCACTGCGCACGTGCACTTTTTAGAACCTTAATCGCAGCGGCCATGTTGTGACGTAACTCCCCCTCCTGCTTTCCCAAACTTTCATTCTTCGCACTCCCTTCCTTCATTCTCAGTCGTATTCTTAAAGTGTGCTCGCTAACATGCATCCGCGCTAACATGGATCTCCTTCCTCTCGACGAGTTTACACACAGTTGTTGTCGCACCATCAGCACTCAGTTCAACATTCCAGCTCCATTACCGACAGCATCGACACTTGGACTTATACTCCTATCCTTCTTCAACAAGTATAAAGGTAAAAACAATGGTTTTATTATTCGTGTATTCAGCTTCACGTGCCTTATAGTTTTCATCTCGTCTCGTATTCTATCAACCCTTTATCTACCTCTTCATCCCCTCCCACAACCTCCTCTTCTATCTCCTCTGTGTTTTCGTCGTAAAGTGCTTCATAATTAGGCAATTCTACATCTACTCCGGTGCATGCGTTCTCCAATTTACTAATCATCTGCTTCAACACCTCCAGCTCATCCAACATTTTCCCCACATTTCCTTTTATTCTGTTCACCAACTCCTGATGCTTTGTCACGTTCTGCTTCTTCGCTTCCAAATCTTTTTCCATTCTCTCCATCATCACACGTATTTCTTTTTCCCTTCCTTCACATTCTTCGTTCTTTCTCTTCGCAACCCCAACCTCTCTCTTTACTTCCTTCATCTTACTATCGCATTCCTTTTTCATCTTTTGTTCCACTGTATCCATCCCTTTCCTACACCTTTCCGTTGCCGCTTTCCTAATACTGTTCACCGATACTCTCCCCGCTTGCCCTCCATTACCATTACATTCCGAATTTAGCTTCAAATTTCCCTCCGCCGACCACCTTGACGATCTCTTCATCCTTCCACTCACTTTCCTACCTCCACCTATATTTAACTGCCATTCTCCCCATTTTCCACATTCTTCAAATATATATACGAAATTTACAGAAAAATAAGAATTCATCTCATTTACAACACTATAAGTCATCACAAGCTCACTCTCCTCAGGTGTCAATTTCCATTCCAATTCCAAACCCTCCGGCAAGTCTACCGTGTCCATCAACAAACTACAATCTAACATCTCCACAAGAATCGAACTGTTGTCGCTAGCATACATACTCACGGGCTTTTTATAAAAGTTACATCCCACATCCTCCCTCGTCTTACCTTTTTCACATCCACATCTCGCATTTACAACGTACCCCTCAGGACATTCAAATTGTCCAATTTTAACACCACCATACATCTTACCTCCACACTTTCCACCCCTCTGACATCTCGTGATCGGCTTTAAACAATTATACACGTTCTTAAGTGTCCCTAAGTTAATAAAATCAGAACCAAACCTACACCCACTACCCTTACGGTATACGCACGTGCAGTTCGGCAACAATTCGTAATCCTTATCACATCTTGTCACATTTTCCAAATGACCCGTCTCGTCATTCAACTCGAACCCACACCTCCCAAAACTAACGCAACTCCTCTCCGCGCTAGCAATCCCCACTATCATCAACGCTATAGCAATCATCCTTGCTATTCAATTCTTTTCTATCTCAAACCCTCCTTTTATACCTTCTCTTCCATCCCACATATACCATCTATTCTCACCAGTCATTCTTCCAACCAATCACAACACATCTTATTTCCTCCAATCCGCAACATCTATTCCACTTTCTCCACCAATCACATCTCGTCTTATTTTCACCAATCACTACACGCCACGTCACTTCCTGTTACACTCACTGTTTATACCGCTACCGCCATGTTTTTTTCCTCTTTCACATCCTCGACTCCACACGCACAACACCTCGCTCAAAGTCGTTCCTCTTCATCCCACACATTCATTTCCTACACATTTTCACATCTCTTTGTCCAATACATCCAATATCATCCTCTCAAATCATCCTCTTTTATACACACTCACATATACCTTCTGTTCACACCAGTCATTCTTACAACCAATCACAACACATCTTATTTCCTCCAATCCAAACCATCTCTTTCTCTTCCTCAACCAATCACATCTTGCCTTATTTTCACCAATCACCTCACGCCACGTCACTTCTGTTATACTCACCTTTTATACCGCAAACGCCATGTTTTCTCCTCTTTCACATCCCCGACTCCGCACGCACAACACCTCGCACAAACCCCTTCCTCTTAATCCCTCATTTTCATATCCCTTAGTCCAATCAATCCATACTAACTCACGTCATCATATCCCCTCTTTAAGCGATTGGAATTAACCGTAATCCTCACCGCTAGTGGCAAAGTTTCGCACTAATCCCTTAATACACCTTAATCCACTCGATTAAGGCGCATTAAGACGGATTAACGCGACACCAACGCCACCTAGCGGCAGGATTATCGTTAATCCAAACGCTTAAAGAGGGGACTTAACTACTAGCAAGGTATTTCGTAGCTTCATTCGCTGCTCCAGCGGTACGCTGCAGCTGAATGCACCGCTGCGTAAATCGCTGCTGCAGTGCTTGGTCCACTGAATTTCATTGATTATTCTCTTAGTGGGACTTAATGTAACATGCAAATTCAAGTTTCATAAAAATCGACGGTGTTGTTCTTAAGTGAAAAGCTCGCACATGCATATATTCAGACACACGCACACACACGTACATACATACATACACACATACATGCATACACACATGAAATGAATACATATATACACATACACACATACATACACACATGAATACATATATACACATACACACATGAATACATATGTATACCTACCTAACTACCGACCGACCGACCGAACGACCCACCGACCTACCGACCTACCGACCGACCGACCTACCGACCGACCTACCGACCTACCGACCGACCGACCGACCGATCTACCTACCTACCGACCTACCGACCTACTGACCGATCGACCTACCGACCTACCGACCTACCGACCTACCGACCTACCTACCGACCTACCGACCGACCGACCTACCGACCTACCGACCTACCGACCTACCTACCCTACCTACCCTACCTACCTACCTACCTACCCTACCCTACCCTACCTACCTACCTACCCTACCCTACCCTACCCTACCTACCTACCTACCCTACCCTACCTACCTACCCTACCCTACCTACCTACCCACCTACCTACCCACCTACCTACCTACCTATGGGCCAATAACACCGTATTTCACTTGTGTAGATATCTCTTCGTACGTTAAAAGAGTGGCAGAATTCAACGGGGCAAATCCAAGCAAACGCAGTTCAGTGAGAAACTCCCGCAATAACTTGGCGACCTTCGTTCTACACCTCTTGCGTATAAGTGAAGATGATTAGTGCATCGCGATTATTGAGAGGCATTTCTCGAAAGGATATGGGAATATATATCCGAAAGGATACACATGAAATACAGTGCCGTTGGCCTACCTACCGACTGACCGACTGACCAACCTAACCACCTAACTAATTGCCTGCCTGTCCACCGACCGACCTACCTACCTATCTTAAAGTTGGATAAAACTTCTAACGCGTTGCATTCATCTGATTTCCCTACGCACTCTTCTACAAGGTATTCTTGCAGAAGCTTATTTTTCTCTCCACTTCTTGTTTATCAAAACCAACTTTCTGATATATTTACACATTCATTGTAGCTATAAGGGAAATACAGTAGGTTAAAACATTTTTTAAACGGCGGATAACTATGTAATGGCTTTGAAATTCTATGCTCTTTGCATAACCACTAGAAAGCACGAATAGCGACTTACGACTTAAAAAAGATGTACCTGAAAATTGAAAACTAATAACGAGTATTTTGAGAATGGGTATAGCCACAACAAGTGCTATTTGACATAAACTATGTTTTAATGATATCTAGATTTTTGTGTAGTAGCATTTTGTCAATCTCTTACGGCTTACCAATTATGCAAAAGTCATTCAGAATGAAGAAAACATCATAGGCTATTCCCAGAAAATTTATGATGTATCAGTCAAACACAGTATTTCAACCAAAATAGTTAAGAATCAGTTTTGAGAAAATAAAAAAAGAATGATAGAATCGCCATATAAAGGCTAGTCCGCGTTGAATGATTTTCTCGAAAATCTTCGTGTCGCATCCTTGAAAGATGCTGAACTTAGGCACCAATTTTGGTAAGTAACCGGCTTTTCGTTTTTGAACTATTGTGTTCAGATATAGACACACAGACGCACACGCGCAAGTACTCACACACACACACACACACACACTGACCTTGTTATAAAAATGCTTATTTTCGTATTCAGGTAGTCTCAAAACGTGTATTTCCGATGAAATGTTGGCATCGAATTTTTGGGTGGAATGCAATGCTTCCTTTACTTACTACAGTTTAATAGTAAATATGTAAAATGTAAAACATAAATGTATCAAATAATTTAAAGTATTTCTCTAAGACAACTGTAATTCATATTAATCTGAGTTCTAAATAACGGACACTTTTGTAAAATGTTATAACAGCATTAATAAAAAAGGGCTTAAAGTACAATGCAATTTTTGTTTCTCTTGAATTCTAGCTCATTTGTTTTAACCTAACCTAAAACCACCATCAAATTAAACTTCTTATAGAACCTTTAATATGAAGGTGTAAGAGAAATACCTCAAATGATGAATCTGACAATAATAACATATTTGAATACTGATTGACGTCCATTTTTATTATATTTGAACACTGATTACGCATGGAATGATAATTAGGAAAGTAAATTTGGGAATAAAGTATTGCTGGACTAAGTTTAGGGCATTTGATAGTTGTGAGGAATGAGGCAAACCTGGAAAAGACCTGTCAGGGAACAGGCCTTGGCGAGATTTGAACCGCGGTCATCCCGTTCTAAAGTTCGTGATTTAACGACCTCGACCACACGTGCTGGTGATAATGCCGCTGACGAGAATAATAATGATGATGATGTTGATGGTAATAATAATAATAATAATAATAATAATAATAATAATAATAATAATAATAATAATAATAATAATAATAATAATAATAATAACTACTGCTTTACATGCTTGAAGTTCATTTTTTATACTACTGCATGGGAAGCCTTCCTTGGTACGCAATTTTGACATTTATATTGACAAAAACAGAGATCATGCACCAGTATTAAGATCCCTTTTTGTCCGTGCAATATGGGGTGAAAACCTTTATTCATCATCTCACATGACCGCACATTGACCTAATTGAACAGTGTATACTGAATTCATATCTCGTATTGTTTAATAGTGCAATGCTGTCATTATTTGTAAAGCTATCATATTCTAAAAATGCCAACAAACATGAAAATCATTTTAACATACCATGGCAATTTATCTATGTTCTGAAACTAAAAACCAAGCGAAGGAACGTTTTATTTACAATTATATACATATAATGCAAATATTTTGGTTTCCACTTAATCTTCTTCACATTTTAGAGCATCAAATTTCAAAATCTGTCTTTGCCCTTCTCGCTAATATGCAAGAAGTACGAAAACTATGAAAATACATGTCATTCTGTAATACGGATAGCCTTCCATCACTGAAAATGTTTGTTGTATTATATTTTACATTTTCAAAATATTTTAAATGTGAAGAGATTAAAGAAGTGAAATGCATGGAGTTTGCTTATTTTCTTTGGTTTGGTACATACAGATTTCAGGAAAATTTTATTTTATCGGGTTTTACCTGATTTCATTTCCATTGGGTAACGAAAGAGTAAAAATTTCAGAAACACGTACTTATACTTATCTCATAAGTGTCGTTATCATGTTGATAATCTATACGTTATTAAAAGCGTATTTATTTCACGTTTTCTAAACTGCACAGAATTTCAAACTGTTTTCAATTGCTTAAATCAGCATTAAAATCCAATGTCGCAATTTTCCTTTGATATTTATGAGTCAATGCAAATAATTGAAGTGTGACTTGAAATATCATTTTGGTTTAGTGCTTATAACATTGATTCTGTTTGTTTAAACAGCATTATTTTCAACAGACTATTATAGGTATATCCCAGCGTGACTGCTTCAAATGATCATGTAATCATTCTTTCATTTGTGCAGAGCCATAAAACAGGACACTTAAGGAAAATCTTAACATATTCTGTGCTGGTACTAATGTATTTAGTAGAATATAATTTTTATTGTCTTTAGCTACTAACATCTGGCTTTTAACTTAGAAGAACCACGCAAGGTTCAAGTTTTTCCTCTGCAGTGGCTATTGCGACAGAAGCACCACTTATCTGTGTGATTACAAATCAAATTGGATATTTATTTGGTGTGTCAACTGGTCAAAAGATCATGTTCAAACTTGAGACACTTTACTGAAGGTCAATATTTATGTGTGATGTAATGTGCGTCATTCAACTTGCTTGTCAGAGTGTGCGATGAAAGTCCCTCCTCTGTGCACGAGGGAGTTGCACACGACCCTAGATTGTTCCAGAATAGCCCCTCCAGGAGGGGTAGGTCTTGCAACGAATCTGCCTATATGTAGTTGCGTCGAATTGCTAAAATCGCTCAGATTCGTCCTAACAGGGATAGAGAGAGAGAGAGAGTAAGGAATTTAATTTCAGCAATTGACAGGAACTTAAGCATAACACCTTTACCATGAGGTGGACCGGATGTTTTCTGGTCGTCCTCTGCAGCTGTGCAGCTGTACTCGCTGACCAGAAAGGTAAGAAAGTCAATTTGAACTTAGAGATGCAGTAACACACGTATTAATGTTGTAAAAGAAGACAAACGAGTTCTTCAAGGTGTTCTAGCTACAGCAGCTGTAGAATGAATTACTCACAAATACAAGTAATGCTTATTATTATTTCAGCCGATGCAACGTTCCTAAAGAGACAGCTCAATGTTTTGAAGCTGTTGCGCCACATTTCCGAACCGATTACGGACGCCGAACTTCATTCCAAGAAGCAATCATGGGATCCCGTAAACCAAATCAACAAATTTAACGTGAGTATTTTGAATAATAATATGAATAGAGTTAAAATGATGCTATTAGGTTAATAGTAGAATTGGGAATATGTTGCCTGGTCTTCTTCGTTTGTTATGGTAGAATACTGAACATACATTTACTGGATCCACATAACAGTTATTTTACCCATACCTCGATCGAAACAAGGAAGTGTTTGGTTCATTATTGGTTAAAATGTAGAATGAGCGTATGATTGTTGCATGTGGTAACTCACCTTTGCTTCCTTTTGGGATCCAAGTATGTAACATAAATATATTTGTATAGGTTGCTGCTCACGCCTTGAAGGAACCTAAACTGAGATGTTCTGTATGTGTAATTGTGGATTACAATATTTAAAACTCATCTACAGATAGTTTTCATGCTAATTTTGTTGTATTTTGGTCAGTCCCGGTGGTGTTGAAAAGTGCCTATAAGGGAACATCTCAATAATCAGCTATGTCTGGGTAAGAAACTTAAGTCAGCTGTCCGATTCCTAGTAACATCCGATTGAAGCTCCAATGCGCTGCATGCTAGGTATGTGATAAGCTTTTCGCTATGCTTTTTTCTTCTCCAATTGCCTGTGGTGGTTCAGTAATGGAGGAGGAGTAATACAATCTGATGAAGACACAGGAAAATAATTATCCGGGAAATGCATCCATATACTACATTACTTTCCTTAAAACATTTCTGGTTGTAAAGCCAATTATACGGGTTTCAGATTATGAATGCCATGTGCTAGTCAAAATGCTAAATCGTATTAATTTACCATGAATTCACTGTTAACTAATTTTCGTTAATGCCAATAAGAGTTTTACATCGCAAGCATGCGGCACTTTGGAGTATCTTCTTTAGGACGAGGGAAGATTACAAATGGAAATCGAGCCAACGCAGTCGAAAGGGATTAAGAGAAATAAACAGCATTTAACTTCGTATAATATCCTATATAGTGTGTGTAGAGTATCATTTAATTCATTTAATTATTTTCTACTGCATATTTATCATACATGGTCTATGTATGTAGACTTTTTATATATCACGGATACATGTACACACCAGATGCCGTATGTGAGTTTGGGAAATTAAAGGATTATATCCATCCTCTAGTAAGAGTTAAAGCAACCCTTGGCAAAAGGAGTTTTGAAAGGTGTTTCAACGGGATTATATATTGCGCACATTTACTTTGTATCCATGCAAATCATTCTGGAATAATAATGCAATGTTAATGTATATAATGGGCTAACCTGAGGCCAAAAGCAATATTTTTAAACTTCTTGTCCACATGTGTGCGTGCGTGTATGTGTGTGTTTGTGTGTGTGTGTGTGTGTGTGTGGCGTGGATTGGGATTGGCTTAAACCATTGCTGCAAAACGGGATATAGCCTACATTAAGATCCAGTTAGGGAATACGTCCTACACTACCTTAATTCTCCCAAAGGGGTATTCTAATAATGTACGAGGTAAAAAACATCGAAAAAATAGTATGTTAGCAAAGTGTTTCTGAGAACTTTGTAATTTATAAAATTTCGACGACATACATATTTATGATATATCAAATACATAAAACCAGTTAAACCCATCATAATTTGTATCTTTTAGGTCGTTTTATGCTTACCATAAAGAACAGAATGATTTTAATCACATAGCAGGCATTAGGAAGAAACACAAATATTTGCGCTATGATGTAAATCGTTTACTCGGTTTTGAATTTTTACTGAAATGCTAGGGAAAAGTTTCATTACCGCTTTTTAAAAGAACACATTACACGAAACATGGAGAGAAGAAGAGAGAGAAACGGAGCGGAGAGAGGGAAAGGATGGTTGAGGAAGAGAAAGAGGGAGGTAGGAACACACAATGAAGGACTAGGAGAAAGAAAAATTATCTGTACTTAGCGCAATAACACCGGAGCTGCGAGATCCGCTGGTAATTCAACAAGAACAACAATTTAAATAATCCTAATAGGTTACATGAGCTTCCTAATACATAATTTGACTTTTAAAGGTATTAATGCTAGTGTATTAATATAGATAGTGGATTAATAATGAGCTCCCGTAGTGACATTAAATCACCATGCAGATTTTCATAAGCGTTTATCATAGGTTTGGATTCAATATTAGTTTCTATGTAATGTCATTGTGTTAGTGAAAGTGCATATTTTTGGACATAAGGTATCAAGTCGTTCACAGCACTGTTAGATAGGTGTATTGTACAACATTTTAGCTCTAATACCAAAACTCTCCCTTATAATCATTTATGCACGTAAACTAAAAGAACTTATTTGCAATAAACGCTTTAGCAAGAAACCTTTAAGCTTTTGCGCACACTATCGTATCCGATAAGAAAATCTATGATGGCTCTTTTCTTATGTTATGAACCAAAAGACTACTAACATTTTTCGTTTTACATTTCTCCTTTTACAGTTCCAGATAACGACTGATTTTGATTAATTCTTCAGATCCTATGGTTTTCATGTCAATTGCTAGATGTGCGTGACATGAATTAATGAAGTAATAAATGCACCAGTAGTTTGGAGAATTAATCTTAGATTTTAAAACACTGCATTTTTTTTTCTTCAGGCTGAATGCAAACACAACCGATCCCTATGACCGTGCTCGCTAAGGTGCCCAGATGTTGTGTTTCAAACCGCCTTGGATTTGGGTTTTTGCAGATGCATGTGCATGTGTTTGAGTAAAACGAAATAACAGCCAGGAAAACAATAACGACACAAGGGAGAAACGGGGAGAAAATGCGTATCCAATTGAAAATCGAAATGGAACTATATTTTATTAGGCAACTAATATCCTACGATGGGCCTTCTGGTAACATATAGAGGCGATATCGCATATGTGTTTCTTGTAATAATTTTCTCCAAAGAGTCAAAATTGTACGCTTAAATAGATTTCTAACCTTGTATAGTGCTTCTAGTAAAATCGCAGTACAAAAGTTGAGAAACCTCACAGAAAAAAATTTGTCCTGTGATGAGTATTTTGTGATTTAGATACTCAAATCTTTGTACGTGTGTGTAGGTATGTGTTACCTTCACAAAAATTGTACTTACCAGTTTGCTTACATGCAATTCCTTTTACTTTCAGAACCCCAAAGCCGTTCGACACTTCGTGAACCTCGTAAAAAAGGGAAGTCTAATCGACAGAGACACGGTATTCAGTTTGTTCAATCCAAAACACCGAGAACAAATGGTGGCATTGTTTGAAGTGCTCTATTCTGCAGTCGACTACGATACCTTCTTTAACACGGCGGTGTGGGTTAGAGACAAGATGAATCCCAGGCAGTTTCTCTACTCTTTCAGCGTTGCTCTTCTACATCGTCCAGATTGCCGCGGTTTGACACTACCACCTGCGTATGAAATCACACCTCATATGTTCCTCACAACCGATGTAGTCAGGGAAGCATACAAGGCAAAAATGACGAGGGTAAGTCATTTCTCATTCCCATGTATAGAGCAGAGGATACAGATAATTATCATTATTATTATTCTTATTACTGCAGGTAGGTTTGAGAATAAGCTGATATTCACACAAGCAGTCATCTGCTTTGTGTACTGTCCAGTTTATACTGAAACATGATAAGGAAAACTTGGATTTTGGGACAGTAATACCTATTTGCCTCATTAAAGAAGTTTTTCCTGAAATATAAGCACGAGTTTGATATATATGACTATCGTGCTGGGTAGTTATTTAATTTTGAACGTAGATGATCTTTATTAAGTACCAATTCTTAAATTAGGGTTCTGTTAAACATTTTTTCAAAACGGCAACTTCATAATAAGAATTCCAACATCTTTTGGACAAAGAAGTTCCATTTAACAATGTAATTTAATATTCTAGCTTCGCTATGTTTTAGTATTGTGCCACGTTTTAAGGCAACACATACATAAATGCTGGAATATAACACACCAGGACCAGGCATTAGTGGTATCAGAACACAATACACTGAATAAATAAAACAAACAATTAACATATCTGGTGAAACAGGAACGTTTAAATATTAAATCTTTAAATGTTGGAATACGAGATACTCAGTCTTACGCTAACAAAGAATTAATATCAGAATATGTTGAAATTAAACTATAATTTACTTAAATATGTTAATTTTGTTTCCATCAGTGGCTTATTTGATTTATTGCCTTTCGTTGTAGCAACCCATCTTGATTCCAATGAAATTTACGGGATCAGGAAATAACCCAGAGCAAAGAGTAGCATATTTTGGAGAAGACATTGGTATGAACTCTCATCATGCACATTGGCATATGGATTTCCCTTTTTGGTGGAAACCACATTATGACCACAACCACAGCAAAGATAGGAAGGGAGAACTCTTCTTCTACATGCATCATCAGATGGTTGCTCGGTACGTAACCACTAATCCATTCTATTTCCTGTCAGAAACTCATGTATGTGTTTCGTGTTTGCTTTCTTGTAATTAGGTTTATAAGAGTATGTTCAAGAATCAAAGTAATATTAAATTTATGTAGTTTTAATTTTACGTTCGCTACATCCCGATTTTATCACTTTAAATTCAAGTGTATTCGGTTCAAATGTTAGGAATATGTATGATAATTTTTCTTTTAAGTCCCACTGTAATCCGATGCCTTTAAAAGTGTGACCAAATAGAAAAATGCATTTTCTCAAATCTGGTTGAGTTGTAGTATTAAATATTTTGTGTTGAATCGAAATATGAGATGAGTAATAACGATTAAGCCGTATGCACAATCTAATTTCCGTAGGCACAAATGAAAAATAAGTGGGTTGGTTACGACAGTATGTATTTTGTTGGAAAAATGTTTATTGTTTATAATAATTGTTTACTGCGCCCCTAAATTAAGAAATGAGTAATTTTTATTCAGTTCACTTTAAGAATACTATTGTTGCGTTATATTTATGGGAACGTAGTAACGACTGTAAAAAGGTGTTCCGTAGTTTCTAAATCTAGCTTCGTGAAATCAACAAATTTATGTTTCACCATTTTATTGAAATGATTACTTTGTTTCCCCGTAATGCAGGCCTATTGCAGGTATAAATAATTCCTTCAATGTTTTAAAACATTTCTTTTTAGATCGATACCATTTTATTCCTAATGTAATCTCAATAGACACAATCATGATTTCGAGTCTCCGTAGTCACCCGACAGTTTATCAGTAACAAAATTTCAAAATCACGTTTTGCATAATGTGTAGTAATTCATGTATCGTGCATATAATTTTTATTATTGCAATATTTAATTCAGCAGGTTGACTGACAAAAGTATTTATAAAAGAATAACTGTGGTGCATAAATAAAATAAATGTATTTGGCTAATGGTTCTTTCTATTTGAGTACCTATAACGAGGGTAAAATGTTGGCCGCAAGCTTATGTCACTGTAAACATTTAAATGTAATTGTGAAAAGTCGTTATAATCTACATTATTAATTGTCATTTACCAGACAGTCCCACCTGGTGTGTGTCATTGGTATTCGTCCTAGAGGTATGCCGTTTTTGTCCTACTTCACTCGGCTACATTGAAGCACAGAAGCGACAGCGCACGGGGAAGACCGCAGGCCCATTCTCGGATTACTCAGACACAGTCACTGAAACACAGTACCGCACGTAGACTATAGTAAGCTCTTTGTAAGTCCAACGTGACACCTGGGAGGTGGGGTTGAAGGGGAGATATGAAGGGCGACCAGATGCACGCTAGCATGATCGGGGTCTCTAACGATTCCAGAATTCCACCAAGGCTCACGCCGGTGATCCTGCCTTAGACATCTTCAATCTGGGATTCTGGTATGAAGGGACCTCAGCTAAGCGCCAAAGTGTAAATTGCACCTTCCCGCCGCAACGCACCAATCACCGCTGTCTGGTCCTACAAACCTCAAACATATACGATGAAATAGATAAAGGAAGCATGGGGACAGGAAATTCGTGATGGAGGAGGAACCACCCCAGCATTCGCCTACCGAACTGGGGAAAACACGAAAAGACCGACGGTGAGAGCGGTCGGCCCGACGAGAATCGAACCCAGGACCTCCCTAATGCGAGCTCACATTTTACCGCGGAGCCATCTCGCTCAGTACAGCCCTTTCTAAGTTCCGAATAATCTAGCACCTCCAAGATGTTTTACTTCTTATAACTGCAGCAACACGTTTCTGAAATATGCATTTCGAGAATAATGTTTTGTGTTTGAAAAAAATAACATTAAAATAATTGTAAACATGTAAACATAGAAATTTTATGTTAGAAGGAAAATATGAGTTAAACAAAAGCAATAGGTAATCATATATATATATATATATATTAGTTATTTTGCAAACTATATATTAATTGTTTTTAATTAGGCAACGCATCCAAATGGAGATTGAGAACCTACATGTTAACGTAGAATCCGAACCACGGTGGATGAAGTTATGCCCCACAGAGCTTATACTAGAGGTGGAGGTCCACTCATGAAAGTGCCGACCAAGTTCAAAGCTGCTGAACTCGAAGAATGATCGGCACTCACCTAACCTTAACCACTTGGAAACTCTATAATAACAAGGATACACATTAAATGCGAAAACTCTATACAAAGCTAATTCACCGAAACATTACGGGTGGTTCGTCCCTTAAAACCAAATTTCAGTAATACGTTTTCACAAATTATGAAGTCATTTAAAATAAGAAATTTAAAAATATTCTTCTTCGTTGTTGACCAGGTATAATCGATGTTCTAAATAAAGGGAAACTAAACATTAGATAAACCATGGTGAGCATGTAAACCTACTGAAGAAATAACATAATTATTCATCTAAGCAAAAATTTAGCCTTATCGTTTGACATAATTCACCGCTATGCGCTAGAGGACTGCAAACGAGCGAACTATACCAGTTTCGGTGCTCGGCTTTTCCATGGGCACTCGCACTCATTGTTTTCTTTCCGCTCAACTTCCATCGCCCGAGGGAACGCTCCCCAGTCAAGCAGAGTGCTCTTGCTCTGTTTTAATCACGAGAGCAACACAGTGTCTGGTAATGTACACGGCATTCGTGGCGAAAGAAGTCTACATCAGGAATACCGTATGTAGTACTTTGTAGGACTGTACTCGTACTGTACTGCAGTAGTTAACATCTTTGCTTGTCATACCGGAAACCGGGGTTCGACCTGTGATGAACGGCTGTTTCTCCCTTTGTTTCCTCTTGTAATTTAATGTCGTATAACCTATTGTTACATCCACCTTTACGCGCATGTAATAAAGTTATAGAATGCAAAACACAATTTTACTCTCCCAATATATGTATATAAAATGATTTTCCGAAAATTAGGCTTTATTTAAATCATTTTGAAAGCATAAATGAGAGAAGTTGCAGAGGTTTGATGAGCCAATACAGGCGCCTGAACAATGTCTGCTTAATCAAATAGGGCTTTAGCAGTGACTTACGTTATGAGGCTGAGCATGATCACAGCTATCAAGTACATATATGTGTATCCCCACATAGTTTAACCAGCCGCCAGGTGTTTTAGATTGTTTTTATATAAACACACTCTCACATATTTTTGTTTCTGTATCTATTATTATTATTATTATTTTCTTCGGATTCATTTCGCATAGAAGGCGTATTGCACTTAGTATATTTTTGTAGCAATGGGCTTCATAAACCATGGTATTATATGGTAAACGTAACCTATTAGTATGTTGTGACATCTATATGTGATGCTCTCATGTATCATAATGCGGGAAAGTTTACCTGCGTGCGGTACGCGGCTAGACATATTCAGGCATTTTGTCCTAGTAAAATTCCGTTCGCATGAAGCAAAGTCCATGCTTTCTGAAGTGTTGCGTTAACTTTAAATTACCTTATGTGATTAAAATTTGCATACATGTTTACAGCAATGAGAATGCCGGCATAAATTTCCCTGGCGTATGAGGAGGGGAGTGCTAAAGTTTCTTTCCAAACCTTTTATCGAAAACCATGTAGCTATTTTCTGTCCACAAATCAGTATTAGCAGATACAAATTATTTTTATGTAAATTCTAATATTTCTGGAATTATCTTCTCCCACAATGCTATAGTTTTCATCTCAATACAAGTAGGGTCACTTAGCAGCATCAAAACGTCTATATTCAGCTTCAAAATCAACACACATTTTAATTAAGAAAGGGAAGTACGGCTGCTAAACATATTAAATGGTCCTTTATCAGCGGTATGTATTTCAACGCACCCACATCGAAAGGTCTACTTGATTCGGTGAGTTACGCGACCTTTACTGCGCGAGAACTAGCCTGGGATCATTCGTGTGTTGCAAGAACTGAAGCGCTCAGCTGTCTTTTTTATAATATTTGCAGTTTTGTATGAGAAGCCATGAATAAATATCGTATATATAAGGGCGTTCTTATCACATACTTTTCAAAATTTAGTCCAGGCAGATTTAATAACTGACTTTATTTTCTGGATGACAGCAATAAACTCTCAACTTTTGATTTTATTTTCTGCATCTACTTTAACAATACGCATTGCAGCCTCTTAATACATGTAGATTTGGGTCTGTGCTTCTGCTTGAGATAGATGAACTGAATATTCTTCAAAATGCATGTATATATAAGAAAACAAAGCCTTTTTTGAGCTACCTCAAGCATACCCCACCGGCAACAGAGCACTCACCGATCCTACGTATAGCAAGAGCAATCGGAATTACCGAGCGCTAAATCCACCAACCGATCTTCACTGATGCTGATTAGAAAGGCTACCGTTAATTAGAGGTCTCCACGGGCTCAAGCCTAGGCCCGCGGGCCGGTTTCGGGCTGAATTTGAAAATCTTTGTCGGGCTGGGCTTGAAAATAAAGACGAAGGAAAATTAATTCATCACATTCATCATAGCGTTGTATTTGTATATAAATATCATAAACGTACGGTATTAATCAAAATCATTAGTATCATTTTTGAGAAAATAAAAGATAACCAAAACTTCTCCATGCAAAGGGAAAATAAGGACGAAATACATCAATTTATCACACTTTTGGTGTGTGATGTTGAAGTGCATGGAAAAGCACAATTATCGCAACGTTCATCCATAGCAGTAGTAATAGTGGTAATAATAATTAAATGCTCGATTCGCAACAGCGCGGCAGCTGCAAACTCGGCCTACATGCACACACAGGATAATCTGAGAAGGGTGCAGTAATGGGGGCGACATAAGGTCAATAGGCAGTATTCTAGTCATTTTGACTTTATGCCGTCAACATGCTGCTTACTACATGCGGATTTTAGGACTTCAGCGGCCACTGTTTCTGTAAAGTGGCTCCTCAATTGGTCCCAAGAACCTGAGTGCATCCCTTACGAGCCTCCACCCCAGCAGAGGGAGAATCCCCTGCTGCTACCGGAAATCAAACCTGGGTTCCTTCGCACCGCTGTGGCAGCAGCGCTTCGTGGACATGATAATGATGACGACAATAATAGTCAATAACTCCAAAATAATTTTATTTAAAACAAAATTACACAATCAGACTCGGGCCGGGTAGTACACTATCGATGTTGTTGCATTGCGCCGATGGCCAAAATCCATTAGGATCCGCCTAATGAGGGTCGTTAGGAAGGACCTGTCAATCACCGCGGTTTAAGGAAAAACTGGTTACTCAAATGGGACCACAGGAACATCAGAATAAGGTTTAAAAGTTTATTTGCACGAAAGGTTTTCGTTAAAGTGTTAAATTTATATCCAACTTTTTCCTTCCCGAAAATCTTAAAAGTTAATTTGCAGGAAAGATTTTCGCTAACATTTTAAATTTATATCCAACTAGGTATTGTTATTGCGCCGACGATCAAGACGTTCTCAGACTTCATCTTGCTTTTTATACTGTGTTTATTAATGAATATCTATTTCATGTACAGCAAACGGGACCGCGAGTTGCGCGTTATTGAAATTTTCAAATATCGCAAAGTGCAGCTTACACTGGCCGCTCAGAAATGGCGATGTATACGTAAAAACTGAAACGCGCATTTCTTCTCTGAGGTATATAACGACGTGAATTACAGACTTGTTGGGGAACATAATCACGATTCAGAAAAAAAATTGCTAGGGAATATATTTTCAACAGCTTACATATGTTTGACCACTTGAATTAAACTTTCAGCAAAACTTAGGAATTCTTACAAAGTTAACATTCCCGATTTTACTTCCTCTAGATCAGAGGTGGCGAAAACGTGACTCGCGAGTCATTTTGACTCGCAGGCGCACGTTCCCTCTCTGCAACCGTCCGTTTGATTTTCACATGCTGTGAGTGTTGCGTTGCGTGTTGCATATTTGGTGACTCGCGGAAGGAAGTCGTTTTCGCCACCCTCGCTCTAGATGGTAGGTAAGAAAGTATTGTATTCCAACAAACGTTGCATTGCCCTTGCATATTATAGTATTCGTCTCAAAAGTGATACTACAAATCCTGCCTTAATAATGCTCAAAATGTTTGGCTAGAAGTGATTTCAAATGAAGCTATATGACTTTGCTATGTTTATTTCGCCATACTCTTGCTTATGCAAGAAAGTTGGCTTGCTTTCTGTACAACCTACCTAAGGCGAGTTTTCACTCGAAAATACATGTTTTGAGGCCCCTGATTCAATTAAGTTCTATATCTTCCAAGTATGTGACATGAACATTTTCACAAAATGAAGAATTGCATTTTGTATGAATAGTAAACACCTGTGAAATTGTAAGGAACAGGGAAAGTCATGTAGGTGTACCGCATCATATTTCTCGTTTTTGATGAGATTTGAAAAAAAGAAGAATTGCATACTGTGCTGATATACTTACATGTGGGAACTGTAAACATACGACAAGAAGTATTTCTATAATACATTAGGAAAAAATCTGATGTGTTACACTACATGACTTTCTCTACTCTTGTGCAAGCTATTTTTACAAACGCTTATTCTCCATATGCTTCATGTTAATCGAGATGTTAATCTTATTACTAATTTTCTTGTAGATGCAAGAGGAATTAGTAGGCTTTAAGCGATAGACAAATATTTTAAGAGCTGGTTGCTATGTGGAGTATTCCATTCTCTTTGCATTACCAGGACAAAAAAAATGTATAACGAATTCCCATTTGAGAAAAAGTATAAGTATTGGAAAATTTAAGGGAATAACAAGCAATATCTCGAAAATGGTTAACTCAACAAAAAAAATGTATATGACATAAATTGTGTGTTTTAACGCGATCTACATTTTTTGTGTAGTAAAATTATGACTATATCTTATGGTTTACCAGTTAGGCAAAAGTCGTTCACAATGAAGAATACTTTTGGGGACATTCCCAGAAAATTCGAGGTATACAATTCATTTGACATAAAAATGTCATAAGCTTTGGTAATTTATTCAAAATCGTTAGAGCCATTTTTGAGAAAATTAAACTTTTCGAAAAATGTTCCATGTAAAGGGTAATCTGGGGTGGAGGGATTTTCTTGAAAACCTTCTTGTCTCATCTCTGGAAGATACTGAACCTAATTACCAAGTTTGGTGTTTATCCGACTGTTCGTTTCTGAGTTATGCTGTTCACAGACAGACTGACACACACGGACATGTTTCCAAAAATGCTTTACATGCATTCAGTGCACCTCAAAACATGTATTTCCTGTGAAATCTCGGTATCGAATTTTTGGGTGGAATGCAATACTTCCCCTACTTACTATACGTAGTAGAGAAAGTAAAAATTATTTTGAACATTTTCTTGAGATTACATTTTTTTATATAAAAGGTATTTGCCTATTCCTTATGGTTTTAAGTTGCATGAAATTCACATAAAGTAAAGATGGCTTAGTAGGCCATTCCTAGAGAATTCAAGATATACATTTTATTTCCCATTCTAATATCTGAAACATTTGGTGGGCCCTTTTATGAAAAGCAATAGGTAAGCTGCATAGAAATTAAAATGTCGCACTGATATGCTGCATCGTAACGAGCATTTTAAGTGCGAAAAATTATAACATACAATTTCTGAGAACATTGGTTTTTAAGTTATGTATTTCCATAAGCAATACAACATGCAAACAGGAAACTTTGCAAAAATTTTTTAGCAAATGCGGGATAAATGAGGAGTAGTGATTTCGAGAAACGTACAAATTCCCTACCACGTCTCTTAGTAACACCATCACAGATGTTTGATACTGTTATTTCAAATTCATCGAGGTAAATTGTTTTACACAAAACTGTGCCTAAATAATAAGTATTAATATTAACTAAATCAAATTAAATCTTTTACTTAATATTTTCCCCAAATTCTCCTTGCATATACTTTTATACGTTGGTATGCATGTACGTATATAACGCATAAAATTATTACTTTGCACAAATATCAGTTATTCTAATGTTTTGTGAAGATTTGTTTAATCCTTTTCTTCCTTCTATCTGTGGTCTTAGTTGTCTAACCGGGTAATTTTTCCTTAAACCGCATTGATTGACAGCTCCTTCATAATGATCTCATTAGCCGGGTCGCTAATGGAAAGTGGCCATCAGCGCAATGCACTATTACCCATACACTATAACCTACTCCCGGCTCCCGTGCAGACCTCTACGATCTATTACGCTCTCCCGCTTGCAGACTTCTACTACACGCATTAAAATGGGCAAGCCATACTGCCTCGTGCTTATCAACATAAATCTGTTGGATATTTGTCAATGTCGTTTCTATAGTTTATCATAGCGTTACCTGTCTCTACCTAGAAAATATTTCATTTTCTTTGTTCTTAGAGTTCTAATTACAGTACAATGATAAAAATCATGCTTTCAGAGAGTCATCTGCTCTTCAAGGTGTTTCCAAATGCCTTAAGCTGGGATTTCATTATATCGTTATTCTCGCATTTTTCCTGCCTCTGAGTGACCCATAAATAATGAAAATATACTTTACGCATATGAAATACTTATTATGCAAATACAACTTTCAGTTGTTTGTTATAACTAGCATTGCCTGGGTATTTTTCTCTGGTTTGTATTCGCTTTTCTGAATTTGTCTAAACGACTATCCTAAAATTTCCATTTCCTCTCCGAGCGAAAGCCTTAGTGCTTCCATCCATTGCACGATCATATTCTCCATTTAGTGGCTATGAGTTACTTAAATGACCTACATGTTGTTAAGCATTGTCGAAAACAGTTAAAATAACTGCAAATATCCTAAAATGTTTTAAGTAGGTATTCTTCCTTTGACAGATAATGCTGTCTACAATGTAACTATGCACGCTTTAACATATTCTGAGGTCCCGACCAGCACGATAATTCTAAGTATGTTAGATATGTGCAACGTTTAGAATATGTAACACACATAGGGAATTTAGAAGTACTAAAGGTAAGTTTCGATATAAGCTATAATGTAACAATTTCATAAGCAGACTATGCTAGTATTTCTCCTAAATTGCGTTTATTTGAATGTTTAATTTATTTGCTATGACACATAGATTTGACGCCGAGAGACTTTCAAACAACCTTCCTGAGGTAGAACCTCTGGAATGGAACAAAAAGATCGTTGAAGGATTCGCTCCAGGAGCCATGTACGATAACGGTCAGGAATTCCCCATGCGCCCTGACAATATCGGATTCCAGGATCTGCCCTGGCTCACTGTTTACGATATGCTCATGTATGAAGGACGAATCCGAGATGCCATTACCGCAGGCTTTGTTAAGACGGTAAGTTGCTTTCAAGGTGATTGTTAGTACTTGCTCACTGTTACCTTAAGGAAACTGTGCACAACAATGCATATATTGTTTCTAAACTGTGTATGGCTAGAACGTCCTGCATATTTCTTGCAATTGAAACAAAAGTATAAACTGAACAAGCTTAGAATTAGCAGAATGGATACTTCTAGAAAGAAGTATCAGCCAAGACGATATTAAGACATATTAATTTGCTAAGACATATTATTTTTGAAATTAATATACCCAAGCTTGTTTTTAGAGCGACAAACGTTCTTACCAGCTAGTTTGTCCCATCTGTGAATGTAATCATGTCCGCATATTGGCACATCCTAGTACTGAAACACTGTGTATAAATATAGAGCTTTCATGGCCAGGGCGAATATTTACTCAGAAGGTATTATCCAGTCACCGCTCCCAATTATAAGCCTAATATTAGAATGTTGCTTTTCTTTTCCCCAAGTGGGATGGCAACAATGTCTGGCTGAATAACACGGAGGGTATCAACGTGCTTGGAGAGATCATTGAATCATCGGCACACAGTGTGAATCCAGCGTTCTACGGACAACTTCATAATGACGGACACGTAATGTTGTCAAAAGTGACAGATCCCAAGCTTCGCTATGGTCTACCTCCTGGTGTTATGGAACACTTCGAAACGGCTACACGTGATCCTGCCTTCTTCCGACTGCACAAGCATGTTGACAATCTCTTCAAAATGCACAAGGACTTGCTCCCACCCTATCAAACTTATGAGGTGAGCATCAGCATTATTTAAAAGTTTTTAAAATTTTCAAACAATATTTTGTAAAAGAAAGAGTAATTTAGCTGCCTGAAAATAGCTACATAAGGCTACACAGGTTGGGTAGCAAGAAATAAAGAAATAACAATAGTTGAAGCTTTAACCTAAAGAATAGAATAGAAGCGCTCAAATAGCAAAATGTCACTTTTTCAGCTTTCCTATGTTTCAGCTTCTTTTTCCAGAAGTTACCGTAGAAGCAGTGAAAGTGATAGGCGTATGCAAAGCCAGCATTCCCAATCATCTCATCACTTACTTTGATGAATCTCACATTGATCTAGGAAATGCTGTTTACACAACGGGTCAGCGAGAACAAGTTGATATCAAGGTGAGAGCCCACTTTGCCACAAAAGTTAGATCATGCAGTGATGTACTCTTGAAACCTAGCTTGCCTTGGGTTTATAAAGCTACACAGTATGTAGATATTTATTAGGAATCTGAGTGTATGTGTTCACTGTAAGAATATTTAGAGTTACATAAAACCATGTATGCTCTATTGAAGGAATTTCACTTCAGTGAAAAGCTTAATTTTATGTCCAAATGGAAAAGTTTCCTTGAGCAAAGTTTTCTCCTGTGTTTAACCTTGCACAGGTAAAAACTAATTAATTGCAAAGTAGCTCTGAATTATTATTTGGATCTACTGCCAAGAAATAGAATTCCATCTGACGAACCACTGAACACTAAAAGAAATGGTTACTTGCAGAAGGAGTCAAAGTTGATAGCCTAACCAAAGATGTAAAGTTTTGTGTGAGAATAGGAAGAGAAGGGATAACGGAAGCATCAGAACAAAAGCTAGTTTAAGACAAGGGTGTAAACTAAGCTCCGTACTATTTAACTTTTTATAGATGATATAATTGAAGGAATAGGTAGAAGCAATCGGCACTACCCAGCTATAGCAAATAGAGACATACCAGGACTGTCATATGCTGATGATGTAACGGTAGGAGCTATAGCAGTGATAGGTTTACAGAAAGTAATAAATGAAATACAAAAACTCTGCGAGGAATGGGGAATAAATATAAATACAAATAAATCCAAAATTATGGTTTTTAAAAAAGGTATGAAATTAAGGAAATACGAGGAGTGGAACCTGAGTGGGAAAAAGCTAGAATTGGTTCAGGAATTCGATTACTTAGCGCTACGACTAAGTAAAAATGGAAATTGGGAGGCTCACAGCAAAAAGATAGTGGTAAAAAGCAAAGCAGTTATGATAAATGTAAGAATATGTAAATTTAAATCGGAAATGTCCACAAAATGGTTGGAGAGCGTGTATGCGGCTATGGTGGAAGCACGAATGTCGTACGGAACAGAAATATGGGGGATCATATTTACAGGTTAATTTGTAAAGAACTATTAAGTTGGCCGCAATCAGTCCCGGGGAAGTCGCTTTACTAGAATTAGGAAAAAGAAAGAAGGAAAGGTATAGTGCTAGAGAGACTGGCAAAGTGTTGGTATAAATTCTTGACAAGGAAGGAAGGAGATATATTAAGAAGTTGTATGGTACAACAAGTGATTGTAAAAAATGAGAACAGTTGGGGAACAGGATTGAAGAAAGCGTTGGCAGAAGTAGAAATGACAGACATATGGCTACAAGGGGGAAGGAACAAGTTTTTGGATTCAAGTGAGGAAAAGGGTAGAGGATATTAAAAGGCAGGAGATATGGGGAAGTATAGTAGACAAAAAATATTTGAAATTTTATTGGAAAATTAAAAAGGAGTACTGTATACAAATATATATATATATATATATATATATATATATAGAGAGAGAGAGAGAGAGAGAGAGAGAGAGCAGTGTAATAAAAGAGAAAAAGAAGGGTTAGCTTGGACGAGAACAGGAATGATATTCTTAAGTGGCTTAAGAGGCAATGATAAAGGAAGATGTGAATTTTGTGATGGCGAGGAAAATGTAGAACATTATCTAACTGAATGTGAAGATTTAAAAAATGGGGAGAGAAAATCTGGGACAAGAAATGGAATAATATGAGGGGTGATTTAGTTGCACTGAACATTTTAACAAGCAAGCAGGAAAAAAGAAATAGGAAAGTAGGAGTTTTTAATAAAAATAAAGAGAAATGGATGAGGAAAGTAAAGAGAAGAAGAGAGAGTATCATCACGGACACATTTTAACATTTTCTAAAAATGATTTTTTGGGTTCAGGGGTCCTCAAAACACATTTCCGGTGAAATCTCGACATCGAATTTTTTATGGAATACAGTACTTCCCCTACTTACTATACGTAATAGGGAAAGTAAAATTCCAGGGACGATCTCGCTGGCCACCGAGCGCAACCAACATGACCTATCTACCGTCCAGAGTTCACATTATTGAGATTTTCTTTAATTCCTCTAGAACAATGTGATGTTGTACCATTGCGCTGAAACCAGTGATTTAGAGCTAACTAAAGTGGAACGTCTTCTAGAAGGTTCTCAATATTCACAACATTCGGGAGGAATAACAAATAAAGCTACCCAATATGCCCAGGAGCCAAATAAACTGGCCCAATGATGACTCTCCGAATGCTGTACCACACGTTAACAACCCACTGAGCCTGCGTGTGAAGTGGTCGTAACCAGTGAGTATTCTCAGGATGTTAATAATGGAGATTAGGTTTGTTAGCATGGAGTAATTGGCGAATTAACATTTATCTCCCCATTAATACTTGCCTGGCGAAAACTGGATTTCCGCTTATTTTCTTTAAGAGCCTTCTGCAAACAGGTGGCGATTCTGGAAATCATTTCCATAAAGCTGTTGGTGTAAGTGCAGTTTATAGGGATGCTCCAAAATCCGTTGTGTTGAAGTCCTTGAATTCCCAGGTCAGCTGCAGCTCTTCTTTGTCCTAATTACGAGAGAAAAATTGATGGTTAGGAAACAATAATACCTGGAATGATCCATCAGTTTCTAATTGCACCTCTGTACGTCGAATAACACGTGCAGAGGGCAGATTTCAAAACGATCAGAATACAGCCTTGGAGCCTGAGCCGCATTGCGGCCAGTCTTCCCATAGATCATAACCATATCCTTGTATTCGATGTTGGCGAACATATTACCTGTTACCTGTTTTTCTAAATGACTTGGCTCGAACTGCAAGCAGACGACCACGCGGCGCTTATTAGTACGAAACCACGAAGTAAACACATACAGAGAGCAAACACTATCTCAGTGGCGTTTTGCTTCGTATCTGCACTTCCCCTTACAGAATCAGTGACACGGCAACCTCTTTTGCGCTAATGTGTGTGGAAAACATCAAACTGCTAAGAACGGATTGTTTTGGCCTCCTGGTATGTACGAGAGTATTTATATTATAACATTTTAATACTATATGAAGTATACTCTTAATAATATACAAAAAGCTATTTTGGTTAGGTAGATGTAAATGTAAAAATTAAAGCTCGTACACCAAATACAGTGGTTTCGTACACAGTGATGCAGTATTAGCAATACCAGAAAGCTTTTAAATAAAATAACTGAAAAAGGGGCAAGTAGTCCTACGTAATATAATGGTATAGGAGTAGAGGTATGTTACCATCCCTGGTGCTATCATTTGGGTTGTGTATTCGAAAAAAGTGGACGGTGAATCGGGACCTTCTTGTGTTTTAAACTGCTTTCATTTAATGCTATCATTGTGAATTACTACTTTTTTATTATATAAATATACATTCATATATTTTTGTATGACATTTATAGGCCGTTGTGAGTCGACTCAACCATGAGCCTTTCAGGTATGTAATAACTGTGAATTCGAAGAAGCCAGTTCTTGGAGTTGCGCGAATTTTTGTGTCACCCAAGTACAACTGGTTTGGTCAGAAGATTCCTCTTCATGTTGCCCGTTGGGGAATGATCGAGCTGGACAGGTTCCCTATAAAATGTTAGTATATAGTGCGTATATTATTATTACAAAAGGAAGCAATATGTTATAAGGAAATTGTCGCTACCATAGACTATTTTCTTTAATATATTTTTTTTGCATACTTTATTAAATACTTATTGAGAACAATAGTTTTATTAGCCATTGTTTGCATTTTATTTAAAATATAAACGTACAACTAGGTTTCTGGAGATAAACTTTAAATTGTACTGAACTTTTCATATTGTCACTAACATAACTATTAATGTATTCTCAATTATTTTGGAGTTATCTACCAAATAGGTTAATGTAATTTAATATTGGAAATGTTGCAGTGGAGGCTGGAGATAATGTCATAACACGAAGCTCAGAAGACTCCATTGTCACCATCCCAGAGCCGCGAAGTTTTCCTCATCTCATCAATTATGTTGAGAGAGCCATTCATGGTGAAGAGGAATATATTGTTGATAAAGTGAGTTTTCTACATCACTATGTTTGGAGTTTCGTGATGCATGGAATTATTACGTTTTTACTGCCTTATAGTTTTACGGAATTTGGACTTATTAACCGCAGATATGCTAAAGCGAAACTTACAAAGTGATCAAATAACTCCTTTCGGAACTTATGAAGAAGTGTTTTAAGTTGTGAAAATAAAGGTTGGCCTAAATTAAATCCAATTCCAAAATTACAGTCCTACAGCCGGAATTCTAAACGCGGCTCTGCGGTTTTTCATACCGGTGCTCTCCCTCTGAGCTACATTGAGAGGATACATTAAACGCTCATTAAGCTTTCCTTATGTGCTTCATGTATCCGGTAAACCTCCAAGGCAATCTCAATTACTCTGAGATATACTTTAAAGGCAACGTACAGTGTTTCAAGTACGTTTATTATTGTTGTTTCGACTTAATCACAAGTGTGTAGGCAAGTTACAAAGTTGAACCAGATTTTCAAATTAAATTGGCATTAATAACGTCGTTAACTAGAAAGTGGAAGTTATAAGTACTTGCAACATTGTAAGCTGCCTTTAAGTTTCGATGTCTCGTCATAATTGAGATCATCTTGGACATTTCAGTGAGATTATATAAGTTTAATGTGGGTTCGGGTATTTTTTCTCGGTAGCTTGGAGGTAAAAAGGTAACGGTACGGACGAACGGAGGGCCCCTTGTGCTTCTACGGTCACCCCGGGAGGGAGGGATGAGGGGAGAGCTATCAGATCCGAATGACGACGGGTGCAAGCACACGACTCCCTAATGTTTCCAGACTAAACCCCTCCAACGCCACCCGAGCCTCCGGGGCTCCCGCTAAGGAGCTCCCGCCCGAAAACACCAGAGACTGGTTCCAGCCGAGCAGTCTCTAGACAACGTCAGGATGAAACTTCCATGGAGCGCACAGCCACCGTCCAGCCGCAGCTCGCCGAACACCATCGCCTGGTCCAACAACCCTGGAACATATGACAAGGAAGATGTTAGGTACAGGAAATGTGAGGAAGGAGAGTCGTGGTAGAAGATGAATCACTCCAAAATTCGCCTGCCGACCCGGGGAAACCACGAAAAACCCATGGGTCAGAGTGGCGTTCGTCGGAGATCGAATCCGGGAGCTGTCGAATGCGAGTCGCAACTACCGCGGCGCCACCTCGCTCGGTTAGCTTGGGGGTAGAACATCGGAATGGAAAAATTGCGAGGTTATAGTCCGGTTGTGCCGCTGAACTTTTAATGCGTGTTTCAACCTTCCAAACTTATAAGAAATGCGGAATAACTTCCAAAATATAATGAGTCCGCAAATAAGGGTTTTTCAGGGGGCAGGAGCCATTTTTGAGAAATTTTTATGCTAATTTAAAATCTAAGAACGGAAATTTATATATAAAAAATAAGATATGTAGGATGATACTTGCTCTTTATTTAAAGGCACTGTTGCTAATTGAATTTTTAAAATTTGTGGACTTGTATCATATTGCAACAACCAAAGGGGCAAATTGTTTTGAAACAAATTTATATAGAAAGAATATCGGAATATATTTCTAATTTTTGTTTTTAGCAACATTAAGTGATACAAAGAAAACAATAATTTAGGAAGATATTTCGAACTGTTATTAAAGCTTACAACCAACATTAGTCAAGTATGTTAACGGTATTTTAACCGCTTCTGTGAAAAGTTATAAACAACTTTTAAGCAATACACTGAAAAGTGTAATAAAAGAGGACATTCACAAACATCATTTGAACAATACAATCAAAATTATTATGAAATTTCTTACTTTAAATATAGGTCTTTGTTTTCTTGCCACGTTTTCAAAAAATTATACTGAGCAACTCAAACAAAAATAATAACCACTCAGAAAGTTCTTATCATGGCTTATCTAACTAATAACAGCATCGAAATTAATTTCTCATAAAAATCTCTAATGTACTGTTTTTGTTTATAGCCAAGCATTATCTAAGGCAGAGGTGGCGAAAACGTGACTCGCGAGTCGTTTTGACTCGCAGGCGCCGTTCCCTCTCTGCAACCGTCCGTTTGTTTTTCACATGCTGCTGAGTGATGCAGTGCGTGTTGCATATTTGGTGACTCGCGGAAGGAAGTCGTTTTCGCCACCCTTGATCTAAGGAATACAATCGATATTAGTAATTCAAAAAAAATATTTTACATATTTTCTTTAAACAAAGTAGCCCAAATGCCCGTGTTTTAAAATAATCTGTAAAACCTGTTTCGTGCCAGGTGCTATAAAAGCAAATCATATTAGCTGACGAATATAGTTTTACAATTGTTTTACAATTGTTATCATATTATCATACTTCCTCATCAGAGTATCTGATCTTCAGGTTCCTCCTCCAAGCAATCACATTCTTCATCCTCAACTTACCCTTCTATATCTTTTGTCAGTATCAGGGCTGAATTTTAAAAGCTATGGGGGTTCTTTTTTCCCTTGAATTTATTTTTCAGTCGTTTCATGTCTTTTATGCATACTGGTCTTCATTGAATCACGGAAGAAGTCATCGAAGTTTAACATATTTCGGTCAATTTTGAACCTTTGAACCTTTCGCACTGTGTGAAATAGTTGAGGGTTTAATATTTCAGGTTGTTTCCAAACACTTTTCTGTGCTGTGCAGAATAGACGGTTCAATGGTAAGAATTTATTACTACGCACTGTAAATGATATACATACGTTTCACTGAGTCTGGAGATTTTTTTAGAAACCAAAAATACAGAGGACTGCATGGGTATTTCTGTTTTGCCCAGCGCAGTCGTCAGAAAATATGAACGGTGTTCTACGTATGTTTCTTTATTTACTATGAAGGTTGACGCTACTTCATTTGGTCCACAGCCAGCAATAATGTTTCTTCCATAATTTTATAAAATTGGTTTCTCTTCTTTTTGTGAGCAGCAAGCTCTGCTGGCAGTCCTTGTCTATTACTAGAATCTTTAGTGAGTTTCATTTCATGTTTCATTCTACAGATATCTACAGAAGCACATTTTTTTACCTTTAATAAATCAGTAACGCTCTCACTATATATTTTAATAGCTTTGTGATATTCAAGGCTGCAGAAAGATAGAAACCCTTTCTGTCCTTCATATTTGAGATCAACTTAATGTTGCTCTCTTTCTTTTGTATGCTTTGCTTTGTTTTACGGTCCCTATGTTTTCAAGGATTATGTTACCAGCAATTAATGAGGTAGCAATACCATTACGTCTGATTTTTCTTATTACAAACAGAGCTCTGAAAAATTTGGAAAATACAGGAAATTGCTCATTCTTTAATGTGACCTGAAACTTTGTATTTAAGGTAATTTTCCAACTTCTTTCCGGGGACACCGTCGTTTAGGCCAGGACACTCTCAGAAATGAGAAAACCTCTCCCTACTGTTGTTTATTGAAATATCCGTAGACCTTCTTCCTGTTCCTGATAAGGCGAATAAACAGGGATGGTACAGAATTTAAGTCCCCCCTTGTGTCCACAAGGCGGTTCAAGTTCCCAACATTTCAGTATCCTTATCGCACTATCTGAAACAATTAATAAGTAATCGCTTAAGGTTTTGCGATCCACAGAAGAGGGCGCTCCTGGCGGGATTTAAACGCGTATCTCCCGTTTACGAGTCCGTGCCCTAACGACTTCAGCCAACTGTGTCGGTACATTTTTATTCGCCTTTAGGTACAACGTACATTAGCGGTCGTGGCAAACTGGATTTGTCGCGCTTCGAACCCAATTTCAGTGTTGGACTGATCACATTTTGGACTAAAGCCAAAAGTTTGTACTTGATTTAAACAGCTAAAAATTCCATTTTGAATCAAAGTAACACTGCAGCTTGCTACAGTCGGGCTTTCAGAGTGGAAATTCGCTTCGAACTAATTTATGATCACGAATGGACTTATCGCGTTTTAAAACACCACTCCTCAAATATAGGTACATAAACTAAACAGTTCAACTAATGTGTGGGGACACAAGAACCTTCGGACGATTTATTAAACTAGCGCTGATGTATTTACGACAAAAATTGAAACACTTAACAGACAAAAAATTCCCATCGCGTAACTGGAGATATAGTAATTAAAAATTCCTTTATAGTCAAAGTGGTTATCAAATTCCTGCAGTCTGTTACTCAGTAAAGAGTCTGAAGTAAGCGTTCTGAGGATGCAATCCGGAAGTATTCTATGCCAATCCATAGATACTCCCCAATTACCAAGTTAAGTGTGTCATAGAAAGAGAAACTTTGGTATAAACCTTTTATACGCGAAAAAATTAACAAAAAACTGTGGTCAAGGTTTTAAGATGGCTGTATTACGGTGTTGGTACATAGAGGCCTTTTAGATTTGATAAAATGTAAAGCTTGAGTTTCACTATGTTTCAAATTTATATAAACGATTTCAGAAGGAGAATAGTAAAATAAGTCTAAAAGTTGTGAAATATTCCCTTATGCCTGTGCTAAACTTGTAAATTCACATAATCCTTTTGTTCCAGTACCATCGCCACTGTGGATTCCCTCACCGGCTGCTCCTACCTAAAGGAAAACCAGAAGGAATGACTTACAGACTCTACGTGATTATCAGCGACTACGATAAGGATATTGTAAGTTTTCTCTAACCAACTATGGTATGAAACCCTAAATGTATTTGCTTACCCGTTTTTCATACGAACGCATTCAAATCAGCATCTACACTTTATTTTAGAGCCACTGTAGATATACCGACTATATTGAATTAGTATATATGTATATAATGGTACTAGATGAAGAAACCGATCGTGATGAGCCTCGAATTATATAGTTCATATGTCGGCAAATTTAAATACGTTTTCGCAACCCTAATGTAGCTGTTGAATTATTTTCGGACCTATATGAACATAATTTTAAATGCAACGACTCCTAACTAGTTAGTAAACACTAAAAGATACGACTGGGCAGATTGGTGTTTCCAGAAAACGTTCTATATTTAGTATGAGGGTCATCCAGGAAGTTACGACCATTTGTGCATTCCCGCTGCACAGATCACTGTGGGGCTTCTATCCAAGGCCGAATGGTTTCCTCGACATCCTTTATCAGAGTTTTGTGAGTTTCAGGCGAGGCAAGTTGTTATTGTGCTCTCTGTGATTGTTCAAAATGAACAGTGTGATATAAAGTCACGTTGACTGAGGTAAGAGGTATTGGTCTTTTGAATGCTCGGATGTTGGGACCTGCAGAAATTTACAGTTTTGTATGGTGATAAGTAATGAACGAAAGAATTGGCAGAAAGTGGTGTTAAATGTTCAACAGTGGACGAACAAATTGATTGACGAAACTCGATCTTATCATCCGCCACCCATCACAGATGATTTGAAGAATCAAGTGAACAACAAAATCGTTCAAGACAGACGTATGTATAACCCTAGATGAGTTACGAATTTCTTTCCCAAACATTTCTCACTCCTTGATTGATGGAAATGTGTCCGACTGGCCGCAGCCGACTACAACACACGAATTCTAGAGTTCGTGGAAATGCATGACAAATGTTTAAATTACGGAGGTGGCTACAAGGAGATATAAAGTAAACTTCAGTTTTGTAAGTGTCATGCTTTTTTAACAAAATATTTATTCTGAGTATATTAAAGCCAAACGGTCCTTGCCCACTGGATGACCCTCGTACATAACTTTGTTGGTGTTTACGGTGTTCGCTCATGTGCTACAAGAAACATGCGCCTCCCTCTTAAAACATCGTTCTAACACATACAACGGTGCATCCTCAAGAAAAGAGTACATTCAAACAAACCCTATTAGATAACCATATTCAGATCATGCATAAGAGCAAATAAATGGTAGATGTACGACAAAATTTTATAATACATAAAATCAACCATATACCATACAATAACAATTCCAGACAGCTATTTGCCCACAGCACTAGCGAAATTACAAGCTGGAGCAGCAATGCTATTTAGCGGAGACTAATGCTATATCCGAACTTTCACTTCGCTACAACAGAAGTTCATAGGCATCATAAGTACCCAAAAATTTCCCATAGAAGACCAAGTACCACAGTGTTTCCAAAGGTTGATGATAAATGATCTACACTAGTATTATAGAAAGAATTGATTTGCGGCCATATGTCCAGGCTAATTTCGGATACACTTCAACCGATTTTGATAATTCTTTCACCATTTTAAAGCACTGTTCCTCCCGGTAGATGGAGCCTACAAAATAATACTTTAAAACTGTGGAAAGTCATACATAATCAAGTCGCTCAATTTCGCTGTACTTTCGCTGAATATCAATAATGGGGGGGGATATTTCAGCGTATGTTTTACGATAATTTGGTTCTGTGGGGAAAAATGAGGGATATAGAGTATTAATGGTGGGAGAGTGCCGCACACATTCATACACATAATTTTCTTCTGATATCTTTGAATATAGATATGAGGGAATTGTTTTAGTGTCTTCGGGACAAAGCTTATAAAATTGTGCTTTAGGAACAGATGAACATTTTAGGTTACCTTATAGCTTTGAAAAATTATGCTACCAAATCTTTCAACTCCTTACGTAAAAATCTGTCCCATAATATACACTTTCTGGACAAAATGTTGTACACTTATGCAATTAGAACTGCCAAAAATTAAAGGATATTACCTTCTCATTATTATTCTCCTCAGCACCCTCCGATTACCAAGCGAGTTAACCAGAATACCCCAATCTAGTTTCAATTATCATTTAATAGTTTTTAAAATATGTCACATTAAAATATATATGCGATGGAACAATCCATTAATGTGATTAAAATGCACACAAGCCATGCATTTTTTATATTTCAAATGTTTATTCTTCTTCTTATTATTACTATTATTATTAATATAGTTTTTACTTCAAAATGCGAGTAAATGGAAATATATTAGAAGATTAGCTTTATATCTGTAACAGCTACCCTTAAACACTTATGTATTCTTGTATACACTTATATACGCTTATGTATATTAATAGTCAATAGCAAATACAAATTTCACAAGTAAATAATTGACTTAAATGCACGCCAAGACTATCAGTATTATGATTCGAGAATACAAAATAGTTTTAATCCTTATTGGAATATATATTTTTTCCATAATAGGTATATTTTATAGTAATTTCACTATGTAGAATACGTTCACTCAGTGTCATATGTAACTAAAGAGAGGGTTTTATAGAGCATTATATCATAAATCAATATAACGTACACTACATAACCCGATAGAAAAATTGTGATTTATACAGCTGCACCAGTGTATGTTTGCGGTTATTCCAATGTTCTCAGAAAGAAGAATGAAATCAATATCAAGTTAAACAACAGTAATTTCTTTAAAACAACAAATGCACCACAATAAGATACATTCACAAAAGAAAACAAGTCTCAATCACAAGAAGAATAAGCAGGGTAATTTGACTAACCCACTCAGATTTTAAACAATAGCTAGTACTAATAAAGAGGCATACCATTACATACAAACTACATTATTGTAATGCAAAAACCTTATCAAACAGAGTCATAAAGCAGCAAGTGTCTATCACAACGTATTCGAATTTTATTCATACAAATATCCCTTAGTGAAACCCGATATCCCGCTTGGTAATGCAAGAGATATTGAACATTTCAGAACCTATTCTTACATATCATATTTTCCACACACTAGGTAAAAATATGAGCTGTTCGGCTTATGTAGACAAATCTTTGAACCCTTGGCTTTAGCAAGAGTCACTGCTCTCGCAAGCTACTTTCACACAAATTGTAGAACATTACACTCGCCCATTACTTGGGAAGTTTGGATTCTTAAAATGTCTTCGGAAAATTTTCAGGTCGATATCGATTGTTGTTTTAAACCTTGAAGGGCCAAACATTTTAAAGTTGTTTTCAAATCATGTTCCTTATATTTTTTACCCATTGCTGACAGTAGCAAAGTTAAATAATACATTGTGTAGTGATCTAATTTAATAATTAGTTAATTTAATTAATAACTGTTTTCATCCAAGAGGACGACAGTAATTTATTTAGAGTTTGAAAGGGGATTTTATCACTTTCAATAATATACTGCATTGTAAGGATAGATACAGTACGGCAAAATATAACAAATACGATATAAATAAATAACTTTGCTACATTTACTTGCATGTTATAAAGCCCCAGAAAGCTAAAATATGGCACAGAATGGGTTTTAATGCAAAAATTATTACAGTTAAATACTGCACAGTTAGACATACATTTTAAATTGACATTAATTCAATACACCACAGTGTGAACATGGAAACATGATACATTAGGTCCAACTAGTTTCATGGAACACACCACACTACGCACCCTAGAGAGCAGCATCAGCAATATTCATGCTCAGAACGGCTAGCTGTCCCTTATACCTACTTAACAAAATGTTACACCTCTCTTCTAAAAGTTCCAGTTTTATTTCTTGCTCTCTTTTGCCAGAAATACATGATTTATTTGGTTAATGAACATTTTTTGTTTTCTTAAGTACTCTGGGATGAAGTGCTTGTAAAAGTAATTTCAAAATAACAGGAAGCAAATTAACCAATGCTCTTCATTCTTAACATCTTTTCTCTCATTCAACTACTACTACGCAAAACACTTCAAGTTCTGAAAGGTATAAACTAATGTTGATTGCGCAAGTTATAAAGTTAAAAAGCTGAACTTGAGCATATGTGGTGGAGTTGAACGGAAGTTCTGTACAATGTACACCGTTCATAACTGGTAACTGTGTTCTTAGCAACAGTTCTGTAATGTTGAGATTTATGAAACTTCCTGCCTAGAGATAACGTCATTACATTAAAATTCGTACCCGAGGAAGTTCGAAAATAAGCGAACGCTGGTATATATTCACCATTACATATGGTCTGGTCAATAGTGTTTATTTACCAACTAAAGTTGAGGGTATGCTTCATAATTCCGCTTGAATTATGACACGTGCTTTAGAGGTTTCACAGGAGTTTCTCTTAGGTACAACACAATCACATTGCTACCTAAGAACTTTATTGGCAGCGCGTAAAATTAGCATAAATAGTTTCCTTTTCTTAGACCAGTATCATCACTCCAAGAATGTTGCCATTCAGTTTAGGTTTTTTTAATATTTCATACACATTATGGGCTTCTTATTATTATTATTATTCATTTTTTAACTTTAATGCAGAACATACATTCAGAATTATTAATGGGACCTGCATCAACACAAATACTAAACCACCTTTCAGAACTTTAATCCCAAAAGGTGAAATAAGAGGGCTTTTGAGATATTAATATCTCATTACTCATTAATATATATACCGGCTGAGCCTTCTCAGCCTGCGGATTGAAAAGTTATGTAGTCCCGGCGTTGTAAAGTGTACAACGTAAACACTGTCCACTGCATCGCGTCGTAACAATTTCGGCCGAAATGGCTGCTTTGCACCGCTGTGTGTGCAGCGGCTTGCACTCATATCGCAACAGTGTGCGCGTTGGTCTTCAGTGGTGAAGGTCCCAAGTTCAAATACTGTTATATGAAAGTACTTTTTATGTTTAGTATATTTAACGAAAACTGTTAGTTTGGCATGGAAGTGTCGTTTCACTTAATTAGATTAATTACGTGAATTTCATTAAAACACAAATTGTTAGTAGTTGCAATATACTTTAATGAACATCTTAAATAAGTTCATATAACATTGTAATTATAGCTTACAAACATAAGACATCATTAAATAATATGTTACTAATTAAAGCTATTCTTTCATATAAAAGAAAGCCAATACATTGTTCTGAGAGTTTACAAAATGCAGTACGTACATACATACTAGATAACGTTTGCAAGGCCATATTATGATCGTTGTGAACCTCTCTGGTTGCCAAAGTAGTGCATTTCACAGTGACTATGACATCATGTCGGACCATCACACAGATAAACCTTTACAATTTACCTGTTTCTCCATGTGGTTATAATAGGTGTTCGATCTGGCCACGATGTCGGCGGATGCAAGATCTCAGTGTAACCATCATCGTCAGCCTAACCCGGCGCAACATGACCGGTGTGATGTCACGGCAAGCTAAGATGATGCATTCCCTGAGCTGTTAAGGGGTCATTGGCCGCTCCTGGTACACAATATCGTTAAGATTACCCCATAAGCAGAAATCTAATGGGGTTAGATCTGGTGAGCGTGCTAGCCACCCTATTGGTCCATGCCGTCCGATCCATCGCTCAGGGTAGGTGGCATCGAGATAAGCCGTTACACGACGGGCCGAATGAGCTGGCGTCCCATCATGTTGGTACCACATAGTCGGTTCTGAAACGGCACATCATCCAGTAGAGTAGGCAGCTGGTGTTTGGGAAGTGGATATAGCGATTCCCAGTGAGTTGACCATTATAAAACTACGGGCCTATTAGATGATCACCGAATATACCAGCCCAAACGTTGAAACCACATCGGACTTGTAAGGCCGTCTCTAGCATCCAATTTTGGGTTTACAGTGCTCCAGTAATACATGTTGTGGCGATTTACATGGCCTGCGTTGTGGAACCCTACTTCGTCTGTAAATAACGCAGTTGCCAAAAAATGTGGATCTTGTTCCGTTTGTAAATAACGCAGTTGCCAAAAAATGTGGATCTTGTTCCGTTTGTCGTATGATCCACCTAGCGAACGCCACTCTTCGTCCATGGTCCGGCTGCAGTAGCTCCTGGTGTAGTTGAAGATGATAAGGTGGAACTTTGCATGATGTAGTACTCTCCACGCGGAAAATTGGCTAATATTGAAGTGCCTGTGAATGTCTCTTGTACTACAATGCGGATGCTGAATGACATAGTCAGGCACACGATTCGTCGTTGCTTGGTCACAGATAGGGCGATCTCTTCGTGGATGTGTGTCTTGTGCACTGTTCCTGATTCCAGAAGGCGGTTCGCAACTCACAAAAACGTGTGATTTGTAGGAAGTGTACTCTGCGTAAACCTCTGTTGGTATAGACGACGTGCCCCCCTTGCATTCTGCTGCGCTTCCTCGTATGGTAACAGCATATCCAGATATTATCTATTCGAAAACATTGTTCCACATGAGCACGAACGGCTGGAACTTCGTATTTATAGGCAAATCCACTTTCTAGTGCATTTGGAAAAAATCATGATTTGTTAGAACGTTCTCGAAACATGAACAGAAATGAATGAAAAACTTACTTATTTGCAGTCATGATTTGAACTTTAACAACGAGCACCACGGTAGCCCGAATCAGCGGGCTGATGAATGCGGTGTCAGCACCTGCATTTCGCATCGTCTGCAAAATGCAGGACTGGATGAGAAGACTCACGCTATATATTTTAAAATCGCAGTTTTTATACATATAAATTCCGATTTTAAAAGTAAACTATCTTAATTATACTTTGAATATTATGAGAAGGTACAGTTATTGCTTAAGAATCCGTGGAGACCAATGTTTTGTATATTGATGATACACTGTCAACATGGCAACTGACGTCATCCACGGTATTTGGGCAAATGTCCTATCTCAGCTCTTGGTTCCAGTTAACACCATATGATATACACAAAGCTAGTTGAAGAGATTGTCACACTGTCACTTCCAAATTTAAGTATGGGTAACTGTAAACTATTATTATTATTATTATTATTATTTGATTCTCGCATCCGCTGCATGAAAGTCTCATCCCACCCCTGGCATCCTAAGATGAACCTAAGTCTCTAAGTAAATCGGAAGTACTTTACATTCACGTGACCATTTAGCCCAGTGATTCCCAATAGACTGTACATGGATCGATACAGTCCCGCTACATAGCGAAGCACAAACAGTTGAGGATGAGATGAGAAAGTAAGGATGAGGGGGAGGAGGAGGATATAGATAGTAAGCTGTATATTTCAAAGGATAATTCAAACTAAGAAGCTTTTTGTAGGTATGAAACTATCCAGGGAGATAATGTTGAAAATATTTAATGTAGTACGTGTTCGACCCATCATGCTCCAATTTCACTGACAGCCGGCTTGCATTTAGTTAGTTACCAACACTTAGAAGATACTCATAATGACCTCTAAACTTAGGAGCATACTCCTTTAAACTTGTACAAACTGTTAGGACGACCTACAACATAATTTTATAATTTTCAGGTTAGACCTGACTGGAAACCAGAGGATATTGAAAACCTGTCATCTCTCGGCTACTGCGGAGTATTAGAGGGAAACATTCCTGATGTAAAACCAATGGGATTTCCCTTCGACAGACGTATTCCATCTGAAGAAGACTTCTTTACACAGAACATGAAGGTTGTTGATATTAACATCGTGAATGTGAAGCAAAAGCCAGCAGAAGATCAATAAGACTAATTTTGGAGGGACCTCTTTAATCTGTTAACAGTAAAGTTCCTTTCAGTAAAACGAGTTCTTGCTATCGATAGGCCACGCAGAACTCACAAACATCATACTGCACATAGGGGGTTCTAAAAGAGGCATAAATTATATGAAAACAAATTTTTCTATAAGCAGTTGTTTCTGTTTAGATTATAATGACATTCAGATACAAAGACAGCCCCAATTATCGCAAGTGTTTCGCACAATTAAGATTTCTAAACGATTGTACATGTATATGTTTCGTTTCGAAGATATGTTCTTTAAGAATGATGTCTGCTAACAGAATTGTAAGAAAACTTTTTGTTTATGAATAAATGAAATAAGTGTGTATAAACTGCCTGCTGCTTCATTTCGTCGTAAAGCATAGAAAGCTTTCTGAAACGTGTTACTTCGAAATTAGGCAATACCTACATCCAAAAAACTCCTGTTGTTTTCTATTGTTGATTTCTGGAAGCACTGGTGCGACATTTGTGAAATGATGTCAATACAAGAAGTTCCCCATATGAAGCCTTAAGTTCTACTTACATAGGTAGGGTGTAATATCACGCTCACCCGTCGCATTCTCCAGTGTCATTACAAAGCTCGTGCATGGCTTGGGTAATTTACCGATACTAATACAGGTTCTGTAGAATAGTTTTACCAGCGACGCCGCACTGTGTCTGCTTCTTGTATTGTTTTGAAGAAGCGTGATTTCGCGACTTTGGACGCTTCGGATGTGTTACCGATAATCGTGGTGGGACAGGGAAAAAATGGAAGAAACGCAGAAGGAAAGTTAATTGTTATTTTGTTGAATGCCATAACAGTCACACAAACGGAAATTCTATTGTTGAGTTCTATTCATTTCTCATAAAAAGTCTGAGGCTAAGCGAATAAGCAGTAGAGAAAAGCAATATGTCCAAAGACGTTTGCCTACCTTTAAAACGTTAGAAAGCATTTTTTAACAATGAGTTTTAAAAATAATGGAAATACTTAATATATATATATATATACTATATTTCAACCGTAAGCGAAATTTAATTTATTGGAAATTATAGGGATTTTTCTTTTCCTTTAAGTTTCAAAATAATCCCTTCAGGTATTACAAGTTGTAATATACTCATCGTTACACTCATGTTTCAACATGACTTTCAGGAGATTTCCTTACTTAAACAACACTAGTAAAAGTTGTGTGACAGCACTGAACAGTTTATTCTTTACTTCCAGTTTAACAATGTCATAATAAAAGGTATAGAAGTACCTTCCATGAATGTAAACAGGTTAATTCAAAGAATGTAATTAGAAATGTATCAAAGCATTTGATCGACTAACAATGGTCTAGGAATGGTCACTGACTGACCCAGTGCAAGCTGGCACTCTTCAGGCTTTCAGTGTGTGCAGCACCAAGCAAACAGACAATACTTTGATCAAACTAGTGGATGCACTATAGGGAAATCGCCGAAGCTACTAAATTGTCTTCATTACAGGAGAACTTATCTCCGCTTCCTAGAGATAGTGCATTAGACCGGAGACTACGAGAAAAAGGGGGTTTTCAGCGGTAGCCAATATCCAGTGCATTGTGCCGAGCGTCAGCCAGACGAAACTAGCAGTCAACGGCACACAGGACGTGGGCAGGTGGGTGTCATTAAATCATCCACTGTCGGTGGTTTAAGTTACCGCTGAAGGGTAATGATATTGCAGACCTGTTCCAGGGAGCATAGCCACTTAGATGCATCAGACAACGGCATTAATGAATGGGTTGCTGGAAAGATAAGCAACTGAGTAACACATCTCCTTGATGAAAAAGTGCATTTACTGTTGTTTTGGCTAACAATGCCACCCAGAAGGATTTCCTGGAATCAAATCAAACCTTTGTGTACAAAAGCGCTGTAATACCACCATTTCTATACTAGGCACCTTAACAATAGAATAAATATGAACAAAAGCAACATAAGTGCCTTCGTTTATGTGGAAGATATGAATTGCGAACATTGTTTTACTTAAACGACATTCTCTAGGCATGTTCTATGCCCAAAATTTGCAGTTATCTATAATCACAATAATTAGTTCCTGCTATACCGCATATGATGCTATGAAACCTCCTCCTACCGGCGAACTACAGGACCTGGTTAGTTACTCTACAACTGGAGGGAAACACATTACTGGTTAGAATGGATACGAATGTGCACTATCAAGTATGGAGGTTCAAGGTATCACAATTCATGATGTGAGTCTCTCCTGAACTTTCTAGTATCTAATAATATAATTATACATAATGTCGGTAATCAATCGACTTTCAGTAATAGATTAAGGGAAGAGGTTATCGACAATACAGTATCTACAAAATATATAGGAAATGTGATCTCTAGCTGGCATGTCTCTCAAGACCTGACTGGTTCGGATCATAAATATATCTGCTTTAAACTCAATTTTGATCTAGAATCAAAAGAGTATAGAAAAACCCTGGAAGAACAGATTGGCAATCTTATCGAGAATAGCTTTGTATCAGGCTGAGCTCAATGAACAAGAATGCCAAGCACTTTGCTGATATACAGGGTGAATCACCTAAAACTTGCACCGCAAACATTTCGGAAATTAAAAGCGCTATTGATGTACAGTTTTCATAGCATTGATTGGTAGTCAGGGGCTCGTACATTTAGCCTATAAACAGATTTTAATAATACTGAGAAAGTGTAGTTCTTGAGCAAACATACAATTTTTAAATGAAACAATGCCTAGTTACATCAACAGAATAAAGGTAGGGTAAATTAGAATGTCTGTGGCGTTTGTTGCAAGATTCTAGTGCAAGTGGTTTACCAGAAAACTTATTTTGAAAGTTTTACGCACCGATACTTGTACAACCTGTGGTAGCACAAGCTAAAGAAAAACAAAAGGGAATTACAATACTTCCGTGGATTCTTACAAGTAAAGAGCACATAGCCCTTCAAAGTTTGTATTCCAAATGACCACCGGCAACTTCAATACACGCTTCCAGTCTGCTATGGAAAGACCACTGCACACGTTCTAGCATTTCAGCGGAAATTTCAGATCAGGCAGTAGTAATACGCCGTTTCATATCATCTAGTGTAGTTGATACATTCTTGTAGACAGTGTCTTTCAGCGTTCCCCACAGAAAAAAGTCTAAAAGGGTCTGATCCGGTGAACGGGCCGGCCAAGGTACAGGTCCCCTTCGTCCAATCCAACGATTTGGAAACAATCCGTTAAAACACGCTGTAGTACTTCGTGCACTATGGGCTGGACAGCCATCATGATGGTACCACAGGTTCCTCCTAGTCTGCAAAGGAACGTATTCTAGCATCTGTGGCAGATGGTCTGTCAGGAGGCTGCGATACTTGTGCGAGTTCATTGTTCCTTCTATGAACAAAGGGCATATGAGCTGATGGTTCACTATCCCACACCGCACGTTTAAACTCCATGAACGCTGACGTTCCACCTGATGAAGACAACGGGGATTGTCAACAGACCAATAGTGCATGTTTCTGCGGTTTACCTGGCCATGATTAGTAAATGTTGCCTCATCATTAAACAAGATACATGATGAATCTGGGGTATCATGTCTTAATGCACAAATACAAAAGTTACACGTGTCTCAAAATCGTTTCTATGCAGCTCTTGATGGAGAGAGATGTGATAGGGATGGAACCTATGTCGATCTAGAATGCGCAGTACACTTGCCTAACTTATGCCATTTCCACGTGGATTGTGAGGTAACTAATTTGCGGATCTACTGCAACGGCAGCCAAAACATTAGTTTCTGCCTCTTCTCCAGTCACTTGTTTGTTTCTGTTACGTTTTCTAGGTGTTACAGTACCACTTTCACGTAATTGGTTGCAGAGGTTGATAAATAATTGCCGAGATGGTTGACGTCTATTGGGATACGTTTCCGGATACACTGTACAGGAATGAACTGCATTCTTCCTACACTCTCTATACACCATGAGCATGTCGGCTTTTTCTGCATTAGTAAACCCCATCTTCCACTCACAACATACTGCTTGAACTGTCACAAACTAACTGGCCAGAAAGTCGCAATGCAATCAAACATAAACACATCGTACCTAGCAACTAAGCAGGTTGAATGGGCCAAACAATTGTCGGGGTGGAAACTCATCAAAATAGGATCTCTCGTAAACCACTTGCACTAGAATCCTGCAACAAAGACCATTGCCATTCTAATTTACCCTACCTTTATTCTTTTGATGTACCTAGCCATTGGTCCATTTAAAAAATTGTATGTTTCCTCAAAAAATACAGTTTTTCACTATTATTAAAATCTGTTTATAGGCTAAATGTACGAGCCCCTGACTAGCAACCAATGCTGTGAAAATTGCACATCAATAGCACTTTCCATTTCCGAAATATTTGCGGTGCAAGTTTTAGATGAGTCACCTTATAGATACTACTGCATCCAATACACAGGAAGCAATAATTTACTCATATCAGGAAAGTTGTCCAATTCAAACTAAATCTTATAACAGAGATATTATATGGTGAAACAAAGAACTTGAACAGAATAAATGCAAGGTTAGACATCTGTTCAATGTAACCAAACTGTGTGGTAATTGGCAGGAATATTATAAAGCCCTGACGGATTACAACACGCTTATTAGGAAAACCAAAACGGCCTCCTAGAGGAAATTTTGCTAAGAGGTGAACAATATAGTCAGTCTCTAGAATGCAAAAAAATGTTCTCCAAGAAACCTACTTCTACAATTGGCATCCTAGAAAAGGCTAATTGAGAGCATACACAGTTATGTAAAGAGACTCTGAAATTGCTGCTTTAAACACATTTTCCAGATTCTATATATATATATATATATATATAATAATAATAATAATAATAATAATAATAATAATATAGTAAGCCAAAGTCACCTCTACAATATCCATGATTTAGGAGCTTCTAAAGGAGACTGGGAAATTGCTAGGAATATTATCGTGTATCAAAAGTAAAATGGTCAATTAACAAATTCAAACCTTCAAATCTCCAGGTGGTGACAATATCTTCCTTGTTTGGTTGCAGAGAGGAACAAATACCTTATTATATTTGTTTTGCGATCTAATTAGAGTAAGCATAGATTATGTTTATATTCCACACGCTTGGAGAGGAAGCAAGGTTGTGTTAGTTGTGAAACCTGGTAAAGGGAACTACAAAGATCTTAAAGCATTTCGGGCAATTAGTTTGTCTTCTTTTGTTCTCAAAGCATTAGAAATAATAATAAAAGACCACATAAATGGCGCGATTTTAGCAATTAATCCCGTACATGAAAATCAACATGCCTTTCCATCAGACAGATCATATGAAACTGCTCGACATCAGCTGGTAAGCAGGATCGAAAAATTGATAGAACATAACGAACTTGCTGTAGGAGTATTTTTGGACATCATCTTATAGCTCCATAATAAGAGCAGTTAAGCAGCGAGGTCTGGACCATACCACTACTAGATGGTTAAAGTCTTCACTTCGTAGCAGGATTGCTCTTGCTAACCAATATGGGGAAAACAGAAGTACCACTAACGAGAGGAACCCCACAGGGAGGGATACTCTCTCCTACTCTATGGAATATAGTCGTAGAATACCTCTTGAATAATCTTAATAATCAAGCTATATACACACACGGCTCCCAGATGACATAGTACTGCTCGTAAGAGGAAAATTCCCCAACGTTATTTCAGAGACCACAAATTAATTCTTAAATATGTACAACGCTGGTGTAAGATCGAAGATTTGGGTGCCAATCCAGAAAAGACAGTCATAGCTCCTTTCACCAAAAGAAGCAACTTGGAAGGGATTAACATAATCATGGTAGAATCTAAGTTGAACATCTCGAACAGTGCGCAATATCCGGGTTGAATCCTGGACTGCAAACTGACTTGGAACCTACACTTAGATAAAGTTACCACTGAGGCAAAACAGTCCCTTATGGTCGGTTACCGTCTCATAGGTAAAAACTGATGACTGAAGCCGCATATCACCAAATGGCCCTATCAGGTCGTAGTTAAACCACAGATAGCCTACGGAGCTTTGGTATGATGGCAGAAAATCCATCAAGTGAAAGCGAAACAAAGACTTGGAAAGCCTTCAAAGACTATCGTGTCTTCTTATATCAGGACCTTTCAAAGCTACACCTACTGTGGCCCTAGAAGCCGTTTTGGGTATACCTCCACTCGACATCGGCATTTTAGCTGAGGCAGGAAACACAGCATACAGAATTAACTGCTTAGGTTTGCGGAGAAACGACCATCATAGGAATGGTCATCATCCATTGTCCAATTAACGCAGGATTACGCTATTCTAACAATGATCTCAGACTATATGTCTAACAGAACATCATTGACAAAGACATTTGCAGTCATCACAGTGCCTAGTAAATATAAAGATAATCCTACAGGTAAACAGGGAAGACCTCTGCAATTCTAGACAAATGGCTCGCGTATTGAACCAAAACCTGAAGCAGGCGTATTTGAGGCTACTACAAAGACTCATCGCTATATGAGTCTAGGTAGCCATACCACGGTATTTCAGGCAGAAATAATCGTCATTCTCGAATGTGCACACATGTGCTGTGAAAGAGAGTATAGGGACCAGCGGATTCATATTAATTCTGACAGCCAGGCTGCACTACATGCCCTCAACTCACACCAGTTTAAATTAAAACTGGTCTGGGAAACACATCAATAGGTACTTAATCTCTCATCCAACAACAAAGTTAAACTATGTTGGGCACCTGGTCATAATGGTGTTGAATGTAATGAGAAAGTTGACTTTCTAGCCAAGAAACGGGTTTATGGTCCATTCATAGGTCCAGAACCATTCTGCGGAATAAGCCTCAAATCAGCGAAAACCACAGTCAACGAGCGGATGAAAAGAACAATTCTCCAACGATGTTTCCGAATCCCTAGGAACAAAACTTATAGGATCTTAATCAATGAACCTAATAGAAATCTAAGTGATTGCCTTATTAAATTAAACAGGCAACTCTTAAGAAAAGTTATTAGCTTTCCCACCGGACACAGTGCGTTCGGAGAAGGGACACAACTTGTGAGGCAAATTACTCGGCACATTGAACGAGTTGAACTAAGTCTACAATAAGCCAAGGAAGCGCACAAAAAGCCTTTTAGGCTGCGGTGTTTCGAGTTTAACAAGCTTCCAACCTCATCGTCACAATAATACACAGTGATATGAACTCCAAGTTCATTAGTATACTTTGTAAAATGAATTTGTGCTCTAGTTTTGTGTAAAACAGCAATAATAACAATAATAATAGTAATAATAGCCTCGACAAATGCAGAATAAACGAAATTATTTGTTTATAAAATACATAACCTAATAAAGGAGTTTTATTTCTATTGCAAGGAAGTCTTGCAATCAACTTTGGCATACTGCTGACAAGAACATTTTCCCATTTACTCTGTGTCCGGAATCTGGAGCTGGAGATGATACTTTATATAAAAAATATAAACAAAGCACAGATCAAACATCGTTCCAGGATTGAGACCATCTTGGATGATAAACAGCTTTTTCCTCAACAAGAATACTTTTTTAAAAGCCGAATAACTGAAAAAATGCTTGAAAACCTTCACAGTGCACTACGGAATCGTACCTGCTGGCAAATTTGACACGTAAATTGCCTTTCGTGCCTGTCAAGGTATGCGGAAATATTTTAAATGACATTTCAATGTATATTATTCTTCATAGATGAAATAAGCATATGTCTGAAAGCTATTTCATGTAGAGATGCACTTTTTGGCATTTTAAGAGTTTTGTATTTGCTATTGTAATCTTGACTGAATATAATTAAAATGCTTAACTTAACGCTGGTTCTTCCAGATTTATTGCAGTCGTGAGGTCATGTGTAAAATATGTTTTGAAGGATGCAGATAATTTAAAGCCGTACCACCATGTTTGCACTGTGTTTATTTCTTCAACGGAATAAGTGAATACATGCTGGTGTTGATTCCATAGTAACAACTTGTGTTAAACTTACCAAAACAATTGTTAATGAACATGGCAACTTTACCAAATTAATATGATAAAACAATGGAAACAGGATTTTAACTTTAAACATTCTCTCCCACCTTGATTGAACAGATCAACTCAATAACTTTCTATTGGCAGGGGTACCAATTTTGTACCAGGTCTCCTGAAAAGTCCATTTGATGTCTTCACTTCTTCTACTCTTACGCAACCATCCCCTTCGGGGTACACTGTGCTAATGTTCGCCAGACTCCATTGCAATGGTGGTATTTGGCGCACTTTAAGCAAGACCACTACCCAAGTATTCACTTTGGCATCATATGACTTCCATTATTGACGCTGTTGCAAGGTGTGCAAATAATAAACAGACCAGCTTCGCCATAAAAGCTGAGTATATTTCTGAAGTCTCTCCCACGTCTGCTACTGATTAAGAGGAATATTAGTAGAATTACTCTGAGGCAGTGCTGTTCAGACACTCCCCTATAACAAAATGAACTGACGTTAAAGCTTGAAGATCGTCAGGGTCATGACCCTGACGATCTTCAAGCTTTAACGACAGGTCATCAGATACTACTGTTAAAGGCCTTGAGTTAAGACAAGCTTCAAAAGAATAGTAGAGAGCTCCTCATATGTTAAAGGAGTCAAACCCAGCACCCGCTTGGGATGATATTTAATTGATTTTATATTTGCTTCGAACTGCTTTGGGGATGACATCCCAAGATATACCTTCATTTGCTGCAAAATTCTCAATATCCGTCTTGAGCTCAGAAAGAAATAACTTATGTAATTTCTTAATATTCTTATTAATTTAATAATGTTGGTGCCATTGTCAGAACATGGATTCGTACGTTTGCCACGTCTGCCGGTAAATCTGCTTAATGCTGCAATAAATGCTTTAGAAGACAAATCAGTAACAGATTCTACATGTATAGCCTTAGTAGTGAGACAAACAGACAGACATACATAATACTTCTCTGTTGATTTGCTTCTTGTTGAACCTATGTTCATTTGCAACGGACCTGCATAGTCAACGCCGTAGTTAAGGAATGGACGTGGTATTTGACTTCTAGATTTGGGTAAGCTACCCATCACTTGCCGGCTATCAGCCCCTTTCTATCTAAAACATGTCATGCATTTATGCATAACTGAGCTTACTAACTGACGAATGCGTGGTATCCAATACTGTCGCATTAAACTCCAGATTACCAGTTGGCAGCATACATACCTTAGTCTTTTATGCTCAGCATCCGCTATCAACCGCGTTAAATTATGTTTAGGAGCAAGACTATACTGATGTTTGCTATCATGGGGCAAAGAAGACTTGATTAATCTCCCTCCTACTCTTAAGGATCCGTTATTATCATCTAAGAAAGGATTAAGACCTAACATAAAACTATCCTTGTTAACATGTTCCCTGTCACCCAGATTTTTAATTCCCTTGCTATATTCTTCATTTTGCGCAATATTTGATGCAACGTAACAATGCGTTCTTAAACTCTTTACTGTTTAAGAGCCCTTTCTTAACATTCCTTCCTCTAGCGTTGCTGATAAGTCTTGGACAGTATGCTCTTACTCGTACAAGTTTATTTAGACTGGAAAGTCTTTGTGGAATATCAGGAATCTTATGAAGAATCAAGAAAGTATATGTGTCTTATGCTATTCTGGAACATCATCACATACTATATTTCTTCTATACCATGAAGTTATAGGTTTTCTTAGAAATGGAGGTCCATACCACCATATGGCAGTCTTTGAGTGATTTTGCTGATATTCCCCAAGATATCAAATATGCTGGGTTTTCTGATGAATGCACATGTCTCCAATTATTATGGTCACTTGATTCCTGAATTTGAGCACTACAATGCACAACAAATACTTTTCCAGCTAGTAGGACAACACGATATCCAAGCTAATACTATCATGGAAGCTGCTCAAAAGAAAACCTGAGAGAATTTAACCTCAAGAATTGATAAAGTCTTGTGGACCAACTTAGCCTCTAAAATAGCATCACACAATTTCAACCTAGGAATCGTGAGCAGTTTAATTGGAGCCACCTTAGATGTTGCATCAAGTAATCGTACTAAAACTTCACCAGTTGCAGTAGCAGCACGGCCATACAGACAACAGCAACACGCCTACGCCCAGCACCTAAAAATGCATATATTTGTATATTTTCAACAATGGGTGAGCCTAATAATATATTTTTGTCAATGCTTAAACGTCTGACATAAGAAAAGTCCAGAAATAACAGCTGATAGCATTAATTTAATATGGATTCAAGTGAACACTGGTTCCATCCTACTTTATTAAACCACAGTAGTTGCATAAATATTTAAATCGAACAACAGCAGGCCAAATAAGCCCAAGAGGATAAAAAAACTGCTGTTATCACTGAAATAACCTGTCTGTTAGTTTAATGATGCTGATTAAATCTTGGAAGGAATCTTATAAGAAATGTAAAACTTGTGCAATTGAGGATGCCACAGAATTCCTAAGGCCTTCACCCTCAAGCCCTTATCCAAAGATACTGGTATGCAATTTTCTCGACAATCCTCAGATACCGCCTCCAATATAGCTGGATGTTTTGAACAGAATTTTCTTAATAGAAAACTGGCGCTGGATAATAGTTTTCTCAGCTGTTGCTGCATCTTTAACACTTTCTATAAGTCATTGCCCCCGGTGAGCATGTCGTCCAAGTAAAAGTTCCTCTTCAAAACCTGGGAAACTAAATGCTATCCTTCGACTCCTTCATCAGCTAACTGTTATAAATATCCCATTCCTAAGTATGAGCAAGATGTTATACCATAAGTCAGAGTTGTAGTTCACATTTAGTGATAGCTTCATTGGAAGAAGGTATTCACAAAATGTGCTGAAATCTTCTATCGTCTGCCTTAATAAAATGTCACGATACATTTCCTCGATATTAGCTATAAACACCACTGGATACGTGCGAAATCTTACTATAATGCAATAAAGATCCTGCTGTAGGGAAGACCCAGTTGTCCCGTGTCGTAGATTTACGGCACGTAAAAGAACCTCAAGCCTGATAAAGAGGCCTCTGAGCAAAATTACCGTATTTCACGCCCAATATGGAATGGGACGCTAAGAACCATAGTAGTTAAAGAGCGTCCATAAATAACACTCAATTTAAATTTAATAAGCAATCATTTAAGGATAAATTTGAACTTGTGCTGCTAGAGCAATCAAGTACTACTCGCAGTTTTGTAGTAGTCTGCTTTCCTTAAACAAAGCATGATGAGGAATGACGTGGACAAATTCAGGATGAGTGCCTTCCACCTGCTTCGTTTGGCTTAGATCTTCGTACTCCTTCATGAACTGACAATACACTTGTTACAGTAGCGGTTGTCTTCCAAATCGTCGTTCTAGAAGAGAAAACCTGTTTAGCACTGTGTTATATGAATCTGCTAAATGCTTAACTTCTTCACGAAGAGGCAAGCGAACAACAAAACAGCCAGAATCGTTAATGTAAGTCGTTTCCTTAAAATACGTTTCTCACATGCTGTATTCAGAAGATGAAACCTTTTGTGGAAGCTCTTCAAGCTCCCAGAATATGGATAAATTTGTATCATCCATTATTGCTTCAGTCCTTAAAAACATTGCTCGCGATGAAGTAGGCGAAGTTGTATGCGCTTCATATCTGCCAGCCAGAATAAAACCTAGTTTAGTATCCTATGCAACTGACCAATTGCCTTCTCTAGTTATACGACCAGGCTTCAAAATGTAAAAGAAAAATTCAGTTTACTGCAAAAAATCTACATGACCAGGAGAATTTAACTCAGGATCAGCAAAATCAATATCCTGCAGCAGCTTCCACTGTGATATATGAATTGTTTGATGCGGTGATTTGTTATCTTGCTTAGAACACACAGTGAATATCATTTGCAATGTAGGTAGTAACTCTTGATTTTAAGGTGACTGTTACACAAGCATTAGATACCTCTTTATTGTTACCAATGTCTTCAATAACATTGGCGTTCCTCGACTTCTTTAGTCCTAGACGTTGTGTTAGAGATTCCGCTATGTAGTTGGACTGGCTGCAGGAATTTAATATGCATCTCACCTTGCTAGGAACGCCGCTTCAATCGCACATGAGCACTAATGCTGTTGAAAACAGAACATGTACACCAGTGTTTGTTTTAACAGAGCAATAACTATCTGTTGCCTGAGTGTTGTTAGCACCAGATGTGCAGCCGATTTCTTCTACTTTCTGATTTTCCTTCTTAATAACATGTAAAAGTGTACCTACGATGCTTTCTACTGCACAGTTTATAAAGCCCTTTATTGCCCTCGGAAGCAACGTGGCCATATAGCAAACATTTACAGCAAATTATATTTCTCAACAATCTCTAGTTTTTGTTGCAAGCTAAGGCCTTAAACTTATAGCATTTGTGTGTGGCATGCATTTGTTCACAACAAGAGCACTGTTGGCCTCTACACATTAAATATGTTTATGTTGTAATTTTATTAATACCATCGGGTTTAGAAAGCTTATTATTACTATTTTTCTTGACTTTAAACTTACTAACACTCTCTGTACCTGACTTGATTATTTTTAAAGCCTGACGTTTCTACAAAGTTTATAAGCGTTGGCAGCTGCTAGCCTTATCAGTCATAGGTACTTGGTACTCTCTCTTAGTGTGGTTGTCAATATGATTCTGCATAACCTGGAATAATGAAAAATCTAACTTAAGCGCTTCAAGGGCATTTTTATTGCTATGTGATTTAGCAATTGTCTTAGCTCAGTAGGTGAGTCTTTATGTACAGTTAGGAGTGTCAATATATCATTTATATGCCTAACAGGAATGATCCTAGGGTTTTCATATCTGGTGTACACCAAATCCCATGCCACCTTAAAGTTCTCGTTTTAACTTGGAACATCTTGTATCAATTGCTTAGCGTCATCCTTAGGAACTGGCACTAGATTAATGTTGCTTCTGAAGTTCAGATAAAGCCGGATTTTTAATTACCAAGCATTTTAATCTATCCTTAAAACCAACTCAGTTTTTTAAATTACCATCAAATTCAGGTATAAGAATTCGTGGCAGTAGCATATTGCCTTGTGCTGGCCCAAAGCGTTCTGAAACATCTATCCCTTGCCTTGGAAGTGATTCCTATTTTAATGATTCTAAACTAGCTACAGCATTGTAATTATCTTCCTCAAAAGCTATTCTATATTAAGTGTGATCAGTTCCCTCATCACTTATCTCTAATTCCTCTTGTACCTTCTCAAAGTTCATTCCTAAATCTAAGAGATTCCTTAATCTTGTGTTTATCTGGTTTGCATCTCTATCTGCATCAAAATTAGCTATAAAACTTAGCATGCATGTTAAAGAATCCTTATAAATGCTCCTGTTCTTAATTAAAGTCTTATCTGCATTTGTATCACAATTAATGTTAATAAAACATAAATATGAAATTATGACCAACCTTGCCGATGTCTTGAAATGCAAGTGTAAGCACTGTGTAAATAGTTACCAGGCTTCAGGCAGTTGAACTAATAGCGTTACCTCTATTGGTTATGATGCTGTTGATGACGTCACTTCCCTTAGCATAATCCATTTTAGCGACGAGTCCTCACGAAAATCTACTTCCTCCAAAACTTAAATAATTTGCGGTACAGGAACAGAATATTGTTTCTACAACAAAGGGATCATAATGGCGTAACAAATGTGAGCAGGAAATTTGATTTCTTAAATTTCGAAATGTATGCACATTTATAACTTCAAAATATGCGATACTTTACTTTTATCTGTTTATTCCAATGCTTATAAAGCTACAAGATCAATCGGCCCGGAGGATCAAAATGTTCTGCATTTGCTATTGTATGCTTAACTTAATATACTTAAAAATTCTTAACGCTGGTTCTTCCGGATTGATTGCAGTCATGAGGTAATGGGTAAACATGGCTTGAAGGATGCAGATAACTTAAAACCGTACCTCCATTTTTGCACTGTGTTTATTTTTTCAACGGAATAAGTCAATACATGTTGTTAATTCCACAGTAACGACTTGTGTTACACTTAACAAAACAAAATTGTTAATGCATTTGGCAAGTTTTCCAACATAACATTATAAAGCAATAGAAACAGGATCTGAACATTAAACAATAAGGTTCTTGATTATGTCATGGGAATCTAAGCATACACTGCCCTAAACAGACTTAACCTAAATATATTTAGTGCCACATTCCTTTAAATTAAAGTCTGTTAAACAATACTAAGACTTAAAAATACATTATGCTATATATGTACTGCATGTCGTAATGATAGGATTATACACTCCTCTGCAGTTGAATGGTATCTGTGAAGGCATGTAGAAATAATTTAATTTATCTTTTTCAATGTTCATTCTCTCAAAGTGTAAAATAATCATTTCTTAACATAATACTTGTATCAACCTGCAAAAAATGTTGACGTCTGTGCTAGTCAAAGCACGGCAAGGCACACAAGAAATAATGTAACCATTTTTGCAGAACGCTTATATACAATCATCGTCTAATAAAGAGTGGAAATGAGAACTCAATTGGTAATGTATATGCTGCACGAAGTTGCCTTGCTCCAGGACCATGAATATAATATTAGATTTAGCTATATATACATATAATTAAATAATGTAGAATATTAAAATATATACGAATGTTAGACTTAGAATATAGGAATTATATTAAATAATAGTAACTACAAATTGTAACAAATAGTCAATAATAACTAAAATATGACAATATATGTTCATCTAATCGCATCAGAATAAGGTGTGCCTCCCAAAATGAAGAGGGAGGCGTAAAAACTACAAGGGAAAGAGGGAAAAGCTGCAAAGTTTAGACAAAGAAGGAAGGGAAAAAAGGAGTAAGTTAGAGGGTAAAGGGGAAAATATGAAGGGAAGACAACAGACCTCTAGGAGAAGGCTTCAAGTGATAAGTTTTGTGTATAATGAAGTCTGAAAGCTTCCGTGTGAGCATAGGACTAAACCACTGCCCAAAGTGGTATGTTTTATGGCAGATGATGTCTTCAATTCAACAGCCTTTACATAATAATGATCAGTTCTTTGTGTGCAAAAAATATGAATAGCCTGGAGTATCATCGTAAAAGTATCCCTATATTTTCAGGCATACATGAGCGAGAATAAAATGTCGTGTGCTGAAATTTACGAACAAGCAGTATATGCATACAATCATATTGTATTCATAAATAATAATATGAAATTTGTTAGTGCTTGATTTAATGATTATGATATATCCCTAAACGAATGTGAAATAAGTGAACTAAAGTATTGTGTATATATGTTCAAAGAAATTTTTTGACTCAAGTGTGCGATGTTTATTAATTAATTTGTTCATACTATGTATGAAGCAGGAATAACAAAACGACAATTATTGAAATGTATAATATAAACAAATGTGTTAAAGAGAAAATTTATGGATATGCATAATAAAGGAAATATGTTAAGGTTTATAATTCCCTTTTATTTTGTACGCGTATCCTTCACATCCTTTGAATTATAATCTGCAGAGCGTATGAGAGATGCTACACAATATAAGGTAAACAAAGGAGAGATGAAGAGGAAAGGACATAGTAGGCAGGGTTTGCGTACACGGCGAGAAATGGAGTTGTCATACTCATAACATAACCTAGTCTTATTTAATACATATATCCTTTATATGTTTTAAATTACATGTTACAAAATGTGCAAAGTTGGTGAAAGACCTTAAGATAAACTGAGGAGATGAGAAGAAAAGAACGAAGGACGTAGTATGCTGGGAAATATAATTAACATAGCCAAATCTGATGTAATCTGAGCTAATCTTTAGACAACATTGAAACCTTTAATAAAATTTACGTATACACTGACCATAATACAAAGCATTGCATTACAAAAACCGCTAAGAAAGTGGAGTCAATAAAAACTAATAATAAAAATCTAGTAATTAACGGCACAACTTTAGGACAATATTAAAAAATCAGTTCGTCATTAGCCACGGTGCGAGGGACTGCATTAAAAACAGCGTGTAATCAGCAAACAGTGTCAACAGAAAATGTTAAACGAGTGACAGCGATCATGACCAGTCATTTGATCTCACAGTGATGTGTTTCAAGATTATTGGAATGAAAGCAGCCGAATTTAAATTAATCCTGCTGATACTGAAGGTAAAACTTGAAAAAAGCAGGTTTCTCTATAGCCCATCATTTTTTTCCAGGTACACAATGTACTACGTCTATGAAAGGTCCATTCCTACGAGTTCCTTAGGATTGATGAACAACCATCTACATTCTGTATTAGGACATGAGTCACAATACAATTATTTCAAGCCTTGGTGCAGTTTAGATATTACATTGGGATCCTTCCCCACTGTATTAACATCATCTGTTTGGAAATCTGAATGGTACTGTATAATTCTAGAACTTCGAAGTATTTCCAAGAATTTTTGTTTTGAGAAAATTCACTTCAAAATTAATATCAATTTTGATTCGAATTTTTAAAACATTAATTAAATATTATTGAATTGAATATGCCAACCGCATGGGACTACATATTTTGCACTACACGTTGTGATCAGTGACTTTAGCAAATCAGCATAACAATTTTAAAGTCAAAATAATAAATACTCTTTGCTGTCGAATTCACAGAAGTAGGTAGGTATGCTAGAGGGAAACGAGAGCAATGTGAAAAGGGTACGAGCTGAAGATAGTGAATAGTACGAGGAGAGAGGTAGGGAGAGGGTGGCTGAATGTGCGCGGGATTAGCCTTAATGAACAATTTAGCGTTCATATGGAGGAGGATGGAAGTATAGGCAGGCAGGTATATTTTTCTGTTTACTGAATCATCAGCATTCCCCATTGTATATGTAATATTGCATGCTTCTTTTACAATTTTTACATTATTGTTTTGTATGCAACCGAGCGAAGTGACGCCGCGGTAACATATGCGACTCGCATTCAGGAGCTTTCGGGTTCAAGCTGCTGAGGCCGATCAACCTAACCGAAGGTTTTTTTTTTGCACTTTTTCTCGGTCGCTAGGCGTATGCTGGCCTGGATAATTTGATAACTTTCCTATCATCCATTTCATGATTAAATTTTGCTTTCCTTATTTTTCACCGCCATACCAGGCATTGGGATGATCACCCATCCTGTATATGCCTTGGTCTATTCATCCTCGACAGGCTATTGACTCAAAGCATTGACTTGTAAGTCCTGGGGGGCGTAAGTACCACAAAGAGGAGGGCAATCCGTTAAAGAAAAATGAGAAGTTAATAACTTACATCACGTAATAATACAGAAAGTATAAATTAATCCTATTATTATTTATCTATACCAGGTGGCTCAACTGCGCCGTATTTTACGTGTGTGTATATCCCTTCTTGCGTTAAAAGAGTTGCAGAACTCAACGGGACAATTCCAAGCAAACACAGGTCAGTGAGTAACTGCCGCAATACCGTGAGGTACCTTCGTTCTACTGCTCTTACTAATCAATGAAGAAGCGGTTCCCGGTCTTTAAGAGACAGTTCCCATGTACAATCAGTGGTGATAGACAAGAACAGTGTAAACGGACCGAAAACGTCTTAGAATGTTTTCCCACTTCAGTTACAGAGACTTTATTTTCCAGGGAATAAATCCACTTTTTGGAGTGACAAATAATTAATGTCTTTATTTGAACTATCAATACCCGCCCATAGCTATTTTGTAAGTTGTCTTTACGCTGTTCTTGTCTAACATTATGGACTATATGCATTGTGGAGTTAAATCAAAGCATTAAAGTGCCGTAATGAGAACCTTGCAAACATGAGGGCATGTAAAGTGTATCACTGTCATTTGTTTATCTACTACTACTATTATTATTATTATTATTATTATTATTAGTAGTAGTAGTAGTAGTAGTAGTAGTAGTAGTAGTAGTAGTAGTAGTAGTAGTAGTAGTAGTAGTAGTAGTAGTAGTAGTAGTAGTAGTAACAGTATCACGGACTATCCTCATAGTAGAGTAAATCAAAACATTTAAGCGCCGTAACGAAGACCATGCAAACACGAGAGCACGTACTATGTATCACTGGTATTTGTTCCCCAAATTTCGTTATTATTAATATTATTATTGTTGTTGCTAGTGATTGTTGTTCGTATTATTATTCATTATTATTACTAATACTATTAAGCAATATACGCACAGTAGAATAAATCAAAACGTTGAAACATCACATCTGCGCCTTGAGCTAAAAGTAAACAGAATAGGAAGCAAACTAGTACTTACGCAGTTCATAGCGTTAGTAATGTAAACAGCGTTGCCGATGTTTGCTTCATTCTACTGCTTTGTTTCACTTAAAGCGATTTAAAGGTCCTTATTAGAACTAGGGACCTATTGTTTTGTTTCATAACCAACGAAGCTTGTTTTGAACACATGTCACTCACGTGCCATAAAGAGGCATTTAACATTTTGATGGAGCAGAATACAGAAAGGAATACTATCGTACCGCGCTTGCATAGTACTGTCTGATCAGCCCAATGACCATCCGTCTTCCTCAACCACAGCCCATGACGTTAAAGGTTGTTTTACTTCAGACGAAGCAAAAGGATCGGTCATTAAGTTGAGAACACCAGTGATCAGATGGTTGATATTACTGGTTCAGCAACTAATACAATAGTAACAGTAATAATAATAGTAATAATAATAAAAATAGGGGTGCAAATGCCGGTGAAACACACTACGTGCTCTGTTTGCATGGTTTCCGTTACGGCGCTTTATTATGATTCACTCTACTATACGTATAGTGCGTAATAATAATAATAATAATAATAATAATAATAATAATAATAATAATAATAATAGCTAGCAACAATAATAGCAATGACTAGCAATAATGACAACAATATTAATAATAATAAAAATAAACAAACGCCAGTGACACATATTACGTCCTGATAATGTCTTATCTTGTCTTTGCATGGTTTTGTTATGGCACGTTAAGGTTTTGATTTACTCTACTATGCAATCAGTAATAATAATAATAATAATAATAATAATAATAATAATAATAATAAAAAAGGGGAGCAAATGCCAGTGATACACATAACGTGCTCTCGTGTTTGCATAGTTTTCGTTACGGCGCTTTAATGTTTTGATGTACTCTACTATACGAAAAGTACGTAATAATAATAATAATAATAATAATAATAATAATAATAATAATAATAGATGAACGAATGCTATTGATACACATTACGTGCTCTCCACTTTGCATAGTTTTCGTTACGGCGCTTGAATGTTTGGAGCTACCTTACTATGAGCATAGTGCGTAGCATCATTATGTAATAATAATAATAATAATAATAATAATAATAATAATAATAATAATAATAATAATAATAATAGGGGACAAATGTCAGTGGTACATTTTACCTGCTCTCATGTTCGCAAGGTTTTCGTTACGGCGCTTTAATGTTTTGATTTAACTCTACAATGCGTGTAATTCGTAGTGTTAGAGAAGAACAACGTAAGCACTATTTACAGGATAGCTATGGGCGAATACTAATAGGTCAAATAAAGACATTTTAATTATTTGTCAATCTAAAAAGTGAATTTATTTCCTGGAAAATAAAGCCTCTGTAACTGAAGTGGAAAACATTATAAGACGTTTTTGGTCTGTTTACATTGTGTATCATCACTGACTCTACACTCTAGTGAAAATCTGGGAACTGCTTCTCAATGAGGGGGATCTGCTAATCGTCTTCGCTGATAAGCAAGAGGAGGAGAACGAAGGTAACTCACACTATTGCCCCAGTTTCTCACTGACCTACGTTTGCTTGGTATTGTCCCATTGAGTTCTGCAGTTCTTTTAACCCACACATGAAATACGGTGCGGTTGGAAATAGAATTCTCTCTTACAAGATTATCTTATTCTAAACTAAATCGAATATTATATTAATGATCCTGTACCAAGGCAACTTCAGGCAGCATACAACACCAATTCAGTTGTTCTGCTTTTTCCTCCTTTGTTAACCCAGCTTATAATGCTAATGATCGGATAAACTTCTTGAATGCTCTCAAAATTTATCTGCGAATTCCTGATTTGTGACTGGCCAAATACTTCCATTATTGTCTATAATCTTTGATCAATTTTGTTCTTTGTTGTTTTGTATCCTGACATTAGTAGGTTAAATGATTAGTGGTTTCCGTTGCTCTGTAGTAAGTATATGTTGGATCGTCTATTGTACGGAATCCACGAAGATATGATTTAGTTTTACTATTGCCTGAAACTATTGTTATGCATTCTGGTGTATTTGGTAACTTCTGACTGATGGAAAGAAGGATTTACTTATTATTCCTTTAGTTGTGTTATTCCAACTCATCCGCCACTCCTGCAATCCTAATTCTTCAATTTGCATTTTGATTGTAGATTTCGGGATCCTGTGGTGGATGATTTTTCTGTGTTCGTCTTTATAAACTTGTTTTGCTAGTCTGTCTGCTAACACAGCCATTCCTATGTGAGGTTTCACCTAGCTGAAATGCATTTTTACTGTCATTCTTCCAAGTTTTTAATTATCTTTAGGATATTTTCTGCTGCCAGATTCTGCTTTGAATTGTTGTTCAGTAATGAAAGTGTTTTTTTTACTGTTTGTGGATATTACTGTAGTGTTACGGAATTTGGTCTATCCTGAACAGTGTCGACTTCTTCCAGAGCTTTAGTTGCTATTTGCTCCGTTTTATTGTTAAACCACTTCGGATCTAATCTATATTTTTAGTTCTCTTACGACTGTTTCTCCTCTATATACTGCAGAAGCTGCTGTAACCTTATCTTTTGTTTTGCTGCCTTCTGTATAGATTGTTATTTCATATTCTGCATTTTCTTTCTTTCTTTAATATACGTCTTTTCAGCTGGATGGCTCCAGCTTGTGAAATGTAATGGTGCATCATAGTGTCTTCCTCCCGTGTTTTTATTCGTACTCCTGTATTTCCCTACGAATAGTGATGAATAGTGATGTTGTTCGCATGAAATGATTCTATATGCCTCGGCTTGTTTAATGTTAAATGGAGGGTCTAATGCCAGAGTGATAGTTGATTCCAAAAAGTTGATTCTGAGATAATAACCCTTCAAAGATTTATATGAAATAAAAAGATCTACAATATAATCTTATGAATTTTATCAAATTCCTTGTTCACTTTAGACTTGCATAGGTAAACAAGGTACCTCATGCACTTGCTTTAAGACATCTGTTAACTAAAATAATACCGGTTTGGTTCACTTTTCCATAAGAAATGTACTGAGAAACAGCTTACTACAAGAAAACATGATACAGAATTAGTAATACAAGTATAAAATCATTAAAATTAAGTGTTTATAGCTGTAATGAGAATAAAACAATTGATATTTTAATATGAATACTAAGGCACAAATAAATTCTTACATGCTCAGCCTTCTCCAGGCTCATCATCTGCATTATTTTTATCAGTATCTTCGTTGTTGTGGTTATCTGATTCACCATTTACTATGATACTGTTATAAAGTGCATGATAAAGTGGTGGAATGAAACACAGTATTGACTAGAAATGCTTTTTTGGGGGAGCCGTAATTCCATTACCTTGTGGAAAACGTAAATCCAACATAACGTTTAATAAACTTATTGATCGTGCTTCCAGTCTCTTCTGTAAACCAATGGTGTAATAAGAAACACCTTCATTTTAAGTATACTTGTATTCCATTACAAATGGATTACTTTAGGATATTCTAATGAATTCATCTTTCTGTCCTCAAAACTTTTTTCTTTTGGCAAGAATAGATGTTATATTGGCAGAAGAATAAAAGTCATTTCTTTCCAGTTGTACATCTTTAAATGCTATCTTCTTTACTCTATTGTGTCTTTTAACTGATCTTAAATGATTATGCCTCATTTTACTATCAGTGTGTCCAAAATCAGTAACATTGTGCAGGAAGCTATGCCCATAAGAATGCCGACAAGGAATAGCAAACTTATGTTTAATTTATTTTATTTTTGTGTATGGATCTTGAATTGTGTGTATGAATAATGAAACCACTTTAAGTTGCTATTTTAACCACCACATAAATCTGACCAGAGTACCACTTTCTGTTTGATCTCATTGTTCTTGAAATACTCGATGAAACAATAATAAATTTCGTCTGGACCACGTCCACCAATTACTTTGTGCCACACATGCATGGTCCCTTTACCCGTGGTACAATGAACAACTCCAAAATTAAAACATGGAAGTTAGGTCATAGTAAACAGCTCCAGTTGAAACTTTGGGCAATGAAAACGACTTTTGGAGACCAAACGTTAATGCAGCGCACTCCCCTCTTAAAGCTTTATCTTTACCTTTACTCATTTCTGTTCCGGCTAACTGCCTTTCTGTGATGATATTCTCTCTGGACTTGTGCTAGTTGTGGCTATTTTTCTTTTCAATAACTTACCGCTTCATTCTCGATAGCTTGAAGTTTTATACCTAATGTTTTACAGGTTTTGCATGTGTCTTTGTGTGGGGGTTTAAACAAAAGTTGATGTTGTAAAATATTTTCTCATGTGAAGGAGTGAGGCATATTTTTTGTGTTAAATTATTCTACTTGGTGTTTTTCTGTGTACAATCTGTACATACTGCTTAAACTTAGGTTTTCCTTAAAAAATCTTATTAGGGTTATCCTCCCTGCAGTGATGACTTCTGTATGATGGAAATAAAACTGTAGGACGTTTTGCCATATCAATATCCTCCTCCGGAAGATTTCACCCTTGCTGCTGAGACGAGACAGAGCAAGATGGCTCGGCGATAAAGTCTGTGGCCCGTATTTTGGAGGTCCCAGGTTCAAACCTTCGGGGCCGATCAATCTGACCAAAAGCGTTTTCGGGTTTTTCCTCGGTCGCGAATTTTCCTGTCATCCCTTTCATCACTACATATCATTTCCTTCTTTTTCGCCACCATCCCAGGCATTGTGCTTATCACCCATCCTTGCTATGATTTAGAGTTTGCTTGCTCCTCGACAAACTACAGACCCAGGCATTGGCTTCTAATTCCTTGGGAGTGCAAACCCCACAAAGAGGAGGGTAATCAGTCAAAGAAGAAGAACATGCTGCGACGAAACTACTAAACTCTGTGCTGTTTGATGGCCACCAGTTCCATTGCCATTTCGATTTCTGGGAAATAAGTTCCGCACTATTTGGGAATTTCAAAACTATTCCTAAATAGAATTTATTCTAGTATCTTTGCTCAAATAAAACACAAATATATTTCCGAAAGAAGGGAAGCTTATGTTACTAAACCACACTGTTTTGACCTATGTTCCATAACATTGTTTATCGTGGATTCTACTATTTTCATTTGTTTCTTCCTTATATAATATAGAGTAGTTAAGTTATATTCGAACCCACTCGCGGCGTCTCTTTACTGCGTGAGACAGCCGGCAGAGCCAGACTGAAATTCTTACCTTATAATAGAAGCCGGAAATGTTTACCTTCTGCTCTCTAACAGGCAGCATATCTCGTGTAAATATCCACCCTCACTCTCCGAAGCTCAACAGCAGGAATTCTTGTGATTTCTTGCACAATGTTTTCTCTAAGTTCCTGTAGTGTGCGAGGATTGGAACGATACACTTTGTCTTTTAAAGAACCCCATAAATAAAAATCACAATTCCTTAGCTCAGAAGAACGAGGGGCCACAAATCAACACTAATTATTCTGTCATCAAACACCACACTAGTATACTTAGGCGTATTCTGGAGCAACGGGGTATTCTCATCAGGACAATAGGATTAATGACCCTTTGTTCTATGCCGCGGGCCACGCCCCTCGTTAGTGTGCTACTGAGACCGCCAGTCAGAGACCACCGAACAATGGGCAATTGTTCCCTACGCAGGCCACACCCCTTTGTCCTACTACTAACGCCGCCCGCCCGAGAACCAGGACAATAGGCTATTGTCCCAGTCGCGTGCCACCACCCCTCCTTAAATCTAAGGAAGAGGTTTAGGCCAGACAGACACCGCCAATTAAAGTTTACAAATGTTTTGACACCTTTTGTCGATAAGGTGCCTCACTCACGCAAACACGCGTGCGCCCACGCGAATCTTTGTTCTAAAACTTATCTAGGCGTTTACTACGAGTGTATAATTATTACGACCAATAACACTTGTTTAATTCTGCTTTGAGGGAAATTTTCGGGCTTATAAGAATATCACATCTCTTAGATGAATTAAAAATGCTTGACTAAAAGGCAGAGTTAGCGTAAATAGCTACCTCGAAAAAATACGCAAGACGCTAACGTATTTTAAAAGTGATATTTTTTCGGAAGCCTAAGCGTATACTTCAGTTCTTGCCAGCGATCTCACGCTGAATGAAACAGGTCATATCGACACGGCTCTGTTTTACCTGGCCTGACCAAACTGCCAGCCAGTCCCCCCGCTCGTATACTGCTCTCTGCCTGGCACGGTGGTAAGGTACGCTTGCATACCCTGCTTGACCACTTCATGCATGAAATAAACATTGCTGCAAGCCTTTCATGATATGCCTTTAACATTCAAAGAAAAAATAACATTGATAAGGCGAGCGTAAATCATTTGAAAGGAGCATAAGGAAGTACCCGCTTTAAGATTTTCTTTCTAAGCCTTGTTCACACGTGGGGTTGGCTCTGAAAAAATAAATAAATATGAAATATGTGGCTCTCTAAACAGTCAGAACAACAAACCATTCCCTTTGTTGTTCTTTTAATTAACACCAGCTAAAGAGCGTTCATAAATAATACTGTTTTTTTTGTATTCCCGCAACAAAATGAAAAGCCGCCTGTAACATATTCGTGATTGTTTAGCCACACTGCGAACCACTGAAATTCGTTTTGCTCGCAGACGGAAGGTTTACACCACTTTACGCTTGACTTGATTTTAAGGAAATTTAAAAGGTGATAGAATTGAAAGACAGAACTCGGTGTAAATATATATAACATGATGCGCTGACTTTAAAACATACAATGACTAAAGCGGTATTGAATACCAGCGGGAATCGAACCCAGAACTCAAGCGATACCAATGCTTTTATGAATTCGAACCATTGGGAGCGCTTCAAATATAAATTTGATATCCGTTTTTAAAATCTTTTTTCCAAAAACGAACACCAGCGTCCTTCGAGAAATGCGCCAACGATTTATACTATTGTTTATACATCCCTGGCAAAATATGTTGTATACGCCCTGACTTTGGGGCAAAACAGTTCTCGGAAAAATCCCGATTTCAAGATATTCATAAACATAGGTCTTTACGGACTTAATGGGCGAATTTCCAAACAGCATACTCTGAGGAAATAACAGGTCCATATACCTGTGAGTGCTTTAAATATAACATTTGAGTGGGTTTTTAGCAATACTCGTATTCAAAGCAATAGCCTAGTGTTCGGTGGGGAGAATTAAAAAATCATAGAGAAGACTGATTCTGATCGGTAATATTTAATACTGATTGAACACCGGAACTCAATCGATACAAAGCCTTTCCCCATGTTTAAAAATTATGGGATCCCTACATCGCTCCAGGAAAATTATATCAAGAGAAACAATACTTTATTTTTCATTATTTTATGCTAAAACCATAGTTAAATAATAAGTGCAATACGTTATTTATAAATAAATAATTAAATATGAGTCTCCATAAACTGACGCGGGCAACAAACCATGTTTGTAAAGAAATTTAAAAAGGTGATGTATGTTTGTCTATAATACCTAATGGAGCAGGTGTGAACAGGTTTAGACAGGGGCATTCGACTATCTTTGAACCGCGGGTTACAATACATTATCTTTAACAAAGGCAGCCTTAAAATGAAATATGTCAGTCTTAAGACTAAATGTAAATAAACAGGAGTCTAGGCACCTTAAATCGTGCAGACACTCAAGCTAAAACACAGGAGCTTTCAAAACAGACATTCTTCTCTTAGAAAATAAATAATAATCGCAAAAAGGTGTAAATAATATAGGGAGGGGACTTCAAAGCATGCCCTGTCGAAAGTTATGTTGAGGACTCTAGCAGAGAGGTCAAACCATGGGAGGACTTCAAATATAAATTTGATATCCGTTTTTAAAATATTTTTCTAAGGATGCACACCAGTGGACTTTGAGAAATTCAACAAGTTATACCATTGTACAACCCTTGCAAAATATGTTGTAAACCCCTGAGGTTGGGGTAAACCAGTTCTCAGAAAAATCCCGCTTTTAAAAGACAGTCATAGCCGCACGACGTTACGGACTTAAGGGGACCTAGGACAGATTATATGATTTTTTACCATTTTTTTCAATCTTTTTAAAATTTCGTGTGTTGATTTCCCTCATTCTAAATAGCATTATGTGTAAATTTCAATAAAATTGATGAAGTAGTTTTTCAGATATGAGTTATTTTCTGTTTTTCATATCACCATATTTGAAAATTATTAAATACTCCATGCGGGACAAATTTTATTTTTCATCAGTACGACTTTGCCACATTAATATTTGAACTCCTTACAAATTATCCTAGTATGCTTTCTTCATTTTGTGCTTTGAATAACAAATTATTAATTATAATCATTAATGCAGACATTAGAGCCTAAAAACTAAACATTTAAGGATTAATAGCCCACTGTATCCCAGTTTTACACAGTAGCGCAAAAATGATACTACAACTTCTTTAGATAGAACTGTAGAACAATTATGCCAAGTTTCATGCAAAACTAAAGAAAACTGTCCCGCATGGGACATTTGACATATTGAAAAATGTCCTTCTGAGAAAACTTAAATTTTGTATTGAAAACATTTATACAGGCTAATGTACCTGGTGTAAAGGGTTAAAATTGTCCAGAACCATAGCTCTTTCCCTCCTCCTTCTCCTTAGCCTCTTCTACTTGCAATTTCAACACCTTCTTCTTCTTTCTGGTGGACTTCTGCTGTTGTAATATGGAGCGGCGACTTTCTTACTTTCTGCGAGAATCTCTTTTCAGAGTTATTTTTCTTCCTATTCCAGTAATTTCTTCTCCAGTTGAACTGGCTTTTACTTATTCTGAATCAATGCATCTCATATTATATTAAAATGGCGTCAATTACTGCTATGTCTAACCTTATCCAGGAAACAAAGGGTTCCTTAGAACACATTCTCCAAATTGAAGAATGCAAACTTTCATTTGCATTCTGAGTTCCACCTTGGGTACATGTTGACAAAAGTTCATTACAGGCTAGTATTTGGTACAATGGTAGTATTTTACTAGTATAGCAGAAGAAAACTGTATAGACATAACCTTATGGCTTTCTGACTTTTTTTCTTCTGCAATACTTCTGTTGTAGAAGCACCATTTATCTTTTCCAGAAGGACATTTAATATGCTTTGGGCTTTCATCAGTAGATGAGCAATGATACAAAGTAGCATAGATGGCAGATTTCATCCTATCAACATCAGGTAAATTAGATACAATGGCATTCCTATAATAATTGGTTAACTTGACAATATTAGCTTCTTTTAGTGTTCCTGGTCCTCGCCCACCAAGTTGAGTGCCTTTTGCTTTCCATTCCTGTACCAAATTCCGTAATCCTGTATCCATCCTCTTGGCAATATGGTTAACACACTCTTCTTTTATTATTGTGGTATCTGATCCATATATAGCCTCCTTTGTATGAGGTGAAGGAATGTTTTGGCATCACCGTCAGATAATAGACTTGTGTAGCGCATAGAACACTCACTTACAGACCTCTTCTATAAGATACCTGCTGCAAAAACTTCCATAGCAACAGATGCACCGGAGTAATTCTTACAGCATTCTCCAGGTATACTTTTATGTCCTCTAAGCCATATGTTATACTCTCGAGTATCTTCTCCCAGTTCATTTTGAGAGAGGACACACATGGGGCAATATTTTGATAAAATTTCAAAGTCAATGACTAATTTAGTTAAAATATCAATTACTATCCCTATCCCATATAGAGATCTGAATCCTCGCTTGTGCCAGGTTCCGTCAAATGACACAACTGTATCTATTACTTTCTTATTTATATTTCCAGTATTCAGATCCTTATGGGCTTTATGCACTGCTTCTCTTGATTTGGAAAGAAATTTTTTTCTTATGGTCTCTGATTCATCTGCTAAGGCATGCATATGCTCACTGAATGTTTTATAATCTATTATATTCAAATCCATGATCATGCAAAATCTTTCCATTGTTCTGTGATCACCACCAATTTTTAAAAATGACTCTATACATCTTCTGTTTACATCAAAAGAAACCTTTTTACTTTTGGAATCAGTCTTTACTTTTGGGCTGGAGTAAACATCTGAAAATGCCGTGTCACAATTCTTACATTTCACAGTAAGCTTACATGCTAGGCCCTTATTTTCTCCTGTTTCAAAAATCAAAGACTTTTCCCCACATTCATCACATACTATATTACTACTTAGCTCATTCAAAACTTGTGAGTGAATTAAAATGTATTTATTTTCATATAGGTTAGGCTGTGTAAGTGATGTTTCAAAATATCTGAGCTTTTTGTCACTGGCAGAAATTCTTTCATGTGTATTGGTATGTGTGGGTAATGTATTATGTACAACAGAAGTAGATTCTGAAATTTCTGTGCTACTATTTGAATCAGATAAAATACTTTTGTGATCACATGGCAATGTTGATGGGCCAGGTTGTGATTCTATAGTTTCTTTGGGAACACCTTTCCATCTTTTTTCAATATTTTTCAGTCTTTAGCTTCCTTTTACTCATCCTGCCTGTGGGTTTCCTCCAACTTGCACTTAGTGTATGCATTTCAATTACCAATACATAAACTTGAAAGATACTGATAGTAATAACCTCACAAAACCAAGCTGCATGTAAACATAACACATAATTGTTTAAAGCTTATACAACAGATAAAATCTTACACATAAATTCTTAAAATATTTAAATACTATAATAAAAATATATCTTAATGGTGTGAGTTGGCTGTATATTATGTTTCTAAAACATTCGGCTATATTTTGAACTCTTATGAAGATGAAGTTTTGTTGTAGTTACAGTAATGAACACCAGATGGAAGCAACAGCCAATACATACTGACTATAGTGCAAATTTGAATGATTTTTTGGAAAGAAAGTAACTATCTTGCAAACGAGAACAAAAATGGGCGTGGCAGGCATTTAAATTTCCGTGCAATGGTTTTTAAAAACGGCTACCAAATCCTTTCAAAAGGTGCTTATCAGCATAAAAAGCATTTAAATGTTTGAATAACATTATAAAGAGTTAATTTTTGCAGAAATCAAAAAATTGAAAATGTTGGCCATTTTGACTCAAAAATCTGCCCTAGGTCCCCTTAATAGACGGATTTCCAAACGGCACGCTTCGGAGAGATAACATCTCCATATACCTGAGAATTCTCCAAATATAACACTTGAGTGGATTTTACCAATTCACGTATTCAAAACAATAGCCTAGTGTTCGGTGGGGAGAAATAAAAAATCATAGAGAAGAATGATTCTGATCGGTAATATTTAATACTGATTGAATACCGGAACTCTATCGATACAAGGGCTTTCCTCATGTCTAAAAATTATAGGATCCCCACATCGCTCCAATGTGATAATAAACAAATAGCCTGCTTATCTGCGGCGGTCGCGTGTCTACTTCAGATTTGAGAGGTCCCGAGCTAGAATGTCGGTTAGGTGAGTTGCCGGATAAGGGAAAACCAACCCATTAAGCGTCTTTATAAGCGTAGGTGTATATTGCGTGTTTTAAATGATTTCTCATTTGTCTGAAAAGACCATACTTATCGGAAAAAACCTCTCCACACGGATGGTGCTGTAAATATCCTGACTTGTTTAGACGCATTTACTTATACGCCTATCAAATACAGGAACTGTTTGTATGATACCGATAATAAACTGATTTTTATGGAATGTTAAACAAAGAAATAGGATTTGGAGGGGATGATAAGAAGACTATTGTATTTAGAATTAAAATGGGAGAAAGAACTTAAGCACCTCTTCATTTCTAGGACATTCTCTTAAACATATTCAATAGGGGCGAACCAGAGCCAGATGGGGAGGTTTCCTTGTGTCGGAAGGGGCTTCATAGTTTAATCTTGAAGAAAGAAGATCCGTAACTAGGACCGTCTGTAATCAAGATAGTTCTCTAAGACTACAACGCAACTAAGGTCATTTGCGTGTAACACACTAACTAATCGAGCGGAATGTTTCTGGCGATATCGTCTGTGGTCCGCATACGGAGGTCGCGGGTTTAATTCACACAGGTGACACTCCTGACCCCGGTTTTTTTTTTGCTGTTTCCGGTATTATTTAATGCTGAACACAGGTTTCCTATGGGTATGGTGTATAGGGCCTGTATATACAACGCTGTAGTGAAACATCCGTAGAGGGAAGGTCATTCGAGTGTACCACATCAGATATTTTCTTTGTGTATTATGGACATATGTAGGGATTTTTAAGTAATACTTTATAATAAATTAACTATCGCAATTATTTCTAAGTATTATTCCCTTTTCAATGCACCAATCAAGTTTATTATTATTATTATTATTATTATTATTATTATTATTATTATTATTATTATTATTATTATTATTATTATCGTCAACCTTAAAAAACAAACATTTCCTAGGGTATGGTGTATAGGCCCTGTATATAAAACGCTGAACTTAAACATCCGTAGATGGAAGTCCATTCGAGCGTATCACATCACATATTTTCTTTATGTGTTATGGATACATGTAAGGCTTTTTAAGTAATACCTTATAAGAAATTAACTATCGCAATTATTTCTAAGTATTATTTCCTTCTTCAGTGCAGCAATCAAGTTTACTATTATTATTATTATTATTATTATTATTATTATTATTATTATTATCGTCAAGAAGATTTATCTGTTTATTCCATTTAAACACACTAATGTTTCGGTCCTCATGTCTAAAAATTATAAGATTCCTACATTGTTCCAGGAAAACTGTATCAAGAGAAACAATACCTTCTTTTCATTAGTGACACTAAAATTATAGTTAAATAATACATACAATACGTTATTTTTACAACCTTATGTATGAGCTTGGAGTCCCAGGTCATGGCATCCTACGACAGTACTCATCCTCATATCATGATAGAATAACACTTGGGACGCAGTCTGGTGCTTCAAATATAATACTTGAGTGAATATTTTGGTAATCTAATAATAAACAATGAATTTTAGCAATACACGCATTCAAAAAATAATAGTCTAGCGTTATATGCACAGGAGGATTTTCCCTACCGCCATATTATCGCATGATTCCGGAATTCCCTAACTGGTTTAGACGCATTTATTTTATGAAATGTCTCCTGCGTAAGACTAGCTCCCCTACATGGCTCCTTAGAAAATATGTTTCTACTCTAATAGTCAATCAGATCAACTTATTTTATACCGTTACGTCTCTCGTTGCAGTTTTATATGGGGAAAAATGGTACAAAAGAGACAGATTTTCCAGCAATTTTCACTCAGTCTTGCGAGAACACATCGACCTAAGTACTGTTCTTGTTTCTTACATCGCTGTGTGAAATTTCATGAAACATCATGTCTGGTAAGTGGTAAAAGCATCTTATTTACTTTAAAAGTTAACTTATTACTCTCCGCATTTAACTTATAAATGTGTTCTTGTTTTTGACTGTCGGTGTTTATACACAAATAGTGGAACCTTCTACAGTTAATAGCCAGCTGTGTGAATTTCATTTTTCTCAAATACAAGCAGTTTAGTTAGTTATTCAATTTTAAGCAAACTTATTATTCTAGATGTTTAAATAAGGGATATTTGTCGATTTAATTATATTCATTTCTAGAGAAATATACAATTATTTAATTACATTCTTAACGTTTTTGGGGCATTTTTAGAATATTACAAAAAGTCTATTGTGCGAATCATTCGCTCTATTAAAGTAAGTGCCTACATTATATTAAAACATTTAAATCGAAAAATAGCCTCAAAAAGACTTCATTAGTAAATCAGAACCTACTTTAAATTTACACATATTATCATTATTGTGGTTATTATCATTATTATTATTATTATTATATTTTACAAAAAATGTTAATAATCTCATGACTTTCAAATAAATGATTTTTATGAAATACAGTCTCTAATAAAGGATTTGTTTTTCTGTTCCTAATGCAAGGAGATTAGCAACCCAACTTAACAAACTGCCTGGGGATAGCATTTTCCCGACTGTTCAAAGACGACAAGATCTTCAGCTAGAGGGGTCTTATAATATAAAAGCCATTAGAAAAATTGATGCGAGATAGGGCGCTAGAGTGGTTGTAGTCTTAGGCGAAATGCAGGTTTTTCTTCCAGCGAGATATTCAACCCTAACAAGCGAACAGTTGAAGGAAACGCCCGGGAAGTTTAAAATTGTATATCACGGATTAGTACCAACTGGCAAGTTTAAGACATGTAAATTGTATTTTCTTCCTGTTAAGGTTTGCAGAAATAATTCAGCTAACCCTTCAATGTTGCATTTAGAGTTACAGAGTTTATAAATACACGGCTCACTAGGACAACGTTTGTCTAAAGTATGCATCTCTGTTTTAAAAACAAATATGTGTAAATAGCGTCTAGGTTGTAGTCTGGGCGAGGACATTCAAAAAGAAGTTTAATAGTCCTTTCAGTGATTCTTTACCTCAAAGCATATACTTACAACAAGCTGAAAATAATTTGAATGTGTGTTACAGGACTACAAGGGCGAAGGTAAATGAAAACGAAGAAATAGTTAGTGTAAAACAACCATAAACAGAAATGTAGTAGGAACATTCGCAACAACGTCCAGTGATGTTATTCAATGATGAATTGCAGCACCGGGCAGCATGGAACCTGCAAGAAAAAACATTTGCGTGTGTAGAACATAGCAATAATATAAATTATTTGCTTATTATTAGGGCAAGGATTTTTATGATAGGGCATATATTTTTTGGTAGGACTGATATGCTCCTTAAATACATATAAATGCTTCTTATGAAACAGCGGAATGAATTAACCTAATTTGTTAAGTCATATTTTTGCATATATGGCCATTTCTCTCTGATAGAGCATATTTTAGTAAGTAAATGGTCATATTCGTCATATTTTCACTATTTCGAGAAGAAAAGAACTTTCTCGTGTAATTCATTTCTTCCGTGTTACATTTCTCAGAATTGCGCACCTCATTTTGTTTCCTGGAAAATGGCAAGTATCTACCCTCCTTCCCTGTTTTCTTCGAATTCACAATATGGACTTCACCCTTACGCATCAGTGAGTTTGTGTAAGCTATTGTCACTCAATGAGCAGGTAGCTGATTAAGTCATTCTGGACCCTGGACTGAGATAAGTGTCTAATTCACTCATTGTGTTATTCAGCCTTATTGAAGTCGTAAGCGTGTGCAGTACAGTTCAGAAAAAAATGCTTAAAGTGAAGCAAAATGTTCAAGTAAAACTAAAACAGTTTGTGTTCCAATATGGTGAGAAAGTATTTTCAAGTGATGGTAAAATACTGTATTGTAAACTGTGCGACGTAAGAGTAACTGTGGAAAAACCTTTAACGTTCAGCAGCATGTGGCAACAGATAAACACAAACGTGGAGTACAACGGATTGAAAATGAAAACACACTACAGCAAATGCTCCTAGGGGAATCCCGCCGGTCTTATTCAGCATTCTGGGAAGAACTTTGTACAGATTTCCTTTGTGCTGATATTCCCTTAAGTAAACTAAACCATCCAAAATTACGTGAATTCTTAGAAAAATACACAGGCAAATCTCTTCCTGATTCTTCAGCCGAAGCTACGAAAAAACAATACAACAAATCAGACAACAGCTTGTAAATAAAACAATTTGGGTATCAATTGATGAAACTACAGACTCTACGGGAAGATATATTGCAAATGTCATTGTGAGAACTTTGGAAGAAGATGGTCCAAGCGAAAAGTTTGTAATAAACTATGAACATTTAGAAAAAGTAAATTTTTCCACCATTTATAAGTTGCTCGACAGATCTATGGGAGCCATATGGCCCGAAGGTATTAAGCATGACAATGTACTTCTCTTCGTAACGGATTCTGCACCTTATATGGTGAAAGCTGCCGATTCTCTAAAAGCATTGCACAGTAAAATGGTGCATGTGTCTTGTTTAGCTCAAATTCGTAGTAAATTCAGTGACATTGACAAATTTATTGGGTGTGTCAAAAAGGTATTTTTGAAAGCCCCTTGACAGGTTGCAGCATTTAAGTTGTTAGCTCCAGACATTCCCGTGCCACCATCTCCCATTTTGACAAGATGGGGGTCTTGGATTGATGCCTGGAACTATTACTGCCAGAACTTCAAGGTTGTGAAAAGCATCATTGATTCATCCGATAGCAGTGAAGCTACTGCAATTGGACGAGCTCAAGAATTAATGTCCAATGGTGAAATTTCAGGCAAACTTTCATATATAAAATCATATATTGGATTTATTCTTGCTGTCAAAACTGCATTGGAGGAATCAGAAGTGCCACTAGTGAAGCAGATAGAACAAGTGAAAAAAGTTGTGAATAAATTAGAGGGTGTTTGTAGTAAAGTGGGAAAAGAAGTGTCAAAGAAAATGGAAAAGGTGTTAGCAAAAACCGAAGGATATCATACACTGTGTTCCTTTTCAATGATTTTGTTGGGTGAAAAGTTCTCCCTTAATCACTCAGATTTAGATTCAAATGATATTGTTCATTTTAAATATGCTCCTCTTGTGTCAGCTGAAGTAGAAGGAGCTTTCCAAAGTACAAGGCTTTGTTGGCTGACAATAGGAAATCTTTTTCATTTGAAAATTTTTACAAGGTATTCATTGTGTATTGCAACTCAGAGCTTATATGAAGTAGAATGAATATGTAAAAAGCACACAGGTTAACTATGTTCCTATAATGTTAATAAAAATCATACTGGAATGTCAAATTGCATAGTTTAGCTTGCTTCTCATGTGCATTTTATTCTCAAATAAATAGTTATTTATCAAAACTAACTTACTAATTTATTTACAATAGAAATTTTACCTCATGTTAATATTATTAGGCCATATTTATTATGTTAGTGTGCATATTTTGGTAAATGTTTGGGCATAACAGCATATTCGTTGTGCATATTATGGAGATTTTTAGGTCATAAATATCCTAGCCCTACTAATTATTATTGTTTTTATTGCCAAAACCATTCATTTCATAAATAATTGCATAATTGTTTAAATGAGTATGCAATATCTTAAAACATTAATGCTGCATGAAATCTAAAAAATATTTATTGAACTATTTTTGAAAGACGCTTGAATAAATGGAATCTAGAAGTCAGAACTATCTAATATGTGATGGCTTGATATGATGTGTAAATTAGATTAATAAAAAGAGAACTATATAATATAAACAACATTTATTTTATAAACAGTATCCTATTACAATCCTTCATAAAAACATACATATTTCCCAAAGACAATGATGATAGTCTAGACCTTCTAAACACTCAATTATATAGTCGTATACGTCACAGAGAAGGAGACCTGCTTGTAAACACTTTATCCGTAAAGAATTAACCATCTCAGCAATGTATGGATAATATATTTTAAAAGTAGAAGTTCGTGATAATCATTATATATTTCAAAGTTCTTGTTAATTATCATCGAAATTCATTAGTACCATTTTGGGCCTCTCATGCTATAACTTTAGTTGCTTTCAGCTTACTTATAATTTCTTCAATCTCCATCGTATGATCGCTAATACCAGCCTGTTTCGATGTCATAAGTAACCTCAATATATTTGCCAGTCTATTTGAATTTTCACGCACAGTTATCACTGAATTATCATTATATGGAGACGTCAAATTAGTAAACACACTACTTCCGCTGTATCCAGGTTCCTCACCCGCAGTAGACTCAAGTGACGGATAGAGACCCGAACCGGTATAACATTCTCCTCTACACTTCTTCGGATCTTCAAGCGTAGATATCACTGAATTCTCATTATATGGAAACGTCACATTAGTAAACACACGACTTCCGCTGTATTCTGATTCCTCGCCTACAGGAGACTCAAGTGTAGGAGAGAGAGTCGATTCGGTATAACATCTTGCTCTATGCATCTTAAGTCTTGACAATGAACGATTATTTAAAATCCGACTACACATACAGCATTTAACGACTCGTTTCCCTCCAGGTGTAATGTATGAAAAATTGAGTTTCTCATAAGTTGGTTGCGCCGAATTTCTCTCACAAAGCTCATGCTATATTTGTAAAAGAAATTAAATGAATACATGAATGGTAACGCTCGAAGGAATTAAAAGCTAATAAATGAATTTATAACACGCAACTATGTATATATCTCAGATGAGAGTGGTGAAGGTAACCTCGGCTTTGCATAGCAGGGGGAAAGGATGCTGTCTGGAAACATTGGTCATCCAGACAGCGATTGGTCTCAGAACCCGTAGACGTGAGGTTGGTCGGAACAGACCCAAGGTTCAAACTTTTAAAATGTAGGAACCCAGCCCTTTGATTGTCATGTCTACTGATCCATCCTAATCATGTAACATGACATAACCAACATACGTAAACAGAAGATGCAGGCTGCGAGCAGAGGACGAGGATGCTCTCTGGAAACATTCATCATTCGGACAACGATTGGTCTTAGAGTCAGTGGACATTACGTACAAGGAACAATATCTAAATGTTTAGTTGGCTGTATGCATCTTAAGTTACTAGAAAAAATAGGGGCAAAGAGTTTTTGATTTGCCCTTTGAAGCATTCACAGGTATATGGAGATGTTATCTCTCCCGGAGCGTGTTGTTTGGAAATCCGTCCACTAAGTCCGTAAAGACGTGCGTCTATGGATGTCTTTTAATAGAGGGATTTTTCCGAGAACTAGTTTACCCCAAACTCAGGGACATACAACATATTTTGCAAGGGGTGTACAACGGTATAACTTGTTGAATTTCTCGAAGACCACTGGTGTGCGTCTTTAGAAAAACATTTTAAAAACGGATATCTAATTTATATTTGAAGTCCTCCCATGGTTCGACCTCTCTGCTAGAGTACTCAACACAACTTTCGACAAGGTATGCTTTGAAGTCCCCTCCCTATGTTATTTTCATTTTTTGCGATACTTTTTTCTAAAAGGAGAATGCCTATTTTGAAAGCTCCTGTATATTTTTTGCTTGAATGCCTGCATGATTTAAAGTCCGTAGACCCATGTTATTTACATTTAGTCTAAATACTGACATATTTCATTTTAAGGCTGCCTTTGTTAAAGATAATGTAATGTAAACCGCGGTTTAAAGATAGCCAAATGTCCCTGTCTAAATCTGTATACACCTGATCCATTAGGCATTATAGGCAAACATACATCATCTTTTTAAATTTCTTTAAGATAGTTGCCTGTGTCACTTTAAGGAGACTCATATTTAATTATTTATTTATAAATAACGTATTTCCCGTATTATTTAACTATAATTTTAGCGCAAAATAATGAAAAAGAAAGTATTGTTTCTCTTAATATAATTTTCCTGTAGCGATGTAGGGATTCTATAATTTTTAGAAATGGGGAAAGCCTTTGTATCGATAGAGTACCGCTTTTCAATCAGTATTAAATATTACCGATCAGAATCGGTCTTTTCTGTGATTTTTTAATTCTCCCCACCGAACACTGGGCTATTGTTTTGAATATGTGTATTGCTAAAAACCCACTCAAGTGTTATTTTCTAAGCTTTCACAGGTATATGAACCTGTTATACCCTCAGAGTATGCTGTTTGGAAATTCGTCCATTAAGTCCGTAAAGACCTATGTCTATGAATATCTTGAAAGCGAGATTTTTCCGAGAACTGTTTTACCCCAACCTCAGGGAGTATACAACATATTTTGCCAGGGATGTATAAACAACAGTATAAATCGTTGGCGCATTTCTCGAAGACCGCTGGTGTTCGTTTTTGGAAAAAAGATTTTAAAAACAGATATCAAATTTATATCTGAAGCGCTCCCAATGGTTCGAACTCATAAAAGCATTGGTATCGCTTGAGTTTTGGGTTCGATTCCCGGTGGTACTCAATACCGCTTTAGTCATTGTATGTTTTAAAGTCAGCGCATCGTATTATTTACATTTACACCGAGCTCTGTCTTCCAGTTCTATCACCTTTTAAATTTCTTTGAAATCAAGTCAAGCGTGAAGTGGTATAAACCTTCCATCTGCGAGTAAAACTTTATAAGAATTTCAGAGGTTCGCAGGTGTGCCTAAACAATCACGGATCTGCTACAGGCGGCTTTTCATTTTGTTGCGGGAATACACAAAAAGAGTAGTACTTATGAACGCTCTTTAGCTGGTGTTAATTAAAAGAACAACATAGGGAATGGTTTGTTGTCCTGACTGTTTAGAGAGCCACATATTTCATATTTATTTATTTATTTTGTCAGAGCCAACCCCACGTGTGAACAAGCCTTAGAAAAATATCTTAAAGCGGGAAATTCCTTATGCTCCTTTCAAATAATTTACGCTCGCGTTATCCATATTATTTTTTCTTTGAAAGTTAAAAATATATCATGATAGGCTTGCAAATGTTTATTTCATGCATGAAGTGGTCAAGCAAGGTGTGCAAGCGTACCTTACCTCCGTGCCAGGCAGACAGCATATAGGAGTGGGGGGACTTCCTGGCCGTTTTGTCGGGCAGGTAAAACAGAGCCGTGTCGATATGACCTGTGAGATCGCTGGCGAGGACAGAAGTATACGCTTAGGTTTTCGAAAGAATATCACTTTTAAAATACGTTAGCGTCTTGCGTTTTTTTAAGTAGCTATTTATGCTAACTCTGCCTTTTAGTCAGGCATTTTAATTCATCTAAGATATTTGATATTCTTATATACCCGAAAATTTCCCTCAAAGCATAATTTAGCAAGTGTTATTAGTCGTAATAATTGTACACTCGTAATAAACGCCTAGTTAAGTTTTAGAACAAAGATTTGCGTCGGCGCGCGCGTGCTTGCGTGAGTGGGGTACCTTATTGACAACAACTCTTTTATACCGTGTTAATAAAAAATACTTAGTTGGAATAATTGTATTGATCAATCGAGGACCTGCGTTTAGTTATATTAATCAATCAAAAATACTTAATTGGAATAATTGTATTCATCGATCAACGGCCTGCGTCCAGCCATTTAGGGTGGTGATACCGGGAATCTAGGACGTTAGAACGCAATATAGGCTTTGTTAGGGTTTAAATCTTGAAGTCAATGAGCCTAAATGATGTTATGCATGGACGAATATTACCTGATTGATTGACACAGATATTTAGAACCTTTGCGCCGGGTACTTCACCGTATGTGATGAGAAAACACCGCCAAAGTGTGTCAAAACATCTGTAAACTTTAATCGGCGGTGTCTTTGTGGCCTAAACCTTTTCGTTCGATTTACGGAACGGTGTTGGCACGCGACTGGGACAATAGCCTATTGTCCTGGTTCTCGGGCGGACGGCGTTAGGAGTAGGACACAAAGAGGGGGCGTGTCCTGCGTATGGGAACAATAGCCTATTCTTCGGAGGTCTCTGCCTGGTGGTACCAGTAGCGTACAAAGAGATACGTCCATTAGCGACGAGAACAATACCCCATTGTTCGGCGGTCTCTGACTGGCAGTATCAGGAGCGCACAAAGAAGGGGCGTGGCCCGCGGCATAGAACAAAAGGATATCTCATTACAAACTCAATCGGATTACACCCTTATTAATGGGTTGCATCTTCCTTTGTGGGAACAATAGCCCATTGTCCCCGTTCTCTGCCGGGCGGCCTCACTAGACCATAAAGGAGGGGGCGTGGCCTTTGGCGTGGAACAAAGGGTCATTAATCCTATTGTCCTGATGAGACCAATACCCCAGTGTTCCAGAATCCGCCTAAGTATACTACTCATCTCTCTTATTGCATGATTCTGCAACAGTCCATACGGCTGCCGAATCATTACATGCAATAAGAGAGGTGTTTGATGACAGAATAATTAATGTTGATTTGTGGTCCCCTCGTTCTCCTGACCTAATGAGTTGTGATTTTTATTTATGGGGTTCTTTAAAACACAAAGTGTATCGTTCCAATCCTCGCACACTACAGGAGCTTAGAGAAAACATTGTGCAAAAATCACAAGAATTCCTGCTGCTAAGCTCTGGAGAGTGAGCGAGAATGTTTACACGAGATATACTGCCTGTTTGAGAGTAGAAGGTCAACATTTCCAGCATCTATTATAAGGTAAGAGGTTTAGTCCCCCTCTGCCGGCATAATTTCTCCGGCTACTGCTGTCTGTCTCGCGCAGTAGAGATTGGACGCGGGTGGTTTCGAATATAAATTAACTACCCCATATATAACATTGCAGCACACTACTATTTACGGCAGTCCTAATTATGGAACGGAAAGTATTTTTTCATGAATAATGAATTATATACTAATTCCTTGGAGTAGGCCTGTTTGATCTTTCTCATTTCCTTCAGCCCTCTTGCTCTTCTTCTGCTTCTCCTTGCTCTTCATTTTCCCCTGGATCCTGAAACAAACACCATTTTTTTCTCTGCCTAAAGTGATTGGTAATTAGGTAGTATATGACTAGACTACGAGTTTATAACATAATAGCCGAAAATACGGGATAGGGAGGAATCTATTCCCAAACTTAGTTGAAATATGTGTTATGCCGTTTTTTCATTTGCAGTATTGAAAACCTTGAAGTCTGCAAAGCACTTTCTGCTGCCTTCATTTATACTTAGGTTCCTAATATTGGTTTTAAGTTAATTTTAGTGACTACATAAAATTCATTATATTTTAATTCACATAATATGAAACAGTTTACAGAGAACTGGAAAAAGTATATATTTAATACATTGTTTTCTTTTGCTAAATAGGCGCAGAGATCATGGCATTGTAGTTTTATGGCATGTATTTAAGAGAGGAAGAGACAGCGATTGTAAGAGGTGTTTCGAAAGTAACGAATAATAATTATTGGTACATCTATACTTGTCTGTGGTAAGTTGAAGTAGAGCATTCCACCGAACGGTACAATATCGAACTTTCGGTAGAAAAGCATTCTCAGAAAATCTCAGTTGTGTGTTTGTGTATGTGTATGTGTGTGCGCGTGTGCGTGCGAGGGTAGCCAGATAAACAAAATTTCAGTTTTCCGTTGGACAAGCATGTTGGAAGGGAATGGCAAAAAGGCTGTATTCTCAACTGGTCTCGCTTGTCTGGCCATCAGCTGGCCCGGTGTCATTTCAAATATCATTTTACCTTTATCTTTGCTCATATGACACAGTGATAGGACGGTGAGCATGGTAGCCGCTGACGAGTGAAGGAAAAGAAGAAATTGACATTTTCTTTCAGGATATTTTGTTCAAAAGGGGAGTACTGCACTATTTATGCTAATACTAATGATGATTAAGATAATTTTTTAATGATTATCTGTATAAACATGATATGCCTATTGCATATATTGTCTTAACCGTTACTGTATTAACAAGCAATAATGGCGATGATGATGATAATAATAGTTATAATAGTTATAACCATGTGATAATTATCATACTATGCACTACTTTTCGTTAATTTGACAGCAGAAATTAGCTATGTTTTGAATCCCTATCTCTTTTATGTTCATAAGGAGCTTGTCTTACAACTTAAAACATTAATTATTTAATTCGCATAGCATTTAGGTCATATTTTAAAACTGCAGCGACAGGAATAATACTCCTGTCAAACGTTTCTTACAATTCGTTTCTCATTTCAAATGACGCTGTTTCAAAAATATATCTGAAATTAATTTTAAAAAGTGATCCTGTTGTCATCGAGTGAGACGGTTCCGCTGTAATATATGAGGCTTACATTCGAGGCCCCGGGTTCGATTTCCGTTGGATCGACCTCTCTACCTTGGGATTTGTTTGCGGTTTTCCCTGGTTGTCGGCGAATGCTGGGGTGGATTGTATACTATAATCGGCGCAACAGTTCTAGACACGTGAAAATCTTAATGAGAGCTATGATGCGAGTTGCTTACCAGATCAGGTGGTGACCGGTGGACTGCATACTGCAGGAGTGCGTGGGACAGTCATCGTCAAATATCCACACCGGTTATGCACTGCTTTGCGCTGATAAACTTAGTTATATACAGTATATTAAAATCCACGCTGTAAAAAGCGCTTAATATAAAAAACGCTGTCAATCATTGCCTCCAATTCTTCCACACCTAACAACCCCTCTTCTTCTGCGGAATCACTCACATTATTGCCGTCATCGCTGCTGACACTACTCTCTGCACCATTATCTTGGATGAGAATTCTTTCTATTTGATTTTCTGCAATTCCGTATTTTTCGAAATAATGATTCTTAATTTATTCAACATGTCGACATACATTTTCCCATTCTGGCATTCCAATTTCAGCAAATTGCTGGCGTTATAACTGCTCCACATATTTTAATTTAAAACTCATATTTCTGCATGCCACCCATTTTTTTATATCAGCCCAGATTAATTCGATTGGGTTTAGATCTGGGTGATGCGATGGGAGTCTAAGTACATTATGGCGATGTTGTATTACTATCTGGTCAAGTATGTATGACGTCTGAAGCTGTTTGTTGGTTTTAATTAAGTTATATAGCTTTGTTTTACTCATGCTTTCATCTAAAGCTATATTATGTCTAAGTAACCAAGCTCTCATTTCTTCTTTCAATGAATTTGAGGTAGGTGGTTTGTCAATTGATTGTTGACGCATTGTGAAGCATTGTCGATGACCAGAACAGACCCAGCAGGCATATTAGGTCTCAACATGGCGTTGATTCACTTCATGTACTTTTCTGTATTCATTTCTTGATGAAAATCTCCTGTTGTTTTTGCAACTTGTAAAAGAAGGGCATTTGGAACGAAGCCGATCTCTCCAATAGCATGAACGATAATAAGTATTTGCCCTTTAGCAACAGGAACCTGCAACCTAATTCGCTATCGTCACTCCAACTTTTAGATGCTGTACGACTGCTGTGTATGTATGACTCATCTTCATACACTATAGTATTTTTCTGAAATTTGTAGCACCACCTTAAAAATTAATGCTGATATAAGTACACACTGATATAAGTACATATAAAATTATACTCATTTGGAAAGGTAGAATCAGACTCAAAAATTCAATGCCATAGCCGGGATTTGAACCACGGATCTTAGGCTTTCCGTGCCGTTGGTCTAACCGACTAAGCTATCATGGCAACATTTACTTTTTATTTTATTATTTTTTTTATTTTATTTATTTATTTGTTTATTTATTTATTTATTTTGCTTTTCTGTTAGAGTTCCATTTGATTTCGGTTTCTTCCACTTGAACCCTAAATCTTTAATAATTTTTCTGAGATTTGTAGCACCATCTTGTAAGTTTCTGCTGTGTTTCAGCTGGATGAGCAATCTGCTTATTGTTAGCACAGTTTTTTCTTCCACATAGGAATTGTGAATCGTGCGCCGAATGACACATTCGAAATCGTCTATTTCTGTAATACGTTTAGGGACCTTATGTTTCTTCCCAGGTGTGTCAAATGGTACTCTTTCATCCATATGTTTTTTTCTTATCTTTGAGAACTCTGGAATCGGAACTCGGTGAAACACCAGTTGCTTTGACTACTCTTTCTTTCATTCTCTTTCATTCTCTTAAGGCTTTTGTAGAAATCGGATGAACATATATTTTCTTCCTTCATCTCTGCTTCTTGCTTCATGAAGTCGAGGACATTTGGAATTATTTCCCTACTTTGACTATGTAACACCTTACCACTTAACTTTGAAAACATAGGAGCCATGGTTATAAATATAACAAATATGAAATAAGTACTATTTAGATACTGCAGCTCTCTTTAAAATTACAACCAGATGCAGACACTTTCTATGCAGACTGTATGTGTTACGCACTGTGAGTAAGCAAAGGTATTGTATCGCTTTCGTTGATAAAGCTAAACATAAACCATTTGGCAATCAAGGTCACGAGTCCAGAAGTTTTGCGCGAGTAATACCACTAATTATCTGTAGCCCATTTACTATCATTTAGTTTCCTTATATTTCAAGATCGAAGTATCAGGCGAGTAGATGTTGAGCGTGTGTTGGGTGAGGTGTGTGACGATAGAGTTTGCTTTGAGGTACTGTCTGCCCTGGCGTTCGGTGTGTGGCAGAACCTCAGAGAGAGCTCTCCTTGGGGAAACGTAAGCTCTGAGAGTTCTTGCCGGCTTCAGGATCTAATATCTGCAGACATCGCCGCTCCGGATCTAGTCCTCTGTGTCCTTCCCTTCACCCGCCCTCCTGGAGGTTTCCGTAAGCACATTAGGTCTTCATGTGGGCTTAAGAATCGAACTCCTCCTCTGCCTCCTGATAATCATAACCATCCTTCCGTCAGATAAACTTTTAAACATGCTTAGGAACAGCCCGAAGTTGCAGAATCAGAGACTCACAGATTTTCAAGGTGATATAGAGGAAATGGTGGGGGAGGATCTCAGCACCATTTGTAACTTAAATCATAGCTGAAGCCATTGCATTCCGACTCACTTCCTAATACACCAGATAGACGTACAAATGGTTCTTTTACACTAAACATAGATTTCATAGGATGTTCTCCTTCTCCTTTTTGCACTTTTTGACAACAGTTCATACCTTTGAATATTATAAATCTTCAATTTTAATGTACACGAATAGTTAAATATATATTTTCAGTGTTTACAGTGAAGGCAATTATTTCGATTAAATAATACGTGAGGCAACAAATTTTCATTGCATTTCGTAAAATACTATGTAGTGTGAGATTCATTGGTGGCTTTAGTTTAAATTATAATAATGAACTAACTCCAACATATCAAGTGCAAATAGTTATTTTAGTTTAAAATTAAATATGTATTTATGGTTACTATTAAAGAAAAAGTAACAAGTGCGTAAGAGTTTACGTAAGCTTTACTGCAATTATTTCGCCCACTACTATCATTAGTTAACTTTCAAATAGTTAGTATTTTTTGTTTTATTTGAAGCTGAGTAGCTCCATATGTACAAAGAAAAAGAAGCTCCGGGTGTTAATCTCTATTGGGAGTAGACTAACACAATATCTTCTCTGAAGTGACAAAATAGTGTTAAAAGATACTGATGAGACAATGTTTAGCAGAAAGATTAATGTAAAACTGTTGACGCGATTTTGTTGAAATTTATTCCACATTTAAAACCACTCTATTCTGAAGAGTCAACTGATTTAAGAAGGAAAACTTGCTCTAAGATTCAATTTTGAAAAAATAAAGAAAAAGAAAGAAACGTGCGAAAGAGTTTGTACCCACATAGTAGTTTACAGACTTCCAGGACAATGGACAGGAAGTGGTTGGAGAAGATGCATATTCTGCTCACAATTATGCCTAAGTTGAAACGACAACTGACTAATCTAAATCACTCCTAAATTTCTGAAACAGTTTACTTTCCTGCGCTGGACTATATTTCATAGGAAGTTGTTTGTTTCCTTTAGCCCTTTCCGTCAAGAGCGTATGTTTTTGAAACTTGATACCAATTTCATTTAGAAATGTAGTAACAGGTTAATACTTATTTTCAGATTCTGAAATGGTAAGAATTGTTAAAATTAAGTAATTCATTTACTGAAAATATAAATTTTAATCATATAGCATTAACCACCGTGTAGTATGAGATTCATCTACATCTTTATTTATATTTGCAATTATGATTAAGCACCCAATATTTTTAGCTCAAATGCTCAGTTATGTGTAAAATTAAATATACTACGTTTATTATTGATTAAGGATAGAAAAATGAAATATTGCATTAACCGATATGCGTTTAAGCTTAACGCACTATGATTGCCATTTAAAGAATCATTTAAAATAACTTTCAAACAGTATTGCTTTATTTGATACACACAGAATTAATCTACACATAAAGGAGACTAAGAAAAACCGGATGTTAATCGCAGAGTGGACCTGGACTAACGAAATTAGATATACGTTCTGTATGAAGGAAGAAAAGCAAATTGTGTCATTTCCACGCTTAATATTCGATCCATCAGCGTTTATATATAGCACTATATTAAAGCCTCCTTGGAACGCAAGTGACGAGAGATTAACATATATGTGAGATCGCATCGGCACGGCCTCTCACTGCCCCTGAAAGTGATACTCGCGGTTATCAGGAGTTCTTCCTTCTCTGCATTCCCACTCGTTCCCATCCTGTGATTTAGCAGGCCATGGAAGGGTAAAATATACAGGATTCTGTTTTTTCCAATCCCTGGTTACTATCAAAGTATGAATGCTGTTATCAGGGTATGATTAATGACATTCATATTGCCTGCAAGATATACACATCGAACACTTGGTAATATGAAACCCTCCAAGGCCACCACAGTAGTAAGTAAACGCGGGCATGAGCACACGTAAGAATTTGTTTTAGAACCCGTCATATAAATAAATGGTGTTAGAAACCGCGTATGTAAGTAACGTGTGGGATTACGTGACGTTGGGAGTCTGAGGAGAAGTGTGAAGTCCTTCCATCTCTCTGCGGTCCTCCCTACAGCACGTTATTTCCCCTCGTGAAGTTGTTGATACACTTTATTGTTATGTTGTACAGTTAATGAATAATAAAAATAATTAAAAGCCCAAAAAATGTGAAATTTACACCTGTGTGTGTGCGCGTGCGCGCGTGTGCGCTCACGTCCCCACCACCCGCCCCCCGCCCGCGATTTTTCTTTTTAGTTTTGCTAAAACGAAATGTATGCCTCTGAAAAAAATGCAAGAAGAAGAAGAAGAAGAACCCCGTTCAGAGGCAATGAAGTATATGTCTGAGAAATAAAGACATATGGTCTAAATAATATTCGAGTAATGTGTACGGTTATCTCGTTGCTAAAAGAACTTAATGTATGCTCTGAAATGCATCAAGAACCCCGTTCAGAGGCAATGAACTATATGAGACAAAAAGACATATGGTCTAATAATATTCGAGTTATGTGTACGGTTATCTCGTTTGCTATAAAACTAATGTATGGCTCTGAAAAAAACATCAAGAACCCCGTTCAGAGGCAATGATATGGTCTAATAATATTTTGCTAAAACTAAATGTATGACTCCGAAATGTAAAGAAGAAAAAAACCGTTCAGAGGCAATGCTCTATGGTCTAATAATAATCAAGTTATGTGTACGGTTATCTCGTTATATCAAAAGTTTTGTTTTGCTAAACCTAATGTATGACTCTAAAAAAATGCATCAAAGAAGAAGATATCCCGTTCACACTGGATCAGTAAGAAGGCAATGAACTATAAATAAGAAAAAACACGTAAACGATTTCTAAGGGGCTAATAATATTCGAGTGAGGTGTACCGTTACGTCGTCATAACAAACCTACGTTTTCGAGTCCCCCGCAGCTAAAAACTTGGAATCGTTCATCAAGAAGGCAATGAACTATAAAATAAGAAATCCACGTGAGTGATTCTTCCGAGTCTAATAATATTAAAGAAGAGGAGATCCCGTTCACGCTGGATCAGTAACAGAAGGGGCAAGAAGGCAATGAACTATAAATTCCTACAATTAAATGCTTTAAAAAATCGAAAACAGCCATGTGAATGATGCCTCGGCATATCGAGCTCACAGCTAAAACAAATGTATGTTGTGAAAGGCAACATCTTCTCGTCTCTGTAACCCCAAGGCAGAGAGAAACCAGGATTTCCTTCGGTACGTCAGAATTTATAAATTGAACCTAATGATAGGTTAAGTAAAACTCTGAAAGTAGCGTAAGAAATTGCCTGTAGCAAACAAGGAAGAAACATCACGGATCCTACCTATGCTATAAATATCGTAAGTACTGGGGCCAGCTCGAATCGGTGGACAAGGTAATTTTTTATGTACGAATCTCAGCCAATGGCCAGATAACTGCGTGCGCATACGTGATGGAGAAGGGGAAAAGGCGGAAAAAACTAGATTGTACCATGAAAGTATAAAAACATTGGATATAGTTCTTAAGAAATTAGTACTTATTCCGCTGGACATGTGGCTGTAGCATAGAACAAGTGTTTGTGGGGAGACATATAAAATATGAAAGGGAATACAGAAAAAGGCCATTTGCAAGAGAAGCGCGCCGCTCGTTACAACCCAGGAAAGAACATGAATGGTAAGTGAAAAAATTATTATTTGTTACAATTTCGATCTGTGTGTTTTTTTAATTCGTGTTTTGTACATATACTTCAGTGACCTAAACAATCGATTCAATGTGTCTTTTATTTCCGTGTTTTTTCGTGACCTAAATAATCAAATCCTGTTGAAACTCGTCTGTATGTTTCAGATCAAATCATAAGCCAGCTCAATGAAATTGGAGAAGGCGCTCCAATAGTACCAATAAAGAACCTTGCAGATCTGGAGATAAACCTACCGTTCAAAATAAACAAAGTGAAGACGCTTTGCACAAGATATTGGGAACGCGTCGTAGTAATATTAGATCAGCATCAGGTCTTTCTTCCCGAGCGATTTAAGAGTACGACTACAGAACAGAAAGCCGCTATAAACGAAGGCGGCTATCAGCTTGTGTATATGGGACAAGAGACGCTAGCTAGCGGGTATCGACGTCACAAGATAACTCTTACAAAAACGGTATAGTAAAACAGTTTTCTGCATGTGTTAGCTCAGTTCACAGAAAAGAATGCATCTCGGAAAAGAGAAAAAATTCCTAATGTCATTTTTGCATGGAATAGTTCTAACGTTTTGACCTTTTAAGATTAATTTGTAACCATTTGACATTAATACACTGCATGGATAAGATCTTGTCTTTTGTACGTGCAAAAAATGAATATCTCGAAATTTCAGATTAGAACGATGTTTTATTTTGTAAAAAATGTTACATTTTATAGCCAGTCGATAAAATGAACATATATATGTTATTTATGACTTACTATTTTCACTTCTCAGATCGTTACAATAATGAATTGTATAATTTTCAAACGAGTTCAAACATGCAGAAGAATGCTCAAGTGGAGGAAATACATCTGAAGATGGTGAGTGTAGCTAGCAGAAAAAAACGTGTTATTATCGTTTACATGCGGTTCTATCTAAAAGCGGCTTTCTAAAGTGTTAAAATGGAACATTCTTTCTGTAATATATAAAGCTTTAAATCGCGTTCAAAAAATGTAGTTTTATTCACAGCACTTTTTTTTATAATTTTTTTCAGACACTGCAGTAAAACAAGAAATCCACAGAAAATTCAACAATAGAGACTCCATGACAAGAAAAGGTGAGTTATTGTTTTTTGTGAAAAATATTCTTATTGTTTGCATGTATGTGTTAAACATTCAAAAAATATAACTGGATAATATTTCTTTTTCCTTTTTAATATATAACATGAAAAAACACTTTGAAATAAAATGAACAGTTGTTATATATATGCATAGATATTTTGTAACTTTAATGGCAGTGCCATCAAACATTACAAATAAAGCAGTTTTGTTATATAAGTGTATAGATTGTTTTTCAATTTTCATTCATGCTTAAAAAGGGGATATTTTTTCAGCTTTAAAGAAAATTAGATTTCAGTTTTTAAACTTCACTTTGAAATAAAATGAACATTTTTTACATATGTTCAGCTTAAAAAGATATCAAACATGTTTTCTCTTTTTCAGCCTTAATAAAATTAACTATAGATTTTTTCAGCTTTCATGCATGCTTCAAAAAACTCAACATTTTTTTACATATGTGTGTAGATTTATTTAGCTTAAACATGTTCACACCTTTTTCAGCTTAAAAAAGTTCACACATCAAGCAAAATATGGTTATTTTGATATATATGACATCAAAAATTACTTTTAAATAAAAATGAACTATTTGTTATAGATTTTTCAGCTTTCATGCACGCTTCAAAAAAGTAACAAATTAATATCACGAAAAAAGAAAATTCGATTTCAATTTTTTTTAAAAAACTTTACTTGAAATAAAATCAAAATTTTTTTCCAGCATAAAGATATTTTGATATATATGACATCAAACATTACTTTTAAATGAAAATGAACTATTTGTTATAGATTATTCAGCTTTCATGCATGCTAAAAATGTAACAAATTAATATCACGAAAAAGAAGAAAAATTCGATTTCCGTTTTTTTTAAAAACTTTACCTGAACATTTTTTCAGCTTAAAAGATATCAAATATTTATTATTGATAACACCTCAATTATTTCAATTTCAGAGGAACACGTGCACGTGATCTCAAATAAGAACGGAGCCCCGAACAAGAGGACGACGACGAGCACCTCGAAAGATGACACCGTGTCTCCATCAAAGAAACCAAGAACAGATTCGGTGAGTGAACAGAGGCAGAAGGATCTTGCATGCATAACTATTGAATCGGCATTTAAAAATCGGATCTATACGAGTCAAATAGAAAACTCGCTGGGGATGATAGATCCTGAAACATTTCTAGATGAATGTCAACCGCTGGTTAACAGCGAAATTCGGAGCAATCTCGCTCGTCATTTGTCAGGAATAAAGATATGTGCTACATTAGGATGCAAATATGTCATCCAAACACCCGAAAATGAAAAGATCGAGACATTTAATTTCAATAGTAAAATGGATGCTATCTTACAAGGTACAAACATTAGCGAGTGGTATGAGAATAAACTTAAACATCCCATATTATTGAACATTGATACATGCGAATCGAAAAGCAGATCGAAATCACTATACCAAATATGTTCGTTAATTCTAAATTTCTGTCACTACGATCCGTTAAATGCAGGTTGTAACATAAAAGTGCCTGATTTCATAAAACACAAGAGAGCAGTGACCAATATTAGGAATATTGATAACAAATGTTTCGGATATTGCCTAATGGTATCCAAATTTCCAGTAAAGCGTAACAGCTATAGAGTGAGTTCGTACTATTGTACAATATGTTTAAAGAATTTAACTTCACAGGAATAAAGTTTCCAGTATTTTTAGATGACAAACAAAAATTTGAAAAGCAAAATGATAATAAATCTATCACAGTATATGGTATGGACGAATTTTCAATTATTCGATTATATCAAACCTCAGAACGTAAAGAGCATCATGTGAGCCTTCTAAGAATTGCCGATGAAGCTAGATCACACTATTGCTTAATAAATGATCTATCTCGCCTGTTGTCATCGCAGCTAACTAAACGAAAGTGTAGAATGTGTATATGTGAAGCATGCATTAAAATACTTCTCGAATGAAAGCAACCTAGCTAAACATAAAAGGAGATGCATGAAATCGCAAGTTGTTAGTATGTCTGAAATAGGGGTAAATGACACCATTCGATTCAATTCATACTCGAAGTGCTCTCCGGTGGCATTTGTCATATATGCAGATATCGAATCAATACTTAAAAAAGTGCACTCATGTCAGTCCTTCGCAGATAGCAGTTGGACGAGATCGCTACAAAGACACGAAGCAGTATCAATAGCTTTAAATCTTGTATATAATTATGACGATTCCTTATCGAAATTCAGAATCTTTAGAGGTCCTAATGCGATTCAAGATTTTTTTCAGCGAATTAGCTGGAATTGCAGACGATGTAATCAATATTTACTCGAAAAAATATGACCGATGCAGATAAAATTCAGAAATACTGATTTCTGTTCTCTGTTTGAAGATAAATTTGAGTCCGAAACTGACAAATTATTAGACTATTGCCATTTAACCGGTAGATTCATAGGGACGGCCCACAATTCGTGTAATCTGAATAGAAAGTTACCAAATTACATACCGATTTTTTTATTGTCTGTCAAACTACGATTCACATTTTGTCGTGAAACATCTCGCTTAGGATCGAGAACCCATATCATGTATTTCACAAACATCTGAAAACTATCTATCATTCAGTAAGAGATATACGTCCAATGGAAAAAGTATATATTTCAGATTTCTTGACAGTTATAGATTCCTCGATGATAAATTGAGCAATTTAGCTGATATGCTAAACCCCGAGGACTTTAAAAATACAAACAGAGCATACGAAAATCCTGCACATCGGCAGATAATGAGACGCAAAAGCGTATTTCCATACACATATCTGGATTGCGTAGAGAAATTGAAAGAGACCGCATTACCAGATATATCACAATTTGATTATATAACAACGGAAGATTACTTGCATGCTCAAACAGTATGGCGAGAGTTAAATATCAGAAACTTAGGCGAATACAGTGATCTATATCTTAAGACTGACACATTGCTATTGACTGATATTTTTGAAACTTTCAGAAACTTATGCCTAAATTTATATAAACTAGATCCGTGCCACTTCTACACTGCTCCCGGTTTGGCCTATCAGGCGATGTTAAAGACGACTAAAACAAAATTATCGCTAATCACCCACAAACAAATGCTAGAGTTTTTTGAGTCAGGAATCACAGGAGGGCTTTGCACGGTGTCGCGGCGGTACTCCAAAGCCAATAACAAGTACATGCATGAATACAACGAATTGCTACCAGCTATATACTTAGCGCTTTTCGATTGTACAAGCTTATATGGATTTGCAATGGCAAGGCATGCAATTCCTTGCGGCGAACTCAGATGGTTAAATAGAGATGAAATTAATACAATAGAATTCTTAGCCGTACCGCCAGATTCGGAAACGGGTTATGTGCTCGAAGTCGATCTCGAATATCCTAAAGCCATTCATGACGAACACAACGATCTTCCACGTTGTCCAAAGAGCGAAATACCTCCAAAGGACAAATGCAATAAGCTCCTTGCAACACTTTCTGATAAGTCTAAGCATGTCTTGCATTACCGTAATCTACAGCAATGTGTAGAGTTAGGAATGAAGTTGAAATACGTACATAGAGCAGTAACTTACAAACAATCCTTCTGGTTAAAATCATACATTGACTTGAACGCTGACAAACGTGCTGAGGAAAAATCGAAATTCGGCCAGAATCTATGGAAAGAAATGAATAATTGTGTTTATGGAAAATTTATAGAAAATGTACGTAAGTATAACGATTTTCGTCTCGTTACCAGTTGGAAACAAGCGAATAAGCTGATATCGCGTCAAACGTTTTTGCGTTACTTTATATTTGACGAGAACCTTGTGGGTATCGAAATGTCAAAGGAAGAAATTCACATGTGTGAGCCCATATACATAGGACAGGCAATACTTGGCATTTCTGAATATGTGATGTACCACTTTTATTATAACATTCTGAAAAAGAACCTAAATCATTTTTCTTTAAATTACATGGATACCGATTCATTTTTGTTTGAAACTAGTACACATGTTTATGATTTTATCAAAACCAACATTCAGCATTTTGATACTACCAATTACCCACCCGATAACATATATTCGATACCTCTAGTAAACAGGAAAGTAATGGGCTATGAAACGGCAACTCTAGGCCGAGCCCGAGAACTGTAATTATAGATAATTTATTGATTAATTTTTATTGATGTTAAATCATACTATGTACATATCTTTCTCTTATAATGCATGTATAGTTTAAGAAGGGTGATTTAACGTTATGTATGTATCTAGGTTACTAATATTAGAAGAGTTATAAATGGTTTAATGTAAATAATTTAAGCGCTATGTTAAAATACTGTCCACGACAAAATGTTTTAGCTACAGGAATAGTGCCTTCGAAGGCAGAAAATCTAGTTTTATGACGTCTCTTTGGTCGCAGGGCCATTATTCCTACAGCGAGGGTGTAGCGCCTTTGTCCCTTTATTTGATAATTCGCCGTGACCAAGTGAGAGAGACAGATAGCTTAACGGTAAACTTAGAAAAAGCCGCGATTTATATTAAACTTGGACCAATGAGATCCCTGGAAGTTTATACGAAATAGTTAGACGCGTCGGGTAGCTCTAAAAATGGACCAATAGGAAAGGAAGCAGCCCCAGTAGCCTGCGACTATAAATGGATCTGTTTGGAGCAAATTCGAGACAGTTTTTAGCATGGCAGTTTGGTAGTTTTGGCAGTTTGGCAGTTGGGCAGTTTAGCATTTCAGTTTGGCAGTTGGGCATTGCAGTTTTGCATTTCATTGCAGTTTGGCATTTCATTTCAGTTTGACATTTTGTCATGTGTGGTCAGGGAGAGATTCTGCAAGATGTGTGAGATATCGCGCCAAAAAGGCAATAAAGGCAGTTTTAGAAACACACCTAAGAACTGCTACTCGTAAAAAGATAATAAGCATATTTAAACTTCGTGTCATATCCGCGCCGCGTTTTTAACAGCGGTGGACAGTATTTTTACGGCGGCAATACCAGTGTTGTATACTACGTGTGTTAGTTAAATAAAAAGAAACGGCAGTGTCATCTTTTCATAACCAAAGCACGTCTATGTCTTCCTATATCACCACCCGAGATCTACGCTTCCTTTACCAAGTATAAGTCCATGCTCCCATATAGTTTAAAGAGAAGTACTGCAGCTAGCCGAGGATAAAATTGCAGAGAACCAGCACACTGCGAACTTCTGGAATTCACATGGGAGATGCATCAAGGTAAGCCTACCAACAGCAACGGACGGAGGAGGTGACTGCCGCAGCTATTTAAAGACGAATTATCGGGTAAAATAATGACGGAATACGCTGGGCTAAGATCTAAGTTGTATTCATACAGTTTTGACGGTCAGATCGTTAAGAAGTCAAAAGGCGTTTCAAAGGCTGCAATGCGTTCAATAACTTTTGATGATTGCCTATCTTGTCTCAATGACATGAATGTAGCACATTATGCCAGAAAACAACGTTCCAAAGTCGAAAGCATAACGTTCACACAGTAGAAATGAACAAAATTGCATTGAGAGGGCTTGATACCAAACGTTATATGATTGAAAACTCGCATAAAACTATGGCCCGGGGGCATTTTTCTGTTCCAAGAGATCCTGCTACCTCTGAGCACAGCTGACCCTGTCATAATGTTTCCGCCATTTCATGTAATTCTGCTTAATGAGAGAGATTGAATGTCTTCCATTTCATGTAATTCTCGTTGAAGAGAGAGACAGAGAGAGAGAGAGAGAGACTATGTGTTTTTACCTTATTGAAAGTATGCCATTTCATGTAATTCTGCTTAATGACAGAGAGATTATTATACTTTAAAGTTTATGGTGTATGATATCTAAACCATACTTTTTTCGAGTTTCACATGTCCAATACTGAATTTTTCAAAACGAGAAATAGAGATTTCTTTGTAATTGCATTTTTTATGCTTTGAAGTTCACAAATGTTTTTTATAAATGAAAACACAGGTCCACCTGAATAAGTACTCATTGTTTACATGCTTATACTTTTTTGGGGTGAGGGTGAATAAGTAGGGTTATATTTTCTTTAAAGTTTATGGTATATGTTATGTAAAACCATACTTTTTTGAGTTCACAAGTCTTGATTATGAATGCAATCACATGTCCTCCCCATTTAATGTAATTCTGCTTAATGTGAGAGATTGTTGTGCATTTGTTATACTTAAAGTTTTTATGATGTATGATATGTAAACCATACTTTTTTCGAGTTCACATGTTCTCCTCAATAAGTACTCATTTTTAGAAAGATTTATTTTTAATTACATTTTCTTATACTTTAAAGTTCACAAATCTTGTTTTATAAATGTAAACACATGTCCACCTGAATAAGTACTCAGTTTTACATGTTTATACTTTTTGGGGTGAGGGGGAATAAGTAGAGTTATGTTTTAAAATAAATAAAACTCAATTATTTTTGGATTTTGCTGCTTAATTTATTAAGAAATGAAATTGTACAACACATATATACGACACATCCTGAATCCTAAAAATTTTTGACAAGTTGTTTAAAACAATGTCTTAGTTTTCTGCATATTCTACACTACAGCATTCCTTTCTATCCATTCACTTTTTGGATAGCCTAGCCACTTGACGAGTAACCTACTCCCCCGTTGACGTAGTACTTTTTCTACGAGATATGTGTCAGGGTAGCTAGTTCTTAATCATTCATGACCGTAGAATCCACCTTGTATTACCTTCGCCTCACCATCTTCCAGATGATAGGTGGGTGGGACTGTGTGTCTTACCCTGTCAATGCGAAAATTTCAGTGCTCCAATTAGGTGTGTAACCTTTCTCGAGTAGACCCTTATGCCTAGAGATCCTCACATTGTCTCCAACATTGAACCTCCTGGCGTTCCTCTTTTCGTACCTCATAACAGTACGCCGATACACCGTGAGGAGGAGATCGTTGTTCCTGAAGTTGCCAGGCTTCATCTGAATGGTCGAATGGTAAGTATTATTGTAGATGTTAATGATTCTTTGCAAGAGATCCAACCATTTATAGGAACCTTTAGTAAAAAATTCCTTATGCATCATAGTTTTAAGCGCTCTTATTAAACGCTCGACAGCAGCAGCCTTAATGACACTGAATGTACTGTAGTGATTAATTCCATACCTGGTCATTAACTGCCTAAAATGCTTATTGTAAAATTCCTTGCCGTTATCGGATTGAATATTCTTAGGTGTTGTATCCAGATCCTCCAGTATATCTCGCATTGCTTTTGTAACATTCACTCCGGTCTTGTCCTTCACAGGTCTTGCATAAGCCATTTTGAGTAAAAATTAACAGCAATAAGAACATCCTTATAGTTTATGTTTTGTTTTGCGTATGGTATCATTTCAATAAGGTCTATTTGTAATAAGTCATTAACACCTTTACTAATTATTTTCCTACGTCGAAATTTCCTTCTGGCCGGGGAATGTAATTCATTAACGATGTTTCGTCTAATCATGCTATTATTTTTGAATTTCTCAATTCTGTGATGATCTCTTGAATTTCCGTTGTATGATTGAAATTGCCAGCCTCCCTCGATGTAATTAGCAATCTGAGTCTGCTAATCAGACTATTAGGATCGGACCAGTATACGTAGTCCAGCTTCCTACCCGGAACGTGCTGCTTCCATTCGAGACCGGAACCGGTCGTAGTGTCGATTAGCCTGTGTATGATATTCTTATATTTATACCCCTTGTTCGATCTCAGACGACCGCTCCTGCTATAGCCCTGTCTGTGAACTAGAGTTTGTTTCAAAATCTGAGAATAAATATCCAGATCGTCTTCCGTATACGATGAGGTCTGAGGTACTCGCTTGAATAATAGTTCGTACACCCCGGGGCTAGCCACATAAGTCTCATCTCCTATCTGAACACTGTTATCTGCAAATGTAATTAATTTATTTCTTATCTTATAATCCCGTCTTCGTACCGTACTCCAAAGGTAACGTCCAGATCGCTGCCGCTAGCTGTTCGAACCTTCTACAGATAATTCACAAGGGTATCGGTTTCTTCTTCTTCGGGGTCAGAGAGAGGGGTTTTGCTTTTGTCTTGATTCTTTAGTATATCCTTCAGAGGAACGGTGACGGGCTGAAGAACCTCGGACATCACACGTTGGGTTTCGAACTTGAGACCCCTCAGGGAACGTAACTTTTTCCTTATCGATTTACTGTGTCGAGCGATGGACTGCTTGAGTCTGATGCCTTCTACATCCATCATAAAATGAATGCATATTTAAGCTGCTGCCGTCAATGTATAGATTTTTAATTCGATACTTAGAATATGTCCATGTTTAGCACGATTAACTGGAGCTGTGAAGGTCAACTTATCACCTATCATGATGGGTACAGGGAAACTTTCAATTCGCTTATCGTTTATTGCAAATATTGCATCCATTCTCGTATTGGGATGCGATGATGAAATCATATAGCAGCCAATCACCTCTCCCCTAACCGAGGACTTGTAGTATTCGAGTCCCGAAGTTAGCATGTATCTCTGTGAGTTACCTCTGTACGGTTTCGTTTGCAATGTAATGATGAGCTGTTCTCTCATTTGCTCTAAAATAGCATTTATTACATTCACTTGCGAATTAAGATTAGCAATACTATTCGTAATTGAGTCTACCACGGTATCCAGATTTTTTTTCTACTGCTGCAACAATTTCTTGAGGCATAGAACCTAGAGTTCAGTTTAAAACTGTCTGTGTTTCGGCATTTTTCTTTGCAACTAAATGTCTAACATATCTTTTAGTTACGGCATCGTTATCGTCCACGGGATCGGCTATCTCCCTTATCCGTTCCTTTCGAAAGGAAACGTTACCGTTCGAGTCGGGAAGCGGTGTGCGTGCATTTATGTAATCCAAAATATATTTTTTATTCGGAACATCATGATCGTGAACTGGAGGCAATAGTACCTTCATTCTTATCGTATCCAGAATGACTTTATTTTCTGCATCGCGTTTGAAAGCATATGTACTGAGGTATTCCATTAGGTTCTGATGTTGACCTTCGAGCGATGTTTGCACGTGCTGCCTAAGCATAGCTTCAAATTCGCCCATACGCTGATATGAAGTCTTTTCAATGAACCACTGCATTCGATGCTCGACGATAGTCGTAAGCGTATCCACATAGTGTTTAGTCGTTACATCATAGTCTTCTTCAGGATCCTGAATGTTGCATAATCGCTTTTGTTTGAATTGATAGTTTCCCGTGTCATCTCGATTTATAATATAACGGTTAAGCACACCCCTGGATGGGATGATCCTGTGCGATCCAAATCTGTCGATACTCATAGCTGTAATGAGCGATACTCTCTATTTATTCACTCTGATAAATACATCGAAACCGTTTCTGTATCGTCCTTCATTCAGCGGAAATTCAGGTACCATGGCAACAAAGGGTCTCGAGTTCGATCTGTCATTACTCTCCCATACTTGCTTACACAACTCTCTGAATTCCGTATACGATATGAGGGTATTTACGTAATCGTCGTATATGTGCTTTAAGTTGAGATTCTCTTGTCGGAATAGCACGATCATATTTCATTGTCTCTAATTAGATGTTTGGGTGCCTTTGCATAATATTATGCTAGATATACAGCACCGACGTTGCGGTCTCTGCCCATGCTGTAATACGAAGCTATTTTACCCTGTTTCTCGCTGATGACGTCATCGAATACGATTATGGAATTTTCTCTGGCTTCGGAGGTTTCCAGTACTCTTTCACCGTCCTCGAACATGTACACTCCTGTCGGGTATGGTTTTCAGCACTTTGAGCAGGTACTGATATTTCGGTTGATGCAGTGATTTTGAGTAAATGTAAAGATTCACGAACCTTAGTCCGTTCTTGTGGATTAGCAGGTTGAGTAAGATATTCGTCTTTCCCGCCTTTGAGCTACCCAGAATGAGCGCTCTGACGTTGCTCGGGAAGAGAGAGCCGTGCCTTCCCTCGCGAATGTCATTGTCGAAGTCTAAAACTTGTATGGGTAACGAGCACTAAGATTATAAGTTATATCCTTCGCTTATTATTTTCATAGTGTATCATGAGCTATGGACGCGTTCGGAAGGGCTCCGGAGTAGTTATTCTTTGATTAACTCTCTACCGTTTGAGGCTCATTTGACCGGCTACAGATACTGCGGTTCCGAAACTAAACTACATAATCGATTGCAGCGAGTGGATCCACCTATAAACGAATTGGACGCCGCGTGTCGAGAACACGATATCGCCTACGCTGCGCATCACGATACTGTTCCGAGGCATTTGGCTGATAAGGTTCTTGTGGAAAAAGCCTGGCATCGGGTGCAGTCTGCCGACGCTACTTTTGGCGAGAGGCTTGCCGCTATACTTGTGACCGCAATCATGAAGGGAAAGCTGGCCATGGGTGCCGGTTTGCGCAAACGTCGGAAGAGAATACTACCGCCATCTGCTAGAGGTGGGATCTTACCTTTGCTACCGCTTTTGGCGGCATTGGGTGCTGCAGGTAAGCTTGTCAGGGGGAGCCGCACAGATCGCTGCCTCGGTGAATAAGAAACGTGTTGTGGAGAAGCAAGTGAAAGCGATGGTTCGTCACAATCAACACATGGAAGCCATAGCCACGAGCCAGGACAGAGGTCTTAAGAAGGGAGGTGGCGACGCAGGAAGGGAAGGGGCTTGTATCTACGTCCAAAAAACTCGGGGCGAGGTCTGTACTTATCCCGGAAAAAGCCTTAAGCGGTGCGGAGATTGAAACTTATGCTGAACGTCTACGCATTCCTAATTTTAGAGGCGTATACATGCTAGACAAACTGCCTCTAAGACCTAGACGTGCAGAGAGGATCGTCGTCAATGTGGACAGCTCACAGAATCCCGGTACACATTGGGTTGCTATAGGCAAGGATCGAAATTTAGCCTTTTATTTTGACAGTTTCGGCAATCTGAAACCTCCGAGAGAGATAGAATCCTATCTCGACGGTGTTAAGATCATGTATAACAGACACAGGTATCATAATTTCGATTCTGTCATTTGTGGTCATCTATTATAAAACGCTTTCGACGGGATGTTCGAATGGTCAAAATGAGTTACACTATCACTGTGAGCGGATCTGATTCTAGTTTCTCTACCCATTTGAATCCGCCTCTCCATCTGGATCCAGATGGAGTTTATGAGATTACTCTACTGAATTTCGAGACATTTTACTCGATACCAAATGTTGATCCTAGCAATAACCTTTTCCATTACGTGCGGGATGGAAAACTTGAAACCGTAGAAATTCCACCTGGAACTTATGAAATAGACGATATAAACACCTTCCTCAAGGATAGACTCAAAGCCGGCGATGACTTTTTTCTCCGTCCCAATAATAACACCATGAAGGCTGAGGTTCGGTGCCTCCACGTTATCGATTTCACTCGAGAGAGATCGGTGGGCTCTCTTCTCGGTTTCACCGGCAAGTGCACGGTGGAGCCGGGTGTACTGACCGAGTCTGACGAATTGGTGAACATCTTTAAGTTCAGCATCATACGCGTCGAGTGCAGCCTTGCCACTGGATTCATCAACGGTAAAAGCGGGCATTCTCCCTACGAGTTTTTCCCGTCGGTTCCTCCGGGCTACCACATCTCGCAGGAACCGCCCAGTCCTATATATCTACCCATCATCGACACGAACCTCATTGATCATCTCAGCATTCGTGTGGTAGACCAGAACGGGGATACGCTCGACTTCAGAAACGAAAGTATAACAGTGAGACTGCACATAGGACGGAATGGGAATAAATTTTAAAAGGCATTACTATAATTAAAAGCTTCTCTCGAGATTGATACCTACTCAGTCTTCGACACGCAAACTGCTAACACCATCCAACCGAGAGTTCCTCGAGCGTCTGGGATTCAAGGTTCTGTAATGGATCCTTTAGATGTGACTGGAGTTCCGACGTTTGACGATACGGTTAGTAAGGAGGAGGAACATGTCTTCCTACCTTACAATACGTCTGCTCTAAATGTGAATGATGAAATTAGAATACCGTATCAAGCCGAGAATTTGTACACGCTTCCTAGCAGAAGTTACCTCTAAATAAAAGGATCTGTGACAAAACCTACTGGCGAAGCTTCATCTGCAACACTGACCAACAATGCCATGGCGTTTCTGTTCGATGAAGTTCGCTTAGATATGAATGGTACTACTATAGATAGAACGAGAAATCCCGGAATTTCTACGACTAAGCGCAACTGTGCAGCTCTCAACACTTTGGACTCCAATCGCCTGCAGAACGCCAGCTAGACGTATCCCGGAGAAGCTGTAGATATCGTGAACGCATCGAATGGTGTATTCAACGCTATCGTTCCTCTTTCGATGCTTCTGGGTTTCGCAGACGATGACAAGGAGCTCATACTTAAGGCAAGTTTGAACGCGTTCTCATTAGATCTAAAAATTCTAATAATTGTGTGATGGGCAACGATGTGACTATCATTAAACTAAACCGCATCGAATGGATCTTTGATCACTGCAATATCACGAATGTGAAGCTTTATCTCAACAGCAAATGTTATCCGTATCATGACATGAATTTGGATTTTGCAAATTTAAAGTTTGCATCTCTGTATGCTCAGTATTTTAAATTTCAATACTCTTATTATGGCAAAGAAACTTACCCTCTTTTGAAGAGAGGCGATTTTCTGAAATATGCACACTATTCGTCATCGACTGTTGTCATCAACCGGAGGAGACCGTGACTGGAGCCGTTAACATCAGATTGGAAGTTCAAGCATCGGTGAATTTTCCTGCACAAACCTCTTTGTTTTGTTTAATTATTCATGATAAATTGTTCACTTATAAACCCCTAACTCATGTTCAATATATCATATAAGAAATGAAAATGTATTTTGTTTATATCAATAAAGAATGAAATGTTTGTTTTATTTTTTTGATTGATTTTACCATACATCTCCTTTAACTTTTTTCTGACACTCCTACCTCTAACACCGTATGAACACATTGATTTATGAACGTCATGCAATTGAAATAAATATATTTCAATGTATGGAATTAGTCTCTTCAGTCCTGCTATTGCAACAATGTCCAGGTTTATGACATTTTCGTTTAGACACGTATTCACAAATGCTATTTCATTAACTTTATTCATATGCTCTGTTATATTATATGCATAGATATTATATTCGCACTGTACGATAAACGAGGAAGCTTACCGTCCTTCACATACGTTTCAATCACAGCTATATTTCGAACTATTATCTGCCAGTCCTCTTTTGTTATGTATACAAAAGTTTCTTCAACTGCTTTGATGAAAAGGGATGCGAGTTCGTAATACAGTCCTATATTCACACGATGCTTGGAGCTGATGGAGATGTCGCCGACCATAAACACACTATTCGGATTCATCTTTCTCCGACTTTTCTGGAATGGGGACAAAGATGAGTACTATACGTTCTCTCGAGAGGCTTCCAACATTTCCTTCTTGTTTACGACCTTTGCCTTGTTCCTCTTCTTGTCAGGTTTTTTCGGACCTGTAGACATATACACAGAATCTCTGTTTTGACACGCGTGTCATTATTAAAAACTCTTTCTTTTTATTCACAATGATTCTGCTTACCTTTCTTCTTCTTTCTCCTCCACGGGCTCGGACGTCGACACCGACCGACCCACGTCGTGATGCGGCGGCACATCTTCTCCTTCAGGCGTTCTTTAAAAAATGCATTGTTTTTTGCTAGCTATCTTTTTTTCTCCCCTACTACATCTATTCTATCACATGTTCTTTAGTCACTTACCCTTTTGCTTTGAGATACACGTCGCAGCACTCTCCACAACGGAAGAATGTCGACATTTGTTGATGCTATGATGGTTCTTTACAGATGATGGTATGCGTATCGCCATCACATATTTCCTCATGTTTATCGAGACAGTTCTGCTTCATTTGCTCGTACTCCTCGAGGTTCACCCAACAACAATTGTCACTATCGCTCGCGATTCTGATATTTTCACTACTCATTGTACTGGCTCACAGTCGACTGTGAACGCCGATCCATTCTCGTTTCACATTTAATGGATAGGGTGGTGGGGATTGAACATGCTCGTTCTTGCACTGACCTCGTTTATACCGTTACGCACGTGGGCTCTTGCTCACATACACAGTCTTCTGCCATCCCTTTTTAACATACTCATGCAACTTAACTTTCATTACGTACTGGTAGCTGTTAGCTCGATATGCCGTGGAAAATTCACATGGTTTTTTCGATTTTTTAAAGCATTTAATTTCAATAATTTATAGCTCATTGCCTTCTTGCCCCTTCTGTTACTGTTCCAGCGTGAACGAGATCTCTTCTTCTTTAATATTATTAGACTCGTAGGAATCAGTCACATGGATTTCTTATTTTATAGTTCATTGCCTTCTTGATGAAAGATTCCAAGTTTTTAAATGCGGGGTGACTCGAAAACGTACGCTTGTTATGACGACGTAACAGTACACCTGACTCAAATATTATTAGGCCCCTTAGAAATCGTTTACGTGTTTTTTTTTCTTATTTATAATTCATTGCCTTCTTACTGATCCAGTGTGAACGGGATCTCTTCTTCTTTGATGCATTTTTTCAGAGTCATACATTAGTTTTAGCAAAACAAAACCTTTGATATGACGAGATAACCGTACACATAACTTGATTATTATTAGACCATAGATCTTTACCTCTGAACGGGTTTTTTTACTTCTTGCTACATTTCAGAGTCATACATTTATTTTTAGCAAAATATTATTAGACCATATCTGAACGGGGTTCTTGATGCATTTCAGAGCCATACATTAGTTTGATAGCAAACGAGATAACCGTACACATAACTCGAATATTATTCGACCACAAGCCTTTTTGTCTCATATAGTTCATTGCCTCTGAACGGGGTTCTTGATGCATTTCAGAGCCACACATTAAGTTTTTTAGCAACGAGATAACCGTACACATAACTCGAATATCATTTAGACCATATGTCTTTTTTTCTCATACATGTACTTCATTGCCTCTGAACGGGGTTCTTCTTCTTGCAATTTTTTCAGAGGCATACATTTCGTTTTAGCAAAACTAAAAAGAAAAATCACGGGCGGGGGGCGGGGGGCGGGGGGGGCGGGGACGTGAGCGCACACGCGCGCACGCGCACACACACAGATGGAAATTTCACATTTTCTGGCTTTTAATTATTTTTATTATTCATTAACTGCACAACATAACAATAAAGTGTATCAACAACTTCACGAGGGGAAATAACATGCTGCAGGGAGGACCGCAGAGAGAGGGACGGACTTCACACTTCTCCTCAGACTCCCAACGTCACGGAATCCCATACGTTACTTACATACGCGGTTTCTAACACCATTTATTTATATGAAGGGTTGTAAAGCAGATTCATACGCGTGCTCACACCCGCGTTTACTTACTACTCACCATGTGTAGGACGTTCGGAACATGACACGGTTTTATGATGCGCAGTAGACAAAATGGAAAGAATTTCTCCCGTCCCCATAGGAGAAGCGTGGGTGTGAGCAACACTCAGTGTCTTTACGGCTAGTAGTTGTCTGCTGTCCTTCTTAAACCTTACCCTCCTTCTCTTCCTGTTAACGCCCTATGCGTTGGTTCTGCGCAGCCCGTATGTCATATCATTGTGAACGAGGTATACTCTTCAGAATTTCAGAAGTCGTTCTTGGACATGGGCACCTCTTCCCGGTTCCCCCGCATTCACTGCTTGCTCGAGCTGTCTGCTGGTAACGTCATGCGGAAGGTGGCTGACACCGTTGTTCACGTGTGCAAGCACAGGCTTTACGATATAATTCAAATCCCGTCATGCTATCTGACATGGTATGGTCACACCAGGCCCATTTATTTGAAAACAAAACTCTCGTTGCTTAACACTTGAAATAGAAATGGAAAAGAAAAATAATGCAAAGGAAGAAGAACGAAAGCTGTGCTACATAACCCTATAGCTGATGTCTTGTTAAACCGTTGCATCACTTTTTTATAATTTTTTAACATTTAGGTTATAAGTGCAATGCATTTCTTATGAAAGACAGAAAGTATCATTGCCTTTTAATCGCGTAATAAACGAAGAGAGGGAGAGAGACAGGAGAGAAAATAATTATATTATTATTATTATTATTATTATTAGTAGTAGTAGTAGTAGTAGTAGTAGTACTAGTAGTAGTATATTAAAATAAAGTAGAACCTTCGGGTAAAATGTTAAGCATTATTTCAGCAATTTTACTTTCTCTCCTACTAACATATATTATTTAGAGGAAGTATTATATTTCACCAAAAATTTCGATACCAAGATTTCACTGGAAATGCATGTTTTCAGACGCCTTAAATCCAAAAACAACATTTTTAGAAAAAGATATTTGTGTTTGTGTGAGTGTGAACAACATAAATCAAAAACGAAAAGTTGGTTAGATACCAAACTTGGAATATAGGTTCAGCATCTTCCAATGATGCGACACGAAGATTACCAAATTACCTTTTACATGGAAAAACATCCATTACTTTTACTTTCTCAAAAATGCCCAAAATAATTTTGATTAAAATAGTAGGTTTAACACATTTGCATCACAAATAAAATGCATACCTCGAATTTCCTGCAAATAACTTGTGAAGTCCTCTTCATTTGAATGACTTGTATAATTTGGTAAATCTTAAGGGATCAAAAACGTACTACACAAAAGGGGCATAACGCTTTAAAGCGCACAACTTCTGTCAAATAAATATTATTATAGCACTAACCATTTAGGAGATATTCTGTGTTATTTGTCTGAATGTTCAAATACCTAAAAATGTTTAAGTGGTAAGTCGCTATTCGATTTTTTCCTCGCAGTCATGCAAAAAGCATAATTTCAAAGGCATCACATCACGACACGCTTTATAGAAATTTGACTATCGCTTTAGCCTATGAATCTTTCTTATACCTAAAACTAGAAGTGCAGTAAAAGCAAAAGCGGTACTAGATAAAACATTAAAATCTTCCGGGCTGGAATGCCGTGGTCTAAGGGTATAACTACTATAACCCGACGTTTCGGTCAACTCTGTGGTTGCCATCTTCAGGAGTGTAACACCCAGGACAGCTTGATAACGACTGCCGACTAGGCAAGAGATGTTCCGCAATTTATAGCTCACGTCAAGGTCAAAACTGCCGCAGTGGGTCTGCAGTGACGTGTCATCGCTGGTATCCACGTACGATTAAGCTTAAATTTTTCTTCCTTTTTATTAAAGTTATTGGAGTGTTTATAAATTTCAATAGCTTCTCTATGAAGTCTAGCGTGATAATATTTTGTAGAGGATAGTACTTGCGTGTCTTCATATAGGATACGATGACCCATGGTGACAAAGTGTTCAGCAACTGCAGACTTATCTGTTTGAGCAAGGCGACAATGTCGTTTATGCTCTGTTATTCGGGTATTTATGCTACGTTTTGTTGTTCCGATATAAACAGAGCCGCATGTACAAGGTATTCTATATACCCCTGGAACACATAAGGGGTCTCTCTTGTCTTTAGCAGATTTTAAAGTTTGTTGAATTTTTCTGGTTGGTTTATATATTGTATTTATTTTGTGCTTTTTAAGTATTTTTCCAATGCGATCTGTGACGTTTTTAACATAAGGTAAGAAGACTTTTCCCTTATATGTAGACGATTCGTGGCCTTGACGTGATATCTTCTTAGGGTGAATTGCTCTGTTAAAATCTTTGTTCGTAAATCCGTTTTGTAACATAGCCAGCCTGAGAACATCTCTTGCCTAGTCGGCAGTCGTTATCAAGCTGTCCTGGGTGTTAAACTCCTGAAGATGGCAACCACAGAGTTGACCGAAACGTCGGGTTATAGTAGTTATACCCTTAGACCAAGGCCTTCCAGCCCGCAAGATTTTAATGTTTTATCTATTAACTCCGGCCGTGAAAGCCTTCGTACTTATTCAAAAGCGGTACTGTTTGTTTTATGAAAGTTCATTTCTATTTTTTTATTAACAGGTTGGTCCCCTTAATGAAACCTTAGGCTTGTAAGAACTGCTATTTAAGAAAGGGAATTCTTCATATCTTATTTATGAACTTACGTGTTTCTTTTAAATTGTTTTAAAAAAAAGTTGCTGGTTTAACTGTAAACTGTGTATTGTTTATTCAAAACTTCGAGTGATCTGTGGTCAATCTTTTCTTTTTTTTGAATGTCTCCGTGAGTCAGCTTAGAATTTTTAGATACTCTGATAGTTCTCCATAGATTCAATACATGGCTATCTTGAGCACGAACTCCGCTAACAAGGCAAGTGTCGACCTTCAAAGCCTTGTTTTAATAGGTTCACAGATATGTGACAGTACAGCAGGCTAAGTCTAGACAAAACGAGGCATATTTAAAATTAATCTGTCAGTCATAGCTTTGTATCACTGGGCATTCATTATGACTCTTTGCCGTTATGTCTCACATACATTATCCTTTAATCGGTCATTAGAGCCATTTTTGAAGAAAAAAAAATTTCCATGCAAAAGGATTTCGAGATGAGAGTATTGTCTTTTAAATATTCGCCTGGCAACTGAGTCTTCAACGCAGCATGATATCGGGTATTTATCGTAATTTTTGTTCTCGAGATTTGTGTTTTTTTAATGTCTATGTTTATAACAGATGTAGAAGGGTTTGTGTAGGTCATCCCCATCAGTTTGTAACATAGGCCACTTTCTTTTAATATTGGGTTTGCGGTACAACAGCATTAATTAGTGACCTCAAAACGTGAGAGAAAGGCTCCATTGAGCGAATGAATCCGGACTTTATCAGTTTCCACCGTTCCTGTCTCTTTGCCAAATGTCGTCATTCCGTTTCAAGATACAGTGTAACGTTCCCGTTACCAACCAAATTACACAGCGTTCGAGGGCCAAATTCTGAAAGCGAAATCCAGGCGCTGCAGTTCTTCAAGGCATGGCGGGGCCCCCGGTTAGCACCATCTGGATATGTAGTTCCTGAGCACCATCCAGATATCATCAACCTGTCGACAGAAGGCAATCCGGTGCTCCAAGGTGTCAAGTCCTGAGCAGACTGCACACTGATTAGATTGTGTTCATTCATGACGTCATAGTTTTTCTGCCGTCGGTATGGTCTCGTTTAAGACTTCATAGGTCGTCTCTTGGCAATCAGTTGGAACACATTTACAGAACACATTCTGCCAGATAATCTTCCATCTTCGACTATGCTTCCCTTCAATCCTAGGAGTAAAGGGAAATAAAGTTAACAGACGATATTGGCTCCGGGTACACTCGAACGCAGAGAGCTCATCGCTGGTATCCAGATGAACAATGTGCTTGAATCCTGGGAGTACCACAGCGGGTTATGAACTTGTTCCTCCCAGAACTTTTTGTCGATGGAAGAACCATTTTTACACAACGACAGGACGGCAGTCTTCCCCAATGAGGCCATACATTTCTTTTCCATGTCAACTAATCCACATCCGCCTTTAGATGGTGGAAAGCGTAGTTGCTCACCCGATACACCTTACCAGATCATAAAAAGAAACCGATGAGTTGCTCAAGTTTTTGTGCGTCGTGTTTCGTAATCGGCAGAATCTGTGCTAGTTACCAAATTTGGCTGAGGCCATACGTATGTATGTACCAAATGCGCCGCAGTAAATTCAGATTCCGTGTCCTCTCAAATGATAAGAAATGCCTTAAGTGATTGATCCTCTCTCGCAAGTTAAAAACAATTGTTTTGTCCATATTTCCCAGGAAGGAAATGCCAAGTATCCGTGTAGTAGTGACACGTTGCGTGTCAAGGTATGGATTGGCCCTGGCCAATTTCCTATCACCAGTAGCTCGGATTTTGCTGCATTTAATACTGCACCCGACATCCTCGTATACAGCTCCAGTCCACGGCGAAGTGCTGCCATATCTTGGTCATCAGCAACTACAATGGTCACATCATCAGCATAGGTGGTTACTATAAATTTCTCATTGTACACAGTGACCCCACGCATGGTGTCTTGCAGCATCCATAGCAAGGGGTTTAATGAGAGAGAAAACAGTCCCATTGATAACGGGCATCCTTGACGCACTGATCGTTTTATGAGTACTGGGATGGAAAGCCATCCGTTCCATAACACTCGAGACTTCGCTGTTGTATATAGCCCTTTAATAAGGGAAATAATCTGCATAGGGGTGTGCTGCCTGTAAGCATTGCCAGAGATAGCGATGGTGCACCCTATCAAAAGCCTTTTGGAAATAGAGGCTAATCAAAACCGCTAATTGATGTTCTCATCGGAGATGTAGTAATATATCACGCAATTCTGCTAACGTAACAATAATATTCCTTTTAGACATTGCCGCTTGATTATAGTGTAAGAGTTCTGCATAAGCTCCCTTCATCCTGTTCGCCAACACTTTGACAAAAATTTTATAATCGGCGTTCAACAAAGTTATTGGGGCGGTAGTCGCTCAGTGTGATAGGCCTAGAGGTCTTCGGAAGTAAAACGATGATACCATTCGCAAAGATGTCGGGGAAATATGCTGTTTTCTACAGCTCCACAAAAACTTCCATCACTGCGTCTTTGATAATGGGCCAGCAAGTTCTATAAAATTCATATGATAAACCATCAGGGCGCCTCGTTTACTCGCTTGCATAATGACATCTAGCACTTCCCGTTCAGTAATGGGGCTGGTGAGCATATCGGCAGTTGCATTTTTAATCCCCGTTGCAAACAACTGCTGCTAAGCACACATGTCACCTGAGGTTCCTTCCGGTCCCTCTCGAAACAATGTCTGGAAATGACCTGCTATAGGATGAAGTAGAGCTCGTGTCCCAGAGCATGCAACTCCAGTGGTAGTTCTTGAAGTGTATGTGCATATTTTACACGCCGCTCCATCCTCTCCTTTGCAAAATAACAAAAGGAGTGCCGTTCTTCGACGTGTACGTGTGATGACTTAGCTCGAATTTGATACCCATCCAGGTGCTGTAATTGTTTCCGCTTAATAATTTCCTTCGCCTGGTTGAGTTTCGCATTCACATCGTAACCCTCCCGTTGCCGCGCATAAGGTCCCATAGAGCCTCATTGTAGAAAAGCATCAACTTATTTCGCGCATCAACTTATTATTACTGGTGTATTTAAAAAAGGCACGTATCGCCGGTTTAGTAGTTACAATCCACCAAAGCTTTTCCGAGGTGCACTTCCGAAGGTTGAGTAAAACTGATACCATTTAGCCTTAAACTGCTCCAAAACCTCTGTGTTCTCCAAAATGGAATTGTTGAGTTTCCAATATCCCCTTCCATTTCCGTACTGAGTGTTGGAAGTTGGAGTTCGCAGAGTACTGCATAATGGTCACTAAACGGCAAAGGAAGGACACAAATTCGATGTACGGATGTAGCTATACCCGGAGACGTGTAAACACGATCTATGCGAGAGGCAGAGTTGTGTCGAACAAATGTAAATTCTACGTTAGTGCCGTTCTTAATTTCCCAAGCATCCTGAAGCTGCAGCTGAGTCACTAGTTGTAGCATGATGCTGAAATTGGGTGCTCCTTTTTGGTCTTTAGCATGCAGCGTAAAATTAAAGTCACCGGCGAGTAAAACTTCCTTTCTGTGCAGTAAATGCGCTGTTAAATCAGTTTGAAAGAACCGCTCTCGCTCATGTCTATTTTGAGTACCTGCGGGAGCGTATATGTTCACTAAAACTGTTGCATCTAAAGTTGCTGATAGGATCCGGCCGGAGAGATCCATCTGAAAATTCTGTAGAGGAAGGCCCTTCCGGTAGGCAATAGCGCTGCCTCGTCCGCCTTATTCTAGGTTAACTTTATAATCGTAACCATAGAGAGTATTCAAATTGTAATTATTAACTTCTTGGAGAAAACAGATATCAACACTATTCACTTGGAGGAACGTATTTAAGTGTTTCTGTGTCACAAGATTCCGACAACCGTTCACGTTTATAGCTGCCAGCGATCGCAGATATATCATGGTAAGAAGCTTTGATTGAAAGGGCATTACAATCAAAGACACTGGGCTTTAATGTTCGCTATCAGGGCTTCGTTTAGGTAGCCGACCGGTCTCCGGATATCCATCTAAAGGAGCCGGTGCTGGATGCTTCCCTCGGAGCTGAGGGTCACTAGAAGACACCTTCCCCTGCCGTGCTAGCGGAGTAAGGTGCGCCGTATCCGATTTCTTATCCACTTGGGCAAACTGAGGGTGTGTGTCCCCACCGGTCGCCACTGCATGCTGTAGCACTACGGGAGCCTCGGCATTCCCCGGGATACCATCTGGGGGCTGTGTTGCAATTCACGTACTTTGAGCCGAAGTTCTCGCAAACAAATAGACCCCCGCCATGCAGGAGGTGTAGCGTCTGGGAGGTCAGAAGATGTATTGGAGGCTTCCGCCCAAGAGCGGGCTTCAGCAACAACCTCTATTGTCTAGTGCACTTCATTCTGCGTTGACTCTGGTGCTCCACCAACATCCAAGGGGCGGTTTACCGCGTCCTCCTCTGTAGGTCGAGAGTCACAGGAAGACCTGCTTGATTCCTCCTCCGTAGCTATGATGCTATGCAATGCAGAAGATGCTGCTCGCTGCTGTGTTTTCACCTCAGCTGATGCTGCAGATAGCAAAACCTGTTGCAAAAGCTGGTCTGCCTCAGTAACTGTTTCCCTGTCTTGTTCCAGTGCCATCTGACTGCCTCAAGACGTCGCATCACTATTGGTTTTGCGACTCTTTGTCCGCTTAACACGCTTTTTCTCAGTCGGGCTGCTCTCGACCTCCGAAACTGCTGCAGTCACCAGTGGATCAATGCCAGCTGGCGCCGTTCCATCTGAAATGTGCTGAAGTCCACGTTTCCCCGCCGGATCGCGGAGCACAGTTGCATAATCCCTGTGCTGTTCATGCATCGACTCATCTTGGGTCGACTCATCATGCTGCTGTGGAATCTGTGTGTCATCATCTATACGTTGCAAACGCTCACGCTGCAGGCCCATGGCCGGAGAAGCGGGTTCTCTGTCGTCCGGCCGTCCAGCAGCCGCCAGACGCACCGCGGTAGATCTATGGGGACAGACCTCCTTGAGATACTCCGTGCTACTGCAGACATAACAGGAGTGGGCTTGTCCAACATAGGACACTGATAACCTATAACTACCAATTACAATAAAGCTGAGAACCTGCGTCAGCAACCGCATTTTTACTGCACGTATACCGTTGAACACGGCAACGAGATACTGGTGGCCCCATTGTTCCTTCCGGACGTCATACACCGTCCCGTAACGCTGCAAAGCTCGTTTTAAAACCTCAGTCGGGATTTCCAGTGGGACGTCAAAAACACGCACATTTATAGCATTACCACTCACATGTTCCATGATCACTTTCGTTATTTCGCCATTCATATATTTAAAAGCTTTTTCTTCCAAGAAAGTATTTAAATCTTCTCTAATAGGAGTACAGATATAAGTTTTATGTAAGTTGCTCTTTCGTGGCGATTAACTGTATCGTGTCAACTTGCTACGCATTTAACTGTAAGGTATCTGCAATAAAGTCATATACCTCATAAGCCGTCGACCTCGTGGCATTCAACGTAAATTTAACCTCAATGGTATTTTTTCTGACGTACATTTCTATTTTCCGAAGCTAAAATTCCCTGCTTCACGCACAATACACACAAAAGTATTGTAACAGTATTCTAGTCAAGGCGATTTAGGTCTCTCTTGCACACACTCACTGACACAGTAAAACCACCTTGTACACAACAAACTAGTTTCCAGCTGCGTCCGACCTGCTCGGACGCTCAAGCTAGACTGAATTATTAACAAGATGTAGATAGAAGAATATGCTTCTGTATGAATAGTTTATAGAAGAGTGAGCAAAGAAAGTCATGTGAATGTAGAAAATCACATTTTTATAATTACAATATATGTTGTGCATATTTTCATACCTTAAACAGCTATAAATTATTTTAGTTATAGATGTTACACGTTTTCAGAGATGACCACAGAGATCAAAGTACTAAGCTGTATATAATGTCCTTAATTTGAGGTTGTAAAATAATGTAATTTTATTGCGGATTACACTTTCTAGCTGAATACCACCACAATGAAATAAGAGTTAAAGCTTTCCTGGGGACGAACATACTCCAGACGTTCTCGGGCTTCAAGCTAGGAGAGGTGATGTTGGTACATTACCAACAACAGTTTATGTACCAATATCACCTCACCTGGCTTAAAGTCCGAGAACGTCTAGAGTACCATCACAATGTTATATCATTACAATGATATTCCTATTAGCATGGGTCGAGTGTTTGTTTCCTTTAAAATAACAAAGAAAATGCTTTTCTTATTTTCGGGTTTTAAAAGAGCACTTGCATAAACATTCAAAAGTGTCATCAGCCTTTTGCCCATATTATACTTGAATTTCCACCCGGTTTGGGATTTATGGCGATACATTACCCTAAGGCAAAGCGAAGGTTATTGCATTTCGCTTTCTTTTATCTTCCTGTTGGACTTCTTAAAGTTTGCAGACGTTGTGACTGAGTCCCTGTCCATTTAAAACAGCAAGAATATATATATATATATATATATATATATATATATATATATATATATATATATATATATATGTATATATACATATATATAAAGTGCCGAATTGCCCTATGAGTATATCTTTTGCACGAGTTCATGCACTAATTTCTAAAACAGCATATTTCCTATATTCTGGAGAAAAAATTTAAGTCACGCCTATACAATTATTTCGACGAATCACAGCCCAATTCTTAAAATAAATTTTCTGTGATACGTTGTACTGACCAATGATGAGCACCAATTTTACGCCCCAGCACAGGTGCAAATGCATGCCTTAAATTATATATGTTGAAACGGGTTTAAAGCATTCACTTTCAATTACTATTCAAAGAGCGCGCGTGCTCAACCTTCCACATGACGTCTCAGGCGAGCAGCCAATGAGAGCGAAATGTTCGGAGTGGCCTACCTTCCCTATACTCTAGTTACCTTGGTTCTTTAAGTCCGAACTCTCTCACCCACACCGGAACCCGAAATCCAGCACCAGAATGCGTCGCTAATCCTGCCGCTCCTTGCCGCGGCCACTAATGTTGTAGCATGTCTCCTCTGGGCACCAAAGCGTCATTCCTCCCTCTTCGTCGGATGAGAACACTTTCTTATAAGCCATAATTATGGTATCTCAGAATTCCTATGACAATGAAGAAGCCAAGAAGCAAATCCCACACGAACAGTCTGATTTTGTTCAGGGGTTTCTCTTTTCGGACTGCTTTCCTATGCTGTATGCCAGAAGCATAAAATCATTGAAAGAGCTATATGAAGGCCCATACTCCTTACGAACGATGCAGAGGAGCGGAAAATATTCCCTCCGGAATCCTATGCAGCTTTGTCCACATCCGTAGTGGTAGGACCAGGACTAGGAGCGGAAGGGGAATTAGCACCTTGACCTATGAATATCTTTTGTGCCTAAGTCTCTGACGAGCGCCTCCGGGAGGGACGGGTGAGCTGAGAGGAGACAGAGGGTTGCCGGACCAGGAGGCACGATAGGGGGCAGGGTCCTTACCTCTTTCCAGATCCAAACTCCCTGGATGGTAGCAGACTCCGTTTCCCTCTGCAGGCTTGCACATCACACTGGGGGGCCGCGACTCGAAGACCGTCCTCTTTCTGGGGGCAAAGTGTTATATAGAGCATCCTTTTCACCTGTCATGCAACGTCGAGGCTCCCACCGACACTGGCAACCCTGAAACAGCCATGCAGATGAATGGTGACGTGAAATGGAGGGACAGGAAATTCGGGGATGTAACGAATCTTCCCAACATTTGCCTAAGGACCTGGAGAAAGCCCCCAAAAAATCATGGATCAGAAAGTTCAGCCGCGGGAATAGAACCCGGAACTCCCGAATGCGGGCCACAGACGTTGCTGCCTAAGGCATCCCACTGGAGGTCCTTAGTGGTAACATTTGGTCTTCCGACTTTGTTTTGAGTTTTAAGTACCTTTTCTTCTTCTTTCTGAAACCGGCCAATGCAGTAACGCATTCAATTCTCTCCTCTTCCTGCAGCATTTGCTCTTTCGTTAATAGCAAGACCAGCATCACACATGCCGAAAATCCAGCCCTATATGACATTGTATAATGCACCGCTCTTTTACTCTCATTATGTATAATGCTCCCCTTCTAGAAAATCGCTGCAAAGCCTAGGCCTTTAAATAAACAAAGAAAATTTTGTCTTTAGCCCTGAGGCTACAGAAGAGTGGAAAGTCTTAAGAGTACTAATTCCATCGCAATTCAATGTTAAATAGCCAAGTTCTACATGAGTCGGAAGACTAAAACGTGTTTTTGAACAGAACACGTTTCATTATCATTTACTCGATAAAACGAAACTATAATTAAGTGAGTTGCAAAAGAATAAGTACTGTGTGTTGTTGAATCGACTGTGCTTTGACCCACACTATGCTCAGAATAGCCTGTTTAATTTGATGTTTTATATGCATTTATTTCTTTGGGTTTGTTTTACCTGTCTTAGCTGTCTTAAATTATGGTAGCAAACCCCTTCTTACAATAAACCTAATTATTGGTAGGAAACTATTTTCTCATTAACGCTTAATTAGTCATACCTTCATATGGAGAAGTTCTGCTCGATCTTTCATATTTCTTCTTCTCTACCTGTTCTTCCTTTTCATGTTTGCTCTGGACTCAGTAACGATGCAGTTTTCCCATCTACCTAAAGTATATGCTATTTGAACAATATCCGACTAGCTTAAAATATGCCGACAAAATACCTAGAAAGATGGTGACGCTTAATTTACTTCCAGAATTCGTTGAACCATCTTATTTTGTTGTGCGTTTCCTCCCATTTCATTGTTGACAAAAATCGAAACTACAAAGCTTTTGCTGCGTGTATCCGTTTATAATTTAGTTCCTAGGTGTATTTGAATTTAGCAGAATTCAGCAACGGCATAACATAACTGTCGTATTTTAGCTCACAGAAAATTCAGGTTACTAGATAATATTTACCTTTTCCATTTCTTTTGCGAGATAGGCTTAGTATGCAACGCATGATGAGACAGAGGAAGACGTTTACAAACGTGAACAATGATTATTTATATCTATCACTTCCTCCGGTAGGGAGAGGAAGTATTCCATTCAACAATTCGATATGGAGATTTCACTGGTAAGACATACTTTGAGGTCCTAAAACAGAGTATTCTTATAAAAAGGTCTTTTAGCGTGAATATGTGCGTGCGTGTGCGCACAGTACGTGTGTGTTTGGTGTGCTCTGTTTGTACGCTTGCGCGCGCGCACGTGTGCGCGCAGCATATGAAAATATGAAATTTGCGATAAATATAAAACTTCATATCTGAGTAGGACAACGTTTAAGGATACCAGGTGTCTTTGTCATAAAATATCCATAGTGCAAATTAGATTTCTATGAAATACATTTTGTTATTTTTTATTTTCTAAAAAATGCCTGTAACGATTTTGATTTAATTCTTATAGAATCCAGATTTTGCGCATAATAAATAAAATGTATATCACGGACTTTATACGAACAGCCTTTACATAATTCTTCATTCTCACTGAATTTTATAAACTGACAAACCATAAGATATAAGTAATTCTTATGGGAGGAAGAGTGTAGAGCGTATGAAAACACTGAGTACGAATGCAATACGTTTCTTCGTACAGTTAGCCTTTCCGAAATATCCTATAATTTATATGAAATTTGCGCTAAAGCACAGATTATCACCATCTATGCGTGTTTTGTAACTAAGAGCGATACTTCTGTTTTTCACTTGACTTTAGGAGAAAAAAGAAAGAAAGAAAAAGGACTTGTGATATAAATGATTGGCTCTCGTTACTGTATCTTCCATATATCCCAAGAAGACTGTGACTTAGACCGCAATCTGATCTCATTTCTAGACGAATATTATCGTGACTGACAAGCAAACATTTAGGAGGGACAGCTAAAGTTCTCACGTATCTGTTATGAAACAGGTTTAGAACGCCAAAAGAAATATTTACATTCCTTGCTTTCCATTCCAGGGCCGCCGCTGTGATTTTGACCGATTATTTGGATACTGTCATGAGGACATAACTACAGGAAAAACGAGAGCGCGAGTTCACTTTGGATGAAGAAGTCCACTGTGATCACTTCTGTACAATAACTTTACACAGAATTAAACGTTGTTTTGCGATGTTTAGAAGCACCTAGAAGTAGCCAGTATTTAACTACTTTGACCTTCTCTGCAAATGGTATTACTCTTGGTTTCTTTCCCGGAAATGTGTCATATATAGATCCCAAATTCCGGCGAACTACCGGTGCCAGATTTGCAATCAGTTCCGTAGACATCATCAGTTTGGATTCATTAGTTGAACATTGAGAGTGTTATAAACGTAAACATGCTAACATTCCCCGATCCATGCTTCTTATTATTTTACACACTATTCTGCTTGTTCTACTTCTTGATTCGTAAAGGCAACATATGCATATCCTTCCGATTTAAATATCGTAACAGGTATCTCTGCCACACAGAGCAAATTCATTTTACTCACATACATGCTCCTCTCTCTCTATCTCTCTCTCACTCTCTTCTTTAAATTATCCTCCTGTCTGTTGGACTTACACCCCCAAGGACTTACAAGGCAATGCCTTGGGTCAAGAGCCTGTCGAGGAGCAAGCGAACTCTGGATCATAATATTCAGGATGGGTGATCTATCCAATACCTGGAATGGCGGTGAAAAATAAGCAAATGAAATATAATGATAAAAGGGAGAATAGGAAAATTCGCGGATCAAATTATCCAACCCAGCATTCGCCTAGCGACCGATGAAAACTGCAAAAATGCTTTCGGTCAGATTGGTCGGCCGCGGGAATGTGAACCCAGAACCTCCCGAGTGCGAGTCGCTCAAGTTACCGCGGCACCACCACAAACACATTCCCAGAAGACAAAGCACGCTCATGGACTATGACAGACTAGATAATCCATCAGCAGCGTGCCAACCGTTAGTCGATGACGTAACGGACGGCCACGTATAATGCATGGCAACAACCTTTTTTTTCAAGTTCCATTTATACCCCGCCTTAAACTGCATTGATCTTAACGGCGGCCTTTCCTTTGGAACCAATTGCCTATTGTAATTGTGTTAAATCGTATTCTCTTATCGTTGGGTTTCTTGCACTTTTTGGGTTTTTAATCATTATATCACACACATTCACACTCTCGTTCATACTGCCATACTCTGGGGAGGATAGGGAATAACCTTGGCTAGAGAAAAATTCCCACCCCCAGCCGGGAATTGAACCCGGAACCTCTCGCACAGTAGGCACGTACACTGCCGACTGAGCTGCGGGGCCAACCCGCATGCAAATTATGTTGTTCCAGAATAACCATTTGCAAATGGCCGTGACGCGTACTGTAATTCTCCGCGAGTTCTGCAGTTCTGCATAATTGTACATTTGGCAATGCTGCATCCAGCAGTACCAACAAACCTAACGTTTTTTTCTGCCCCTCCTGAATGTTTGTTACACAATTTGAACGAAAACAAACAGATTTAAAACGAACATAGTAATATAAGCGTAACGTGTTAATTTTAATGGGTAGAGATGTGCATGAGCATTGCGCATAAAATGCTTTTAAAACATGCATAATTATATAGTGATATGATACCCTATTCCCAAGAATATAGTATCCATCTGTGCCTATGTCGTAGTTTCATTACACTTTTTCAGCAAAATATAAGGAGGGTGCATTATAATGATGAAGTTTCTTTCTTCCGAAGCAAAGTTACAACACATCTCTAAACCCTGTAGAGCAGATACGCAAAGGTAAGAAGACTTTTGAGACTGAACTGGGCCTAACTATTCCAAAACGCACCCACTTTTCCTCTCCCATTCTAGGTCCATCTGACATGAAAAATATTTGGAGTCATGTGTACACTTCGGAGCAGAAAACGTAGCCCATTCCCCCAGATTGCAGCAGTACTTTGCTTCCGTAAAGTTTGCACAATTATGTAACCAACATTAGTTTCTATCTAGCTCTTACCACGTCTCTTAATAGTTGGTTTGAAACAAATCCCAGGACACGAACACGAACTATGCTATACCCATTGTGAAACGAAGTAGGGTCAGAAGTAACTTATCAATGAATTCTACTCTGATTCATCTAAACAAACAGATGATTAACCTAATGCAGCGTGATTAGTGACTCAAGCTTGTAGAATAAAAGTGGACAAAATATGAGTTATCTACAGCACTGAAGCGCGCAAAACTCACAAAACCTCTGTCAAATTTTCTTCTGAATTAGACATAGAAACAAAGTTTAAATTAATTGTCATCATTTAATTATTGCCACCAAGAGAATATTATTTCGATGTATTTGCAACTTCATCATTTATTTTGCACATGTTAAGATTAATAATAATAATATTAATATCCGGGTGAATTAAGTAGAAAAAACGTTGTTGAAGATGAGCAATTACTTTCAGCCTTATTCATATTATGAGGATATAATTCACTCAACGGTATTCAAATAGCAAGAGCATAGACAGCTTTCCCGATCCTCCGATATAAACCTCCAAAACTTTCTTCCTCAGGTCCAGTTTAGATATCTTATGGTTTTACAGATACAACAATCTGTCAAATTATAACAGCAATATTTTAACGCAAACAGTACTCTTGCTGTAGCTCTAGATGCTAAAGAATCCTTTGACGGGGTCTGGGACAATGATCTTCTCTGTCAGCTCATCCAGTATCAACTCCCTAGTTCCCTCATCAACTGTCCCGCTACATTCATGTTGCTCAATGAAACACCATTCCTTTGCACTCTCGTCAATGTAGACATTTATAAAGGGTCTTTTCTCGGAACGACGCTCTAACTCCTGTATACAACTGATTTAACAATACATTTCTCCTACCAATTAGTCTTTTTGTTGATGGTACCCTACTGCATTACTCCACCAAAAATCTTCCGTTTATCTCAGTAGACTGCAAGGATATCCTCGTCAACTTAAAGCCTGGTTTACAAGATGGCGTATGAACATTAATCCTGCAAAAATCCATACCGTTAGTTCCCCCAAGCGACAACTACTTCCACCAACCAGCCTTCGTATATTGAACTCTCAAATCAATTACAACCCATAGTCAAATCTTTAGGACTCCAGCTGGACAATTTATTCACCTTCAAACAACACATTGATTCTGTCGTCGCCAAAGCGAATGCCGATATTCTCCGCCAGTGCTCTCTATTTTACAGTTGAAAGCCACTATTTCGCCAAGAAAACTATTCTATAATGCGCTCACCTATTCTGCGCTTTTGTTATGTGCGTGGAGCTTTGGAATTCACTGTCCATCACATATTTAGAAAACACAACGAGTACCAAAGAGAGCAGCAAGAATGATTTCCGATGCTCATGGTAGCTTTCCTTTACGTCAGCTCTATAAAAATATAGGACTAGACACTATCAATAATGTTATTCTCTGTCACATCGCTCACCTCTATGGCAGTTACTTTTCCAATCACTCCAATACGCTGCTTAATTTCGCCTTTCACGTGTCTCACTAACGACCGAAAGTCATTCTATCTAATTAAATATCAATTTTGTCGTCTCTTACTTCCATTAAAACATAATTGGTACTACCGGAGGTTTGGCTTCCTCAAGCTTGCGTTTATCTTAGACAAGGCAAACACCACGTTAGTTGTGATACTTGAAACAGAAATAATGTACCCTTGAGTTATGCGTCAAGATTAGCTATATGTATGTTATAACAACGTAGAGGATGCTATACACAGCTCATTGGCAATATTATAGTCAGGCCATTTTTTAGAATCAAATAAGTAAGTCGCCAAACAAGTGGCTTGAATTATGTAAGAGGGAAGGTAGAAAAATGAGGCTTGAAATGGGCGGAGATCATATGACAGTGCCAGTTTAAATACCCTGGTTCCTATAAGAACCACTTTTTCTGCTCTCAGTATGCACCATTAACAGAGCTGAAGGAAGTGTCAGGATTTCCAGAAACAATACATGGACACTGGTTTATCATCATTTCACATTTATTAGCGACTCTCAAGGACCATAAACCGCTTCAAGTTTTTCCAACGGGAAAAATGTAATGCTTTGCTTTTAAATTATCAGCATAAAAATTGTTTCAAAACTGTAGTGACAGGCTAAAACAGTTTCATACTATTGAAACAGACCTAATTACCCTCTGTATTCCAAAAGAAATGATAACTATTTGGTGCTAAATGTTTAATTTCTCCTGCCATAGGTGTTGCTGAGAAGAGCCTCTTCAACCTCCTGAAATTTAACGTTGTAACCATATGACATCCTGAATTCCCTTAAGCTTAAATAAATGTCCAGATATCCAGTCTCAAATAAGGAATGCAATATGTACTGAGAATGCTTGTTGGTAGAAATAGGGCAAATCGAGTGGGCAATACGTATATACTTGGATTAATAGGTGCAATAAGGACGTAAAATAAGACAAAGATACTTATTAGTTGTTTCATAACTTCAGTTTGAAAATTTTGATTCCAGAATTGTGAAATTGTTTATTTACTTTACAAGTCAGATACTGGCTAAGAAGAAAAACATAAAATAAGTACCATCAATAAAGGCAACAGGATACTAAAACGATATATAAACAGATATTTTATCAATTTATGTCAGACAAGATGCTAGCCAGCTGCTGCATCTTCGACCTGTGGTTGAAACTTCCGTTCAGTTAACATTAATATATGTACTCGTAAGCTTCATCTATAGAGCTAATGTGGCTGCCTTTGAAGAACAATAATCTGATTAACACAATCAGATACCAGCATCTGATAGAAGCATAGTTATTAACAGTAATGTAGAGTATCGAATATCGAGAAAATGCAAATAACATTAATCTTTTTAACACAAAATTACGGATTTTGTGTACGATATACACGGGAGACAGACAACACAGAGGGTAGTAGTTTAGCAAATTTCTATTCAGGGCTAGTCTCTGTTACCTGGTCCTAAGCATCTGTCGTTTAAATACTATAAAGCTCTAAAGGCAGGTTTATCAGAAGGAAGTAACAGAATTTATAGAAAATTCAGTACTCGCAGTAGATGAACCGAAAGACTGAAAGAAAGAAGAAGAAGAATATGTATACCGGAAAACACAATTTGATTTCTAAGACAAAGACGGAAGGTATTTCGTTCCGTTTTGAATAATTGAAACCATATTCAGCGTAAAAGAAAAGCTACATTAGGTACTCTGTTGTAGATTTTCACAAATAAAATAATTAAATATCCGTTATCAGCATCCAGGTGTAAAGGAAAGTAACGAGAATCCCCACCAAAACAGGGCTCTCATCCAGCATCATCCCACAGTAAGTGATGAAACCCATTGAAACCGATACTGCTGCTATCCTTGAGAATTCTTGTGGAAGTTGATGGTCCGGTATCTTAGGTTCTGTCAAACATTTTTAACAGGAATGTCCTTAACAGATTGTGTTTCACTTTGTTTTTTAAGTAAGGTGAGATCTACACTCATCCATAAAGATAGCCATGAAAATGATGTAAACAGCTGGAGGCCTATATAAATTTACTCAGTGCTACGAAAAATATTTTAAAGATTATTAGATTCTAGGCTTCGCAATGTTATTATTTGCCCTCTAAATCCACCAGGTCTTTCTTCGTGTCCTGGAATTTATACAAATGTGGTTACCTTGAACAGCATATTCAGAACCATGAAGTTATAGAAGAAGAATAATACCCTTTTCTTCCTTATATAAGTCGCGCGCATATTGAGAATAAATTAAAGCACGTCTTAATGCAACCAAAATTAAAGGAAATAAGTCAAAGTGTTACAAAACGCAACTGAATTGTAAGTGAAACAAATGGCCAGCTAACTTGCACCCTTATGTACGAGTAGGTGTTATGCGCAAAGCTCCTCTGCCTACTGCTCTATATAATTTGGCTGTAGATTTTATCTTAGAAGAGCTCTCAGAAGATGCGGTTGCCAAAAAACAAACTTTGCTGTATTCTGGTTCTTGGTGTTACAAAAATAGCTTCTATGGGTTTTGTTTTTAACACTGTAGCAATTGCTAGTAACGAAGAACAGTATCACGTCTTACCACATATTCAAATAAGCGTTTGTAGAAATTGGACCTGAATTAAACCTCTTGCTAGTCTGTAGATCTAAATATTTAAAAACGAAAAATGAAATATTGCATGATAAAAATTTCAGAGGATTTTATCACTCATCATATACATGAAGGAGAACTAATTGAAACGATACGCTGAAGTCATTATAACGATAACACATAGTCTATTTGTGTATCACTTAGAAAAGTGTGGGAACATATAACATGTCTTTATAAGACTGTACAGAGTAGGTATACGACGGGAAATGAACGTACCGTTAGGGGATCGGAATGCGAGCTGAACATGCCCATTCTAATGACACATGTGTGAGCTGGGGGAAACAAGGAAGGCAGAAAGTTAGGGTTAAGAAACTTTCAGGAATGCGAACCGAAGGGTAAATGCAAAAACTTGTACTCTGGAATTCGATGTGAGCAGACGTGTGACACACCACAGGGTATCATGTGGCTATAGTTTGATTTGGCGATGGCATAGTTCGATATATTTGTGTGGCCAACATATTTGTGTGAACGGATCGGTAATGGGAATGATTTTAAGGAGGTCAGAATAAAACGTAATAAAACCATATAAATATCATCGGTTAACACGACCCGAGATTAAGAGAACCTACCTGTATCCATGCTCTTCCGACATTCCTACGATACCTTTCCTTTTCCCCCTAAAAAAACACCGATACCGTACAAAAAAGAAAACACACAATAAAGTCCATCCCACTAAGGCGCTCAACGAAGACAACACCCAAAGAAGCCGTCCCAATACGGCGCCCAACGATAAAGTCCATTCCAATATCGCACCCAACTTGTCAGGAGAACTGCCGATGACAACGATCGAGTGACAGCGAGCATCGAACCCCAGGCCAGCAGCAGCGGATGAACGTGCCGATCGCCGGAAGAAATCCCCACCATCCAGGTCAACAGATCAACCCGGCATCCAGATCATCGCAGCACGGGTCAGCACAGTGCAAGTCAACGGAGCACAACTCAACGCAGCAAAAGTAACGTACACATATGCTTTTATTGTTTTCCCGAAATAAATCCATGCATGTAACAATTGAATAATAATATCACTAATTAATTTTACTTAGAAATAAAAAGGATTTAAAAGAACTTTTAAGTGTAAAAGAGATGGAGAAAGACTTAATTGAGGCTAAAAACATGCAGGTAGGGCAGGTAGAAAGTAGGTCATTAGACAGTAGGGAAACAAATATTCCGGGAAATATGCAGACAATACAGGCTAGCGCTGTGACCGAAAACAACCTTGTTTTGGTTATACAGCAAATGTTCGTGAATTTAAGTGAAAGTTTACAAAGTCAAAATAAAGCATTAGAAGGGAAATTGAATAAGAGTTTGGAAAATCAAAATAAAGCATTAACGGAAAAGCTGGATGAAAGGTTACAAAATCAAAACAAAGAATTGCAAAACCAAAATAAAGCATTAGAAGAGAGATTAAGCAGAAATTTGCAATGTCAGAATGAGGTTTTGGAAGAAAAGTTAGGAAATAGATTAGAGCAGATGATAGGGGCCAGGTTTGAAGTACAGCAAAGAGAGATTAGGGATCAATTAGAGGAAATGAGATCTTATCAGAATGATATGCAGCAAGATTTTTTGTTAAATAGAGCTGAGGTCAAAGAATCACAGAATGAGGTTGAGAAGCTCAAAGGGCAAATAGTAGAAATTAGAAGTATTACCTTAGCAATGCAAGAGGGGTTGAATGCTGAATTTCAGCGCAGTTGCACAATAATGGAGAAGCGGCAGCGCACATTGGAAAATAATGTGGAGGCAGAAATGACAGCCGTAAAAAATATTATTCAGGATCAAAAAGAGTCACAAGTAAATGATATGACCAAATTGAAAGACAAAATTGCGCAACTGTCTGATACTCAGCAGACAACAAACCGCAGAGTAGAAGCCTCACGTGAGCTGGCAGCTTTACAAGACAATGCACAACGGCTCGAAATGGAGCCGATAAATAATCGAAGCCAGAACATACGTTCCGCCAGCTCACCTGATGTTTCGGCAAACATACGACCAACGGAGCATATGCATGGTGGTGCATTCTCTCCCATAACCACTTGTAATAACGACACGAATGTAACACCAATATTGTGTTTAAATAATCATGTGTCCGTGCCATACCAATTGCTAAACGAAATTGCGATACCGACATTTGATGATAGACATGATAATGCCCGCCGTTACATTATGGATGTTGAGGCGTATTTTACATTAAAGGGTATCCCGGAACAATACAAAAAATAATGGCTGGCGGCGCGCTTACTCAAATAGCCCCCCTAGAACGAACCCAGGACCCGGCGTGAGAGACGGAGGACGAATGTCGCCGAACTGGAACAGACAAGACTCACGCCCCATTGAACAGCATCAAGATGCACAAAACAGTGCCTCAGCCATAAATGTACTGAATAACCAAAATTTAAACTAATTAGGGGCCGTCTCAAGTCCTCTGATATGGCCGTGCAGGACACGTCAAATTCATTTACAGCAAACGAGGACGACAAAAGTATGAATAGTGTAGGCATAGAGCATTATCAAAGAGGCTCTGCGACAGAAAGTGATAACCGGGAGGAATACTATGATAAAATTAGTGAAATAGTGGAGGCACCTAGAATTGCGATGAAAGTGAAAGCTCAGTTCTATGAGGCGATTATCGACAGCGGCGCTTCTTCTTCGGTATGTAGCCAGGAATCATACGATAACCTGATAGCAACGGGGTGGGAACTGCAGACATTGCCAGTAAGAAACTATGTTGTGTTACGGCGATAAGCAGGAGCAAGCAAAGAATTAAATACCAGGTGATGATAACATTTAAGATTGAAGAGGTAGAAATTGAATTTGTTTTTCTGGTAGTGCCACGGCTTATATTTCAACTTTTAATTGGAAATGATTTTCTAGATGCACTGCTAACAAAAATAAGTTACGAAAGCAAGGAGTTGAGTTTTTACATAAATAACCACTTGGTTATAACACCTTTCATACAAAAGACACAGCAGGTAAACGATCCCGAGACCCCCGGAGAGAAAGACTTGATGGGAGCTTATTTTTTCGTCGAATATTTGCAGATTGAGGGAGGAGAAATATACCAGATCACTAACGCTAGAAGTGATCTAAACAGAGCATCCAATGCCGATTGCGAGGAGTATAATCAGGATGAGGAATCATTTGAAGATATTAGTAATGCAAGTATTGTCCCGAATGAATCAGTAACTGTTAGTTATTATGACTTAGAGGTACGGGAAGAAACAGGTTTGTTCGCCCCTGACGGAACTGTCCGGTTTCAGCTAGAAGAACATGCTAATGCGAATATCTCCCAAAAGATCCGAGAGAAGATAAGGGATATAGAAATATTGACGGCGGAACAGAAGGAGAAACTATTGGAGGTGTTCTACAGAAATCGCGAAGTCTTCGCGGACAGAACCGGTTTATGTAACATTTATGAATATGAGTTGCAGATACGACAAATGGAGCCCATTAGACACAAATGTCGAGCTATCCCTTTTGATATAAGAGAAAGCGTTGAACTCACAATAAATAAAATGCTTTAAGATGGTATTATTGGGTTATCAAATTCCCCATATTTAAACCCCCTGTGCATAGTTAGAAAACGAAATGGGACTGTTAGAATTACCATCGATGCCCGTCGACTGAATAAATACATATCGCCTGATAATTTTAGGACCGAAAGTATAGACCAAATATTAGGCAAAATAGGTCACAAAAATGGTTTTCTACATTGGATTTAAAAACTCCTATCTTCAGATAGAACTTAAGGAACATCTGAGAAAATATACCGCTTTCCTTTATTGTGGGCGTGTCTATGAATTTCACAGAACGCCATATGGCGTCGCGACCAGCTCTAGTGCATTCCTGAGAGCCATGCATGCAGTTTTCGGTGACACTACAAATGAGTTTATGACGCAATACGTAGATGATTTTTAATACATGATACTGATATTTCGGAGCATATTGAACATATTGATTCTATTTTACAACGTCTGATACAATGTGGCATGACGATAAATTTAGAAAAATCTGCATTTTTCGCCACTCAGGTGCGATTCGTTGGTTATATCATCTCTGATGGCGGCCTATCAGTTGATCCACAGAGGGTTGAAGCTATACAGAAAATACCAGCCCCGAAAAATCTGAAGCAGCTCAGGAGGATTTTTGGCATGCTAAATTACCAAGTAAGATTTGTATACAGTTTTGCGAAGGAGACTCCACCGTTACGGGCATTACTGAAGAAGGGAACAAGATGGCGGTGGACTGAACACGAGCAACGCGCCTTTGAAGATATAAAACAACTGTTTGCGCGGGCGGTTTTATTAGAAAGGCCAAACATGAACCAGCCATTTGAGATTTACTGCGACGCCTCAACTATTTCTTTCGGCGCTGTATTGACGCAACGAGACAATAATGACGGCCTACACGTCATATCCACATGCTCCCGACCTTTGACACATGCAGAAGCAGTTGCACCCATCACGGAGCAGGAGATATCTGCAATTTATTATGCACTGCAGAAATTCAAAACATATATCTTTAACAAAAAGATTACTAGATTCACAGATCACGTTAGCCTGTCCTTTATAAAGACATGTAAATTAACGAGTTCTAAAATATCACGATACATTTACGAAATAACCTCCTATGACGTGGAAATTAAGCACATTCCTGGAAGTGAGAACATTTTTAGTGACATTCTTTCCCGACTGAGCCCAGGCAAGAATTTACCTGAGTGCCAAACCGGTACACAAAGAGAGGTAACGGTGCTCAAACTGGATCTTAGCTTAAACAAGCAGCTAATAGCTGAAATGAAAAATGTCAAAAAAGCACAATATGAAGATGCAAGGTTACGTCAAATAATAGAATCAGCGCCAGAAATAAACAAAGACATTTCAGGAATCCTAGGGGTATGTATAAATTACAGGGGAGAGATAGACCCAAATAGATAACATGCGTACCAACTAAATTACAAAATTTGGTTATCAATGCGTATCATGTCGCACTGATACATGCAGGAAGCGAAAAGACATCCCTTGCTGTGGGCGAGTATTTTTATATACCGCGGTTAAGGCATAAGGCCAGGAAACTGACAGCAACATGTGAAATCTGCCAAAAGGCTAAGCCAATAAACGTGAAATTTGATTCGCCACCGCAAGCGATATTAACGGACAGACCAGGAGCTCTGGTTGCCATTGACTCCCATGGACCATTACCGGTAGGTAGGGGAGGTATGAGACACATGTTTGTAATGGTAGATATTTTTTCAAAATTCGTCAAAATCTATCCAATGAAGAAATTGTCTAGCGCGTTATGCCTAGCAAAAATCATGGACGATTATGTGCCTAAGTATGGTCAGATGGATGCTCTCATAGCTGATAACGTTTCGATTCATAAGTCAGAGAAGTTTCTAGGTTGTCTTCGGGAAGCAGGTATAAAAGTTTATAACTCCACATCATACTACCCCCAAAGTAACCCTTGCGAGCGGATTATGCGACACATTTCCATTTTTTCGAGTGATATGCCATAAGCGGCATTCTCTCTGGCCAAATTATTGTGAATACGTGCAGACAGTAATAAATAATACCCCATGTCCATCTACGGGATATGCACCAGTGACCTTACAAACAGGAGAGATAGCCCGCAACATAATACCAAAATTACCTGAACCGATTAGCGCAGCAGAAGCCGAAAAGGACGGAGAAATGTTTCAAAAAGCATTTAACAGGCTAAAAGAACGCGCAGAAGCACGAAAAAGGCGTACTAAAAGAAACAGTAACATATGGGACCCACAAGTATGTGAAAAAGTATTATACAAGAACCACCCTCGTTCATCACTAATTGGAAAAAGATACCATAGAATGGAAAACTTATGGAATGGGCCTTGCGTGATCACTCAGAAATTTAACGCTAAGGCATTTGAAATTACGGATATAAAAACGGGGAAAGCAAAGGGGCGATACAATATTGCTTTATTAAAACCTTTCAAAGAATTTAGAGTAGTGTCGTCGGATACATAAAGTAACTGCAGGCACATGGAGGTACTATCAATAACACAAATGATAAAACAAAACTGACATGATGGTTGCAACAGAAAAACATTTACTTAAAAAATGTCAGTGTAATTAGATGGCACGCACAGTTGATTAGGGATAAATGATTCTTTGTAAACCAAATATCCAATCAAACACAGTTATCAGTGGTGTACTCATTATGCATGTTATAGCGTTAAAAAGTGTGGGAAGACAAAGGCAGTGAAATTTGTCGTATATGGCCCAGTCGGCCAGTGAAACTTTGTGGCGAGTGTAGTGTTTGTGATAAACGAACAGTACTGCGTGTGCCGCTATCAATTGTGAGCCCGTGATTGTGAAATAAAAGAAGAAGAAGAAACATACATTACATCACAACCAACATGCAGTTTCATAGGCACTAGCACCTAAACAACGTCTATCTCGTCTACCTCTGAATTTGTAAATTATGTACATATTCAAGATATCTGTTCCATGTTTGAAATGCTTGTAAATAATTGTTTTCATTCTAAGTTATCAGTGTTAAAATTTTGTGCAATCAGTCAATACTGTGGTTATCTAAACTGTCATCATTTTAGTAGTAATCTTCTTTTCATATGTGCATTGTAATTTCAAAGATGTTGTGTGTATATATATTCATTGTAATTAAATGTTATTAACGTACATCCTCAAAATTGATCCGACACACAAAGTACATATACTCTGAGCTACATTTGGATATAGTAATAATGATACACAAAATTTAGGTATGGCGATTTCCGAGAAAATCCCTGTCGTTTTCTTCGAAGCGACAGCGATTTCCTCGTGGGGGCATATTGAAACGATACGCTGAAGCCATAATAACGATAATATATAGTCTATTTGTGTATCACCTAGAAAAGTGTGGCAACATATAACATGTCTTTATAAGACTGTACAGAGTAGGTATACGACGGGAAATGAACGTACCGTTAGGGGATCGGAATGCGGGCTGAACATGCCCATTCTAATGACACATGTGTGAGTTGGGGGAAACAAGGAAGGCAGAAAGTTAGGGTTAAGAAACTTTCAGGAATGCGAACCGAAGGGTAAATGCAAACACTTTGATGCAATTACTTAAATGTAAATAATGATTGTAATATGAATATGCATTTTTATGTGACATTGATTTCAGATGTTTCTTGACTGTAATTATTGTTGGGAAGTAAGTTTATACGACCTTACTGAAACTGTCAATAATAGCGCGCAATAATGCAGCGAGGGGTGAGCTGTTTATCATTATTGGAAACGAGGAAGTTACGTAATGTTGGCGCATTTTTCCGTTTAGAACCTTCTGGAATGTTTCCCTAGAGCATATGTATTCATAATTTTCATTGGATATAAAAATAGACGCTAATGTTGGTGCGTTTTATTAGCCAATTGCAGTTCAGTTATAATCTTTAGGGATATCGGGGAGTGGGAGTATAAATAGAGGCTAAGTTAGAGGTAAAGTCCGTCAGTCGGCCAGTTCATCAAAAATCTGTGTACACTACACGTCGTCTTCAGTCAGTCAGTTCGTCGAAAGTATTAGTACGGTATACATCGGATATAGATTCACAAGTTACGCGCAGCAGAATTATGAAAGATCTAAAGTATGGTAAAGTTAATTATACAAAAGATTGAAGTACGTGGATTAAAAGAATTATCAGTAAGAAGTTATTATAACAGTTTCAGTTTGGCGAGTGTTACGATCAATGTATAAATGTGAAAGTTAACGTGTTTGACAATAAATGTGTAAAACAAATTTCTTCATCAGTGTTATATTTGGATAAAAGATTCCTTTCCGTTTACACACTCTCATCAAGAGACATGTTCGACCGAGAGATAATAGCTAGCCGGAGGACAGTAAACAAAATTTAAATCAAATAACAGTCGCATTCTTTCGAACACTAACACTGATGCAAATTGCTAACACAAGATGGAGCTACAAACCGAACAAATGAATGACGTCACAAGATGGCTTCACATGAAATAAACACACATACACAAACATCACAAGCATCAACATTATAAGTAATACCGTCGCAAATTGGCTACCACAACGTGGGGCTACAATAATGTTAAATAATTTATAACATTAAACCGTTATAAATTGGCTCCCAAACGAGGGGCTAACAAATACAAACATATACAATAATGTTACTTCAAATTGGCGCCCAACGTGGGGCAGAGTGACCAGGAAAGGATCAGAATAACCAGGAAGTAGCAGAATTAACCAGGAAAGTAGCAGAATTAACCAGGATGTGGAATGAATGGAGCAGTGAATTGATCTACAAGACGCAGATTCCAGAAACAACAAAAGGGACGACAGACTACGCGGATGATTGGACATCGTAATTCCAAGATTACAAGGCAACAGGGGAATTGAACTACAAAAACATCGAGAAGATGCAGATTCCAGAAACAACTATAGGAACGACAGACTACGCGGATGAGTGGACACAAAAACATCGAGACGACGTAGATTCATCATAACACAACGCAGAAACAACATATAACCTAGGAGAGAGGGGCAGGAAGCTGGACATCAAAGGAACAGCAACAGACAGCATCACAAAGGTCAGAGTATAGTCATTTTTTTTAAAATAAAATTATAACATTCAAATGTACTTGAGGAGTGGTAGGATAAAGAAAACAATGGCTAATAATAATACAGAAGAAATAATTATGGAGGGAGATAATGTAACAGTTAGCTGTAATTCAATACAGGATACAGAAAATAGCTCAAACAATGTATTTGAGGGAGGAAATATTAGTGCAGAAAGTGAGAATAGAACAGCAGGAAATGTTAATTTTGATGCTAGTATAATGATGGAAATTGTGGAAATGCTGAGAAACATGAGTGAGAAAATGGAAACGGATCATAGGGAATTGAGAGAAGCTATAAACAAAGATCATAGGAAATTAATGGAAAGTTTTGGTAGGAGTAATGAGATATTAGAGCAAGTAGTAGATCAAAGCAGGGAAGAAATTGAAAAGAAAGTTACGAAGCTAGATAGTAGTATGCCAAAACTGCGAGCTGATAATCAGGAAGTAATAGCAAGTGAGATAGGAGAAGTTTCAAAGAAAATGCTAGACATGAGCAGGGAAAGAGATAACAAAGAAAGTGAGGTTAATACTAAAAATGAACATGTTGATTTAGAATGTACAGAGTCAGGTAGTAGAATGAGTAACATTTCAAGTGAGATAAGAGAGATGAAAGAGGTTAAGAATGTAGATGTGAATCAGGCGCAAGTTAATTTCCGAGGGGAGATATCAGAAATACAGAATGAGTCAGTAATGCAAAGAAATAAATTGTACGAAGAAGTTAAAGTTTTGCCTGTGAATAATCAAAAGCTAACTTCTGAAATTAACAAGTACCAAGTTGTTCAAAATGAAAACTCCAATCCAGTACAGTTTAGTGCAGATTTGTCAGAGTACTCTCAAATTAAAGAGATAGTAGAAGAATTGAAAATGACAGTTGTTAAAAGATGTGTTGTTCAAGAAACTGTAGATTGTTTTCAAATGTTATCATGGGATGAAATTTCATATGAATACAAGAGGGTATCCATGAACAAATTTTTGAAGGTTAGAATACGGCTACGAGTAATGTTTAGCCACACACAATTTGATCCAGGAGGGTAAATAGTAATGAGATGTAAAGTAAATGCTGGATAGCTAAAGACGAAATGCAGAGCAATGTATTGGAACGTAAGAGGGTTAACTATTTATATATGTCATTTGAAAAGAGAAATAAATTATAAAAAAAAAGAGAGAAATGTTTAAAAATAAATTAAATTTTTAGTAACTGTAACAACATTTGAAAATTAAGAATGCAAAGATTGAAACTAAATATGATATTAAAGTAAAAGTACGTAAATACAATTCCAAGAGTATTGTTAAAATAAAGTACAAAATAACAAAAATGGGTAAAAATAATTAAAAAAAATATATACTTATGTAGCAAACAGAAAAGGTGAAACATTGTCTAGATTTAAGAGATATCAATATATTTGTGTAAAGGGTGAATTTTCTTTGGTAAATATGTTTAATAATTACAAAAAATTCTTGAATTGATAAATTTTTGTTAACAACTTAAGAAGTAAGCAATTTTGTAACAGTAAATAAATAATTCAGAGTACAGTATTTGCTATATATATATATATATATATATATATATATATATATAAATAAAAAAATTTGTAATGTCAGATTAATGTCTAGAAACATTAAACAAGAGCCAGTAAGTAGTGGCGAGATAAAAAAAACATATCGTGTGTTAAATACGTGTGAAGTGTTAAGTGAAAGTGATAGCGTGTGTTCCAAGATTTAGGAGACTAAAAACCCAATTATAAAATTTTCAAACAAGTTGTAAATATTTATAATTATGTTTCTAGTGGGGCATATGATGCAGTAATTTGTATCACAAATTACTTAAATGTAAATAATGATTGTAATATGAATATGCATTTTTATGTGACATTGATTTCAGATGTTTATTGATTATAAATATTGTTGGGAAGTAAGTTTATACGACCTTACTGAAACTGTCAATAATAGCGCGCAATAATGCAGCGAGGGGGTGAGCTGTTTATCATTATTGGAAACGAGGAAGTTACGTAATGTTGGCGCATTTTTCCGTTTAGAACTTTCTGGAATGTTTCCCTAGAGCATATGTATTCATAATTTTCATTGGATATAAAAATAGACGCTAATGTTGGCGCGTTTTATTAGCCAATTGCAGTTCAGTTATAATCTTTAGGCATATCGGGGAGTGGGAGTATAAATAGAGGCTAAGTTAGAGGTAAAGTCCGTCAGTCGGCCAGTTCATCAAAAATCTGTGTACACTACACGTCGTCTTCAGTCAGTCAGTTCGTCGAAAGTATTAGTACGGTATACATCGGATATAGATTCACAAGTTACGCGCAGCAGAATTATGAAAGATCTAAAGTATGGTAAAGTTAATTATACAAAAGATTGAAGTACGTGGATTAAAAGAATTATCAGTAAGAAGTTATTATAACAGTTTCAGTTTGGCGAGTGTTACGATCAATGTATAAATGTGAAAGTTAACGTGTTTGACAATAAATGTGTAAAACACATTTCTTCATCAGTGTTATATTTGGATAAAAGATTCCTTTCCGTTTACACACTCTGATCAAGAGACATGTTCGACCGAGAGATAATAGCTAGCCGGAGGACAGTAAACAAAATTTAAATCAAATAACAGTCGCATTCTTTCGAACACTAACACTGATGCAAATTGCTAACACAAGATGGAGCTACAAACCGAACAAATGAATGACGTCACAAGATGGTTTCACATGAAATAAACACACATACACAAACATCACAAGCATCAACATTATAAGTAATACCGTCGCAAATTGGCTACCACAACGTGGGGCTACAATAATGTTAAATAATTTATAACATTAAACCGTTATAAATTGGCTCCCAAACGAGGGGCTAACAAATACAAACATATACAATAATGTTACTTCAATTTGTACTCTGGAATTCGATGTGAGCAGACGTGTGACACACCACAGGGTATCATGTGGCTATAGTTTGATTTGGCGATGGTATAGTTCGATATATTTGTGTGGCCAACATATTTGTGTGAACGGATCGGTTATGGGAATGATTTTAAGGAGGTCAGAATAAAACGTAATAAAACCATATAAATATCATCGGTTAAAACGACCCGAGATTAAGAGAACCTACCTGTATCCATGCTCTTCCGACATTCCACCGATACCTTTCCTTTCCCCCTACAAAAACACCGATACCGTACAAAAAAGAAAACACACAATAAAGTCCATCCCACTAAGGCGCCCAATGAAGACAACACCCAAAGAAGCCGTCCCAATACGGCGCCCAACGATAAAGTCCATTCCATAATACGATATTCCGAAGCTAATTTTCAAGATCATATGTTCTTAGATCAGCAGGAAATTAATAATGAATTAAAGAATAAACCTGACATATTAGTCAATAGTGCACTATTATATTACTTCGTTTCGCTATTCCAAAGTACACTCTGCTGAATGCAGTACAAATAAACTCCGCCTCCCACGCATGTAGGACCGTGAAATAAATTCTGCACCCGCTAGCTGATAATCGACTGCATTTAATACTCCTCAACAAAGGTGATAGGCTTGGAATTATGCAAGGGAGAATGGTAAGCCCCACTGCAGAACTTTAATGTATGTTGCCCGCTAGAGTACAATGGAAGCAAAATGTAATACCAATATGCAGATTCGAATAGAAAATAAGGCTTTGTGTCTTGAGACTGGAATGCAGTAACATAAATATAAAGGAACCGTTAGAAGATCTTAGCCTTATAAAGCTAAGAAGTACTCTAAGAAAATAAATTTATAAGGAGTGGCGTGATTTATGAACGCATGCTAAAGGGACCAACCTCCTTAAGGATTAGTATACCCCGTCTAATAAGTAGATACAAACTTTTGAAGGACTGGCGAGTGAAATGAACCCTTAAAGTTACAACATATTGATGTTCATTGAAGAACACTTCTTGGATCCAGTAGAGATGGAATGCGTTATAGGCACTGCAATGAGGCTGATACCTAGCCACATGTTCTCTGCTCGTGCCCATAAGGAGATCCACTTGGGAACACAGGGCACTACCAAATTATAACAAAACATTCAGCGGGATTTAGAGGATATGAGATCTATGAAGGAGTACCATGACTTGTCGGTGGAGATAGAAGTAGAAACTTTGGCATAATTGCTGTGACGATAATACAAATAAGTCGTTATTGGCTTAGCTTCATTTGGTAGAGCGATGAGTAACTTAATATATCTCAAGTGCGATGATGCACAAAGAAGGTGAATAAAGGAATTAGTTGTAAGAATTAAAATAAATTAGCCACTTAGTATGCTGTCCTGAAAGGTAATGCTTTATTAGATATATTTCTCCAAAGCACTTAAGCACATGAAAGCTCTTGCTGGCATTTAGCAGTGACTATTTCGCGTGTACAATCGCAGTGGAGGGCAACATTCTGCAGGGACTTCAGAGATTCTCCCTCTGGATTAGACTAGAGAGTGGGTAACTGAAGGGCAGATGGTGGACAAAGGAGACAGTGAAAGTTAGCCAGCAGGCTTTGGTCCCTGTCACCGTGCCAGCTGAGCAGTAAAGTTGTTGGCGAGTATTGGCAAGTCTATATGTAACGTAGCATAGGGTGTTTTAAGATAAATGCATAAGTGTTAATGAGTAAATAGTGGGTTCTTTTACAGAGCTACTAGGTAGATGTTATTCAATGCACAACATTTTTGGGTATATGGATTGGATGTAGTGAAAGCGTAACGCAAAAGCCTACGAAACGAAAATCAGCGATTTGCGAAATTCAACTAAGAATTGTTAACTCTGGCCAATTTTGACACCTCTACCACGAATCACTGAAGCGGTGAGTGCCATTCCTGTCTACCAAATACTCATACGAGGAAGTTACGGGTTTCTGCCATCTTCAGTAAGGTTCAGGGCCATTCCTACTTTCTTAGTGTGCCTCTTTTTACATGATAAAATGACAGAAGATTTTCAGGGACTCTGAAGATGAGACCTCCATTGTTTGATGTAATATTGTTACACTTAGTTTTAGAGCGCATTAGTGTCAGCCTTACAAAACTATAGGAGAACAAAACGTTAAGCGAAGTCTCTCTCACTTGATCAGTTAGCTTAACCTTCTAGAGGCTAATAGTTAAACACTTTAAATTGTTCCAGCAGACGTCACCATTGAAGAAACTAAGGAAGGAGTGAAGCACAGTGATCGTTCTAAAGCATCTACGAAACTGGCATTAGTAATCATATTCTTGCATTTTACGAACTTCTATACACAGCATAAGAATATTCACTAAGCACAGGAATTTAAGCGTGAAGGGTAGCATCGACTTTATAAAGAACCGCAATATTTCTTACAACTGGTAGAAAACCGATTCACGTTTGTTGTACAGGAAGTTACACACTACGCAACAACAGGTACCGCACTTCACTATGCGTTGACGAAACATGTACCTCACTGTCTTTGCAACGCTCAAATTAATCTTATTGTTCTTTGAAGCCGACTTAACTGCAGAATGGGGTTTTACTACCAACAGCTGTAGTTTGCGTTCCGGACCACAAGATAAGCTATATTATTGCAGATTTACAGGCAGTGGCTCTAAAATGAACATCATCTCATGCGACTAGGTTGGTGTGAAACAGCATCAGTATTCTGTGCTTATCAATGGCATCAGCAACTTTAGGGCGACAGCATCCTCCCATTTTTGCTATATATGCGACATCAGTCCAGAGTAGGTAGTCACATTAAGCTAATTGTCTGCTCAGTTCTCCGGCAGATCATAATACTACTTCTATATTCAGTGATGCATAATGACAACCGGCAAAAGCTCGCTGGTCTTTCCCTACCTGAAATAAATTTCAATCAACCCAAAGGAATAATTTGTTTTCAGGAGGTACCAGTTTATTTTTTGAGATACTGAAACCTGAGTAGAAATCTAGAAAACCAACTACCTAGGTTCGTTTCCTTCCGGAAGTGAGACTGCACAACGCACGAAATGTACAGCCACTTGTCCAGTAACCAAAACCAGTAGATTGCCAGCACAAGTGGAACGCTTGGCTATCACAAGAAGTAACCCTACGTGACATTTCAGAACAAGAAAGGCACTGTGAGGTGCACTTCTTTAGAATTTTTGCGCCTGAGGATTGGTTGCCTGTTCAATGGAGTCCCAAATAACTTGAGATTCTCTTAAGAATGCTAGAGTCATCTTTGGATACTTGGTAAGGAAACTGCAAAACAATTTAGCATATGGAAGGAGAGTATTAATTGCATGTCAAGATATCTACATCTAGGACACATGGAGCTTATTGACTCAGAAGACAAGAACCAGGAATGTTACTATTTGGTTCATCATGGTGTTGTGAAGGAGTCAGGTTGCACCACCAAACTGAGAGTAGTGTTCAATGCATCAGCAAAAAGGATATCATCACTTTCGCTGGGGATGACTGGGCCAACTGAGCAGCAGGACTATTTTCTATTGTTCTCCGATTCCGCCTGTACCAATATGCCGTGACAGAGGACAGAGAAAACTTACAGACAGTTCCTAATGCACGGGGTTGACAAAGATTTGCGGAGAATTTTCTGGTTTGAATCTTCCAAGTCACTTATATGTACCGCTTAATCACGGGTACACTTGGAACTTCAGATTTCAAGATGTTCATTTCTGGGTGCCTAATCAGGTGGCAATTGATAATGTCCATGTGCATACCAGCGCAGCTGCAAACGCCATACGAGAGTTTTATGTCGATGACATGCTGACCAGCACTGGTAGAGTAGACATTATTCAGCTATTTAAAACGCTAACGCCAATTCTCATAACAGTAGGGTGCCATTCAAGAAACTGGAGTTCCAACAACTTGAACATTCTGAACGCTTTCCATTCTGAACTTTGGGGAGTTCCCTTTGAAGGTGGCGTGGTGAAGATTCTTGACTTGTGCTGGCAACCTGGGAGAGATTTATTACAATTCAGAGCTTCTGGTAAAAGGCATGATAACATTATATGGACGAAAACGACCTGCTTTCTAGCTGCCTCAATATTTATGATCCATTGGGTTTGCCAGACCCTGTGATTGTAATGTACAAGCTATTCGCTCAAGGTCTTTAACAAGAGCACACGGACTGAGACGAACTGCTGAGCACTCGATTGTATTTGCAGTGAAAGGATATTCTTCGATACCTTACCGAATTAAACAACATCCGTTTTCTTGGTAGAGTATCTTGCACTGAAGAGAGCATCTACATGGCTCTTCATAGAAATACAGATGCGTCTGAAAAGGTGTATAGCGCCTAAGTATATCGGGTTGTACGAGGACAGAGAGATCTATCGCCTCTTCTCTGCTTTCCTCTAAGTCTAGGGTCGCACCACTGAAGAACGTGTCTCTACTAAGTTTGTAATTGCATTGTGGCGTACTTCTGAGCCAGCTGATGGAGAAAGTACGCAACATTTTGAATGTACTTATACGCGCCAATGTACTGGACAGTAGTAATACTCTGCATAGCCATTTAAGTTTTAAGTGGCAAACAGGGTTGCAGAATTTCAGTACCTGACAGGCCAAGGTATATGGAAACACACATGGACGCAGAAAAACCCCACCGATTTGATTTTCAGGGAAACATAAATTGGGAACTGGGTAACACTAAACACTACAGCATAGTCTGTTGCAGTAGACGAGCTCTGACTGGCTCATTGAGGACAGCTTTTCGTGGCCGTCAATAGAGGAAGAACCATCAAAACCGACGGAAATGTTTACAAATCGTCTGCACTTCAACGGTCCACTGACTACATACTCTAGTTTAGCTACAATTTAAGACACGAGTCAATAGCTAAATATCTTGGACCGATGAGCACCGTGGAGCTCAGTCACTCTCTAAGCTCCGTGCGAAAATTGCGGCATAACTTCAGAAAATTCAAGCTCTCCTGCGCGGGATGTCAATGCTCTGACAGAAAGAGGTTGATATTAAATCCCTTTCTTGACTATAATACTCTGTTGAGTTATGGACGATAGACTGTAAATTACTGCTGCAGCATTTGGTCAGAAACACCCTGTGGTATTGCCTCCTGAATATCATATAAACAAAATGTTCATAAGACACAAACACATACGCCAGATGTATGCTGAGAGTCAACCTATTTGCTTCTTTGCGACAGTGATTTGGCTGAAAAATCATCGATCTTTTTCGGGGGTACTGATATGTAAATGCGTGACTTGCTTTAAGATAAAACCTAGCGCCACCAATGAACTTACGGAGCAGCTGTCTTCATTCAGGGTCAATGGGAGAAAGCCACTTTCCACTTTGGCATTAATTATGGTAGGCCCTTGAACATCAGTCAAGGTCATCCCGAAACAAAACACACAGTAAGTGCAACATATCACCCTTAACTAGCATGGTAATGAGATGTGTGTACATTGAGTTAGTGATATGGAAACTGGCGCCTTCCTTTAGGCCACGGCGCAGGGTCTTTGTTCGTGGGATCTGCTCGCATACCGATAATGAAAACGGCACATGCTTCGTGGATATAAGGAGGGAGTTAAATGAACTGGTCTCTTTGCTCCGTTCCCAGGAACACACAGCTGCTATTACCAATTTCGCAGCACAAGAAAGAATCCCATGACACTTTATTCCTCCCTACCCTCCACACTTCTGCGGATTATGGGAAGCTGTTATTAAGTCGGTAAACAGGCATCTGCAGAAAATAGTAACAATATTCTCACATTTGAAGAGACCACAGCATTATTAATAATAATCGAGGTATGCTTAAATGCCCGTTCCATTATCCCTGTGCTCAACAGTCCTAACGAGTACTCATTTCTAACCGCTAGTCATTTCCTGGTTCACGAAAATCTGCTGCCCCTTCCTGAATCATATTGTATTTCAGGAGCAACATTGCACCTGTCAAGATTACAAGTATTCCAAAGATATCGAGCGGTCAATTAGTAACTCTGGTAGAATGGATACCTGAACCAGCCGCAGCATTCTAAATGTCTGAACTAACAGCTACATCTTCCGGCTGTGAAGCTGTACTAATAAAGGAAGGCAATCTTCCTGCTCACAGGTAGCCCGTTTTGAGGGGACGCATCTCGGGAGTGACAGCTTAGTTTGGGTAGTGTGGTTTCTACTGCAAAGGGCGCTTAAATGCAACATGCTGCTGAGGTTTGCCCTTTCCCGGGGATTGTGTTTGAAATTAAATTAAGTTTTTATTTATGAACGCTCTTTAACTCCTGTAGTCCTTAGCGTCCCATTCTATATTGGGAGTGAAAGATCGGTAATTTTGCTCAGAGGCCTCTTTATCAGGCTTGAGGTTCTTTTACGTGCCGTAAATCTACGACTCGAGACCCCCGGCTTTACTTCACTTCCGAAGGAAGCCATGTTAAGGATTTTTACGCCCGAAAAAATCCATCGCCCTCCGCCGGGTTTGAACCCGCGACCTCGGGAACTAGAGGCTAGCATGGTAACCACTACACCACGGAGGATGACGATTGTGTTTGAGAATTACTGCTAGAAGGTAAATGCAAATTCACGTAATTTGTAACACAAATTACACTTTGGCAATGCCATGTGTGTAATCGTCACACGAAGGGCAGCATTCTGCACGGCCCTCATCAGAAACTCACCCTCGGTATGAGGCTAGAGATAGGTGAGTGGCAGATTTTGGACAAAGGAGAAAGTAAAAGTTAGCCGGCCAGGTTCTGGTATTTGTGACCAGTACCCATTGACTTGAACAGTAAATTTATTAGGAGGTACTCCATGAGTTTACATGTAAGGCAAGGTAATGTAATTTAAGGTAAAAGCTGTTAATAATTTAATCATGTTGTATTTTTGTGATCTAGAAAGTAATGCTGATCAACGCACGACAGGTAACTTTATTCATTTAATTGTAAATGGCAAAATCAGATTTCCTGTGAACCGTAGGAGTTGTTTTTCACCTAACCGCCGGTGTAATGCAATGATTTTATCCACAATGAAACAAAACACACGAAATTCAGCAATCGGCTCTTCTCATCACTCATATACAAACTTTTGATATGTGGCAATGACAGTTATTACACTTCTTGATACTTCGACAACATTTCAATTATTTGTTTGCTCTCATGCAAATTCACAAATTCCGACAAATATCGTAACGATGATATGCATTTTATAGGTATCGTAGTTATTTAAATGCATTCATAAATTCCGAATTACCCCTTAATTATTTAAATTAGTAATATCGGTCTTCAAAGAATGTATAACGTAATCGCAAGACTAAATAAGAGAATGTTCGCAGACGAAAGCTTAATTATGTAAACTGTACGAATCCTGGATAAAAAAAACCTTTATTGCACGTACGACGCACTTAGAGGAGCATCTTACACAGGCGAGATCGAACGCAGAAAATGGGCATACATGGGAGAGATAGGGAAAACGAGGGTGGATGCTAGGCTAGGAGGGCGTTCATGGAGAAAAATGAGTTTATATGGGGGAGATAGAAGATATGAGGGATGCTAGGATAGAAAGGGCTTGAAGTGTAGAAGTATTCCCTATCTTTCACAGGAAATACGATAGAGAATACAAGGAGAAGTGATAGGCTAGACAGGGACAGAAGCTGGCGGAATGCGCTTTATATGAGAGAGGTAGAGAATACGAGGAGAAGTGCTAGGCTAGCCAGAGGTTGGGGAGTACAGTATGCGTGTGTATGGGAAAGATAGGGAAACCGTGGAGAGATGCTAGACTAGACAGAGGCTGAAGGAGGGGAATGCGCTTTAAACGTCAGTGGTAGGTACAGGGTGGAGAGATACTAGGCTAGACAGAGGCAAAAGGAGTGTAATGCGCTTTATACCTGCGAGGTAGGGAATACGTGGAGAGGTTTTAGGCTAGACAAAGGCTGAAGGAGGAGATTGCGCTTTATACGTGAGAGGTAGGGAATACGTGGAGAGGTGTTGGGATAGACAGATGCTGAAAGAGGGGCATACGCTTTATACGAGAGAGGTAGGGAATACGAGGGAGAGGGGTGGTAGACTGGACAGAGTTAAAGGCAGAATGTGTTTTATATGAGAGAGGTAGGAAACTGAGGAGAGGTATTAGTCTAGGAAGGGTTTGAATGGTAGAGTGTGCGTTTATATGGGAGAGATAGGGTAAACGATGATAGGTGTTTGGGAGGTTACTGTTGATGCACGTGTAATGTCCATTCTTCTCCAGGATAGCTCCATCCAACATTCAGCAGGCGAGCAGATTCCACAGGGGTGAGTGCGCCATAGTTATGTATGATTTCACAGGTAATTCAGGTAGTATCGTAGGTATTTAGGGTAATTTAGGCAGTATAACAAGGGGACAGATTCCAGGGTTGGATGTAAAATAGCTTCGTATGATTTAACATGTAATTCAGTTAGTATCGGAGGTATTTAGGTTTATTCAGCTAGCATCACAGGAGGTTAGATTCCATGGGGGCGAGTGAAGCATAGTTTCGTATTTTACAGGAAAATCAGAGAGTATCAGAGTCATTTAGGATAATTTAGGTAGTATCACAGGCAGGATAGATTTCACCGTTTAGGTGTGTGTAGCATCGTATGATTTCACAGGTAATTCAGTTAATACCATAGCTGTTTAGGGTAATTCAGATAGTATCATAAACAGACAGATTTCAGGATTGGGATTTAGCATAGCTCCGTTTGATTTAACAGGTAATTCAGTTAGTATCAGCGGTATTCAGGTTAATCTGAGTGGTATCACAGGTGTTTGCGATAATTTAGATCAGAGGTTTGTATCACAGCTATTTAATGTAGTTCACGGTGATTCAGCTAGTATCAAAGGTATTGAGTGATTTTAACAAGTAATTCGGTTAGTATCATTGATATTTAGAATAAACCGGACAGCATCACAGGTGTTCAATGCAATTCAGAGCAGCGATTCAAACCAGGGCTATTTAAGTTAATTTTCATATGATTCGGCTAGTATGACAGGTACTAGGTAATTTTAACAGGTAATTCAGATAGTATCACAGGTATTCGCGGTAATATAGAGTGTAATTAGATTATAAACATTTCTTATCCAATGTTACAACATCTTGATATACCTTTTTCTAAATCTTGCAAACTTTTATATATTAAACTATTAGTGTGTGAGACGGAGAGGGTTAAACAGTGTATAGGGTTACAGTGAAGGTATATAGAAGTAGCATAGACTAACTCATTCGCATGGTTGAGGAGATATTATAACGTTTTAGTTAGCTTTATTGTTTTATATGGCTACATCTTTATCCAAGTGTAGTAGCTTTGTCACTTAATAATTGTTTCATTAGACAAGGGTTGTAAGGGTAGACGTCTCTCCCCTTTATCTAGGTTTGAGATTAGCATTAGGATTTCCTCCTAATGACAGGTTTAACGCCTCCCCTTCCATATTCTTCTATTCCTTCTCTTTCTTCACCAGGTTATGCTAGGTGTATACACAGCACATGAGTAAACTTCAAATTTTTAAGATTGGAGACTCACTGAGAAAATATTCATCTTGAGATCCAGGTTACACTCTTTTAAGCACTGTTTGTAATACGATACTACCCATACGCATATGTAGTTATCCCATCCTCGGCAACGACTGAGTGGAGTGACATATATGGTTGACAGGGTAATCAGCTCTACCCAGGTGCTCAAGAAAACGTAGCTTATCCTGATACACATCTTCAGTAGTTACACGATGAATGAATAAATCAGTGTCCATATAATAAGCTTCAGGTTTTCAGCTCCATAATATGGCAACAACACGTCGTAATGGTAGTGATACGTTAATGTCTTGGAGATATCCAACACACTCATACCAATGTATATAGGCTTGTTGAATACAATCTGACGAGAGGCCATATGCACAGCAGCTAGATTAGCAGCGTATATCGTCCTATCGATTAACGTAGGCTTGTCAATCAACTTCTCCAGGGTCTCCTCATTTGTCACCAGCCGTATATCCATACGATTATGTAGGTTCTCCATAGTTTTTCCAAACATAGCGTTGTTAAAGAGCTTGTAGAAATCCTTCTCGAAGGCATTTGTAGCTTGTTGTCGTAGTCTGTTGTTAAATCCCACATAAGGTTTTAACCACTGCGATTACTTTAAAGTACTCAGATCAAACCCCGAATGGATAACTTTATATATCTTCAAGAGTATGGATCTTGCCAGGTTTAAGTAAAGATTAAATTGTAGATGCTGATGCGGGGATCTAGATTACTATACTGCACTTATTAAAAGCATTGCCTGGTTCGATTCTAGAAGTTTGAAATTTGTGTAACTGTGGAAAAATTACTTTGCTCGTGATTGCAGTGAAATATGATTGTTTTTCTGCGATAACTAAGTATTAAGCGTATAGGAATCTCATATCGTACACTGACTTTTTGGAGAATGAAGGGAATATGGAAAGTAAGAGTTAAAAAGGGAATTAAAACATGAAATAATACAATATATACATGTATTTAATTAAATAAGCGAAAAAAGTCTTCTACGCCACCTTTTAAGTGTCTACTTCTAAAATATTGTGGTAATAGAGATGGTGCTAACTTTGGTGCAAAGGGTGGTGGTGGTGGTGATGGTGGTGGTGGTAGGCTTTGAATGGAAACATATGTCGGAATGAGCGTGCGAGAATACTTCTCTTCTTGGTGTGACAGCATATACAGGTGGTTATGAGATGATTTTAAACATGTATGATAGAGCCAGCCATCCTGTCACTAGGTGGGACGTCATAGACATCCTGTCACTGGGTGTGATGTTATATGGCAGAGGTTAATACGAGCAGAGCGACAATATACAGGCATTTATGGGACACGTTTAAGCGTGTTTGATACAGCCAGACATCCTGTCTCTGGGTTCCACGTCATATGGTAGAGGTTAATACGCGCAGAGCGCTAAAATTAGTTGTATAGAAGAATCTAGCTTTTATGTTGTGTTTTAAAGTTGAATAAAATATATGGTCTGTGATCATGTTATATCATTAAAATGCATTGATGTTCGCGAAATACCAGAGTTTTAGCAACTTAATCAGCATTTAATTGCTCAAATCTTCGTACGAATGGTTTGAAACCATATAAAAACAAGAAAACATACAGAGAATAAGGAATAAATCATGTTTAATATATACATTATCTTTTTAAACCTCTAAATGTTTAAAATATGAGTGTTAACGTTGAATAGGACAGTAATAAAAGCGTTAAAGCGTTTGATCTGAAATGTAATGTTATCTGAGATGTCCGCACCTTCTCCATAATTAGGGACGCCTTTACATGAATGCACACGCAGACACACACACACATACAATCTCACTCACATGCCTACACACGCATACACACATCGAACTTACACACATACAAACACAAAGCAGATGCGCTCACTCACACACAGCACACGCACGGATACACAGGCGCACACACAGCACGCGCGGCCACACACACATACATGCATCACACACTTTCTTTCTTTGTTGTTTGCTTTCTGTCTTTCTATCTGGTTTCTTTCTTTCTTCTTCTTGATCTGCGGACATCCAAACACATAAATACACACGCACAACACATTCTAGCGCTTGATCCAGCACATGAACTTGCACGAAGACCTACGAACATCTCCGAACACATAGATGCATGCTCAAATAATTCGAACACTTCATCCAAGCACACCAAACGGTAGGAAGACCTACGGGCACATCCGAACATCTGTGTAACACGTATTGAAATATAAGAATTTAGACGCTTATCAGCGTTTTATTATTAAAAATACAGTATATGATTGATCTAAAAGGTTCGTGCTCTCTCTATAAACAGGGCGACCTCGGGCACTGGAGTTCATTGTGCTAATTACTCTTGAGGTGTTAACATTGTGTTCTCTCCAAGAATAATCAGCTTTCTGAAGTGTTATCAAGATGAAGAGGTCTACATTTCCCTTGAAGAAGGATTAATACGTTATTACACCAAGAATAAAGTTGAATAACTGTACATATAAGGATATTATTCCAAGCGCTACTGGATACGCTTGTAGTAAATGCGGAAAGAAATTCCTGAGTGATTATAATAAGAGAAGACACGATATGTCTTGTAAGTCACTTTTCAAATGTAAACACTGTTGCGTGACCTTCAATGACAGTTATAAGGGCCAGGGGCACGAAGAGTTATGTGAAATAAGCATATCTGAGAATAGAAGCAGATTGGAACCTACTGAACATCAATTATTATCTACAATAGAGGGAGGTGATATGAAAGAATATGAAATCTCATTCGATGGACGCTTGAAATTGTATTTTATACGATGCGAGTTATCTAAGGATCTGAATATGTATCTGCATGAGGCAAACCAACGGATAATCCAGGCTGTACATAAGGAGCTTGGTATTCACAAGAGTCTGAAAATTAATCTGCTAGCTGAGGGTCAATTTGTTAACAGTATTGGAGAAACCTGTGACAAAACATTTAAAACACGGAATCAACCTGTTTTTGTAGAAACGCATCTGGATTCTATGCTGAAAACGAATTAAAAGAATTGGTTACTGAAATGTAGGAATCACAGTTTAAGGGTAGCAACTGGGCCCTGCTTGCTTTGGTAGGGGTTCGACTTCGAATCAACAAGTAAAACCCGTTACAAGGTAGTAGCTACATACCACTGCCGCCATCTGTTGGAGCTAAAGAAGTCTGGATAAACATCCAGAACTATATTATATATTATAATGAAGAGAAGTATTATTGATTGTGATGTTATCGTATGATACTTGAAGTGAGTCGTTACATTTTAATTCACATCACATCCAGAACTATACCGACGAGAAATGCTTCATGTATTCTGTATTAGCTAAATATGTGGAGAAGGATGCACAACGTGTGAGCAAATACGAGAAACTTCCAGATAAGCACGACTTCAACTGTGTTTCTTACCCTACTCCACTTTCTCAAATATCTAAGTTTGAGAAGCTTAACAGTATGTCCATTAATGTTTTCGGACTGGATGAGAAGCACGAAGTGTATCCGATAAAGGTTGTTGAGACTGAACTGCCTGAACACCGTGACCTGCTACTATTGAGTGACAGTTGTGGAAAACATCACTATGTATATATAAAGAATTTTGAGAAGCTCGTTCGACGTCAGAAGACTAAACGTAATAGACGTGTTTATACCTGTAAGCGCTGTTTTACACACTTTGATTATCGATATGGTCAAAGTGTACCGGAGAAACTACAAGAACATTCAGCAATCTGTAATCAACATGGTGTTGCATGCGTAGTTATGCCTACAAAGGAGAAATCAATTGTAAAATTTAAACATTTTGAACGGATGTTCAAACTACCTTACGTCATCTGTGCAGTTTGAAAGCAATCTCGCACAATGTCATACATGTATCTCCGATCCTGAAACTTCATATACAGCCCCTTAACAGCAGCATGTCCCTATGAGTTTCTGTGTTTCCTGCTCAATCTGTTGAACATCTGGAAACTGGTCTTCCTAAGAATCCCTATGTATATCGTGGTGTTGATGCTGCTCGGAAGTTTATGCTATACCTGACATCCCTTGCAAAAAAGATTGATAATATATAGAAATCTGCTAAGCCTCTGAAAACTTACAGATCAACAGCAGAAGGATTTCGACTCCTCTACAGTAAGCTACTTGTGCGGAAAAACCTTTACCGAAGAGAACAATAAAGTACGCGACCATGATATCAGTGGTGAATATCGTGGAAGGCTATACAATGAATGTAATTTAGCCTGCTAAACACCTAAATATATTCCCGTGTTCATGCACAACCTCAGTGGGTATGATTCACATTTCATTGTCAAGGAGTTGGGATTTACATGTGAGTGGGTGGAAGTAATTCAGAGCTCTGAAGGAAACTATATATAATTCTCCAGGTATGTAGGAGATATAAAGCTTCGGTTTGTGGATAGATTTCGGTTCCTCAGTACAAGCTTGGATAAGCTGGTGAAAAATTTAACATCGTATTCTGAAACACTGAAGCACTTCGGAGAAGACAAGTTGGAGTTAATGACTTGCATGGGAGTATTTCCCTATGATTACTCACCTTATGAGATGTTTTGAACGAAACCTGCCTGCCACCTAAGTACTCCTTCTAAAATAGATTAAATGAAGAAGAAATTAGTGATGCTGGCTACAATCATGCTAGAAATGTATGGGAGCTGTTTCATGTGGGAAACCTGGGCGAGTACAGCGACCTCTACTTAATCTCAGATGTTCTTCTTCTAGCTGATGTCTTTGCGACATTTAGAGATCAAACCCTCAAAACACACAAAGTCGATCCCGCTCATTATTTTACCTCTCCAGACCTTACCTGGGACGCCATATTGCTGTATAGTGGAATTCAGCTGGAATTGCTACAGTATTATGATCAACTACTCATGATAGAATCTGGTATAAGAGGAGGTATATGCCAAGTTTCCTACCGGTATGCCGAAGCAAACAACACCTACATGCATGAGTATGATCCGTGGAGACCAACTCAATTTATTACATACGAAGACGCCAATAACCAATGTGGTTGGGCTAGTGCGACACCCTCCCTTATGGTAGATTTGAGTGGGTTTCACCTGAAGAAATTGGCTTAGAAAGACTACAAGATGATGATTCTCATGGGTACATATTAGTAATTGACATCGAGTATCCTGCGGAACTTCACGATCTACACAACGATCTACCTTTCCTGCCTGAGTGTATGAAGCCCAAGGAATCATCTACAAAGAAAGTGATACCCCATCTCAGACCTCGAAAGCAGTATGTAGTACATTACTTGACTTTGAAGGAAGCTCTTAATCGTGGGTTAGTTTGAGTAAAATCCACCGCCTGCTACAATTCCGACAGTCGCAATGATTAAAACCTTATGTGGAATTTAACAACAGACTACAACAACAAGCTACAAATGAATTCGAGAAGGATTTCTACAAGCTCTTTAACAACGCCATGCTTGGAAAAACTATGGAGAACCTACGTAATCGTATGGATATACGGCTGGTGACAAATGAGAAGACTCTGGAGAAGTTGATCGCCAAGCCTATGTTAATCGATAGGACGATATATACTGCTAATCTAGCTGCTGTGCATATGGCCTCTCGTCAGATTGTATTCAACAAGCCTATATACGTGTTGGATATCTTCAAGACAATGATGTATCACTACCATTACGACGTGTTGTTGCCATATTATGGAGCTGAAAACCTGAAGCTTATGTCTATGGACACTGATTCATTCATTTATCAAGTAACAACTGAAGATGTGTACCAGGATAAACTATGTTTTCTTGAGCACCTGGGTACAGCTGAATACCCTGTCAACCATATATGTTACTCTACTCAGAACAAAAAGTTGCTGGGCAAATTTAAAGATGAGGCCAAAGCAGAATTATCCTACACTTCGTTGGACTACGACCTAAGATGTATGCATTAGATATTCAAGGATGGGAGATAAAAAAATTAAAGGTACAAAACGTAGTACTATTAAGCAGTAATTTACATTTGTCAGCTATATGGACTGTCTTAAAACCGGTGAAACCATAAGAACGCCCATGAATCTGATCCTATCACGAGAGCATGCTGTTACCACCGTGGAAGTGAATAAAATCAAATTGACTCGTTTTGATGATAAAAGAGTTATTGTCGAGGATGGGACAACTACATATGCGTATGGGTAGTATCGTATCACAAACAGTGCTTAAAAGAATGTAACCTGGATCTCAAGATGAATATTTTCTCAGTGAGTCTCCAATCTTAAAAATTTGAGGTTTACTCATGTGCTGTGTATACACCTAGCATACCCTGGTGAAGAAACCAGGAGTAGAAGAATATGGAAGGGGAGGCGTTAAACCTGCCATTAGGAGCAAATCCTAGTGCTAGTCTCAAACCTGGATAAAGGGGAGAGACGTCTACCCTTACAATCCTTGTTTAATGAAACCATTATTAAGTGATAAAGGTACTACACTTGGATAAAAATGTAGCCATATAAAACAATAAAGCTGACTAAACCGATATAATATCTCCTCAACCATGCGAATGGGTTAGTTTATACTACTTCTATATACCTTCACTGTAACCCTATACACTGTTTAACCCTCTCCTTCTCACACACTAATTGTTTAACATATAAAACTTTGCAAGATTTAGAAAAAGGTATATCAAGATGTTGTAACATTGGATAAGAAATGTTTATAAAGTAACTACTCTCTATATTACCGTGAATACCTGTGATATTATCTGAATTACCTGTTAAAGTTACCTAATACCTGTCATACTAGCCGAATCATATGAAAATTAACTTAAATAGCCCTGGTTCGAATCGCTGCTCTGAATTGCATTGAACACCTGTGATGCTGTCCGGTTTATTCTAAATATCAATGATACTAACCGAATTACTTGTTAAAATCACTCAATACCTTTGATACTAGCTGAATCACCTGAAACTACACTAAATAGCTGTGATACAAATCTCTGATCTAAATTATCGCAAACACCAGTAATACTACTCAGATTAACCTAAATGCCCCTGATATTAACTGAATTACCTATTAAATCAAACGGAGCTATGCTACACCTCACTCTTGAAATCTGCCTGTCTATGATACTATCGAATTACCATAAACACCTATGATATTACCAGATATACCTCTGAAATCATACGAAGCTATACACACCTAAACCGTCAAATCTATCCTCCTTGTGATACTACCTGAATTAACCTAAATACCCCTGATGGTCTCTGAATTACCTGTGAAATACGAAACTACGATTCACTCGCCCCCATGGAATCTAACCTCCTGTGATGCTAGCTGAATAAACCTAAATACCTCCGATACTAACTGAATTACATGTTAAATCATACGAAGTTATTTTACATCCAACCCTGGACTCTGTCCCCTTGATATACTGCCTAAATTACCCTAAATACCTACGATACTACCTGAATTACCTGTGAAATCATACATAACTATGGCGCACTCACCCCCGTGGAATCTGCTCGCCTGCTGAATGTTGGATGGAGCTATCCTGGAGAAGACTGGACATTACACATGCATGAACACTATCCTCCATAACACCTATCATCGTTTTCCCTATCTCTCCCACATAAACGCACACTCTACCATTGAAACCCTTCCTAGACTAATACCTCTCCTCAGATTCCTATCTCTCTCATATAAAACACATTTTACCCCTAACTCTGTCTAGTCTACCACCCCTCTCCCTCGTATTCCCTACCTCTCTCGTATAAAGCGTATGCCCCTCTTTCAGCATCTGTCTATCCTAACACCTCTCCACGTATTCCATACGTCTCACGTATAAAGCGCATTCTCCTCCTTCAACCCTTGTCTGGCCTAAAAGCTCTCCACGTATTCCCTACCTCTCACGTATAAAGCGCATTACACTCCTTCAGCCTCTGTCCAGCCTAGCATCTCTCCACGGTTTCCCTACCTCTCACGTATAAAGCGCATTCCCCTCCTTCAGCCTCTGTCTAACCTAACATCTCTCCACGGTTTCCCTTTCTTTCCCATACTCACGCATACTGTACTCCCCAACCTCTGACTAGCCTAGCACTTCTCCTCGGATTCCCTACCTCTCTCATATAAGCGCATATTCTACTCCCCGACCTCTAACCAGCCTAGCACTTCTCCTCGTATTCCCTTCCTCTTTTATATAAAGCGCATTCCGCCTGCTTCTGTCCCTGTCTAGTCTATCACTTCCCCTCGTGTTCCCTATCTTTCCTGTATAACCGCATGTTCTACCCTTCGAGCCCTTTCTATCCTAGCATCCCTCCTCATATCTCCTATCTCCCCCATATAAACTCATTTTCCACCATGAACGCTCCCCTAGCCTAGCATCTACCCTCGTTTTCCCAATCTCTCCCATGTATTGCATATTTCTGCGCTCGATATCTCCTATATAAACTACTTAGGGGTATTTGATCCAAGTATGCAGACAAAAGTCGGTAGTTACAAACAAGCGAATTCTACGAAACGGCGACTTCCTGATAAGGTTGAGATCCTGAGTGAACATAAAAACCATCTCTTTTCTAATTAGTTTACCTGGCTTACAGAGAACGGCATGGTTGTCATCTAAGTGCCTTGCTGAATGCATGTAGGGACTTCGAAGTAAGGGTAAAAAATAAAACCACACTTCGTGTTACTTTCTAGCATTTTTTAAGTGTGTTCTAGTGATTTCTAAATGGATAACATTGAGCCAGGTATGTAGTATTATTAGAATTACTTTAAAGTGCTTGTGATTGTAATAATTTATTTATAACTATGAATTTGAAACTGAGAAGCAATGCCAGTTTTTTTACCTAAAAAATTTACAAATCAATTAGTTAATGTTCCGAACAATACCGAGTAATGCTTTTTCTTTAGTACGTTAGTTTCACTTATCTACTTACTAAAGATTTGAATTTTATGTGCCAGAAGTACCAATTAATTTTATATTATGTGTTTTAGTGCAGCCTGAATTTGTTGAGAAAAAACTATAACTTTGCATCTGGCCGTCTGATTTCTCATTTTATTTGTTTTCAGGGCCTTCTTATGTGGGACTGTTACTCAGTAATTTATATTTAAGAAGTTAAAGTAATATTCCGAAATGATTGTTTCGAAAACATTGTATATATTTCAGAATGAAGTAATACAAGATCCAGTTGCCCTATAGAGCAAAAGCCTGAATCTGTTAAAAGATTCTAGCGATTTAAATGCTAAACTATGTCTAAGGAGATGTCTATGTCTATGGCTGCTAGATGGCCAGAGAAAGCCTCCTTAAATAGGAACTACCAATGCCTGCAAGAAACTATAGAAATACCCCTTAAGAAAATCACTAATGTAAGCACTGGCAGCCCGCTAAAAACCTTTCGAAGACCTGACAGAACGCAGTAAACGCCGGAAACAGAACACTTAAGGACGAGTAATGAGGCTCAGCACCTGTTGTATGCAGGTCAAATGCTGCTTCGGGGACAAGGGAACATAGTTGGAGCACACGTAGTAAAAGACATCATGACTACTCCTGCACACACCGATAGCAGAGTAAAGCATGTGCGAAAAGCTATTCAGTATGATTACTTACTAAGCAACTAAATCCAACAGAATCTATATCTATGCTTGTTGAAGCGTCTTATGCAGAAGACAATGTGAGATTATACTGCAAACCTCTAAAAGTGTTTATCTTTCTTACAGTATTTTGCGGAAATTGGAAGATTATTGCTATCCTCCTAAAAAAATCTTGAAACATGTGCAGAAATTGTTTTACAGGCGTTATTAAACCAAAACATACAGTGATTTGTATTATACCTAACCGATGTTGCTTAAGTTTTAACAACTGAAGAATTGGCTTCCCTCGAACTGAAATACAAATGGGGATGCGATGGATCGCAACAGGTTCAGTATAAACAAAAAGTTTAAAAAAATTATTCTGACGTCAAATTCTTTCAGTCTTTTCTAGTACATTTGCGACTCACTTGCCTGACAAAGCAATTAAAATGAGTTGGCCAAATCCTACTCCTTCAGCGACTCCGTTTCATCGTCCCATGAGAATGAGGTTTATAATCAGACCTCAGATGTAATTAAAGAAAATAATAGCTACTACAACAACAAAATTAATTCAAATGCAGCAGGAATTGTAAAGGAAGAGAAAGAAATACCTGTAAAGCACAGTATGTTTTGACTATGGTCGATAGCAGAGTGTGTAACCAAGCAGCAGATAATAGTTAAACAACGATATTTTACATTTATAAAGCTATATCAAAGTAGTTCAGTGATTTATCAGGATATAATGATAATGAAGTATATCATGAAGTATGAATAACTGGTTTGTCGATATTACATGTCCGTAAAAGATTTTTTGAAACTTCACTTCTTATTTCGTTCCTGATTCAGAAGTGGCAAATGCGATCTGAAGAAGATAAAACAATAATAAATGAAGGCAATAGAGCCATAGAGCAGAAATTAGAAACAGATCTTGGAGTTAATGTTGATGTACCGAAATTCCAATATGGGATCAGTAATGATGGCAATACAAGCCGAAGATTTTTCACAAATTCCGAAACTCTGCATTGATCACAGGTATCCACAAAAGCCCCATAGAAGGAATTTATATTCTCTTATAGGTGATTTCCAGCGGACACAAGTCAACATTGAACATTTTCTGTGTACTGCCTAGATACAGCCAAATTACATTTAGACGTATATTCTCGGCACCCGAACTTCCCTACAATCCACTAAATATTAGTCCGTGGACTTGTGATTACTGACCAGGCCTTACTTCCAATACGGATACTATCAGAATGGGCTGCAGAGACCATAAATAGTTTCCATATGTTTGGAAAGTTACTGTGAGGAAATTTCTCGAGAACAAAGCAGTATGAACATTATAAATAGATTTCTATTGGCATCTCACCACTATTTAAGTTCCAGTAGACAAAGGAAAATCAAATCCAAACCTTTTAGCAAAATTGTTTTAGAAATGTCGCTTCTTTGTGAAAATAAGAAAGGAGAGAATGAGGAAAATGCGGAAGCATATGATGAAGAGGATTGAGAACGAACGGGCAAAGTCGTTCTTTGTTTCTATATAGAGTAGGATTTGGATGATATGTCAGGTTTCATTTTTAGTTTTTTTGTCATATTTTTAGTTATATGTTTTAATTTTCTTCTCTGAGTCTCTGTAAGGGGGTTTCAACTCCCACACCTCCCATTCTCTGCGCCACTCCTGTTAACCATGAGAGATATTTACCAGAAATAAATTCGATGTTGTATACTTAGGTAGACACAGGGACGCTTGGCAACGTTCTACTGTTATTAAGCATGTTTGTGGCAAGTCTTAATATTGCAGACCCTTTGCATAGCGTGGTGAGAAACAAAAAATCGGACCTAACATTACAAGAATGTATTGTCTAAAAAATAAAGAAACGGAGAAAAAGTAATACAAGAAAAGAAAAGAACACAATTTTCATATTTCAGAAAATTCAAAACTTTTCTCGTAGAACGTTTTGTCTAGTTCGATAATTTTCCAATTATATATATATTCTATATAGAGTAAAGGGTTTCCACTGAGTATAACGTTTAATTTGCCATGGCAATAACTAAAATATATGACATTTTAATAAAAATTCTTAATGCTGCTTTCCAAGTAGGGCAATAAAGGAAAATGTTTTCGTATAAATGATCGTTTGGGTTGAAGGAACGTCGTGAGAATATTCGTCTTGCATCCTTGCGAGATCCTGGACTTAAGTGCAAGTTTGGTATTTATCCGATATTTCTATTTGAGTTATGCGCACTCGCGCACACAAGCGACACAGACGATGACCTTTTCCGAAAAAAAGCCTTTTCGTTGTATTGGGGAACCTCAAAACGTGTATGTTCAATGAAATCGTGATACGAAACTTTTCGTGTAAAAATACAGTGATAGAGAAAGGCAGAATATAACAGAATATGTCGTTTCGAGTTTAAGGCATAGGATAGGATAAGACCAGAAGCAGAAGGGTACTTAGCATCTCGACTTACGCAGAGCTTTTGTGCCTAGGCACCTGACGGGGCGCTCCCGAGAGGGAGGGACGAAGTGAAAGGGGCAGAGGGCGGGTAACAGGAGGGAAGACAGGTAGATGGCAGGGTCCCTACTGTTTACAGATTGGTTTACTGAGTGGTGCCTATTGCAGCTGGCTCCCCTCCCCCGTGGGTTTACATATCCCCTGGGAGGCCCGAGACCCGGAGACCGCTCCCATTCCGGGGACGAAGGCTTACTCAGAGCATCATTTTCCCCTGCCATGTACACGTCGAAACCTCCTGCTGACACTTGCAACCCTGAAAGAGACCAAGAAGATTAAGGCTGAAGTTAAATGAGAATGGAGATGAAATGGAGGGACAGGAAATTCGGGGGTGTAATGATCCTTCCCAGCATTCGCCTGGCGGCCCGGGAAAGCCCCGAGAAACTCATGGGTCAGGAAAATCTGTCACGGTAATCTAACCCACGACCTCCCGAATACGGACCACAGACCTTGCCGCCTGAGGCATCCCGCTCCGTCACTTTAAGGCATTTTCTTTAGTTCTCAGAGTAATGCCCTCTGTTGTTTAAGGGTCCTTATAGTTAGCAACCTGGTCTATAAATTCGGAGGTCGCAAGTCCGTCCTGTACATAATTGTCTATTTGTACACGTAAATAAGTACTATTTAAATTTCAATTAAATGTAAAAAAGACAATAAATATCCCAATGATAAGTACACAGAGACAGTTTAGCTCAATAGCAACTAAATCCTCTGATATTTTACTTAGTGTATTTTTTTTCTTTCTTTCTTTTCTTTGGAGGGGACTAAAACGTGACAGGTGCTGAGCTCATCGTTGCTATGAAATCCACACACCTTTCTGACTTATACTATAGCGAAAAGATGCAAACTAGTACGAAATTAATTGTTTCCGCGTTTTTGTCTCAAATGTCCCTGAGTGTGATGTCTGGACGAAAAGTATAGATTTAATTTTGCTGCCACATATACAAATATGATTATATATATCCAACAAAAAATATCACTGTATGAACAGGTAAAGAAGGAAAGTCTACAGACTGGTGTAATGCGTTAAGTTATAGGTAATTACATTTCCGTGACGACGTCTTGTTGACTTTTATTCTAAACTTTTAATTTGTTTGCGTTTTGTTGTCATGACCTAATACAATTTGCATGACGTCAGTGACCAACATATATACAACTGAAGAGTGCGGTTTTTTCCTGAAAGGAATTAATGACACTATTTAACTGGTCGAATATTAAAGCAAAACAACATCCTAAATAATCAATTGTATACCGTTTTGTATCTGAAAACCTGTTAGATTATGCACAATTCAAAACAAATGAGCAATTTTAAGATGAGATGAATGACGTATAATCATGTTCTTATATACATTAGGACTTTGTCCGCTTTTCTACGAGTCATTTTTCAGTTTTTCTTAGGCGCAGCACTGAAATTAACGTTGCGCAAATCAGGATCTTCTTTCTGCCGGTCTCTTACTACACTGTGGAAAGCAGGATTCTCCATCTCCCTTCCCGTCACTCTCTAATATGTAGGACGTTCCCTCTAGCCTCTTCTCTCTCCCTCCCTCTCTCTCTCTCTCTTCCTGTGGCGCACTGACGTGTCAAATACGGAATCATCGCGTAGGCAGCATTGAACCTCACAACAATCTTCCTGCGACTTTTGTTTGTTTGTTTGTTTTTTTGAGTGAGGGGATAAATGCTTTATCGCACCAACCTTAGCGGAAGCTGAGAGTGTGGGACGCGCCAGAGTGGCCATAACCACTCAAAATCCCTCCACCGGAGGAAAGGATGAAGAAGAAAACAGAATGAATTTATGAGAGGAAATTCAGCAGTACCACTGTTGTCGCAGCGCATTCAGGGAGCGTATATATTGGCCGGCCCAAATTGGACCTAAACCAGGTGAAATGGGAGACAGGAAGCAAACATGACCGAGGCTCGCTTACGCCCTGGGAAATTCAGATGGATGGAATGTAGCTAGTATGGAGTAATGTGTTTAAGCAGTGTGGTGTGAAGCCTAACCGGTACCTCCGGCAGTTATTGTAGAATCCAGTCCAGCTCGGTGGTAGTTGATCAGTATGCTCCCAATTGGGTGGATACTGGTGCTCTGGTAATCTGGGCAGCATTTTGCCAAGCATCGTCTGAAGGGCTGCCACTTCCTGCTTGATGAGCTTTCTGATTGACATTAAGTTGTTGGCCTGTGATTTAACGAAGTCCACTGTAGTTACCAGCGGAAACCTGATGTCGTCCTCGCCGTGGCCGGGGTGGATGTCTGTTTAACGTCTGCTATTGCTTCTTCTATGAAATTGAGTGTTTCGTTGATATTCAGAGTTTCCCCCTGTATGTCCTCCAACTTCTGAAGAACCACAGGCAGAGAATTGGTGGTGATATAAGGTGGTGAGGCACAATGGCTTGGCGGAGCAGCACGGTGAGGCGGCGAAGCGGAACGGCGACGTGGGACCCGTAGAGCTGCGACAGTCCGCTGTCGGTGAGGGTTCCTTGGACACGCTGCCTTGGACACTGAGCCGTGCAGTCACAGGTTGCACACTGCATGGGGCGGCGTGTCAAGTCATGACTGGCGCAGTCGGTGGTGACCGTGCCAGCGCTACAGTAGTGGAAGTGTGCGTCGGCCGTGTAGGTGTTTGCGGCGTGACCATACTGGCAGCAGCGTCGGCAGGCGGAGGTGCGTATGCTCCGACTGATCTTAGATGGCAGGTCCTACCCAAGGGCAGGCAATCCGTCAGCCAAAGCCCGAAGGAGGTCCGATCATTCCAAAACTCCAGCGCGATGAGCGGAAACGATCCTTTGGTTGTGGCGATGCGCATAACTTGCAATAAAGATGGCCAACGGTACCTGGCGGCGCTGTATAGTAAAGCCGGGAGCTGCCAATGAACTCCGCGCACTATTGCCCTGAAGCGTGGCAGCGTCTACGGATTCTGGTACAGCGGAATCTGAATCGGTGACGGTGACGGCGAAGAGGCGATGTCTGAGATGGCGTGAAGTTCTGGCAATGGAGACGCTGTAGGTGAAGGTGGCGTGAGCTGTTCTTCTAATGCGGCTGTTAACGGTGAGGCAGGCACAGGTCTTCAATCTCCGGAGCATGGAGTATTGCTACGTTGGTTTTCTTCTTCTTCCCCATGTTGTCTCTGAGATGGCTGTGAGTGAAGTCGATCCCTGCGGCGGCTAATGTGCTCCCTTTTATAACCACACGAGTCTTTCAGAATGTTCGATAGGCCGAGGGAAGAGGAGGTCCGAAACTTCTCGTAACCCAGTTACGTTCCGCACTGTTCAGACCGAGAGCGCCCCTCCGTCTCTCTCGCTCTCTCTTTGTCACTCTCCAACCAAAAATACGCCGACCGACACTGCAGAACACACCCACACCCATGGTGCGAGTGGCCGGCACCGTAGGTTCCTTCACAATGAACAGCAATTTTCTGTTTTGGTGTAAGCACTTCCTCTATTATTTTAACCATTTTCTTTCTTAACGTAACAATTTCGTGATTTTATTTTCTATTTACCATCTCATTTATAATTTCTGCTTTATGGCTATTAACTACAATAACAGCACAATAAATTCTGTATCCTACCGACAGGTTTGGGATCAACGCTACTCAGCCAGAAGAAATGGATCGGCAAAACATAAGGCCTACTAGCTATCCATTGCGTACTTGAAAGGTAAGCATAAAATATCAGTAGCAGTAGTAGTAGGAGGAGGAGGAGGACCAAAGTTAGGAGTAAGGGCAACCATTTGTAAATTTCTGGATGAATTATGCAAAACAAATAAATTCGAAAGATGAGTTCACCGATGGAGTCATTTTGGCTAATAGAGACTCTATTTTTAAACCGGAACCCACTTATGCAATAATCTTTAACTAATAGCTAAGTGTTTATGTTACTTTGATAGGTGCATTTTTCAACATTGTGAATATATCGCGACTAACTTTTATGTGTAATCATTTTGATATTAAGGTTTTAATTGTCTTTAGCAACATGTAAACATGCTAATAGTATACGTTTTGGATTCTGACAATCTACACTAATAGCAATGGTGGCGGTAGTGGTAGTGGTAATAGTAATATGGCCGGGTAGAGTATTCTCGATCCTGATTTTACCGTGTAAAATACTGACTATTACGATGAACGGACATTTGTGGTGCATCGACGACGGTAAAAGTTATTCGAAGATTTTACCGCGATTAAATCTGACCTGCCGTGAACAGCCGATTTTTGTCGATTATCTCCAAATTCACTTGCGTTGTAATGTTAGATGGCGGAACGGTATAGCTTAAAATTCCTAACCAAAGGAAGCACTCCATTTTCGCTAACGAAAGACGTAATGAAAATTCACACAGTCACGGCTTTACATGTCACCAGGGCCGTATTTAAGGGAGAGGGGTAAACGGGGCAACTGCCCAGAGCACAAAATTTCTGGAAAACGGTACAAAAAGGCATGGGCATTAAACGTCAAGTTTCTGAACTTTAAATCTCCCGCCCGCAGGATAATATTCATTGTCGCACATTAGCAATGCTGATTATTTACGCGCCACGAGCACATAGTGGTGACTGGTAGTGACATAGACAAACACTCTGCAATGGCGAGAAGAGGTTACAAAATTGAAAAGGAATCTTGTAACATCAAGAAGTGTGTTTTAGTCATTAATTTTGTGAATATTATTTGCAAAGGTAATAAATAATTTGATACGGCAATGTCGCGTAGTTCTTTTTATAACCTATGAGACGGGTTCCGGTATTCCATCCGTTTCATAATGTGATTAGTAATATTATAATTATGCTAAAATGGTGTTAAGCGGCGTTGTGATTTTGTAGCTTATGTTTGAATCGTTTTAGTTTTTCACTTGTTTATATTTTCTTTCGTTTTCTTAGTTTCAGTTTCGATAGTCCCTGAAAAAGGTAACTGGAGAAAGAGACTTTAGTGGGGCTCAGTATCGATCTTTGGGGGGAGAAAAACAGAGAGGAAGAAGCATTACAAATGTTCCACACCTTGACGTGTTTTATAAAATCAAGGTATTCAGGTCAAGAAAACTACCTTTCCCAAGTGAAATTTTTGAATACTAGGGGGAGACACTCCCCCAAGTAAACCTAAAGATGAAAAATGCTTCCGCCAAACGAAAGTGAAAATGGAATATTTCATCGTTGTAGGCGAACACTTCATATTCAGTCCTACTCCTTTCCTCTATGAAAAAGTGATAAAACACAGTACTACATTGTAATGAACGGGATAAAGCAAAATAAAGTGACTTTTAAAAATCAAAACGTTAGTTCAAAAATGGTGCCTTGATGATGGAGACTATTTAGTTTACTAAGTCAGGGAACATTACTTTCTGCACCAGGTACCATGTTTGGGGGAACATCAGACTTGGTAGGACCTCCTGGTTTCTCTTACATGAAGCATCCAACCTAATTGCAGCTCATGAAAACATTCAAGCCACCGAGACTGCGTTATTAGTTTTAAAAACAGAAGCTCTGCTCTGACCAGGAAATGTGGGAAATTATTCACACAACTTGTAAATGAAGTGCGGTGCTAGCGTAGTGCATTACAAAGAGTTGTTGCTGTTGTGAGGACGCCTTCTTCCTGACGACTGTCTTTCCGTGTAGATGATGAAGTACTTGGTGGTCTTCATAATGGTAACATTTAATATACTTGGAACTTGTTACTGCTGAACTTCATCCATTTCATGCTAGCCACATGTCACAATATAAGGATTCTGAAAGTAAAAAACTTCGCACCTGTCATTTGTTACATATGAACAATTAATGAAAGACACACGGAAAAGTGCAGTTGAAGAAATAGTGAAAAAATTTACTGCGGCTAAATATTATTTCATCATTATTGACTTGCGAAACTTGCGTTATATCAACAAGGAGGGTTTAGCAGAAGAGCGGTTTGTTGAATGTGTACCCAATCCAGGACATGGTGGCCAGATCCTCGCAGATGCAGTCATCCACTTTCCGGAGAGACATGGATTGGACATAAACAACTGCAGAGGATAGACTTACGACAATGCACCAAACATGTCAGGTATTTATTCTGGCTTGCAAGCTAGGATCAGGACTGAATTTCCTTCAGCCCACTACATACCTTGTTCAGCGTACATTCTGAATTTGGTGGGTTTAAGTGCAGCAAGATGTTGTAACCAAGTAACTTCTTTTTTACGTTTTGCAAGAAATTATTTAATTTTTTCAGTGCTTCTAGTCAGCGATGGAATCACTTACACACATTTTTCAGTAAAGAGAATTTGGGTGTCAAATCCTTCTTTATAACCCGATAGTCTGCTAGAGAAGAAGTTTGCAGAAGCTTGAACAAAGATGGCGAGGCAATTGTCTGGGCACTGTTGTCAATCATAGGGAACGAAAGTGAGAAGTCTTTGCTGAAATCTTAAGCTCAAGGCATAATGAAGAAATTGTGTATACTTAAGATATCTTTTATGACTATAATTTGGGATTCCAGTCTTGAAAGATTCAATGTTGTAAGTAAGCAATTACAAACGCAGCCACTGTTATGAATTTGTACAGTTGTTTAGTTGATTTCTTGGAGGAAATGAAAATGAGATATGATGTTTAAAGAATCTAAGTCAGGAAGAATTTGAATCTATTTGTAATATTACTAAAATTGAAAAAGTGAACAGGACAAGAAACGCATTAGAAAATGAATCATTTTTTGATGAATCTGACTCAGACATTGAAGAAACTGATGATTCAGGTAATATACAGATATCCGATATTTTGATTTTGAATAAATTGATTGAAGAACTGAACAAAATAGTTTCTTTCCACAGCGACTTCAGTGAACCATTTAGTTTTTTGTCAAACCTGAAGAAGCTTAGTGCACTTGAAATCCAGGAAGCGTCATCCAGACTACAACGAGCGTCTGCGATTCACATCTTGAAGACTCAGCACTTGTACTTGAATGCTTATACTTAAAAAGCTAAATCTCTGATGTAAAGAATGAAAATGTGTCCATACTCCTCCAGAGCTCTACAAGACAATAAAAGCCTAGAGAGTGTTTACCCAAACTTGAAAATAGCTCTACAAATATACTTGATTACTCCTGCTACCAGCTACTCAACAGAAAGATCATTTTCTGCTCTAAGATGCATAAATAATGATTTAAGGACATCACAAAAAATATCACCTTTTGGTTGCAGATGATACCTTTTAAAATTTAACGTAAGTTCTTTGTATTAAGGTTTTTTCTATTTATAACTCTAGTAAACGCACATTTATAGTTTTTCCACTCATAGTCAAGTACTCACACAGTGAAGAAACAGTTCCACATGTTAAGGTAACTTTACCAAATATACGTTTTTCAAGTCGGGGTGGCACGTTTTTTATTTATTTATTTATTTTTTGCCCAGGGAGACCTAAATATGGGCCTGCATGTCACAATTATATTAGTTGAAGCATAATTCCAAGAACAAATGCAGAAATAAGGTGAGTAATGAATAGATTTAGTGCAATTGGTACATTTTCGGGAATGTTAGGATACGTCAATTGCACATACATAAGAATCCGATAACTAAACGAGGTGGGTGCTGAAGCTTGAAGTCGTCATCGTGGGATAGCGTGTCTACGCCATATGCAATAGTTTCCGAGTTCAAATCTCGTCTGGGAATATCTTTTCTTTTCTTTTTCTGTATCTCTCTTTCAGAAGGCGAGTGTCGATTAAGATAATTTGAGCTTTGATCAGTGTGAAAAGAAAGGAAAGGAAACAAAATCCATAATATTTCAGCATATTTTTCAACTCAGTTTTAAGGCCAGCTTTTCCCACCTGCCCATATTTAAGTTATTGCCTCTATTTATTTATTTCCTATCTTTTCTTAAAAATTTCATGCTAAATTTAGTAGCATATCTACTTCATATTTGGAGACAATTGGGACTGCTTTTGCTTTCCTCCATTGCACGCTGAACAAGTGCATGCGTGTGCTCCAGCAAAGAGGTAGAACAAGTGAAAAGCAAACAACACGAGATACTTCCGGCTGCGTATAGTAGACTTTACCTGCAACGAGCGGTGCGCTCAACCAAGATGGGTGCCTGCCAGCTACCCAGTCACTTAACTGTGGTGAATATTGGTGCACCGCTGTCTGATGATTACCCCGGTAAAATGTCTTACTCAGGTGGGCTGAAGGTCCCTGAAGGCTTTAGTGGTGGCAGTGTTATTGGTTGTGTTGGTGGTGATGGTAGTAGTGATCTTGGTTGTGATGGTAGTGGTGATAATCGTATTGGCTGTGGTGGAGGTGGTAGTTGCCATAGTAATAGTATTAGTTCTAGTAGTAATTGTAGTAGTTTTTATGGTGATGATGGTAATGGTGGGAGTAATGGTAGTAGTAGTTGCGGTAGTGAAGGTGATGATGGTGGTAGCGGTGATGGTATTGGCGATAGTAACCGTAATAGTGTTGATAGTGGCGATATTGTTTGTGGTAGTTGTGGTGGTAGTGGTGATGGAAATAGTGATGGAATTGGTTGTGGTAGTTCGGGTGGTAGCAATAGCAGTAGTGGTAGTAGTATGGTGGTGGTGGTGGTATAGGTTGTGGTAGTGGTGCTAGTAATATTAGTTGTGGTGTAGGACTAGTAATGGTAAGGGTGGTAGTATGTGGTAGTAGTGGTAGTAGTGGTTGCTCTTGTTTGGAATAGTAGCAGCAGTAGTGGGTGCAATAGTGATAATAGTGGTAGTAGTAGCAAATGTTTACGAAATCGGTTAGAAAATTGGTAGAGCTACTGCAGGAAAATTAAAAATTAAATTGAGTTTTATTTGTGGTCGCTCTTTACCTGCTGTTGTCCTAGGCGTCCCATTATATTTTGGGCGTGAAAGACCGAACATTTTGCTCAGAGGCCTCTTTGTCAGACTTGAGGTTCTTTTACGTGCCTTAAATCTACGACACTGGACCACCGGCTTTACTTCCCTTCCGAAGGAAGCCAAGTTAAGGATTTTTACGTCCGAAAAAATCCATTGCCCTCCCCGGGGCTTGAAGCCGCAACCTCGAGAACTAAAAGGAAGCACGTATGGTAAACACTACAATACTGAGGACGATAGCTACTGCAGGAATGACTAGATTTTTGTCATGGACTCATAACAGAGTAGATTGTGTCCTTAAACACTTAAACAACTAAGTGCGCAGCTTTCCTCTCTCTAAACGTGTAAATCAGCTGCAAACCGGGGGACGAAGACGGGATTAAGGGACATCTTCTGACACCCAATGGTTTGCTTAATGTGGGGGAGGGAGTAGAGATGTCGGTGTGTTTGTGTGTGTGATTCGCGTACGCGCTGGAAAATAAGCGTGTCTTCCTACAATAAGAAAAGAACAACAAAGAAAGAAAGCAAAGGAATGCAAAAATCAAGCGAAAATAAAACAGAAGTAGTGCATGCAATCCTTTGATAACATTTTTAACCAGATTGAATTTTATTTGACACACTTCCTATTTTTATTAATGTTAATTTACTGTTAGATAATCGGTGCCTGCATGTAGCATTCCTTTACCGAGCCTATGGCATTATTATTGTTGTAATTGCTTCTACATAAATAGCTTTATACGTGTTCCAATTTAAGAGAACACATAAAGAGTGCCCAAACACAGCTGTCATCCCCTGCGCACGTCCTGAGATGTTAAAAGAAAATCATATTAACATGCCAATAAACATCAATACCCTTTAGGTACGAATGAAACCTGCGACCTCCGAGTTTATAGCCTGGGTTACTAATTACAAGGACGCATAAGCAATATAGGGCTTTATTCGGAGAATTAAAGAGTATGCCTTTTATTTGAAACCACATTTTCGGTTATATTCTGGCTTTCTCTATCACATAGCATGAATCTTTAAACGAAGAATTTCGTATTCCAATTTCACTAAACATACACGTTTTGAGGTTCCTCAATACAACGAAAACGCGTTTTTCGAAAATTGTGCATGACTGTTTGCGCAAGTGTGCATAACTCCAATAGAAATATCGGATAAACACCAAACTTATATTTAAGCCCAGGTTCTTGCAAGGATTCAAGACGAATATTCTCACGATATCCCTTCAACCCAAGCGATCATTTCCATGAAAACATTTTCCTTTATTGTTTTACTTGGAAAGCGGCATTAACAGCTTTGTTAAAATGTCACATTTTTGAGATATTGCCGTGGCAAGGTAAACGTTATACCCAGTAAAAACACCCTATTTTGTTATGCAATATTAGATAATTGGAAAATTATCGAACTAGACAAAAAGTTCTACGTGAAAAGTTTTGAATTTTCTGAAATATGCAAATTGTGTACTTTTCTTGTATTCCCTTTTCTCCATTTCTTTATTTTTAGACAATACATTCTTGTAATGTTAGGTCTGATTTTTTGCTTCTCACCACGCTATTCAAAGGGTCTGCAATATTAAGACTTGCTACAAACATGCTTAATAACAGTAGACTGCTGCCCAAGTGTGCTCTGTGTCTACCTAAGTATAAAGTATCGAATTTATTTCTGGTAAATATCTCTCATGATTAACAGGAGTGGCGCAGAGAATGGGAGGTGTGTGAGTTGAAACCCCCTTAAAGAGACTCAGAGAAGAAAATTAAGAATATAACTAAAAATATGACAAAAAGACTAAAAATGAAACCTGACATATCACCCAAACCTTACTCCAAATAGAACCAAAAAACTACTTTGATTTCTACTATTTTCTAATTATAGACAGCCCTCCACTAACGCGATACGTACGAGAGAATGACTGCTGTTGCCCAAATACTAGGGTCAAGTACTGAGATTCTCATCCCTCAACACTTTACTTTGTATCGATACTCCTAGCGGCCATCACACACCACACCAGCACACCGCACAGAAAGGCATTTGACCACAAAATGTGAACAAAATTAATTTCATACTCATTTGCGTTCCTTTCACTTTAGTATAAGTCTGAATGTTATATGGACCTCATAGCGGCGAAGGGCTCATCACAAGAGACAGCATTTGGCTACCCAAAGACTGAAGTCCGCACATTTACCTATTTGCGCAAGCAGCACGTGCTCTACTGAGGGGCCCCCCAGGGGATCACCTTTTGTTAGTACGGGTTAGGCGTACCCAGGGTGCCCGAGCCACTCATCGCCATATTTATCCCTTCATCCCCGTCCGGTCGAGGTGGGTTTGTTCTCCTGTCCGGGGGACACAAGATAGGCTCTCGTGCGTTCTTTACATTTCGTTCCATGTCGCCCCTCGCCATCGTTTCTTTCTTCCCTTGTCTATTTCCGACCATTTTGCACCACGACCATTCGCACATCTCTTTTTCTTCCTCGCCGGCCCACCTTGCGTGAGAAACGCCCACATAGTTTTATTTATTTTAGCCTTTTATTTTGATCCTCCGTGGACACAGCATGACGGATACCCGCGCACTGGGTGCGCAGCTGGGTGAGTGGGTAATGGCGTCATCCCCACCACCTGGGGTCGTCATGTAGGGTATGTGTTCGTATCCGCTGTTCAACTGCAGTCCCGCAGGGGGGCCATTGCATGAAATGCTGACTTCCGACGGCCATTGGGTCCCTCTGTCTATGTTCTGGGAGGTGTGACCCTGGGGTGAGTCTGGTATAGATAGGCCACTCACCAAAGCCGGGGTAACGCCCGGGAAGTCAGAGCCCGAGGTCGGAGACGATTTCAATGGTGGAGGATTTCTTTCGCTATGGAGCACCTTTCCTCCATTATTAATAACAAGCGCCGAAAAGTCATTGCAACAGAAGTAGCGCGACCAACAGCTGATTGTTACCTAGTAATTACGCGAACCGAGGAAGGACAATCTTTCAAGAAGGTAAACCCTTTTATCATACAGAAGGGCATTGACACAATTTCTGGTCCGGTTAATACCTGCACTCGCCTTAGAAATGGTTCATTATTAGTCCAAACAAAGTCCGATCAGCAAAGTAAGAGCTTGTTGCGCGCTACGCTTCTCCACGGTTATCCCATCCGTGTTGAGAAGCACCGCACCTTGAATTCCTGTCGAGGCGTCGTTACCACCCATAGCCTCGATGGTATGTCGGACGATGAACTGGTTGAATATCTTTCTCATCAAAAGGTGACAGCAGTTCATAGAGTGCAGACTAAACGCGACGGTGTATTGGTACCCACTCGTACACTGTTTCTAACTTTTGATGGTATCGATCTGCCTACGAATATCTCAGCAGGGTACGAACGTATTGCGGTGAGGCCCTATATTCCTATTCCTCTGCGTTGTTTTGAATGCCAACGTTTTGGGCATACGCAAGTCTCCTGCAAGACTGCCGTTTCCATCTGTGCCTCTTGTAGTCAGCCCTCACACGATGGTACCTGTTCATCAGCCCCCGTCTGCGTCAATTGCAAAGGGTCTCATTCTGCGTCATTTTCCGACTGTCCGCGGTTCTTGGACGAGAAGGCGATCCAGGAGATCCGGGTAAAGAAGAAACTCTCCTTCGCTGAAGCCCGGAGGCGTTACCATGCGCGCCAACCTTCGCCCTTGCGATCAGGTACATTCAGTTCTGTTGTTGCCTCGCCAGTACTACGGAGAGATGCTGAAACTCAGACCTGAACCATGACTGCATTAACCGCCACTACCATCCGGCCGTCCATTACAGCTATAGTTACCAAGCCATCTAAAGCTGGTCTTAAGGTTACGAAGTCCCAAGGCACTGATAAGAAGTCCAAGCAGAAACTACGTAAAGAATATTTTCTCAAAGACCCTCCGCGTGCGCGAGGTAAGAAAAGTTCACCTTCTCCTCCTCCTCGGACGTCGCAGTCCCAGGATGCTCCTGGGACAAGCCGCGCTCAGCGGCCCCCTTCACCCTTTGCCACCCAGAACCGATTCTCGGCGCTTGAATCGGTTTCTGGCACTGAGCGCGTGGGACCTACCTTCGAGGAGCCTATGGAGTCTGACCAACTGCATACCAAAAGCCCGAGCCCCAAGGTTAAGCAAAAAAATATTCTGAGCCGCCCTTCTAAGTAAGAAGTTTATCCCTTTTATTCATGGCTAACCTGATCTGGAATTTACGTGGTGTACGATCGCATAGGGTGGAACTGCAACTTTTATTGCGTTCCCATTTACCTATGGTCGTGTGTTTGCAGGAGACTAAGCTTCGCTCTCACGACCCTTTTGATCTCCGAAGGTATACTCCAGTTCGCTGCGATCTTAAACCGGATGAGGGTACTCCTGCTCATGGAGGTGTCAGGTTCTTAGTGCGTAACGACGTTCATTTTCAAACTCTCACGCTTACGTCCGACTTGCAGGCTGTTGCCGTTAGGCTTCAATTACCCGACTTTTTCTTTTCTGTTTACTCTGTGTATTCACCTCCATCGTCTCCCCTTGCTCGCGCGAACATTCGCGATCTCCTGTCCGCTCTCCCAACACCATTTCTTCTGTTGGGAGATTTTAATGCCCATCACCCCCTGTGGGGTTCGCCTAGGGCTTGTGCTAGGGGAACTCTTCTTTCCGACATTTTTGATCAGTTCAACCTCTCCATCCTCAATACAGGTGAGCCTACTTTTCTGTCTGTTTCTTCTGGTACCTTCTCTCACTTAGACCTAGCGGTTTGCTCACTTCAGCTTGCTAGTCGTCTGCAGTGGAACGTCGTCGCTGACACCTACACCAACGACCATTACCCCTGCATCGTTTCTCTTCTGTCTCACCACGTCCAGTATTCCAGAGTACCTACCTGGATATTCAGAAAAGCCGACTGGAGATTGTATCCCAGCCTCCTGTGTTTTGCGGACCAGCCCTTTATTGACGTTAACCAAATGGTGCAGCACCTTACCTCCACGATGCTATCTGCCGCCGAACGCACAATTCCCCGTTCGTCCTCTCACCCTCGGCGTATTCCTGTTCCGTGGTGGAACGAGTACTGTCGGAGCGCCGTTCGTGCTCGTAGAACTGCACTTAGAGTGTTTCGGCGACACCCTACACTTGATAATTTGGTTACTTTTAAACTATCGCACGCCAGGGCTCGTCGCATTATTCAGGATAGCAAGAAGGCGTCCTGGACTCGTTTTGTCGAGTTTTTAATGTCTTCACGCCTTCGTATTTTGTTTGGGATAAACTTCGTCGCTTCTCCGGTAAAGTGTCGCATTGTACTGTGTCTGGCCTTCAGGTTTCGAATGCGACCATAGTGGATCCGGCTGGCATTGCTAACACTCTGAGTGCTGCCTTTGATGCGGTTTCCAGTTCTGCTCATTAATCTGCCGGCTTTCGCACTCTCAAAGACCGACTGCATTCCGAGACCTTTAATTTTCGGTCTGCTAATAAGGAGTGTTATAATGAACTTTTCTCAATGCGGAGCTGGAGCACGCTCTTCATGCTCTAGGCACTCCGCTCCTGGGCCGGACGGCATTCATGTCCTGATTTTAAAGAACCTTTCAGCCGATAGTAAACTCTTTCTCTTACAGGTATATAACCGTACTTGGCAAGACGGTGTTTTTCCTTCCGTTTGGCGCGAAGCCACCATTGTCCCTATCCTTAAGCCTGGGAAGGATCGCCAACTACCTTCCAGCTACCACCCTATCTCCCTCACCAGTTGCATTTGCAAAGTGATAGAGCGCATGATCAACGGGCGGTTGACATGGTGGCTTGTGTCTCAGAAACTTCTAGCGAACGCTTAGTGCGGATTTCGTCGCCATCACTCTACCGTCGACCATCTGGTGTCTCTGTCGACGCATATTATGAAGGGATTTCTGAGAAAGTGTCATACAGTGGCTGTGTTTTTTGACCTGGAGAAAGCTTATGACACTTGATGGAGGAGCGGCATTTTACGTATACTTCACGCATGGAATTTCCGCGGTCGTCTTCCCATATCTCTTCGGGAGTTTATGACGCACCGCGTCTTTCGTGTAAGTGTGGACTCGGTTTTATCTAGTCGTTTTATTCAAGAGAACGGTGTACCGCAGAGCTCTGTACTCAGTGTCACACTTTTTGCTATAGCTATCAACCCCATTGTTGATTGTATTCCAGCTGGCATTTCCTCGTCCCTTTTCGTCGACGATTTTGCCATTTATTGCAGCTCACGGCGGACCTGTCTGTTCGAACACAGTCTCCAGAGTTGTATCGACCGTCTCTACGCCTGGAGTAACGCCAACGGCTTTAATTTCTCCGCCGAGAAATCCGTCTGCATCAATTTCTGGCGCCGGAAGGCTTTCCCTCCGCCCTCTCTCCATCTTGGGTCGGAGGTCTTTCCGTTTGCAGACGAGGCGAAATATTTGGGGTTGATCTTTGACCGAAAGCTGAGTTGGACTTCTTACATTTCCTTTTTAAAAGCAAAATGTGACCGTTCCCTTAATCTTTTACGTATTTTAAGTGGCACATCCTCGGGAGCCGATCGGACCATACTTCTGCGTCTTTATCGCTCTTTGGTCCGATTCAAGCTTGATTACGGGTGCGTTATTTATTCGTCGGCACGTCCATCTGTGTTACGTCGATTGAATGCCACTCACCATCGTGGCATAAGAGTCGCTACAGGGGCCTTTCCAACCAGCCCTGTACCTAGTCTATATGCTGAAGCTGCAGAGCCTCCGCTGTCTTACAGGCGTGAGATGCTTTTGTGCAGCTTTGCCTGTCGACTCTCAAGCTTGCTTGACTACCCGTCCTTCGAGTTATTTTACGAGGATTCGCTTGTCGACAATATTTAGTTAGCTCCTCTGCATTGTTCCCTCCAGGGGTTCGATTTCGACAGCTTCTTCGGCATTTTGACGTTACGCCAGCGCCGGTGCATCCCAGGGGAGAAACGCTTTTTCCTCCATGGTTGCGCGCTGAGGCCCACTGTCACCTTGGGTTAACGTCGCTGCCGAAGAATAAGACCCCTTCTTTAGTCCTTAGATCCGCATTTTTAGAACTTCAGGTAGAATTCGGGGACGTGCATTTTATATGTACTGATAAGTCTAAGATGTTGGATTAGGGTGTGCCTTTGTTTTTTGTCAACATGGTTTTACCTTTCGTTTACCCGGGCAATGTTCAATTTTTACCGCCGAAATTTTTAGTAATTATCAATCCATTTTATACATTCAGCGGAACGACTTGCGGCGTTGTGTTGTTTGTACGGACCATCTGAGTGTCTTTCAGAGTATTACCGCGCTGTACAACTACCACCACCTCGTACAGCGCATACACGACCTGCTCCACTCTTTTGGTGTCTCTGGCATCAGCGTCTCCTTGATGTGGATTCTAGATCATGTGGGCATCTCAGGTAATGAGTCTGCCGACGCCGCTGCCAGATCGGCGATTTTATTATCCAGATATTTTACCTCTGTTGTTCCCTCCACAAATTTGTTTGTTATTTTACGTAGCCGTATCCTCTTGCATTAGAGGGATGAGTGGACGGCCCTCCGGGGGAACAAGTAGCGGGAGGTTAAGCCTCTCCCGTTAGTCTGGGGTACCTCTTCTCGTTCGTGTCGTCGGGAAGAGGTAGTTTTAGCTCGTCTACGAATCGGGCATTACCTTTTTAGTCATAGATACCTGCTTAGTGGTGACCCCGCACCACTGTGTGGTCATTGTGATATGCTCTTAACGATGCGTCACATTTTAACAGAGTGCCAAGTTTTAGCTCCATTGCGCGTTCGCGTTCGACTGCCTGTTGGCATAGCCAACGTTTTGGCAGACGGCGCTTATGCTGTAGAATGTCTTTTACGTTTTATCAGTGACATTGGTTTTAGCCGACGCATTTGATGCGCTGAGCGCCTTTTAGTTGTGTGATTTTATATTATCTTTTTATGTGCGCTAAACTCCCCAGTGGACATATGGCGCTCATGTCCCATGCGTTCTACAGCTCTTGACACGTCGTTTTACTCTTTTATTGTTGTGTTTACCATGTTTTTGTGTAGTGGTTTTAGCGTTTGTGTGCTTGTTTTTTTTAATGTTTTGACTGCGATTTTGTCAGGTATTCTAGTTTTTGGATTTTAAATTTTACACATTTTAAGGGCGCTGATGACCCTCGATGTTTAGCGCCCTTAACCCCATCTCATCATCATCATCATCTACTGAACCGATTTTTGAAGATCGAAGACAAGTTAATGGCAGGCGGGACCTGTGTAGTCATAGCGCTGCTAACTCGCAAATCGCAATGCCTCAAACGATACCCCGTCTGCTCTCTCTACACATAACCTGTCACGTATTTATAAAAATGAACACTAAGTGAAATATCAGGAGCTCTAGTTGCTATTGAGCTAAACTACTTCTGTATACTTCTCACTGGGATTTGCTTGTTTTCATTACCGTTTACTTGAAAACTTAAAAAATACTTATCTTTATAATAAGTACATTACTTATACAAATAGGCAATTACGTACCGGAGCGGGACGGAAATAAAACAGTTTAGTTTACTGTAGAAAATATTACAAAATGCTTATAAACAAGTCAAGCATATGAGCGTAGGGAAGAATCCGAACCCTCTTCATCATATGCTTCCGCATTTTCCTCATTCTCTCCTTCCTTATTTTCACAAAGAAGCGACATTTCTAAAACAATTTTGCTAAAAGGTTTGGATTTGATTTTCGTTTGTCTACTGGAACTTAAATAGTGGTGAGATGCCAATAGAAATCTATTTATAATGTTCATACTGCTTTGTTCTCGAGAAATTTCCTCACAGTAACTTTCCAAACATATGGAAACTATTTATGGTCTCTGCAGCCCATTCTGATAGTATCCGTATTGGAAGTAAGGCCTGGTCAGTAATCACAAGTCCACGGACTAATATTTAGTGGATTGTAGGGAAGTTCGGGTGCCGAGAATATACGTCTAAATGTAATTTGGCTGTATCTAGGCAGTACACAGAAAATGTTCAATGTTGACTTGTGTCCGCTGGAAATCACCTATAAGAGAATATAAATTCCTTCTATGGGGCTTTTGTGGATACCTGTGATCAATGCAGAGTTTCGGAATTTGTGAAAAATCTTCGGCTTGTATTGCCATCATTACTGATCCCATATTGGAATTTCGGTACATCAACATTAACTCCAAGATCTGTTTCTAATTTCTGTTCTATGACTCTTTTGCCTTCATTTATTATTGTTTTATCTTCTTCAGATCGCATTTGCCACTTCTGAATCAGGAACGAAATAAGAAGTGAAGTTTCAAAAAATCTTTTACGGACATGTAATATCGACAAACCAATTATTCATACTTCATGATGTACTTCATTATCATTAGATCCTGCTAAATCACTGAACTGCTTTGATATAGCTTTATAAATGTAAAATATTATGGTTTAACTATTATCTGTTGCTTGCTTACACACTCTGCTATCGACCATATCTGACATCTGATTTTAAACCTCATTCTCATTGGATGCAAAAACTGAGGCGATGAAGGAGTAGGATTTACCCAACTCACTTAGTTGCTTTTTTACGCAAGTGAGTCGCAGAGTAACTAAAAACGACTCATGGATTTTGACGTCAGAATAATTTTGTTAACCTTTTTGTTTATACTGAACTTGTTTCGATTGATCACATCCAGATTGGTATTTGAGTTCCTGGTACGCCAATTCTTCAGTTGTTAAAACTTACGCAACATCGTTTAGGTATAATACAAGTCACTGTATGTTATGGTTCAATAATGCCTGTAAATCAACTTCTGCTCATGTTTATAGGGTTTTTCACATGGTGGTAATCTTAAGATATATCTTAAGATGAACTGACAAAGCTATGTTGATAAATTGACAAATTATGTTACTGTTTCAATTGATTAGGTGGTATTTCGAAAAAGCTTCATTCTCATCTGTAAACAACACACACATATATATTAATATTTGCATATTGTCGTGACCTCTAAACAACTCGCTCAATGGGGTAGAACACTCGCTAATAAGGTACCAGGAAGTTAACAAATTTAAATAAGGCGAGGTGCGACAAGGGACGCAGCTAATTGAATATGAAAAACATTATAGGATAACTACTAAAAGGATATCTACATGGTTCAGAATGGAAGAAAGGAGCTTTATAATATGGTAAATGAAACAGGCAAGGCCCGGATGGTACCATGTTGTATTACTGAAAGGGTTACATTACCTCCTTGACCACGCGTCGAGGACGCCATACATTCCTGTATGGAGAGTACGTAATAAGACGACCTGTCCGGTGCGCTCCTACTCACTGACTGACTAGCCAAAACAACCCAAGCCACGCTTACTGCGTGGGTACGCTATCTATGCTCTACCCCCACCACTCTTATGTCATCCCCGATCCAAGCGACCAACGGACACGTATGCACTAACAATGTCTGCATACGCCACAATATGAAGTGTAATATGTTACTCAATCATAAAATAAATGTGCAAATTTCAAGTTTCAAGACAACGGGTTTCAGAAACAAACATTATTAAGTTCCAACATGTTTGCACTAATTGCAGAGTTATGGACAGACAAGATACTAACAAACATTATGCCTTACCTTCTTCCCCCCTCACATGTGACAAGTTAATGAATATATACCTCTATACAATAACATTCTAAGAAAAATCAGAATTATATGACTTACTTTCTCCTACACGCAGCTTATTAAATTTCGTTCTTCTTACTTACCCTTTGCTGTTGAAATAACATCCTCGGGTCATCCTTATATATAGGATGCTATGATGCTTCAGCTGCACCTGAAAACTTGTTGGCGAGTAAAATTCCCCTCGTAAGCGGCTTAATAGCGTGTATGTTGCGTGTTTCAGGCATTGGAATAGAGTTTGCAAATCTTGAAGATAAAAAATTTTGCTCTCTAGTATAGTTTTCTTTAGTCACAAAACCTGTATTTATGTTTGGAAAATGGTCCTTTTTCCAACGATACGATTCTATTGGTGTTGTTATCTGGTTCTTCGAAGGTCTCTGTAAACTAGCAGGAGCTGCAAGACTTTGAGTGTTCCACATATTCCATCGCATGCGCTTTTACCATGACAGATGGGAAAAAATGCCTTTGTGTAGGAAACCTAAAACATTCCTCATGGAATGTAATACTCCTGAAATGTTTCCTATTTTTTTACTCTGCTGAAAAGCAGTAGGAATAATATGTTCCTTTCGGAACAATAGAATTAATGACGCGTGTAATCCGATTAGTTAAATTGACTGTGTAATCTGATTACAAGTGTTTTCACACCTCCACCTCCCCTCCACACCTTTGTGTCACTCGCTGCCCCCTTTCTAGGACTGTCAGTTGCTGTCCCACTAAATAGATGAAAGAGATTTGGGCCACAAATGCTCCTCTAATTCATTACACGTGTAATCCGATTAGTTTAATCGAACGTGAAATTACATGTAAACATGTTTTGACACGATTTGTCGGTATTTACCCGACACAGGAAGTCCCTTCCCACTTCTTTATGTCGGTGAAGCCCCCCGCTGCTAAGGTTCTAAATATCAGGTTCCGTGCCATAGATTGATGAATATAATTACGTGCACATTAATTGACTAGAGCCTTCAAATACCTGTTACCGGTGTTTTCACAACTCATCTGTGAGGTGGCTTACTGCCGAAAGGGACTGCATGTCAAAGTGCTTGTCATTCAATTATATAATGATCGTCCATGTGTAACATCATCTCACCTCATTGACTTCAAAGGTTATATCACCCTCTAGCGGCTTAGATTCCCGGCATCACGTACCCTAAATGACACGTCGCGTGCTATTGATAGGTTAATATAATTTTTGCGCGTCAATGACTTCAAGGCTAAAGCCCGTCGCTAAAGCTTCAGATGAATTGGATTTGCGGTTGCAATATGCTAAATCGATGGTCGCGTACCATTGGTCAATTAATACAATTGTTCCAATTAGGTATATTTTGATATGTGATAAAGAGTTGATGCCGATAAAGTAGCCCGCTCACCACCGCAAGCACGCGCGCTCACAAAAATCCTTTTGTAAAACTTTCTCACTATCTCCCTCTCTCTCTCTCCCGAGTGCAAGTAAGTGGGTACCTCCGCCACGTGAATTTAATTGATTAATATAACTAAGCGCATATTAATTGACTCCCGCACCTGGTTGTCACCGTATATGTGTGTTAGCATATGTATAACTCTCACACCTCATTGGTCTTAACATGTCCAGCAACCCCAACCCTTGTAATCGAAACCCGGCAGCTGGCTTCCATCTGGCGATAATGGCAATAACAAGTCTCGATCTACATTTCACTCTCTCCACGATATATTAGACATTGAGAGACAGCTGGCGATGAATCTAAAACCTTAAGTAAGCGAATATACGAGTGTATAACTATTAGACTAATGACACTTGTCTAATTCTGCTTTAAGGAAAATTTTCAGGCCTACAATAATATTACACATCTTAGGTTAATGAAATATGCATGACTAAAAAGCACAGTTGGCGTAAACGATTATTTCAAGCGTAAGACGCTACGTATTTAAAATGGATATTTTCGTTAAAATGAACGTATACATAAGCTGTCTTACGGGTTCTTACTCGGACTGGAACATCTCATATCGGCAAGCCTCTGCTATAACTACCCCCACCATAGCGACCAGAGAGGGAAGCAGATTCAGGACGATGGACCTGTTCCCGTATATGGGTTCAGCTTGTTAACTCCATTTTGCCAACCCTCACCACTATGTGGTCTCTCTGTCTGTCACGCAGAGACCATGTTCCCTGCTTGACTGGTTTCCGTATGAGGTAAACAAAGCTGGAAGCCCCCAGGGTATATGCATTTAACGTTTCCGAAAAATAAAAGCAATAAGGCGAGCCTAAGTTTTTGAAATAAACATATTTGCAACTAAGAGATCTCCCGCTTTCAAGATTTTTTACTTCTAAGGTTTGTTTACACTCTAGCTTGACATTAAAGAAATTAAAAACTGAAATATAGGTACTCTTAATCCGGCAGGACAACAATCCATTCGTTTTATTGTTCTTTCAGTAGGGTATTTCCACAATAAATGAAAAGCCAGCTCTAACATCATTATTTAGGCACGCTGCGAACCTCTGAAATTCTTAAAAAATATCATTGGTGGCAGATGGAGGGTTCATCTCATTTCACGCGTAACTTGATTTTAATTAATTTAAAAGGTGACATTTGTTTGTCTATAATACCTGATCCAGCAGGTGTAAACCTGTTTAGACAGCGACATATGACTACCTTTAAACCAAGGGTTACAAGACATTATTTTTAACAAAAGCAGCCTTAAAATGAAACATGACAATCGTTAGACATGACAGCAAGGGCTTACTCTCGATTTTCTACAAAAGCTAGCAAAAGAAAGTCCTATCAAATACAAGAATTATTTGTAAGCGCTTCAATACCCTCCGTGGCATTTCCGAAAAAAGCGCACTGTCTCTACCCGGCTACCTAATGTATTACACTCACATGACGTTTCCCCAAACGCTTATTCCTATGTCCACAACATAAATACGATTACTCAATTTATAAAATCTATAACTATTGTAAAAATATAAATGACATTGGCCAGGGGACATTAAAACATACATTTTCGGATCCTCGAGGTAGGATACGGGGGACCTTCAAAATAAGTATTTTCAGTGAAAATAAGAGGGAGAAGGAGGATGACTTTCTCGGGGTTATCCATAAAAATCTAATCCATTACAATCACATAGCTTTCTCTACTCTTTTTCTGGAAGCGCTTATTCCTATGTCCAGAATATAAAAACGATTTCACATTTGAGGAAATACAAGTATTGTAAAAATGTAAATAAAATGGGAATCTGGGGACATTACAACATACATTTTCGGACACTCGAGGTAAAATACAGGGGACCTTCAAAACATGTGTTTCCTCTGGAATAAGGTTTTGCAAGAGGGGTGATAACATGGAAAAATCTGGGGGAACTTAAGCATACGATGACGAAAGTCGTATTGGGTACCCTAGCAGGGATTCGAAGCATAAATTTGATACTTATTCGTTTTTAAACATTTTTCTAAAAGTGCATGCCTGCGGTCATCGAGAAGCGAAATCGTACATCCTGAAAGACCATACTTATCGGAAAAACCTCTACACACATCCCATTAAGCGTCTTTATTCTAAACCAGACAATGTGATACACTGAATGTCGTTAAAAGGGCCTCGAGTCCTTACACTTGAGTGAATATTTTGGTAACGGAATCCTGTGACGTTACTGAATAAGTCTCAACACGTCTAGCGTCCCCACTAGCAGCGCATCCCACTCTGTGACGTCACTGAACAAGCTTAGGTGTGTAAATCCTTAAAATGAAATATGACAATCTGTAGACATGACAACAATGGCATGCTCTCGATTTTCTGCAAAAGCAAATTCTGTCAAATACAATAATTGTTTGTTTGACACCGATAATGAACTGATGCTTGTGGGATGTTAAAAAAAGAAATATGATTGGAAGGGGACTACAAGAAGAGTATTGTGTATTGAATTAAAATGGGAGAAAGAATTCAACTTAAACACACCTTGATTTCTTGGAAACTATCTTAAAGCTCCTTCAAAATTCAGTTGTTTCTTGCGATTGAATGGATACAGTATGGAATTTTAAAGTCAGTATACAAAGTGCTGTCCTTAAACATCTGTCGGTTGTTTTTCCTTTTGTATCCGTAGAGGAAAGAGAAAGTTATGCGTGTGTATAACATTAGATATTTTTTCATGTTATGGATTTATGTGAGGATTCTTTAAGTAACGCTTTATAACAAATTAACTATCAATATTATTCGTAAGTATTATTTCCTTCTTCAATGCGGCTATCTAGTTTACTATTATTATTATTATTATTATTATTATTATTATTATTATTATTATTATTGGACTCTGCAAGTGCATGAGCAATGTCGGTAACCCGATGTATGTGCAATACGTTATGTATACAGCGCTATGTATGAGACCGGAGTTCCAAGGGTGAGCGATAGCGTCCATATGTATGAACCTATCACCATGTCGTCAATAAAGCTTATCTTGTTATTTCATGTTAAATAGACTGGTGTTTCAGTTTCCGTCTAAAATTATAAATTCCCTACATTTCTTCAAGAAAATTATATCAAGAGAAACAATACTTTATTTTCATTATTTACCCTAAAACTATAGTTAAATAATACATGCAATAGCTTATTTATATAGAACTATGTACGAGCTCGGTGTACCAGGGGTGGGCGATAGCATCCTATGCATGTACCTATCATCATATCATGATACAGTAAACTTTTCTGATCAGAAGCAATTCTAATAAGGGGTCCGTCACATAAAAACGCTGTTTAGACTCGAAAGTCTTCTAAATACAAAATCCATATCTTTTATGGTTGAATAAACACTGGTTAAAAAGACATGTTTACTTCCAACAGAAAAGTCTGAACATGGTTCTCCATCGCCCGGGCTATCTCCCTTTCCACAACTACCAAACGAAAAAATATTTCTTGCAACCCAATGAAGAGCTTTCGTTTCAGGAGCCAATCAAATTGAAATCTCTAAAAACAGGCTAACCTATCAGATTGAAAAATTTTTATATCACCACGCATGCGCTGTTTTACACATGCAGGACTATATAAAGCGTGTATTTCATTGAAAAATTTCATTCTCAGAATACACCGATCTGTGTGTGTTTTGAAACTGCTGTGCTTTTTGACTACTTTGTTCTCCTTTGGTGTAAGCCAATACTTCATTTCTGCGAAAATGACTGGTGAGTTTTAGAGATATCCATCCTCGATTTTAAAATATATCACGTATTGCATGCTTTGGAAGATGCTTTACAAATATTTTCTAATTATACAGGTTTTTCTCTAGTATTAACCCATCTTAACATGTAAATTATATGCATCCAAGAAACCCTCCCTCTCTCCCTCCCCCTCTCGCTCCCGCTCTCTCTAATATACAACATATCTAGAGAAAATACTATTATATACTTGATTTTTTAAGAATATCTGCTTGATTAGCATGTTTTATAGGAATCAATCGATTGAGAGTTTCTGTTAATAAGAATCCATTGTGTATACATGTAAACGAAAAATAGGCGTGTGTTTACTTTTTTCTAATGTAATGTGAATAGTATACTGATAATGGCTAAGCACGAGATTTTCTGTGACACGGATAACTGTTTCGTCTTAAAATTAAAAAAGAAGTATAGTTAATTTTTTTACATTATAATGTTGCTCTAATATAATACATAAACATCATTCGCCCTAATAAATTAAATATGTTCATTATATTAAAGCATTTAAATCGAAAAATGGCATGCTTAATGGACTTCATTAGTCAATCAGAGCCTCCTTAATATATTTACACAAATATTGTTATATTATACGGAAATGTTAATAATAATAATCTCGAGGCTTTCAAATAAGCGAATATTTTATAAATTCAGACACTAATAAAGAACTTGGTTTTCTGTTCCTAATGCAGGGAGTTTGGCAAACCAATTTAACACTTTGGCTGAGAATAGCATCTTCCTGGCCGTTCAAAGACTTCAAGATCTTCAGCTAGAGTAGGCTTATAATATAAAAGCCATAAGAAAGTTAATACGAGATACAGCGTTAGAGTGGTTGCAGTCTTAGACGAAAAGCAGGTTTTCTTCCAGGGAGATATTCAGCCCTAACAAGCGAATCAGTTGGAGGAAGTGACCGGAAAGTTTCAAATTGTATATCATGGATTTATACCAGCTGGCAAGTTTAAGACATGTAAATTGCCTTTTCTTCTTACTAAGGTTTGTAGAAATAATTCAGCTAACCTTTCAACGTTTCATTTAGGGATACAGCCTTAGAGTTTATGAATAGTCGGCTCACTAGTAAAACATTGGTCCAAATTATGCATCACTGTATTAAAACAAATATATATTCTATTATACACATAATATGTGTAAGTAACTTGTAGTATGTGCGAGGTCATGCAGAAAGAATTTAAATAGTCCTTTGAGTGATCCTTTAACTCAAATCATATAGTTGCAACAAGCTGCAAATAATTTGATTATGGGTTACAGGACTACAAGAATGGGGTAAATGAAGAGGGAGAACGAGATAGTGTAAAACAAGCATAAACAGGAATTTAATAGAAACATTCTCAAATACGTCGTTATCTTATTCATTGTAGAATCGCAAAAGCTGAACAGCATGAAACCTACAAGAAAAGCGTTTGTGTATGTAGAATATAGCAATAATACAATTTATTCGTTCAATATTATTGTATTTCTTGCCAATTCCATTCATTTCATAAATAATTGCATAATTGTTTAAAGGATTATCTAATATCCTGAAACATTAGGGCTGCGTGAAATCTAAAAATATCTATTGATCTATTTTGATAGACGCCTGAATAAATGCAATCTAGAAGTCAAAACCATATAAAATTTGATTGCATGATATGAAGTGTATAATAAAATTAATAAAAAAGGACTATTCAGGATGAATATTTATTAGTGTCATATATTTGGGGGATGTGTTCCTGACATCAAAACAGTAAAAAAGTTCATATGTACATAGGTCTGAAAATCAAGATTTCGTTGTTATAGGCCAAAGAATATGTATTCCATGAGTGAACAGACGGATATGCACCACATGTATGCTCCTGCAGTTGGCAATGCAGCACGAGCACGTGAACTTTATGCAGAAAGGTACCCTGACAGGCCGTTACCGTGTACAAGAACATTCGCACGAATTCACCAATGCTTGAGAGAGAATGGCTCATTTGAGAGGAGTACTAGGGATGTTGGGAGACCAAGAGCGGTACGAGGCATTGGGTGGTATAAATAAAAGCAAGCATTAGCTCATTTCTCACTAATTCCAAGCAATTGCTAGGTTTCGTATAAATAAACATTTTCTGCTCAACCTCCTCGCAAGCAAAAGCTTGCTGACCTTGATCGCTGAGCTATTGCTCGCGATATGGTATAAATAAAAACAAGTCCTGCACGCTGTTAGTAAGCCTTTGCTTGATATTTCTTGAGGTACCTCCGTAGGTACCTCACTTGCTCAACTGCATTTTAGTACCATGGCAGAGTTCATGATAGGAACATGATAGTTCCAGATAGGGAAATAAAAATCACACGACTCGCATTCACACGACTTTCCCTATCACTCTTTTACAAACAATTCTTACAAAACCTTATTCTTGTTATCTGCTTCTTGTTGATCGAGACAAACTTTCATTACACATTTCATTACAGGGATAATAATGCAGTAAATTAAAGCGATAGTCAAATCTTTTAAATATGGACCGCTATTTGATGGATTTGATATTCCGTTCTTTTCAGATGATCGCGGAAGAAAGAAAGAAAGAAAGAAAAGAATTATGATGTTCTACATTCACATGGCTTTCTCTAATCATTATTCTACAAACTATACTTACAAAAGCTTATTATTCCAGCTTCCTCTGGTTAATCCAGATAAACCTTCAATTTACATTTACAATTTCGTTATATGATGCAGTAGCCAACTGAGTCAGCTTTTTAAAGAGCGTGTGGGTATATGAGGGCTCTGAAATTCGTTGCTCTTTGCATGACCACGAGAGAATATCGAAAACCGACTTCCCATTTGAGAAAATGATAATTCGGTATTTCAAAATTCAAACCAATAACAAGGAATATCTCGGGAATGGTTAATTTAAAAAAAGAACGGAAAAAAGAAATGCTTTGACATAAATTGTGTGCTTTAAGCGAGAGCAATTTTTTTAATAGTAATATTTTGCATATCTTATGGTTTACCAATTGTGCAGAAGTTACTCAGAATGAAGAGAGCTTCAGAGGATACTCCCAGGAAATTCAATATATGCATTTGACATGAAAATATTTTAAACATGTGGTATTTAATCAAGATCATTAGAAGTCATTTTTGAGAAAATAAAGCTTTTGGATAAAGTTTCCATGTAAAGGGTAGTTTGGAATGGCAGGACTTACTTGAAAAATCTTCCTGACGCATGTTTGGAAGGTGCTGAACTTAAATACCAAACTTGTTATTTAATGAATTTTCCTTTCTGAGTTTGCTGTTCAGACATAGGAGCGTAGTATAATTTTGTAGGATCTACTTTAGTAGGATCTCTTATAATTTAGCAGTTACATAAATATCATTCAGAATGGAGAGCACTTCACAGGCTATTCCCAGAAAATTCGAGATATGCATAATTATATTTATCATGAAAATATCTTAAAAAGTATCGCAGTTTAATCAAAAATTTTGGAGCCATTTTTTGAGAAAAGAGATAATTTTGGTGTAGAAGAATCTTCTTGAAAATCTTATCACATCCCTGGAGGATGCTAAGCTTGAACTATTTTTTTTATTTATGCTGTTCACACACCTTTTGCTTTGTTTGTTTTTTGTTTTTTTTTTTACTCAAGCACTCTCAAAACGTTTATCTCTGTTGAAATCACGGTATCGAATTTTTGCGTAGAATGCAATACTTCCCCTACTTGCTACACCTAACTGATAGAGAAATTAAGAACTGTTTCAAGACACAAGGACTTCGATGTGTGCAGATGTAAACAGTCATTTAAAACAGAAAATGTATAAAGTTGCACAACATTTTCTTCCAGAGGCAAATGAAATACGAGGTGGACCTTCTAACAATGCCGAAAAGATCCTGACGTGTTTTCATCTAAACAGAATGTGCGTGAGGTCATAGCGATCCGCTCTCATTACCGGAAGACTGTTAATATACTCAAAGGGATATACAGATGAACGCTTACGTAGAGCAGAATGTTCGCGCAAATCAAAACCGGATTATAAACTAAAGGATTTCATATAAAACCAAACTTAAATTTAACTTTAAACGAAATGAAGCCCTTTCATCCAGTTTTAACTTTAATTCATGATAACATCTTATAAATTATTGGAATTACGTAGTGATATTTTATATAGATCCAGGGGATATCAATATAAAGGTGCAAAAGCAGAAGTACAAATAATTTACTTTCAATATATCAGTTGGTGACACCTTTGTAATACTATCAAATAAGAAAATGGGGGATTGGATTTAAAAAGGAGATGAACGTTATCTGTTGAAGGTTGAGTAAATCTCAATGTCTATTTAATTTGCGAAATCTTTGATTACAATTGTATTATTTAAAATCTATACCTCTATTAGGTTTCATAAATGAGAGTATGATTAGCATGAATGAGTAAATGGATATTTAAGTGCCGTAAAGATTTAAATCACCTCCTGACAGAAGAATAGGCGTGTTTGGTTACTCAGCTGATATGTCGTGGTGAAGGTCACTGAGCAAAAGTTTGGCAGTGATAGCAATAGCTCAACGAAAAGGGGACATTTTTATTTATACCAAATCACGACCTGAAACACTCATAACTGGGCATTTGGAAATCCCAATTAAGTACCACAGGACAACCATCAACAAAGGTTCTCTCTCAACATTTGGGGTGGAATCATTCTTGATCACCTTATTGGTCCCTACTTCTTCCCTTCGCGTTTGAATGGACAAACCTATCTCCAGTTTCTCAGAAATGAGTTGCATCACTTAACTCATAATGTGCCTCTGGACATCACCCTACGAATGTAATTTTTACACGATGGTACTCCAGCTGACTTCAGTATCATATTTCCTAAGTTTCTGAATGATCGATTTTCGCAAAGATAGATTGGTGGAGGGGGACCCATTGCAGGGCCTGCTCGATCACCTAATATGAATCCAATGGATTCCTTCGTCTAGGGTCATTTCAAGTCCTTGATTTATGCGACTCCTGTACCTGATATTGACATTTTGAGAGGACGTATCCAAACTGGATTTGACCAAATACGAAACACACCAGTAATTTTAACAGAGTACGCCAGAGCATGGAACACAGGCTTACTGCATGCATCGCAGCAAGAGGAAGCCACTTGGAACATTTTTGTAACTTTAGATTTTGTGTTGTAACTCTACAATAAATGATTTTCAGACCCACCTTCATATTAACTTTTTTTTATTGTTTTGATGGCAGAAACATGCCCCCCAAATATATGACACCAATAAAGATACACCAGCATAATATAAACAAAATTCGCTTTATAAATATTATCCTATTTCAATTCATCACAAAAACCACACATATTTTCCAAAGACAATGAGGATAATCTAGACTTTCGAAACACTCAATTACATAATCGTCTGCATCACAGGGAATGAGACCAAAAGGTAATCATTTTATCCGTAAAATTAAATGCCTCAGAAATGCCTGGATAAAGCATTTTTTATAGAAGTTCTTGATAATCACGATATATTTGAAAGTTCTTGTTAACTATCGTCGAAATTCATTAACAGTATTTTCGTGACTGTCGTGCTATAACTTTAGATTCTTTCAGCTTACTCATAATTTCCTTAATCTCTCGCGTGTACCAGTAACAAGATGTAACAATACGTAAACCAAAAGAAACTGATGTAGCGCACACTAGTAACGACTACGACCAAGCATTATGAGCGTCTAGGGCTAGATCTCTGGCGAGTGGTTTACACGAGTAACTGTACTTCCATATATTTCAATTGAGCTAGAATTCTTACTGGACGCCATGTTAAAGACACAATTCAAGAAATTGACTACTGAAATAAGCGCGTCCGTGCATAGAGACGGTGGATGCAGATCGTTGAAGGTACTGCGAGAGGGCAAATCAGATGCAGTGCGAGCATGCTCAATGGAAAAAGCACATCCCCGCGCACGCCAGAGAGGCGTTCGAATGAAAGAACGTTTATCACCATCTCTTTCTGAAGTTCCTGCAGCTGGACTATTCCGAGAGCTAGGAAATGTTGGGAAACATCCGCGTGTTACTGTCATCTGCATGCCGACGATCCGTAGCCTTCTGAGGGATGGGGTTGGTAAGGGGTATAGATCTGTACAGCTTGAATTGCGCTAGGTGTCGCTAACATTTCCAGCTCACGGACCTTCCCAGCTGCCCGCGCGCCTCTGTCATCTATATGTGGACGATCACCAGCCTTCTGAGGGATGCGGTTAGTGGGCGGTATAGATCTGTACAGCCTCCATTGCGCTAGGTTTCCCTAAAATTTCAGCTCGCGGACCATTGCAGCTTCTCGTGTGTCTCTATAATTTACATGTTGACGGTCTGTAGCCTTTTGAGAGATGGGGTTGATGAGCGCTATAGATATGTACAGCTACAATTACGTTAGGTGTTCCTAAAATTTCCAGCTCGCGGACCGTTCTAGCTGCTCGCGCGTCTCTGTCATTTACATGTCGATGATCTGTAGCCTTCTGAGGGATGCGTTTGGTGAGCAGTATAGATCAGTACAATTTTCATTGCGCTAGGTGTCCATAACATTCCCAGTTCGCGGACCGTTCCAACTGCTGGCGTGTCTCTGTCATCTACATGTCGACGATCTGTAGCCTTCTAAAGCATGGAGTTGGTGAGCGTTATAGATCTGTACAGCTTGCATTGCGCTAGGTGTCGTTAACATTTCCAGCTCGCGGGCCGTTCCAGCTGCTTGCGCGTCTCTGTCAACTTCATGTCGACGATCTGTAGTCTTTTGAGGGATGCAGTTGTTGAGCGGTATAGATCTGTACAGTTGGCATTGCACTAGGTGTTCCTAACATTCCCAGCTCGCGGAACGTTGCAGTTTATCACACGTCTCTGTCATCTACATATCGATGATATGTAGCCTTCTGAGGGATAGAGTTGTGAGCGGTATAGATCTGTACAGCTTGCATTGCGCTATGTGTCCATAATATTTCTGACTCGCAGACGTTTGCAGCTGTTCGCGCGCCTCTGTCATATACATGTCGACGATCTGTAAGCTTCTGAGGGATGGGGTTTGTGAGCGGTATAGATATGTACAGCTTGCATTCCGTTAAGTGTCCCTAAAGTTTCCACCTCGCGGATCGTTCCAGCTGCTCTCGCGTCTCTGTCATCTGCATGTCGATGATCTGTAGCCTCCTAAAGGATGGGGTTCTTCAACGGTTTAGATCTGCACAGCTTGCATTGCGCTAGGCGTCCATAGCATTCCCAGCTCACGGACCGTTCCAAACGCTCGCACGTCTCTGTCTTCTACATGTCGACGATTTTTAGCCATCTGAGGGATGGGGCTAGTGAGCGGTATAGATCTGTACAGCTTGCATTGCGCTAGAAGTCCCTAACATTTCCAGTCGCTGGCCGTTCCAGCTTCTCACGCGTCTCTGTAATCTATATGTCGATGATCTGTAGCCTTCTGAGGGATGGGATTTGTGAGGGGTATAGATCTGAACAGCTTGCATAGCGCTAGGTGTCCATAGCATTCCCAGCTCGCGGATCGTTCCAAACGCTCGCGCGTCTCTGTCATCTTCATGTCAAAGATCTGTAGCCTTTTGAGGGATGCAGCTGTTGAGCGGTATAGATCTGTATAGTTTACATTGCGCTAGGTGTTCCTTGCATTTCCAGCTTGCGGAGCGTTTCAGCCTTTCGTGCGTTTCTGTCATCTACATATCGACGATCGGTAGCCTTCTGAGGAATGGGATTGGTGAGCGGTATAGATCTGTACAAATTACATTGCGCTAGGTGCCCCTAAGATTTCCAGCTCGCGGACCGTTCCAGCTGCTCGCGCGCCTCTGTTATCCACATGTCGACGATCTGTAGCCTCCGAGGGATGGGTTTGGTGAGCGGTATAGATATGTACAGCTTGCATTGCGCTAGGTGTCCATAACATGCCCAGCTCGCAGAATGTTTTGTCTGCTCGCGCATCTGTGTGATCTGCATGAAGACGATCTGTAGCGTTCTGAGGGATGGGGTTGGTAAGCAGTATACAACTGTACAGGTCGCATTGCGCTAGGTGTCCCTAACACTTCCAGTTCGCAAACCGGTTCAGTTGTTGAAGCTTCCGAAATAGACGGTGATGAACGGTCTTCCATTCCATCGCCTCTCTGACGTGCGCGGGGATGTGCTTTTTCCATTGAGCATCCTCGCACTCCATCTGATTTTCCCTCTCCCACTATATTCATCGATCTGCATCCACCGTTTTTAACCACGGACGCGCTTATTTCAGTAGTCAATTTCTTGAATTGTATCTTCAACATGGCGTCCAGTAAGAATTCTAGCTCAATTACAATATACGGAAGTATAGCAGCTGGTGTAAACCTCTCTCAAGAGATCTAGCACTAGACACTCATAAAGCTGGGTCGCAGTCGTTACTATTGCGCCACATTCGTTTTATTTTTGGTTTATGTATTGTTACGTTGTATTAGGTCTTGTTACGTTTTTGTTACGTGGTATACACGGGAGATCAAGGAAATTATAAGTAAGCTGAAAGCATCTAACGTTATAGCATGACAGTCACGAAAATACTGTTAATGAATTTCGACGATAGTTAACAAGAACTTTCAAATATATCATGATTCTCAAGAACTTCTATTATAAAATGCCTTATCCAGGCATTGCTGAGGTGTTTAATTTTACGGATAAAGTGTTTACCTACAGGTCTCTTTCCCTGTGATGCAGACAATTATATAATTGTGTGTTTAGAAACTCTAGACTATCATCATTGCCTTTGGAAAATATGGGAGATTTTTGTGAAGAATTGTAATAGGATAATGCTTATAAAATAATTTTCGTTTATATTATATAGTCCTCTTTTTAATAATGTTATTATACACTTCATATCATGCCAATAAATATTAGATGATTGTGACATCTAGGTTCCATTTATTCAAGCGTTTTTCTAAATAGATCAACAGATATTTTTAGATTTCATGTAGCATCAATGATTTAAGATATTACATAAATCTTTAAACAATAATTATGCAATTATTTATGAAATGAACGCAATGGGCAAGAAATACAATAATATTGAGCTAATAAATTGTATTATTGGTATGTGCTACACAAGCAAACTTTTTTCTTGTAGGTTTCATGCTGTCAGCTGTTGCGATTCTTCAATGAATAAAATCACTGCACGTTATTGAGAATGTTCATATTACATTCCTGTTTATGCTTGCTTTACACTATCTCGTTCTCCCTCTTCATTTACCCCATTGTTGTAGTCCTGTAACACACATCCAAATTATTTGCAGCTTTTTGTAACGACATGATTTAAGGTAAATAATCACAGAAAAGAGTATCAAAACTGCTTCTACATTATCTCGTAAGACTACAACCTATGCGTTATTTACACATATTATGTATATAATAGAATTTTATATATATATTTGTTTTAATACCGCGATGCATACTATAGACGAATGTTGACACAGTTACCTGAGTATTTGTAAACCCAAAGCTGTATCTCTAAACGAAAAATTGAAAATTTAGCTGAATTACACTACGTGATCAAAGTATCCGAACACCTGGCCGAAAATGACGTACGAGTACGTGGTGCCCTCCATCGGTAATGCTGGAAGTCAATATGGTGTTGGCCCACCATTCTTCACGGAATGCGGAACTGAGGAGAGGTATCGATGTAGGTCGGTGAGGCCTGGCACGAACTCGGCGTTCCAAAACATCCCAAAGGTGTTCTATAGGATTCAAGTTAGGACTCTGTGCAGGCCAGTCCATTACAGGGATGTTATTGTGTGTAACCACTCCGCCACAGCCCGTGCAGTATGAACAGGTGCTCGATCGTGTTGAAAGATGCAATCGCCATCCCCGAATTGCTCTTCAACAGTGGGAAGCAAGAAGGTTGTTAAAATATCAATGTAGGTCTGCGCTGTGAGCGTGCCACGCAAAACAACAAGGGGTGCAAGCCCCCTCCAGGAAAAACACGACCACACCATAACACCACCACCTCCAAATTTCACTTTTGGCACTACACACGCTGGCAGATGACGTTCACCGGGCATTCGCCATACCTACACCCTGCCATTGGATCGCCACATTGAGTACCGTGATTCGTCACTCCACACAACGTTTTGCCACTGTTCAATCGTGTAATTTTGACGCTCCTTACACCAAAAGAGCGTCGTTTAGCATTTTCCTGCGTGATGTGTGGCTTATGAGCAGCCGCTCTACCATGCAATCCAAGGTTTCTCACCTCACGCCTAACTGTCATAGTACTTTGAGTGGATCCTGATGCAGTTTGGAATTCCTGTGTGATGGTCTGGATAGATGTCTGCCTATTACCCTTTACTCCCCTCTTCAAATGTCGGCGGTCTCTGTCAGTCAACAGACGAGGTCGACCTGTACGCTTTTGTGCTGTACATGTCCCTTCACGATTCCACTTCACTATCACATCAGAAACGGTGGACCTAGGGATGTTTAAGAGTGTGGAAATCTCGCGTACAGAGTTCTGACACAACTGACACCCATTCACCTGACCACAATCGAAGTCCGTGGGTTCCATGGAGCGTCCCATTCTGCTGTTTTACGATGTCTAATGACTATTGAGGTCGCAGATAATGAGTACCAGGCAGTAGGAAGCAGCATAATGCACCTAAGATGAAAAGCGTATGTTTGTGGGGTGTCCGGATAATGTGAAGTATATCACATTAGACTTTTTCTTCTACATATAACCTATGCTGTAGCCGGGTATCGAGCCTCGGGAGTAGACACTGCCCGTTTCCTCGGAAATGCTACTAAGGGTATTGTAGCGCTTACAAACAATTCTTGTACTTGACAGGACTTGATATTGCTTGCTTTTATAGAAAATCGGGAGTATGCCCTTGTCGTCATGTCTAAAGATTGTTCATATTTCATTTTAAGGCTGCTTTTGTTAAAATAATGTATTGTAACCCTCAGTTTAACATGTCACTGTCTAAACCTGTATACACCTGTTCGATCAGGTACTATAGACAAACAAATATCTCCTTTTAAATTATTTAAAACCAAGTCACGCGTGAAATGACATGAACCCTCCATCTGCTGCTAAAAATATTTTTCTAACAATTTCAGAGGTTCGCAGCGTGCCTTAAGAAGAATGGGTGATGTTAGAGCTGGCTTTTATTTTGTTGTGGAAATACATCATTAATAGAACAGTAGAGGAATGGATTGTTATCATGCCGATTTAAGGGTCTCCATATTTCATTTTATAATTTTCAGCGACAACACAGCGTGTAAACCTTAGAAATAAAAATATTGAAAGCCGGAGCGTCCTTAGTTGCAAATATGTTTATTTCAAAAGATTTACGGTCGCCTTATTTCTTTTATTTTTGGCAAATGTTAAAAGCATATCCCCTGGGGCTTCCAGCTTTGTTTACCTCATATAGGAACCGGTCAAGCAGGGAACATGTTCTTTTCATGACAGACAGAGAGAGCGGATAGGGGTGAAGGTTAGCAAAATAGAGTTAACAAGCTGAACACATATGCGGGAACAGGCCCATCGTCCTGATTCTGCTTCCTTCTCTGGTGACTATGGTGGGGGTATGTATATCAGAGGCTTGCCGATATGAGATGTTCCAGTCCGAGTGAGAATCCGTACCAGAGTAGATGAATACCTTCATGCTAACAAAAATATCTGTTTTAATATTGGGTTGTCTCATGGGTTCGTTCGTTTTGCTCGCAAGTTCCATCTATAGCGTCTGAAAACCCTGAACCCTCTGTACACTCACGTTATCCTAGTTCTCTAACTATCCCTACGACTTAGAGAACAAACAACCAGACTCACTATTGGATATATCAGTGTGTATTTGTGATTGACGTTGGATAGAACAGCGTGAACTTGTGTTTACAAATTATGGAAAGCAAAAAGGAACATTTCCGACATCCTATGCTGCTTTACTATCGTAAGGGTAAAACTGCATCACAATGCCAGCACAAAATTTGTGGCGTGTACAGGAAAGATGCAGTAACAAAGCGAGCATGTCAAAAGAGGTTTAGTCGATTTCGAGCTGGAAATTTCTCCCTAAAAGACAAACCGCGGCATGGACGGCCAATGGTTACGGACGTGGAAGGAACTTATGAAACGATAGTCAACAATCTACAAATTACAACTCAGGTGTTGGCATTGGAGCTCAATTTAGCTCGTGCTACTATAGCCAGGAACTTGACAATATATTGTCAACAATAATGGTGTATATTGCAGGAAATAAATAGTTTGTCCACAAAGCCTAACTGCCATAGTTACTTATCCTTTGAACTACCTTGAGTTTAAAGTTTGTAAACGTAAAATTCGGCAACTACGCTGTCGTAGCTATGCTGTGGGTGAGATGTGTACTCAGGCGTTCTTAGTGATTGAAACGTAATGAAAAGCGAACGAACTTATGAGACAACCCTATACTTTAACGTCTTGCGAGTAGTATAGAAATAAGAGTTTACGGTCACTTAATATGCAGGAATGTGTATGCATATGCAAATGAGGTCCCCCACCACCTCCCCAGCTCCATGGTACGTTCAGTTACAGCTGAGGATCATAAATCTTGTTGAGTATAATGGAAAATTGACAGGTAAGCAATTAAGGTTGTCAATCAACTGTCAAAACGAACCATGAAATTATAAATTACGCTTCTGTAACAAAGGCGCAACCGTTATTCTACCCATTCCATATCCGGACACGTGCACTTCTGCACTGCAGCAACTCACCTCTACTCGCATTGTTTAACGACCACGTGCAAGAGGCTATCCATCCACTGTCAAAATGAACAATGGAGTATGCTGGAATATTGTGAACAAAGAATCAGACGCTACTGTCCCAGTTCTATTGAATTCCCTGAGTGTCTACTTTTAGAAAGACCAGCCGAATAACAAAAGAACAAAGCTTGCCCTTCACCTGTCAAAAGGAACAAAGACCATGATAAATTATGTTTGTAACAAAAGAGAGCCTGAAGACTGCTAACAAAGGAACATATTCTTTTGTCTCTCTTTCTATTGTCCAAAGCAAGGCTTCTTTAGATAGACCACCCGTGTAGCATCCCATTCCACTGGAATATGACAAAGAACAAAGCTGGTCCCTTCTAACAAAAGGGAGCAGACGTTATTGTCATCCATTCTATTGTTCGGCCACTTGCATGTTTTAACAAAAGAAACTCGTAGAGGCTTTATACTTGCTCTGTCTTCGTTTGTCCGTGTGAAAGACACAGAGGTCAGTTTACCTGCTAGACCATAAAAAATTCTACCAGCGCTCGAGTCCGCCATCATGGCGTTGGCTTTGCCTTGAGACCAGATCTCTCGGAGTGTCTTAACGAAGTCCTACGGATATACCCGAACATTGTTCGAACATTGTAAATTTCATTTAACCAGTATTCGAACTCTGAGCACCAGAAACAAAAGTATTTATAATATTAGTTAGACATGTTTAAATGGCCTGTATGCGGTTACAGCATCAATCTAAGTGATATATTCTAGAGTATAGAGGAAAATTAAGGAAGTCATTGAACGTTCGGGATTAGAACTAATGATAACTGATTGGAAATTATATACTGTAATAATTGTCCATTATAGGAGCTATCGGTCATCTTTAGTCTGCTCCTCTATCTCTGCTTGTTTCTGAGATAATCGATGTTTAAAAATTAAGGATCGAACCCATGACGCCTGGTACCCTAATATACATTCAAAAGAAACCACTTATTGACGAAAAAGTAATAAAGTTTATTTGGCGTCTTTATCTTAATTAGTTTTGGAGTTATTAGAAGATGAATTTTTAATCACTCCTAGGATTCGAACCCATGCATCCCGGCCAGTTTCGAAGAATTCGTAAATGGCGCGTCGTATCCTAATGTCATAAATAGTTTTTATTGCATCGTTTTATCTCTTTTCATTAAGGGTGTGTGCGTGTGCGTGAGCTTGTATGTACATGTGTGTATGTATATGTGCTTGCATGTGTGTATGTGTGCGTGTGTCTGTGTGGTTGTGTCTGTGTGAGTGCATGAGTGTGTATGCGTGTGCGCATGAGCGTGTGTGTGTCCGTGCGGGTGTGTGTAAGTGTACAGGTATCTGTTTGTGTGCGTATGTGAGTGTGTATGTGCATATTTGTGTGTGTGCGCGTGCACCGATGTATGTTTGTTGATGTATGTGCGTGTGCTAGTGTATATGTGAACGCTTGGATGTGTGCAAGCTTAGAAAAAAGAGATAGATAGAAAGAGGTGAAAAGGAAGAAGAAGAAAGAAAATAAAGAATTGTGTCTAGGCATCGGAATATATAAATGTATTTGTTAAATACATTTTAATCTGTCCGTGCATGCTTCAATAATTTAGTATTTATTAAGCATAAGATTTTCAGGGTAAGATTCGAACTAGGACCTCTGGGCACCTAAGAATACCGCTCATTAAAACATCGTAATGACATAAAAATTAAATTATATTTGTTAAATACATTTTAATCTGACGGTACATACTCTCATAGTTTAATATTTATTACGCATTAGAGTTTCGCTGGGTAAGTTTCGAGCTAGGACCCTCTGAACACCCTTTCATTAATTAGGGTAATGATATAATATTATCTAATCATCAATTTCTCATTAGCAATTAAAACATTAAACTTTTTGTTAGCAGTAAGAAACGAAAACCGATCTATGGATATCCAAGTATACACATAGGTCTAATGTATGTAATGAAATATGTTAAATAGATTTGGCATCGGTGCTTGAAGAGGGAGCTTGTACAACGATGTTTGTGTATATCCGTAGGACTTCGTTAAGACACTCAGAGAGAACTGGCCTCAGGACAAAGCCAACGCCATGATGCCGGACTCGATCGCTGGTAGAACTTTTTATGGTCTAGCAGGTAAACTGACCTCTCTGCCTATCACACGGACAAACAAAGACAGAGCAAGTATAAAGCCTCCACGGGTTTCGTTTGTTAAAACATGCACATTGCCTAACAATAGAATGGATGACAATAACGTCTGCTCCCATTTGTTAGAAGGGGTCAGCTTTGTTCTTTGTCATATTCCAGTGGAATGGGATGCTACACGGGTGGTCTTTCTAAAGAATCCTTGCTCTGGACAGTAGAAAGGGATACAATAGAATCTGTTCCTTTGTTAGCAGTCTTCAGGCTCTCTCTTGTTACAAACATAACTTATCGTGGTCTTTCTTCATTTGACAGGTGAAGGGCAAGCTTTGTTCTTTTGTTATACGGTTGGTCTTTCTAAAAGTAGACACTCGGGGAATTCAACAGAGCTGGGACAATAGCGTCTGGCTCCTTGTTCACAATATTCCAGCATACTCCATTGTTCATTTTGACAGTTGATGGATAGCCTTTTGCACGTGGTCGTTAAGCATTGCGAGTGGGGTGAGTTGCTGCAGTGTAGAAGTGCACGTGTCCGGATATGGAATGGATAGAATAACGTCTCCGCCTTTGTTACAGACGCGTAGTTTATTATTCCATTGTTCGTATTGACAGTTGAATGACAGCCTTAATTGCTTACATGTCAAGCTTCCATTATACTCAACAAGATTTATGACCCTCAGATGCAACAGAAAGTACCATGGAGCTGGGAAAGGGGGTGAGGGGACCTCATTTGCATATGAATACACATTCCTGCAGATTAAGTGGCCGTAAACTCTTATTTCTACACTACACCCTTACGCATTACTGAAGTAAGCATTTACGCTGTGTTTTTAGTCGTGCATATTTCATTAATCTAAGATGTGCAATATTCTTATAGGACTGAAAATTTCACTGAAAGCAGAATTAGACAAAGTTTATAAATCGTAATAATTATACACTCGTAATAATCTTTAGTTGTGCTTTTTAAATAATCGCCAGCTTTCTCTCAATGTCTAACACATCGTGTAGGGGGCAAAATCTAGATTGAGACTTGTTATTGCCATTATTGCCAGACAGAAGTCGGCTGCCGGTTTTCGATTACAAGGGAAAAGGTTGCTGGACATGTTAAGACCAATGAGGTGTGATAGTTATACATATGCTAACAGACATATGCGGCGACAACTAGGTGCGCGAATCAATTAATATGCACTTAATTATACTAATAAATTAAATACACTTGACGAAGGTACCCACTTCCTTACACTCGAGAGAGAGGGAGATAGTGAGAGAGTTTTAGAAAAGGATTGTTGTGAGCGCGCCTGCTTGCGGGAGTGAGCGGGATAGTTTATTGGCATCAGCTATTTATCACCTACCAAAAATACTTGATTGGAACAATTGTATTAATCGACCAATGGTACGTGACCATCTAGCACATTGCTACCGGAAATCCAATTCATCTAAGTCTTTAGCGACGAGCTTTAACCTTGAAGTTATTGACGCGCAACAATTATATTAACCGGTCAATGGCACGCGACCAGTCATTTAGGGTACGTGATATCGGGATTCCAAGCCGTTAGAGGGTGATATATCCTTTGAAGTCAATTAAGCAAGATAATGTTACACATGGACAATCATTATCTAATTAATTGACAAACAATTAGAGATTCAGTCTCTTTCGGCAGTAAACCACTTCACAGACGATGTGTCACAACACTGATAACAAGTACTTGAAAGCTCTAGAGTCAATTAATATACACTTAATTATATTAATCAATCTATGCTACGCACCAGATATTTATGTAATTTCATGGCAGAGTAAACTAATCGGATTACACGTGTAATCAATTAGAGACGCTTTTGTGGCCCAAATCTCTCCTATCGATTTAGGGGACCGGACAGCAACTGACAGTCCTTAAAGCGGGTAGAAGATCCTCTTCGAGGCACGCGAGGATCAGTTTAGGGGAAGGACTTAGCAAATTCCAATCCTAGAGGGCGGCAAATGCTTTAGCCGCGGCTTCAGTCCTTTGAACGCCAATGAAGCGGGATAATCCTACACTCGGACGATCATTATCTGATTGATTGACATGGCATACATCACCTGTCATTCCTTATCAAACCCTCGCCTACCCTTATCAATTGAATGTGACAGCTACATTTCACTTACATTAGCGACGATTGACACAAAGGTGAGGAGGGAAGGAGGAGGTGTGAAACACTTGTAATCAGATTACAAGGTTAATTAAACTAATCGAATTACACGGGTCATTAATGCCATCGTTCCAGAAGGAACATATTATGTATACTAAGACTTACCACAGAAATACATTATTTTCTGTGGTGAATTATATATTTCTGTTTTTATAAATGAAATAAGATATCTTTGGAACAGGTGAACGTATATATATATAGTGCAATGTTTTAGGTAGTCTTAAATTATTACTGAATTCTTCATAGAGACTGTGTGGCATAATGGTTTCCTGTAATATAGGATGAATCACTTAAACGTTTCACCTTAAATATTTCGGAAATGGAAAGTGCTATTGATGTGAGTTTTCACAGCATTGATTGGTAGTCAGGGCGTCGTACATTAAGCCTATAAACAGATTTTAAAAATACTGAGAAAGTGTACTTTTGGAGCAAACATACAATTTTTATTGGAACAATGCCTAGTTACATCAATAGAATAAAGGCAGGGTAAATTAGAATGCCAGTGGCGCTTGTTGCAAGATTCTAGTGCAGATAGCTAACGAGTAATCTTATTTTGAAGCTTTTACGCACCGACTCTTGTACAACCCGTGGTAGCACAAACTAAAGGAAAACAAATGGAAATTTCAATACTTCTGTGGATTCTTACAAGTAAAGAGAACATAGCCCTTCAAAGATTGTGTTCAAAATGACCATCGGCAGCTTCAATACATGCTTCCAGTCTACTATGGAAAGACTTGTGCACACGTTCTAGCATTTCAGCGGAAATTTCGGAGCAGGCAGCAGTAATACGTCGTTTCATATCGTCTGGTGCAGTTGGTACATCCTTGTAGACAGTGTCTTTCAGCCTTCCCCACAGAAAAAAGTCTAAAGGGGCCAGGTTCGGTGAACGGGCCGGCCAAGATACAGGTTCTCTTCGCCCAATCCAACGATTTGGAAACAATCCATTAAGACAAACTGTAGTACTTCGTGCACTATGGGCTGGACAGCCATCATCTTGGTACCGCAGGTTCCTCCTAGCCTGCAAAGGAACGTCTTCTAGCATCTGTGGCAGATGGTCTGTCAGGAGACTGCGATACTTGTGCGAGTTCATTGTTCCTTCTATGAACAAAGGGCCTATGAGCTGATGGTTCACTATCCCACACCACACGTTTAAACTCCATGGAAGCTGACGTTCCACCTGACGAAGTCAACCGGGATTGTCAACAGACTAATAGTGCATGTTTCTGCGGTTTACCTGGCCATGATTAGTAAATGATGCCTCATCACTAAACAAGATACATGATGAATCTGGAGTATAATGTCTTAATGCCCATGTACCAATAGTTAACACGATTCTCAAAATCGTTTCCATGCAGATCTTGATGGGGAGAGATGTGATAGGGATGGAACTTATGTCGATGCGCATTACACTTACCTGACTTATGCCACTCCCACGTGCGATTGTGCGGGAACTAATTTGCGGATCTACTGCAACGGCAGCCGACACCATAATTTCTGCCTCTTCTCCAGTCACTTGTTTGTTTCTGTTACGTTTTCTAGGTGTTACAGTACCACTTTCACGCAATTGGATGAAGGTGTTGATAAATAATTACCGAGATGGTTGACTTCTACTGGGATACGTTTCCGTATACACCGTACAGTAACGAACTCCATTCTTCCTACACTCTCCATACACCATGAGCATGTCGACTTTTTCTGCATTAATAAACCCGATCTTCCACTCACGACTTACGGCTTGAACTGTCACAAACTAACTGACCAGAAAGTCGCAATGCAATCAATGAACAGAAAACACAATGCAAACAAACATAAAAACATCGTACCTAGCAACTAAGCAGGTTGAATGGGACAAACAATTGTCGGGGTGGAAGCTCTTCAAAATACGATTTCTTGTAAACCACCTGCACTAGAATCCTGCAACAAAAACCATTGACATTCTAATTTACCTTACCTTTATTCTGTTGATGTAACTAGGCATTGTTCCATTTAAAAAATTGTATGTTTGCTGAAAAAAATACAGTTTTTCAGTATTATTAAAATCTGTTTATAGGCTAAAGTTATGAGCCCCTGGCTACCAATCAATGCTGTGAAAACTGCACATCAGTAGCACTTTCCAGTTCCGAAATATTTACTGTGGAAGTTTTAGGTGATTCACCCTGTATAATACGATTGGATGATTAGTTGCCTGCATTTTACTGCAGTGGTGGGCGTGAATTTCGTCTTGAATATCAAAGGAATATTTTTCAGCAATGTCAAACAACACAAATAATTCGCCTGGCTGAATAGCTGATTTTCTATCACTAAGAATTTAAGAGTGACTCACGGAGTCACCAAGTTTCTGTAAGAACCAGCTAAGAAATTGTTCACTGGATTTTACTATGGTCTCAAGCATTTATGTGTTAGTCATAAGCCATTGCTTGGATGTCACTGATGCAATGAAAGCTTCGTTTAATCATTTCTGTAAAGCTTTTCTTACTTTTGAAGTTTCAGGACATTCTTTACACTTTACGCAACGAACATTCATCTAAGAACTATTGCATGTCATGTTAGCCAAGAAATGTTGATAATTTGGAGGATAAAACGAAGGAGTTTCAGAAAAGTGGTACGCCTAGTGTAATAGCTTCTATCACGAGTTTCATATTCTTTTGATAGACACAGACATTCACGGCATGTGTTTCGTTTTTTTTCTGCTAAAATGTAGCTTTTTGGTCTTAGAGCAGCGAATTCGGAGAATCCTATTTTTAGATTAGAACAGGAAGCCCTAAATACTGTGTATAGCTCAGTAAGGTTCGCCAAAATTAACCTATTATTGCTTTCCTCCCCAGTTTCTTTAATTGTGACATAGTGTTTCTATACAGGCATTATTCTGCTTACGTTATCAGACCAATAACACGTCTTAACCTTACCGCCAGCGACTGTGTGTAAAGTTTTTCCTGGTTTTGGATTTGGTGAGGACAAATACCTCTTTTATTTGCCAGTTTTCTAGCCTTTGGAATGATACGTTCAGAAGTAGGAAACTCCTTAATTTTATTTATGCTCGAGCTTTAGGTATAAATGTTAAAATTGTAATTTTCTTACTTTTGTCGGAATTTTGAAATTTTTCTTTCAGCTGAGCCAAAATTTCCGAATTAGGACTCAATGAAAAGTCCTGGCCCCTCCTCGTCCTAATAATAATCATCATCATCATTATCATAAATTTCAAGGACTTTTCCTTTCAAGAACTTTTCCATTTTTCTAATTCTTGTTTCTTATATTTCTTCTCTAGCAAACGTTTTTGTTTGATAGGGGATTCACCTAGATCAACAAGGCTGATATTTATTGCACTTACATTTGCACTTGAGTCAAAATATACAAAATAAACTTCATCACCTGGTTCATTCTCTGCAACGTCATGTGTAGTTTAAAGCTTATCTGCTTACATTTTTGCGTGCGACGCGTATCACACAACTTTTGGTCTTTTTGTTTTTAAATTCGGAGAAATACACATGCATTCACGATAAAACACCTCTTAAGCGTTTCCAGCAACCATTATGTCCTGTATTCTCGATAGAAATGCAGCAAACAGTTAACTTAAAACGCAATAGTAGGAGGAAATTAGTGATTTTGAGACAGATATGCATAATTAATGAGGTAGGTACTATGCCGTCAGGACACGGCTTCATCCACACACGCTTATGACGTAAACACTTCCGGGATCCCGATCACGAAAGGCGGAATGCTTTAAGTTGTCGAGATGGAAGATACGTAACTACACGTGATCCCTCTTACATTAATGGATTGGCCTGCAGCCTAATGCTGTGGAGAAAGGGACATAGATGAAACTCAAGCACAGCTTGCGCAATTAGACTGCCCGCGGATCATATTTATTGAGAGTTTTAATTGATTTGTGAATCAAATTTGTTAATAATGATGCTACAGAGTCGTACTAGGTGTCAGTTCAATCGGATCTTCCCGCTGAATTTAATGACGGTTTTAGGTTTCTTCTACCGTTACCCCTTTCCAATCAGGTAAAATACGTGTGCCATTGAATCGCATAGTACAATTAAGTGATTAAGAATCCAATTCAATAAAATCTAGTACACAAGTCGAACTGTATTGATTGAAACTGTGTATATCCATTAATATGTCGACAAGAGAAGAAAAACGTGGCATTCAAACGGACTCCTTATACATATTTTTACGATGTCCTGAATTAATGTGGGAATTGTATCAAACATCTTTCCCTAAGAATCGAAAAAAATCTCCTCGATAATCTAGGATTTAGATGGATATCGACCGCAATCCTAGATAGATGATCGCTTGGTCTAGGATTTCAAGTGTGATTTTGCCGACAAATGCGAGTCGTCTAAGAAAACACACAAATTTCAAGAAAGGAATTTAATAATTACTATCCAGCAAAGATACAACAGCTAGTTATTAGTAATATAAAAAGTAATGATAAGATTTGTTATTCTGGATATCGAGCGATAAAGAATGCATAGCTTCCCTTTGTGCGTGTGTGTTTGTGTGTATGTGTGTATGTGCAGTAACCAGACACGAAATTCCAGGATCCAAGTTTATATAGAGGTGTTTGTAAGTATGCCGATTGAGTTGAGATACAACTAAAGGGGCATAAATAATTTTAGTCTTTGAACAAAAAATCCATTCCTAGACACACAAGTGTAGTTTATTTCACATTTCGTCTGGGTACCGTTGTGACTTACTTTCGAGTGAATGGTAAGGCAAGGCTGTCATCTGGATAGGTTTGCTTAGCTCTACCTACATCCCCACTCCATCCGCATCCACTGAACGGAGGGAGGCGAAATCTGAGTCGTTAACGTTATTACGATATCACATTGCCAGCAGACCGCTTGCTTCATTTCAACGTAACTAACTACTTACTTGAAAATTACTACTTATTGTTTGTTTTATAGAATAATTATAACTACTGGTCTATAATAACTCTAGTTATTGGTTCTGTAGCCCGTTCAGTAGAGCACCCGGTTGCTGTGAGGAGCGTTTGGAGTTCGATTTGCTCATTAAAATATGAGTTCGATTTGCTCTCTAGATATACAGAAACAGATACATGGTGCTTAAAAGAGTGTATGATCATCACAGACACCAATGCATGCTGTGCATCGTGCTTCCATGCTGTCCACAGGGTTGGTAAGCAATTCTTGTGGTAGGGTATTCCATTCTTCCACCAGCGCTGTTGACAACTGTTGGATGGTTGTTGGTGCATGTGGATGTGCTGCAATGCGTCTCCCTAAAGCATCCAACACGTGTTCGATGGGATTTAAATCGGGGGAACGGGCAGGCCAGTCCATTTGCAGAATATCCTCTCGTTCCAAGAGATCCTCCACCTGCGCTGTTCGATATAAATGAAGTCAGGGCCGACTGCACCCCTGAAAATCGCACATGGGGAAGGAGTACAGTATCACAATAACGTTGACCAGTGAGCGTACCGTGTTCAAAGATTTGGAGGTCGATGCGCCCATGCAACATTATGCCTCTCCAAACCATAACTCCTGGACCACCAAAACGATCATGTTCAAGGATGCCCCTGGGCTCATTACGTGTTCCGATCTCTCGCCAGATGAGCGTACGTCTAGAATCACTGCTTAGACTGAATTTGCTCTCATCCGAGAAGAGCACGTGACCCCATTCCTTGTTGGACCAATTTTGATGTTCTTGGGATCATCGCAAGCGGTGCCACCGATGTGCGGATGTCAATGGAACACAACGTATTTGCCGTCGGGCAAAGAGACCACCTCTGTGTAGTCGCCGTGCCACTTTGTATCGTGAGATTATGTGCCTAGCTGTCCTGTTAAATGTGGTTGCAATTGCACCAGCTGTTTGGCGTGGATTCCTTCTTGCCTGTTGCACAATGTAGCAGTCATCTGCTGCTGTAGTTGAGCGTGGTTGACCACCACCTCTCCTTGGGACAGCAGTGCCTGTGGTTTGGAAGGTTCCCCATACACGCGAAACAATGCTGTGAGCAATTCCAAATTCCTGAGCAACCTCGTCACACTTCGCTCTTATTCCAGTTTCCCGACGATTCTTCCCCGTGTGAACTCATCCAAATGGTGCTTACGGGCCATGTTGTAATGAAGAGCACCACTGCAGTGCACCGTAACAGCTCGCTAATTGCCACACACGGTCTTGTCCTGTTTCGTCAACTGCCCCGTGTTGCGGGACCAGACCCATTTGGCACTATAGGCTCGCTACACTCACTGCATGTGACGTCCAGCTTTCTGTGTACGTGTGAGAGATCTCTGGCAACATGCTCTCGAACCTTCATCTACTTCCATCAAGTACATTATTTGTTATTTTACTTTACCCATCTCGTCATTAGGTTTTGCACACTAGTGTATTTAGTTTTCATCCTCTTCATATTCTTCTTATGTTTCGCTCCTACCGTGTCTAGGCTCATGGATGTGGTAAAGTGTCCGAAACGTAAAATACAGTTTTTGCAGTGAATTTCAGTTGTTAAGAGGTAACCGAGTGCCCTACATTACATACAATGATATAATTAGTTGCCCTCTGGGTTTGGATATGCAACTATTTTATTAGTATTCATGCGAGCGGTAAAACTGTCTATCATTTAAGCGTTTACAGCACCAGGTGTAACAAAAGTGTTGCGCATACAACTTGGAGAATTCGTATAAGCATTTAATAACATTTATTTGCAAGTGCAAAAGACAGTCAGTTTCATTTTTTTCTTAGTAAAGCGCTTAATGTCCTCTGTTTACTATAGCTATATTATATACCTTTCTATCATGGTATATATATATATGTAACCTAAAATAGTAACTACATTAAAATAATACTTTTCATAGATTCATTTCCTTTCTGAGGTTATTCACATCGCCCTACCCTTCTCCTTTCAGTTAGTTTGGTTGGCTCTATCAATACCCACTAAATTCCCTTTCTAAGTTCCTCCCTATTCGTGTGCATGCGTAAATTTGTGTATGTGTGAGACGCAGATCACTTCAAACATCGCAGTCGTTTACGTCACGTGAAGGTATGTAACTCATGAAACTTGATTTTATCTATAAACATAAACGTTCGAGAAAGGCAGATAATATTGCACACGTGCTAGTAAAAGAAGAATAAACGCTAGATTTACTCCCCAGAATCAGGCATAATATCATTATTAACAATAACAATGTAATGAATGTCACAAGTGTTGCTTGCTGCATTTCCTTACAAAATGAACATTTCTGAAGTCTCGAAAACATCTATATTCTCAAGGATGAGAAAATTCCTAATTATAAGCATAGCTTTCACAGGACAAACCAGCAAAACTTTTTAAAGTTTTGAAATAAAACTTTATGTATGCTCTCTAAGAAATCTAACTCATGAAATAGTGTGCTCAAAATGAACGCAATACGTAGAATAAACCTATTTTAAGCAATCTAAAAATAAAACTGTATCTGTATAAAAGTATTACCACTAATGTGAAACTGAAAAGGGACAAACCCATAGTTGGTGGTGTTGAAATTATACATCTCTATCAATATTAGATAAGAGATATCGTTAAGATGAACTTCTGACACGCGATGAACTTTTTAGTAGAATTGATCTCATAAAGTTTCTAAGAATAATTATAGAAGAGTGGGCGGAGAAAGTCAGATGAATTTTAGCACCAGAAGCGTTTTGTCTTGATTATGAATTTGTGCCAAAAATAGCAGTCACGGGCTTAGGCGGGGACAACACTCAGGTGTTTAAAGGTCCTCAGTACTCAATGCTCATCAAAATTCGGAAAAAAGGAAATTACTTATTTAAATTTTCACGAAGAAAATCTTTAAATTTTATACAATAAGAGCCCGATTAAGGTTTGTTATTCTGACGTCTTAAAGATCCAAAGATGACGTTTAAATGGACATGGGTGTGTGAAAGTTTAAAACTTGATTTTCTGGTAAACTTGTTCACTTGCATTTTTGCTACTTTCTTTAGATTCTCACTAAACGTTCTTTGAATTTTTTTAAGTTTATTCATTTGGGGTTGCTTTAACAACTTTCCCATTTTGCAACCATACATTGGTTTTCATCATATATGACACAGGGTTGTATAATATGGAGTTATACCTACATGTTTATGCTGTCCCGAATCCACTGAAAAGGGTCTCTGTGCAACATCATGGTCCAGCAGCTTGCAAAATACATTTGGAATCTTTGCTTTATGATGCTATTTACTCCACAATATATACATCTACCACGAAATCCATATAGGGAAACAAATATTATCCTCCACAGAACATTGTCATGTTTTCATTTCTTATTTATTTTATATCTATTTTCTTCAGGTAGACATGTTGTAGAAGCATGGATCTGACTACCTCAGATATGGTGAATAACGTTATTTAGGAACATAGGTAGTTCAGGTACATGCTTATGGAGAAGCCACCGCAAAGGAATAGGGCACCACAAGTAAGTCTTTTGACCCATTGTACTTCTTACGTGACCCCTGGGACGGAGGGAGGGAGGTAGGGAGAGATGGAGGGATGAGGAGAGAGACCCGAAGGACTACCAGATCCGGATGACAACAGCGCAAGCATCAGCGGGTCCCTAACGCTTCCATATCAAAAGCATCCCCACCGCCCAAGCTCATCCATGAATCTTTAAATCCCACAGGATCCTCCCCGGTTAGGACCGACTTAGAAGGCGGGTCCGGAGTGGAAAGTCCCAACCGCCGCCAGGGAAGAAGCCACTAAAGCGCACATCCACAGACAGTCCCTAACCATCCGAACATCCTCGTGTGGTCCTACAATACTCAAACAGTTGACAATGGAGTAGATGGTGGGTATTATTCAAAAGAAAATGCGTATGACATTCAGAAAGCCAACAAGGCAAAGATTGACTTCTTCAAACACGAACTGGTTGGCATGATTATGGAGGAGTACATTGACTTAAAATGTAAATTCTATGCTCCACAGGACATACAGGATTCTGTATGTTCTGAACAGAGAATTATAATAAAAAGGACATCACCAGAGCAGGTACGTAATCATTAGATTTTGCTCGTATCTTGAATGTTTGAAAGATGTCAGCATGAATGCTATACAATACAGAAAATCTTTACAAGTGGAAAACAGAATACCACCTATCGAAACGAATAAATCGGCATTGTGGGCAGGAGACGGCAAGAGGAAAATGATGGGAAGGACCATATAATAACTCAACTGGAGTGATCACTTCCTTAGACCTGACGATGCTCGTGCTAACCTATTGATTTGTAAATAACCATATATATGAGAGAGTTGAAAATAATTGTCTTGTGTTTATTTTATTAATCATCTTTAATATTGTACATCTCTTTCATTAATGAGCCCAAAGGCCTCGCTCTGGGTGCGCCACGACTGGTCAACTTCCCTAACCTACCCTCATACAACCCAACCTATCCTAATCTAACCTATTCTAACTTAACCTAACTGAGTCACGTTGTAAAGCGGTTGCTGGGGATCGAACTCAGAACCTTTCGAATGTAAATCATAGCGTTACCACGGTGCCACATCACTTCGTTTGGATACGGATTTTAGTGATGTTGAACATGCCAGGATATCTAAACATTTATCCTATTTATCTTAACACTTATTTAATAGAAAAAGGGCTACGTATACGAAGAAACAAAGTTCCTGTAAAGTAGAGTGGTTTTTGCTGATACGCAATGGATCAATAAAAAGGATCTACTGTAATGTATGGGCAAAGAATAAATAAAAATAAATGTTTTCTGACAGTATACCATTTGTGTTTTATTCATTAATTTATAAACAGCTGCCTTAGAGCGACGAGACTGTATAACATATGCTTTGAGGGAAAAATGCTAATAAACCCGTTAAAGATAGATATATACAATATTAAAAGAGGTTTGATGGAAAAATAATAATATACTGATATGAAAACCCTCAATGGTAAAATGTTGGGTTACAAAATAAATATATTATGACATAAAGCGTGTCATATGTACATTATTTACAGGCTAGCAGTAATAATCATCCGATCTATGGGTGTGATAATCGCATGCGAGTATATTATATGGCCCTTTTAGCATTTTCCTCTTGTCATCTCCGCCCCACAATGCGAATCTCAATTGTTGAACTTTTATGTTTTATACTCCGAAAGGTATTTTGGGGTGTATAGTATCTCTTGCCGCGAGCTTTCGGGTATTTGTACGCATTTCCATATACATTTTACGTAATACACATTTTCTTTTGAATAATACACATCATCTACTCCATTGCTATCTGTTTGAGCATTGTGGGACCACGCGAGGGTTATCGAATGGTTGGGGCTGCCTATGGATGTGCGCTTTAGTGGCTTCTCCGCTGGCGGCGGTCGGGATTGTCCAGTCAGAACCCGCCTACGAAGTGCGTCCTACCGGGAGGATCCTGTGGGAGTTAAGGATTCATTAGTAGATTTGGACGGTGTTGGATGTTTTCAGTCTAGAAGCGTTAGGGAACCACTCATGCTTGCCTTGTCATCATCTGGATCTGGTCGTCCTTCGGATCCCTCCCCTCATACATCCTTCCCTCCCGCTATCCCTCCCAGGATTCATGTTGGAAACACAATGGGTCAAACGACTTACTTGTGGTGCTCTGTCCCGGTTGCGGGGGCCTCCAGTCGTAAGTATGCACCTGTACTCACCTATGTTCCTAAATAACTCTATTCACCATATCTGAGGTGGTCAGATACATGCTTCTACATGCATATCTAGATGGAGGAAATACATATAAAATAAATAAAGAATGAAAAAACGACAACGTTCTATGGAGACTGATATTTATTTCCCTATATGGATCTTGTGGTAGACGTATATATGTATGCATCATAAGGCAGAGACTCCGAATGTAGTTTTTAAGTCGTTGAACCATGAAGTTGCACACAGATCCTCTTCAGTGGAATCGGCAAAGCATAAACATGTAGGTATTACTCCATACTATACAACCTTCTATCATATGTGATGTAAACGAATGTATTGTCGCTATATGGAGAAATTGTTAAAGCAGCCCTAAATGGTTAAAATTAAAAACTTGAAAGAACGTTTAGTGAAAATATAAAACAAGGTGGCACAAGATGCAGGTGCACAAGATTACCAGAAAATCAAATTTTAAAGTTTCACAAACCTACACTCATTTAAATGTCACCTTTGGGTGTTTAAGCGCTTAGAAAACAAATCTTAATTGGGATCTGATTGAATAATCGTTAAAGATTTTTTCCATAAAGTTTTAAAAACCATTTTTTTCCGAATGTTGATGAACACTGAGTAACGGGCACATTTAAACACTTGAGTGTTGCTCCCGACTAACTTCGTGACTGTTATTTTGGGTACAAATTTATAACCAAAACACAAACCTTCTGGAGTTAACATTCACATGTTTTTTCGCCTACTCTTCTATAATTATTCTTAACAATAGTATGAGTTGTGACGTTCGTTACATTATTATTGTTAATAATGATCATATGTCTGATCCTTGCATTTGAGGAATAAAGCTAGCGTTTATTCTTGCTTACTAGTGCGTGTACAATATTTCCTGCGTTTCTCGGAAGTATGTTTGTACATAAAATCAAGTTCCATGAGGTACGTGCCTTGAGGTGATGTGAACGTCTGCGATGCTAGAAGTGATCTGCCTATTAGATGACAAGGACAAATACTTAGTATAACACGAATAAGGAAGAACTTAGGAAAGGGAATGTAGTAGGTATTATTAGAGCAACTAGACTCACTGAAAGGAGAAGAATGTGGTGATGTGAATAATGCCAGAAAGGATATGAATCTAGGAAATGTATTCTTTTAAGGTAGTTACTGTTATAAGTTACATATATAGGATGAATCACCTAAAACTTGCACCGCAAATATTTCGGGAATGGAAAGTGCTATTGATGTGCAGTTTTCACAGCATTGATTGGTAGCCAGGGGCTCATAACTTTAGCCTGTAAACAGATTTTAATAATACTGAAAAACTGTATTTTTTCAGCAAACATACAATTTTTTAAATGGAACAATGCCTAGTTACATCAACAGAATAAAGGTAAGGTAAATTAGAATGTCAATGGTTTTTGTTGCAGGATTCTAGTGCAGGTGGTTTACGAGAAATCGTATTTTGAAGAGCTTCCACCCCGACAATTGTTTGTCCCATTCAACCTGCTTAGTTGCTAGGTACGATGTTGTTATGTTTGTTTGCATTGTGTTTTCTGTTCATTGATTGCTTGCGACTTTCTGGTCAGTTAGTTTGTGACAGTTCAAGCAGTAAGTCGTAAGTGGAAGATGGGGTTTATTAATGCAGAAAAAGCCGACATGCTCATGGTGTATGGAGAGTGTAGGAAGAATGGAGTTCGTTACTGTACGGTGTATACGGAAACGTATCCCAGTAGAAGTCAACCATCTCGGTAATTATTTATCAACACCTTCATCCAATTGCGTGAAAGTGGTACTGTAACACCTAGAAAACGTAACAGAAACAAACAAGTGACTGGAGAAGAGGCAGAAATTATGGTGTCGGCTGCCGTTGCAGTAGATCTACATATTAGTTCCCGCACAATCGCACGTGGAAGTGGCATAAGTCAGGCAAGTGTAATGCGCATCGACATAGGTTCCATCCCTATCACATCTCTCCCCATCAAGATCTGCATGGAAACGATTTTGAGAATCGTGTTAACTTTTGGTACATGGGCATTAAGACATTATACTCCAGATTCATCATGTATCTTGTTTAGTAATGAGGCAACATTTACTAATCATGGCCAGGTAAACCGCAGAAACATGCACTATTAGTCTGTTGACAATCCCGGTTGGCTTCGTCAGGTGGAACGTCAGCTTCCATGGAGTTTAAACGTGTGGTGTGGGATAGTGAACCATCAGCTCATAGGCCCTTTGTTCATAGATGGAACAATGAACTCGCACAAGTATCGCAGTCTCCTGACAAACCATCTGCCACAGATGCTAGAAGACGTTCCTTTGCAGAGTAGGACGAACTTGTGGTACCAAGATGATGGCTGTCCAGCCCATAGTGCACGAAGTACTGCAGCTTGTCTTAACGGATTGTTTCCAAATCGTTGGATTGGGCGACGAGAACCTGTACCTTGGCCGCCCGTTCACCGGATCTGACCCCTTTAGACATTTTCTGTGGGGAAGGCTGAAAGACACTGACTACAAGGATGTAACAACAACACCAGACGATATGAAATGTCGTATTACTGCTGCCTGCTCTAAAATTTCCGCTGAAATGCTATAACGTGTGCAGCAGTCTTTCCACAGCAGATTAGAAGTGTGTATTGAAGCTGCCCGTGGTCATTTTGAACACAATCTTTGAAGGGTTATGTTCTCTTTACTTGTAAGAATCCACAGAAGTATGTAATTCCCTTTTGTTTCTCTTTAGTTTGTGCTACCACAAGTTGTACAAGAATCGGTGCGTAAAAGTTTCAAAAAAAGATTACTCGGAAACTATCTGCACTAGAATCTTGCAACAAACGCCACTGACATTCTAATTTATCCTACCTTTATTCTGTTGATGTAACTAGGTATTGGTCCATTAAAAATTGTATGTTTGCTCCAAAAGCACACTTTCTCAGTATTATTACTATCTGTTTATAAGCTAAATTTACGAGCCCTTGACTACCAATCAATGCTGTGAATACTGCACATCAATGGCACTTTCTATATCCGAAATACTTGCGGTGCAATTTTTAGGTTTTTCACTCTCTATACCATAACACAGAGGTATGTAATACATCATATAGTAAATAGGGGACATTAGGTCCCTTACAAAGAAAGTAATGCAGCTGACTGTCTTTTGCACTTGCAAATAAATGTTACTAAATGCTTGTATGAATTCTGCAAGTTTTATGCGCAACTTTTTTGTTAGACCTGACGCTGTAGACGCTTTGGTTGATAGATAGTTTTACTGCTCGTATAAATATTAATAACATATTTGCATATCCAATTCCAGAGGGTAACTAATTACATCATTGTATGTAATGTAGGGCACTCGGTTACCTCGTAACAGCTGAAATTCACTGCAAAATCCATTTTATGTTTCGGACAGTTTACTACATCCATGAGCCTAGACATGGTATGAGCGAAACGTAAGAAGAATATGAAGAGGATGAAAACCAAACAATGTAGAGTACAGGGCATGAGGTGTTGTGGCTCGCCGTTGATGACTACAGCCATAGTTCTAGTCTGGTTAGTTGAAAGTCTAACTAAAACTTTGCTAGGCTAATTTTAGGCCTCCAAACAGGCGTGGTCAACGGCGGAACAGAGTAGCGCGGTGCGCTTCTCGTTGCTGTGCTGGAACACTCGACGGTTTCATTCGGGATTAATGGTTGATGAGAAGAAAGTTGGGCACGGACGGCTCTTTGGGCAACATAGAAGTCTCGGAAGAAATCTCTGGACTCCGAGAGGTTGTCCTCGTTGCGATCTAGCAATTCGTCCGGTAGAGATCGTACCCCAGAGAAGATACTGTTCAGATCACCATCGTGATGTACACGGACGGAATTGTTGTCGAACAGTATGCTGAATTGCTGTGATGTGTGTCTTTCCCACCAATCTGCACTCGTGAGTGGCGTGATTTCAGGACTCAATGCCGATGGTGATGATGAGACAGGTGTAGAATCAAGTTCCTCAGGTTCTGTTTGATCGTCGTTAAAACCTCACGGCGGTACCCAGACAGTTAACTCTGGCGAAATGTGAAATGAACTACGCTCGTGTGTCGCGAAATAGATTTTTCTGTCAAATATTGAAATTAGTTATGCTCCTTTAGTTTGATTGCATTTCAATTGGTATCCTTATAAACACTTCTACGCATAACTTGACCCTCGAATTTCATGTCTGGTTATTGCACACACACACACACATGGAGAGTTATTCATTCTTTATCGCTCGATATCTAGAATAGGAAATCCTATCATTATTTTATATATTATTAATAACTAGCTGTTGTATCGTTGCGGGGTAGTAATTGACTAAATACATTTCTTGAAACTTGTGTGTTTTCTTTGACGACTAACGTTTATCGGCAAAAATCTCATTTGAAATCCTAGATCAAGGATTCCGGGATGGCGGTTGATATCTACCAAAATCTTAGATGCTCGAGGTCATTTGTTCGATTCTTTGCGCGAGATATTTGATACTCGTAATTCCCTCATCAATTGAAAACATCCTCAAAATATGTATAAGTAGTCTGATTGAACGCCCCGGGTTTTTCTCATGTCGACATGTATATGTGTGTATACAGTTTAAATAAATACGCTCGGCTGGTGGCAATAGAAATTATTGAATTTGATTATTAGACGGCGCCGTGGCCAAGTGGTTAGACCGCTCGCCTCCCACCGAGGCGGCCCGGGTTCAATCCCAGGGACCTGCATGTGGGATTTGTGGTGGACGAAGCGGCGTCTGGGCGGGTTTTCTCCGGGTTCTCCGGTTTCCCCCGCCATTCATTCCACCAACTGCTCCATAATCACCTTTCTTTTCATCCATTTCACCAACATCTACTTCATCTACTTCCTTCATCCCATACCAGGCATCGGGCTGATCACCCATCCTGGATGCTCTGTCTGATCCATGAGTGTCTGCTCCTCGGCGGGCCTCTGACCCCAGGCACCCGCTTGTAAGTCCTGGGGGGTGTAAGTCCTACATAAGAGGAGGGTAAACAGATAATGAATGAATGAATTTGATTATTAATCACTTAATTTTGTGGCACGCGAATTTGACCTGATATCAAGAGATAATGTTACAAGAAATCTAACAGCGCCATCAGATTCAGCGGGGAAAATCCGACATGATTGACACAAAGCACGACACTGTAGTATCATTATTAAGCAGTTTGATTCACACGTCGATTAAACGCCTCGATAAAAGTGATCCGCGGATAGTCTAATTGCGCAAATAGTGTATGACTTTCATCCCAATCCCTTTTTCCACGGCGCTGGGCTGCAGGCCAGAGGGATCATGTGTAGTTGAGTATCTTCCATCTCCACAGCTTAAACTATTCCGGCTTTCGTGAGCGAGATGCCGGAAGCATTTACGTCAGAGGCGTGGATGAAGTCATGTCGTGACGTCACAGTAGTTAATTAAATATGCATATCGGGTTCCAAGTAGTTAATTTCCTTCTACTCGTTATTCCATTTAATCATTACACCATTGATACAACAATGTTTTATGCACGTGTGTTCATTTTTTTGAGCCTTGAGTCACTCGTCCCTTCTCAGAACTTTCGCCATGCGATAATGGAATGTGTCTGCTGACGTGACACTGTCTTATGCACTGCATAGATGAGTACTGCAAACATTTTGATGGGTGGTTTTAATTATAACCCAAAATCACACACATACACGTACATACATACACCGTTACACCTACACACTCGCACGCACACACTCACAAACACGAGCGCATACGCCTACAAGCTTAGACACTTACAGCAGTACACGGACACACACACGCACATACACACATATCATTGGAAATTATTGCCTTTACAGAATTCAAAAATCTTCGTCTCATATCACTGTAACCTAGCAAAATGTAATTCATTTCAGGCTACCACCCTCGCATGATTTTCATCACAACACATTTTTATAGCTTGCGTAAACACAATATGGAGGTACTCTGAGAGAGAGCGCTAGAGAGGGGGAATTGAAGCAAGTAGGGATAGAAGTGCCGAGAGCCTCTGCGCATGCGCAACAGGTGATAATTCCATTGACTACAATAATCACGTGACGTGTATACATCCCCTCCCCTCTCCACCCCACCATGACTATTCGTCTTCAATAGAAGAGATATTGCAATGAATCATGGTTTTTTATTATTACAAATTCAGTATGATTGTTCTAAAAAGGCTCATGTCACCTCTATAATTAGGATACCTTCAGTCACTAGTCTTTATTGTGCTAATGGGTCTAGATGTGTTAACATCGTGTTCTCTCCAAGAATAATCAGCTTTCTAAAGTGGTATCAAGGTGAAGCGGTCTACATTTCATTGAACAGTGCTTAATACGTTATTACATCAAGAATAAGGATGAATAACTCTGCATATAAGGATATAATTCCTAGTGCATCAGCATACTGTTGTATCAAATGCAGGAAGAAGTTCCTCCGAGGTTATGACAAGAGAAGGCATTAGATGTGGTGCCAGAAGCTCTTCAAATGCAAGCACTGTAATGTAACCTTCAAAGATGGTTATAAGGGTCAGCGGCACGAGGATGTATGTGGAATAAGCAGTCCTCAGAATAAACAAAGATGGAGCCTTCTAAAAATCAGTTATTATCAACAATGGAGGACTGTGATATGAAAGAATACGAGACATCGTTCGAAGGACGATTGAAATCGTATTTTATACGATGCGAATTGCCTAAGGACCTGAATATGTACCTGAACGAGGCAAAACAACGGATAATCCAGGCTGTGCGTAAAGAGCTTGGTATTCACAAGAGTGTGAAAATTAATCTGCTGGCTGAGTGCCGATTCGTTAACAGCATTGGAGAAGCTTATGACAAAACATTTAAACACGGAATCAGCCTGTTTTCCTAGAAACCGATCTGGAGTCAACGTTGGAAGCGAAATTCAAGAATTTAGTGACTGAAATGGAAGAGTCTCAGCTTAAGGGTAGAAACTGGGCTTTGCTTGCTGTGGAAGGGGTTCGATTTCGTATCAACAAGTAAAATCCTTTACGAGGAAGTAGCTACATTCCACTACTACCTTCTGTCGTAGCTAAAGAAGCGTGTATAAACATACAGAACTTTAGAGATGAGAAATTTTTCATGTATTCTGTACTAGCTAAATTCATAAGAAAGAATGCACATCGTGTGAGCAAATACAAACAGCTTCAAGATAAGTACGACTTCAGCTGCGTTTCCTATCCTACTACACTTTGTCAAATACCTAAATTTGAGAATTTTAACAAGATGTCTATCAACGTTTTCGGTCTAGATGAGAAGCATGAAGTGTATCCTATAAAGATTGCTGATATTGAACTACCTGTACACCGTGACGTGCTACTATTGAATGACAGTAGTGGAAACCAACAATATGTATAAAGAATTTTGAGAAACTCATTCGACGACAGAAAACTAAATGTAATCAACATGTTTATATATGCAAGCGTTGTTTCACACATTTTGATGATCGATATGGACGAAGCGGGCTGGAAAAACTAGAACATGCATCCATCTGTAATCAATACGGTGTTGCAAGGGTAGTTAGCCTACCAGGGAGAAATCAATTGTTCAGTTTAAAAATGTTGAGAGGATGCTGAAATTACATTATGTCATCTATGCAGATTTTGAGAGTATTCTCACTCCATGTCATACTGTATACCCAATCCTGAAACTTCCAATACAACCCCTTATCAAGGGCACACACCAATGAGCTTCTGTGTTTAGGTGAAGTCTACATCCAGTGTTGAACATATTAAAACTGGTCTTCCTATGCAACCCCTTGTATACCGTGGTGTTGATGCTGCTCAGAAGTTTATGGAATACCTATCGCTCCTTGCAAAGGAAATTAATAATGCATACAAATCAGCCAAGCCTCTGAAACTTACGGATCAGCAACAGAAGGATTTTCAGTTCTTCTATGGTATGCTACTTGTGTGGTAAATGCTTTACAGGAGAAAACTACAAAGTACGCGACCATGATCCCATCAGCGGTGATATCGTGGAAGTCTACATAATGAATGTAATTTATTCTGCAAAACACCTAAATATATTCCAGTCTTCATGCATAACCTTAGCGGATATGACTCGCATTTCATTGTCAAGGAGCTGGATTGTACAAGTGAGAGGATTGAGGTAATTCCTAGCTCTGAAGAAAGCTATATCTCATTCACCAAGTATGTAGGAGATATAAAGCTTCGGTTTGTAGATAGTTTTCGGTTTCTCAGTACAAGCTTGGATAAGTTGGTAAAAAATCTAACCTCATATCCTGAAACACTGAAACACTTCGGAGAAAGCAAATTGAAGTTGATGACTCGTAAGGATGTATTTCCCTATGATTACGTCACTTTATGGGATGTTTTGAACGAGACCTGCTTGCCTCCTATGGACTCCTTCTACAATAGATTAAATGAAGAAAAATTACTGATACTGACTATGATCATGCTATAAATGTATGGGAGCTGTTTAATGTGAGAAACCTGGGAGAGTACAGCGACCTGTACTTAACTTCGGATGTACTTCTTTTAGCTGACGTCTTTGAGACGTTCAGCGAGCAAACCCTCAAAACACATAAAGTCGATCCGGCCCATTATTTTACCTCTCCAGGACTTACATGGGATGCCATGTTACTGTATACAGGAATTAAGCTGGAACTGTTACCGGATTATGACCAGTTACTCATGGTAGAATCAGGTATAAGAGGAGGTTTATGCCAAGATTCCCATCGATATGCAGAGGCTAATAACACGTATATGGAGAAGTTTTATCCGTCGAGACCAAACCAATTCATTACATATGAGGACGCTAATAACCAATATGGGTGGGCAATGTGTCATGCCCTCCCTTATGGAGGATTTGAGTGGGTGTCACCTGAAGAAATCGACATAGAAAGACTACAAGAAGATGATCCTCATGGGTACATATTAGAAGTTGACATCGAGTATCCTGCAGAACTTCACGATCTACACAATGATCTACCTTTCCTGCCTGAGTGCATGAAACCAGTAGAAGCATCTACAAAGAAACTGATACCTCATCTTGGACCTCGAAAGAAGTATGTACTGCATTACATGGTTTTGAAACAAGCTCTTAATCACGGGTTACGACTAAAAAAATCAATCGTGTGCTACGATTCAGACAGTCTCGGTGGTTGAAATCTTATGTGGAATTTAACAACAGGCTATGACAACAAGCTGCAAATGATTTAGAGAAGGATCCCTACAAGCTCTTTAACAACGCCATGTTTGGAAAAGCTATGGAGAACCTGCGTAACCGTATGGATATACGGCTAGTAACAAATGAGAAGACTCTGGAGAAGTTGATCGCCAAGACTACGTTCATTGATAGGATGATATATGCCTCTAATCTAGCTGCTGTAATATGGCCTCTGGTCAGATTGTATTCAACAAGCCCATATACATTGGCATGAGTGTGTTAGACATCTCCAAGGGATTAATGTATAACTATCACTATGATGTGTTATAATATTACGGAGCTGAAAACCTAAAGCTTATGTACATGGACACTGATTCATTCATTCATTGTGTAACAACTGAAGATGTGTACCAGGACAAGCTACGTTTTCTTGAGCATCTCGATACATCTGGTTACCCTGTCACCCATATATGCCATACAGCTCTAAACAAGAAGGTGCTTGGGAAATTTAAAAATGAGGCTAATAGCAAAATCATTCTACGTTTTGTTGGATTACGACCTAAGATGTAGGCTTTAGATATTCAAGGATCGATGATAAAAAAGATTAAATGTATAACACGTAGCGCTTTTAAGCAGTACATTTCATTTGTCAGCTATACAGACTGTCTTAAAACCTGCGAAATCATCAGAACGCCCATGAATCTAATTTATCACAAAAGCACGCTGTTAGCACAGTGCAAGTGAATAAAATTACATTGAACCCCTTTGATGATAAAAGAGTTATTGACGAGGATGGAGTAGCTACCTATGCGTATGGACATTACAGTATTACAAGCAGTACTTAAGAGAACGTAACCCGAAGATGAAGATTTTCTCCGCGGGTCTACAATCTTAAAAATTAAAGTTTTCTCATGTGCTGTGTATGCACATAGCAGACACATGGTGAAGAAAGGAGAAGATGGAAGGGGAGGCGGTAACCCTGCCATTAGGAGCAAATATTAGTGTTAGTCTCAAGCCTAGATAAAGGGCAGAGACGTCTACCCTTACAATGCTTGTTTAATGAAGCAATGATAAAGGTGCTACACTTGATCAAAAATGTAAACATATAAAACAGTAAAGCTGTATAAAAATGTTATAATATTTACTCAACCATGTGGATGCACTAGCTATGCTACTTCCATGCACTCTCACTGTTTCATACTTACCCTCTCACAGTTAACTGTTTATTATAAAAGCTTGTAGGGTCTAGAAAAGTATATAAATGTAATGTAATCTGTGATACTATGAATTATCTATTAAAATGAAGTATTCATTTCGATAAATTTTCAGTAATAATCGTTCGTGATTGGTTAAAGCATGAGTTACGCCAACATATTCGACAGCTGCAGCAACATTCACTGCAGCAAGAGCTACAGCAGCAACAACCGGTTACACATCAGGTGTAGCAGTAGCAGCAGTACATCCGACAACTGTAGATTCATCATCCTCAGAAACATCAACCATAACGCAACAGCAAATACGACAGATATAAAAGCAGATACAGCATCTATAGCAACAGCAGCTACAATAATAGCAGCAATAGATCCTGCAGTTACAGAAACATCAGCCGCATCCTGCAAAATAGCCGTAGCAGAAGCAAATACAACAGCTACCGTAGCAGATACAGCAGATGTACAGCAATAGATGTAACAGATCCTACAGCTGTAGCAACATCTGCTACAATAATAGCAGCGACAACAACCGGTTACATAACAACTGTAGCAGCAGCAGCTAATCCTACAGCTATAGATTTAGCAGTCTTAGCAACAGCAAGCATCACAGCAATGATATTCTAGCTGTAGATTCACCCACCACAGCAAAAGCATCTATCACAGCAGCTGTAACATCAAATACGAGAGCTGTAGTAGATACATCACTGCAACATCAGCTACGACAATAATAGCATCCGATCAGGTAGCTGTAGCAACATTAGACACAGTCAGCACAATAGCTGTAGCAGAAGCAAATACAACACCTACCATAGCAGATACAGAGGCTGTACAACGATAGCTGTAACAGATCCTACAGCTGTAGCAGCATCCCCTACAACAATAGCAGCAGCAGTCGCGGTCACAACACTAGCAGCGATAGCAACAAGACGTCCTGTGGTAATAGCAGTAGCTAATCCATTAGTTGCAGATTCAGTAGCCTCATTTATGAAACTGAATTACTTTTTAAAAAATGGCCTCAAATACCTTGGATACTACTTGAATCAGCTGAAATTACATTAAACAACAGCGATAAAAATCAGTGATTGAAATTATCACGAACACCTGTGATTCTATCTGTTTAAGTACAATGAAACAGCTAACATTTCCAGTAAACAGCATTCCGTGACGAATACGTATAAAGCCGCTTTCAAAGTCTAGCAGCTGAATAAGTAGTGAACAAGCTTGCTGCACCAGTTCTATCATACCGTGTAAATTAAATAATGCTTAAGAAATATATGCTGATGTTTGTGAACAATGACAGTATAAAAGAACAATTCATTAATAAAAATCAATTAGTATACCATGAGAGCTAACAAGGTTAAGATCGCAAGAGCCTCTGGTTTAATTAACTCTCTCATTAACCGAATGCTATTTGAAGTGCATTTACCTGGTTACAGATACTGCGGACCTGGAACAAAGCTAGAAAAAAGGTTAAACAGAGGAGACCCCGGAATCAACCCTTTAGACGAAGCGTGCAAACTTCACGATTTTGCCGACGCTCAGCATAAGGATTCTACATCGAGAAACATTGCTGGCAAGATCTTGGCTGAAACAGCGTGGAAATGAGTACAATCATCTGATGCTACATTAGGTGAAAAGTTGGCAGCGAGACTAGTAACAGCAATTATGAAGGGAAAGGTGGTCGTTGGTGCTGGATGCAGGAAGAAGAAACGAGGAGGATTTCTACCTCTGATACCAATTATTGCAGCTCTAGGTGCTGCCGTTGGAGGTGCAGCGGAAATTGCCTCAGCAGTAAATAAGAAAAAGGCAGCAGATAAACAACTTGCCGAAACGATGAGACATAACAGAGAAATTGAGAGAAAGGAGGCTGCTGGCGCTGGATCCAGGAAGAAGAAACGAGGAGGATTTCTACCTCTCTTATACCAATTATTGCAGCCCTAGGAGCCGTCGCTGGAGGTGCATCACAAACTGCTACAGCTGTAAATAAGAAAAAGGCAGCAGATAAGCAACTTGTCGAAATGATGAGACGTAACAGAGAAATTGAAACAAGAGGGAAAGGTTTTCGAGTGAAGAAGAATAAGGGGAGGAACATCGAAACGAAGAGGAGACAGAGTCAGAAAGGTAATTCAAAAAACTCAGGCAGAGGGCTGTACTTGTCCCGGAAAAAGCCTTGAGTAACATAGACCTCAAGTTGTTTGCCCGACGTTTAAAGATTCCTCATTTTAGAGGTGTATATATGATCGATCAGCTACCCTCAAGAATGAAGGCACTCATTGGGTTGCTATAAAGAAGGATGGCAACGTGTCATTTTATTTCGATACCTTTGGAAACTTGAAGCCTCCAAAAGAGATAGAAAGGTACCTCAGAGGTGTTAAGGTACTTTATAACACCAAGATATTTCAGAGTTTCAGCTCGGTCATCGGCGGGCACTTGTGCTTGCAATTTCTATCGCAATGAGTTACACTATTGACGTCAGTGACAACGAGTCTGTTCTGACTACATACCTGAATCCTCCTCTTCAGGTAGATCCAAAAGGTCATTATGAGATTGCTCTATTGAATTTTGAAACCTTCTATTCCATTCCCAATGTTGATAGGAGTAATAGTCAATTTCACTACATTCATAAGATGAAATTAAGATCATTGATATACCAGATGGAGCTTATGAGATTACTCATAAAAATGAATACATCAGAGATAAGCCAGAGGTGGATGAGAATGTCTTCTTTATTAGATCAATAATAACACAATGGTGGCTGAAATTAAATGTGCATAGCGCCTGAGGGTGAAGAGAATGCTGCTGTTAAACCTGTACTAATTGAGTGGAGAAGGCCTGTGATTCGACCTTCTGAGGCGGAGATCCTCAAGACAACCAAGCTGGATACGACTCTGTTTCACCCATTTAGGACCGCGGATCTACATACTCAACCTGCTGTGCCGCAAACTAAATCATTCACCTGGAATTTCGCCACCACATCAAAAATGAAGAAGCCGAGATTTGTCATTTCGGGCGCTCAGACTTTAAGATCGAGTAATGTATCTAAAGACGGTTCCTTTTCTTATCATTGTAACCTAACTAATTTGAGGCTTTATCTTAATAGCGAATGTTATCCCTATCATGACATGAATTTGGACTTTGGAAACTCTAAATTTGCATCATTGTATGACATGTACTTAAGCTCTTATTATGAAAAAGAGAATTATCCTTTATTGAAGAGAAAATATTTTCTTAAATTTGCTCCTATATTTGTTATAGATTGCTCACATCAACCAGAGGAAGTTGTAAATGGTGCTGTTAACATTAGAATAGAAATTCAAGCTAGTGCAAATATTCCTGCACAGACCACATTGTATTGTTTAATAGTTCACGATAAAGTATTTACGTACAAGCCTCTGACTCATGTGATGCAGCTGTTACTTTAAACTAATCATTGTAAGGATTTATTTTTCATTAGTGCTGTAAGGATTTTTAATGAATAAAAACACTGTGTAAAGAGCATCCTTTCAGTCTTTTTATTGTTATTATTTATCCTACATTTCCATCACTTTCTTCCTCCAACTCCTCGTTACAGCATATGTCATTACATTTGCAGCAGATACGTTACCTAAATGGTATTCTATAAACGATTCAATTCTTTTTAGCCTGCAAATTTCATCGCTATTTAAAAGTATTTCACAATCATTTAAATTAGTATTAAAAATTTTATTTCTGTCTCTTGCATATAAGAAACAATATTATAAGAGAAAACAATATTTTCACAATATTCCACACGCGGACAATTTTTCGATTGGAGGAATTCTTTGAATGTAGGAAGACTCTCTCGAATTATCTCCCAGTTCTGAATTGTCATGTATACAACTTTGTCTGTGTTTTTCACTATAGCCACTGGAAGATCGTAGAAGAATCCTATCTTAACGCTGTACCTTTTCGAGGTGTAGACATCTCGGCACCCGCTTCTACCGACATGTTTCTTGGGTGTCTCGATGTTGCTTATTCTATCCTCCAATAACGTCAGCTTCCTTTGCAGGTCTGCAAAGCTGTTCCTCTTTTTCTTCTCCTTATTGCACCGCCTGAAACATTGTGCAATGAAAGTCTAAGAAAGCGTGCTTTGAGAAGTGAAGGTAGCCTGAAAAGAATTTCATGTTTTTGTTCGTGCACACTTGAAATGAAACATAAAGTATTTGTATAAAATTCGGATATTGCTTGTTATTTCATTGCGTTAGATATAACTATATTCAAAAACATGTGATATTGTGATTTTTTATAAATTCTATAACGTGTATCTTTTGTATCTTTATATGTATTATCAATGAGTCAGTTGTTTTATTTATGATTTTTTCATGTTAAAATAGGAGAACATTCAATACTTAAGTTTGATATTTCTGCATACCTTCTTTGTAGGTATAAAAGACAATTTACATGTCTTAAATTTCCCCATCTCCGCCATACCGTTATACTGAAGGTATACCTTGCTGGTATTTCTGCAATCTCTTGATCAGTTAACGAATTATAGCGCTCTGGTAAGAACACTTGGCACTCCTCCAGCGAAGATACGATCCTGGTACCGTATCTTGTTTGAGCTCTCTTTAAGGACTTTATCTCACAGTTAAGACCTATTTCGAGATCTTGAACTTGTCGAGTCGGTAGGAAACTACGCCCTTCAACCATCTTGTTAAGTCTATCTGCTAAACACTCTGTAACAGAAATTGACATGAATTATTATTTCACTACATTATTCAAGTTGAATGACAAGTTATACATTTGTTTATATTAGAACCAAAGTGTGTGTTGTGCTACATCACCAAATGTTTTTTGTAAGTATGCTTATGAATGTGTTGAGAAACATAGAATGAATAGAGAAAATCGTGTGAATGTTCATGGAAGATGAACCTGCTGAGAAACAAAGAATGATTAGAGAAAATGTATGAATGTTAATAGAGTATGAAACAGAGAAACAAAGAGTGAGCGGAGAAAATCGTGTGAATGTTTAAATAACAGGAATGTGTACCGAAAATCATATGAATGCTTATAGAAGAAGAATGAGTAGAGAAAATACTGTGAACTGAGAAGAGTACGCAGAGTAATCTGTGTGAGTGTAAAGTGAATGCTTATAGAAGAAGAATGAGTAGAGAAAATCCTGTGAACTGGATAAGAGTACGCAGAGAAATCTGTGTGATTGTAAAATTCAGATTAAAAAAAATATGATTCTCTTGCAACGGATCGTCTTTCGTGTACTGTAACGTTTATATAGAAATAAAGGCATTGTAAAACCAGCAGTGATTTTGTATAGCTATTTAAAAACTCACTCACCTTGCATTGTTTCCTGTTGAATGCTGTACATGTAGATGGCCTGCACCTCTTGTTAAATTAAAAAACCTCACGTTTTTTACGTTCTTAAAAATTTAAATGTAGAGTTAATGAGCTCAGAATGTTTCTAGCAGGCGCGGGTATCTGTTTATATAGTGATCTAAACCCCTCCAGGCGATATCAACACATCGTCATGGTGGGGTGGAGAGGGGAGGGGATGTATACACGTCACGTGATTATTGCAGCCAATGGAATTATCACCTGTTGCGCATGCGCAGAGGCTCTCGGCACTTCTATCCCTACTTGCTTCAATTCCCCCTCTCTAGCGCGCTCTCTCTCTCAGAGTACCTCCATATTGTGTTTACGCAAGCTATAAAAATGTGTTGTGATGAAAGTCATGGGAGGGTGGTAGCCTGAAATGAATTACATTTTGCTAGGTTACAATGAAATGAGACGAAGATTTTTGAATTCTGTAAAGGCAATAATTTCCAATGATATGTGTGTATGTGCGTGTGTGTGTCTGTGTACTGCTGTATGTGTCTAAGCTTGTAGGCGTATGCGCTCGTGTTTGTGTGTGTGTGCGTGCGAGTGTGTAAGTGTAACGATGTATGTATGTACGTGAGTGTGTGTGCGTGTATGTGTGTATGCGTGTGTGTGCGCGTCCATGTATGTGTGTGAGTGTAAGCGCACTGGTGTAAGTATGTATTTGTTTGTATACGTATGAGGTGTGTGAATGCGTGTGTGTACTGGTGTATGTATGTATTTATATACGTATGAGGTGTGTGAATGCCTGTGTGCGTGTGTGAGGGTGGTTGTGTATGTGCATGTGTGTATATGTGGGTGGGTGTGTGTGCTCGGTGTTGGTGTGTGTAAGTGAACAGGTATATGTGTGTGTATGTGAGTGTGTATGTGCATGTGTGTGTTGTGCGTAAGTGTACTGGTGTATGTTTGCTGATGTATGTACAAGTGCTCGTGCATATGTGAACGCTTGGATGTGTACAAGTCGAAGAGAAAGAAAGAGATAGATTGAAAGAGGAAAAGGAAGAAAGAGAGAGAAGAAGAAAGAAAATAAAGAATCGTGTCTAGGCATCGGAATATCTAAGTATACACCACTGTTTAATATAAATAATTATATTTGTTAAATACATTTTTTAATCTTCTCGTGCACGCCTCCATAATGTAATAGTTATTACGCATTAGAGCTTGCAGGGTAAGATTCGAACTAGGACCCCTGAAGGGTCTTTCATTAATCAGGGTAATGCCATAGTAATGTTTTACCCTAACAAAGTATCAATTTGGTTACCTAAGTATACACATGTGTTTAATATAAGTAATTATATTTGTTAAATATATTTTTAACCTGCTAGTGCACGCATCCGTAATTTAATAGTTATTACACTTTAGAGTTTGCAGGATAAGATTCGAACTAGAACCCTCTGAACGGTGTTTAATCAGGGTAATGATATAATAATGTTTTACCTTAGCAAAGTATCAATTTGGATGCCTAAATATACACCGGTGTTTAATATAAATAATTACATTTGTTAAATACATTTTAATCTGACCTTGCATAGTTTAATAGTTATTACGCATTAGAGTTTCGCCTGGTAAGATTCGAGCTACAACCCTCTGAACACCCTTTTATTAATTAGGGTAATGATATAATATCCATCATCAATTTCTCATTAGCAATTAAAACATTAAACTTTTGATTTCAGTAAAAATCGAACACCTATCTATTGATATACAAGTATACACAGAGGTTTAATGTATGTAATGCAATATATATTAAGTGCTTTTTTCGGAGTCGCTGCTTGAAATGAACCAAACAGAATGCTTGTTAACTATGCTCGGGTATATTCGTAGGACCTCGTAAAACATTCGGAGAGAACAGTCCCTCAGGGCAAAAACCATGATGGCTGACTCTGACGTTGTTGAAATGTTTACGTATAGCAGGTAAACAGACCTCTCTGTCTTTCACGCGAGCAAACAAAGACAGGGCGAGCATAAAGCCTCCCTCAGATTCTTTCGTTAAGCACACAACTGTTCGAGCAATGGAAAGGGACCGGCTTTGTTATACGGTAGTGGAATGGGATGCCGGCAGGGGGTCTTTCTAAAGAAGCCTTGCCCCGGACAATAGAAAAATAATACAATAGAACCTGTTTCTTTGTTAACGGGCTTCAGTTCGCTTTTTGTCACGACCCTAATTTATCATGGCCTTTGTTCATTTTGACAGTTGAAGGGCAAGCATTGTTCTTTTGTTAAATGCTACTGGAATGGGAATGCCAGGTGCTCTTTCTAAAGTAGCCTTGAACCGGACAATAGAAAGAGACACAATAGAATCTGTTCCTTTGTCCAGCATGCTGTTTGTTCATTTTGACAGTGATGGATAGCCTCTTGGGTAAGCTGCTGCAGGTGCAGAAGTGGCCGGATGTGGAATGGGTAGAATAAACATCTCGTCTTTGTTACAGAACCATAAATTTACGACCCCCTTTGTTCGTTTTGACAGGTGAAGGATACCCTTAATTGCTTAAGTGTCAAGCTTCCATTGTACTCAACAAGATTTATGACCCACAGCTGCAACTAAAAGTACCAAGGAGCTGGGAAGGGAGAGGGGGGACCTCATTTGCATATGAGTACACATTCCTGCATATTAAGTAGGCATAAACTTTCAATTCTATACTACTAACTTAGGGGGTTTTTCCACTAAAGGCCCCTCCTCGAACACCTTACAAATGATCTATACTCGAGTCGTTTTGTTGTTAATGTTCTTGAATAATGCGGTTCTTTTTTTACAGTTTCTTTAACCATTCCCTAGCACCTATCAACGTTTCCTTACCTCTCCCGTATAAACGTATACTCCACTAGATCTCTGATTATCCTAGCTTTTTTCCTCGTATTCCCTATGTCACCTGTATAAACGCATTCCACCTTTAACATTCGTCTATCTTAGCACCTTCCCTCGTATTCCCTATCTCTCCAGTATAAGCCTATATTCCCCCTCCTTCAGCACCTGTCTAGCCTAGCACCTCTCCGCATATTCCCTATCTCTCTCATACAAAGTGTATTCCCCTACTTCAGCCCCTGTCTAGCCTAGCATCAGCCCCCCCCCGTATTCCCTATCTCTCTCATATAAACGCATTTCCTCCGTGAACCTCCTCATCTATGATCATTTTCCCTATCCTTTCCCATATAAACGCAAAAAAACTCTTCCAGAATGCCTCTATTGTACCTACTCACCATCACCTGATTTCTAGCTTCTTTTATTGGATGCCTAAAGCTATCTGGCTTTTGCGAACATTGACCCTTTTCTACACATCTGCGTTCCAGGCAACCTAAAGGGACAATTAACAATAGAGGGCAAAACCAACCGTTTCCGTCGCTGATGGCACTGTCTATTCAACCCTTGTTCACATTTACAGTAACATTCGCTTCCCAGTCTTTTTTAATACTATTCATAGTGTTATTAATATTTATTTTCCCTATGATTATAATTTTATTTAGCTACTCAAAACGTACTGCTTCAATATGCCTCCAGATGGAATGGCGACTATATCTCTAATGTTGGCATTCTATCAGTGTCTCCGTCTGAAAAAAAAATCGGTTCTCTCCCTAAAATTTAACGATCATATGTACGTGTGTGTGTTTTTCTGCTTCACAGGAATTACACTTAAACATTTTCACAAGCATAATACAATCATACAGATACCCTTACAATATATACATATTAAATGTAGCAAAGCTATTTACAAAATACAAGAAACAATTTACAAGCAATATACAAATAATATACATTTCTATATTTTATACAAATTCTTAGTATTCTCAAATTTGTTTCTCGTTGGTTTACGAGTAATTGTTTTTCTTTATTGTTCTCTAACGATTATTCCAATATTTTTATTTCTTTATTTATTTTTTCCGCTTATTTGTAACTTGCACACGCAACATTTTCCACGTTCCACGATTTGTTTAACTTCACTGTTTCACTCACTAGCTTATTCTAACATGTATATACATTAATTTATTATTTTTATATCAATAATGATGCACACAACAACGATTTATTCACCTATTTATTTATATATCCATTATTATCTATGCACATAATGGAGTGCTTATTCTTAATAAATGAACATGTTATCAGTTCCTCTCTCCCTCTTTCAATTATTAATTACTGTGACTGTTTGAGAATCCTTACTCCACTCACAATGCTAAACAGTGTTTCTATTCATTCAATTCCTTAAAAGGTCTTGACAGTGCAATGGTGTACCTCCCCATAATTTTGTCTGACTGAGTGCATTTTATTTCGAAAGCACGATCACCGAATTGTGTTGTGATTATACCTGTGATTTACACCTTTCCGTTTCCATTTCACGGATATCAAACGCATACATATTACAACATCCAGTTCCCTCAGAAAACGCTGGGTTATTATCAGCTAGAACTTTAAATAACATCTCTTTCTGCTTATTGTTCAAACTATGTGCGCTATTCACCTTCATTTTTATCTTTCGAAGGATCTCAGACTCATTAGCCACGTTTACCTGCACAGACTCTCTATTTACCCCTGCTAATGGCATCGACTCTTGTTCCAGGGTCAGACTGTAATATCTAATAGTTTTATACTTCCCGTCTTCCGCATTTTCGTTCTCACTTATTTCATCATAACAATCTACATCCTTCTGTACCCGGTCATCATCTTCTAAACAAAACTCCACAATTTCCTCATGGCCATTTATTTGTAAATATTCCACAAAGAATATTCCACTCTTCCTGGTGTTCCCTTTCCCCTCGTGTCTGTCCATGCTCTATGCTTGTCTCTACCTGAACGAAAAGTTCAATCATTTCACAACCAGCTGTTTTTAAAACTAATTGTGCGTGTTGGTAATCTAGCTGTGCTCTCATTGCGTTTAAGAAATCATTACCTAACAATATTTCTACCACCAGAGTAGGATAAGAATGCCGATTCTGGCGCAAAGGATTTGCCGCCATCTGATAAGGTTCTTTGATCTATGCCGCTAGCCCCGCCCCCTCCCTTTGTGCGCTACTATTTGCCGCCCGGTCGCGTGCCGCTAGCTCCGCCCCCTTCCCTTTGTGCGCTTACCTAATGCCGACAGTATCTGTGCCGGAAGGTCCTCCCCCCTCCCCCCTGCGGTCACGTGCCGGTGACCCGCCCCCTCCCTCCCCCATACGCGTGTCCTCCCTCCCCTTTGTGTTCTAGGTGGTTCCCTGTGGATAGGTGGGAGAGTGTGTATTGATCCTATACGTCGGTCGCGTACCTTCCCTAGGTCTAAATCCCTGCCGTGTGATTGGCTTGGGGTAGGGGATGTGCCGCTCGGGTGATGGGGTATAAGGGAATGGGGTTCTCGGTGCGTGACGTTGGCTTGGAAATCCACCCTGGCGATGTGGGAATGCGATTCTCGATGCCTGCTGCACATCGGCAAATCGTTTGAGTACATAATTGCCTCAATCAATTAGGTAATGTGTGTTATTGAAAAAAAATAAGAATGCCCATCATATTACTACTAATGCAATTAAACGCTGTTCGTCGAGCAATTAAGTATTTTTGATTGAATCGCGCGCACCTGCCCCTAAACCGTCATTTATAATCTACTATTGTCAATAAATTACACGTCTAATAAAACAAGGCTAGTCTGTCGATGAAAACAATTAAGTATTTTTGAATGATTAATTGACTCGCGCGCAACTGTTCGTTATCGTGTATGCGCGATTATTACGAGTAATAACATTTATTTAATTCTACTTTTGAGGGAAAATATATTTTGGATTTATAAGAATATTACAACACTTAGATGAAAGGACAGACTTGACGTAACACTCGTTATCGCGTGATAATTGCGGTGGAACACCGACCGCAACCTTCCGCCCCGAGACGTTTCACTGGAATGGCTGGCTCACGGTACCTTCAGGGGACAAGTCGACTAGCGCACCCCCTCCACTCACGCTTCAGTTCGCTACCTACACGAGCGCGCCAGGTGGTAATATGAGTGAAACTCAAGCGAGTGTTCCCTCACGGCGCCCCTGGTGGTCATACCGAAAGTTGTCAATTCACCGTATTTAAACTCATTATGGGTGCAAGACGGCCATCTTAACTCTATATAATTCTGCGAAATATGATTCCGGAAAAAAAATAAAGGCGAATTAACATGCGAGGTGCGTTCATGTTGGCTCCGGAGGAATTGATTATGAAATAAATAAATAAATACGTTATTAAAAATAAATAAGACTCTCGCGGATCGATGAATACAATTAAATATTTTTTATTAATTAATGTAATTGACTCGCGCTCCTAGAGATATCTCACCCAATTATTCATCTATTCTGATTCACTAATGAAGTTCAATAAGTACTGTATTTTTCAATTTAAATGTTTTAATATAATGTAGATATTTACTTTGTTAGAGCGAATGATTCGCGCAACAGACTTTTTGTAATATTCTAAAGCAAAAACGTTAATAACGTATTCAAATAATTGTATTTTCTCCAAAAAGAAATATAATTCACTCTGTGAAATCCTGTATTTAAATATCTGGAATAATAATTACTCAACAAGATGAATACTTAACTAAATTGTTCCCATTTTGAGAATTCGCGCAGTTAGCTATTAAATGTAGAATAAGCTTGCCTAAAATGAATACTTAACAAAACTGTTCACATTCCAGAAAATTCACTTGTCGAGCTATTAACTTTTAGAATACTCAGCTATTCGCATATAAATGCCATGCATTAAAAACAAGAACGCGAATATAAGTTAAATGTACAGAGTAATAATTTAACTTTTAAAGTAAATGATGTGTTTTGTTACAACTTACCAGACATGATGTTCGTTGAAATTTCACTTTGAATGAGAAAAGTTTGCAGAGATCTTAGCTCGCTGTGTTGTCACAATACAGTGAAATCGCCGGAGAAGCTATTGCTCTTATATCGCTTCGCCTGATAAAATCTGAAGGGGTGAGAGGTGTGACGGTATATAATACAGCAATTTTGATTGGCTACTCCAAAAATTCGAGAAGGAGAGGGAAATGCTAGCCTCGCACAGGTTCATTTCGTAAGCAAGTCTAAACCTGTTATGGGGGGGAAACCATCGCTCACGCCAGCGTTCCTTAAGGGGAATGCTTCTGCGTATGACGCTAGGAAATAAAAAATATATTTTATTTTTTACATTTACCGCTAAAAATTCATTGTTAATTATTGTTACATTACCAAATTAATCACAGAGCGAAAATAATGTATTGTTTCTGTAGATATAATTTTCCTCGAACCAGCAACCTTTCGATTGTGAATAGACACGTTACAGATGTTTAAAAAACGTCTGATGCTATGTGATGGCTTTAGAATTCTATTCTCTATGCATTACCACGGGAAAAACGAATAGCGAGTTACCGCTTGAGAAAAGTTAAAAGTATTTGAAAATTTAAACCAATATCAAAAAATCTGATGTGATACACTCACATGACATTCTCTACTCTTGTACAAACTATTTTTACAAGCACTTATTCCCTATATGCTTCATGTTAATCGAGATATCGAGATGTCAATGTTATTGGTAATTTTCATGTCGATACAAGGTGAATATGGTAGGTTTTAAGCGATAGTCAAATATTTTAACGCTGGTTGCTATGTGGTGCATTCCATTCTCTTTGCATATCGAGGACATAAAACAAGAATAATGAATTTGAGAAAAAGTATAAGTATTGGAAAATTTTAAAGGGAATAACAAGCAATATCTCGAAAACGATTTACTCAACAACAAGAATGTATATGATATAAATTATGTATTTTAACGCGATCTCCATTTTTTGTGTAGTAAAATTTTGTCTATCTCTTATGGTTTATCAATTTTGCAAAAGTCGTTCAGAATGAAGAATACTTTTGGAGACATTCCCAGAAAAACCCGCCTCCGAAATAAAGTCCACTTCCTGAAAATAATAACAATATTAATAATAATATAGAATATGTAAAAGAACTTCGTAAAATATTGAAAAAATTCTTACCGTTCGGTGCTTGCTGCATGTATGGGGCAGGGCCCCCATCCCTGCTGATTTGGTACCAGGTAGGTCTGGAAGCCTGGGGTCGCGGTGCAGCGGTCGCGAAGCCTACTGGTGCAACGGTCGCGAAGCCTGATGGTACCGGTGCAGCGCTCGCATGTTGACCGATACCGCCTCCGAAATAAAGTCCATTTCCTGGAAAAAATAAATAATAATAATAGAATAGCATGTTTAAGTATAGAGCTCTAAAGAATCTACACTCTATACGTGAAAAAAAATACATGTTTTAAACATCTGCGTTAAAAATACATAGCATTCTGGGAGATCGATAGAGTTATGTGACTGCATATGGGTGAGAAACTCCCCTTAAATATATCCTTTTCTCCTTATACAATCCAGAACTGTATGCTGTCGGAGGTAGTGCTTTGTGTGCTAGAATCGCCAATGTATGTCTACTATTATGTAATTTTTAGTTACAAATGCTCAAACACCAGTCTGTAAATTCTTACCTTACGAGTGTTGCTGCATGTACGGGTGGCAGAGCCGCCTCCATGATGATTTGGTACCAGGAAGGTTTGGAAGCCTGGCGGTGCCTGTGCAGCGCTCGATGGATGGTCGATACCAAAATAAAGTCCACTTCCTGGAAATAATAATACAAATAATAATAAAGAATATGAACAAGAAGTTAATATGAATTGTTACATTACTTATTTAAAAACTCTGAAGAATGCTTACCATTCGGGTGTTCGGGTGTCTGAATCATTACGGTATTTGATGAGCGATCCTGCAGCCTGCGGCCCAGAAAATTCGAGATATAAATTTCATTTCTCATTACAATATCTTAAACATTTAATATTTTATTCAATATCGTTAGATTACTTGAAATGAATTTGTGTGTGTGTGTATGTATTAAGTTTATATTAACATGTTGGAATATTCGAAAAATATCTCTCGAATGGACGGGGTATTTAAAATCGTACTCGTCCTATGTTTACTAAGCCCAATCTTTTTAAAAATGGAATAAATTATGAGTAACGAGGATTGATTAGGCTAGGCTCCATATTTCATTATTTATTTAGAATTAAACAAATGCTATTAGTCGAAATAATCATGCACATGCGTTACCAATCAGATGCGCAAGTCAATTCATATACAATTAATTAATAAAAATATTTAATTGTTTTCATCGATCAGCGAGAGCTTTATTTATTTTTAATAACGTATGTAATATCTATCATTCTGAATACTTTTTATTCTTCATATTACTCTCGCCAAATCATATTTCTTTGTTTAACATTCCGAAAAAAAATCAGTTTAATTTTTTGATATCATGTTTGCAATTCTTGTATGCGAGTATTTAAATAATGACAAAGATACAATCGAATGTTTAAGTACAGAATCTATACAGTATACGTTTAATTGAAAACTTAACCATTAATATTCTTCATGTATAATTATATTAATTATCGGGAAAACATTTTTTGTGGTAAGCTTAAAACATGTCTAGACTTGGTTTTCCACTGTCTATGATGGAATTTCTGCACAGGGGAAGCTCTTAAGAAAATCTTTTGTGTCGCTAATAGTTATTTACCCCGAGGGTCTGTGGTTTTTCAGAGCACTTAGGCTGTTTAATCAACTGGAAACGACTGTCATTGTTCACTAAGAGCTCTATACAAGACCTTGGTTTTACCTTCGTCTGAAGATAATTAATGGTGCGGAAGCGATTGTCGTCTGCTAATGTGTCTACATATGCATTCTTCAGGGGTGTACACCATATTTCTTTCAAGCAGTGTACGCAAGTGAATAATTCGTTGAATTTCTCAAAGTTCGCTACGTCTTTAGAAAGAACATTTAAAACGAATATAAAATTTATATTTGAAGTCTTCGTGCGTGTTACTTACAAGTACGCCTGTTTTGAATTGTAATTATTACTTCTCTCGTGCAAGAAGAGACATAGCGGGCTTTTATTTTTTAACATCAGTTGAAGCGTACTCCGATGTGATGGATACCCCTAGCCATTAAGAGCAGGTACTGAGGGAAAACCCAAGCGTCCTGGTTTAACCGCTTCTATTTAGACGAGGTACAGCTGTCGCATTGCGTCTTGTTTTTTCGTAAAGGGTTCTCGTGTTAACGTCTCATACAAGCTATTTGCAATTTCGCTTTAAGTTGCTTTTTAATTCATCTAAGCAATGTAATATTTTTTATAAACCCTCCAGTCAAAAGAAGAATTAAACAAACGTTATTACTCGTAATAATCGCGCATACACGATAACGACCAGTTGCGCGCGAATCAATTACATTAATCAATCAAAAATACTTAATTGTTTTTAATCGATAGACTGCGTCGTTTCATTAGAAGTGAGATATTCATGGTAGATGAATAATTGGGTGAGATATCTCTAGGAGCGCGAGTCAATTACATTAATTAATAAAAAATATTTAATTGTATTCATCGATCAGCGAGAGTCTTATTTATTTTTAATAACGTATTTATTTATTTATTTCATAATCAATTCCTCCGGAGCCAACATGAACGCACCTCGCATGTTAATTCGCCGTTATTTTTTTTCCGGAATCATATTTCGCAGAATTATATAGAGTTAAGATGGCCGTCTTGCACCCATAATGAGTTTAAATACGGTGAATTGGCAACTTTCCGATATGACAACCAGGGGCGCCGTGAGGGAACACTCGCTTGAGTTTCACTCATATTACCACCTGGCGCGCTCGTGTAGGTAGCGAACTGAAGCGTGAGTGGAGGGGGTGCGCTAGTCGACTTGTCCCCTGAAGGTACCGTGAGCCAGCCATTCCAGTGAAACGTCTCGGGGCGGAAGGTTGCGGTCGGTGTTCCACCGCAATTATCACGCGATAACGAGTGTTACGTCAAGTCTGTCCTTTCATCTAAGTGTTGTAATATTCTTATAAATCCAAAATATATTTTCCCTCAAAAGTAGAATTAAATAAATGTTATTACTCGTAATAATCGCGCATACACGATAACGAACAGTTGCGCGCGAGTCAATTAATCATTCAAAAATACTTAATTGTTTTCATCGACAGACTAGCCTTGTTTCATTAGCCGTGTAATTTATTGACAATAGTAGATTATAAATGACGGTTTAGGGGCAGGTGCGCGCGATTCAATCAAAAATACTTAATTGCTCGACGAACAGCGTTTAATTGCATTAGTAGTAATATGATGGGCATTCTTATTTTTTTTTTCAATAACACACATTACCTAATTGATTGAGGCAATTATGTACTCAAACGATTTGCCGATGTGCGGCAGGCATCGAGAATCGCATTCCCACATCGCCAGGGTGGATTTCCAAGCCAACGTCACGCACCGAGAACCCCATTCCCTTATACCCCATCACCCGAGCGGCACATCCCCTACCCCAAGCCAATCACACGGCAGGGATTTAGACCTAGGGAAGGTACGCGACCGACGTATAGGATCAATACACACTCTCCCACCTATCCACAGGGAACCAACCAGAACACAAAGGGGAGGGAGGACACGCGTATGGGGGAGGGAGGGGGCGGGTCACCGGCACGTGACCGCAGGGGGGAGGGGGGAGGACCTTCCGGCACAGACACTGTCGGCATTAGGTAAGCGCACAAAGGGAAGGGGGCGGAGCTAGCGGCACGCGACCGGGCGGCAAATAGTAGCGCACAAAGGGAGGGGGCGGGGCTAGCGGCATAGATCAAAGAACCTTATCAGATGGCGGCAAATCCTTTGCGCCAGAATCGGCATTCTTATTCTACTCACCAGATATGGAATAACAAGAAAAATACAGTCTAACTCAATGCTTCCTATCTTCAGCGTCAACATAACTTGTTTTACACGCTGTTTATTCGAACGACCAATCGCTAACACACAGAATACGTTCTTTACGGGTAACGTCTGTAGCTTTAATCCCCTTGCTACTAAATGATTAAATATTGTTGAACTGATTACAGATACCGATGCGCCACTATCTATAGTCGCATAATATTGCTCTTTTTCTATTGATACTTTGATTTTCGGTGCTTCCACGATCTCGCATTTGTCTATCACCTCTGTACTGCTCGGCCTGCCTAATCGCACTGGCGCGCTACCCTCACTGCCTAATTCAATGACGTTATTTTGTTCATTCTTCTCTCAGTAATGCATTGCTTACATCCACATAATGTATGACCGTACCCGGAGACACGGCGTGGTCTAATTGGAGTTTTCCAGGGGCATTGGTTCGACATGTCCTGAGCCTATTTCTGGCGGATTTACTCTCGCCTCGTGCGCAGTTTGGTTAGGTGAACGATCTCTCCATCGTGGTGAGTTACGTCCGGTATTCGCGCTGCTATGTCCATCACGTCTCGGCGGTGCGTTTACATATTGCCTCGTGTTATCATTCCCCCATCTGTTTCTCTATGACCTATAGTCTTCTCTCCTTTCGTTTTCAAACTGCATAAAGTTTATCTGGGAATTCTGTCCGTTTTGTGCACTATGGACGTTTCTATCGTATTTTCCTCCTATAGGTCCATTTCTCCTATAATTCTGCCTATTAGTTGTTCTAGAAGTGTTGTCTCTATACCTCTCGCGAACTTGGTAAGAATCACGCATGCAAGTGTTAAAATTTTGGCTTGCTCCTTCCCCGTCTGCGAATTGAGTTCTATGGGTTCTTAGTCCAAAGGCTGAATTTGAAAAGCCGTCAAAAGTTCAAGAACTTCCCCCATCGTTCGTGGCTTAGCTACAATAAAATGATTTTTAATTTCACGTGGAAAATGGTAAGCCATTAATGCTATAAATTCATCCTCCCTCACAGGTGGTTCTAACAATTGACCTTGTGCTAGCTTCAGAAAATAATCAACCATTCCTTCCCCTGAGTGCGATTGATAACGTCCATTATTAATCTGTATCCTGACATTATATTGGGTGGATACATGCCAATATTTGTTCAAGAAAGCTTGCCTGAACTGCAGATAGGTCACGTGGTCTCCTAAGGTTAATCTAAACCAAGGGATCGTCCTTTTAACCCTCTTTTCACAACTATCATTCTGTATATTTCAGGAATACTCTTCAATGCAAAGTATGATTCTAAGTCAAGGATATACCGCTTAGCATTTTCAATACAGTCATCGAAGATTGGAACTGATATTTCATTCAATAATTGTGTGGGTATTGTAAACTGACCATGCGCAAAATTATTATTCATATTATTGCTTGCACCATTATTGCTATTATCACATGTTTGTTGCGAAATCGATCCTAATGAAATTCGATCTGCCGTACCATTAGTGTTTGGAACTTCTGCGGATATAGCAGATCTAGCACTGTGATTTGAGTTCTTTTCTATTTCCATGCGACTTATGGCCTCTTGCATTTCTGCTAAGTCACTAGAAGTTTCGTGCTGACTTCCAACAATTTGTGTGAGAGATCCCTTCAATACATTTATTTCTTCCGAATGAGTTTTGTTTTGCTCTTCCACCGTTTTCTTAATATTAGTCAATTCAAAGCGGATGTGATTTTGTATTTCTGTTTGTTTTTGCTCCATCCTCCCACAATTGTTACGGAAATCATCACATAATTGTTCATGCACATTTACATTGTTACATTTTATAGTTTCCATTTGCTTTTTAACATAATCAATTTCGCCGTGCGCTTCTTGCACTTCGTCACGAACTACCAGAAATTCCTCATGCACGTAATTTTGACTTGACCTGATTTCACATAAAACCTCATTCTTTCTGTCTATCTGAGCCTTAACCACATGCATTATCTTGTTTTCTAGTTCTTTTTGTTGTTCTGCCGATTTTATTAACTTTTTATTTCTGACTGTCCAATTTCTGACCTAATTTCTGACTTATTATTTACTCCTGAGTAGATTATATAGGACAGATCGAGCACAGTTTTTTGCGTTTATATGGGAAAGGATAGGGAAAACGAGGGTATTTGCGGCCCTTCAAGGGGAAAAATGCGTTTATATGGGGAAGATAGGGACTACGAGAGTAGCCAGTAGTAATAGAAATGTATGTTCAAGAACAAAGGAGGATGCCGACAACTGATAAGATATAATCGACATCGTTTGTTCTGTGTTGCCGCCTCCTGCCGGCTCCCTTTGAGGCAGCCGCTGAAGATGACCCCTCCTTTTCGCCGGCTCCTTCCCCTTTCTTTGTGTGCTAACCCTTAAAGCCGCGGAAGATGACCCCTCCTTTTCGCCTCCTAGCATGTCGCCAGACTCTGTGTCGCTAGCCCCCGCCCCCTCGCTTTGTGTGCTTACCTAATGCCGATAGGTCCTACCCCCTCCCCCATGCGGTCTGGTCGCGTGCCGTAGCGTCCTGTCTTGAGGTGTGCGGTAGGGAATGGTTTTCTCGATGCCTGCCGCCCCTCGGCAAATCAATTAGGTAATGTTCGTCAAACATTATTGAAAAAAGAATTGGCATTTTATGACTACTAATGCCCGCACATTGCATATCTAATGCTCCTCGAGCAATTAAGTTTTTTGATTAATTAATTGTATATGAACTGACTCGAGCGCAAGTGGTCGTCATCGTATATGTATGTATAAGTAGCACGCTCACGGGAACAGTCCGCAATGTAATGAAAAAACCCAGCAACTTACTTCTGTCTGGTGATAACGGTAATATCCATGTATACACACATTAGCTGACAACGGTGGACGTTTTCACCACATTAAACACATTAATAGACTTTAAGATTGTATCCCGGATCTGTATACAGTCATTAGCGGACAATGTCAGTAATTGTTTTCCTAAGTGCTCTGAAAAACCCCAGACACTCAATGTAAATACCTTAGCGTCCAGTTCTTAAATATTTGACTATCGTTGTTCCCTTTGTATCTATAACGAAATGTGTAATGTAGCTATTTCCGAAAAACTTTATTTGGATTAAAGCTTCAGTAAGACAGTTTGTATATCCGCTAATAGACAATAGTGGATATACAGTATCCATTTTTATTTTCTCTACTACGTATAGCAAGTAGGGGAAGTATTGTATTCCACCCAAAAATTCGATACCGAGATTTCACCGGAAATACATGTTTTGAGATCCCCTGAATCCAAAAAAAGCATTTTTGGAAACATGTCCGTGTGTGTGCGCGTGCGCGTGCGCGTGCGTGCGTGTACAGCATAACTCAGAAACGAACAGTCCGATAAACACCAAAGTTGGTATTTATGTTCAATATCTTCCAGAGATGCGACACGAAGGTTTTCAAGAAAATTCCCTCTCCCCAGAGTACCCTTTACATGGAACATTTTTTGAAAATTTTAATTTTCTCAAAAGTGGCTCTAACGATTTTGATTAAAATATCATATGTTTAAGATATTTTCATGACAAATGAAATGTATATCTTGAATTTTCTGGGAATGTCTCCAAAAGTATTCTTCATTCTGAACGACTTTTGGTAAACTGGTAAACCATAAGAGATAGACAAAATGTTACTAAACAAAAGATGTAGATCGCGTTAAAATACACAAGTTATGTCATATACATTTTTGTTGTTGAGTGAACCATTTTCGAGATATTGCTTGTTATTCCCTTAAATTTTTCAATACTTATTTTCTCAAATGGGAATTCGTTATTCATTTTTTTGTCTTGTATATGCAAAGAGTATTTATCTGTGGCGAAGAGAATGGTGCTGCACCTAGCAACCAGCTATTAAGAGATATGTATATGCTTAAAGGCCTCTGTATTTCTATATTGCCCTTGTAAATATATATTCCCCTTACATCTACAAGAAACTTAGCAATAAAATAGTCTGCAAATGTTTATCTCGATTAACATGAAGTAGATGGAGAATAAGCGTTTGTAAAATAGTTTGTACAAGAGTAGAGAAATTCATGTGAGTGTAACACATTTTTTATATCTTTCATTAATACGCTTAAAAGGAAAATAAAAAATGTGTGAAGTTAATATATCGCACCTTTTACATTTGTAGCTGTGATTTACATTTTCGTCGATATCTCTGAATATAATGAATCTTCTAGTGATATTTCTGCCTGATTACACCTACACAAAAAGATATTCCTAAATAGTTATAGTTTATGAATTATTAATGATTAATTACCATGCAATTTGATACTTTTCTACAATTTTAAAGTAATTGGATTAAAAACTACATCAATTAAGAGCCGTCAAAAAGTGTGTATATGTTTTAAGTTTCATTAATATTGTCCAATAAATAAAGGCGTAATTGCGTAGGGAAATTTGGAAAATTCAGGTGAAACAGAGCAACTTCGCTTCAAAACGTTCATTGTATTTTTCCGAGCGTGGGGCCATAAAAATCCAACGTACCTTTGTACTTCGAGGGTAAAAACGTAGTTTTAAGAGAAAATAGACGCTGTAGGCAACGGACTTTTCTTACCCTTTAAGCTTCGAATTTTTAACCAGAGAGCTAATAAAGATACAGAATGATTGTTAGAACCAATGAGGAGGTAGAGAGACGTGGTAGCGTATACAAAAATCCGGAGGATAGTAGTAAGTTGATATATGTAAACGTAAGCGTGAATTTCGCACAGTTTGTCATGATTCTTTTAAGGTAACATGTAGCACTCCGGGTCAGAAAAGGACGGTAAGTTCCGAAATTTGCTAAGTGCCGTGCAATTATGCAATTTTAAAGTTATATGGGTGAGCTATTTATATAATGTATTAACGGTATTCGTCGATATAATTATATCCAAGCTCATAAACGAGTTAATTTTGGTCAGATGACTACTTCAAGCTCACGGAAATCTAAAGAACGGTGATATAGCACCGAGATATTAAATAACTGGCCGGAGCAAACTTTAGTGGACTAAGAGACAATAGCGGGAAGACAGTGTTAAAATAATCACACGCGTTAGGGAATACCAGAGAACCTTGCAGGATTTCTAGCATAAAGACCCGCCGGAGTGAGAAAAGTGAAAACAGTGTTTCTTTCAAGAGAATGTCTTGGTATCACCACTACCGTATTCTACCCTCACAAAATCACGGTAGGGAATTTCAAATCAATTCGCCGGCAGATGACCCTGAGATACGTGCTTCCTGCTGACAGGGGTGAAATTGATTCCTGAAGACGATTCCCTACGAAGTAGCGGCAAGAGCGACGACGACGCAAGGTAAGAACCACCTACCTACGACGGGAACCGCAACAAACTGAAACCATTTTTGTGAAGATTTTTGATTTAGAATTGATAAGCATAAAGGGTCACCCTGAAATCCAAATTGCCTTTTTTAAATTGATAAACTCTGTGTGTGTGTAATCTTTTTACCCAATTTTAAGGAAACTTAGTATAATATAAGATTTAAAATCCCACTTAGAAGTTACACAATATAAAAGAGGAGAAATGAGGAGTAAGAGAGACAGAGAGAGAGACAGCGGGAGAGGGAGATAAAACGAAGATAAAGAGAGACTGAAGGCTAGTGAGAAAGCTTGATGTAATAGGAATGGAAAGATAACTTTCGCAGCATAACAAGTCTGAGAACGGACCTAGGGGTTCTGCTTGTTTTGAAAAACTCTGATCAGTTATATTCACACGACTTTCCTAAGCACTATGGTTTATTTTTATATAACCTCTACAAAATATTCTTATAAAACCCCATTGTTCTGTCTATTTCATATTACTGGGATAAACGTTTTCAGAATTAGTTTCATTATACATTTTGTTGTAGTTACAAAGGGGATGAAGAGAACCGAAGCGATAGTTAAACTTTAAATGTGAGTCACTATTTCCACAACATCGGGAGAAACAACTGAATAGCAACAGCCCTTAAAATTTTGACAAAGGTAAGACCGACAACATAAAATATCTCGGAAATGGCTGATGCCATAATAAACGTGAAATAAATTGTGTATTTTAAACAGATCTACAGTTATTGTGGCAAGTTTTGTCTATCTCTTATGGTTTACCGGTTATACAAAATCATTCCCTTCGAGCGAATAGGATTTCATAGGCAATTCTCAGAAAATTCAAGGTGTATATTTTAATTGCCATGTAAATATACTAAATGTATGATATTTTAGTCGAAATCTTAGAGTCATTTTTGAACAAATACAAATTTTCTAAAATTGTGCCTATAAAGTGTAGTTTGGGGTGAGGAGATTTTCTTGAAGATATTCTTGTCGAGCGTTTGGAAGATACTAAGCTTAAATACCAAGTTTGGTATTCTTCCGACATTTCTTTTTGGAGTTATGCTGTTTATATATCTACACACATCATAAGCGCGCGCGGAGCGTTTTCTAAACATGATCCTTCCTAGATTCAAAATTATTATTTCGGGAAATTTCGATATCGCATTTTTGGTTGGAACGCAATAGCTTCTCTATCTACTATGTACGTAGTAGATTAATGAAAAGCAAATGAACCTTTCAGGGATGTGATTAATATTCATAAAACTATTCCGTCGCTACTCTGAATTTGTAATATCTACTGCTCTCTCTTGAATCAAAAGTAGTTGTAGTGATGGTGGTACTGGTAGTGGTGGTGGTGGTGTTGGTAGTGGGGTTGGTGATGGTGATTTCTTTTTTTAGTTTTATTTATGGACGCATTTTTATTTATGGCGTGAAAAACTGTAATTTTGTTCAGAGCCCTCTTTATTAGGCTTGAGGTTCTCTTACGTGCCGTAAATCTACTACACGGTACCGCCTTCCTTCCGAAGGAAGCCACCATGCTAAGGATATTTTTACGCCCCAAAAAATCCATCGCCCTCCGCCAGGTTTGAACCCGCGACCTAGGGACTAGAGGCTAGCATGTTAAGGTGATGATGCTGATGGTAGTGGTGGTGATGGTGGAGTTGGTAGTGGTATTGGTGGTGGTGTTGGAGGTGGTGTTATAGTGATGGTGTCGCGTTGGTAGTGATGTTGGTGATGTTGATACTGATGGTGGTAGAGTTGGTGGTGGTGTTTGCAGTGATGGTGGCGTTGATAGTGAATGTGGTGGTGTTGCTGGTAATGGTGATGGTGTTGGTGGTAATATGGTGGTGTTGGTAGTGATATTCGTGGTGTTAGTAGTGAAGGTGGTGGTGTTGGTAGCGATGGTGGTGGTGCTGGTGGTGACGGTGTTGGTGGTGTTGGTAATGATGGTGGTGTTGGTAGTGAATGTGATTATATGGAATTTGTGTTGGTGTTGTTGTAATGATAGTGATGTATGTTGGTGTTATAGTGATGGTGGTGTTGTAATGATAATGATTATATGTTGGTGTTGATAGTGATGGTGGTGTTGGTAGCGATGGCGGTAGTGATAGTGTTTTTTATTTATTTATTTATTTATGGACGCTCTTTAACTGCTGTGGTCCTTAGCGTCCCGTTCTATATTGGGCGTGAAGGGACCGGTAATTTTGCTCAGAGGCCTCTTTATCAGGCTTGAGGTTATTTTACGTGCCGTAAATCTACGACACGGGACCATCGGCTTTACTTCCCTTCCGAAGGAAGTCATGCTAAGGACTTTTACGTCCGAAAAAAATCCATCGCCCTCCGCCGGGCTTGAACCCGCGACATCGGGAATTAGAGGCTAAATTGGTAACCACTGCACCACGGAGGACGACAGTGATAGCGGTGGTGGTGTTGTAAAACAAGCTATTACAGTTAAAAGCTTTTTAGTTAATGCTAGGCCAAAATTGTTCGAATTCTTGTGTTTGAATTATCTGCACCCTTGATAATGAGGCGCTCGTAACATCTTCGAAACACAGGAGCTAGAAGAATAAGGCATTAACTAGCAGAAATAAAAGCCTTGTACACTTGTAATATTAGGGGATAATAACACAACTGACTGCAGTAATACATATAAAGCGTTGATTTGACCCTCTGGCTGCGCAACGAGCGCTTGCCCACTGGGCTAAAGACATGAATATACTGTATTCCACTACATCGGTTCGGAAAATTACAAGTCTAGTTACAAATAAGGAATTAAGAGAATCTTCATGGAAATAAACTTCCGCAAGCTGTCGGTGACATCTGGAGAATATACTTTTGTTATAAAGAGGGAACATTGCAACATAAAACAAGATTATTTGCTGCTGAGTTTCGTATGTAACGAGCTACATGTGGTGTAACTCATTTCATGGCTACTACGTATTAATAATTATGATTCTGTTGATGCCCGCAACATACGAGATAAAATATTTAAGGAATGAATTTAGAAGCCTAACATAGAATGTGGCAAAAGATTTTGAATTTGATAACAAATAAGCGTTACATATGCAACTTAAATCTGAAAATAACTAAAGAGGTGGTATGTAAGACGTAACAAATGGCCACCGCCGACTGCGATACCATTACACTAGAAACCATTAAATTAGAGTATGTGATGCGACATATTTTTGAGTTGTGTTTTGCTAAGCGAGGGAACTTTAAAAGGACAGGGATAAATCCCAAGGGGTCCCGGCATAGCAGCACCTGTTGGAGAATGAGAGCTCTGAAGCATTGTGATGTAAAAGAGAGAAACGGGCATGAATCCTGAATGTCTGAGGTACAAGCTACATCTCCAAATTTGTGAGAACGACAAAGCAGTTGCTTAAGAAGCTGCGTTATTTTTTGTGCGTTTGTTTTTCGACACCTGCTGTAACCCCCGTGGTGTAGTACAACTATTAGCACTTAGTTGATAGTCTCTACTGGCTCCAGCGTTACGTCATCTTTTCCTGCCTCTGTATCTTTTGGAAGATGTCGTTTAGCATCATAAATATTCAGGTCGTTCGAACGAAAACCACGGCGTATGTGACAAAATTTGCATGATGGTGAGAAGAGGACGAAAATAGCTTTTAAAGACTATAAATTGTGCTTATTTAAATATTGATCTTTGTTATATTAATCGGTCGCATACGCAACGTGGTTGGAATATCTGACGGAGCATCATATACTATTGCGTAACATTCCAACTTTTCTACCGACACTTGAAGTGATTTTCCAAAAAAATGTCATTTCTCTCAGCACTAATTTTGTTCATTAATATATCCTTTAGAGTTATTTTATTGTTTTAAGGCATTTCATTGATCTAGTGCTTCCGGCGTAGGCGGTGATATTTTTTAAAAAAATAGCCAACGTTTCGCTTATGCTGTGACGAGCTTCTTCAGGGCAAATTGTATCTTATTTCTATGTTAAACCATTATAAAGACATTTTCTTAACACCGAGTTCTCATAACACAATATTTCTTCAATTAGAATTGTTCTCTACAGCAGCCTGTTCAAAATTTAGCAAATTACTCGCACGTACGCAGCAATAGTGCTCAGGGCCCGGCTGGAGGGGTACGTGATAGCCGATACATCAGTAGATGAAGATCATAGGTCATAACTTGCGCTTCCTACTACTTCATTCAGCCGTGGCGACAGCTTGCCTCCAATACCGAGCTGTATTGCATGCTGCAAGGAGACTCCTGCGAGTCGTAAGTCTTTGACGAATACCCAAGCTGGAAAAGCCTGCTCTACACTCTAAAAACTTTGCAAATGTGAATACAAGAATAAATGGAACCTTTGTCAAAGGAACAAAGAAAGTAAAGAACGAACAAACAGGAGTAAACGTAAGCGATTTAAAATCAAGCCACAAATTTTAAAGGTAAAGCCATCAACAGTAACAAGCAAATTGAAAGTTACTGGAGGAATTGAAATGGGATATATTACACATATATAAAGGAGTTGTACATATGAAAGGGGAACCATACATATAAGAACTGTACAGTAATAATTTCATTCACTAACATGTTAAAATATTCAACATGTAACATTTTACAGAGCTGATTGTAAAAAACGGGCGAGCTAGCAGAATTCCAGGAAAGCATAAAGAGCGTACCTTTCACCAAGTCAATAGGCAGGGAACCGGTAACGGTACGGAGAACCGGGAATCGAACCCGAAACACCTCATATAGCAGGCAGTTTTTCTACCGAATGAGCTCTGAAACCAGTAATAGTATTTAAATTGTTCGTTTTCAAGCATTGGTCTTTTATTTAGCAGTCTCCTCTCTGTCGGTATGGAGGCACCTTTGCAGTTCTGCAGTTCTTTTAACCTCCGATATCCGCTATCCGATATAAAGTAACTTCAACGAAGGAAGCCTTGTGTGACCCACCTGGTATATACACAATGTTATATTTTTTTTCCAGCGCCGTGCATTTGATGGGGACTTTACCGGTTTATCATTTTCAAGCAATTTTAAATATGACCTTACATGCTTCATTCACGACATTGCTTACCACAGAAGTTTGTATAGCTGCACAAGTCCAAAACGTGAAGTAAGCAGCAAACATAATTTTTTAATAGTTTAATTTGAATATCCCCCTTGAACTTCTATGGTTCTTTAATTTCAATGAGCTTCAAGCCTTTGACTTGAGAAATAACTCACTGATTGAATGTTTTTATGTATTTTAATCACTTCTAAGTTCAAACACAGTCACATTCACCCCACATGGATACTTCCGGACTCCTCTGAGGGGTAGGGAGTGATTCTAATTAAATAAAAATTCCCTATTGACGCGCAAATCGAAGTCAGCACCTCTGGATTGAGAAGTCAAAATGCTGACCACGCAATCACAGAGTCAGTCTACATCTTTCTTCTTTATTCATCAATGCACTTCTCCTGCAAGGATTTGGATTAAATATTCAGAAAAACCCAGGAATAATTATCTTCATATATGCCAATTCTAAAAAGATAGATTAGTTTATTTAGAATGAAATAAATTTCTAAATACTGGCTCTAGAAAGCACACTATTTTTTTGTTTTTTAATAAGCTGCTATACAGAGCTCGTAGTGGCAAAAACAATCTGGAAAATTCATAATCATAGTGGTGACCGTTCTCTTAACCTTATGTTACATTTCTTATATACCATATTCATTTTCAGTCCTTGAACGTCATGTTAAATGAGAAATAAAACTTCTGTCTGTACTTTCAATGCATCGGAATATTAAGTGTTCGTTGCATGAATAGATGAGAATTGCACTGAGAATGTCTTCACATAGGTTCTGTAAAGCATGATGCTGTCTTTCTTTGCAAAGTTGAGATTAAATCAGTTTATTAATATTCATGAAAGGTATGAGGTGTTATGTAGAAAATCTCCTGTCTACAGTTGGACGTGAGAAATTTCTAGTTGTTTGTTTTTATCGAGGAGGTTAATCGGTGTACGTGTCATTGTCACACACTTTTGGGAGATCCAATTAGTGCCACTTTAAAATCTCGATCAGACTTCCTCTCTCATTAACGGTTGCTGTAAAAAATTTAAACGTCTTAGTCATTTTGCTAAGCTGACTGCCTGCAATGTTGATTGGTGTACTTAATAAGCGCTGAGGCAATGAACAAAAATTGGCTCATATTTTCTTGTTTGCAGCTATTCATCTACTTCATCACACATGAAAATAACTGATGTTGCACTCATGATTCCGGTGTAAAGTGGGATCTCAAGAAGTGTTAAACGTGTGTTTTGATTCACGTATTAAAATTACGTGACATTAAAATGTAATAAATTGCTATAGCTGCCGCTTAGTAACATGATAAATATATAAAAATATAATACAAACGTCACAAGATATAAAGCGAGCTGGCTAATTAATGCCTATTTTGGCGCCGTGGCTAAGTGTCAAATTATTCGCGTTTTGAAATTCAGGAGCTTTCTGATGCTAGCGATTGCAAACAGGGAGTACAGATAGGTATACAGAAAAGCGCCGATAAGAGGCTTTCTCTTGTATAACAGTGACTTATTTCAGCCACTTCATCAATCTACATGAAGGATATTCAAACATTACCCTATTAACATTCCTTCAAGTAGCCTCAAGATTGTTAAGTTTCAAGAAGTAGCTATAATGGCTAACCTTTCGACGTTTGAAAATTTATTAGCTAATTGCTTCGGGGATACAAGCTAGTAATGTTATTTTGTGAATTTCTATATAAATTTAAACCACGGGTTGTAATAATATTTCTACTAATAAAATATAATAAATCATGTTAATGTGGTTATGACTATCTGCAGTCGTACAACGGTTACTGATAATTTTGCACTATTAAATTAAACTTGAGGAATGTTTGCTGCCGTCATAATTATATTCAGACCAACTTGAGTTTAAAAGGGAAATTATATTGTCATAGAGAAATTATAAACTTTTATGAGTCGTGCTGGACGAGACAATTACACCGGGAGAAAGTGCCGTTTTTTCTTCGTATTTTTATTACATAATTTTAATTGTAGATGACGTATGACCAGGAGCGGTGTGGGTGTTAGCACCTTGACCTAAGGAGATCTTTTGTTCCTAGGCCCCTAACGGGGCGTCCCCAGGAGAGAGGGGTGAGGTGAGAGGAGACGGGGCTGACGATCAGGGGACACGACAGAGCTAAGGACAGGGTCCCTACGTTTTCTAGGGAGAGACTCCCAGGGTGGCAGATGGTGTAATCAGCTACCCTCTGTAGGCTTGTACTTCCCATGGAGGGGCTCCGGGACTCGGAGAGTGCCCATTCCGAGGACGAAATCTGGCATACAACGCGAGACTCCCGTCCACACTTGCAACCCTAAAACAAATAAGCAGATGAAAAGTGAAGTGAAGTGAAATGAGAAAGGGGGTGAATCGAAAAGACAGGAAATTCGGGAGATGTAGTCAATCATCCCAGCGTTCCATAGCGACCCGGGAAAAGTCATGAAAAAAGTGTTGAGACAGGAAGGTTGGCCGCGGGAATCGAACTCACAAACACTCGAATGCGATTCACACGCGCTACCGCCTGTGATCTCTCTCTGTATTGTAATCGTTATGAAGAGATACACTTGTTTCATTTTCTTTGACCAATACAAATAACTACATTAGTTTATATTCTACGCAGAATGAGGTAGATATCTGAAATTAACTCTCTCTCTCTCTCTCTCTCTCTCTCTCTACACACACACACTCATATATATAGAATGTTTCAGAAGCTCTGCGACATATTCTGAGGAATCATAGAGTTTGCAGAGGGGAACAGTTTTTGTCAAGTAACCACCATCCTCCTTCGCATCGTTACGGAGTTATTCACCCCTGTTTGAAGCGTATCCAGTAGGATAGGTTTGTGAGGCAGAGCCAGTACACTTTACCTCTGTTTAAAACCCCTGAATCAAGTGACATCGCCTCTTTCTTGTCCCTTACGTCTGGTTAGGTTTGGTAGGTCTGAGACGTTCAACCCATTTAGCTCAAACGGAATGGCAAAACGAAAGGTTCCAGCAGATGATCACCAAAGTTCCTGCCCAGATATTTACGAATACTTTTGTTGGTGATGTCTAACGAGCACTGTATGAGGGTTCTCAATATCTCAGATGTGGCTGTTGAAGTATTCGTCTCGTGTGAAGCAGGCCTCATCGGTAAACAAGACGTGCGCGGCAAATGTAGGATCTGTGATACTTCGTTGCAGAAACCACTGGAAACACTAAATACGAGGTGAGAAGTCCTTCATCCACAGTCCGTACTTTATGGAGGTGGTATGCGTGGAGCTGTTGTTCACAAACACTGAGTTAAATAAATATGTACGACACAAAATAATTCTCTAGTGAACACTAATTGTATTATTTACGTAAATTACCATATGTATAAGTAAATAGTTTTTGTCGTTAAACATGAATGCATGTAATAGACTTCATAATATAAACAAAAACTCTGATGTGTTACACTCACACGACTTTCTCTACTCTTGTACAAACTATTTTTAACAAACGCTTATTCTCCATCTACTTCATGTTAAACGAGATAAACATTTGCAGACTATTTTATTGCTAAGTTTCTTGTAGATGTAAGGGGAATATATATTTACAAGGGCAATATAGAAATACAGAGGCCTTTAAGCATATACATATCTCTTAATAGCTGGTTGCTAGGTGCAGCACCATTCTCTTCGCCACAGATAAATACTCTTTGCATATACAAGACAAAAAAAAAATGAATAACGAATTCCCATTTGAGAAAATAAGTATTGAAAAATTTAAGGGAATAACAAGCAATATCTCGAAAATGGTTCACTCAACAACAAAAATGTATATGACATAACTTGTGTATTTTAACGCGATCTACATCTTTTGTTTAGTAACATTTTGTCTATCTCTTATGGTTTACCAGTTTACCAAAAGTCGTTCAGAATGAAGAATACTTTTGGAGACATTCCCAGAAAATTCAAGATATACATTTCATTTGTCATGAAAATATCTTAAAGATATGATATTTTAATCAAAATCGTTAGAGCTATTTTTGAGAAAATTAAAATTTTCGAAAAATGTTCCATGTAAAGGGTACTCTGGGGAGAGGGGATTTTCTTGAAAACCTTCGTGTCGCATCTCTGGAAGATATTGAACATAAATACCAACTTTGGTGTTTATCGGACTGTTCGTTTCTGAGTTATGCTGTACACGCACGCACGCGCACGCGCACACGCACGGACATGTTTCCAAAAATGCTTTTTTTGGATTCAGGGGATCTCAAAACATGTATTTCCGGTGTAATCTCGGTATCGAATTTTTGGGTGGAATACAATACTTCCCCTACTTACTATACGTAGTAGAGAAAGTAAAAATTACATAATCTAGTGCGATTATCAACATATACCTAGTCTTAAAACTTATGAAAACTCATAAAATTCAATAATACTGATAGAATATAATGAGTGCTGGATAATATTATAATTAAAAATAACACAGATTGTCACTTACATCTTAAAATTTACTAACATAGCGAAACACATGCAGTAAACACAAATTTCAATAATACTGATACATTGATCATATGATATTAGTGATGTAATTATAAGATCAACATGAATTAGAGGATGATATTCAATTAAGAAGTAGGCTATAAAAACTAAGGTAATTCTTATTTGTTGTGAAGAATTACTGATTAGAAAAACAAACCGCTTTTTAATTAGTCATTGTTAAATTTACCAAAATAAATAGAATGCTATTGACTTACTTAAACGTATATTATGTTTAACTACTTTCAAAAGCATAATCGGCAATCCTCGTTCAACGGACGTAGAGAATAGACTTCGCCATACAGCGAGGAAACGGTGCTCCCATTATAGGAACCTTTCCCGATTCACCAGCTTTGGAGGAATATTCTACAAGAATAAGATCCCCAACGGTCTGGAGCTTTCACAGTGTGCCAAAACCACAAAAAAACGGAGCAGATCTTGGTGTATGTTATAACTATAAAGAGATCATATAAGCAAAAACAAAGACTAAGTATAAAACAAAGTTGAATAAATAAATCAACATTGAGAAACTGAAACAATCAAAATGAATACACTAATTGCTTATTATGTACTATAGATATACATATAATATTTTAACAGCATGTAATTATTTAATGGAATATTAAATTTTAATATTCTGCCGCTGCAGCACAGCAATCGCGATTTTAAGCATGCGCAATTACTTCCTCCATCAATTAGGAAGCCAGATGCAGCTGTGAGCGATTGTCGCTTTGTGTTTTCCTGTTGTTAGAGCGTTTCAAAATGCAAAACAATCAAACGAACCGCCGACAATGAAAGTCAAATCAGTGATTCGTTTTTTGAATGCGAGAAATGTTATGACAGCAAACATTCAACACTAGTTGTGTGAGGTTTATAGGAAAAACTAATGAGCCACACAGCCAAACAAACTCAAGATCTGATCATATCATTTGGTTGGGAACAATTCGACCATCCTCCCAGTCCGAATTTGGCATCAAGCGACTTTCATGTGTTTCTTCATCTGAAGAAATTCCTTGGTGGAAAACATTTCAACGACGATGATGTTAAGAAACAAGAAGTGCAGTCTTGGCTTTCATCACAAGCGGCATCATTCTCTGACGAAGAATACAAACACTGGTTTCTCGTAACGTAACGTAAGGTGTAAGGTAATAAATGACAATAAAACATTTTAGAAAGTAATGTTCTGTAATTTTTTTAAATTATCGAACTTACTTAAAAACATCCTCTTAAATTTACCATTTTTAAATGCTCCATGGAATCCTGTATTTTACGTTGCTATCTTAAATTGTTTGGGAGCGCATTAAAACCTTTTACATTTTTAACCTGATTTCATGTTTGTGTACTTCATTTCGACATTGGTAACTATCTAGGTCATTCTTCAGATACAATACATTCATATTTGGAAATGTCATTATGGGATTAATGTCCATAATGTATAATTTTATGCAACACAAAACAAAAATTAATTCCTAAAAAATTATTTCCTGCATGCATATCGTAAGCAAATATTGTCACATTTTAACTGAAATATCGTATTTAAGGTAAACAAGGATTTGTGGACGATTTGAATAAACCTTGCTCTTCAAATATCCTCAGAAATTCTATACATGCACAGAGATATCTGCGAATCTTGGAGATCATAGTCTGAATTTTTCGAGATGGCTTGATTCCTAAAGAACCGAAAGACAGCTGGAATGCGAATTCTACAGTATGTGCTACGGCACCATCTTGCTGGCACCATTTTGTCTGCTGTCTAGTATATATTAATTGTAATATTCACCAAGAAATTAACCTTATTAAAGTTAAAATGTTAGAAACCTTATTTTACGAATTAAAATATACCCACATCGTAGGGGCATATTTCGTCGCCGCAGAAATGATGGCCATTTGCGGGAAATAGTTTGAAGAAGTGCAACATTTTTCTGTGTTACATAAAATGACAGATTATTGTCGCTAATCTCATCTGTTTCTTAATTTATATAAAAAATTAATTAATGTTAAAAAAACAATAAAAATAATATGATTAATGTTTACTGCACTATCCGCACAAGACGGGTATGGCAACCGAGCCGAGAAAGTATACCGGTTTCTGTTCCGCTTATTAGACTATATGAAATACGCTGCGTATTTAGTGAAATAGACTCAAAGCGGTAGTTTGACATCTTTAAAACCTGCTATTTAATATCGCTGCTACAAAACTTCTTTATAAGTTAGAATGTATGTAATTAAATGCATTATGACATTAATATAGAAAACTCATCCCCATATTTCTTGAATGCTACGGGTATACAAAAAAATTAACACATTAAACTTGAAACAGCAAAGCGATTTGGTGAGTAGAAAATGAGTTAATTCAATACTCATTTTAATTCTGTTATAGCACAGCAATTACCCTACATGAAAATTGCTTCACAAAGAGGTAACGACATTTTCGTCACTCGGGCAGTTAGTTTTTTTAGTCGCCATTATATCTTGTGTGTATAAGGAGATAATAATGTAAACAAGAAAATTATCAGGATATGTAAATTTGCATATTTATACATCATACTATTTGCATGAGAACCTTTAGGTGATGATTTTTAAATACCTTTCCTTCTTTTTAAAATGTTATGCTATATTTCACGTATTATCTTGAGAAAACATGTTTCTATGGAAACGATTTGGTTATGTTTATAATAAAGTCTGTGTTACGATAGCATAGGACAGTAATTATAGCAGGTAGCTGCTTTTCAAAGGTATTATGATCTTGTGAAAAGTAAGAGATTGAACGTTTAGCATTTTACGAATGGTTCTTTTACCAAGGATGCAACATGAAACATTTAAGAAATAGCTAATGCAAGAGTAAAAGTGATATTTAAATATAATTAACAACTACCCTACAAAATTTTTAACTTTTTGGAATTTGCTGTATAAACAATTCTTATTAGTATTTAACAGAAAAATTGGTCACGTCATTAACTCAAACTCAAGATTCTCTACTCGAAATATTTAGAACCATTTCTGAAAAAAAATATGTGTTTAGAAAATCACGTTTCGCAAAAGTCAAAACAAACATTTTAAAGGAGTTCCTCCCAATGCAAATAGCGCTTTACACAGAGGTCATAATATCGTGATACTGAATAACTTAGAGGAACGCAATTTTGTTTCTATTCTTGATAAGCGTTAGAGGAAAATAACTGACAGTAAAGTAAAAAAATGCGCATCTAATATGTATCAATAACAAGAATTTCTCTACCTATAATTTCAAACCTATTCTATAAATTAATTATAATCTGCACTAGCTTATTTTTTCATTTAATTGCACTTTCCTAGTAATAAATAATTACAACAATTTTTTTAAAAGACATTTTGTTGTGGGTGCAGAACTCAAAAAATATAAGGACGCTGAGGTAACAGCTCTTTAAAAGGTAGGTCGACCAACGATATCCTTGGAATTATGTAATCTGTGAGCGAGTTTATTAGAAACAAAATATTTAAAAATGAATTATAAATTGTTATTTAAAATGTAAAATGAGGGAATATTAAAAATTAAAAATTCTAGAATGAATTTCACATTACATTTGAATGAGCTCTACGTGTTCTCTCAGTAAGCCTAGACTTTCCACATAGAACGTTTTTGTATATACTGTAAGGTTTACCAGCTATGGTAAGTTCGCTAAAACGAGTATACTTTCAAATGTTATTTAGAAAAAAGTCTGACCTTCTCTATTAGTGGGTATATAAACTATTCTTTATCAAGCATATTTGTCTATCTACCACATTTTAATACAAATAAACCTTTGCAGAAATATCTACATTAGACACTTCGTTATACATACAAAGAGAACAGCGATAATCAAATGTTTAAGCACAGGACGCTATAAGCCGGCTTAAAACTCCATATTGTTTCCATGCAATCGCGAGAAACAACTGAATGTTAAACGACTTGAGAATGACTGAGAAATGAACAATTCGAAGCTTTATTAACGGATATCTCAGAAACGGTTTATACCACAAAGACCTTATTTTAAATAGATTGTGTGTTTTAAAGGACTCTACATTTTTTATGTGGTACCTTTTCGTCTGTCGCTTAACTTTTACCGGTTATACAAGATTATACATAATTCCTTTCGAATGAAGAGGACTTCGAAGGCCATTTCCAGAAAATTCAAGATGTATGTTTTATTTGTCATGTAAATATCTTTTATATATTGTACTTTAATGAAAATCTTCCTTGTAAAGGATAGCCTGTGGGGAGAATTTTGTTGAAAATCTTCGTATTGTATCTTTGGAAGGCATTGAATCTAAATACCAAATTTTGTATTTATCCGACTTTTCGTTTTTTGAGTTATGCTGTTCACAGACACACACACACATACACCCACAGACACAAACACACGGACATGTTTCCAAAAATTCTTTATTTGAATTCAAAGCGCCTCAAAACAAGTATTTCCGGTGAAAACTCGGTATCATATTTTTGGGTGGAATACAATACTTCCCCTACTTACTATACGTAGTAGAGAAAGTAAAAATAGATTCAGAAGAAAGTGTATGTATGTGTGTGTTCGAACAAGATAACGCTGAATTTAATGCTTATATATGTGATGGCAAAGGGATTTTTGCCATCGCAAATAAAACTTTATGTTGAGTACGTTTCACAGTTTTCTTTTTTTCAATCATTGCTATAACAATTTATTACATATCTGAGATATAGCTACGTAGAGTAAAATATATCTAAGTATCCAAACATAGCTAGGAGTAAAGCATATCTACATTTTTTACTTTTTCTATTAAGTAGGGGAAGTAGGCATTGTATTCCACCATCCGGGATGCAATCTTAAAGTCTATTAATGTGTTTAATGTGGTGAAAACGTCTAACGTTGTCAGCTAATGTGTGTATACATGGACATTACCGTTATCACCAGACAGAAGTAGGTTGCTGGGGTTTTTCATTACATTGCGGACTGTTCCCTTGAGCGTGCTACTTATACACACATATACGATGACGACAACTTGCGCTCGAGTCAATTCATATACAATTAATTAATCAAAAAACTTAATTGCTCGAGGAGCATTAGATATGCAATGTGCGGGCATTAGTAGTCATAAAATGCCAATTCTTTTTTTCAATAATGTTTGACGAACATTACCTAATTGATTTGCCGAGGGGCGGCAGGCATCGAGAAAACCATTCCCTACCGCACACCTCAAGACAGGACGCTACGGCACGCGACCAGACTGCATGGGGGAGGGGGTAGAACCTATCGGCATTAGGTAAGCACACAAAGCGAGGGGGCGGGGGCTAGCGACACAGAGTCTGGCGACATGCTAGGAGGCGAAAAGGAGGGGTCATCTTCGGCGGCTTTAAGGGTTAGCACACAAAGAAAGGGGAAGGAGCCGGCGAAAAGGAGGGGTCATCATCGGCGGCTGCCTCAAAGGGAGCCGGCGGGAGGCGGCAAAACAGAACAAACGATGTCGATTATATCTTATCAGTTGTCGGCATCTGTTTGAGCTCTTAAGTCGCCATTTCTATTACTACTCTCCTGCTTTTCCAGTTTTTGATCTAATGCCTGAAATTGTGATAACATTTGTTGGAAAATGTTTGCTATATAGTTATCCTGCTCCTGCTGTTCGCTAACCATTAGCCAATCGGAATTTGACTCGGCTGCTGCCTCTACATTTCCTACACCTATCTCGTTTAAGATATCACTTTCCAAAATCTGCTCCATTTTAGTGTCTATTTTACAATTAGTTACAATTTTTCTATTTCTTAAAATCATAGACTCTTACACACTTTATATATATATATATATATATATATATATATATATATATATATTACTGAGCTACACTTTTCTTCTTCTTTTTCTTTTGACCCAGTCTATCTGTTGATTACTTTGTATGAAAGCACTGAACTTACTGTTTGCTGCTTTGGTGTCCGTTGTTACTGCTACACTTGCCTCCTGCGGTCGTGTTGAGATGGTCTCCTGTCGTCTCGTGCGTCTCCTGATGATACTTAACACAAACTGCTGATTTCTGGCTGTAAGCAATATTCTGCGCATACCAGGATGTCAGGTGACTCATACGAATTGCATGTTCAGACTTGTAGCTATGTTTAACGTATAAATCAGCGTTAAAGAAACTCTTTGGTATTTGTATAGAATATTGTATCATTTAAGGATACATTTATTCTAAAATCCAGATTATTAGCAAGGGACTACTTTCCTGCGCGCGTTGTTACAGTGTTGTACCAAGGTGAATTGGTCACATGGATTTGTTTAGGCGCGAATCAACCTAAGAGTGAACACAGTATGTGTGCCCTCTCTATCTGTAGTTATAAGAAAGGAAAACTTAATTATGAAGTAAATAAAAGCGCTGTTCAATAAAGGAAAACAAATTACTTATAATGTACTCAATTTTGCTATTTCTATGTGTTTAGTATCTTAGATACGTCCCATGTTTAAGGTAATGCTAAGTGACATTCTAAAATGGTCTTTTCTGCTCAAATGTTTGCTTAGGAAATTGGAGAGGGGAAAAAGGTAGAATAAAGGATAAGCAAAGGATTTATGATCTTGTCAGAAAATTTACTAAATCGTTTGTTGGTAATACTGAATACTTTATTTCCTTAAACCGAAATTTGCATTTATCTTAATTATACATGTTTATGAAAAAACGTACCTATATTTCATTATGTACTGTTGTTTTCTGAGGGATTTTTGTACTGTGTAAACTTAGCGCATAGATTTTGGGGTATTCTATTTTATATGAATGGCATCCCATTTTGTTGATTACAGATGTTTAAACTTTGCTATTTACCAATTAATTGCTTGAAATTTTCAGCATGTTAAACCACAGCTATGTTCAGTACAAGTTTTTTTTTTTTTTTTTTTGTTATACACATAAGAAGAAAGAGAAAATTACATGGAGATGTTCAAAGTAATCTATAAGGTGCAAATGGAACATGGATAATAAATTGTGAGAGTGAGAGGAATGACAGAAACAAAAATAGTAATAAAGGATCATAAATCTGAATAGAATGAGCAGGATGACTCCAGAAGCAACATCTGAGTTCTGCCCTTGGGAGGTCCCATGTTCAAACCCCTGGGGCCGACCATTCTGATTGAAGGTTTTTTCATGGTTTTCCTCGGTCACTACGTGAATGCTGGGTTGGATAATTTTATCTGTGAATTTTCATATCATCCCTTACATTTGATTTCTTTCTTCTTCACCGCCATACCTGGCATTGGGCTGATTACCCATCCTGGATATGCTATGATCCAGAGTTTGCTCCTGACCCAAGGCATTGGCTTGTAAGCACTTTGGAGTGTAAGTCCTACAAAGATGAGGGTAATCAATTAAAGAAGTCCTAGAAGAATCTGAATAGCTTGCATCACAAAAGCAAAATAATGATACCGATAAGTACAAAAATTATGATACCAAATTCATATATTTACTGCTTTACATTTCATATACACTCATCAGTCATCACACATCCCTCACATAGGGACAAGCACAAACATTATCATAAAAATATGGGAATTCCTGAAGTACAATAAAGGTCAAAGATAAAATTATAGTTTTCGTCACATTATCATTTATTTAGCTTGTCAGTATTCACAGTGTGGACAATTACTTAAACAACAAACATGGAATGTTATAACCTCTTAGATATAATTTTTTTTATTCAAATTGTTCACAGAGAATAGAAGTAATTCACTGTCTTCTGCATTTTCAAATCAGACAGATTCAGAAATCAATGTAATTAAATAGTATGACGTAATGTAGAAAAGCAAATTTATGTATAATACTCGTAAATATGAGAAGTATTAAAGTATTAAAAATTAATGTTCTGCAAAATAATGGACTCAATTATTTTGACAGTGCTGAATTATTAAGTGGTACTATAAACTAAAATTAAATATAGTAATGATACTATAACTGAACTATATATAATAATAATAATAATAATAATAATAATATTTATATAACGATATTATGTTATATGTTAAAATACATGAATATGAATCCCAATACTGAATATATTACAAAATTAACACTTTTGTGCCTTATAGGGCACCAAATGATCAAAGCTTTTTTCAATTATTTACACAGGTTCCACTTCTGCGGCATATGGAGTTACAAAGTACTTTTTCTGAAATGCAGATAACAGTTATTTCTAAATTGTGTTTTACAGGGATGACAAGAGCATTTAAGAAACCCTTGATCTCCAAAGAAGGAAGATACTACCACAGCTTCCTTAATCAAAAGATGTTTGACATTATTCACATTTGTGATCATAATACAGTTATTTGATGCTGATTACAAATCTTCTCTGTTGAACCAAGATTTTATACTAACATATATTTTATACCAGCTGATAAACTCCATTTTTAAAGTCTCTTATAGTATACAGTAAATTTTGTGGATATACTGGGCCTATATCTACTTGTCTATGTACAATAGGATACAGTCACCAATGCCTAAATCTGCGAGCAGCTTTTTGGTTTGTGTCAGCAGCTTTTCGGCCTTTTGCTTCTGGCTCTTGAAACGTTTATCTCTGTTTTTCTCAATATTTTTCTGCATAACACAAAGTGTGCACAAACCTTTGAATTCTTGAGAGGTTTCTTCTCTTGCTCCCTCAATATAAATACCACAACCAAGGCAATTGTGAAACAACACAGATGTTGAAGCTTCAGGAGTCATTTGCAGTTTTAGTGTCAGAGTTTACTAGCAACCCATTGCCAATGCCATGTTGTAAATCATTTACAAAAGCAACATATGCATCAGGACTATCTGGAGCAGTATAGTTTCCATCGAAGTGTTTTTATTTACTAGGGCTTCCTAAAACTCTTCAGTTTCAATTTGGGTAAGTATATGTTCTAGAATACTGCTTGAGTTCAGACCCAATGCCGAATTTATACCAAACATAGCTTTATAGGCAAGGGTACAACTACTCTGTGGAAAGATACATTCTTCTGACATTGAACATACATACTGTCACAACCAGGGGGTTGCGACTGGAGGACGTAGGATTCAGGATCAGAAGCTAGATGAATATCAAAAGTTTGGTTTAACTGCGACTAACGTACTGAGCAGTATTTTAATGACTTCAAGTGGCTAGTGTCTAGTTTACATGACAAGGCTCCTAAACTGAATCTTTACAATTGAAACTAGGATGAAGATTAAGACAAGTGATTAGCCATCAGACCTTACCTTCGGGTAAGTGTCGAAAGTATGTCATCGGCGAGCCTACGGACGGGTCCAGAGCGCCGTAGAGTGTCTATCTTGAGACTTGGAGATCAGACAACAAAAAACCCCCGAGAGGACTTCCGGACTCACTTAAATAACAAATTAATATCCTGTGGAATGACGTCAAATTGTCATGGCGGCTTTACCATATATGGTGTGCCGGTCCCCAGGATTTACGTAGGTTGGTAGGAAAATTCCTACCGGACGCACTACATCGCGAGTTGCAGATGTGACATTGTTCCAGAGCTTTCCACCAGGAAATTGCGTTACTAGAACATCCCTGGGTTCTACCATAGGAAGTGGTAGCTGCTTACATCCCGTCACGTACGCAGCTTAACAAAGGTTCTATATGTTAAGAAGATATAAAATTTAAGTTTCGAATAAATTCTGAATATCTTAAAATCAATGCAATATTATCAAAATAATATAAGCTAAATGCTTTCGCTAATGACATACGTGACATATCCCCCCAAATTAGGAAAAGCGTCCCCTGACGCTTCGTTAAAAAAACAGAAGCTAAGTTTGAAACAAGAGTAACATAAAATTGGTAAGGGACACCAAACACTGCCAAATTACATAAAATAATAAAAATTACTAAAACATATTGGGATACCTATAGAACCAAGCATAAGAGCAAACCAGAAATTTGAAATAACAATATTAAATAGGTGAAATCTAAATGAAAACAAACTACAAATAGAATATGTAACACCTGAAAAAAGAAAGAAGAAAAAACAAAAGAAAGGGTACGGGTAAAAAGGAAAAAAATCGGAAGGAACATGATCCAGCGATGATCCCACGAAGTAAAGCGAAGGTGTCCAACATAGTTTCTGATTAACAGTAACACTAAAGTGTTCCCTGCCTAAAAGTGCACACATGAGGCGTATTTAAGAAAAAGGCTATACAAGACTGTTCTTGCCGAACGCAGCCCATGAGTACGGACTTTGGTACATAGCCACGTAGCATCACACGCTAATCTCACAAGTGTCTTGTGGAAACACACCGTGTCCGGAGTACAGAGCCACAGGAAGTTTGGTGTGATAATAACTTGAAGTGTAGTATCTTGGGGTTTAACAGGCTCTAAATTAAATGCCCATTAAATGAAGTTCAAATATTCACTGGAGCAATCCTTACATTTCTGCTCAGGGATATACAGTTGTAGCTAGCTGCGTGTACCATATACACTATGTGATCAAAAGTATCCGGACAGCCCCGCAAACATACGTTTTTCATCTTAGGTGCATTGTGCTGCCACCTACTGCCTGGTACTCATTATCCGCGACCTCAGTAGTCATTCGACATGTGAAACAGCAGAATAGGGTGCTCCGTGGATCTCATGGACTTCGAACGTGGTCAGGCGATTGGGTGTCACTTGTGTCAGAAGTCTGTACGCGAGATTTCCACACTCCTAAACATCCCTAGGTCCACTGTTTCTGATGTGATAGTGAAGTGGAAACGTGAAGGGACATGTACAGCACAAAAGCGTACAGGCCGACCTCGTCTGTTGACTGACAGAGATTGCCGAGATTTGAAGAGGGTCGTAAAGAGTAATAGGCAGACATCTATCCAGACCATCACATAGGAATTCCAAGCTGCATCAGGATCCACTCAAAGTACTATGACAGTTAGGCGTGAGGTAAGAAACCTTGGATCCCATGGTCGAGCGGCTGCTCATAAGTCACACATCACGCAGGAAAATGCTAAACGACGCCTCGCTTGGTGAAGGAGCGTCAACATTACACGATTGAACAGTGGCAAAACGTTGTGTGGAGTGAAGAATCACGGTACTCAATGTGGCGATCCAATGGCAGGGTGTAGGTATGGCTAATGCCCGGTGAACGTCATCTGCCAGCGTGTGTAGTGCCAAAAGTGAAATTTGGAGGTGGTGGTGTTATGGTGTGGTCGTGTTTTTCCTGGAGGGGGCTTGCACCCCTTGTTGTTTTGCGTGGCACGCTCATAGCGCAGACCTACATTGATATTTTAACAACCTTCTTGCTTCCCACTGTTGAAGAGCAATTTGGGGATGGCGGTTGCATCTTTCAACACGATCGAGCACCTGTTCATACTGCACGGGCTGTGGCGGAGTGGTTACACACAATAACATCCCTGTAATGCACTGGCCTGCACAGAGTCCTGACTTGAATCTTATAGAACACCTTTGGGATGTTTTGGAACGCCGACTTCGTGCCAGGCCTCACCGACCTACATCGATACCTCTCCTCAGTTCCGCACTCCGTGAAGAATGGGCTACAATTCCCCAAGAAACCTTCCAGCATCTCATTGAAAGTATGCCTGCGAGAATGAACGCTGTCATCACGGCTAAGGGTGGGCCAACACCATATTTACTTCCAGCATTACCGATGGAGGGCGCCACGAACTCGTACGTCATTTTCAGCCAGGTGTCCTGATATTTTTGATCACGTAGTGTATGCGGGCAAAATCCTTCATCGCAAGTCTCGTCTCACGTGCAGTAGTGCATACCATGCAGTTAACCAAGGGAAAAAACGAAATTGATGGAATTAGGGAGTGATACTGAACATCAGGAAAGAGAAGAGAAGTGGGGCAAGTACGGTTGAAATATTGAAAACTGGAACAGGGAGGGTAAGGGTATCGGGAAAAAAATCAAACCAAGAGACAAAACAGGTAGTAGGGGCAAGATAGTCATGAAAAAGGTGCTACTTCTTAACCTAGTATAACATAAAAGATAGAAAATATGAACAAATATATATGTTTGTACATAAACAGAAAAAAAAATATATATATATAGGTTCTGTATTGGCTTATGGATACAAATTACATATCTATTAATATGTCTCAGTTGAAGGAAACATCTGCGAAACCTGGCCGAAAGGGTTAAGAAACTCAAATCATACTTGATATGAGTAGGAAGAACGAAACAAGGTAGCGTAAATTTAGCAACTTTCAACATGTAATAATAGGTCAAGAGTGGGGGCATATTAATAAAACCTGTGACCCTCAACCTCATACCATAAGCGGTACACAGATGCCTCCGTAAAGAAAAATGTATACAGGTAAAGTAATTAGTTTAAGCTAATGGAGCATAAATGTGAAAGTAAGATAAATTGTGCAGCTGCTGCTTTATCAGCAGAATATGAACATTAATTCCAAAAATGAAAGAAAACGGAAGGTATCATTCCAGGCCAACAATAACAAATGCGTCACCAATAATAAAGACAATATAATGAAAGAGTCAACATTATTTTATCAGTATAATGACTACAGTCGAGTAATGCGTAAGGGTGCCAAATGTCTGTTAAGTTAACACAAAGCTAGGCTAGACTACTAAAAGTAAAGTACAATCTTTATTAAGGAGGGGGGACATAAGTACGGAAAGGAAGTAGTAGGATTATCAATAAAAAAATTCAGTGTAAAAGAATGCGAAAATAACATGCCACTGATAAACTCGAAGGTTGCGCCCTTCGCCAATAAAGATCTTGTATCGTTCCATGGATGGATCTATATTTTCAAAGGGTCGTCCCTCCAAGCTAATCACTAATGCATGTGGAAAAAAAACACAATATCGTAATATTGTAGGAAAATTGTCAATATGATCAGCAATATTGAGATAAGGTGTTAATGAAATAATAATAATAATAATAATAATAATAAAAATGGGCCACCTTAAGGTTACTGACTGCAGACATAAAGATGTTATGAAATGAATCCAAATACAATTAAATAGCAAAATGAGCATCTTAAAAAAAAACATATGTTCAATCCATCAATTACAGAAAAAAATCTGCTCGTCATAATTATACAACAAATCATCATCAGGAATATAATTGTCGGTGATCTGACTTTTGGTGAATCGACGTAAGGGATAGTCCATCCCAACTCATTACATATATCTCAGTGGGTCTCTGATACACTAGGGGTTGCCAGAGTTAAATAAATAAATAAAAACTACATAACATTACTGATGCGGGAGGTGAAGCCGCTATCAAACTGCTCAATCGTTAACCCACGCAAATGAAATACACCATTTCATATTCTATGCTCTTTATACTCAATAAGCAATGTTATGTTTTGTATATATATATATATATATATATATATATATATAAATAAATAAAGATGAAAAATGTGTCAGTAACTTTAGGAAAGCAGAGGAAGTTATTACAAAATTTGCCTTAATTGTGTAAATAGTAGTGTTAACATGGCCTGAGGGCCGAAAAAAAGAAAAATGCATTGTACAACAGTTGTATGATAATCACTCGCCACCTTTCCAATTAAACATTAATTTGAGTGATGAAAGCCACCTTAATATGTCATAGTTACAGAAAGGAAACTGATATGCATAGGTATCGAAGAAAATAATAATAAATTTTAACCATAAATAGATTAACGTGAGAGAGACGATGGGATTTCACGGGACGTCTATCATCGGATTGCTCATCCGCCGATATATCTGCATGAGGGCATATGTGACGGTCCATATGATCGATCAACTTTCAGTTATATATAAATTAAAATTTTATGGAAGAATAAATTAATAGAGGCAAGGTAGCGGTGCAATAATTTGATGAATGAGTAGTAAGCAAGAAACGCAAAGAGACTTAAAGTTAAAACCAAGACCGGCGGAGTACTGTATTAAAGTTAAATGGGGTTAGTGACGCAGCTACGATACACATGTGCAAGAAATGGTCATTTTCTCAGAAAGTTTAGAGAGGCCTAAATAATTAACTGTATAGAATAATGGAGGTACCGTGTCGGCACAGCACCGTAGGAGGCCACTAGAATAACGTATTGTTCGAACGTGGCAAATGCCCGTCGAACCCATGCTGTTTACGCAGATGTGCGTGTTATTCTTAAAGTATTGAGAAACTAAAGGGGATTTTGTAAGAAAAGAAAAGAGGAGATACACATAAGAAACTAGCGGGGGTAGAAGTGAACACACACTCTTCGAAAGACACCAAAAGCTAACACAACTCTGACGAGTGTTCTGCAACGGACTGGACTTGTAACATGTAACTCGTGATGGCAATTTTTATGTAATGAACGCATAAGGTGAACATCGTGCCCGTCGATTGCTGCGACATCACTCGTAGTTCGAAAGGAAGCCAAACTTCTTAAAAGTAATTCTGTGGCCCGTAAGCAATCATTTTCACTAATGTGGTAGCCAACGTGTTAACAACATAATGTAATAAGTGTGTAATTCATTACAAAGAATATAATGTATGTTACTATTGAAATCTGTAAAACAGTCTTTGTCGAAAATTGGAAATATCATGGTTGTGTAATCAAGGACAGACAATTGGACTTGAAAACATGTTATCACACAGCGTACACATTTCGAGAAGGAACTGTGCATTATATAACCTTTGGCAAACCGGAGGCACGCTGATGAAGCCTTATTATGCACCCACCCTCAGTGGTAAATATTGTGCTCTAGCAGCGACTGCTTTTCTCACACACGACGCTATTTTTGCACCTATTGTTGTGTTCAGGATACTACTTTTAATATATAAGGATACACTAGGCAGCCGATGGACAAGTTCTTGGGCTTCATCAGAGAGGTAAGGTTACTCTGTCCAAGCCTCATGTTTAAACGCTTTATTTTTGTGCTGAGTCAGGCCAGTAATGAAACACCGAAAACATCTTGGTACATTAGTTGAGCTTTGTGTTACAGTGGCTTAGCTCAAAAAGACCTGTCCCAAAAGGATATATAAAAACTTCATTAGAATAAGCAAAAATTATTAATTACTGCCTTACACCTGATTGTGAAATTGTATTCAACAATAATATTAACATATTGTTTATATTAACTCAAGGGCAATAATTTCTTCTTTTATTTATAAGTCAAATATTGCCGATATGAAGACTAAAAGCGTTCTTATGCTAGTATGCTTTTATAAGGCAGTAACGAAGAATTTATTCTCTGTTGGCTCAAGGTGATATAGTGTGACCATTTAGTGAAGCAAATTATTATATTGAATGTGAATCTAAATACATTTCGATGGTACTGAATAGTAATCTTTGGCTTAAATATAAAACATTCAATGATTGATTTATTTTCCAAGATTTGTTACAAAATGCCATTGGGTTTTTTGGGACCCTAATTGTCACCAGATTTTAAAATGTAGTATAGTATCTATACAAATTCAAGTGTGCTGTGTGGATATCCCGCTTTGTAGTAAGGATTCAGTTTAGAACAGTATCGGTACAGTCTATAAAATATTATCATAAATTAAATAACCATATTTATGCATTGGCTCATAGAACTGATATAATATACGTCACTGTCAGGTTCTGCAAACAATATGTAGTATCTGCTCGTGGTCTAAAGGATACTTCTATGAGACCTCTGCACAGTTGCTTCATATATTCATTTTTTATTTATTTATTTATTTGTGTATTTATTTTGGAAAATTTACCCTTTCAAACTTAAGTATTAGCATATTTACCCTGCTAGTAGTAAATGCAAGTATAGTGCATTTTATCTAATGTAGGCTTTTATACTGTGCATTTATTTATAATAGATTCATCTATATTCATTTTTGTTGTTTGCCTACTTTAGAGGACAATTAAAACTGCAAAAGCAAAGCTCATTCCCATTAGACACATGCAACATTTTATTCCGACATTGATCCCTGCTTAGAAATTGTTCCTTCCTTTCCCAGAATGAAATATATTAACATTTAGCGGAACGATAGATTTCTCATCACAAACTCAGTAACGAAGTATACAGCACTAACTTTAACAACACAAGTTTTTCTATGACATAGCCACAGGTGCAGTAACAGTGCTTATCGTCCGCTCTTACTTCATATGACACCACAGGCAGTGACACTGGTGATGCATTATATGAAATGTAATTTGGAAAGGAAGTTTGGGAAGGCCTAAGTTTAGGGTTCTTCCCTGACATTTGCCAGGAGAATTGAGGGAAACTTGGAGAAAAAGCTTTAAGGGAAGACGATCCTGGCAGGATTTGACCTGCTCGACTCCCGTTGACGAGTTCGCGAATTAAAAACATTGACTACCCTTGCCGGCTACAGCATGAATGATAATAGCTATACACAGGCTGATTTCTAAGTTGATGTGCATCAGTTATGCTAAGAGAAGTTGGCATGACTAACAACCAATTGATAAAACGAAAATTGTTACTGAGATGTATATGTGCCACATATATGCACAGAAGGGGTGGAGCGTAAAATGATACCATCACGAGCAATAAAAATGTAATGCTGTGCTGCTTCACATTTTCCTGCTCACTATCCGTGACTTCTTGTAGTTTATATGCTAGAACCTTCGAGAAATTTAACCTTTATTGTTTCTCAACAGCGGTGCACTTACAGAATATCTTGTGGCCTTGCTGAGTACCTGATATATCGTGTTATCATGTGGACGGTTGCCTTCCTTTTCTCTTTCATTACTTATGCTAACTTTGTGAGGGCTATAGAGGAAACAAATGCTAGTTCATCGCACATACTATACACAGGAACGAATGTGGGTGAAAATAGAATTGGTAAGTTAAAATATATTATATTTGTATAATGGGATGAACTTTTGTGGTAGAACCCTATGACTTACATTCGGTAAAACTTAGCAGGTATCTCTATAATTGTACCCTTAGTCTAAATGCAACATACTCGTAGAAGCATATACGGGTAAAACAATGTTACTTTCATTAAGGTAATGATAAATGTAATGCACATAATTTAAACCCTCACTAATACTTGGAATAGTAATAGAACTACTTGGATTGATGTAATTAAGTTCTAAATACTTGTTTACCACTGTAATTGGAGGATCTAAATTCAGGTTTGATCATTAAAAGGTTATATAGTTTAAGATCTAAGAATCCGTGTTTTTCGATACACATATGTAAACATTTATAAATAACATACTAGAGTTTTGCAGGTTTTAACGTCCAATATAACAACTTATGTGTACAGAGATTGTCTGAAATAAATTAGAATGCCTTTTTAAAATTTTTAGTAGTGTTTAATGCTTGTTCTTACTACACACGGCACCACAGAGTGGACACTAATGATAATGCAAAATAATGATTTGAGAAAGGAATTTTGGGAAAGAAACGTTCCAGGCCAAAGTACCTTCCCGGCATTTGCCAATATGGAATGAGGCTTAAATGAGCCCGGCGTCCACTTAGCTGAAAGCTACCTGACATTCGTCTTAGAAGATAAGGAAAACCCGTAAAAACCTCATCCAGGCAACTCCCCCATCTGAAATTCAAACTTAGGTCATCCAGGTTGGAAGGCAGACACGCAATCCTCAAAGCACAAAGACGGGCTGGACGTAATTGTAATTTCATTGTATTTCTCTGTTTCATGTAATGTATAATTCAAGAGAATAAAAGCGATTAAGATTGAAATAAAAGCGTTACCTATACAATGTCGTGTCTGTATCGTCTGAATAATTTCTTTCGTTACGCATTTCAGCATTCATATGTATGATTCTATAATTTTTGTTTCTGTGCATGGTACAAGAACGTAATTTTAAAGTAAAATGTGAGATGTGAAAACTTAAATTAGCTTTCTCACAAGGAAATATACAGCCTGCCAAATTCAATGCGGCGTCTCCTGGTTAAAATTAATAGTCTAACTGAAGACCGTAGCTTTATCCCTCTCAGATCTGGAGGATTTTGTGTTGAGTTTTGTATAGACAGGGTTTCTCCAGCTTCTCATCACACGACCTTCATTCCACTAAGTCTCCATAAGCCTCCATTCATTCTGCGAAATTTCTAACCAGACTCTTCAGAAAGGATAAAAATTGCTGGAACAGTTATTCGAGATGTTTTTGTTTAATAACCATTGTTATTAACAGGCTGACTGTGGAGTTCAGAAGCACTTTCTGACACTCGGAGTTCAGCTTACATAACGCTTTATGCGAGACTCGAGTCCACTGTTCCCTGTAATGAAATGCCCGTGAATAACGCCTTAACAAGCGTGACCGCAGAGAACAGCTGCAAAGCCGGCCTTGCAACCGGTGTCGCCGCAAGTGGTCCCGCGCAAAGAACAAAAAACAAAATTAAGTTGATTTCTTTTGTCTTCTGGAAAAGATGAAGCGAGCTCTTATAGAAAGAACTTTTATTTTTAATAACGTGTACTTATACTTTTAAATTTAATAATAATGTAGAATGGCGTGTAGTAAAGTAGTAGTAGTAAAAGGGACAAATTTCGAAAATAAGAATCACGTGTTCAAAAGAGCAAAGAAAAACTTAAACCGGGAGCAGTTTTTTAACTCGTAAAACGGTGCTTTCAAGGAGTTCTTCAGTCTAAATCTTGAAAGATTGATAATGAAAATGAAGGATGCTTAAATGACGACGCTGTAGAAGAATTGACTTCTCATCTGGTGGCTTATGTGAAAAAGAATTGTAATCCACCTGCTATCCCACACTCAGACAGATCTAATAGTAATAGTCACCGTCCAGATCCAGATACTTGGCACTATACATATCTTCCTCCATCATTGACGAAATTGTGCAAAAAGGCAGTGCTAAACCTATAACGTTTATCTACCCTTTAAACGAGAGCAGAACGGAATTTTCGTCTCATTTTACATAAGAACTTTATCCAATGGAGAGAAAAGATATCGGAAATGGCTCGCGTACTCAAAATATACTGAAAAGGAATTTTGTTTTGGTTGTAAGCTTTTGGCATCTCCTTCAAAATGTAGTATGCATATAATCTTTTAATTCCTTAAATCTAAAATAAAATAACAGCATAATAATGAATACTTTAATAAGAGTGTATCCTAAACAATAACTGTGAATCTTAACACATTTTGAATTTTAATTAATCGAAGAAGTTCCGATTATAAGTGGTTTATAAATATTTATTAATATGTATTAAGGTTTTCATAAATTCTGTGCATACTACATCATCAGGCTGCAGGACTGCTAGCAATATTTTGATATATGGATAATAATTGTAGAAGCCCCGCGGTGAAGATTCGCACATGGCCCCGCAATAGCTATGCAAGTTAACTGTTTTGCGGGTCAATCTGGTTGAAGCTCGCATGAATGGCCACTTGAAAATTACATTAGCCTAGTTGCAGATTCTCTATAGCCGTGCTCATCCCATTGCTGTATTGAAATGCATGTAAAATGCTACGAGGCTGGCGAGAGCTTACATGCAGCTCCACTTATGTTGCTTATTTGTTAAATATTTATTAAAATACAATCGGAAAACAATATCACTCCCGTCATCAATGCACTGTATCTCATAATACGCCTAATGGGGTTTATCACTAGGCAGAAATAGTACTGTTTTCCTTAGGAATACTTTGTCTTAAACCACAAATTAGTTAAAATTCGTTTTTTTCGCCGAAAATCCCATAAAACATCGATCCTTACATGAAAATGAAACCGATAACTCCGGATTAATTTATGAAACATAAGGGACAATTACAGGCAGGTTAGGTACGAGGTCTAGAAAACTAGTAGAGAAATCATCAGTTAGTGCATAGAATTTTATGGTTCGCATCGCATTAAGCGAATTGCTTTATTTTTTTTAATTTTTGGGGGGAGCTAGCATTTCATTTCCTGTCCTAACATGTGTGGAGGTACTTGCGGTTACGGTAAGTGGGACTCATTTCCGTCTATAACACTTGTATCAGCACGCATCACATAATAAGCAACTAGGTATTAAATAAAAATCAACACACTAAAATAAACAACTAAATATTAAATAGACTTACATATACAGAGTGCCTTCGTTTTATGCCAAGGCCACGGATCGTGCGAATGCGTGCTCCCCACACAGGCTACTACACTGCGCTACTTACTCATGAGTGTTAGTAACATATATGTATTGAGTACTAACCTTTTTATAAGTGTTGTTAAAAGTGGTGTTCATCTGCACGAAGACATTCTTTACATCGTCGGATGAAATTACCATTCACACACATAAGTTCTTCTTGCGTAATGTTCATAATTTCTGTTTTTATATTGTCCTTAAGTTCGTCTATGGTGTGGGGATTGTTACTATAAACTTTATTTTTTAGCGTTTAGCAATCCCGTTCTAAATTTATTAACCAAATACCTCACAGTGTCCATACCCGGAACTGGATAACCAGCAAATTGCTCTTGAAGTTATCTACACACCTGTCTACATGCTTGAGTTTTCACGTAAAAAAAAGTGTGAATTTATTGACAGGCATTTCCGTGGACTAATAAGGGAACAAAATTCCTAGGGAAATCACACACAACACACGTATTGTTGAAATACTTCTCAACACGAAGACAAAGCAGCGACTGAGACAGCCCAGCTTATAAACGTACTCTTGACATGTCCAACGCCGCTGCTGCGCAGTGGCATAATATCGAGGTTACTGTCAACTCGGCCGATACGCATATAAGGCGGTTGTGGCCTTGGCATAAAATGAAGGTACTGTATACAACTGAAATTATTATGTCACGTAATAGATTATAAGAAATATTTTCTCCTGGGAACCAGGGAATAGAAGGTTTGTCCGGACGGATACAGAGTACCTTACTTAACTACAAACGCAGTATTGGTTATGGTTTAACCGTACCATAAAATACTCCCTCCAAGGCGAATATGCCTCCCAAAGGACGGAAACGAAACATTTTGTAACGAATATGTACACCCAAGACAAAATATGAGCAGACTCTCGAAGCGTATATTTGTCTTAAGTCCCAATCGTTTCCGCGGCCGCTTCACAGTGGTGTCTCGGGAAGCGTGTCATTAACCTCCTTCTATTGCCAGCTTTCATACTGAGTCTCAACTAGTGAATATACGCTGGCAGCCGAGTGGTTATAAGCTGGTACGTAGTAATGAGGCCTAACGAGGTTTGTATCTCCAATATAATTTATTTTTTCGGAAAAACGCAATGTTTATTACGCATATTATAATTCCCAATTGCTAAGGCGTATTTGATTTCGAGGCATTTATACTCACACATAAAAACTGAAACACTCTTATTTTCGTTTTCAAACTAAATAAGAAATAAGTAAATATTATAGTCCAAAATGAAAAAGCAAATAAAAATAGAAATTCACTTCATTTTGAGTGTTTAACCCTCTACTTCTATTACTGCCGTCATTCTATGGTACATGGATGATCAAATGCATAGTTAAATTTTCACGAGAGGATACTTCCCCCGAAGCACCCTGTATTTCATTTCAACAAATATATTTGTCTTGCAGGCCATTTAAACTCTAAAACTTTCTTCACCTCTGCCCACACATTATCAATAGCATCCAAATCTAGTGAGGAAGAAGGCCTGTCAATCACAGATATCTTTTGCGAGAACCAGTGTGAAACCTGATGACCTGTGTGGAAAGGGTGGTTATCCTGTGGAAGTATGTTTTCAAGGATTGCTTTATACTGCTGGATATATTTTCATAAGCCATAAAGCTGCCACAACACACCTACTATCGCATGACATCCAAATTCAACGTGACACACACGACCTTGGCGATCCATTTGTGCCACGTATTTTACGTCGTAACGTTTTCCTCTGGGGCGGTAGACAATTGCGTCTCCTCTTTTTAGATGAAAATGTCACCTCGTCTGTGAATATAACCCTATTTCAGTTATGCTTGACATTTTCTTCTGCAAATGCGAGGCAATATAATCTGTGATCGTCTGTCAGATGTTGCTTCTTAGCTACCGATCGAGCAAAGAGCCCTGCTGTAATCAAACGACGCAAGGCTGTGCGGTTCGACCAAGGGAAATTAGAATTACTTCTAATTGTAGAACACTTGCTGGAAGGGATAGTTATCTGCCTCTTCTTAAAGTGCAATGTCCTGCTGAGGAGTGGAACAACGTTTTCGACCAGAACGAGGTCGTCGACGGACAATCTCTTCCCTGAAAAACCACATCCACCGCGTAGCTTATCTATAGACACTTCAAGTGTTCTTGTAGCCTGCGACACAGGGTATCCAGCAACATTCACTAACGTAAGGGGAGATCTCCTCGTAGCTTCTTCTTTATATGTGCGTTCAGCTATAGCAAAAGTCAGTATGATGCAAAACTCTTAGGCTATAAAGTGCCCGCGCATAATCACGCCAGCGCCATTCATAACTAAAGAAGGAAACAAAGAGTTTGCGCATCCAATATTAAGTCAATTACATATTTGGTTTAGATTTTCACTTTAGAATTCTTACTAATATGGAACTTATTTTGAAAGACGAAAAGATAGTTTGTTTGTGTTTTTATACATGAATGTCTTAAACTTAATCGACACCGTATGCATAGAAAGCATGTGGCATTGCCATATATTTAACAATTTTAAATTTAAATAATAAAAAAAGCATACGCCAAATATTCGAAACCAGGTTGTTCCACTTACAACGCATATGCGTTTTACCGCTCTGCTACCATATACAATCAAACTGAAAGCAACCTTCCTACTTATCGCATGGCTTTGAAATGAACGCAGGGTGGTACTAAATCGTGTACTGTGAACGCAGCATCAGCGAAAGCTTCCGACGTTGTTGCAATCGAACTCTCCTCTTTGGCTGTTGCTCATTTAGTTTGTCTCAGGCTATTCGTGACATCGAAAATAGGCGAGCAGCTTATTTTTGAAGCAGATGATACGTGCATTAGCATAAATTAGTTACAGGGCGAAGAAAGCCTTCTTCTACATGCAAATGCTCTCAACGATATTCTTCCCAAATGTGAGGAAATAAATAACCAATCAGGAGCAACGGAAATGCCACAGGACTTGTACGAAACTAAAATTAAACAGGAGTGGGAGAAATTACTAACATGGCAACAAATCAAATTTACAAGAAAGGACACTCTGAACATACAAGGTGGAGTCCAAACGTACACGAAAGACACTCCGAATATGCACTTGTTTGGGATAAGTGGCGCATGTGCCTTCCGCTGCCGAACTTGTGCAAAGAGAGAATCGACCACACTTAAACACTCGAACACACTTAAATACACAGCACAATTAGAGACAAAAATGTCGTCCTAGTGGAAGTAATGACTGCTCACATAACTAAGCAATTAGGGACTAAATTGTCCTCACAGAAGAAGAGATTGAGCCACAGCTCAACAGTCAGGAACGAGCATTTTCTGAGAGAAAGCGAGTTGAGAGCAGCTCAAAACACAGTTAAACAATGTCATGAGCGAGGTTAAGCAGACTCAAAGTGCTCTGAAAAGGGAAATAAGTGCAATGAGACATGAATTTAGGTTCACTCAGGCAGAGGTAGGGCAGATTAGGCAGGAATTTAATGAAGAAATTGGTAGTATAAGATGCACAGTGTTTGAGACAATGAATAGTGTAGCTGATAAGATAAGAGATGAGACGAGAGCTGCTTTTGTCACGACTGAGGAAAAGCAGTGCTCATTTGAGACAGGTGTGCCTGTCAAATTAGAAGGCATGAATAGAATAATGGAGGAAGTGCGAGATTCGCAAACAGCGAACATAATAGATTAAGGGAAAAAATAACACAGGTGGTTGCCATCCAAGGTAACACTCTCCAAGCCAAGGCTAGAGAGATCGCAATTACCGAGGCACGGGAAGCGATTGAGCACATCCATATAGGTGCCGCACAAAGCGATGCTTTTACACTTCCCGTAGTCTCATGTAGTGGAGTAAGCGTTGAGGGAAAGGCGAGTGATCCCGTGAACGCCCCTTTGTCGTCCCCTCAAGTAAACTACAGTTTGCCTAATACACCCGAGGCACAACCGTAGTTACCAATTCCTACACAATTTTTAACAAACTCCCTGTACCGAAGTTCGATAGTGTGAAGCAATTTATAAATGACATAGAGTCGTATTTTAGTTTAAGGGGATAACCAGTAACTATCGAATGGTCCTAGTTAAATGGAGCCTTGTAGGGTCTTACTTAAGCTGGTTTAGATTGACATTAGGCGTCTTGGCCCTACGAACATTTCAGGGTTGACTTTCTCCAAACGCATTGGAGCGGAAGCGCTCAATGCAGTCAGGAGCCAAATAAGGGAAGTAGCAGAAGGGAAGCCGTGAGTCAATGACCGACTATTTCTTGCGCCTAAGTCAGTTGAGTAAATTATTGGAATCGCGTATACCTGAACAGAAATTTATTTCATTAATTATGTCACATTACCCAGACGTGATATGCAATCACTTGGTGGTAACCAGACCGCCGACGCTTAGCGAGGCTATAGAGTTACTTGCAGCCCTGCAGGGTCACGGACCACAAGTTGCGGAACAAAGAGCGTGGAAAAGAGTAGATAGCCTTCCCCAGATGCAACAAAGAAAGGATGGGATGAGGGCACAACAACCTCTAAACAGGCACGAAAACGCGGGTCAATCAACTGATCAAGTTATAACCGACCATATTATCGCAGTCCGGAAACGACGTACGGTCAGAGAAACAAACCAGACCGTTCAGAACCCTAATCGGATGAACTGGGATCACCCCATACAATTACCTTCGCCAGACGAGGCAACGCGGGTAGAAATAACCTACGCAAAAATAGTCAGAATCAATGAAATAGACCCGATACACACCTAGAAGTTACCTTCAGGGAAGAGTGCTTGATGGCGATTGGTCTGACATACAAAATGGCGCTGGGAGCCCCATACCACGTGGGCATGAACAGATACACCCAATTTCACCTAACAACACTAATATTGAAGAAGAACACGTAAGTCCCGGATCCAGCGTGAGCTAGATGGCGCAACAGCAACCACGAATGGGAGGCTAAACCCAGAAAGAAGGACGTTTCCGCCTACCTTCCCGAAAGATGAGTTTCGCACCTCACATTTCGCCGGGAACGCACGGGAAAATTGTAACAGAATAAGAGTAGGCACAACCTTAAGTAGAATCGACGAAGGCCCGAGCGCACGAGGAAGTCAAATTCCCATATTTAGTGACGTAGCTTTGACACAAGAGATGGTGGAAGCTCCTAGGATAACAGGCAAAATTGCAGGGGAAAACTCTAATATGATTTTGGATGCCGAGTGAACAGTAACAGTTTGCAGCGAACACTAATTAAACCACTTACAGCAAATGAATATGAAGCGGCAAAATCTCCCAGTTAGAAATGTCGTTTGCAGTAGTGCGATTGGAAAAGCCAAACCATAAGTTTCTCAACAGGTGTTAATAACGGCAAATGTCAGTAGCTATATTGGAATTCGTGTGTTTTATCGTAAAATGCCTCGTTACCTATATTATTATTGGAAGCGAGTTATTGAACATCCTGTGTGCGCTAGTTCATTGTTAGAAATCACAATTAGCGTTCAATATATCTGGATTAGTAACAACTATACCCTTCACTTCTGAGGTACAGGCAGAGAGCATGAAATTGACGGAAGACGAGAGGCTATTGCAAAACGAGTTGTTTGTCGAACTGTTAAATATGAAAGATTGGGCGGAAGTAATTAGACTAATCGTACAACACGTACGAGTATAGTGATCTGTAAGCGGATCAGCTAGTGACTACGTAAACATAAACACGGTCACAAGACTAGAGATTTGTGTAGGAAGAGGGAAAAAGACAGAGAAGCCTGAAACGGTGTGTCTCGACCTACCTGAAGAAGGGTACGGGTCATTCACCAGCCGAGTGAGGGAAAATATTATACAGCTGACGCACTTGAATGGCCCACGGAGGGAAGGGATATATATATATATAATATTAATAAAACACAGGAAATTTTCACAAAAACACGACTATACAACTTCCAGTATAAGTTTTAAACAGCAGTCATGCCGCTATTATGCCATAAATTTCGTATGGTACCGTTAGATCTAAAATAGGCGCTAAATGACAAAATTAACTATATGTTAGAGGACGGAATAATACAGGTATCTAACATCCTTACGTCCAACCCCTATGTATAATGCAGAATAAGAACGGAATCGCAAGGTTGACAATTGACGCACATGAACTCAATCAGTATATAACGCCAGATAAGGTGAATACGGAGAATATAGAACAAATTCTCGCTGGCATTAGCAGACAGCGATGGTTTATGCGACTAGGTCTGAAAATCTCGTACCTTGAAATAGTTACAACCGCGCTTACGAAAATACACTAGCTTCATCACGGGGGTGAAATTTATGGCTTTTTCAGATATCCCTTCGGTGTAAGCGTATCGTGTAATGGATTTTTACGCACAATGGACACCGTATTAGGTACCCAAACCGAGGGAAACGTCTCACATTTCGTCGATGATTTATTGATTCACGAACTTGAAATAGATGAACACCTAGATCATCTCGATGCATTTTTAGGAAGATTGCGGGAATACGTTATGAATCTAAACAGGAATAAATGTACACTTTTTGCATCTGCTATAAAATTTTTAGGATATGTAATTTTCAGTGAAAATGTATCACCAAATGAAGAGCACATTGAAGCTGTGTTAAGGATACCGCGTCCCCAGAGTATTTAGCAAATGAAGGAATTTTTAGACGTACTTGATTAAAAAAAGCCTTTTTATTAAACTACGCGAAAGAAACCACACCACTAAGGCCCTTGATCAAAAATACAAGATGGCGATGATCGGAATTCGAGGAGCGCGCTTTCCAGCATGAAACGGCTGTTTAGTAATTCAGTACTATTAACATGCCCTACGATAAAACCGTATTTATAATTTACACAGACGCATCAATGGTGGCATACGGGTGCATATTGGCGCAAGATTCCAAGATGGCGAACTGTGCATCATAGCCACCACATCAAAATCGCTAAATAGAGCAGAGCGCAACACTAGCGTGTGCGAGCAAGAGATAGGGGCAATATTCTTTGCGATACAGCAGTTTCAGTATTATATATACAATAAGTCAACAATAGTATATGCCACCATGTGAGTTTGGCTTTCATCAAAAACACTGGCGTATAACGTAGAAATCGATCATATTCCGGGCAGCAGTAACATTTTAGTGACCTGTTATCAAGAGCTAAAGTAGAAAAAACCTCATGGAGACGATAGGGTACACGCAGAGGGATATCAGTGTCTTGAAACTGAATCTAAGCCTTAATGGTTGGGTGTCAGTAGGTTATTAAGGAGAAAGCGAGGCCACTGTTTTGCAATTATATGGGAAAGGATAGGAAAAACGAGGGTGGATGACAGGTTGAAAGAGCCTTCAAGGAGGAAAATGCGTTTATATGGGCGAGATAGGGAATACGAGGAGACGCTAGGCTAGACAGTGGTAGGAGGGGGAGTGCGCTTTATATGAGACAGATAGGGAATACGTGGAGAGGTGCTAGGCTAGACAGAGGCTGAGTAAAGTATGGTTTATATGAGCGGTATAGGAAAACGATGAGAGGTCTTAGACTAGACAGGGCTTGAAACGTAGTGCATGGTTTATATGAGAGATATAGGAAAACGAGGAAAGGTGTTAGGCTAGACAGAGGTCGAGGAGTAGAGTATGGTTTATATGAGAAGTATAGGAAAACGAGGAGAGGTATTAGGTTAGGAGAATTGAGTATGTGTTTATAAAGAGAGACGAGAAAACGGAGAGAGATCCTATGCTAGGATAGACAGGTGTTAAAGTTAGGTTAGATAGGAAACCAAGGAGTGATACTCAGCTAGAGGGGGCAGGAGCGAATGCGCTTTATGAGAGGTAGGGGATACGGCGAGTGGTGTTAGGCTACACAGAGGTTGAGAGTAGAGTATGCGTTTATATGTATGAGAAGTATAGAACAGGAGGAGGGGTGTTAGGCTAGACAGAGGTTGAGGAGTAGAGTATAGTTTATATGAGGGTATAGGAAAACGCGGAGAGGTGTTAGGCTAGACAGAGGTCGAGGAGTAGAGTATGGTTTATATGAGAGGTACAGGGAAACGAGGAGAGGAGTTAGGCTAGGCAGAAGTCGAGGAGTAGAGTATGGTTTATATGAGAGGTATAGGGAAACGAGGAGAGTCGGTAGGCTAGACAGATAGTTAAGCAGTAGGAATATGGACTTATATACAGGAGAGATAGGGAATAGGAGGGGAGGTGCTAGACCTTGAAAGCGACTTAGACGTGAACTTCGCGGAAAACTGTTTCATGTCAATGTTCTAGACATGCCAATCACGTAACCTATTCAGGGAAAAAGATGACCCATAAAGGGAAAAATGTGACCAGCAAAGGGAAAAAGGTGACCAGCAAAGGGAAAAAGGTGAACAGCAAAGGGAAAAAGGTGACCAGCAAAGGGAAAAGGTGACCAGCAAAGGGAAAAAGGTGACCAGCAAAGGGAAAAAGGTGACCAGCAAAGAGAAAAAGGTGACCAGACAAGGGAAAAAGCTGACCAGCAATGGGAGAAAGGTGACCAGCATAGGGAAAAAGGTGACCAGCAAAGGGGACAAGGTGACCAGCAAAGGGAAAAAGGTGAGAAGCAAACGGAAAAAGGTGACCAGCAAAGCGAAAAAGGTGACCAGCAAAGGGAAAAAGGTGACCTATAAAGGGAAAAAGGTGACCAGAAAAGGGAAAAAGGTGACCAGTAAAGGGAAAAATGTGACCAGCAAAGGGAAAAAGGTTACAAGCAACGGGAAAAATGTGACCAGCAAAGGGAAAAAGGTGACCGCAAAGGGAAAAAGGTGACCAGCAAAGGGAAAATAGGTGACCAGCAAAGGGAAAAAGGTGACCCACAAAGGGAAAAAGGTGACCAGCAAAGGGAAAAAGGTGACCAGCAAAGGGGAAAAGGTGACCAGCAAAGGGAAAAAGGGGACCAGCAAAGGGAAAAAGGGTGGCCAGCAAAGGGAAAAAGGTGACCCACTCAGGGGAAAAAGCTGACCCAAAAAGGGAAAAGGGTAGGGGAAGGGTGACCCTCTCACGGGAAAAGCTAACCCACTCACACTAACAGGTAAGTAATTCAGTTAGTATCACAGAGTAGGACAGATCCCGGGAAGCGGATATAGCATAGTTCCGTATGATGTTACAGGTAATTCACATAGTATCGTGGGTATTTAGGATAATTCAAGTATCATAGGTGTTTAGAGTCACTCAGCTAGTATCACAGGAGGCAAGATTCCAGGGGCCAGGACGTATCATAGCTGCATATTTTTCACAGGCAATTCAGCTAATATCGGGGGTATTTAAGCTAATTCAGCTAGTATTACAAGAGGCTGACTGCATCATAGCTGTGTATGATTTCACAGTTAATTCAGTTAGTATCGTAGGTATTTAGGCTAATTCATCTAGTATCACAGGAGGATAGATTTCAGGGGTTGGGTATAGCATAGTTTCGTATTTCACAGGTATTTCAGCTAGTATCGTAGGTATTTAGCATAATTCAAGTATCATAGGTGTTTAGAGTAATTAAGCTAGCACTACAGGAGGGTAGGTTCCAGGGGTCGGTTATAACGTAGTTTCGTATTTCACAGATAGTTGAGGTAATATCGTAAGTATTTATGTAATCAGTATAGTTTCGCAGATACTCGTGATAATTTCGATCAGAGATTTGTATTACAGTTATTTAAGGTAATTTAAGTTGTATCAATGGTATTTGAGTCATTTTAACGGGTAATTCAGATAGTATCACAGGTGCTCGTGCTAATTTAGAGCAGGAATTCGTATCAGAGCTAGTTAAGGTAATTTCACATGATTCGGGTAGTATCACAGGTATTTAAGCCATAGCAGCAGCAGCCTCATTACATAACAGCTGTAGCAGAAACAGCGGCAAATCCAACAACTGTAGATTCAGCATCCTCAGCAACAGGAACCATCACAACAGCAAATACGACAGATGTAGTAGCAGATACAGCATCTATAGCAACAGCAGCTACAATGATAGCAGCAATAGATCCTCCAGCTACAGAAACATCACCCGCAGCCTGCACAACAACCGGTTACATAACAGCTGTAGCAGCCGCAGTCATCACGGCAGCTGTAACATCGAATACGAGAGCTGTAGTAGTAGATACAAGGTTGTAACATCAGCTACAAAAATAACACCATCAGATCAGGTAGCTGCAGCAGCATTAGACACAGTCAGCACAATAGCTGTAGCAGAAGCAAATACAGCAGCTATCGCAGCAGATACAGAGACTGTACAACGATGACTAGCAGATCCTACAGCAGCAGCGTCTGCTACAACAATAGCAAAAGCAGTCGCATTACATAACAGCTGTAGATTCAGTGTCCTCAGCAACAGCAAGCATCACAACAACAGCAACAGCAAATACGACAGATGTAGTAGCAGATACAGCATCTATAGCAACAGCATCTACAACGATAGCAGCAATAGATCCTGCAGCTACAGAAACATCAGCCGCAGCCTGCACAATAGCCGTAACAGAAGCAAATACAACAGCTACCGTAGCAGATACATCAGCTGTACAGCAATAGATGTAACAGATCTTACAGCTGTAGCAACATCTGCTACAATAATAACAGAGACAACCGGTTTGTTCAGCAACAGCAAATACGGCAGATGTAGTAACAGATACAGCATCTATAGCAACAGCAGCCACAATGATAGCAGCAATAGATCCTACAGCTACAGAAACATCAGTCGCAGCCTGCACAATAGCCGTAGCAGAAGCAAATACAACAGCTACCGTAGCAGATACAGCAGCTGTACAACAATAGATGGAACAGATCTTACAGCTGTAGCAACTTCTGCTACAATAATAACAGCAACAACAACCAGTTACATAACAGCTGTAGCAGCTGCAGCTAATCTAACAGCTATAGATTTAGCACTCTAAGCAATAGCAAGCATCACAGCAATGATATTCCAGCTGTAGATTCACCCACCACAGCAACAGCAGTCATCAAATACGAGAGCTGTAGTAGTAGATACAATGCTGTAACATCGACTACAACTATAACAGAAATAGATCCTGCAGCTGTAGCAGCATTAGACACAGTCAGCACAATAGCTGTAGCAGAAGGAAATACAGCAGCTTTCGTAGCAGATACAGAGCCTGTACAACAATAGCTGTAACAGATCCTACATCTATAGCATCTGCTACAACAATAACAGCAGCAGTTGCATTACATAACAGCTGTAGCAGCAGCAACAGCAAACATCACAACAACAGCAAATACTACAGATGTAGTAACAGATACAACATCTATAGCAACAGCAGCTACAATGATAGCAGGCAATAGATCCTCCAGCTACAGAAACATCACCCGCAGCCTGCACAATAGCTGTAACAGAAGCAAATACAATAGCTACCGTAGCAGATACAGCAGCTGTACGACAATGGATGTAACAGATCTTACAGCTGTAGTAACATCTGCTACAATAACAGCAGCGACAAACACCAGTTACATAACAGCTGTAGGAGCAGCAGCTAATCCAGCAGCTATAGATTTAGCACTCTTAGCAATAGCAAGCATCACAGCCAAGATATTCCAGCTGTAGCTTCATACACCACAGCAACAGCAGTCATCACTCCTGCTGTAACATCAAATATGAGAGCTGAAGTAGTAGATACAACACTGTAACATCAGCTACAGCAATAACAGTATCAGATCAGGTAGCTGTAACAGCATTAGACATAGTCAGCACAATAGCTATAGCAGAAGCAAATACAGCAGCTATCGTAGCAGATACAGAGACTGTACAGCAATAGCTGTAACAGACCCCACAGCTGTAGCAGTATCTGCTATAACAATAGCAGCAGTCGCATTACATAACAACAGCAGCAGCAGCTAGAGATTTAGCAGTGTTAGCAATAGTAAGCATCACAGCAATGATATTCCAGCTGTAGATTCACCTACCACAGCAGCAGCAGTCATCACAACAACATCGACAGTAAATACGACAGATGTAGTAGCAGATACAGCATCTATAGCAACAGCAGCTACAACGATAGCAGCAATAGATCCTGCAGCTGTAGCAGCATTAGACAAAATCAGCACAATAGCTGTAGCAAAAGCAATAGCAATGACTATCGTAGCAGATACAGCAGCTGTACAACAATAGATGCAACAGATCCTACAGCTGTAGCAACATCTGATACAATAATAGCAGCGACAACAGCCGTTACATTACAGCTGTAGCAGCAGCAGCTAATCCATTTTTTGTTCAAATGTAGCAGCTTTATCAGTTAAATCATTGCTTCATTAAACAAGAATTGTAAGGGTCGACGTCTCTTCTCTTTATATAGGCCTGAGACTAACACTAGTATTTGCTCCTAATGACAATGGTTACCGCCTCCCCTTCCATCTTCTCCTTTCTTCACCATTTGTCTGCTATGTGAATACACAGCACATGAGTAAACTTTAGTTTTTAACATTGTAGACTCGCGGAGATCATCAAAGGGATTCAATGTAATTTTATTCACTTGCACATTAGTAGCAGCGTGCTTTCATGATAAGATTAGATTCATAGGCGTTCTGATGATTTCACAGGTTTTAAGACAATCAGTATAACTCTCAAATGTAAAGTACTGCTTAATAGCACTACGTTTATACCCTTAATCTTTTTTACCATTGAGCCGTGGATATCTAAGGCACACATCTTAGCTCGTAGTCCGACAAAGCGCTGGATGATTTTACCATTAGCCTCATCTTTAGATTTCCCAAGCACTTTGTTTAGAGCTGAATAGCATATATAGTTGACAGGGTAATCAGCTGTATCTAGATGCTCAAGTAAACGTAACTTGTCCTGGTACACATCTCCAGTTGTTACACGATGAAGAATGAATAAGTATCCATTTACATAAGCTTCAGGTTTCCAGCTCCATAATATGGTAACAGCACATCATAATGATGGTAATACATTGTCTCGGAGATGTCCAACACAGTCATACCAATGTATATAGGCTTATCGAGAGGCCATAAGTACAACAGCTAGAATAGCAGCATATATTGTCCTATCGATAAACGCAGGCTTGACGATCAGCTTCTCTAGAGTCTTCTCATTTATCACCAGTCGTATATCCATACGATTAGGCAGATTCTCCATAGTTTTTCCAAACATGACGTTGTTAAAGAGCTGTAGACGTCCTTCTCGAAATCATTTGCAGCTTATTGTAGTAGCCTGTTGTTAAATTCCACATAAGGTTTTAACCACTGTGACTGTTGGAATTGCAGCACACGATGGATTTTTTTAGTTGTAACCCATGATTAAGAGCTTGCTTCAAAGCCATGTAATGTACTACATACTTCTTTCGAGGTCCAAGACGAGGTATCAGTTTCTTTGTATATGATTTCAATGGTTTCGTACACTCAGGCAGGAAAGGAAGATCGTTAAGTTCTATAGGATGCTCGATGTCTATGACGTCACACCCAGAGACAGGATGTCTGGCAGTATCAAACACGTTTAAACTCGTCTCGTAGCTACCTGTATATGCTGTCACACCAACAAGAGAAGTATTCCCACACGCTCATTCAGTCAGATGTTCCATTCAAAGCCTACCACCACCCATTACACCAAAGCTAGCACAATCTCAAAGGCTTAAAAGGTAACGTAGAAGATTTTCTCCCTTGTTTAGTTGAATGTATGTATATACTACATTATTTCACGTTTTCATTCCCTTTTCAATTCTTCCTTTCCATCTTCCCACAGAAAAACCATTACATTTCACTACAATCACGAGCAAAGCAATTTTTCCAGAGTTACAGAAATTCTAAGCTTCTGGAATCGAACTCGGTAATACTTTTAATAAATGTGTTTTTAGTAATTTAGCTTCCCCGCATCAGCATCTACCATTTAATCTTTACTCGAACCTGATAGGATTCCTAGGGTTAAAGATATATGAAATCACCCTTCGGGATTCGATCCGAGTACTTTAAAGTAGTTATTGTCATGAAAACGATATTTAGGGACTAAATACTCTGTTTACTTTATACTTAACGTGTCTATCTAAATTAAATTACGAGTTATTAAATTTGCAAGTAAATTCCATTGAATCAGTATTCGAACCCAGAACACCAGGAACAAAATTATTTATAATATTAGTCTGACATGTTAAACAAAGCTGTATGCAGTTATGGTATCAACCTAAGTGACATATCCTAGAGTATAGAGGAAAATTATGAAAACCATTAAAAGAGCGGAATTCGAACTAAAGACAACTGATTGCCATTTATATACAGCATTGATTATCCATCATAAGAACTATCAATCATGCTTTGGTCCACCCCTCTACCTTTCTTAGTTTCCGAGAAAATGGTGATTTAAACATCAAGGATCAAACCAAGAACATCAGGTACCTAAATATACCTTTACAAGAAGCTACCTAATGATATAAATGTAATAACGTTTATTTGGCGTCTTAATCTTAATTAGTCTCTGAGTTATTAGAAGATGAATTTGTAATCACTCCTAGGATTCGAACCCAGGCATCCCGGCCAACTCGGAATAATATCCTAAGGACGCGGCGGATTCCAAAGAATTGATTACTTTTTATCATATTGTTCTATCTCTTTTCATTCAGGAGATATAAGCGATTAATCAGTAGTATAGATTTGGGGGTGGGGCTAATTACTGGGGGTGGGGTTAATTAAAATATTAATTGCAGATTCATGCATATAAAGTGCGCCAGAACCGCTGGTGTGGACCAAAGCATGATTGATAGCTCTTATGATGGATAATCAATGCTGTATATAATTGACAATCAGTTGTCTTTAGTTCAAATCCCGCTCTTTTAATGATTTTCTTAATTTTCCTCTATACTCTAGGATATGTCACTTAGGTTGATAGCATAACTGCATACAGCTTTGTTTAACATGTATATACATACATTTAACTAAACAAGGGAGAAAATCTTCTACGTTGCCTTTTAAGTTTTTGAGATTGTGCTAGCTTTGGTGTAATGGGTGGTGGTAGGCTTTGAATGGAACATCTGACTGAATGAGCGTGTGGGAATACTTCTCTTGTTGCTGTGACAGCATATACAGGTAGTTACGAGACGAGTTTAAACGTGTTTGATACTGCCAGACATCCTGTCTCTGGGTGTGACGTCATAGACATCGAGCATCCTATAGAACTTAACGATCTACCTTTTCTGCCTGAGTGTACGAAACCATTGAAATCATATACAAAGAAACTGATACCTCGTCTTGGACCTCGAAAGAAGTATGTAGTACATTACATGGCTTTGAAGCAAGCTCTTAATCATGGGTTACGACTAAAAAAATCCATCGTGTGCTGCAATTCCAACAGTCACAGTGGTTAAAACCTTATGTGGAATTTAACAACAGGCTACTACAATAAGCTGCAAATGATTTCGAGAAGGACGTCTACAGCTCTTTAACAACGTCATGTTTGGAAAAACTATGGAGAATCTGCCTAATCGTATGGACATACGACTGGTGATAAATGAGAAGACTCTAGAGAAGCTGATCGTCAAGCCTACGTTTATCGATAGGACAATATATGCTGCTATTCTAGCTGTTGTACTTATGGCCTCTCGACAAGCCTATATACATTGGTATGACTGTGTTGGACATCTCCGAGACAATGTATTACCATCATTATGATGTGCTGTTACCATATTATGGAGCTGGAAACCTGAAGCTTATGTACATGGATACTTATTCATTCATTCATCGTGTAACAACTGGAGATGTGTACCAGGACAAGTTACGTTTACTTGAGCATCTGGATACAGCTGATTACCCTGTCAACTATATATGCTATTCAGCTCTAAACAAAGTGCTTGGGAAATCTAAAGATGAGGCTAATGGTAAAATCATCCAGCGCTTTGTCGGACTACGAGCTAAGATGTGTGCCTTAGATATCCACGGCTCAATGGTAAAAAAGATTAAGGGTATAAACGTAGTGCTATTAAGCAGTACTTTACATTTGAGAGTTATACTGATTGTCTTAAAACCTGTGAAATCATCAGAACGCCTATGAATCTAATCTTATCATGAAAGCACGCTGCTACTAATGTGCAAGTGAATAAAATTACATTTAATCCCTTTGATGATCTCCGCGAGTCTACAATGTTAAAAAATTAAAGTTTACTCATGTGCTGTGTATTCACATAGCAGACAAATGGTGAAGAAAGGAGAAGATGGAAGGGGAGGCGGTAACCATTGTCATTAGGAGCAAATACTAGTGTTAGTCTCAGGCCTATATAAAGAGAAGAGACGTCCACCCTTACAATCCTTGTTTAGTGAAGCAATGATTTAACTGATAAAGCTGCTACATTTGAACAAAAAATGGATTAGCTGCTGCTGCTACAGCTGTAGTGTAACGGTTGTTGTCGCTGCTATTATTGTATCAAATGTTGCTACAGCTGTAGGATCTCTTACATCTATTGTTGTACAGCTGCTGTATCTGCTACGATAGTCATTGTTATTGCTTTTGCTACAGCTATTGTGCTGACTGTCTAATGCTGCTACAGCTGCAGAATCTATTGCTGCTATCGTTGTAGCTGCTGTTGCTATAGATGCTGTATCTGCTACTACATCTGTCGTATTTACTGTCGATGTTGTTGTGATGACTGCTCTTGCTGTGGTAGGTGAATATACAGCTGGAATATCATTGCTGTGATGCTTGCTATTGCTAACACTGCTAAATCCCTAGCTGCTGCTGCAGTTGCTATGTAATGCGACTGCTGCTATTGTTATAGCAGATGCTGCTACAGCTGTGGGGTCTGTTACAGCTATTGTTGTACAGTCCCTGTATCTTCTACGATCCTGCTGTATATGCTTCTGCTATAGCTATTGTGCTGACTGTGTCTAATGCTGTTACAGCTACCTGATCTGATACTGTTATTGCTGTAGCTGATGTTACAGTGTTGTATCTACTACTTCAGCTCTCATATTTGATGTTACAGCTGGAGTGATGACTGCTGTTGCTGTGGTGGGTGAAGCTACAGCTGGAATATCTTTGCTGTGATGCTTGCTATTGCTAAGAGTGCTAAATCTATAGCTGCTGGATTAGCTGCTGCTCCTACAGCTGTTATGTAATTGGTGTTTGTCGCTGCTGTTATTGTAGCAGATGTTACTACAGCTGTAAGATCTGTTACATCTATTGTCGTACAGCTGCTGTATCTGCTACGGTAGCTATTGTATTTGCTTCTGTTACAGCTATTGTGCAGGCTGCGGGTGATGTTTCTGTAGCTGCAGGATCTATTGCCTGCTATCATTGTAGCTGCTGTTGCTATAGATGTTGTATCTGTTACTACATCTATGGTATTTGCTGTTGTTGTGATGTTTGCTGTTGCTGCTGCTACAGCTGTTATGTAATGCAACTGTTGCTGTTATTGTTGTAGGAGATGCTATAGATGTGGGATCTGTTACAGCTATTGTTGTACAGGCTCTGTATCTGCTACGAAAGCTGCTGTATTTCCTTCTGCTACAGCTATTGTGCTGACTGTGTCTAATGCTGCTACAGCTGCAGGATCTATTTCTGTTATAGTTGTAGTCGATGTTACAGCATTGTATCTACTACTACAGCTCTCGTATTTGATGACTGCTGTTGCTGTGGTGGGTGAATCTACAGCTGGAATATCATTGCTGTGATGCTTGCTATTGCTTAGAGTGCTAAATCTATAGCTGTTAGATTAGCTGCTGCTGCTGCTACAGCTGTTATGTAACTGGTTGTTGTTGCTGTTATTATTGTAGCAGAAGTTGCTACAGCTGTAAGATCTGTTCCATCTATTGTTGTACAGCTGCTGTATCTGCTACGGTAGCTGTTGTATTTGCTTCTGCTACGGCTATTGTGCAGGCTGCGACTGATGTTTCTGTAGCCGTAGGATCTATTGCTGCTATCATTGTGGCTGCTGTTGCTATAGATGCTGTATCTGTTACTACATCTGCCGTATTTGCTGTTGCTAAACAAACCGGCTGTCTCTGCTATTATTGTAGCAGATGTTGCTACAGCTGTAAGATCTGTTACATCTATTGCTGTACAGCTGATGTATCTGCTACGGTAGCTGCTGTATTTGCTTCTGTTACGGCTATTGTGCAGGCTGCGGCTGATGTTTCTGTAGCTGCAGGATCTATTGCTGCTATCGTTGAACATGCTGTTGCTATAGATGCTGTATCTGCTACTACATCTGTCGTATTTGCTGTTGCTGTTGTTGTGATGCTTGCTGTTGCTGAGGACACTGAATCTACAGCTGTTATGTAATGCGACTGCTTTTGCTATTGTTGTAGCAGACGCTGCTGCTGTAGGATCTGCTAGTCATCGTTGTACAGTCTCTGTATCTGCTGCGATAGCTGCTGTATTTGCTTCTGCTACAGCTATTGTGCTGACTGTGTCTAATGCTGCTGCAGCTACCTGATCTGATGGTGTTATTTTTGTAGCTGATGTTACAACCTTGCATCTACTACTACAGCTCTCGTATTCGATGTTACAGCTGCCGTGATGACTGCGGCTGCTACAGCTGTTATGTCACCGGTTGTTGTCACTGCTATTATTGTAGCAGATGTTGCTACAGCTGTAGGATCTGCTACATCTATTGCTGCATAGCTGCTGTATCTGCTATGGTAGCTGTTGTATTTGCTTCTGCTACGGCTATTGTACAGGCTGCGGCTGATGTTTCTGTAGCTGTAGGATCTATTGCTGCTATCATTGTAGCTGCTGTTGCTATAGATGCTGTATCTGCTACTACATCTGTCGTATTTGCTGTTGTGATGGTTCCTGTTGCTGAGGATGCTGAATCTACAGTTGTTGGATTTGCCGCTGTTTCTGCTACAGCTGTTATGTAATGAGGCTGCTGCTGCTATGGCTTAAATACCTGTGATACTACCCGAATCATGTGAAATTACCTTAACTAGCTCTGATACGAATTCCTGCTCTAAATTAGCACGAGCACCTGTGATACTATCTGAATTACCCGTTAAAATGACTCAAATACCATTGATACAACTTAAATTACCTTAAATAACTGTAATACAAATCTCTGATCGAAATTATCACGAGTATCTGCGAAACTATACTGATTACATAAATACTTACGATATTACCTCAACTATCTGTGAAATACGAAACTACGTTATAACCGACCCCTGGAACCTACCCTCCTGTAGTGCTAGCTTAATTACTCTAAACACCTATGATACTTGAATTATGCTAAATACCTACGATACTAGCTGAAATACCTGTGAAATACGAAACTATGCTATACCCAACCCCTGAAATCTATCCTCCTGTGATACTAGATGAATTAGCCTAAATACCTACGATACTAACTGAATTAACTGTGAAATCATACACAGCTATGATGCAGTCAGCCTCTTGTAATACTAGCTGAATTAGCTTAAATACCCCCGATATTAGCTGAATTGCCTGTGAAAAATATGCAGCTATGATACGTCCTGGCCCCTGGAATCTTGCCTCCTGTGATACTAGCTGAGTGACTCTAAACACCTATGATACTTGAATTATCCTAAATACCCACGATACTATGTGAATTACCTGTAACATCATACGGAACTATGCTATATCCGCTTCCCGGGATCTGTCCTACCCTGTGATACTAACTGAATTACTTACCTGTCAGTGTGAGTGGGTTAGCTTTTCCCGTGAGAGGGTCACCTTTCCCCTACCCTTTTCCCTTTTTGGGTCAGCTTTTTCCCCTGAGTGGGTCACCTTTTTCCCTTTGCTGGCCACCCTTTTTCCCTCTGCTGGTCCCCTTTTTCCCTTTGCTGGTCATCTTTTCCCCTTTGCTGGTCACCTTTTTCCCTTTGCTGGTCACCTTTTTCCCTTTGTGGGTCACCTTTTTCCCTTTGCTGGTCACCTATTTTCCCTTTGCTGGTCACCTTTTTCCCTTTGCGGGTCACCTTTTTCCCTTTGCTTCTCACCTTTTTCCCTTTGCTGGTCACCTTGTCCCCTTTGCTGGTCACCTTTTTCCCTATGCTGGTCACCTTTCTCCCTTTGCTGGTCACCTTTTTCCCTTGTCTGGTCACCTTTTTCTCTTTGCTGGTCACCTTTTTCCCTTTGCTGGTCACCTTTTTCCCTTTGCTGGTCACCTTTTCCCTTTGCTGGTCACCTTTTTCCCTTTGCTGTTTACCTTTTTCCCTTTGCTGGTCACCTTTTTCCCTTTGCTGGTCACATTTTTCCCTTTATGGGTCATCTTTTTCCCTGAATAGGTTACGTGATTGGCATGTCTAGAACATTGACATGAAACAGTTTTCCGCGAAGTTCACGTCTAAGTCGCTTTCAAGGTCTAGCACCTCCCCTCCTATTCCCTATCTCTCCTGTATATAAGTCCATATTCCTACTGCTTCACTATCTGTCTAGCCTACCGACTCTCCTCGTTTCCCTATACCTCTCATATAAACCATACTCTACTCCTCGACTTCTGCCTAGCCTAACTCCTCTCCTCGTTTCCCTGTACCTCTCATATAAACCATACTCTACTCCTCGACCTCTGTCTAGCCTAACACCTCTCCGCGTTTTCCTATACCCTCATATAAACTATACTCTACTCCTCAACCTCTGTCTAGCCTAACACCCCTCCTCCTGTTCTATACTTCTCATACATATAAACGCATACTCTACTCTCAACCTCTGTGTAGCCTAACACCACTCCCCGTATCCCCTACCTCTCATAAAGCGCATTCCCTCCTGCCCCCTCTAGCTGAGTATCACTCCTTGGTTTCCTATCTAACCTAACTTTAACACCTGTCTATCCTAGCATAGGATCTCTCTCCGTTTTCTCGTCTCTTCTTATAAACACATACTCAATTCTCCTAACCTGATACCTCTCCTCGTTTTCCTATACTTCTCATATAAACCATACTCTACTCCTCGACCTCTGTCTAGCCTAACACCTTTCCTCGTTTTCCTATATCTCTCATATAAACCATGCACTACGTTTCAAGCCCTGTCTAGTCTAACACCTCTCATCGTTTTCCTATACCGCTCATATAAACCATACTTTACTCAGCCTCTGTCTAGCCTAGCACCTCTCCACGTATTCCCTATCTGTCTCATATAAAGCGCACTCCCCCTCCTACCACTGTCTAGCCTAGCGTCAGTCCTCGTATTCCCTATCTCGCCTATATAAACGCATTTTCTTCCTTGAAGAGTTTTTCAACCTGTCATCCACCCTAGTTTTTCCTATCCTTTCGCATATAAACGCAAAACAGTGGCCTCGCTGTCTCCTTAATAACATACTGGTGTCTAGTAAAATGAAGCTGCAAAAGTAACAACGTGAAGACACCAAATTGGCAGAAATGCTAGAAAATATAACTCCGATTGGCCCAGACAATAAGGGAAGGTATGACAAAATGGACAGCGTAGTGTATAAGCTTGGCGACAAACACGCGCCATCCTGGAAAGCATACATACCAGCATTTTTGGAAGAATTAACCACTGAGGCCTACTAATCGCTCTCATCCACATAGGTGTGGAAAGAACAAGCTTAGTTATAGCGGAACATTTATATATCGCATAGCACGGCCGGAAAGTAAGAGCGTTCGTGGCTATGTGCAAAACATGCCAGATGGCAAAGCCGCGCCATTTTTGCTTTGATCGGCCACTACAAGCTATATAAAGAGAAGTGCCATAACGATTGATTGTAGCAGATAGCTATGTCCTCTCCCAAGGGCACGGACCAGCCTCAAATATGTTTTCGTACTAGATGATGTAGTGTCTAAATTTGTGACCATATACCCGCTTAAAACTTACTAGTACCAGCAGTGCGAACAAAGAAGTCGCCAATTATATATCAAAATTTGGCCAAATCACAGCAGCACTCGTGGATAATGCTACTGTATGTCACGAGCGAAAGTTTATTGATAAGCTCCGCGAAGCAAGAGTGAAGTTATATCGTATAAGCAATTACCACCCCCAAGGAAACCCATGTGAAAGGACAGTGCGGGATCTGAATTCGTATCTGAGGATCCTTACTCACGTAAAGCATACAAGCCGCACCCGATATCTAGGATATATACAGTTGGTCATGAATAACCTAGTTAACTCTAATCATGGCTAATCGCTAATGCAATTGATGGCAGGAAAGCCACCTGACCACATAATTGAGGGGGCCCTACCGCGTTGCCTATAATAAGCAAGACAGACTCATAGAGAATACAGAAAGCCTTTGCTTGACTCAAGGAAAAAACAGGGAAACGAACGGCAAAGAAAAGAAGATAATTGCATACTTAGGATCTTCAGGGGAATGATAATCTATTGGTGAGGAACTTAAAAGGAATACAAAAGATTGAACATGATATCGAAGAGCCCTGTGAGAGTAATACATAAGGTAGGGATATGACTTACACCCTAAAGGACATAAGGACCGGGAAAATGTTAGGTAAATATAATATATGTTTGATGCACCCATTTAAGGAGATATCAAAATCTGAAAGGTGAAAAAAGTAAATGAATAATTCTCATTGCACGCCACACTAGCGAAATTGAACAGATTCGGCTAAAACTATCAGCCAGAAATAATGTTAACAAGGGGTAAGGAAAGGGCAGTTCATAACTTAAGCTGGTTTTCTAGTTTTAGCATAAATAGTGATATAAATGTAAATAAATATTCATCAATGGTATAATTCGTTGTAATGTAGCTCGATAAAGTGAAATGCATGATCACATACAAGGAACAGAAATACACCATTTACGTCGCTTGAGCGCACGCTGAGAAATAAAGGTTTCATACTTGAATTTAAAATTAAATAGACCTATTATTATTGTAATCGCGAGAGGGAAGGCAAAGACCACTAGCACAAAATATGGCTGCAACACTAAAGTTCAAATTGTTTTATGTATGATAAGGCGTGTCACTGAGGGTGAGAAGACGAATGAAGGAGTGAAAAGCTTGGCTTACATTTTAAGTATGGAATGGAATGAAGATTCTGTAATTATTTGCGAGGAGTTTATGTATATATGTATGTATTTATTAAGTATTTTTCTTATGTATGTGTATGTGTTTATGCACCGTAAAAACGTAGAATGTGTATATAACACATTGCAAAACTAGGAAAAACAAAACTATGTAATAACATGACCACACCAGCTGTTAATTCGAGTGTGATATTGGTGAATATAAATAATAACAGGTCCTGAAAGACTAAGTTCATCAGGAACTCTGACGTGGGGTAATCATGTAATATGTATAGGTATAGTCAAGGGTAAGAAGATTTTGTAAATGTGTTTACTGTTTTCAGCTAAGAGATATTTAATGTACTGTAATGATGTACATTTAATGATGTAATTGTACTCACAAGCAGGTCACTTACACCCATATTCACACCCACGGGACAAACATCAATACACGACGTGGGCGCGTCAACAATAAATAACAGGGTAACTAAATACACAATTAGATCAATAACAAATATTCATAAAGAAACGTAGTATGCTACCTATTCCTTTATGAGATATTATGAGAAGCTTCTCCTCTTATTTCAGAATACAACCACACATTTCTCATGAGGGCATATCAGATTCTCATTTCCGTCTAAACACTTATATTAAAAAGGCATAATATAATAAGAAACTAGGATAATATATAAATACAAACAATAAGCATCTAAATATGAAATAAACATATATATATACATACATATAACTGAAGTAATGACTTATAAGAAATATTTTCTTCTGAGAACTAGGGAATAGAAGGTTTGTCCGGAGGGATACAGAACAGATATCACTTTAACTACAAAGACAGAATGGTCCAAGAAAAGGTTTGACCGCACCATAAAATACACACTCCAAGGCGAATATGCATCCCAGAAGGACGGAAACGAAATATTTTGCAACAAATATATATGAACGTGGCATAGAAAATAGGCGAGCAGCTTATTTTTGAAGAAGCTGAGACTTGCATTCGTATACATTAGCTAGAGGGGTGAGAAGCTTTCCCCTACATGAAAATGCGCACAAAACGATATTCTGCCCGAAGGTGAGGAAATAAATAACCAATAAGAAACGTAGATGTCACATGACTTGTATAAACACAAAATTACTAACATGGGAGAAATTACTAACATGGCAGAAAATCGAATTTACAAGAAAGGACGCTCCAAACATATACAAGTTGAAGTCCAGACGCACACGAGAGACACTCCAAATATACACTTGCTTGGGTTAAGACGCGCATGTGCCTTCCGCGTGCCGAACTTCGGCAAAGAGAGAAACGACCACACTTAAACGCGCGAGTATACTTAACGTTACGATATGATTCAGCAAGTTTGTTTAGTCGATCTAAGAACCCTTATAATTTATGTACACGCTCAAGATAAGCACAGTGGCAGAACGAACAAACGGTGGCAGGCGTGAACAAAATTAGGGAATAAAGTACATGTTAAACCGTTGGCGAGTGTATTTACTGCAGTAGTTTGAAATTAACCGAGGGCGCACCCACACTCCGACAACCTATAAGAAAGAGAGCCTCCGACTAACAGCAGCGCTGAAACGCCGCGACATAAATCCCAAAGTATCACCCCGCCTTCTAAGATGTTATGTACACAGCATCAACCTACGTAACCCGAATGATGAGGTGCTGAATACAAAAAAATCAATAAATACGGCCAACCTCATAAGGCAAGTTTGCACCCTCATCAGTTTAATCTGCTTGAGTGACTGGGCAATAAAAATAACGAAGAATAGCAGTAATAGTTGAAAGAACCGAGCAAGCCGGCGCCGCGCTAATGAATGGGACTCGAATTCGGGAGGTCCTGGATTCGATCCTCGGCAACTGCCCACTCTGACTTAGTTTTTCCTCGTCGTCAGGCGAATGCTCGGTTGGTTTTTCTAATACCACGATTTTTTCGGTCCCTCATTCCTCATCATTTCATTTCATATCACCTTGTACGGGACATAACTGCGTAGTTTGGTGTTGTTTGGTGAGTGGTGGATATGCGCCCTGTGACTGCTTCTTCATCCTCTGGTACGGAACCAGATAATTTCGGACCTGTTCTTCAGGAGTAGCGCTGGGGGTTGCCTGCAGGAGGTTTCTATCTGAGAACTTTAGAGACCCCGCAATATCCGCAGCTACCGCTACGTGGTCCGGAAAACTATCCTTAAGATCTTCCATCTCATCCTTTCCTCCCGGACTTTACATACGGCACAATAGACCTCTCATCGCAGAGATTAAATCCTCCTCTGCCCCTTGCGAGAGAGAGAGAGAAAGAAAGAATATTGAATGGAGTGAGTGGTGACATCTGGGCTCCTCTTGCTAGGCTACCATGTAGAGTAGTTTAGGTTATAAATTAGTAGGCTCATTATGATACATTATACCAATAAATAAATGTTTTACCACGCCAAAATTCCTGACGAGCTACCAGAGAAGCACGTTTTCCAGGGCAAAGCGCCTTTGTTATTTTCGTTCTTTATGTTTCGGTCTAGAATTTTCCTTCTTTGATTCCACACTAACATTCCACTAGCACTCCTATAAATACCTTATTGGCTGAAACATCAAATTAAATAATTCGAAAAGTTCAAATCCGGAGGAAAGCTACATATTAGTTCAAACAAGGATTAAAACGATCTTCTGTTGTTGCTGTTCTTCTTCTTATTATTATTATTGTTATTATTATTATTATTCTCTTTGAAGCTTAAACCCCAATTTGTAGATACTAAAGCGAAGAAATGAACCTGGTGTTCTCTTAAAACTCAAAAGGCATTCACTAAAATGGCAAAGAAGCAGGAGTCTTCTTCACCAGAAGAGACTACGAAAAATAAATCTTCCAGCTTTAAACATTGTTGTAATCAACGCATTTTGCCTTTGGTGCATCCGATATCATGAGTTTCCAGTGAACGTAAGAGGTGCTGGCCGGTACCCTTTGTTTGTATGTAGTAATAAAAATGTCGGTTGAGGAACAGCTCTTATGCATTGTATCAAATCCTTTGATCTGCCACCTGCCGCTGACGAATGGGTTGAGATATAGGGTTGATTGCGACAAACGTTTGCGTTATAATTCATTCTGTGATTATTTTTCTTCCCTAGGGCCTTCAAAGCCACTTAATGTTCATGAATTAATGAGCTGACCCAATTCATTGATATATGCCGTTGGTGGTGGTGGGTTAGATGGGTCATATAGCACCTGTTTTAGAGATAATTTGCTAAGGATTCAATAGTAGGGGTCGTAAATGCTTCACCGTGACCTTAACATAAAGTTTATTAGAATTGTCATTAAGATTTTATATCTCTTAATAAGCTTAAATGCGAGATGGGTCATATGTGATGTGTTTTCGTGATATAATCTGTGTAGTGTCCTGCGCCGCAGCGCTTTAGGCTAGAGCGTGACCTCTGGTTCCGCGGTACGGAATGCGCCCGGGTTCGATCCCACCCATGGGGGTGAGGATTTTCAGTCCCGGTATAGGACTGGTGTCTTCTCAGCATAGCGATGAAAGTGCTGAGTTGCGATAGGCACGTGGTATGCACGTTGCTGCTCATATTATCTCCCAATATTGGTACGACGATCGCCTACTTCTGCCGTGCGTAAACGGGCGTGAGGCCGCCAGTTGGGTTAGCAGGCCCAGGTAATTCGTGAGCTGTAGCGTCACAGGATTTATAATTTGTGTAGTAATGCAATAGTAGATGTGCTAAATGCCTTATAGCAGCCATTTACGTATACCATATTGAGCCTTAAGTATTAGGGATGGGGATGGGGGATGAAATTCTGCTATAATTTTCTTAGAAAGCCAATGGAGTTGCATAGACTTCACTGCTTTCGGTGTTTTGCTAATATATGTTTAAAAATAATGCTTTAACGTGGGTAAATGATAAAATGGTACGATGTTTGAAATCATTGAAGAACGTTGCCAGTATCATACTTTAAAGTCGCTGTAATGTGGGTTTACGAGAAAATACACTTTAGCTCGATATGCTAATAATACATGGAGAGTGGTGTATATCATTCCACAAAAACGCTAATAAATATGAATAAAAAATCGAAGCCGGATAGGTTGATTTTAAATTTCGACAGATTCATATACTGACAACACATTGTGAAACCAGATGCTTAATAATCCAATATCGCGAACAGAATATGCGTATCATAGCGAAATTGCGATTGAAACTCTGAGGAAATATAACAGCGTAATTAGCACCGATAAAGAATATTAAGTAGGCAAATAATCACCTCAATGGCTTGTTAATGGATGTCGACAGATATGGCGGTAATAAATTACAATCAGTGGCTCATCAATTCTACAAACGAGATAAGGAATAACACTAATTAGGGTCTAAAGACATTACACTGACAAGTGGGAAGTAAATAGGGGTGACATTAATAGCTCGCCGAATTCTCCGTCCCCTGGAAATTCAAGATCTCAAAGGTAAGCCGGCAGCGGTCATACCCCTCTTCCACATTAATTATAGGTCAACCTTCTTCGTCCCGTGACGATTTAAAATCCAAAAAGGTATCGCCAGTTAATAAGCATGCTAATGTGGTAATTAATTTGCATACAAAAGACTTCCGACAGCCACACCGCCTTTTTTAATATCACAAACATTCCGACAGGTTATTTGCATGTCCTATACACCTTTAGTGAAATATTGAGCAAATATTTAAATACTGACGGTCCTGCATCTATCTTTTCGATTAAATTTAATTGTTGCATAATTAATAATGATTATGAATAGTCCAATAATAATATCGAGTAATATAACAAAACAATGACAATTTATCTCCGGATTCTAACGGTACATTCTGATTCTATCTAACTCTAACTGCAAATGTTATAAATAACCCCTTCCCTTAAATAATTGTAAGAATACAACGATCGACGACATATGAGTGAATGTGTTATGCATGTTAAAAGAATTTACCAATGGATATAATAACGCACAACCCTCAAAGGAGAGAAGGGGAGGTTCTAGAGAAAGAGAGGAGAGAGGGGTGCACGGAGAGCTAAAATGTGTTGTAAGGATAAAGCACTTATTAATTAACACAGGGTTATTGAATATACACTCATACATACAAGCATACACGCGCAAACACATATATACCCACGCGCGCACACACATGAGCCAACTTACAATCGAAGTAATTACGAAAACGTAACATCGTGATGCGATCGACAGTCAAATAACGCATGCCTCTCTTAGCCCACCTCAGGGGGTGGCATGCTGATATCCGCAGATTAATACCAGAATCTAAAATCAATGGTGGGGATAAGGTTTCCTGACTTTTCGGATGGTCGATAGCGGAACTAACGCTATGGTTGGTAATGCACTTTACTACATTATCAACTGCTTCCGTGCATTACGCTAGCCCCACCCTCCGCTTTTGAAACGTGCGCAAGCAAGCTGAAAAGAGTGCAAGTTTCAAATAAAATAAACTGCGTTTTTAATGGTTTTCTCAACCTGGCTTGAAAGCTATTAAACGCACAGATGAGAGTATTCAAAACTTGCACTCCTTTCAGTTTTGGGTTAATCATCTGCTGGAATATTGAGATAATTTTCAATTGTCTTAAACTGACAGTGCGTTTACTCATTTTCAATAAAGTGGGAAAATAGGCAAGTCTGTGCTGTGGTATTATGTAAGGTTACTATTTGTATACAGCAATTTAGCATTCATCAGTTTAAAAGCTGTTAATCCACAAATGCAGACATGTCATTGATTTTCATTCTATAATAATATAAAAATTATAACAAAAACGATATCCTACCATGTACAAAGAATGTCAGCATGTAGTTATACGTAAAACACCACATGGTCCATTAAAACCTGTACTGAAAAATAAATTAAATACACCAGCAAAAACAAAAAGCAATTACTCAAATGAAAAGCATTTAAATAAAGCAGCATCTTATGCAAACAAACTTAAGCAAAATCTCTTACACTAACGTCCCTTGATGCAGATTTAACAAGCTATGATACAGTTTTAGTAGCTGCTTGTACATTATCCAAATCATAAATTTCTTAGCAATTAACTTGTGATTAGTTTTTGTTCCTTGTTGATTTTTATTTGGGATATCTGTTGCAATTCAATCTAGTATCTATTTCCAAGGCACTTAAAATAAGCACTAACACCAGGAATTCTATTTCCTTTTTTTTAAGTGAAAGAAGTTTAAAAATGTTTTACAACTATTTTCTATTAGTACAGCCTAAATATAGAAACTTGTAATATGCAGGTCATCAACTTAATGCCCCGTGGTGCACTGGGAAGTGCTCATTTACTCAAACCTGGGTCCAAGATACCACATAGGTGCATAGAAGCAAAGTTGGAAAAAAGGGATAATGGAAGTAAAAACTATTTTTCAGTTTGACTATGGAATCATAATACTCAACAACTTGAGTGAAATGGATTTAAAATAAATAGATGTTTTTAGGAGTTGTGAACATTATAATAATCTTATGAACACCTTATTAAACATGATTTCTCTTTGTTTTCTTTGCACTGTTAAATTCCTAATACTTAAAATATATAATCATTTTTCTTTCAACAGCAGTAGACAAAAATATTTTATTAATGTGCAGCTAATGGATTACTAAATAATGAAAAAGTTAAACTGCAATACACCATGACTTTTGTTTCCTCAGTAAGCTGACATGTTTCATTACTATACAATCATCGTATTCGTGACTCACAATTTTTAAATGAAAGGAGCTTTTTCACAACCACTTGAGGTGTACCATCATTCATTATACTTGCTGTGCAATTTTTTGTGCATGACTTCATAATCACTAAAATGGTACAACCCGAACTATTAACCATTTTATGATACCTGTTGTAACATAATTATTACAACAGGTTGTAAACCCTACGACATGAGAAACAAAGTTATATTTGAAACACTAACTTCGGATAAATCCACCAATTCCTAATCAGGCTGCCTGGTTGGAATTTGTCAGTAATGGTATATTGGGAAGACCAGACAAACAATACATACATTTTTTGTTTTATTTTGCTTTAATACCATTGTATATGAAGGCATTGAAAGCAACTCTAGGTTACAAGTGACAATTACAGAGTAGCTGTAATTTAGGAAAGCCTTTGTTTTTAAGCTCGAAGCTACTTTCATTAAATGGACTGTTAGTGGTGACACTCAAACAGATGCCGACAACTGATAAGATCCTTTGTTCTATGCCACCTGGTCCCGCCCCCTCTCTTTGAGGCCTCACATGCCACATGGTCGCGTGCCGCTAGGCCCCGCCCCCTCCTTTGTGGCCTCACCTAATGCCGCCCGGCTCTGTGCCGCCAGGCCCTGCCCCCTCCACATGCCGCCTGGTCGCGTGCCGGTGGCACCCCGCCCCCTCCTGTGTGTTCTAACCTGAAAAGCCGCCTGGCACGCGCCCCCTCCCTCCCTCCCCTTTGTGGTCTAATTGGTTCCCTGTGGATAGGTGGGAGAGTGTGTATTGTTCCCATACGCTGGCCACATTCCCTCCCCCTCATTGTGACCTGTCTAAATCCCAACCGTGTGATTGGTTCCCCTGCGGATAGGTGGGAGAGTGTGTTTTGTTCCCATACGCTGGCCACATACCCTCCCCCTCATTGTGACCTGTCTAAATCCCACCCGTGTGATTGGTTTCCCTGCGGATAGGTGGGAGAGTATGTATTGTTCCCATACGCTGGCCACGTCACCCCCCTCTCATTGCGACCTGTCTAAATCCCGCCCTGGTGATGGGTGTGGTAGGGGAATAGTTTTTCTCGACGCGTGCCACTGTTCGCCAAATCGATTTGAGGAGATAATTGTGTCAATCAATTCGGTAATGTGTTATTGAAAAAAGAATCAATGTTTATATACTGCTAATGTCCGGGCCTCGTGCCTCTAAAGGGGTGATGTAATTAAACGCTGTTCTTCGATCGATGTATACGATTAAGTATTTTTGATTGGTTAATGTAATTAAGTGTATATGAATTGACTGGCTCGCACCTGGCCGCCATCGTATGTGTGCTAGCATATGTATAACTATCACGCTCACGGTCTTAGCCTCTCCGGCAACAGTCCGTCATGTAATGAAAAACCCAGCAGCCGACTTCTGTCTGGTAATAACAAGTTTCACCCCCCTCCACGACTGTGTGCGTGACGTCACTAACAAGTCTCGATGTGTAGACTAGCCCGGCTCCACTCTGTCTGCGTCGATAAATCATGTTAAAACACGCTCGCCAATGGCTTTCCTTTGTATTCAAAAACAGACAGCCGGCTTCTGCCTGGAGGGGTGAATAACAGGTCTCAACATGCATTCCGCCCCTCCACCCCGCCGCGTGACGTCACCGTCTACTGTATATAAGGAACGCCGGCAGCCAGAGCGATCATTTATTGTTTTTTCAGTGTTCGTTCAATGATAATCGAAATGGCTGGTGATAATCGTGCATCTGATGTGAATGATTACTGGAGCGAGTGCGGAGAAGATTATTTTCACTAGGTATACTTCCATACCGAAACATGCAATGGTTTAATGCATTCAGTGTTGTGTACTCAACCATCGCTTTATGATCAGATGTTTACACTGGAAGTGTGTACAGAGAGCTGTCCTGTTTATCGAGGAGCGAACATGTAAGTAATATATCTATATATATATATATATATATATATATATATATATATATATATATAACTCCGTAATATATTGTACGCATGTTAAATGAAATCTAACTTGAAATTATTTTATTCTTTCAGTGAAAATCGCATGGGGGATGATGTGGAGGATCTTAGCGATGTCGATGAAGTTGACGATGTCTTCGTCTCGAAACGCCTAGCTGAATGTGATACAGAGTCCTGCACAGGGTACATGCATTCTGAACTTTGTACTAACCCGGCCCAGCATGAACGCATGACATCCTTCTTCCTATGTAACGACAACTGCGAGGTATACCAGCGCAGGAAGAGAAAACTCGAGTAAGTAGAAGAAATGTTAAATTACATGTTCATTTACTGCTTCTAATGCTACTCTGTGTCTAACCTAAAATTAAATTATTACAGACTGCGAATGACTGCTTCTAAGGTACCCGTGCCAATAGAGGAGCTGGATACTGAGAGACGCGATGTCGATATAGTGGAATATCCAATCGCAGAGCGCCATACCCAGCTTATGGATGAGGATGCCGCTCTACTCCCCGCCATTACTACTACCCCTGATGATAAAGCTGCGAGGGTACAGGAGTGGATAAATCAGACGACTCCAGATTGCTCGCGCGGGATACACCTAGAAGCCTGCAAACCCTTGAAGTGAGTATGACACTCTTTGATAGCACTTTTTTGTGTGACAAGGGGAGAGGATTTTTCTAATATATGTATTTTCTCTTTCAGACGCATGAAATCATTAACTAAACCTATTTCTAACATTGTTTTGAATATATGTTGCAGGGGTGTGTGGAGGAAGCGGAGGAAGAGGTAGAACGAGACTGGGGAGAAAAAGCAGAAGAGGTGGTGTAAGAGGAGGATCCTCAACGAGGGTCCTATGGTCTTCTTATTCATTGAAGATACCCTGCATTCGCCAGAGGAGCATGGAAAATCGATCACATGCGCTTGATGACGTCAGCATCTCCCCCTCCCATTCCGTGAACATTGGACTATACTATGACAGCCCCTCCCTCTACATAAATTGTGAAAGTGATAAATCATTTGTTTATATCACAAAATCAGACTGGATATAATATCCAAAAACATTCCAATGATTGAAGATTACCTACACCAAGAAAAAAAGTTTGCGTGTGATGAATATTGTGACAATGTAATTTATGCATACAATATTATTTTATTTTTCGACCATTCAATTCATTTCATGAATACTTGTTAAATAATAATGTAATATCTTTAGACATTGAGGGTGTAAGAAACCTAAAACGGCTATTGCCCTATATTGAAAGACATTTCAATATTTTAAATGATTTCTGCAAGTCAGGAGCAATTAGCTTTTCAGGGAGTAGGAGGGGAGAAGGAAAATGCTTGAAATGTATGCTAAAGTCAATAAAAGAGTGTTTTAGTATATGAATTCAATTTATTATTCATAAACTTATCCTAGTACATTCCTTCACAAAAACCATTCACCCAAACATATACATAATTATATAAGTGCTTGCATCACGTGAGAAAGAGGCTTGTAGGTAAATACTTTGTCATGTAGAACCAGGCAGTACAGTGACGTCTGGGCTGGTATATTTGCAGATGCTTGAATCTCGATTCTCATGTTCACAGCTCCATTTATAACCTCCTCGGGTTGGTGAGAACAGTCTATTACGAATAATGGTGCACGGTGAAGAAAATCCTTTCTCTTCAAGAGGGGATAATTATCTCTTTCATAATAGGAACTTTGAAATTTACAGTACATTTCATATAGTGAATCAAACTTTGAATTTTTAAAGCCCAAGTTCAAATCATGGTAGGGGTAGCATTCACTGTTGAGGAATAGTCTCAACTTAGTAATGTTGCAGTGATCAATCTCGGAACTGTTCTTGCTATAATCACCCAATCTTGCAGTCTGAGCACACACTATGATGAAGCGAGGTTTCTCGGGATTAGATGTTGTTGCTACATTCCACGTGAAAGATCTTGTCTGGGGTACAGCAGGCTGGGTATGAAGATCCATAGATCGAAAGGCAAGGTGAAAAGGTTTATCAGACTTGACAATTTTTAGAATGTGAACCCTTTCAGCATCGGAAAGACGAATTACAGGCATCCTCCATTCGATTCTAGTTATCTTTACATTAGCTTCCTCTCCATTCGAACTAAGGACACAGTTTCTAGAATCTTTGGATCTTATGAGAATCAATTCAAACTTGCTGTTGAGTATAAGCTCCTTGTGGTCATCAGCAAATCCTAGGAGCATCGAGAGAGGGACTACAGCATTAAAAGCCCCATTCGCCGCGTGTACTATATCAACTTCTTCACCAGGATAGGCCCATCCAGCATTCAGCAGCCGATTCGACTCCATAGGTTTGAGAGTCACATAATTTCGTATAGTTGTAGTAATTCCAGGATTCCTTGTTCTGTCTATAGTTGTAGCATTCATATCTAGACGTATCTCATCAAACATGAAGGCTATAGCATTATTAGTGAGCTGCGCTGTAGTAGGGGATCCATCTACCTTGATGAGAGCACCTTCGATGTAGAGATAACTCTTGTTAGGTAGCGTATACAAATCTTCAGCTTGGCATGGTATTCTAATTTCATCGTTTACATCCAGAGCGGAGGTGTTGTATGGTAGAAAACCATGCTCCTCCTCCTTGGTATTCTTGTCGTCAAAGGCTGGAACTTCTGTCACGTTTAAGATGTCCATTATAGCGGCTTGTAACCTAACCCCTCGAGGAACTTGCGGTTAGCACGTGTAAACCCCTTGGAAGCTGGAGAGGTAGTATGCTTCGAACGTGGTGTACGTCGTCTATTATAGTATTTGCGATGTCTTTTAAAATGTATTGCCATTGCGTCTTATGTGGAGTCTTGTAGTGATAACTTCGTTCCTGAAGTTGATCGCCTTTCCGTGTTGATCTACCACTCGAATAGTGATCTGATCTATATAGGTTGTATCTATGACCGGTAAATATATCGGGTTCGAGGGTTCTTGAGAGATATGATAGCCTGGTGGAACAGAAGGGATAAACTCGTAGAGCGAATGTCCGCTTTTACCGTCAATGAAAGAGCCTGTTGCAATACTGCACTCCACACGTATGATACTCACTTTAAATATATTCACAAGATCGTCTGATTCAAACGCTTCTCCAGCAGGAATTATTTTATTGTCTGTGAATCCTAGAAGCGAACCAATAGATCTAGCCTTAGAAAAGTCTATTGTATAAGGACATTTAATTTCAGCCTTCATTGTATTATTGTTAGGCCTTATGAAGAAGAATTCATCATTCAATCCTAGTTTATCCTTTGGAAATGCATTGATATCGGCAATCTCGTAGGTTCCATGAGGGATGACAATGGTTTTAGGCTTACCATTATGAATATAATGAAATCTATTGTTACTTTCATCGACGTTTGGTATTGAATAGAATGTTTCAAAATTCAAGAGAGCAATCTCATAATGACCTGGAGGATCTAACTGTAGAGGCGGGTTTAGATACGTTGAAATAACAGTGTCTGACCCACTCACTGTAACTGTATAACTCATCTTGACGATGTAGCAGCTTCTAGGATAAAAGAAATTGCAAGCACAAGTGCCCGCAGATGACTGAATCGAAATTCTGGTATCTCTGTGTATTATAGTAGATTTTAACACCTTGTAGATATTTCTCAATCTCAGGAGGCGGTTTCAAATTACCGAAACTATCAAAGTAGTATGCGACATCACCTTCCTTCCTTATAGCAACCCAGTGTGTTCCTTCATTATCAGAGGTATCGAGATTGGTAATAAGTCTCTCTTTGAAGTGAGGTTTTAAAGGTAGTTTGTCAATCATATAAACTCCTCTAAAATAAGGACTTTTTAAGCGTTTAGCATAACATTCGATGGCTACGTTACTTAGGGCTTCCTCCGGTATATGTACAATCCTCTTCCACCGTTTTTTGACTTCTTCTTTAAACCCCTGCCTTTAGATCCTCTTTTTTCAAGGACCTTGCTATTTTAGATGCAGTGGCTAAAGATGACATCAGCGGCATTACAGGTAAGAATCCTCCGTTATTCCTCTTCTTACACCTTCTCTTTCGGAGTCCCTTTCCTCGGGTCTCCATCACCTTGTTATGCCTCGCAACTTCTGCTTATTGCCTATCAGCAGCCTTTTTTTATTGACTGCAGAGGCTATCTGAGCAGCGCCGCCTGCTGCAGCGCCTAAAGCAGCAATGATGGGTATCAATGGTAAAAATCCTCCTCTCTTCTTCTTTCTCTTTCCGGCTCCCACTGCAACCTTTCCATTCATGATTGCAGTTGCTAGCCTTGCAGCTAACCTTTCACCAAAAGTTGAATCTGATGACTGCACACGCTTACAAGCCTTCTCTGCAAGAATCTTATCCGCAATTTGGCTTGAAGCGGTGTCCTTATTCTCAGCGTACGCGAGGTCGTGCTGTTTGCAAGCTTCGTCTTATTGGTTAATTCCGGGGTCTCCTCTTTTTAGACGTTTTTCCAATTTAGTATCTGTCCCACAATATCTATATCCAGGTAAGTGAGCGAATTAATTATGGAATTAATAATTCCAGAGCCACGCTTATACTGCAAAGACCTCCCTCTCTTAGCTCTCATGTTATACTAATCGAGTAATTGCATGCATTAGCCCTTTATATCATTGCATTCAATCATTAACTACTTTACACGCGGTAATATATAAACATCGCACATACATTTTATAAGTTAGTTGTAAACATGGAGCTTGTTAAGCAGCACTGCTCTCTACCTATTCAGGTATTAGACTTTGAAAGTGACTTTAGAAGTGATCGTCATGGGAAGTTATTTCCATCTAATGTCAGAGCTCTTATTTTAGGGAGCTCCAGTGCAGGGAAAACAAACGTATTACTCAATATGCTACTCCATGAGAATGGACTACGTTTTGAAAATTTGTATATTTATTCAAAGTCTCTCTATCAACCAAAGTACCAATACCTAATTAAAGTGCTTGGAAACATCGAAGGTATAGAAGTGAACACCTTCGACAACGGAGATGATGATTTGCATCCTTCTGAAGTCAAAGAAAATTCAATCTTTATATTTGATGACGTCATCACTGAAAAGCAGGAAAAGATAGCATCCTTTTACAGTATGGGTAGACATCGAAATGTCGACTCTGTATGTCTAGCGCAGTCCTATGCTAAAGTTCCAAAACATTTAATTCGCGATAATACAAACATGATAATACTCTTCAGACATGACAATTTAAACTTAAAGCACATTTACGAAGATTATGTAAATACCGACATGACCTACAATGAATTTAAAGATCTATGTAAGAGCGTTTGGGGGAGTGTATCAGAAGGAAGACCCTTTGTTGTGATAGTTCCTGAATTTCACATGAATGAGGGACGATATAGGAATGGTTTTGATGTATATATTAAGCTAAACAAAAAAGAAAATGATCATTCGTAGTTAATCATGAGCATCGATAGGTTCGGTTCTCAGAGAACTGGTCCAGTTAGAAGAGTGTTTGATCGTTTTATCATAAATAGAGATGTCAAAGGAAACTATCAATTCAAGAATAAGAGATAGTGCAATGTTCACGATCCTGAAGATAATCATGATGCCTCCAATAAGAATTATGTGGATGCTCTCGAAATTAGGATGCACGATTTCTCTCAGCAAGCAGCTAACAATGTTGAGGTTATGGCTAAGATCCTGATCGATGAATTGATTTCAAGATATATCCTCAAGAGGGATAAGGAAAATAACATCGTAATCAATAAAGTTAGATTGAAGATATTACTAGATCCTGTTCACGATAATGATGTTGTGAATAAAAAGTTCATCACTGGATATGTCAATTCACGCACGCAGTCGAGAGATGGTAATGGTAACATTATATTCGACAATAAGCGAATCACTGATATAGCAGATCCTCTCGGAGATACGGATGCTGTAAATAAAAGATATGCTAGAGGTATGATCATTAGGAAATCGAACGAGATGCGACAGCAGTTAAACAGGTACTTGCCAAAGAAAATCGAGATGCAAATAGGTAAGAAGCTGCTAGATCTCACAGCAAATCTGAACAAAACTACGAGTAAAGTGGATACTCTAACAACTTCTACAAACGCCAGAGTGGATTCTGTAATGGACTCTATTAAACAAGTTACCGCAGAGCTTGATAGAGAAAAAACAAATCTTCAGAATCTTTGCAATCAGAAAATTAGTAATTTATAAAAGTTAGCAATGAAGCGAGTTTCAGATTTAGAGGCTACAGTTAGGCAGTTAAAGACAGAGGTTTTGAATACTCTCAAAACTGATTCCTGCAATGATAAACTTAAGAAAGTGGAAGAAAATGTAAATATGATGATGGACGCCTACAAAACTAATATGCAGCAAATGACGAGTCTAGAAGAATCAGTCAGAAGCCAGTACGCTAATACGGCAATCTTTGCTGAAGCTTTCAAGACACATACACAGGAGCATAAGAAAGAAACCGAGCAACTGAGAACTTCGATAGAGATGATAGCTAAGGCTATCGACACGTTGAGAACTCAAGCTGGACGCAGACTATAAATTGAAGGTAATCGTCTATTTTCACATAATTTGTAAGATGGATAGTGAAAGCATAAGACTTAAAGAGTCTGTAGCCAAGCATACCAGGGCTGTAAAAGAAAAACTGAGAGCTCTAAAAGGTCTCAGGTTTGAGACTCAGCATGTCATGTCCGAAGCTTTGAAGCCTGTAACCGCCCCCCTCAAGGATATTTTGGACCCTCAACGAGGGTTGACTGTGAAGACCGTCAAGAATGAAGATGGTGATTCTACATGTATTTCTACCTACCTTCAACACGTTCGCTCAAAAGACAAGTATCGTATTGATACGTTGTACGGTCTGAGATATCAGGATGGAAGTTATATGCTTGGAAATATATATTCATTTTATAAATAATCAAATATTGATAGGTGATGAAACGTATGAGTCTACCGCTGGTTTGACGGAGCTCATCTTTAAGCGAACGCCTCAGATTTTTGCATACACCAGTGAAGACTTGGAGACGTACGCTAAGATTATGAAAAGTACTTTTCTTCATAGAAGTGGTTACACCAGACACGGTCGCTTGAAATCTGGTAAATCGTATAAATACAAGAATATAATACGTTCCTTGCTCAATACACATTCAGGTCTAGGACTGGCATGGAAGGAGCATAAGCCTGATAAGGAGGTTGACTACGTTTTCTGGAGAAATCCTAACACATTAGTGAATAGACTGAGGCTACTTATTGCTTCGAGGGACGCCGGTAATAATAGTCACACTCAAGAGATTGAGAAAATTATCCGGGAGATGAAAGCATCTAAAATTATAGCATGGGCACCAAACAGAATATCGCCAGAGAGCTTCACGGATCGGCGAGAAGGAACTATTTACGACGCAAAATTATCAGCAAAAGTATGAATGATTTATTACAAATTGATTTGATTGAAATGATACCATATGCAAGAGTGAACAAAAATCTCAAATACATTCTGATCGCAATCAACTTTTACTCTAAAATGGCAAATGCAAAACCCTTAAAGGATAAGGGTGGAGTTAATGTTGCAAAGGCTATGGAGGATATATTACAAGAAATGGATGTCCCTCCCCGGAATATTCAAAGTGACAACGGGAAAGAATTTTATAACAAGTTCTTTAAACGATTAATGTTAAAGTATAATATTAACCATTACAGTACCTATATCAATGTGAAGGCTGCGGCTGTTGAACGTTTAATTCGAACCTTGAAGAATATGATGTACCGAGAGTTTTTAGCCCAAGGCTTATACAAGTGGCTAGATCTTTTACCTAGAATCCTTGTAAAGTACAATGATACTTTTCATTCAACTATCCGCATGAAGCCAAATGAAGTGAAAAACAACGATCTTCTTCTGACTGTGTATAATTATAATCAAGAACGAAGAGAAAAGTAGGCTTCAAGGAAGTTTAGTGTTGGTGATTATGTCAGGATATCTAAACATAAAGGACATTTTCAAAAAGGGTTTTGAATCTAACTGGAGCGTTGAAATCTTCAAAGTATTTCGTGTGAATCGTACCAAGCCTACAACATACATACTAAAGGATAGGAGTGGTGAAATCATAAAAGGTGGCTTTTATGGACTTGAACTAAAAAGACTAACTATCCTAACACATATTTAGTAGAAAAGGTTATACGTAAACGTGGAAACAAAGTTCTTGTAAAGTGGTATGGTTTTGCAGATACTGAATGGATTGATATAAAGGATTTTGTGTAATGTTTGAAGAATTAATAAAGACTAAAGTTTTATGATTGTAGAATCTGGAGTATTTTTATTTTAAAAAACCTTCATATTTTTTTCTCTTCTGAGGGGAAAAATGTAGGCACTTAAAAAACCCTCACACACTTTTAAATGAACATATACAGTATTAATATCAGTAGAGGGAAAATTAATACATAAATACCCTCACACGCTTTAAATGAACACATACAATATTAACATCATCAGAGGGAAAATTTAGATACTTAAAAAACCCTCACACACTTTAAAGGAACATATACAATATTAACATCGTCAGAGGGAAAATTAATACTTAAAAAACCCTCACACACTTTAAATGAACATATACAATATTAACATCATCAGAGGGAAAATTAATACATAAAAACCCTCACATACTTTAAATGATCATATACAATATTAACATCATTAGAGGGAAAAATTAATACTTAAAAACCCTTACACACTTTAAATGAACATATACAATATTAACATCATCAGAGGGAAAAATTAATACTTAAAAACCCTCATACACTTTAAATGAACTTATACAACAAAATTCAGAGTGAAAATTAATACAAGAAATCCTGGAATATTTGAATTATTTACATATTTACAAGTTTAGACACTAGCAATCACCAGGTCTAAGGGAATAATGGCCCCACGCTGGAGTCTTATAGCTCCCTTCTATCAACTTCCTGTTGTCGTCACCCCCCTTCAATGCCAATTTGTTTGTTTCAATGGTTGTAATTTTGTGGTGTTTACTGCGAAATGTTTTTTGAAGAGAATACATTTTTATACTGTGGTCCATTAAGCATTCAAAGTAATGGCCGAAATCGATTTTATCCATACCCACCCTGGTGATACCCTTTGCTTTCTTTATCGTCTGCCCTCCGTATCTGTACTACGCGTATAATTTTGCTCTTATTCCGACATACTCCTCCATAACCAAGCTACCCAATTCATCCTTGAACAACCCAATATTTTTCCTGTTGGCTTGCTTAATGCCATGCTTGCTTAGCCTTTTCAAAGTTTGAGGTGTCGAAATATTGTGGGTTCTCCCTGATGAATTCATAGATACCAGAACTCGTTTCAAAAATGAACGAGTCTGTATCCATGTAATTCAGCAGCAAGTCTTTTAAGTTTGGTTTCATGATATTATAAAAGAAGTCATACATAATAAATTTTGGGATGTCCAAAATTGCGTGGCCTATGTAGATTGGTTTGTTCATATGCACCTCCTCTCTGCCCAGTTCGATTCCTACAAGATTTTCTTAAAAAACTATGGTGCGTAGGTAAGTACTGCGTGCTATCAACTTCTTTGCCTGTTTCCATGTTCCAACTATTTTCAAATCAGTGTATTTTCTCACATTCTCTATAAATTTTCCATATACTGCGTTATTCATCTTTTTCCATAGGTTTTGCCCGAATTTTAACTTTTCTTGAACTCTTTTCTCGGTGTTGACGTCGATATATGTCTTCAACCAGTTAGACTGGTCGTAGGACACCACTCTGTGAATATGTCTCACAGTTAGACCTTGCTCGATACACTGCTGCATCTCCCTGTAGTGCAAGACTAATTTGCTTTTCTTTTCTAATGTTGCAAGCAGTTTCTTGTATTGGCCATTCGGTGGTGTCGCGCTCTGTGGGCAGAAAGGAAGCTCGTTATGGGCGTCGTGGATATGGTCGGGGTATTCGATATCAGCCTCTAGCACATAGCCAGTCTCTGAGTCTTCTTTGATTTCTGCGAAGTTTATGCTGTCAATTTCTTCTCTGGTGAGCCATTTCAGATTCTTGTATGGTAGGGCAGATCCCATAGAGGCTCCATATAAGTTGTTTATGTCCCAATAGGACAGGTGTTTAACAGGAGCATGCTGATCAAAGTTGGACATGTATCTGTGGTTAGCTTTGGTGTAGCCTTCACCACTATGCACAGTGCACCTCTAATTCCCGATTCGAAAAATTCCAGCATGCTCTTGTCGGATATTAAGGAAAGTTTCGCCTTTGTTATCTTCAACAAGCGTCAAAGGCGAGTCCTGGTAATGTATAAAACCATGCTGGGTCAATTTTATACATTCCTAGGATGAGATCTCAAAAGTTTTCGAAAATATCCGCCAAGAGCAGTATATCTGTTTTCAGATATAGATCACTGTATTCTCCGAGATTCCGGATATTAAAGGTATCCCAGACTTTTACAGCATGCCTGTATTCCTCGTAGGTGATTTGGTTGTCAGTTAGTGTACTGTAGAAGGCGCCCTTCGGTGGTAGAGTAGTTTATTTGAGTTTTGCAAGGCTTGAAACATAATCATATGGAAATATCCCCTTGTTCTTTGCCAGCTTAAAATGCTCATCAACAAGATATTCTGCCCTTGTTATTTTAAAGTCACTCTCCTCCAGCATGTCAGCCAGGCTGGACAGCTTGTCGTCAAGAAACTTAAAGCTGTCCAGAAACCTGAAGCTGATGTTCCTGTATCGTTTGCTAAACGCTATATACCTTTCACCACTTTGAGCTATGCACGATACGGGTTTATTATCATATGCCAGGCGTCTTATCAAGAAGTGTCTGTCATAATTAGATAGACAATGAAAAAAGATCGGTATGAAATCAGGGACCTTTCTATTCAAATTGCATCTATTAGGAGCAGCACCCAGATATTCCCCTGTCACATGATCGTGATCCCTCACGCGCAAATCGCTCATAGTGAAAGCGTCAAGGCATATATGACACTCAGAGCCATTGTCAAAATTTTGTTGCTCTTCAGGGCTTAAATCCATCTGTTTAGGATTGGAATACACACCGATGACGTCATCAGCAATTGATTTTAATTGCTTGATAAAGTCATCGATGACATTTGGACCTCTGAAGAGGAAGATTTTCGACAATGCCTCGTCATGCCTACATACCACCTTCAAGGCAATAGACATTGCTTCATGTTCCTGAATGGCTCGGGTCCAGCTCGAGTTGCTAGAGGGCTCGCAAGAGTGAACCTTCGCCAGAACATATTCAATGCCTGCGTATATAACAAATGGTAAAGGAACGCTCTTGGAGAATGCTTTAAATTCAATGCAGTCATCCTGTTGAGGCATTTTAAGCATCTGGCATTTTCCGCATCTTAATCGGTGCGTTTCTAGAGTCTTCTCAGTGGCACACCTCTTGAGACATGCCTCGCATGTCCATATTTTACCGTTATGTTTGGTGACTTGACTGCTTACAAGCCTAGACATGTCTTTAATGAGGCAGTAGTGGGACTTATCCCCCTGTTCAATATATAACAGGTTTATATGGTGCTGCTTCTTTTCAGCTGTTTGGTATAGGGGGATGATGTTCTCATTCTCCTCCTCTATACCAAACACTGAAATGGATACTCCATTGTTCTGCTTTTCAAAACATTCAATTTGATGAAGGGGTACTGGGAATTCAATACCTTCATAATTGAATGCTTTGAAAAGCAGTTCAAAGGGCTATACTGTTGTTCTATATCCATGGTTACTAGCAGGGAATTTAGAGGCTAGCATACACCAAGCGAAACAGAAATTATCTTTGTTCTTTATATTTATAACAGCATACTTATTCCTAATTTTCTGCGGCAGTTCAATGTATGAACCTGCGTGTGGAGGATCGTAGTGAGTAGAGCTGAGCACCAGGCTGGGTATCTTTAACAAGGACTTCGACGATGCTCCCCCCTCAAATTTGGAAATGTTTTCTAAAATATCCCCCGCAATTGAAGAGAAGATCTGATTGAGATCGCTTGACGGAAGAATCAGCACAGGCTTAGAATTAAAGAAGGTGGAAAGGCGCTTCTCTTCATCAGGTTTGTGGATTAAATATGTAAGTTCCATGGAACAATTCATTTTTAACCACGCCTGCTTTTCTGCAAAACGTTTTCCATTTCTTTAATAATAAGTTCCTTGCATTCATCTAAAAAGACTCTGGGGTCTAGTATTTCTAATGTATTTTCTATTCTACTATTAAAAATACGTCCCTTGTATGCTGATTGGATGGTATTGCATTCCAGACCCTGGCAATTACTAGCACTAACCTTGGCTTTCTTAATTGCAAGTTGCTCGCTCCCGTCCGATGCTGGTCCTCTCTTCCTATTCAAAGGTGCCGCATCATTGCATGATGAGGAGGTTGACGGTGCAGCGGCTTCAGCATTTGCAGATGAGGAGGTTGATGGTGCAGCGGCTTCAGCATTTGTGGATGAGGAGGTTGATGTTGGAGCGGGTACAACTTCCCCCAGAGTGTCGAGTGATGAGGAGGCGGGCGATGCTGCAGTCGAGACTTCATCAATCTCCTGCGATGTTGACTCCTGTGTTGCTATGTCCATAGGCAGACTTCCAGCGTCACCCAGATAATTTCCTGGAATAATAATAATAATAATAATAATAATAATAATAATAATAATAATAATAGTACAGCATGTTTTAAAAGATGCTAATATGATTTGTTACATTAATTTATTTAAAACACTAAAGAATTCTTACCATTCGACTGTTGCTGTATGTATGGGGCAGGGCCCCATCCCTGATGGTTCGGTGCAGGGAAGGCGGATGGTGCAGCGCTCCCGAAGCCTGGTGGTGCCAGTGTAGCGGTAGCGTGTTGAGCGACACCGCCTCCGAAATAAAGTCCACTTCCTGGAAATAATAATAATAATAATAATAATAATAATAATAATAATAATAATAATGGTAGTATAGCATGAGTAAAACAAGAACTTCATAAAAATATTGAAAAATTCTTACCATTCGGTGCTTGCTGCATTTACGGGCCAGAGCCCCATCCCTGATGGTTCGGTGCAGGGAAGGCATGTTGTGCAGCAGCCGCGTGTTGAGCGGTACCGCCTCCGAAATAAAGTCCACTTCCTGGAAAATAATAATAATAATAACGGTAGTATAGCATGCGTAAAAGAACTTCATAAAATGTTGAAGGATTCTTACCGTTCGACTGTTGCTGTATGTATGGGGCAGGGGCCCATCCCTGATGATTTGGCACCAGGAAAGTTTGGAAGCCGGGGGGTGCCGGTGCAGTGGTCGAAGGATGACCCATCCCAAAATAAATTCCACTTCCTGGAAATAATAATAATAATAAAGAATATGAACAAGAAGTTAATATGAATTGTTACATTAATTTTTTTAAAACCCTGAAGAATGCTTACCATTCGCCTGATCGGGTGTCTGAATCATGATGTTATTTGAGGAACGATCCTGCAGCCGGCGGCGGGTATCCTGCTGGAGCTGGATGTAAGCCTCAGCTACGTTAGCAGAACTGAATGCTGAAAACGTAATAAATTTACGCGTTAGATTTTATTTATTTATTTTTTTAAGAAAAGTTATATTATTAAGTTAATTTATTTTATTGCGAATAGTTTATACAGGGAAATGTCGATGTATTTTTTTAACACCCTAGAAATTTCTATTGCAAAATAAAGCACGTGTATTTCTCGACAGTCATGGAAAATATCTCTTTTAACATGATGGAAACAAGCTGAACGTTTTTAGTAAATTAATGCGTAAGAGGAATGAAACATTAACTGATGAATGTTTGACCAATGCATGTAAACAGGAAGTCCCCGGATCGATTACCGTCGGTTACCCTCGGAAGAACATATATACAGAACATTTTTATTCGATTCGGATGGTATTCATGTAATTGTATTTTCTCTAGAAAAGAATATAATTCACTCGGTGAAAACACGTATTTAAACACCTGGAATAACAAGTTTGTTTAAAAAAATGAATACTTAACTATACTGTTCACATTTTTTGAGAATTCGCGCAGTTATCTATTAACTGTAGAAGTTCAACTATTCGCGTATAAATGTCTCGACGTTGAAAACAAGAATGCAATTATAAATTAAATATAAAGGTAATAATTTAACTTTTAAAGTAAATGAATTGGTGTTACAACTTACCAGACATGATGTTCGATGAAATTTCAGGTTAAAAGAGTAAAGTTTGCAGAGGTCTTAGCTCGTTGATGTCAGCTGAGAAACTGTAAGAATTTCTGGTGAAGCAGTCTTTTTATAGTGCTCTTTTTGCAATATAAAAATGTATGCCGGAAGTTTAAGATATATAATACAACGATTTTGATTGCCTACTCCAAACCTTCGAGTAGAAGGAGAGGGAATGCTAGCCTCGCGCAAGGGACATTTCGTAAGCAAGCCTAAACCTGTTATGGGGAAATCCGACATCACGCCACCTCTCCGTAAGGGAAATGCTTCTGCATATGACGCTAGAAAATAAAAATATATTTTATTTTTTACATGTACCGCTACAATTCATTGTTAATTATTGTTACATTACCAAAATAATCACCCAAGTATTAAATTTGAATTGTCCGTCTACAATCAAAGAATTATTCTAACATGATATAAATGTGAAGGGCGACGCTGAGGCTAGCACCAAGGTATTATTTAGTAATAATTATAGAGTGAAAATAACGAAAAAGAAGGTATTGTTTCTGTTGATATAATTTTCCTTGTAAGGCTTCACCCACGCTTATAAAAATCGTTAATGGGCAGACTATGTATTCGTGGACCTCCATGCAGGTTCTAAAGTCAGACAGGTCGGTCACCGGGAATCGAACCGGTGACCTCTCCTGTTCAAACCTCGCACGTTACCACAACCTAATTTGTATCAAAACAGTCTTTAAACACTTTTACCCATGTTAAATAAGGCTGTTATTCATCAAATATTTCATTCATCTATAAAGTAGACCGTAAAACAGGCTAGCTTCAAAGACCAATTAGGAAAATCTATCAGATACATTCGATCGCTTAATTTGAATTCTTTCTCCCATTTTAATTCTAAAAATGCCTTACTCTTCATATCACCCTCTACAAATCATATTTATTTGTTTAGAATTCCATAAAAGTTAGTTTAATTGTCGATATCGCGCAAAAAATTACGATATGATATTTACACAGGCGTCTGTATGAGAGGGGTTTTCCTGTAAGTACGGGGTTTTCAGGGTAAGAGAAATCATTTTAAAGCACAATAGATTCTCTAATGAGTTGTCGGTCATGGCCCTCCTGGCGGCAGCCTGTCGTTAGAGGTATTTCCAAGACCCCAGCCAGGTATACAGTCTTCAAAGGGTATACAAAATATTTTTGCAAGGGGTGTACAACTGAATAACTCGTCGAATCTTTCGAAGATCTCCGGTGAATGAAAAAAGCTTTTAAACAAATATGGTTCGATCTCTCTGCTGGAATATTCAAAAAATATCTCTCGAAGGGAGGGGTGTTTAAAAACGTTCTCGTCCTATGTTTACTAAGAGAATAAGCCAATCTTTTTAAATGGAATAAACAAATAAGCTTTCTTGACGATAATAATAATAATAATAATAATAATAATAATAAAATTTGATTGCCTCTGAGAAGGAAATAATGCTTGGATATAATTGCAATAGTTACGAATGTTTACTTAGAGTTCTACAGAATCTATACACTACGCGTGAAAAAAATACATGTTTTAAACACAGGCCATTCCTATAATCTATATGAGCATGGTTTTTCCTGTAAGAACGGTCTTTTCAGACAAAAAAGATAAATCATTCTAGGAAAAAAATACAATATATACGAGACACAAAATCCATCGCCCTCCGCAAGGAATTGAACCAACGACCTCTCGAATGTGAATAGACACGTTATCTCTCATAGAATTATATGTATGCATTGGAGCGCCGCGTAATTAAATAATTTTTTAGACACAATGGCTCAAACATCAGTCTGTTTAAATGGAATAAGCTTTCTTGGCGATAATAATAATAATAATAATAATAATAATAATAATAATAATAATAATAATAATAATAATAATAATAATAATAATAATTATAATAATAATAATCAAAATAACGACTTGACTGCCTCTGAGAAGGAAATAATAATTGGAGATAATTGCAATAGTTACGAATAATTACTTAGACTTCTACAGAATTTATACACTATGCGTTTAATTATAATTTCAGCATAAAAAGAAAATATCGCTTCTCTCCGTTTAATTTTTCTGACGGGAGAGTCATATTCAATATTTTATTAAAAGAAATAAGAGGTAGTATACTATGAAACGTAATCATTAATAATCTTCATGTAGACTTTAAATTACTTATTGGAGGGAAAAAATGCTGTAGCAGCCTTGTAATTGCCAGGTTTAGGATTTTCCCCTGTTTGCATGAGCACTTCTGCGCAGAGCAATTAGGAACCCTTTCAAGCTGACCATTAACGATATGATAGGCATCCATTGTATTCTTAAAAGATTATTTTCCCAGCGGATCGGGTTGTTTTTTCGTCTAGGGTGTACAAACTTTCCTTTACATTGACTGACTTTATGAAAGATATCGTAATTCTTTTTTGCTTGCGTACGTGCGATACTTTATCAATGACTGTTTTGAGCTCCCTTTCTGGAAAAAAATGCATGTTTTGTCTGTATTTTATCTTCAGGCGTGTACAGCATATTTCTTTCAAGGAGGGCATACAGCTGAAAAATTCGTCGAATTTCTCGAAGACCGCTACGTCTTTAGAAGGAATATTTAAAACGAATATCAAATTTATATTTGAGGTCTTCGTATTGACGCGAGTTCTCTGCTCGCGTATTCAAAAAATATCTTTCGTAGGGAAATGTTTATAACTCCTCTCTCCAAGTTATTAAATCCTCTCGCAATACTTATATATTTACTAAGAAAGGTATGCCTGTTTTGGATGCTATGTAGAGAGAGAGAGAGAGAGAGAGGGAGAGAGAGAGCTTGCGTGTTGGACACAATGTCTGTTTGAATGTCGCTGCTCTGTGTTTTTCCTCGACTGTCTTTACCTATATACATTTCTATTGAAGCTTATTTGTACCCATTCGTTAACTAGCTTAATTAAAAGAGCAACCGAGTGAATTTATTTAGGATACTCTGTATATTATTTTAAAAAACAATACTTGTATTATTTAACTATAATGTTAAGCGTATTTATTTATTTTTTCATAATCAATTCCCCCCGGAATTATAACGAGACAACTTGAACGCACTTCGCATGTTAAACGAGTATTATTTAACTAAAATCTTAATTCGCCTTTATTTTTTTTCCAGAATCATTTTCCTCGGAATTATATGGAGTTATGATGGCCTCCATGCGCGCACCTCAAGCCTCAATTTGGCTAATTCAGAACTTTTGAAAATGACCACATGGCGCGCTGTGAGGAAGCCCACGCTGGCTCAGAGAGAAAAGGAGTTTCCACGGTTTCCGCATGGCGCGCTGGCGGAGGTGGCGAGGAGAAGCGCGAAGGAGGGAATGCCGTAGCTGGCTTACACGCTATCATGCGAGAGTCCGGTCAGTCACGTCAGGCGCTGCATGGAGGAAGGGTTGCGCGCGGGCTTTCAGTGAAATTATCACGCGTTAACGTCTCGTTACGGCAACTCTGTCCTTTCAGCCAAGGATTCATCTAACTGTTGTAATATTCTTATAAACCCAAAATATATTTTCCCTCAAAAGTAGAATTAAACAAATGTTATTAGACGTAATAATTATACAATGTAATAATCGCCTTAACAACTACGCACGCATATACGATGGCGACCAGGTGCGTACGAGTCAATTCATATAAATTAATTACATTAATCAATCAAAAATACTTAATCGTATTCAACGATCGAGGAGCATTGTTTAATTACATCACCCTTTAGAAGTGGAATGTGCGGACATTAGTAGTAATAAAATACCGATTTTGATTTTTTTCTCAATAATGTTTTATGCATGGACGATAATTGATTGACACAATTATCTCCTCAAATCGATTTGCCGAACAGTGGCACGCGTCGAAAAAAACCATTCCCCTACCACACCCATCACCAGGGCGGGATTTAGACAGGTCGCAATGAGAGGGGGTGACATGGCCAGCGTATGGGAACAATACACACTCTCCCACCTATCCGCAGGGGAACCAATCACACGGGTGGGATTTAGTCAGGTCACAATGAGGGGGAGGGAATGTGGCCAGCGTATGGGAACAATACACACTCTCCCACCTATCCGCAGGGGAACCAATCACACGGTTGGGTTTTAGACAGGTCCCAATGAGGGGGAGGGAATGTGGCCAGTGTATGGGAACAATACACACTCTCCCACCTATCCACAGGGAACCAATCAGACCACAAAGGGGAGGGAGGGGGCGCGTACCAGGCGGCTTTTCAGGTTAGAACACACAGGAGGGGGGCGGGGTGCCACCGGCACGCGACCAGGCGGCATGTGGGAGGGGGCAGGGCCTGGCGGCACAGAGCCGGGCGGCATTAGGTGAGGCCACAAAGGAGGGGGCGGGGCCCAGCGGCACGTGACCATGCGGCATGTGAGGCCTCAAAGGGAGGGGGCGGGACCAGGCGGCATAGAACAAAGGATCTTATCAGTCGTCGGCATCTGTTTGAGGCTCCGTTCTCTCATAATAAGACTACTGATATACGACAATAAATTGCTGTATATGTGAGACAGCAAGCTTCGTACAAAACTAATAATGTTCTTGGAAGTGATCACTGCACCTCAGCATACCCAGATTCCCTTGACCCTATACTCTGGATATCTGTCAGCGTACCCCTGGTAGCTTAAGGCGGTGACTGCGCTAAACGAAAGAAGGGAGGGAGAACCACCTCATTAATGCTTCAATAACTAAGTAACAAGGTTAATAAAAGTACTTGGAAGGTGATGCTATTTGCATCTACAGCATCCATGACTGACATTTCATCACTAATTGCTGCAATAATTATAAGAGTTTTAACTATAAAGTGTCCTGCCATTTTTAATATACCCTTTATCCATTCGCAGCAACTTTTTTGTTAATTATTCAGCAACACACAGCAAAAACTTCTTGAAGTTTGTAAATACGGCACCGTATTATCACTTATTCGCTATAAAAACGTGCTTTCTTATTTCCATTTTTCTTACTTAATCTGAAAACTCGATGGTTTTACTAAGAAATCTTTTTTTTGTGAAAATTACTACAATTTACAATATCTTACTACACAATAAATGTGCACTAAATTTTGGAAAAGCGTGAAGTAGATATATGTTAGGTCTGGCAAGAAAAATAGCAAATTTTTAATTTTGTTCACTCCTTTTTACTTATTCTACCGTGGACGCCTTAGGTAGAGGGGGTATTACATTTCACACAAAGATTTCGCCGTAAATACATGTTTTGAGGTCGCTGAACCAAAAAAAGCATTTTTACCTTTTCTACCACGTTCTTACTAGATAGAAAAGGTATCCGTCAGTTTTGTTGCCTAAAAATGCATTTCTTGGATTCATAGGGCCTCAAAACAGGCATTTTCTGTTCAAATCTCGACAACAAATTTTTGGGTGGAATGTAATACCTTCTGTGCTGACTGTAAGTACGTAGTAGAGAAAGCAATAAAAATGTCGTTAAGTACGTATGTTTTATATAGGGAAACTTGTGAAATTTAGGAATACTGAAAACAAAGTAAACATTAAACACACAAATAAGCACGGGATATATGACAAGCATAAATGTAAAAAACATTAATTTAAAAGCGTAGAACACAAATAAATATGCGTGAATTACGTGCGAAAACAAAAAATTTAAATGAAATAATGGGTAAAACAAAACATAAAATAAATGGAAACAGACAGTAGTGCAAAAGAAAGCAAACATAAAATACATACCTGTAAGTAGTATCTGAAAGAAATATGAAGGTAGAAAGTAAAAGTACCTGAAACCAAATAAGCTCATAACAACCCCAAAATGCAGTATGCATGAAAAATAAATCAGTAAAATAAAATAAGCACAATATATTTGAATGCATGTCTATCCGTTCTTAAGTGAAGGAAATGGTGGCCCTAAAAACACCCGTTTTCCTCCCTTACAGCTCAAATGCCATAATTTTCAGACAATGTGAAAAAATGGGAAAACCCCGCTTTCCTGGCATAGGTTTCTGTAGATAAATTCGTGGAGGTAGGCCTCGAACAGCTGCCGTCGCGTCCCGAACTGTCTCCTCAGCTTCCTCTTGCAGCGCATTCATAAATTTTCTGCGCGCTGGGTGTGAATGTCGGCGTCGTAAGGATTCACAAAGTTCTCACTATGATTCACTACTGAGTGGAGGTAGACACCACCGTTGAGTTGCTCGATGTTACCATAAGCAGTTCAGCCTTCGGAAACGATGTGCGATCGTGATAGAATGTACTGCAGGATCAGCTGCTCCAGCATAGCAACCCTTAACCCTTCTGTCAGGTATCTCCACCAGGAAGTACCTTCCAATTCGCCTTTCGAGGCCTCCGAAGACCCAGTAACTTCTTCTTCTTTTAAGTTCCCTTGTGTTACCCAGTTCATGCTACTGTGTTTTTACTGTTTTCGTTACCGCTTATTACCGCAACACACATACACACACAAACACCCATGCCCATGGCGGGACTCAAACCCGCGACCCTCAGCTTGGCGGAGCGCCGGAGCTATACACTCCAGCGACCACGGCTACGAGGGCCGGCTTCTCGCCATTCTCCCCGGTGATACTTCCGGTGGAAGAATTTTGATTTGTCTGTCTCGACGATTAGAGGATTGCTATTCCCATCTAAGCCTCCGTTGTGGGCAGCGTGACGCTCCAAGTGAGTTTGGCACTCCTCTCGACAAAAGATTGTCCAGTCTGTGGCCGCGCGATACTCGCTGACGCGAGCTTCAGCGGTTGCATCTTGTAAAACGCCCAACCATAAACAAATATACTTATCTGCTTAACTTAGAGCTTGCTGCCGACAAAGAACGATCCTTCCCTCGCGGATTTTAAAGCTTTGCATCTTGTGTAGAACTACCGTTTGCCGTCTGCGGCGCTATTTTCAGTGGTTATAGTACACCCCTCATTGCACCGTTGACACTGCGCAGTGTTTTTCAAAATACGGCGTCTTGCTAGTCCCTGCATGGCCTACTGTGGGATTTCTAGAGCCTGAAACAAATTTTCGTAGAGGAAGTCCTCTTCTCTAATCGCTGCAACCTCCACAACTTTGTTAGGCTGAACAATCCAATTTGCAGACCTCGGTCTTTCAGCCATTCTCAAACGATGCCCTGTGAACTGTTGCAAAGGTAGCTCAAGGCACAAATGAGACAAGAAGTGAAATTGCAGAATTACAGTGCATTGTAACCACTAGAAGCTCTCCATAGTTGAGGGAAGGGGAGGGTATTGTTGTACTGTTATGGTTAACATCCGCTTTGCCTTTGTTTACTGAAGCCTCTCGTATAGGACACACCATAGGCGTTGTTTATTTTCGGCCGTAGCTGGTGTTTCACATTGCAAAGCGAGTCAGTTCAACCAATGAATGCAAAGAAATTACAGAAGTTAGCTGCACGTGGAGCAAAACACGGCATTGCATCTCCCTTGTGTTATCTCTCATTCAGTTCGTTAATAATTCTATTATAGTTATCATTACGGGTTAAATATAAGAATTCCCACCATGGCCAGCAGTATCCAAATTGCACCCTTTAAGGAGACCTAAATGTTTTGAGTGGTAAGATTTTGTCTATCTCTTACGGTTTAAAAATTGTGAAATAGTCATTAAAAATCAAGAGGAGTTCACACGCTATTTCCAGAAATTTCAATGTATAATTTTATTTAGCATTCAAAAGTTACTGTAGATGTGAGGGTGCGTTTTTAACTTGACGTAATACTCGAACCTGATCACTGCAGTGTAGCACATTCTCCAGCAGAAGAGTTTATGTAACACGTTCCTCGCTCCCACGGCTTTTTTCTTGATTGGAAATTACTGCCTACAGCACTACCACTTTGTATGGGACAAATTTTGCCAAGTAAGAACTGTAATAATTACCTTTCTCAGAAGTAGTAAATTAATCAAACAAGGCAAGTAATTCTGGTAGAATGTCTAAAAGTAATTGATGTATTATATTCCTCGGATAGTTCGCAGGAATTCACGTTAGTCATTGCAGCTATCCAGGTATTAGAATATTATTGTTTTCCAAAACATAACCTTACACACACACGCACACACGTACTTATTAATATTCACAAATACTTACAATATATGTATAATAAAAATGTATGGACGCATTCATGTGACTTCCTCTACCAAAGACAAATTCACATAAATTCGTTATTTTGCAGTATTCTCATAAACTGACACGGGTACCCTAGGGCGTTAATCAAAGTTTTCGAAAAATGTTTCCTGTAAAGGATAGTCTAGGGTGAGGGATTTTCTTGAAAATCTTCGTGTCGCATCTTTGAAAGGTACTGAACCTATATACCAAGTTTGGTATTTATCCGACTTTTCGTTTTTAAGTTATGCTGTTCACAATCAGACACATACACACGGGTATGTTTCCAAAAATTCTTTTTTATGGATTCAGAGGCCTCAAAACATATATTTCAGGTGAAATCTCGGTATGGAATTTTTGTGTGGAATGCAATAAGGTACCACCTCTACCTACTAGGTAGGCGGTAGAATTAGTAAACGCGCTTTTTTGGATTCAGGGTGCTCATAACATGTATTTCCGGTGAAATCGCGGTATGGAATTTTTGTGTGGAATGCAATACCTCCTCTATCTACTAAGTACTGATAAAATAAGTAAAAGTTATTTTCCTTTTCCGCCAGCGGGCCTCAAAGCATGTATTTTTTGGTGAAATCGTATCGAATATGTGGGTGAAACACAATACTTCCTCTACCTACTGTGTACGTGGTAGAATAAGTAAAAATGAATGGAAAAAGTTTGAAAATTTTAAACTTCATATATTTCATATTTTCCCAAAATCTTACGCATATTTATTCTGTAGTTTACGTATGCTTTGCTTTAAACATTATGTATGTTTGGCTTCATCTACGTGTTTTGTTTTACGGTGTTATTGCTTTTCATTTTTGTGTTTTCTCACACAATCCGCACATATTTATATGCGTTATATCCATGTTTATGCATATTTCACTTTTTATTTCCCCTTACAGAAAACACGCATTGGTTATTTTTCGCGTGTATTCATTTCTGCGACATTCATTGGTTATCCAAGCTCTTCTCTTATTCGAAATGCACATTTCATAATATCATGGACATTTCAACATAATGTGTGTGTGTGTTTCACGTTTGTTTAACGTTTAGTGATATTAAAATTACGTTGGTAGCGGCTGGCATGCAGCGAATATACAGTTCTGATGTTGGCACTTCCAGATGGCGCTGCGCGCGGTCGCCATAGTAACGATACCGGCTGGCATGCAGCGAATATACGGTTAGCAGTTCAACAAGGCGCTACGCGCGGTCGCCATAGTAAATAGAGTCGTCACACAGAATCACCTATAAAAGTAAAAGGATATACAGTTCTGAATTTCAAGGAATGCAAAAGTGAATTTAATATTTAAATGGGAAGGGAAAGTCTTTAAATTCTAGCTTACTAACAACTGTAAAGCCGAACTAGCACACCAAACTAACTTTTTATTTTTCACTAGTGTTTCACTCATTATCAAATTACCATTATTATTAATAGTGTACTCATGCGTAAGTAAGTCTGATAAAGAGGCCTCTGAGCAAAATTACCGGTCTTTCACGCCCAATATAGAATGGTACACTAAGGACCACAGCAGTTAAAGAGTGTCCAAAAATAAAACTAAATACAATTCAATGCGTAAGTAAACTAGATTCAAACTACAGCTGGCTTACAAAAGTAATATTAACCAAGCACATATCATGAGTAGTCAATACAATTTTATTTTGGAAATAAATGTGTATGCAATGAAATTCAGGTTATGTCATGGATTTAGTTTGATCATTCTACGTTATTTATTACATTCATGCATCCTACTTACCAACAGGTTTTTGAGAAAATAAACTCGGTTCCTGCTTGCTGTTCATACGCTGTTGTATGCTTCTCAAATCTTGCCAGTTTTATTAAATCGAAGACTTTTTTTTCAGATATCGCAACCGTTAAAATACGATCCGCTGCAAAGGATCCTCTTCATTGTCGGTGGCATTTGTCGCACTGGTGGACGTATTTTCTTCTACTACTGATGCCCTGTTAGAAGGGGAAATTATATTTGATTTTCCGGATGTACGTAAAAATCTAATTCCATTTCTCACCTCATAGGCAGTCGGGTTGTTATAAAACACTCCAAACCTTCAACTCTTGAAAAGAAATTTTCCGGGCAATGTTGATTTAATCTAAAGGTGAGGACGTAGGAGCTTTCTTTGCCTTCCATTGTGCCAAAGAGACGTAACATGGAGTTTATGGAAATTATAAAACGCTTTTGAAAGGCAGAAAACGTTTTCTTTTCCCACCCGTACATTGGTAATAACTTCTGCAAACCTTTTCTGTGTGTTTTCCTGACTTTTCAAATTTAACACGTAACCACTTCTAAGAGGTGCTCTGTTATTCCTCGGTATCCCAGAATTTAGCACGTCAAATGCGTCATTTACCAATTAGACGAAGCTGCTCTCGCTTTGTTAGTACTGTATTTGAGCGCGAGAGCAGTTCGCCTAGAAAATAGTTGCGCCGATAATCTCACATTCTGGCGTGATCTTCCTGTAACGCTCAGGTGAGCATCAGTGATGAACCATTATCAGTTCTGCACTGTGCTGAGATAACATATCTTGAATAACATCTTTTTAAACACAGAAGTGGTACAACTGTTATGATATAATCCGATATCCTTTGTTTCGCACCACCAGCCACACCCCCTCTTTTGTGGCCTACCCCCAACGCCGCCGACCACGCCCCCTCTACTTTGTGTCTCGGTCTGAATGCCACCAGGCGGAGAATTGGGACAATGGGGTATTGTACCCGTACGCTCGCCACGACCCTCTCTTTATGGCCTGGTCTGAATGCCGCCCGGCACAGTAGAACAATAGGCTATTGCCCTTTGTGGCCTGGTATGAATGCCACCCGGCAGCGTAGAACAATGGGCTATTGCCCTTTGTGGCCTGGTCTGAATGCCGCCCGGCAGAGTGGTAGAACAATTGGCTATTTTGCTCGTACGAGGACAACGGGACATTGATCTCGTCCCTAATGGAGGTGCCTCTTTGTGTGCTACTGATAACAGCAGCCGGATACCATCGAACAATGGACTATTGTTCTCGTCGCGTGCTGTCACCACCGCCCCCGCAAATCGATGGACGAGATAAGTTCTAAAATATTTGTGTCAATCAATCAGATAATGTTCGTCCATGCATAACATCATCTAACGTTATTAAAAAAATCAAGGATTTATACTCCTGACGTCCCGGCATCGTACCTCTAGAGGGTTGGACGCTGGTCGTCGATTGATTAATGTAATTAAACGCTGCTCGTCGATCTATGAATACAATTATTCCAATTAAGTATTTCTTTATTGTTACACTATAAAGAGTACCCCGCTCACGCGCAAATCTTTTTTCTTAAACTGAACCAGGTGATTATTACGCGCGTAAAATTATTACGACTAATAACACTTGTTTAATTCTGCTTTGAGTGAAATGTTTCTGGGCCTTATAAGAATATTGCGTCACTTAATTTAAAAAATCCATGATTGAAAAGACGGACTTAGTGTATTTAGCCAACGCGAGACGCTAACGAGTGATTCTTTCCCGGAAAACCCCAGCGCATTGTCCATCTCTTGCCGGCACGCTCTCGCGCGATGGAAATGTGTCCTGCCTCTGTCTCTCTGTTTCAACCGGCATTCCCCTCCACTCGCTCTGGCGGTTCACTCTACCGGTGCGCTTCCGAGCTGGAAGGAAGAACACGGAAGCCTGCCGTCTTGGGTTTTTAATCACACGAAGGCGGCCATTATTATTCCGGGGAAATAACTAGCATAAATCATTTGAAGGGGTGATAAGGAACTCCGCGCTTCAAGAATTTTATAAGGTTTCCTTACACATAGGGTTGGCGCTGAAAAATAAAATAAATAAATAAATACCGAGTAACATTATAGTTAAATAATACATGCAATGCCTTCTTTATAGATAAATAATGAAATATAGAGAGTACCCTAAACAGTCAGGACAACATAACATTCCCTTGTTATTGTTTTAGTTATCGCCGTTTAAACAGCGAGCATAAATAGAACTCTTTTTTATACGCACAACAAAATGAAAAGACGACTGTAGTAGACCCGTGATTGTTTAAACATGCAATGACTAAAGTGGTATTGAATAGCGGCGGGAAATCGAGCCGTGAGCTTAAGCTAAAAAATACATGGGTTTTACAAACATGCATTCCTCTCTTAGTAAATATATAAGTATCGCGAAAAGCTCTAAATAACATAGGGAGAGGGCTTTAAAGCATTCCCCATCGAAAGATATGTTGACTACTTCAGCAGAGAGATCGAACCGTTACGAAGACTTCAAATAGAAATGTGAGATTCGCTTTAAAATCCTTTTCTAAAGACAGACACCAGTGGTCTTCGGGAAATTCGACAATGAGTTATTCAGTTGTACACCCCTTGCAAAATAGGTTGTATATCCCTGAAGACGTTAACCAGGGTCCGCTCGGGATTTCCAGTTCCAGAACCACCTGCACGTCTCTACAGCTTAATGGATGGATTACAAACAGCATTCTTGAGTGGAGATAACATCTACCATATGTTCAAGTGGATGCTTCAAATGCAACGCTTTAAGTGGGTTTTTAGCAATACACTCATTCAAAAGAATAGCCCAGGCTTATACACGCAGCGGGATTTCCCCTACAGGCATATTAGATTCATGACTTCCGGATTTCCACACGTTTAAAAATTACAGGACCCCTACGTCGATTCTGGAAAGTTATATCAACAGAATCAATACCTAATTTTTCGTTAGTTTCACTCTAAAATCATAGTTAAATATTACATGCAATACGTTATTTATAAATAAATAAATAAATAATGAAATATAAAGAGTACCCGAAACAAAACATTCCCTTTGTTGATCTTTTTATTAACGCTAGTTAAAACGCGCTCATAAATAAGACTCAATAGAAAATATATAAAGACACTCGAGGTAAAATACAGAGCGTCTTCATGCATATAGTCTTCGAGAAGTAAAATAACATAGACAGGGACTTTAAAACAGTCGTTGTCTATAAAGTACCACACCCACCCGGAATGGAGGAAAAATACGCTGGTGTAATGAACCTTCGCAGTGTTCGCCTAGCGACCAGCTTAAACCACGATAAATCCCGGGGGTCAGGAGTGTCAGCTGCTGCGAATTGAACTCACAACCTCCGAATGCAGGCCAGAGACGTTACCACCTGAACCACTCCGGTCGATTAGTTAGTGCGTTACATGCAAATGGCCTTAGTTGCGTAGCCGTCTTAGAGGAATATCTCTATTACAACGGCCCTAGTAACGGATCTTCTTTCTTCAGGATCAAACTATGAAGCACGTTCCGACACAAAGACAACCCCATCTGGCTCTGCGTCACCCGTTTGAATGTATATTTAAAAGAATGTCCTAGAAATGAATGGTCGGTTAAGTTGAATTCTTTCTCCCGTTGTAATTCTAAATACCATTCTCTTCCTATCACGCTCTCCAAATCATATTTCTCTGTTTAACATTTCATAAAAATCATTTTTATATCGGTACCATACAAACAATTCTTGTACTTGACTGGTATAAAAATAAAATGCGACTAAAGGGCTAGTAGATTTACTGCATCGTCTATATGGGAAGGTATTTTACGATAAGAACGGTCTTTTCAGGCAAATGAGAAATCATTTAAAAAATACGCAATATACACCTCCGCTTCTACAGACGCTTAATGGGATGGTTTGCCCTTATCTGGTAACTCACCTATCCGAGATTCGAAGTCGGGACCTCTTGAATGTGAAGTAGACACGCTACCTCACAGAGAAGCTTGCTATTTATTTATTATCACCTTGGAGCGACGCGGGGTCATATAATTTTTAGACAGAGACTGAAGAACCAGTCTGTTTAAATAGAATAAACAAATAAGCTTTCTATGCGATTATAATAATAATAAACCTGATTGTCGCACTGAAAAATGAAATAATACTTGGAAATAATTTCGTTATAATGTTTAAGTACAGTGTTATACAGGATCTATTCACTACACCGCTTAGGAAATATATTACACTTGCGGTTATAGACTTTTAATGGGAGGGTTTGACCTTGTCCGGTAAGTCACCTAACCGAGATTTGAACTCGGGACTTCTCGAGTGTGAAGTAGACACGCTACCACGCAGAGAAGTTTGCTATTTATTTATTATCACTTTGGAACGATGTGTGATCGTATAATTTTTAGATATGAGAAGAGCCCTTATATGTCAAATGTTCGTGTCTAAAGCTGTATACGCCTATTCCATCAGGTATTATAGTCAAAAATACACCGCATTTTGAATTTCTGGTTTGTTACCCCAGTCAGTTTAGGATGGTTCATATTTCATTATTTATTTATAAATAACGCGTTGCATGTATCATTTAGCTATAATTTTAGCGCGAAAATAACGAAAAAGAATGTATTGCTTCTCTGAATATAATTTTTCCTGAGGCTACTGTTTGATGCATGTATTGCTAAAAACCCACTCAAGTGTTAAATTTGAAGCCTTCCCAGCTATATTAGCGATGTTATCTCTTCTCAAATATGTTATTAGAACCCCATTCATTAAGCCGTAAAGTCATGCATCTATGATTGTCTTTTAAGGTGGAATTTCCCAAGACCTGATTTACCCTCTTCAAGGGTGTACAACATATTTTTGCAAGGGATGTTGGCGTCTCCGGCATAACGTATCAGTGAATTGGTAATTATATTACTGCAGCATTGTGCTCGCGCAAAGGAGAGAGAGAGAGCGTGCTTGCACGGGTGGGTGGGGTACTTTATCGAAAATGGATGTTTTAAAGTCCCTGTATATGTGCGTGCTTGCGTGAGTGGGTGGGGTGCTTTATCGACAACGATGTTTTAAAGTCTCTGTATATGTTATTTTACTTCTCGAAGACTATATGCATGAAGACGCTCTGCGTTTTACCTCGAGTGTCTTTATATATTTTCTATTGAATTTTATATATGAGAGCTCTTTATCTAGCGTTAATTAAAAGAGCAACAAAGGGAATATTTTGTTTAGGGTACTCTCCATGTTTCGTTATTTATTTATTGATAAATAATGTATTGAATGTGTTATTCAACTATAATTTTAGAGTGAAACTAACAAAAAAAGAAAGTACTCTTTCCCTTGATTTAGTTTTTCTAGAGCGACGTAGGGGTCCTGTAGTTTTTAGATATGTGGAATTCCCAGAGTCATGAATCTAATATGCCTGTAGTGGAAATCCTGCTGCGTGTACGCGATGGGGAATATTTTGAAGTCCTCTCCCTATGTTATTTACACATTTTGGCGGTACTTATATGTTTACTAAGAGAGGAATGCATGTTTGGAGAACCTATGCATTTTTAGCTTGATTTCAGCGTTTGATTTCCCGCTGGTATTCAATAACGCTTTAGACATTGCATGTCTAAACAATCACGGGTCTGTTACAGTCCTCTTTTCTTTTTGTTGCGCGAAAAAAGTGTTATATTTATGCTCGTTCTTTAACCTGCGATAATTAAAAGAATAACAAAGGAATGTTTTGTTGTCCTGACCGTTTAGGGTACTCTCCATATTTCACTATGAATCTATAAATAACACATTGCATGTATTATTTAACTATAATGTTAATCGGTATTTATTTATTTATTTATTTCATTTTTCAGAGCTAAACCTATGTGTAAGCAAACCTTAGAAAAAATCTTTGAGCGCCAAGTTCCTTATCACCCCTTCAAATGATTTATGCTAGTTATTTCCTCGGAATAATAATGGTCACCTTCGTGTGTTAAAAACCCAAGATGGCAGGCTTCCGTCTTGTTCCTCCTAGTTCAGAAGGGCACCGGTAGAGTGAACCTCCTCCGCTCCCGCCAGAGCGCGTGGTGGTGAATACCGGTTGAAACAGAGACAGAGCAAGGAAACATTTCATTCGCACGAGAGCGCCGGCAAGTGAGGGACCATGAACTCGCGTTTTCCGGGAAAGAATCACTCGTTAGCTATTTACGCTAACTCCGTTCTTTCAGTCATGGATTTTTTTAATTCACCTAATTGACGTAATATTCCTATGAGCCCAAAACAATTTTCCCTCAAAGCAGTATTAAACAAGTGTTATTAGTCGTAATAATTATACGCGCGTAATAATCACCCGGTTAAGTGTTAGAAAAAAGATTTGCGGTTGAACGTGGTACTCTTTATACTGCAACAATAAAGAAATACTTAATTGGAATAATTGTATTCAACGATCGACGAGAAGCGTTTTATTACATTAATCAATCGCGGGGTACTTCGATCGACGACCAGCGTCAACCCCTTATAGGTGCGATGCTCGGACGTTAGCAGTATAAATCCTGGATTTTGTCAATAACATTAGATGATGTTATGCATGGACGAACATTACCTGATTGATTGACACAGATATTTTAGAAATTATCTCCTCCATCGATTTGCGGGGGTGGTGTTGACGGCACGCGACGAGAACAATAGCCCATTGTTCGACGGTATCCGGCTACTGGTATCAGTAGCACACAAAGAGGCACCTCCATTAGCGACGAGAACAATTCCCCGTTGTCCTCGTACGAGCACAATAGCCCATTGTTCTACCCCTCTGCCGGGCGGCTTTCAGACCAGGCCACAAAGGATAATACCCATTGTTCTACTCTGCCGGGCGGCATTCAGACCCGGTCACAAAGAGGGGGCGTGGCCAGCGTACGGGGTCAGTACCGCGTTGTCCTCCTACGAGAACAAGAGCCCATTGTTCCAATTCTCCGCCGGGTGGCATTCACACCAGACCACAAAGGAGAGGGGGCGTGGTCGGCGACGTTCGGGGTAGGCCACAAATGAGGGGGTCATGGCCGCCGGCGTGGAACAAATGATATCACATTACATCTTATCAGTTGTCGGCATCTCTTTGTCCTTGAGTCAAAATATTTATACTACTCACAGTGGTGTCTGGTAGAATAAACACTTCATCCAGAAAATGGTTGCTTAGGGGCTTCAGGATGTGAGGAACATTAAAATACACCCAGATTTTCCGGAAATTATCACTTGGGTTGGATACACTGTCATTTAATTGGTTCCAAATTTTCGAGTTTTACCCTTCCATGTCACAAGTCACAGCGTGTACTTCAATTTCGCAGGCCTCAATTACAATAATGACACTGTGAAGCAACTCTGATGCCATTGTGTCATCAAAATCATAGAATAAAGGTTGTTTTCAGTTGGAACACAATCCTCGTACCATGGCCACCTGAACATTGTTTTGTGGATCCAATATTATATCGTCTAACATATAGAAAATGCGAGAATCTGTGTTCATCTCGTCGAAGCTTATAACAGCTAGCTTTGCTAGGCCTTGAAAATTCATTGCCTCTGACTTTAAGAGATATTTTACCTCGTTCATAACCCCTGGCTTGCATTTTATTTTATGTATCCATTTTTGCAAAGTCGAAGGAGCAGGCAGACGAGTGTTTACTTTTCTCAAATATGCATATGCCTTTTGAGAAAGCGCACTTAGTGGAATGGCATGTGTTATATCCTCGTTGGAACATTTCAATCTCTTATTCCCAATTAAAAGACACCTTTTTTGCCCTGGGGTGAAGCATGACAAAACTTTTTTACGCTATTTTCCACAGAAACTCTTGTGGCCTTAGCAGATGAAGTTGGATATTTTTATAGCCACAGAAAGCTTCGAACCTCCAATTCTTTTAAGAGCGCGTTTTTTTCTTTCAGTGCCGCTACAGAAGCCGCGTTTTTTCTTTTTAATACCTCAACCTCTTTCTTGAATTTTTCCATTTCGTTGCAGCTATTTTCTATAATTTTCTATTTTCGGCAATAGTGACCTTATCAAGCTTTCTTTTCCTCGGAGACACCGAAACAATGGTGGACAAGGCTCACTTCCTAACAGTTTGGACCTCGTCCAGTGGAGACCTACAGAAGAGCTGAAACGCTTAATTATTACATTTTCTGCAGTATTAATGTAGCAATAATTCCAGAATACGTTATTCTGTTAGAGAATATAAAACTGACAAAGACATACCTGCGATATTCCACTTGTACTTGGACCTTCACTAAATATACCTCAATGCCGTTTGGGAATAAACTGCAACGGAACTGCATCTAGGAGCAGAATTTTCTTAAACGGCAAACCTAATAGTTCACCTTTAATCCCGTTTATAGTCACTAGAAAGAAGGTGCACTGAATTATCAGCGTTAAATTTGCCAGCACGTTTAATTGCTAAACCAACCGTTTTAAAACCATAATTACGGCACTGTGTTACAGCGCAATACATTCTACTCTTATCGTTCTCACTCATTGCACTCTGACTTAAGCACTTCACCAAAGCAGAGAAAACTGAATCTATGCCCAAGACTCTAGTTATAAATATGTGCCTACAGCTTATTTGTTGGAGTGGGGGTATTTGATTAAGTGATAAAGATTAATGCACTTTCGTACATCTGTTAGTTTGTGAAGTTTCCGCCAACATAGCAAGGTAAAGTAGGGTAATTTACCAAGACAGTTAAAAATACCTTATACTTTCAAAAGAATGCAGAAGCAAATGTTCCCTTCCAATATATGGATGCATCTTTGTTTATTGCAACATGTATGTGACTTTTAAAACGAAGAGAAGTTCTTATTAATGTCTGTTGCCTTTTAGGCAGTTGAACGGCATAATTATTTCAAAGTAAATGCTGTTTGCTCTTACAGGCAACGTTTACCAGCCTTTTTCCATTCACTTCAGTTCTGTGAAGAATTATATATCTGGAAAAGCTTGCCATCTTTAGGGAGGAATACCTTTGGCCTGCATTACTTTAAGTATTTTGGTGTGCAGACGTATGAGTCGGCCTACCTGCCAAAAAGGAAGTTCTTATATTCCTCTGGAATGCCTATTAAACAGCATAATTGTGAGCAGAAGCTATTTCAAGACCAAGTATCATATAAGCACGGTCCGGATTCTGATGACATGCCATCTTTTAATTCTTGCAATAAAGGTATTGCTTAAATGTACATAAATCCTTAACATGGGTCTCAGATTAAGGAAATAAATGTTTGTTAGGTCATTTTGGTAGTTATATGCCATTTGCTATTTTGAACAATGTTTTTATTTTACATCGTTAATTTAGAATTTTCTTGCCCTTTGCCTCTTTATTTAGTAATTTCCTTGCACAAGTATTGGGTATATAAAGATTCTTATACTTCTGACATTTTACATTAAGGATGACTTTTCAAGTAAGCAAATGTTACTACTCGACATAGAAATAAGAGTAACTTTGTATATCCTTTACTCGTATTCTTCCTATTCAATAGTTGGCGTGGTAAGAGTTGCTGGTGGGTGGAGGGATGGTTGTTGTCAGGGAAACACGTATACTTACTGTTATGAATTCATGTCCAAAGTTAGGGATGAGTAGGTCTGTTTTCCCTTTTTAAGTGCGTACAGTCAGGTGTTGCTGTTGTTCTTATCCTTATGTATGGCACGGGCTGTGAAGTCCTCTTCATTCGCAGAGAACTCAAAAGAATTAATACTACAGTTCTGTTAGACATGCTTCAAAAAACAAGCTAGAAAATTAGTTGAAAATATATTAATTCTATGTTCTTGTTTGAAGAATCTGAAAAGAAAAAAACAAAACCGTAAAGCAAATATATTTAAAATTAATTTTCTAACTCAACTCACTATTCTTATACCTGTTTTCTCTGTTTGTATAGGAGTTATATCCATATCTGTACAAATTAATTTATAACTTTCTGTGTACTAATTTTAATAAATCAAATAAACCTCATTTTAGATTTGTTTGTAATTACATCATTTTTAAAACTCATAGACTCGTTTTAAAAACATTTTTAGTAGTTAAAATCGGGTCCTGCTTATAAGCCATCGCTCTGGCCTTAGTTTCTCTCATGCATTTACCGTTCATCTCCCCTGTATTTGCTCATCAAATATTGATTTCTTTGTACATCTCTCCAGCCTATCTGGCGTTAAATGTGCCTATGTTTTATAAAAAATAACGAAAACTAAGATACTAGTAAATTAATTACAGTTGGCAAATTCCTTAGACCTACCTCGTTTTAAAAATCCCAGTGCAACATTATGTTTCGATGATCGCTAGTGTGACACTAATACACCTCCTTTTAACAACACTTACTTTCCCGTGAGTGAAAACATTAAATTTGCGTGTTTTTTAAATGTGCTGGATGCAAACGTATACTAAACCACACAAGAAGGATCGCGTTAAAATTGATATCTACCAAAATATTAAGTCTGGATGCACCTTTGTTCTTATTCTTTCATGTGTGGAAAATCAAATGGAAATTATATAAAATTAATTTATCATTAATTACAAATTACAACTTTATACTACAAATAATTCAGAAACTACATTTATATAAGCACATTTTCAGCCTAAATCATGAAGCCAAAATATCCTAATCTTGAACACATTCAAAATGTGCATTATTCTGTCTGAAACTCAGTTTATTCGAAAACTGAAGGATATTTGGAGGTCTTGCCGTGCAGATAACATGTGCATAAGTCGATTATTCCTGTTTTTACCTAGAAGTTGAAAAAAACACTTTAGAAAAAAATGCATATCACGTTTTCAGTTATCATGACTTTAACTGCTATGTTTTATCATATTGCACAATAACATTATCAACATACAATTTCTTTCATTAAGCTGCGTTTTTTACAATACGTAAGCAAACAATAACATTTAATTTTTAATCAAAGTTCAAGATCCGACAGCGTAAAACGTTGAATATGTTTTATTTTCCTTGTTAAAATTCGTCGAATAATATGTTCCTTGTTTTTTTTTTACATAATACAATTAAAGTCAAGCAGCAATAAAACTAAGAAAAATAGGTTCAAAGCTTGTAACTTAGAACTTCTGAACAACTTTAATATGAGAAATATCTGCTTTCTGTCTGTCTTTCTTGGAATAACAAATATGCTGTAAATCATCCCTCAAGCCCAACTACCGTATATCTACAGCTTTTAGCGAATATTTCAAGGAGGAACGAAATTGGCCCCAGTTGGGTATTTAGCTATAAAAAGACAGGTTTCTGTTTATTAATTCTAAGATGAAGTCAAGTTATAGATGTGATTTTATTTCAAGTGGTGTAGGAGCGAATCAGATCGTACATATATACAACGAGAATGTTATCTGAACGTTCATGCCGAAAAGTACGGTGCAGAATACTGACTAGGTAAAACTCCACTCTCGATGACGCCATGCAGCGAACCGAAAGCAGAACAAGCGTAAACGGTGCGGGAAGAGACCCCCATGGGTATTGCCAGCCCTGTTGGAGCGAAAGAAGTAGACGTGGACCGGATAAAAAAGGAGAAAAAAAGTAGAATTGCGAATGGCATTGCAACAGGAAAGAACTATGGCTGCCCATCGCCATAATCGTTTCCGCCAATGTCCCAGGTATTATTATTATTATTATTATTATTATTATTATTATTATTAATTATTATTGTTATTATTATTATGCATGTTTATATAGCGATGACGAGATTATAACACGAAATTTGTAACTGATATTATTTGTTAAAGTTATTTTACGGAGTTAAGCCGTTTAACGAAGAAGAGTGTTTTTAAACACTTTCAAATGAGATTCATGGCGCACAGCGCACATAAATAGGCTCCTTTAGAGTTGTCAGTATCATTAATTGTCCTCGCCATCACACATATCCACTCTTACCCTATCTGTCAAGAACCTATCTATCACAAATGAATGACAGTCTTCTTGTGGCATACGTATTTTGGTATGAAGTAAGCCACAGATTGCATTTGTGCCCAGCCTACTTTTTTGTTTAGTTTTCATTAGTTTAACAGAATAAAACACTCGCTCTACACCAGCATTTGAATGTGATATAGACACGAAACACGCCACACGAATTTTGCCAAGGATGGAAACACCAGCTTTCCATCAGGATACTTTTTTTGTTTTACACATCCCCAGAAGTCTTGCATTGAATCTCCCTGTACTTCAATCTCGGTGTTCCTTAATAATCGCCATTCGGTATTAATCTATTGAATTTCATTCCCTTCAACAAGGTTGGGGAGCTCGGAAATCAGGACCTATGAATTGTATATCTTTATTTTCTGAGGACCCAAACATTCTAGATTTCTGAAGATAGTGTCATGGGGAGGAAAGCGTTGATAGATCTAATCTATGGCCTTCATGTACAAATCTAGGCATTTTAATTTGAATATCTTTATGTCGCTTTCAGAAAGTTTTAATTCAGACATTGACGTAGCAACTTTAGCGTCGAAATACATGGTTTCTAACATTTGGAAGTGTCTGGGATTTTTAAAGTAAAATTCGCTTTTTCATATTTTAATTACATATTCATGTCTTAGATAACAGCCTGCAATGGTTTTTATTGCTGGAAATGCATTTTTTCTTGCATTTTCTTATTTAAGTTGTTAAATACTGGCAAAACAAAATCCAGAAATTCTAAGTACAAATTGTTCCAAGGGTCATTTAGCTTCTAAAGTATTATTTCTGAAGCTGCTAATTTCTCAGTTGCCTGCGCATGTGTGAACTAAAGCTTCAACGCAATGTACTGTTCCAGAACACGAGATACTACCTAGTACAAGGACAACCAAAGCGTCCGGGAAGGATGCAATAGTTTGTGAGGGGCAACTTGCACAAATGCCTGAAACTCTTTTAACGCTTCCGTGCGTTTTGCACTCATGTGAAAATAGTTCTATATATATCACACGTCAAGTCTTCAGGAGTCTTTGGAAGTTTTGAACAAGCATAAGAGGAACAGGGGTTAAATGAGTGGTAAATACGCCTCATAAAATACAAATATGGAACATTAGCTTGGAGATGTGTACTAAGAGATTGTCTTTTTCTCTTCATAATAGAAGGATTGTCTGCTGCAAATCCAATTAAAATTTCTTTGTTTGGGATATTGTTTGCTGCAAATGCACTGACGATTTGTTGATAGAGTTGCTGTGCTGTTCCATCACTTACAGGAAAAAGATCATGAAAAACATCAATAATATCGTGCTCTACATTAAAACGTGTGACTAGAGTCAAGTGTTTTGTGACGCCTATGTCTGTGGATTCGTCCACAGGTAGAGAAAGTTTATTTTCTCGGAGCACTAGGCACCGTCTATGTTTACTTTCAACGCCAGTAACACTCATCACGATGGATTTCGCTTTAGTCCACCCGCAAGTAACCATTTTTGCAATCTCCGAATCTGGACAAATTGATTTAATCAAATGCGGCAAATGTTCCATTACATTGAAAGAAAGCTTGTGCTCCGCAACAAGCGCGCTCAATGTAACTTCCGCTACATACCTGGTGGTTTAATGTTGAAGAAGCACTTACTAAAGACGTTAGAGTCCCATGGCCTACAAGTCTTATAAGACTATTTATATGTTTGTTACTTTTTGCACATTTTTCTAGTCCTGTTTTACCTACAGAAGCAATGTTTATGTCCAGTTCACATGATTTACAATATGCAAACGTATTCCCTTTTTTTACTATTCAATAACCATCCCTTTAAGTTAATACATTAAAATTAAACTGAGTTTTATTTATGGACACTTCTTAACTGCTGTGGTCCTTAGCGTCCCATTCTATATTCTGCATGAAAGACCGGTAATTTTGCTAACAGGCCCCTTTATCAACCTTGAGGTTGTTTTACGTGCCGTAAATCTACGACACGTGAACACCGGCTTTACTTCCCTTCCGAAGGAAGTCATGCTAAGGATTTTGACACTCGCAAACATACATCGCCCTCCGCTGGGTTTGAACCCGCGACGGTAATAGATTGTTCCCATTCTGATTTGTGAGTTTGTGAGTACTTAGCTTTCTCCCTAGGTCCTTTACTCATGGTCAATAATCACTTCACATAAATTCAGCACAACAAAGGAAACCACTACTGCATGTGAAACACGCATGTAACTACGGAATAGTTATAAGAAACTGACAGAACGCCGACTACTACTACAAACGGAAGTGCGAGGTGCGAATTCTTGTGTTGTGAATTGTGATTGATAGGATGAGGGGAATCCCTTTCATTTCTCAACGCGTCCCTTGGAGACATTACCAATAGTTGAATCAACTCGTATTTCCCATGAGGCCGAATGAAAGGGATTTCAGCGTAATAATGAAGATACGTGTCGTCTTTATCAATTACGAAATTGTGAATTACGTTTAAAGATAATAAAAATGTGTATATTTACGTAGATTTTTTAAAAGAATGAAATTTTGCATTTTTTTAACCCAAAGTAGGAAAGTAGATTTGAAAAAAAAATCTCCTTTTAAAAAGCAGACATGGCAACACTGATCCGCAGCTTTAAAATTTCGTTTCAAATCGGATACAGTTAGCCAACCTTATGTTTTTAATCACATTGAAGCCGAAATTATAAAGTCAATAATCATCTAAATAATCGGGAAGGATAGCGAAATAAAATAAACAATAAAATATTTAAAATCAGTGCATGTATTAAAAGGAGAAGCATTGGGAAAATTGTTGACTGTTAAAAGCGACAGAAAGACCAGACAGACACAGTTTAGCTAATTAGGGACCAGCCCCAGGTATAAAGGGTAATTCCGCTGAAGCCAGTTTCTCTTGCAATTAATGGGTACAGTTGCACTGGCCAGGATGTGAAGGTCATTAGAAGCTTCATGACGCTGAGTTTTTGGTACGAAATGTTTAAGGGGAGAGAGGGGAAGTTAGGATTCCTTTCTTTGTATCGCGCGTGTGGTGAGGACAGTCTCGCTGGGGCACTCTTGGAGTGCTGAACAACGGTCTCGTCGAGGTCCGAAGACTGGGTGCGAACTTGCAAGAGGGTCGAATGATCAGATGTAATTGATAATGTTCGGTCTTGGAAAAGACACACTAACATCGTAAGAATTTAAAGTGATCGGCAAATCTTAAGTCTTATTTTAATGGTGAATAAAAGTGTTCCAAGAAAGCGTTCGTGTTTCTATGTACATACACTCACGCATACCCGGTGATTAAGATCTCATGCTCCAGCAGCCGTGGCAAAGTATAAAAACAAAAAACCAACTAGGAGGAGAAAAGCAGCAATCGTGAGGCAAAGGTATTGCACCATTGTTGGAGGACGTAGCGTGGCTGCGTCAACATCGTACACTTGGATCAAATACAGTACAAGCCAGTCCACTGATATTATGAAAACGACTTTACACACATTAAACTGGTATAATATATCAAATTTTGGAAAAAATATATATTATTTTAAGACTATTTAATATTCAACACAGCCGTTAACTTTGTAGGCAGCTTTGAATGTTAAACCATAGGGTACAGAAGGAGAAGTGTACGCTCTCCCGAAATTGGCGTGGTCCACTGCCTAGATGGCACCGCTGCTGCTTGCGACGGAACGAAACCATGCATGCACAACTAACTACGTATTATAAAACATCAGTAACTTACGTTTTTGAACGCTTCAGCTTCTGGAAATCTTTGAGTGTTTCCGAGAATATTATATTGCCTTAGACAAAGTGGTCTCCTTTTCTATTTCTTTAGCGGGGAAGAAAAATCTGCATTTTAAGTAATGAAACACAAGCTTAGGCAGAAGACACGTCAAAAGTTGTTCACAGCAACCTAGCTGCGGCCAATTCACTTGAATCACAGTTGCGTATTCAGGCTTACCAAGAATATATCATCCCACGAACTGTTTGCACCGGATAGCTTTCGAGAGACAACCTTTTTCCCCATATTAGAATATGGTAAACACTTCTTGATGCTTACGTGATATATGACCGCTCCTTCCCAGAATGAAATGATTTAATTAGTTTTAGAGGCGCAGGGACATTTTCTGTTAATCTGGGACGGATAAGAGTGCAACACAACTTGCGTGTTGTTATTTTTAGGGCAAGTCGTACAATATATCTCGTCGGACAATGTATGAATGTAAACCACACATTATTTTCCAGCACTAATATCAATTACGTTCGACACATCGTCTTTCCAGTCGGGAATATGAATTTTGTTACCAGTAATCTAAATGTTGCCTTCAATTTGTCTTTAGCGCCATTTTTTTGTTCTCAGTGAAATTTTTAAGAGAATGCATTTTGTTTACAAAAGAGGTGACAGGAAGTTCAGATTTGTATTCACAATTTCCACCTTTAGATAAAGCAAGCCTTGCAGGTATGTAGATAGTCTGAAACGTATATAGGTGCAGAAAGTCAACAGAGGACGAATGTTCATCACAAGTGCATTTGCGTTAAACTGCATTTCTTCCCTAATTTAACTTCATCGAGAATTAGAACTCCACGTTCGTTCCGTTCGTTTTCGATAAAAAATATTTTGCATGTGTAACAATAGTTCATACCATAGGGGCAATTTAAGAAGCTTTACTAATTTTCTTAATTGAGCTTAAGAGGACAGTGAAAGAAAATCATGGCTTAAATAGTGTCTGTAACCCTCATTTTATTTTCAAAAGTAGACAGTTCAGGAGAAATCCGTCATACCTCATCCCCCTTCTTAACCTGTGTCTCCTATAATCCATATCTCTCTCTTTTTCTAAGAGATACAAAACGTAAACCCTCTTGAATGTGTTAAAATGGCATTTGATGATTTTGTATCTGCAAAGTTATCTCTCGAAGATTTAGTTTAGCTTTGGCAATTTTAAATTTATATTGTGCCCTAATCAAACCTTTGTTCTGGTTCTTTAATTTATTCAACACAGTTATTATCCCCATCACATCTTTTTCAGTTATGTTCGATGAACTTCTACAAGCAGCTCGTTTGCATTGTTGACTGCATTTATAGAGGGAATATTGTTGAAGGTAATTTTGTCCACCAGCAAAACGTGTCTTTTCACGGGAGACCTACGTTTCTTAATTTTACCTTTGTAAAGTACTGGGGAAAATTATGAAACATGTACGGAACTGAATCTAGCTTTAGTTTCCATATATATCTTGATATTTCCACTGTTTCTCTGCTTACTATACAGGTATGAACTTTTTTAAACAGTTGGTGGAAAAGTGAATGTTCCAACATAACAGTTACGGCTAACAGTTTCCTAGAGATGACCTTTTCCCATTTTAAGAAAATACTGTATTTTGATGGTCTAAAGAAAGTTTCCGTCCCTGCAGAAGATCGATGGTATGGCGAGGCCTGCAGCCCGGTGAAAAAGATGTGGGCATCTTGCAATTCTTTATGCACTGTATTCTCAGAGTAATAGATATGGAGATGTTTAGCACATAACACAACTTGCACTACGTAACAGAAATAAAATCTGAGGACAGTAAGCTGACTAATATTAATTGTCACAAACACAAGTATTTACTCAGTTGCGGATTATAAAGCAATCAACACGTTTACTAATAATGGCTAAACCAGCTTACCCGCAGTCTCAAACGAATGTGTTAGTCTGTATAGTTAACGGATGTGCAGTTTAGCATCCTTCTTTGAGGAATCCATACAATCGTTTTACAACAGAAGACCTTCCCTTCTAGGCCCCTTCTACAGAGTTACAACTTAGCATCTCCATCTCTTTCTAGACTGACTTTCTCTTTCTAAACAACACGTTAAGTGTGCAACATCACGCAAAAGACTGTGCGAATTCGGAACTTTGGCAACTGAGACTCCAGGTTGAGTCAACATATGTTTGTCGCTTCCTTAAAATCAGGGTTGCTATTGGTCCTGAAGGGCAAGAATCGAATGTTTCCCATTTCTGGGCTGTGAAGATGCAGTTATTACTGTCATTAGTCGTGGGTAGTGCGCTTTTCCCTTGTGAAGGAACTGCACTCGCGTTTACTAAAAAGACTACTACTGCTTAGTGCGACCCCCTTTTCCTTTGCTTAGCTTACGGCAGCAAACAGGGGAGATCACACTTCTCCGGCTATACGCTATGGTTAAACGTACATACAGTGATTATATTAAAGACAGTGGCGACAAGAAGCCCCAGGTCTGGCCCATTCGCCATGTTCTTGCTAACTCAAGGTGCTATGGACATATCCATAAAAATGTATGAAACGGAGGCCTAGTTTTTTAATTCCGAGTGATTCGAATATAACCTAGAACTAAAATTTACATTTACAGATTTCTTCGTGGTTTCAAAGACTTCTAGAACTACAACATACTTTCTCTACACTACGAATTGTGTTTATCAATAACGAAGCATTTTGTCGTTCATTTTTACGTACAAAATATCAACTTCATAAATGATGTGAATGGGCACGAGAAAACTGAAGTACGCGATGATAATGCTGATTGACAAATGACATACGATTAGCGCACGTTCTCATTTTAGACACAAAACTCAGCGTCCGCTTACCTATAGGTTGAAAACAAATTAAGCCATGCACCAAATATAACACGCCCATGCATAAATGCTTGCGCTTTACATTGTTTATAAATACCCATGGGTGACTAATGAAATTGGCGTACAAATTTTCTCTTCTTAGATATTTTTCTTGATATATTAGATATATTTCTCTTTTGGGAATAGATCCCGTTTGTTGTGAAGTTGTAGAAATTTATTTACAGATCTATACAAATAATAAAACTGAAGCCGATAATCTTTCCCATATTTTTCAATTTTTGTTCAATAATTTATGTTATAGGACATAATGTGCTACTCTGATGCCAAAAATAGCCTTGTAAAATGTATTTACGTGTAGGTTACGTTTTCATCCAGGAAGGGCGGAACTGATAGTTGTAAAACTAGGAAATTAACATGCCTCAGGTCCCACTTGCAGAATAGGATATATGGCATATTAATTACCTTTCCCCAAAGAAGAGGAGGGATTCCAGTGCGCCTCAAAGTAATGAAATTTAAATATATAGCATATTATTGATTTTTTGAGAACGTTACATAACAAAAAATTATAATCATGATGTTGTGTTGTGTTATTTACAAAATTTATATAGGATGAGTGTTCAAGAAGTTATACAATTTTTTCCGTTCTATATGTGCCAGTTATCGTGGTAAATAGTATAGTTACAAAATAATGTTTCAATTTTTATAAATATCCCGAAAAATATGTCTTTTTTATTACCTGGTTTTTAAACTGTTGTTTTCAGCGCTTTGTACAAGGAGGAAGAGGACGACGGAAGAAGAGAGTGAGAAAGGGAGAGAGAGCCGGAGAAGGAACTAGAGAGAAAGAAATGTGTATAGGGAAAGAACGAGGCAATGGGAAGGCGAGAGAGGGAGGAAGAAAAAGGGGTAGAAAAAGAGAGAAAGGGAGGCCATGCTAAGGATTTCTACACCCCAAAAGTCCAAAGCCCTCTGCCGATTTGAACTCGTGACCAGTGCGACTATAAGCTGGCATTGTAATCACTGCTGACGAAACACACAATATTTTGGTAATTACTGTAAAAGAAGCTACCGTTCCACTGATATATTTTCAACATTTTCTATTTGATACTGCTCTTAGAAAAAGTAGATCTCAACACGGAGATTTACTGCCATAGCACTTAGTAGTTTTGCACAATTTAGAACTAATTTTTAATGTCTATGAAAGAAATGTATTATCTTTCTTTTAAGTTCATGATAGCTAGGTATACATCAATATTTCAAATCAAATGTATACTCTTCTCAAGGAATGATTGAAAACAGTATCCATTTGCATTTAAACGCTCGCTCAGACAAACAACAGGTCCTTTGAGAAATACCGCATTAACACGCCCTTCTTGGTTGAGTTACTGCTACCCAGTGCAGCAAAACCGGGCATGTTTATAGCTCAATAAACGTACTATTTATCTTTTATTGCTATATAGCGTTTACGATGAAATAAACAGCGAAACCTGACTATATTTGGTCACACCTGCACTGGCATATGAGGACATATGCATAACCAGCAATAATATGGCAGATAATACCACGTGACCTCGTTGACCAATAACAATCGACACACCACTTGTCGCCACTGTCTCTTAATTCAGTCATTGTAACGTACAGAAGGCACCAAATGTTTTCCGGTGGACCAGGGGATGTAGAGGAAGAGGGGGAAGGAATTTCTTTTCGACTAGTCATACCTGGGTATAGCCGACAGTAAGTGCCGACTCAAAGGTCACATTTACTTTTGTGTATGCTCGTATAATTCAGCGACCTGACTCTAAGAGGAAAGGAGACGAAACTAAATACTTTTCTCTTTACTAGATCTATGCAAGAGAAATAAATTCACATCTTCCTTACATAATATGTTGTTTAAAAATCAAATATTCCACTGTTTATGAAGGTGCTACAGAGGTTTAAGATTCATTATTCAGTAATTTTCTAGGGAAACAAGGTTCACATAATGTATATCTTGTTTTTAACGTTTGTTGCTAGTAACAATAATAGTTTCATAATTACCACGCAATAGACTGTTCTACGCACACTCCGAAGCATAAGGTATTTATTATCTTGAGTATAAGTTTGTTTTGCTTTTTATAGCTTTCCTAGAGATTGATCACAACGTTTAGCGTTAAGTGTGTAGTTCCATACAGTTGGCACATTGAATTCTGATAATATTCAAGTAATGTTTTAAAAATACGGGAGTAAAAGTAATATTAGTGCTAAACTGTTTAAGCAATTTGAGCACAATTAAGTGTAACATTCAATTTTCTTCAAAATGAGATATATTTTGTGTTTATTACTGAAAAACAAGTAAACATTGTTTTATTTGAAACACAATTCCGCTTACACACACTCACAAGAGAAAGGAAGAAAAACCGTGCCAGTCGTATAGTGGACGTAGAATAAAAACATCTATGTAGGTATTGTATCCAAAACGATAAAATATTACTAGATAGGAGTAAACAACGTTTAGCGCAAAATATGCAGTTTCTATATAGCTGCTTATTCGGTTAGTGTAACATACAAGCTAAATTTTCAAAATAGTGATACGAAAATGTTAATGCAGAACGTTGATGTGTTTTATTGCAATTGGTTCATTTGAAAACTCTCTATTCTCAAAATTAAATTTCTTTCAAAAGTAAACTTGTTTCAAATTACAAATCTGAAGAAAGCCCCCCCCCCTAAAAAAGGCAGACTCTTTGTATTATGATTCACGTTCTGAATTCTTAAAACGCTTCTCTTCCCTGGTCTGGAATGGAATGGGATGTGTAACGGAGGGGACTCGACCCCGATCCAGTGAATGAGGATACCGTGAGGGGGCGCCCCCGGGAGGGAGGGACGAGGGAGAGACACCGAGATACTGGGTGGCCAGAACCAAGAGTGATGGCAGAGCTATTCTTCTTTCGCACTACAGATTCTTATATCTAAAATTCCACTGAATTTCTTGAGTGGCAGATCCTGGTAGCGGCGGGGTAACGATCTTAGCGATCACGCTAAGGAGTTGAGGTTGAATCCTGGCTGTATCAAGCTGGTGGAACCTTTATTCGGGAGGTTTTCTTAGTCTTAGAGGGAATACCAAGTATTTCAGATCTCCCAGATAATATGTGCGTGTGCTTTACACTTTCATTCATCTTCGGATATAATATCCTAGGTTATAGGATATTAAACCTATAAAATAAGTGAAAAAATAAATCGCATAATAACATTAAATTTATTATTATTATTATTATTATTATTATTATTATTATCATCATCATCATCATCATCATTATTATTTCCAACTCGAGGACAACACAGAATTATTTTACATTAATATTTCAAACCATGTGCTTAAGAATCACCGATGTGTTTTAATAATAACGTCAACCGTAATATTATACGGAGTATTAAGTCTCCTGACCTTTCAAACACTAAGCCTGCAGCTTCCACAACCCTCCCACGCTGGCAGGAAAGAACAAAATGTCGGCACGTGAGTAATTATTATTCCCACTATATCCTTTCCAGATGAGTGTACATATGACCAACTGGATCGGCAGCTAGAAAAAGGAAATAAACGTCAGAAAGCGAATATCTGTGTTTTATTTTCCGAAATTTATATGAGGAATGTAACGAGGATCTAATGCGTTGCATATAAGCAACAAACATCAATGCACAAAGACAGGAACAACAGATCCAATTAAATTTATGGACGTAGAATTCGTAATGTAACATCTGTAAACTGGACACTAATAAAAACATCAAACGTAGACTTTTTACAAACCGAGCGGGATTGTTCAGGCGGTAACGTCTGCGACTGGCAATTGGGACGTCGTGGGTTCGATTCCCGTGGCTTTCCTCTGCTATGCACATGCCCAGATCTCCCGCCGACACTTGTAACCCTGAAAGAAACCAAACAGGTCAAAACTGAAGTGAAATGAGAATGGAGATGAAATGGAGGGACAGAAAATTCGGGGATGTAATGATCTCTCCCAGCATTAGCCTGGCGACCCGGGGAAACCCCCGAAGAAAACCCATGGGTAAGGAAGGTCGGCCACGGAAATCGACGTTTTCGCCTGAGCCATCCCGCTCGGTTAATAGAGGACATTCCTTGTATAATACCCGAAACTTGGGAGAAAGTAGGTTTTTAATTTAACAGACGGAAAAATGCAAAGCCAGGAATCACAAAAGCTTTTACTGAACATCTGCATTAATGCCTCAGTTTTTACCGCTTCACAAACGTGTTTCTATGTCAGTGGCATTGTCAGGTACTATATGAAAAAGCTCTACACAGATCTTGAAAGAGCACACACCATGTTGCCGATGCTGAACTTAAGCTTCTGATCCTTTGCTTACTGACACAGCGTTTACTTTGTTTTTAGTACGGCAGTGTTGTAACCATTTACGTTTGTAACCCTTAGTTTCCACATGGCACAACTTATATTAAATGTTTTCACCATTCATTAAGGAGTGTTCTAGAAACTCCTGTTCTAACGTGCTTAGAGAAAATACTTTAAAATTCCTACTTTTTGAATTGCTACGCAACACTGTCTACTGCCCAAAGTCTGCCTGCAATGCTGTCCTGCCTTTAAAAGCATTGCACAGCCCTGAATCAACAGTCGCGTATGATTAGGGTTGGTAGATTTTCGCAGTGAAACGCATGCAAATGCTAAGTAACGATTTAATTGCTCCTTAGGGAATTTCATGGCTTACAACGGTTTTTACCATTACTTTATTTATTTTACGTCGTTTCAATTGCGTGGACATATCGCGACGGATCTGTTAGTGGATAACTCTTAGATCGATGTGTGTGGCGGACAGTTGGCCTTCTAGGTCTCATCCCTGTAACCACCCACTTCGTCACTTGTCCACAGAGACCCTAGTGCATAGCAACTGGATCCTGTTGATTCATACCGTGCAGATGCCATTAGGATGCCGTGCAGTCTACCTACTGCTTTCATATAGAAAGGCGGTCAGTTAGCCTTCTAAGTCTCATCCCTGTAACCATGCCACCTTGCTTCGTCACGTGTCCATAGAGACCCTAGTGCATAGCAACTGGATCTTCTGCTTCGTGCTGTGCAGATAGCATTAGGGTGTCGTCCAGTCTACCTGCTTTCATTGTTTGTGGATAGATGGCACAGCATTCGCTATTACCATCTATTTTTCATTTTTACTATAGTTTTTAGACTTCAGGTGAAACTTTAGGTCGTGGTATTAAATACTCAATCCGGTAATTACCTTAGCGGCTGAGGGAAACCACGAAAAATCCTGTCAGATTGGTCGGCCCACGGGGTTTGAACCCGGGACCTCCCGAATGCGGGCCAGAGACGTTACCGCCTGAGCCATCCCGCTCGGTTACGACGATTTTTTAAAGCCCGATAGAATGCGAAATTGAATACAAAATGCGAAATATAGGATTTTCTGTGAATAAGTGCGAATTATATGTTCTCTTTTTATTCTGTATGCACTGTGGCCGGCCCTTAAAGTTTTCTTGCACTTCGACAACCTTTGCTGCCGTTATGTCTTTATAAAATAAGCAGCCTTCTCATTGTTGCTGAAACAATTTAAATTGAACACATATATTTAAAATTAATTGACTTACTGATTTCTCTTCCTTTTAACATTTTGCAAGTTGTACACGCACCGCATGATAATGGTAAATCAGATTAACAAAGGAGTAGAAACTATAAAACTGAGCAGGTTTGTGTAAGGACTGAAATAATTTAATGTGCAAATTAACAACAAGAGATTTTCGAAGGAGAAAAGAGGTGTATTCGAAAAGCACATAAAATCCTATCAACACGTAAGCACAAAAAAAAATTCCTTTAAAAAAACTGAAAAACAATGTGGGAGTAAACAACAGGCAACAATTTCAGAGCTCGAAAAGAAAGCAAGGAATGCTCGTGAATAAAGAAAAAAAATCAGTTTGTCTAAAACGTGGCGAAGATGTGTTTTCGAGTCAACCTTTCGGTAAATAAATCCTTATCATCTTGCCGTGAGAGAAGAGTTGAGAAAGTAAGTACTCCATTAAAATAAAAATAAAACTCAGGATTTGATAATATTTTCAACTGTTAATATCTTACTATATCGTGTAATACTTTTATATTAAACCTATTTCTTTACATTTTTACAGCATTGTTTGGTTTATAGATAATTTAACTACAAATCTAAGTTAAACCAATTCGTTTATTTCTATCTTTAAAAGTATGTACCAGTCTAGACCTACGTGTTCAAGATTGAGAAATGAGTTGCATGTCTGGATGTGGAACGGCGATACATAACGATATTAAAATTGCTTTGGAAGGTAAACCAATCGTCGTTACAGATAAGACTTCAGACAGGGAAGTGTCTTCACCGAGTCCTTCAGAATAATTTCAGGTGAATGTCTGTTTCCTTCATCCGGCAAATGGTACAACCTGTATCAGAGCTATTATCAGTGCCTTGAAGGATAACAGCATCGACATCGATAACGTCCTGGGTTTTGTTTCAGATTCAGTTACATACATGACAATACGCTTTTGGGGCTTAAGAACAATCATTGGAGACTATGTGTTACATTTTCAATGCTTTGCGCAAAACGGAAGCATGATAGGAGATGCCATTTTTAAAGATATGTCAGAATTGAACACCTTTGTGTCCAAGTTTAAACTGGCTTTTCTACACTCTAGAAAAACGAAAAGTAAGTATTACTTTAATTACCTTCGGGGCAAGCGGTCAAATCCAGCTATGTTCTTTTTCTTAGACCAGAAATAACATGCTGGAATTCAAGTGTTCAGAGCGTAGTGTATTAAACAAATGCTTCTTGGCTTTGAAAGATTTCTTCCTATCACTTGAGGAAAAACTGTTCAACAGTGGCTAATAATAACATTATTATAGATATTTTAAGTTGAAATTAGTTCTATAACAGCAGAGATTCAATGTAAGTTTGTCAGTGAAGTGGGAAATTAGTAAATAACACAATTTGAAAGGAAGTAACTACCCTTTTGCCATAAATTGTGAGCGAACGATTACAATAGCTAACTTACCTAAAACGCTATACATACCAGATGGCCCAACCGCGCCGTGTTTCAAGTGTGTAGATATCCTTTCGTGCGTTAAAAGAGTTGCAGAACTCAGCGGGGCAATTCCAAGTAAACACAGCTCAGTGCGAAGTGGCGAATTACCGTGAGCGAGCTCGTTCCATTTATACCCCGGCTTTATTTAGAATGGTCTATCAACGGCCTTTCAGCGGCCTTTTATTTTGAGCATATGTATTATTGCCTGTAGACAATGATGCTAACTCCAATTCGCTTTTGGCGCTAATGACCTACCTGGTTTTGCACCCTTAAACCCCACTTCATTCATACCATTCACTTGTCGTTGGGTTTCTGGTAACATTTGGGTTTCATTCACTGCATCACACACACATTCACACTCTCATTCATATTTCCAAACTCTGGGGAGGATAGGGAATAATCTTGGCTGGAGAAAAATCCCTAGTCCCCAGTCGGGAATCGAACTCGGGATCCCTCGCATAGCAGGCAAGTGCTCTACCGACTAAGCTACGGACCAGCCGAGCCTCGGTCTGCTCCTCTTGCTTCTCACCAAAGGGGATGAGCAGCCCGCGCTCATTGAGGGGCACTTCCCAGGCTTACAATAGTCTGTCCATTATGATACACAAAATAGACCGGAAAGGCCTTAAAATATTTTCGGCTTCAGTTACACAGGTTTTATTTTCGCGTGAATAAACTCACTTTTTAGACTGCATAAAAATAATTAAAATATCTTTATTTGACCTATCCATATCCGCTTATAGCTATTTTTAATTGTGTTTACGTTGTTCTTGTCTAACATTCGGACTATAAGCAACAAACATAAGAGCACGCAGTGTTTCGCTGCCATTTTTTCGCTTGCTATTATAAATGTTATTGTTACTACTACTTCTATTATTATTATTATTATTATTATTATTATTATTATTATTATTATTATTATTATCATCATCATCATCATCATCATCATCTAACCGTACTGTTATACTGACTTCGCTCATTGAATAGGTGTTCGAAATTTTGCCCCTGTTGATTGCACGATGTTCCAACCGTTTCTGTGTATCCATTGGACTTTTCTGAGAACCGCTGGTGCAGTAGTAGTAGTAGGAGTGGATTTTTGGGGTTCTAATGTGCCAGTCCCCACTGACCTGTATTTACTTGGAATTGCCCCGTTGGGTTCCATAACTCTTTTAACGCTCGAAGGGTTATCTACACACGTCAAATAGGGCTCGGTTAGGTCATCTGGTATATCGGACCATTCAAGTCCTTCAGGCTAAGAGAAACATAAACACACTAGCTTTGCGGCGTCAGGTGGCGGGAGTGTTGCCAAAACCTGCCAAGGTAACTTTTTTCTCTTGTTTTCTTTCCTTCTATCTTTCATTCTTTTCTTCTTCTTCTTTTTCTTCTTTGTTGTTGTTGCAAAATGTAATATGACCAACATGTATGGGTGTGGAAAGGTTGCGAAAACCGAATTGCTGGTAGTGCTTGCACTGTCAAAAATCTTGCAGTTATTGATCCAATACTTTCTATGAACAGTATCTAAAATAAACAATCAAGTAGTTAACAGATAAAGGAAGATAACGGCATTGCTTACAGCATGAATCACATTGTTAAATGAAATCCAGGAGGATCTCCAACTCCGTACATTTCCATGGGGAGCATCTCCTTATCCTTAAGGGTGCTTTCTGACGCTTTCGGGCATGCATACGGATAGAGAGCGAAATACCCTATATCTCATGCTAAGAGGTAAAACAAAGTTCAAGTCATATAACAAAGGTATAAAATCGCAATGTGGCGAGTAGAATATATAGAGGGACTCTGGGCCACTTTTGCGTTTATATGGGAAAGGATAGGGAAAACGAGGCTAGATGTGAGGGTTCAAGGAGGAAAATGCCTTTATATGGGGAAGATAGGGAAAACGGAGGATAGATGATAGGCTAGACAAGGGTTGAAGGAATGAGGATGCGCTTTATATGAGAGAGGTGGGGGGAATACGAGGAGAAGTACTAGGCTAAATGGAGTTTGAGGTGCGGAGCATACTTTTATATGGGAAAGATAGGGAAAACGTGAACAAATGATAGGCTAGACAGATGTTGAAGGAGGGGAATATGGGCTTATATACAGCAGACATAGGGAATACGAGGAGAGGTACTAGACTATACAGGGCTTGAAGGATAGAATACGGCTTTTTATATGGGAGAGCTAGCAAACTGAGGAGAGGTATTAGGTAGGAAGGTTTGAATGAGAGAGTATGCGTTTATATGGAGAGACGACGAACGAAGGTAGACGCTAGGTGGAGAGAGTCTTCAAGGAGGAAAAGGCGTTTATATGAGAGAGATAGGGACTACGAGCAGTGATCTGAGGTAGAGCAGGTGTTGAAGGAGGGAAACGCCCTTTATATGATAGAGGTATGGAATACGAGGAGAGGTAGTAGATTATACAGAGGTTGAGGAATAGGGTATACGTTTATATGGAGGAAGACTTGGAAAACGCGGAGAGATCCTATGCTAGAGAGAGTTGAAGGAGGAACAATGCGCTTTATATGTGAGAGGAGGAAAATACGAGGAGAGGTGCTAGTCTATACAGAGGTTAAGGAGAAGAGTATGCGTTTATATGGGAAAATATGGAAAACGGGGAGAGATGCTAGGCTAGACTGAGACTGAAGAAGGAGGAATGTGGGTTCATACAGGTGAGGTAGGAAACCTGGGAGAGATGCTAGGTTAGAGAGATGATGAAGGAGAGAGGGATACGCTTTATACGGAAGAGATAGGGGAAACGTGGAGAGATGTTAGGATAGACAGAGTTAAAGGAGGAGGAGGTTTAGACAGCAAAGACACCACCAATTAAAATTTACAAATGTTTTGACACCCTATGGCGGTATCTTCCTGACACTGGGCTGAGGTCCCCAGGCGATAAAGTTTTAAAATATCTGTATCAGATAATGTTCGTCCAAGCATAACATTGTCTAACATTTTTTTGAAAACAGAATCAAGGGTTTATACTGCTAAAGTCCTGGCATCGGGTCTCTAAAGGGCTGGACGCAAACCCTCGATCGAAGTATCCCCGCCCCATGTAATTAAACGATGCTCCTCGAACCATAAATACGATTAAGTATTTTTGATTGATTGATTAATGCAAATTAGTGTATATGTAGGGTAAACCGGGATAGTATCACAAGTGCTCATGGTAATTCAGTGCAGCGATTCGTGCCAGAGCTATGTAATGTAATTTTCATATGATTCGGGTAGAATGTAGGGTATTTAAGTCATTTTAACAGCTAATTCAGGTAGCATCACAGGTATTCACGGTAATATAGAGAATAATTAGATTATAAACATTTCTCATCCAACGTTACAACACCTTGATATACTTTTTTCTAAATCTTACCAACTTGTTATATGTTAAACAGTTAGTGTGCGAGACTGAGAGGGATAAACTGCATATTGGTTTACTGTGAAGGTATATAGAAGTACATGCCCTAACCTATCCCCACCTTGTATGCTCTGAATCATCTTCTCATTATCTAGTCATCCTATCATCGTCTAACCTAGGGAACGTAACAACACATAACGCCACGTAGCCACGCAACAAGACGTAACGCGACGTAACCACGTGACAATACGTAACACCACGTAACATAACAGCGTAACACAACATAAGCAAGTAACCGCATGACATAACGCCACGTAGCCACGTAACAAAAAGTAACGCGACGTAACCACGTGACAGGACGTAACACCACGTAACATAACAGCGTAACACAACATAACATAAGCACGTAACCGCATGACAAGACGTCACACTACGTAACATAAGCACGTAACCACGTGACAAGCCGTAACCAATGTAACACCACGTAACCACGTAACAGCACGTGACATGTCATAACCAGAAACGCCGCACGACGTAACAACACGTAGCAACCATGTAACCACGTAACAAAATGTAAGAGCAACACGTAATCAACCCATTCTTAAGACAATCTACGCTAACCCATCGTTCATAACTTAGACAATCAGCACGCGAGCCTAGCCTAGTTTAACCTAAGCAATCCCAGAACATCCTCTAATCATCTATTCTGCTCAGTCATCGTCTAACCCAATCTGGCTAACCAGATATAACCTTGACTTTCTTTTAGTGAAATTGTGAAGTTTTATTCAGGTTTTATTATTTAAGTGTCTTAATTGAAAAGTTTTGCGTCAACATACCTTTATTTTAGTTCGTCGTAGGTGTCTCTCCCCTTTTATCTAGGCTTTAACCTAGCACTAGGATTGCTCCTAATGGCAGGGTTATCACCTTCCCTTCCATCCTCTTCTTTCTTCATCAGACGTAGACTCACAAGAAAATCTTCATCTTCGACTTACATTCTTTTAAACGCTGTTTGTAATGCTGCAATGTCCATACGCATATGTCGTTATTCCATCCTCAGTAGTAACTCTTTTATCATCAAACGGTGTCAATGTCATTTTATTCCCTTGCACTGTGCAAGAGCATGCTGTCGTGATTGGATCAGATTCCTGGGCGTTCTGATGATTTGTCCGGTTTTAAGATAGTCAGTATAGCTCTCAAATGTAATGTACTGATTAATGGCACTACGTTTTATGCCTTTAATATTTTTTATAATTGAGCCATGGATATCTAAGGCATACATCTTAGGTCGTAGTCCGACAAAGCGCTGCATGATTATACCATTAGCCTCATCTTTAAATATTCCCAACACCTTCTAGTTTAGAGCTGAATAGCATATATGGTTGACAGAGTAATCAGCTGTATCTAGGTGTTCGAGAAAGCATAGCTTGTCCTGGTACGCATCTTCAATTATCACACGATGGATGAACGAATCAGTGTGCATATACATAATCTTCGGGTTTTCAGTTCCGTAATATGGCAGCAACACATCATAATGATAGTGGTACATTAATGTTTTAGAGATGTCCAACACACTCATACCGATGTATATAGGCTTGTTGAATACGATCTGTCGCGAGGCCATATGTACAGCAGCTAGATTAGCAGCATATATCGTCCTGTCGATAAACGAGGGCTTAGCGATCAGCTTTTCTAGAGTCTTCTCACTTGTCACCAGTCGTATATCCATTGGGTTACGCAGATTCTCCATAGTTTTCCAAACATGGCCTTGTTAGAGAGCTTGTAGGGAGCCTTCTCGAAGTCATTTGCTGCCTGTTGTCGTATCCTGTTGTTAAACTCCACATGTGACTGTGACTGTGACTGATGGAATTGTAGCACACGATGAATTTTTGTTAGCCGTAGTCCATGATTAAGTGCTTGGTTCAAAGCCATGTAATGTACTACATATTTCTTTAGAGGTCCAAGATGGGGTATTAGTTTCTTTGTACTCGAGTCATTAGGCTTCATTCACTCAGGCATAAAATGCAGGTCGTTGTGTAGATCGTGAAGTTCTGCAGGATACTCGATGTGGACTTCTAATATATATCCATGGGATTCATCTTCTTGTAGTCTTTCTAAGTCGATTTTTTCAGGTGATATCCACTCAAATCCACCATAAGGGAGGGCGTGACACATGGTCCAACCATATTGGTTGTTGGCATCCTCATATGTAATAATTTGGGTTGGTCTCTACGGATCATACTTCTCCATGTAGGCGTTGTTTGCTTCGGCATAACGGTGGGAAACTTGACATAAACCTCCTCTTATACCGGATTCCAGCATAAGTAAATGGTCATAATCCTGTAACAATTCCAGCTGAATTCCTGTATACAGCAACATCGTGTCCCATGGAAGTCCTGGAGAGGTAAAATAATGAGCAAAGACGACTTTATGTTTTGAGCGTTTGATCTCTAAACGTCTCAAAGACATCAGCTAGAAGTACATCAGAGATTAAGTAGAGGTCGCTGTACTCACCAAGGTTTCTTACATTAAACATCTCCCATACGTTTTGAGCGTGATCGAAGTCAGCATCACAAATTTCTTCTTCATTTAATCTATTGTAGAAGGAGTCCTTAGGAGGCAGGCAGGTTTCTTTCAAAACATCCCATGAAGTGACGTAATCATAGGGAAATACTCCCTTACGAGTCATCAACTTCATCTTGTCTTCTCCGAAGTGTTTCAGTGTTTCAGGTTACGATGTTAAATTTTTCACCAGCATATCCAAGCTTGTACTGAGAAATCGAAAGCTATCTACAAATCTACAAACCGAAGCTTTATATCTCCTACATACTTGGAGAATGATATATAGCTTTCTTCAGAGCTAGGAATTACTTCTACCCGCTCACTTGTGGATTCCAGCTCCATAACAAAGAAGTGTGAGTCATATCCACTGAGGCTGTGCATGAAGACTGGAATATATTTAGGTGTTTTACAGGCTAAATTACATTCATTATGTAGACTTCCAGGATATTTACCACTGATGTGATCATGGTCGCGTACTTTATGTTCTCTTCAGTAAAGGTTTTTCCACACAAGTAGCATACTGTAGAGGAGTTGAAACCCATCTGCTGTTGATATGTAAGTTTCAGAGGCAAGGCAGATTTGTATATATTATTAATCTCATTTGCAAGGAATGACAGGTATTCCATATACTTCTGAGCAGCATCAACACCACGATATACATAGGGATGCTTAGGAAGACCAGTTTCCTGTGTTCAACGCCGGACGATGGTTTAACGTAAACGCAGAAACTCATAGGTATTACTCGCGCAAAACTTCTGGAATCGTGACCTTGATTGCCATCCCAGCTGCCGAGCCTAGGAATGGTTTATGTTTAGCTTTATCAACGAAAGCGATATAATACCTTTGCTTACTCACACTGCGTACCACATACAGTCTGCATAGAAAGTGTCTGCATCTGGTTGTAATTTTAAAGAGAGCTGCAGTATCTAAATAGTACTTATTTCATATTTGTTATATTTATAACCATGGCTCCTATGTTTTCAAAGTTAAGTGGTAAGGTGTTACATAGTCAAAGTAGGGAAATAATTGTAAATGGTATCGACTTCATGAAGCAAGAAGCAGAGATGAAGGAAGAAATTATATCCGAGTTCCACAAAAGCCTTATGAGATGGAAAGAAATAGTAGTCAAAGCAACTGGTGTTTTACCGAGTTCCGTTTCCAGAGTTCTCAAAGATAACAGAAAAAAAACATATGGATGAAAGAGTACCATTTGACACACCTGGAAAGAAACATAAGGTCCCTAAACGTATTACAGAAATAGACGATTTCGAATGCGTCATTAGGCGCACGATTCACAATTCCTATGTGGAAGAAAAAACTGTGCTAACAATAAGCAGATTGCTCATCCAGCTGAAAGACAGCAGAAACTTTCAAGGTGGTGCTACAAATCTCAGAAAAATTATTAAAGATTTAGGGTTCAAATGGAAGAAACCGAAATCAAATAGAAGAGTTCTGACAGAAAAGCAAAATAAATAAACAAAATAAAAAAATAATAATATAATAAAAAAATAAAAATAAAAAGTAGATGTTGCCATGATAGCTTAGTCGGTTACAGCAACTGCACGGAAAGCCTAAGATCCGTGGTTCAAATCCCGGCGATGACATTGAATTTTTCAGTCTGATTCTATCTTTCCAAATGACTATAATTTTATATGTACTTATATCAGTGTGTACTTATATCAGCATCAATCTTCAAGGTGGTGCTACAAATTTCAGAAAAATACTATAATGTATGAAGATGAGTCATACATACACAGCAGTCATACAGCATCTAAAAGTTGGAGTGACGATAGCGAATTAGGTTTGCAGGCACCTGTTGCCAAAGGGCAAATACTTATTATCGTTCGTGCTGTTGGAAAGATCGGCTTCGTTCCAAATGCCCTTCTTTTACAAGTCGCAACAAACAACAAGAGATTTTCATCAAGAAATGAATACAGAAAAGTACATGAAGTGAATCAACGCCATGTTGATACCTAATATGCCTGCTGGGTCTGTTCTGGTCATCGACAATGCTTCACAATGCGTCAACACTCAAATTCACAAACCACCCACTTCAACGTCCTTGAAAGAAGAAATGAGAGCTTGGTTACTTAGACATAATAAAGCTTTAGATGAAAGCATGAGTAAAACAAAGCTATATAACTTAATTAAAGCCAACAAACAGCTTCAGAAGTCATACATACTTGACCAGATAGTAATACAACATCGCCATAATGTACTTAGACTGTCATCGTATCGCCCAGATCTAAATCTAATCGAATTAATCTGGGCTGATGTCAAAAAATGGGTGGCATGCAGAAATATCACTTTAAATTAAAATATGTGGAGCAGTTATAATGGGAAAATGTATGGCGACATGCTGAATAAATTAAGAATCATTATTCCGAAAAATACGGAATTGCAGAAAATCAAACAGAAATAATTCTCATGCAGGATAATGGTGCAGAAAGTAGTGACAGCAGTGATGACGGCAATAATGTGAGTGATTCCGCAGAAGAGGAAGGGTTGTTAGATGTGGAAGAATTGGAGGCAATGATTGACAGCGTTTTTTATATTAAGCGCTTTTTACAGCGTAGATTTTAATATACTGTATATAGCTAAGTTTATAAGCGCAACACAGTGCATAACCGTTGTGTATATTTGACGATGACTGTCCCACGCACTTCTGCAGCATGCAGTCGATCGGTCACCAACTGATGTGGTAAGCAACTCGCATCATAGATCTCATTAATATTTTCACGTGTCTAGAACTGTTGCGCCGATTATACATGCTGCTGCTAAGAGGTTGTATATGAAGTTACAGGATCGGGTATACATGTATGACATGGAGCGAGAATGCTTTCAAAGTCTGCGTAGACGACGTAAGGAAGTTTCAACATTCTTTCAAAATTTTTAATCTGTACAATTGATTACTCCTTTGTAGGCATAACTACCCTTGCAACGCCATGTCGATTACAGATGGTTCTTGTAGTTTTTCCAGTCCACTTCGTCCATATCGATCGTCAAAATGTGTAAAACAACGCTTACAGGTATAAACACGTTCCTTACATTTAGTTTTCTGACGTCGAATACGTTTTTCAAAATTCTTTATATAAACGTAGTGATGTCTCCCACTCCTGTCACTCAATAGTGGAAGGTCACGGTGGTCAGGTAGTTCAGTCGCAGTGACCTTTATCGGATACACTTCACGCTTCTCATCCAGTCCGAAGACGTTGATATACATTATGTTAAGCTTCTCAAATTTAGGTATTTGAGAAAGTGGAGTTGGATAAGTAACACAGCTCAAGTTATATTTATTTTGAAGTTGCTCGTACTTGATCACCCGTTGAGGCTTGACGGTGACGAAATTGGCTAATACAGAATACATAAAGCATACCTCATCAGTTAAATTCTGGATGTTAATGCAGGGTTTTCTTGCTAAAACAGACGCGTGAAGAAGTATGTAGCTACTTCCTCGTAACGGATTGTACCTGTTAATACGAAGGCGAATTCCTTCTACAGCAAGCAGAGCCCAGTTGCTACCCTTAAGTTGTGATTCTTCCATTTCAGTAACCAACTTCTTCCTTTTCGTTTCCAACATAGAGACCAGGTCCGTTTCTAGGAAAAAATCTTGATTCCGTGTTTTAAATGTTTTATCGCAGGTTTCTCCGACACTGTTAACAAATCTACACTCAGCTAGCAGATTAATTTTCACACTTTTGCGAATACCAAGCTCTTTATGTACAGCCTAGATTATCCGCTGTTTCTCCTCATGCAGGTACATATTCAGGACCTTAGTTGATTCACAACGTATAAAATATGATTTCAAGCGTCCACTGAATCAAGCTTCATATTCTATCATGTTACAGTCATCAATTTTAGAAAATAACGCTTGCTTAGTAGGTTCTAATCTACGTTTCTTCTCGGATCGGTTTATTTCACACGCATCTTCGTGTCGGCAACCCTTATAACTGTCTTTGAAGGCTACATTACAATATTTAGACTTAAAGAGCTTTTTACAACGTAACTCATGTCGTCTTTTATCATATCCACGGAGGAACTTCTTACAGCATTTACCACAAGAATATCCTGAGGCACTAGGAATGATATCCTTATATGAGGACTTGTTCATTTTTCTTCTTGATATAATAACGTATTAACCTTTATTCAAGGAAATGTACGCCTCTTTACCTTGATAACACTTTAGAAGCACGATTATTTTCTGATAGAACAACGATGTTGTCACCTCGGAGATGATTAACAGAATGAAGTCCAATGCTGGAGATCACTCTATTTATGGAGGAAGCACGAACCTTTTTGGACCAATTATATAACGTATTAGCCCTTCTTCAAGGAAATCTTCGCCTTTTCACCTTGATAACGCTTTATAAAGCCGATTATTCTCAGAGAGTACAATGATGTTGACACCTCAGAGTCAATAGTAGAATGAAGTCCAATGCTCGAGATCACACTATTTATAATGAAGGCACGAACTTTTTTAGATCAATTATATCCTGAATATTAATACTAAAACGGTGATGAGGCGTCTAAGCTCCTATATTTCAATTCGTGTTACACTAATGTTCGGGCGTCTCCGTACAGGATCGGGTGCTTAGAGTGAGCAAAGTATTGCAACGATGATGTATTGTTCGGGTATAATCGTACAGATTCGGATGCTTGACTCGTGAGGGTTATGAACGATCCGTCGACCGAGCAAGAGGCAAATATCCTTTGAGCATGCGCACGAAACCTAGAAGCACAAAGATGCGAATGAAAGTAAATCGTGATAGCATACACCACTCCAGCATTCGCGTGCAGACCAGGGAAAACCATAAAAAATCCGTGACCAACGGGAGCGACCAACGGGAATCGAATCTGGGAGACCTTCAGATTGTACACGTTAAAGATGTAAATGAAATAAAATGAAAGGAAATCGCGAAACCAACCAGGCATTCGCCTAGCAACCAGGTAAACCCACAAAAAATCTGAGGTCAGAATGAACACTGGACGGTAATCGAACCAAGGAGACCTTCGGTTTGTACATGTGAAATATGTAAATGAAAGGGAAATAAAATCGTGATAGATGAGAAACCACCCAGGCAATCGCCTGCAGACCAGGGAAAACCATGAAAAATCCCAAGCTAGAGTGAGCGACCGACGGGAAATCAAACAAAGGAGCCTAGCAGCACACGTGAAAGACGAAAACGTCGTAGCATACGCCAATTCACGCATTCGCCTGCAGACCAGGGAAAACCACAAAAATCTCAGGTCTGAGTGAACAACCAACGGGAATCGAAACAGGGAGACCTTCAGATTGTACACGTGAAATGTGTAAATGAAATAAAATGAAAGGAAATTGCGATAGATGAGAAAGCAGCCAGGCATTCGCTTGCAGAAATTACCTTACGTCATTTACGGAGACTTTGAAAGCAGTCTCGCTCCATGTCATACATGTATACCCAATCCTGAAACTTCATATACAACCCGTTATTAGCAGCATGTAGCTATGAGTTTCTGCGTTTACGTTAAACCATCGTCCGGCGTTGAACATCTGGAAACTGGTCTTCCTAAGCATCCCTATGTATGTAGTGGTGTTGATGCTGCTCAGAAGTTTATGGAATACCTGTCATTCCTTGCAAAGGAAATTAATAATATATACAAATCTGTCATGCCTCTGAAACTTACAGATCAACAGCAGATGGGTTTCAACTCCTTTACAGTACGCTACTTGTGTGGAAAAACCTTTACTGAAGAGAACATAAAGTACGCGACCATGATCACATCAGTGGTGAATATCCTGGAAGTCTACATAATGAATGTAATTTAGCCTGTAAAACACCTAAATATATTCCAGTCTTCATGCACAGCCTCAGTGGATATGACTCACACTTCTTTGTTATGGAGCTGGAATGCACAAGTGAGCGGGTAGAAGTAATTCCTAGCTCTGAAGAAAGCTATATATCATTCTACAAGTATGTAGGAGATATAAAGCTTCGGTATGTAGATAGCTTTCGATTTCTCAGTACAAGCTTGGATAAGCTGATGAAACATCTAACATCGTGCCCTGGAACACTGAAACACTTCGGAGAAGACAAGATGAAGTTGATGACACGTAAGGAAGTATTACCCTATGATTACGTCACTTCATGGGATGTTTTGAACAAAACCTGCCTGCCTCCTAAGGACTCCTACAATAGATTAAATGAAGAAACAATTAGTGATGCTGACTACGATCATGCTCGAAACGTATGGGAGCTGTTTAATGTAAGAAACATTGGTGAGTACAGCGACCTCTACTTAATCTCTGATGTACTTCTTCTAGCTGATATCTTTGAGACATTTGGAGATCAAACGCTCAAAACACATAAAGTCTACCCTTGTCATTATTTTACCTCTCCAGGACTTACATGGGACACAATGTTGCTGTATACAGGAATTCAGCTGGAATTGTTACAGGATTATGACCATTTACTTATGGTGGAATCCGGTATAAGAGGAGGTTTATGTCAAGTTTCCCACCGTTATGCCGAAGCAAACAACGCCTACATGGAGAAGTATGATCCGTAGAGACCAACCGAATTTATTACATATGAGGATGCCAATAACCAATATGGTTGGACCATGTGTCACGCCCTCCCTTATGGTGGATTTGAGTAGATATCACCTGAAAACATCGACTTAGAAAGACTACAAGAAGATGATCCTCATGGATATATATTAGAAGTCCACATCGAGTATACTGAGAACTTCATGATCTACACAACGACCTGCATTTACTGCCCGAGTGTATGAAGCCTAATGACTCGAGTACAAAGAAACTAATACCCCATCTTGGACCTCGAAAGAAGTATGTAGTACATTACATGGCTTTGAAGGAAGCATTTAATCATGGACTACGGCTAACAAAAATTCATCGTGTGCTACAATTCCGTCAGTCACAGTGGTTAAAACCTTAAGTGGAATTTAACAACAGGATACGTCAACAGGCAGCAACTTACTTCGAGAAGGATCTCTATAAGCTCTTTAACAACGCCATGTTTGGAAACACTATGGAGAATCTGCGTAACCGTATGGATATACGACTGGTGACAAATGAGAAAGCTCTAGAGAAGCTGATCGCAAAGCCCACGTTTATCGACAGGACGATATATGCTGCTAATCTAGCTGCTGTACATATGACCTCGCGACAGATCGTATTCAACAAGCCTATATACATCAGTATGAGTGTGTTGGACATCTCTAAAACATTAATGTACCACAATCATTATGATGTGTTGCTGCCATATTACGGAACTGAAAACCTGAAGATTATGTATATGCACACTGATTCGTTCATCCATTGTGTGATAACTGAAGATGCGTACCAGGACAAGCTATGCTTTCTCGAACACCTAGATACAGCTGATTACCCTGTCAACCATATATGCTATTGAGCTCTAAACAAGAAGGTGTTGGGAAAATTTAAAGATGAGGCTAATAGTATAATCATGCAGCGCTTTGTCGGACTACGACCTAAGATGTATGCCTTAGATGTCCATGGCTCAATGATAAAAAAGATTAAATGCATAAAACGTAGTGCCATTAATCAGTACATTACATTTGAGAGCTATACTGACTATCTTAAAACCGGACAAATAATCAGAACGCCCAGGAATCTGATTCTATCACGATAGCATGCTCTTGCACAGTGCAAGTGAATAAAATGACATTGACACACCGTTTGATGATAAAAGAGTTACTACTGAGGATGGAATAACGACATATGCGTATGGACATTGCAGCATTACAAACAGCGTTTAAAAGAATGTAAGTCGAAGATGAAGATTTTCTCGTGAGTCTACGTCTGATGAAGAAAGAAGAGGATGGAAGGGAAGGTGATAACCCTGCCATTAGGAGCAATCCTAGTGCTAGTTTAAAGCCTAGATAAAAGGGGAGAGACACCTACGACGAACTAAAATAAAGGTATGTTGACGCAAAACTTTTCAATTAAGACACTTAAATAATAAAACCTGAATAAAACTTCACAATTTCACTAAAAGAAAGTCAAGGTTATATCTGGTTAGCCAGATTGGGTTAGACGATGACTGAGCAGAATAGATGATTAGAGGATGTTCTGGGATTGCTTAGGTTAAACTAGGCTAGGCTCGCGTACTGATTGTCTAAGTTATGAAGGATGGGTTAGCGTAGATTGTCTTAACAATGGGTTGATTACGTGTTGCTCTTACATTTTGTTACGTGGTTACATGGTTGCTACGTGTTGTTACGTCGTGCGGCGTTTCTGGTTATGACATGTCACGTGCTGTTACGTGGTTACGTGGTGTTACATTGGTTACGTCTTGTCACGTGGTTACGTGCTTATGTTACGTAGTGTGACGTCTTGTCATGCGGTTACGTGCTTATGTTATGTTGTGTTACGCTGTTATGTTACGTGGTGTTACGTCCTGTCACGTGGTTACGTCGCGTTACTTTTTGTTACGTGGCTATGTGGCGTTACGGCATGCGGTTACTTGCTTATGTTATGTTGTGTTACGCTGTTATGTTACGTGGTGTTACGTATTGTCGCGTGGTTACGTCGCGTTACGTCTTGTTGCGTGGCTACGTGGCGTTATGTGTTGTTACGTTCCCTAGGTTAGACGATGATAGTATTGACTAGATAATGAGATGATTCAGAGCATACAAGATGGGGATAGGTTAGGGCGTGTACTTCTATATACCTTCACAGTAAACCAATATGCAGTTTATCCCTCTCAGTCTCGCACACTAACTGTTTAACATATAACAAATTTGTAAGTTTTAGAAAAAAAAAGTATATCAAGGTGTTGTAACGTTGGATGAGAAATGTTTATAACCTAATTACTCTCTATATTAGCGTGAATACCTGTGATGCTACCTGAAGTAGCTGTTAAAATGACTTAAATACCCTACATTCTACCCGAATCATATGAAAATTACATTACATAGCTCTGGCACGAATCGCTGCACTGAATTACCATGAGCACTTGTGATACTATCCCGGTTTACCCTACATATACACTTATTTGCATTAATCAACCAATCAATCAAAAATACTTAATCGTATTCATTGATCGAGGAGCATCGTTTAATTACATGCGGCGGGGATACTTCGATCGAGGGTTTGCGTCCAGCCCTTTAGAGACCCGATGCCAGGACTTTAGCAGTATAGAGCCTTGATTCTTTTTTCAAAAAATGTTAGACAATGTTACGCATGGACGAACATTATCTGATACGGACATTTTAAATTTTTAGCGCCTGGGGACTTCACCCCGGTGTCGAGAAAATACCGCCAGAAGGTGTCAAAACATTTGGAAACTTTAATTGGTGGTGGCTTTGCGGTATAAACCTCTTCCTCCTTTAACTCTGTCTATCCTAACATCTCTCCACGTTTCCCCTATCTCTTCCGTATAAAGCGTATCCCTCCCTCCTTCAGCATCTCTCTAACCTAGCATCTCTCCTAGGTTTCCTACCTCATCTGTATAAATACACATTCCTCATCCTTCAGTCTCTGTCTAGCCTAGCATCTCTCCCCGTTTTCCATATTTTTCATATAAACGCATACACTTCTCCTCAGCCTCTCTCTAGACTAGCACCTCTCCCCGTATTTTCCTCCTCTCACATATAAGCGCATTGTCCCTCCTTCAACTCTCTCTAGCATAGGATCTCTCCGCGTTCTCCAAGTCTTCCTCCACATAAACGTATACCCTATTCCTCAACCTCTGTATAATCTACTACCTCTCCTCGTATTCCCTACTTCTATTATATAAAGAGCGTTTCCCTCCTTCATCCCCTGCTCCACCTCAGATCTCTGCTTGTAGTCCCTATCTCTCATATAAACGCCTTTTCCTCCTTGAAGACTCTCTCCACCTAGCGTCTACCTTCGTTCGTCGTCTCTCCATATAAACGCATACTCTGTCATTCAAACCTTCCTACCTAATACCTCTCCTCAGCTTGCTAGCTCTACCGTATGAAAAGCCGTATTCTATCCTTCAAGCCCTGTATAGTCTAGTATCTCTACTCGTATTCCCTATCTCTCCTGTATATAAGTCCATATTCCCCTCCTTCAACATCTGTCTAGCCTATCATCTGTTCACGTTTTCCCTATCTTTCCCATATAAAAGTATACTCCGCACCTCAAACTCCGTTTAGCCTAGCACTTCTCATCGTATTCCCCCACCTCTCTCGTATAAAGCGCATCCTCACTCCTTCAACCCCGTTCTAGCCTATCATCTACCCTCCGTTTTCCCTATCTTCCCCATATAAACGCATTTTCCTCCTTGAACCCTCGCATCTAGCCTCATTTTCCCTATTCTTTCACATATAAACGCAAAAGTGGCCCAGAATCCCTCTATATATCCTACTGTTGTGCATAAGCAGTGATGCAACCGTGATGAAAATGTTAAATAAAGCTGCATTTTCACATCAACAAATAATGCAGATGTAAGAGTTCATAGAATTACCCTAATAATTTTCAACATTAAACACTATACACTTCATGATTAAATTGGAACCTGAGCTGAAAACCTAGTAAGGTAGAAGATAGGTTATGTAGTAGAAACACAAAATTATAACTGCTGGTTTTATTGCACAGTTTTAATACAAAGGTGATGAACAATCTGTTAATGTTTACCCATAAAATGCTGCTGTAACGTTGTAGCTAACGTTTTAAAATGTGGTTTGTGTTACTTGGTATTGAAATATTCTTCGACATTGGCGAATGTGCTTTGAAATAAATTTTTCCGCGGTGTGCACAGTGGTAACTCAAAGAAAGTTGGGAAGTCGTTATGAGCTTTCACTGCACACAAAGAAGGGATTGTCCTTTTTATGTGTGACCAGCAAAGTGTAACCTAAAAATTAATTTACAAAGGTTCCTAAGTGTTAAATCAGTTAAGCAAACTTATTTCTTTACATTCATATGCAGACTATTATTTATTGCTCCCAGTTGTATCCAACACCAGTGCAGTAGAGCTATTCTGATTCCATTTTTATTTATCACATTTTAATTGCAGAATAATTTAAGAAGCTTTAGATATATCATTTAACGGACGGTGCATTTATATACAAATTTACTGGCGAATGCTAATCATATACTTGATATTGCTGTGACAGCTTCGTTCTAAAATTATTATTGCTAATATTCTGCTTACACTTCAGATAGAATAAGAGCGATATTAGGATTTTTAAAAGCATATACAGGAATGAGGAGGTCCACTACACAAAATAATGGACATCACAGTTTTCGTTAAACATCTTTATGTAGATACTATGTACAGGAATTACACCAAAATACTATCCCAGTCTAAAATAAAAATAGGTAATAGCAGACAACTCAGAACAGTGAGGTTTTCTTAGTGCACAATTAGCTGAGCGAAATTTCAGAATTTTAACATATGCGCACTTTCCCCAGTAAAATACAGAGCTTTTAGCTCAGAAGTATAAAAAATATCATCTATGATCTTTGCGTTAACTAAGTCGGTATCATCAACAAAATAATGGCACCATATTTTTATATGCAACAGCACGGTGTAAGTTATATTAGTGTCGTTTATTACAAGTCTAAAGCGCGCTAAGCTCCTCCTGCTTTTCCTGCTCACACCTTCGTCAGCTAATCGACATGGTGGTTTCAAGTGTGATGTGTCATTAGCTCTCTATCCGTTCACACCAGGAGTTCTCAAAGGATGTACCTCGTGACACTAGTGTGCCGCGAGAAAAGTTATTGGATAAGCGCGAACATATAAAAAATGGGCTTGTGTATTAAATATTTTTGTATATTATTTATTAATCTAGAGAACTGAAAATACTTGGAACACAAAATAAACACCAAGAACGCCATGTCAACCATATTACGCTATTATTACAGTTTAATGTCAAATATGGACTTGTTTGCTTTCGCACAATTGTTCAATGCATTTAGGAATAGCAGACAAACGCATTCGCAATTCTTGGTTTACATTAAGGAGTTGTTCAGGTTTCTTATTCTTGATGTTGGTCAGTGCCAAAAATCCTTGTTAGTATAGATATGTTGTTGAAAAGGGAAGTAGTATAGATATGACATGTTTTGATAAACTGGAAACTCTCTTTTCACTGAAATTCACAATTGAAGTAGCGTTTCTTGCCTAAACTCGAGCTTCAAATTTCGACCAGCCCGGAGTTCAGTGAACTCTTCTGCCTCTTGTAATGGTAAGTGTTTTGAGTCCTCTGTAGTAACGGCAAAGGAATTGCGAGTCCAGTTGCATTCGTTCACGTTGAGGGAAGGAAAATGTTGCTTCAATTTATCTGCCAGCTCAGAAAGATGTTCTACAATCAGACTGGAACATATGTGAGAATCAGCCATAAGAGAAAGTATCTCAAGTTCACCCGTTTCAACTTTTGACTTCCACAGTTCCATTCTTTCTTAAGAATCCATTCAGCTTGTCATTTAATGTAAGAATATCCTCTCCCTTTCCTTGTATATTAGCATTAAGATTATTCAAATCCCCGCAGATATCAGCTAGGTAGGCAACTTTGGAATACCCTCTTTCGTCACTAATAAGGACAGCAAACTCGAGTTTTTCTGCGGCAGACATTTGTAACAGTACATCTTTAAATTCATAAAATCTGGAAAGTACCTTTCGTTTTGACAGCCAGCGAATTTCGGTATGAAGGACCAGTATGTCGTGAATAGCTCGTGTATCCTGGTACATGTCTTTGAGAATCCTGGTTTTTAGAGCTCTACTTTTAATGTAATTAACCATTTCAACTGAGTTCACTACATTCTTTATGTCTTAAAGGTTAGGTTTTACCACCAAATCTTCCCGACGTAAAAAACAATTTGCGGATACGATGTGACGAAAATACCGCTTTAATGTTGAAGTAAAGCCTTTCATTCGACCACTTAATGCCATCAGTGCACACTGAAATACAATTTTTCAAAACAATCCATTCTCTTCCAATGTAGATGTCATACAATTAAATATGTCCAATCCTGTAACAACGTAACAGGTATTCTTTGTAGGCTAAAAACTGTTTAGCAAACAATTTGTGGTTTCAAAATCTTGCAAAGCTCATTGCATGGTATATTTTTACTTATGTTTGTTGATTCGTCAAGGTAAAATGCAAATTTTGTAGCATTTAATTTCCCCACTACTTGTTTTTCAGTATCAGCTGACATGTCCCCTATGCGGTGAGCAACAGTATAATTTGACAAAGGTGATTTTGATATGTCTCACTCGGCAGCCTTCCCTAATATTGATAATATAGTTTCTTTACAAGCAGGTAAACTCGAAGTTTCTACCGCTGTACAAGACTGCATTCTCCTTGCAATAACATCTGCTGCTTCATGGCTAGCTACTTGTGCTTTTTCTGTTTAAGTTATTTTATTCATTAGCTTGGCTTCTCTAACTTAAGAAGGATTTTTTAACTTGAGAAGGCTCCTGTAATTTGAGAAGAGAATAAAATACTGAAATAGGCTTTATCTTTATTTCCTAAACGACTCTGTTTCATTGTCAACTGTCTGTTTAGTTTGCTTTAACCATACATTTATTGCATATTTTTGGCCACATATAACACACTGAGTCCACGATTTTCAGATTCGGTATGTAAATCCGAAGCTTAAATATTATTCCTGATACCCGCAGACAGTACCAGACGACGCTCTCTGCGGAAGTAGCATGGTAGCACTTGATCCAGCCGAATAACTCGTTCTGTTTTCAGTATGCCCTTCCGGATATTTAATCGTTCGCGATTAACTACTAGAAACTTCTGCATATTACACAAAAACTATCTATTTTAGCTATACAACAACAAAAACATCGTGAATATCATTAGGTTATTTAGAAGAGAGCTGGGCCACTTTTGGGCATATATGGGAAAGGATAGGGAAAACGAGGCTGGATGGGACGGTTCAAGGAGGAAAATGGGTTTATATGGGAGAGATAGGGAATACGACGGCCGATACTATGCTAGACAGGGTTGAAGGAGGGTAGTGCGTTTATATGGAAGAGTTAGTTGAGATATGTTAGACTAGACAGAGGCTGAGAGTAGAGAAGGCGTTTATATGTATGAGAGGTAGGGAACAGGAGGAGAGGTGTTAGGCTAGACAGAGGTTGAGTAGAGTATGGTTTATATGAGTGGTATAGGAAAACGAGGAGAGGTGTTAGACTAGACAGGGCTTGAAACGTAGTGTATGGTTTATATGAGAGATATAGGAAAACGAGGAGAGGTATTAGGCTAGGACAGTTTGAGTATGTGTTTATAAGGAGAGACGAGAAAACGGAGAGAGTTCCTTTGTTAGGACAGACAGGTGTTAAAGGTAGAATGTGCTTTATATAGATTAGCTAGGAAACCAAGGAGAGATACTCAGCTAGACAGGGGCGGGAGAGGAATACGCTTTATGAGAGGTAGGGGATACGAGGAGAGATGCTAGACTAGACAGTGGTTGAGAGTAGAGTATGCGTTTATATGTATGAGAAGTATAGGAGCAGGAGAAGGGGTGTTAGGCTAGACAGAGGTTTAGGAGTAGAGTATGGTTTATATCAGAAATATAGGAAAACGAGGAGAGGTGTTAGGCTAGACAGAAGTCGAGGAGTAGAGTATCGTTTATATGAGACAAATAGGAAAACGAGGAGAGGTATTAGCTTAGGAGAATTTGAGTATGTGTTTATAAGGAGAGACGACAAAACGGAGAGATCCTATGCTACGATAGACAGGTGTTAAAGGTAGAATGTGTTTTATATATGTTAGATAGGAAACCAAGGAGATACTCAGCTAGACAGGGGGCAGGAGGGGGAATACGCTTTATGAGAGGCAGGGGATACGGGGAGAGGTGCTAGACTAGACAGTGGTTGAGAGTAGAGTATGGTTTATATGAGAGGTATATGAAAACGAGGAGAGTCGGTAGGCTAGACAGGTAGTGTAGCAGTAGGAATATGGACTTATATACAGGAGAGATATGGAATAGGAGGGAGATACTAGACCTTGAAAGCGACTTTAAGCGAGAAGTTCATGAAAATATGTTTCATGTGAATGTTCTAGACATGCCCATTACGTAACCCATTCAGGGGAAAAGGTGACTCGCTCAGGCAAAAAGGTGACCAGCAAAGGGAAAAAGGGACCAGCAAAGGGAAAAAGGTGACCAGTAAAGGGAAAAATGTGACCAGCAAAGGGAAAAAGGTGACCAGCAAAGGGAAAAAGATGACCAGCAAAGGGAAAAAGGTGACCCACAAAGGGAAACGGGTAGGGAAAAGGTGACCCTCTCACGGGATAAGCTAACCCACTCACACTAACAGGTAAGTAATTCAGTTAGTATCACAGGGTAGGACAGATCCCGGGAAGTGGATATAGCATAGTTCCGCATGATGTTACAGGTAATTCAGATAGTATCGTGGGTATTTAGGATAATTCAAGTATCATAGGTATTTAGAGTCACTCAGCTAGTATCACAGGAGGCTATATCCCAGAGACAGGGCGTATCATAGCTGTATATGATTTCACAGGCAATTCAGCTAGTATCGTGGGCATTTAAGCTAATTCAGCTAGTATCACAGGAGGCTAGATTCCAGAGGCTAACTGCATCATAGCTATGCATGATTTCACAGGTAATTCAGCTAGTATCGTAGGTATTTAGGCTAATTCAGCTAGTATCACAGGAGGTTAGATTCCAGTGTTGGGTATAGCATAGTTTCATATTTCACAGGTAATTCAGAGGGTATCGTAGGTATTTAGGATAATTCAAGTAACATAGGTGTTTAGAGTAATTAAGCAAGCATTACAGGAGGGTAGGTACCAGGGGTTGGTTATAACGTAGTTTCGTATTTTACAGATAGTTCAGGTAATATCGTAAGTATTTGAGTAATCAGCATAGTTTCACAGATGCTCGTGATAATTTCGATCAGAGATTTGTATCACAGCTATTTAAGGTAAATGCAGGTGATTCGGGTTGCATCAATGGTATTTGAGTCATTTTAACAGGTAATTCATCTAGTATCATTGGTATTTAAGGAAAACCAGATAGTATCACAGGTGCTCGTGCTAATTTAGAGCAGGAATTCGTATCAGAGCTAGTTAAGGTAATTTCACATGATTCGGGTAGTATCACAAGTATTTAAGTCATTTTCACAGGCAATTCAGCTAGTATCGTGAGCATTTAAGCTAATTGAGCTAGTATCACAGGAGGCTAGATTCCAGAGGCTAACTGCATCATAGCTATGTATGATTTCACAGGTAATTCAGCTAGTATCGTAGGTATTTAGGCTAATTCAACTAGTATCACAGGAGGTTAGATTCCAGGGTTGGGTATAGCATAGTTTCATATTTCACAGGTAATTCAGAGGGTGTCGTAGGTATTTAGGATAATTCAAGTAACATAGGTGTTTAGAGTAATTAAGCAAGCATTACAGGAGGGTAGGTTCCAGGGGTTGGTTATAACGTAGTTTCGTATTTTACGGATAGTTCAGGTAATATCGTAAGTATTTGGGTAATCAGCATAGTTTCACAGATGCTCGTGATAATTTCGATCAGAGATTTGTATCACAGCTATTTAAGGTAAATGCAGGTGATTCAGGTTGTATCAATGGTATTTGTGTCATTTTAACAGGTAATTCATCTAGTATCATTGGTATTTAAGGCAAACCAGATAGTATCACAGGTGCTCGTGCTAATTTAGAGCAGGAATTCTTATCAGAGCTAGTTAAGGTAATTTCACATGATTTGGGTAGTATCACAGGTATTTAAGTCATTTTATCAGGCAATTCAACTAGTATCACAGGTACTCATGGTAATATAGAGAGTAATTAGATTATAAACATTTCTCATCCAACGTTACAACAATTTATATACTTTTTTCTAAATCTTCCAAACTTATTTTGTGTTAAACAGTTATTGTAAGATGCGGAGAGGGATAAACTGCATATTGGTTCACAAATTGAAAAGCTTTACGTCAACATACCTTTATTTTAGTTCGTTGTAGGTGTCTCTCCCCTTTTATCTAGGCTTGAGACTAGCACTAGGATTGCTCCTAATGGCAGGGTTACCACCTTCCCTTCCATCTTCTTCTTTCTTCATCAGGCGTCTGCTAGTTGCATACACAGCACACGGATTAAACTTCTTTTTTAGGATTGTAGACTCACGAGAAAATCTTCATCTTCGACTTACATTCTCTTAAGCACTGTTTGTAATACTGTAATGTCCATACGCATAGGTAGTTATTCCATCCTCAGCAATAATTCTGTTATCATCAAAGGGATTCAATGTAATTTTATTCACTTGCACTGTGGTAACAGCATGCTTTCGTAATAGGATTAGATTCATGGGCTTTCTGATGATTTCACAGGTTTTAAGATAGTCTGAATAGCTGTCAAAAGAAATGTACTGCTTAATAGCGCTACGTTTTATACCTTTAATCTTTTTTATCATTGACCCTTGAATATCTAAGGCATACATCTTAGGACGTACTCCAACAAAGCGTAGGATGATTTTGCTATTAGCCTCATCTTTAAATTTTCCCAATACCTTCTTGTTCTGAGTAGAGTAACATATATGGTTGGCAGGGTAATCAGCTGTATCGAGATGCACAAGAAAACGTAGCTTGTCCTGGTACACATCTTCAGTTGTAACACGATGAATGAACGAATCAGTGTCCATATACATAAGCTTCAGGTTTTCAGCTCCATAATAAGGCAACAACACGTCATAATGATAGTTATACATTAATGTCTTGGAGATGTCCAACACACTCATAGAAATGTATATAGGCTTGTTGAATACAATCTGACGAGAGGCCATATGTACAGCAGCTAGATTAGCAGCATATATCGTCCTGTCGATAAACGTAGGCTTGGCGATCAGCTTCTCTAGAGTTTTTTCATTGGTCACCAGTCGTATATCCATACGGTTACGCAGGTTCTCCATAGTTTTTCCAAACATGGCATTGTTAAAGAGCTTGAAGAGGTCCTTCTCGAAATCATTTGCAGCTTGTTGTCGTAGCCTGTTGTTAAACTCCACATAAGGTTTCAACCACCGAGACTGTCGGAATTGTAGCACATGATGGATTTTTGTTAGTCGTAGTGCATGACTAAGAGCATGCTTCAAAGCCATGTAATGCACTACATACTTCTTTCGAGGTCCAAGATGGGGTATCAGTTTCTTTGTAGATGATTCCAATGGTTTCATACACTCAGGCAGGAAAGGTAGATCGTTGTGTAGATCGTGAAGTTCAGCAGGATACTCGATGTCGACTTCTAATATGCACCCTTGAGGATCATCTTCTTGTAGTGTTTCTAAGTTGATTTCTTCAGGTGACACCCACCGAAATCCACCAAAAGGAAGGGCGTGACACATTGCCCACCCATATTGGTTATTAGCGTCCTCGTATGTGATAAATTGGGTTGGTCTCGACGGATCAAACTTATCCATATAAGTGTTACTAGCCTCAGCATACCGATGGGAAACTTGGCATAAACCTCCTCTTATACCTGATTCCACCATGAGTAGTTGATCATAATCTTGTAACAGCTCCAGCTTAATTCCAGTATACAGTATCAAGGCGTCCCATGTAAGTCCTGGATAGGTAAAATAATGGGCAGGATCAACTGTGTGTGTTTTAAGGGTTTGCTCTCTGAACGTCTCAAAGACATCAGCTAGGAGAAGTACATCCGAAGTTAAGTAGAGATCGCTGTACTCTCCCAGGTTTCTCACATTAAACAGCTCCCATACATTTCTAGCATGATCGTAGTCAGTATCAGTAATTTCTTCTTCATTTAATCTATTGTAGAAGGAGTCCTTAGGAGGCAAGCAGGTCTCGTTCAGGACATCCCATGACGTAACAAAATCATATGGAAATACACCCTTACGGGTCATTAACTTCAATTTGTCTTCTCCAAAGTACTTTAGCGTTTCAGGATACGAGGTTAGATTTTTTACCAACTTATCCAAGCTTGTACTGAGGAATCGGAAGCTATCCACAAATCGAAGCATTATATCTCGTACATACTTGGTGAATGAGATATAGCATTCTTCAGAGTTAGGAATTACCTCCACACGTTCACTCGTACAACCCAGCTCCTTAACAATGAAATGAGAGTCATATCCGCTAAGGTTATGCATGAAGACTGGTATATATTTAGGTGTTTTACAGGCTAAATTACATTCATTATGAAGACTTCCACGATATTCACCGCTGATGTGATCATGGTCGCGTACTTTATAGTTCTCTTCTGTAAAGGGTTTTCCACACAAGTAGCATGTCGTAGAAGACTCAAAATCCTTTTGCTGTTGATCCGTAAGTTTCAGAGGCTTAGCAGATTTGTATATGTCATCAATCATTTTTGCAAGAGATGTCAGGTACAGCATAAACTTCTGAGCAGCATCAGCACCACGATACACATAGGGTTGCTTAGGAAGACCAGTTTCGAGATGTTCAACACTGGATGTAGGCTTCACGTAAACACAGAAGCTCATTGGTGTGTGCTCTTGATAAGGGGTTGTATAGGAAGTTTCAGGATTGGGTATACACGTATGGCATGGAGTGAGAATACTCTCAAAATCAGCATAGATGACATAAGGTACTTTCAGCATCCTCTCAACATTTTTAAACTGTACAATTGCTTTCTCCTTGCTAGGCATAACTACCCTTGCAACACCATGTTGAATACACACGGCTGCATGTTCTTGTAGTTTTTCCTGTCCACTTCGTCCATATCGATCATCAAAATGTGTAAAGCAGCGCTTACAAGTATAAACTCGTCCATTACATTTAGTTTTCTGGCGTCGAATGAGTTTCTCAAAATTCTTTGTATATACGTAGTGATGTTTTCCACTACTATTACTCAATAGTAGCAGGTCGCAGTGTTCAGGTAGTTCAATATCAGCAACCTTTATCGGATACACTTCATGCTTCTCATCTAGCCCGAAAACGTTCATAGATATCTTGTTAAACTTCTCAAATTTAGGTATTTGAGAAAGTGGAGTAGGATAGGAAACACAAAGAAGTCGTACTTATCTTGAAGCTGCTTGTATTTGCTGACGCGTTGAGGCTTGGTGCTCACGAATTTAGCTAATACGGAGTACATGAAACATTTCTCGTCGCTAAAGTTCTGAATGTTTATACATGCTTTCCTTGCTTCAACAGCTGACGGTAGTGGTATGTAGCTACTTCCTCGCAACGGATTGTACTTGTTGATACGAAGTCGAAGTCCTTCCACTGCAAGCAAAGCCCAGTTGCTACCCTTAAGCTGAGTCTCCTCCATTTCAGTCACCAATTTCTTGAATTTCGCTTCCAGTGTTGAGTCCAGATCTGTTTCTAGGAAAACAGGATGATTCCATGTTTTAGATGTTTTGTCACAGGTTTCACCAATACTGTTAACAAATCGACACTCAGCCAGCAGATTAATTTTAACACTCTTATGAATGCTAAGCTCTTTATGCACAGCCTGAATTATCCGTTGTTTTGCCTCTTGCAGATACATATTCAGGTCCTTAGGTAATTCGCATCGTATAAAATACGATTTTAATCGTGCTTCGAATGAAGTTTCGTATTCTTTCATATCTCAGTCCTCCATTGTTGATATTAGCTGATGTTTAGTTGGCTCCAATCTTCTTTTCTTCTGAGGGCTGCTCATTTCACATATATCTTCGTGTCGCTGCCCCTTATAACCATCATTGAACGTCAAGCTGCAATGTTTACATTTGAAGAGCTTCTTACAAGTCATCTCGTGCCTTCTCTTGTGATAACCTCGGAGGAACTTCTTCCCACATTTTCCGCATGCATATCCAGTAGCGCTTGGAATAATATCCTTATACGCTGAGTTATTCATCCTTATTCCTGATATAATAACGTATTAATCCTTCTTCAAGGGAAATGTAGACCTCTTCACCTTGATATCACTTAGAAAGCTGATTATTCGTGGAGGGTACACAATGTTAACACCTCAAGACTAATTAGCACAATGAAGTCCAATGCCCTAGATCACCATATTTATAGAGGGAGCACGAACCTTTTAGATCAATCATAAACTCGCTCCATAACTAGTTGTATATGATCGCTCTACGCGTATTAACCCCAGACATATAACCTCACGCCCAGAAGCAGGATGTTTATGACGTCACACCTAGAGACAGGATGTCTGACAGTATCAAACACGTTTAAACTCGTCTCGTAACTAGCTATATATGCTGTCACACCAACAAGAGAAGTATTCCCACACGCTCATTCAGACAGACGTTTCCATCAAAGCCTACCACCACCCATTACACCAAAGCTAGCACAATCTCTATTATCACAATACTTAAAAGTAAAGGCTTAAAACGTAACGTAAAAAATTTTCTCCATTGTGTAGTTAAATGTATGTATATACTACATTATTTCATGTTTTCATTCCCTTTTCAATTCTTCCTTTCCATCTTCTTTCAGAAAAACCATTACATTTCACTGCAATCACGAGCATAGCAATTTTCCCAGAGTTACACAGATTCTAAGCTTCTAGAATCGAACCCGGTAATACTTTTAATAAATGAATTTTAGTAATTTAGCTCCCCCGCATCAGCATCAAGCATGTCATCTTTACTCGATCCTGATATGATCCATAGGCTTGAAGATATATGAAATTATCCCTTAGGGATTCGATCTGAGTACTTTAAAGTAATTTTTGTTATGATAACGATATACAGAAACTAGGTACTCTGTTTACGTTTTACTTGACGTGTCTATATAAATTAAATTACGAGTTATTAAATTTACAAGTAAATTTCATTGAATCAGTATTCGAACCCAGAACATCAGGAACAAAATTATTTATAATATTAGTTTGCTATGTTAATCAAAGCTGTATGCAGTTATGCTGTCAATCTAAGTGACATATCCTGGAGTACAGAGGAAAATTAAGGAAATCATTAAAAGATCGGATTCGAACTAAAGACAACTGTTTGACAGTTATATACAGCATTAATTGTCCATTGTAGGAGCTATCAATCATGCTTTAATCCACTCCTCTAACTGACTTAGTTCCCGAGATAATAAAGATTTAAGAATTAAAGATCAAACCCATGAAGTCAGGTATCTGTTTATACACCCACAAGAAATTACCTAATAACATAAACGCAATAAAGTTTATTTGACGCCTTTATCTTAAATCCTTTAGGAGTTATTAAATTTATAATTAAATTACATTTTATCGGCATTCGAACCCAGAGGACCGGAAACAAAGTTATTTAAAAAAATTAGTTTGATATGTTTAAAAGAGCTGTATGCAGTTACATCATCAATCTAAGTGATATATTATAGAGTATAGAGGAAAATTAAGGAAATCATTAAAAAATCGGGATTCGAACTAAGAACAACTGATAGAAAATTATATACAGTATTAATTACGCATTATAACAGCTATCAATAATGCTTTGGTCCACCCCTCTACCTTTCTTAATTTTTAAATCGCCATTATCTCGGAAACTAAGGATCGAACCCAGGACAACAGGTACCCAAATATACATTCACAAGAAATTACCTAATGATGCAATTTAATAAAGTTTATTTGGCGTGTTTATCGTAATTAGTCTCTGAGTTATTAGAAGATGATTCTTAATCACTCATAGGATTCGAACCCAGGCATCCCGGGCAATTCGGAGCAATACCCTAATGACGCGGTTCATTCCACAGAATTGAACAGTTTTTATATCATTGTTCTATCTCTTTTCATTCAGGAGATATTAGCGATTAATCAGTAGGAATAAAAGGGCGACTTGGAGAACAAAGGATATCGCTTACATCTTATCAGTTGTCGGCATCTGTCTGTGTGTCCGTAGCGGCCTTTTATTCCTACTGATTAATCGCTAAAATCTCCTTAATGAAAAGAGATAGAACAATGACATAAAAACTAATCAATTCTGTGGAATGCACAGCGTCATTAGGGTATTGTTCCAAGTTGCCCGGGATGCCTGGGTTCGAATCCTATGAGTGATTACAAATTCATCTTCTAATAACTCAGAGACTAATTACGATAAACACGCCGAATAAACTTTATTATATTTACATCATTAGGTAATTTCTTGTGAATGTATATTTGGGTACCTGTTGTCCTGGGTTCGATCCTTAGTTTCCGAGATAATGGCGATTTAAAAATTAAGAAAGGAAGAGGGGTGGACCAAAGCATTATTGATAGCTGTTGTAATGCGTAATTAATACTGTATATAATTTTCTATCAGTTGTTCTTAGTTCGAATCCCGAGTTTTTAATGATTTACTTAATTTTCCTCTATACTCTAGAATATATCGCTTCGTTTGATGATGTAACTGCATTCAGCAGCTTTTAACATAACAAACTATTTTTTTAAATAATTTTGTTTCTGGTGCTCTGGGTTCGAATACCGATAAAATGTAATTTAATTATAAATTTAATAACTCCTAAAGGACTTAAGATAAAGGCGTCAAATAAACTTTATTGCGTTTATGTTATTAGGTAATTTCTTACGAATGTATAACTATATAACTGACGTCCTGGGTTCGATCATGATATTTTTAAACTTTATTATCTCGGGAACTAAGTCAGCTAGAGGAGTGTATTAAAGCATGATTGATAGCTCCTACAATGGACAATTAATGCTGTATATAACTGTCAAACAGTTGTCTTTAGTTCGAATCCGATCTTTTAATGATTTCCTTAATTTTCCTCTGTACTCCAGGATATGTCACTTAGATTGATAGCATAACTGCATACAGCTTTGATTAACATAGCAAACTAATATTATAAATAAGTTTGTTCCTGATGTTCTGGGTTCGAGTACTGATTCAATGAAATTTACTTGTAAATTTAATAACTCGTAATTTAATTTATATAGACACGTCAAGTAAAACGTAAACAGAGTACCTAGTTTCTGTATATCGTTATTATAACAAAAAGTACTTTAAAGTACTCAGATCGAATCCCTAAGGGATAATTTCATATATCTTCAAGCCTATGGATCATATCAGGATCGAGTAAAGATGACATGCTTGATGCTGATGCGGGGGAGCTAAATTACTAAAATTCATTTATTAAAAGTATTACCGGGTTCGATTCTAGAAGCTTAGAATCTGTGTAACTCTGGGAAAATTGCTATGCTCGTGATTGCAGTGAAATGTAATGGTTTTTCTGAAAGAAGATGGAAAGGAAGAATTGAAAAGGGAATGAAAACATGAAATAATGTAGTATATACATACATTTAACTACACAATGGAGAAAATTTTTTACGTTACGTTTTAAGCCTTTACTTTTAAGTATTGCGATAATAGAGATTGTGCTAGCTTTGGTGTAATGGGTGGTGGTAGGCTTTGATGGAAACGTCTGTCTGAATGAGCGTGTGGGAATACTTCTCTTGTTGGTGTGACAGCATATATAGCTAGTTACGAGACGAGTTTAAACGTGTTTGATACTGTCAGACATCCTGTCTCTAGGTGTGACGTCATAAACATCCTGCTTCTGGGCGTGAGGTTATATGTCTGGGATTAATACGCGTAGAGCGATCATATACAACTAGTTATGGAGCGAGTTTATGATTGATCTAAAAGGTTCGTGCACCCTCTATAAATATGGTGATCTAGGGCATTGGACTTCATTGTGCTAATTAGTCTTGAGGTGTTAACATTGTGTTCTCTCCAAGAATAATCAGCTTTCTAAGTGATATCAAGGTGAAGAGGTCCACATTTCCCTTGAAGAAGGATTAATACGTTATTACATCAAGAATAAAGATGAATAACTCAGCGTATAAGGATATTATTCCAAGCGCTACTGGATATGCATGCGGAAAATGTGGGAAGAAGTTCCTCCGAGGTTATCACAAGAGAAGGCACGAGATGACTTGTAAGAAGCTCTTCAAATGTAAACATTGTAGCTTGACGTTCAATGATGGTTTTAAAGGGCAGCGACACGAAGATATATGTGAAATGATTAGCCCTCAGAAGAAAAGAAGATTGGAGCCAACTAATCATCAGCTAATATCAACAATGGAGGACTGTGATATGAAAGAATACGAAACTTCATTCGAAGCACGATTAAAATCGTATTTTATACGATGCGAATCACCTAAGGACCTGAATATGTATCTGCAAGAGGCAAAACAACGGATAATTCAGGCTGTACATAAAGAGCTTAGCATTCATAAGAGTGTTAAAATTAATCTGCTGGCTGAGTGTCGATTTGTTAACAGTATTGGTGAAACCTGTGACCAAACATTTAAAACAGGGAATCATCCTGTTTTCCTAGAAACAGATCTGGACTCAACACTGGAAGCGAAATTCAAGAAATTGGTGACTGAAATGGAGGAGTCTCAGCTTAAGGGTAGCAACTGGGCTTTGCTTGCAGTGGAAGGACTTCGACTTCGTATCAACAAGTACAATCCGTTGCGAGGAAGTAGCTACATACCACTACCGTCAGCTGTTGAAGCAAGGAAAGCATGTATAAACATTCAGAACTTTAGCGACGAGAAATGTTTCATGTACTCCGTATTAGCTAAATTCGTGAGCACCAAGCCTCAACGCGTCAGCAAATACAAGCAGCTTCAAGATAAGTACGACTTCAGTTGTGTTTCCTATCCTACTCCACTTTCTCAAATACCTAAATTTGAGAAGTTTAACAAGATATCTATTAACGTTTTCGGGCTAGATGAGAAGCATGAAGTGTATCCGATAGAGGTTGCTGATATTGAACTACCTGAACACTGCAACCTGCTACTATTGAGTGATAGTAGTGGAAAACATCACTACGTATATATAAAGAATTTTGAGAAACTCATTCGACGCCAGAAAACTAAATGTAATGGACGAGTTTATACTTGTAAGCGCTGCTTTACACGTTTTGATGATCGATATGGACGAAGTGGACAGGAAAAACTACAAGAACATGCAGCCGTGTGTATTCAGCATGGTGTTGCAAGGGTAGTTATGCCTAGCAAGGAGAAAGCAATTGTACAGTTTAAAAATGTTGAGAGGATGCTGAAAGTACCTTATGTCATCTATGCTGATTTTGAGAGTATTCTCACTCCCTGCCATACGTGTATACCCAATCCTGAAACTTCCTATACAACCCCTTATAAAGAGCACACACCAATGAGCTTCTGTGTTTACGTGAAGCCTACATCCAGTGTTGAACATCTCGAAACTGGTCTTCCTAAGCAACCCTATGTGTATCGTGGTGCTGATGTTGCTCAGAAGTTTATGCTGTACCTGACATCTCTTGCAAAAATGATTGATGACATATACAAATCTGCTAAGCCTCTGAAACTTACGGATCAACAGCAAAAGGATTTTGAGTCTTCTACGACATGCTACTTGTGTGGAAAACCCTTTACAGAAGAGAACTATAAAGTACGCGACCATGATCACATCAGCGGTGAATATCGTGGAAGTCTTCATAATGAATGTAATTTAGCCTGTAAAACACCTAAATATATACCAGTCTTCATGCATAACCTTAGCGGATATGACTCTCATTTCATTGTTAAGGAGCTGGGTTGTACAAGTGAACGTGTGGAGGTAATTCCTAACTCTGAAGAATGCTATATCTCATTCACCAAGTATGTACGAGGTATAAAGCTTCGATTTGTGGATAGCTTCCGATTCCTCAGTACAAGCTTGGATAAGTTGGTAAAAAATCTAACCTCGTATCCTGAAACGCTAAAGTACTTTGGAGAAGACAAATTGAAGTTGATGACCCGTAAGGGTGTATTTCATATGATTTTGTTACGTCATGGGATGTCCTGTACGAGACCTGCTTGCCTCCTAAGGACTCCTTCTACAATAGATTAAATGAAGAAGAAATTACTGATACTGACTACGATCATGCTAGAAATGTATGGGAGCTGTTTAATGTGAGAAACCTGGGAGAGTACAGCGATCTCTACTTAACTTCGGATGTACTTCTCCTAGCTGATGTCTTTGAGACGTTCAGAGAGCAAACCCTTAAAACACACAAAGTTGATCCTGCCCATTATTTTACCTCTCCAGGACTTACATGGGACGCCATGTTACTGTATACTGGAATTAAGCTGGAGCTGTTACAAGATTATGATCAACTACTCATGGTGGAATCAGGTATAAGAGGAGGTTTATGCCAAGTTTCCCATCGGTATGCTGAGGCTAATAACACTTATATGGATAAGTTTGATCCGTCGAGACCAACCCAATTTATCACATACGAGGACGCTAATAACCAATATGGGTGGGCAATGTGTCACGCCCTTCCTTTTGGTGGATTTCGGTGGGTGTCACCTGAAGAAATCAACTTAGAAACACTACAAGAAGATGATCCTCAAGGGTGCATATTAGAAGTCGACATCGAGTATCCTGCTGAACTTCACGATCTACACAACGATCTACCTTTCCTGCCTGAGTGTATGAAACCATTGGAATCATCTACAAAGAAACTGATACCCCATCTTGGACCTCGAAAGAAGTATGTAGTGCATTACATGGCTTTGAAGCAAGCACTTAGTCATGCACTACGACTAACAAAAATCCATCGTGTGCTACAATTCCGACAGTCTCGGTGGTTGAAACCTTATATGGAATTTAACAACAGGGTACGACAACAAGCTGCAAATGATTTCGAGAAGGACCTCTACAAGCCCTTTAACAACGCCATGTTTGGAAAAAACTATGAGGAACCTGCGTAACCGTATGGATATACGACTGGTGACCAATGAAATAACTCTAGAGAATCTGATCGCCAAGCCTACGTTTATCGACAGGACGATATATGCTGCTAATCTAGCTGCTGTACATATGGCCTCTCGTCAGATTGTATTCAACAAGCCTATATACATTTCTATGAGTGTGTTGGACATCTCCAAGACATTAATGTATAACTATCATTACGACGTGTTGTTGCCTAATTATGGAGCTGAAAATCTGAAGCTTATGTATATGGACACTGATTCGTTCATTCATCGTGTTACAACTGAAGATGTGTACCAGGACAAGCTACGTTTTCTTGAGCATCTCGATACAGCTGATTACCCTGCCAACCATATATGTTACTCTACTCAGAACAAGAAGGTATTGGGAAAATTCAAAGATGAGGCTAATAGCAAAATCATCCTACGCTTTGTTGGAGTACGTCCTAAGATGTATGCCTTAGATATTCAAGGGTCAATGATAAAAAAGATTAAAGGTATAAAACGTAGCGCTATTAAGCAGTACATTTCGTTTGATAGCTATTCAGACTATCTTAAAACCTGTGAAATCATCAGAACGCCCCTGAATCTAATCCTATCACGAAAGCATGCTGTTACCACAGTGCAAGTGAATAAAATTACATTGAATCCCTTTGATGATAAAAGAATTATTGCTGAGGATGGAATAACTACCTATGCGTATGGACATTACAGTATTACAAACAGTGCTTAAGAGAATGTAAGTCGAAGATGAAGATTTTCTCGTGAGTCTACAATCTTAAAAAAGAAGTTTAATCCGTGTGCTGTGTATGCAACTAGCAGACGCCTGATGAAGAAAGAAGAAGATGGAAGGGAAGGTGGTAACCCTGCCATTAGGAGCAATCCTAGTGCTAGTCTCAAGCCTAGATAAAAGGGGAGAGACACCTACAACGAACTAAAATAAAGGTATGTTGACGTAAAGCTTTTCAATTTGTGAACCAATATGCAGTTTATCCCTCGCCGCATCGTACAATAACTGTTTAACATATAATAAGTTTGGAAGATTTAGAAAAAGGTATATAAATTGTTGTAACGTTGGATGAGAAATGTTTATAATCTAATTACTCTCTATATTACCATGAGTACCTGTGATACTAGTTGAATTGCCTGTTAAAATGACTTAAATACCTGTGATACTACCCGAATCATGTGAAATTACCTTACCTAACTCTGATACGAATTCCTGCTCTAAATTAGCACGAGCACCTGCGATACTATCTGGTTTGCCTTAAATACCAATGATAGTAGATGAATTACCTGTTAAAATGACACAAATACCATTGATACAACCTGAATCACCTGCATTTACCTTAAATAGCTGTGATACAAATCTCTGATCGAAATTATCACGAGCATCTGTGAAACTATGCTGATTACCCAAATACTTACGATATTACCTGAACTGTCTGTAAAATACGAAACTACGTTATAACCAACCCCGGAACCTACCCTCCTGTAATGCTTGCTTAATTACTCTAAACACCTATGTTACTTGAATTATCCTAAATACCTACGATACCCTCTGAATTACCTGTGAAATATGAAACTATGCTATACCCAACCCTGGAATCTAACCTCCTGTGATACTAGCTGAATTAGCCTAAATACCTACGATACTAGCTGAATTACCTGTGAAATCATGCATAGCTATGATGCAGTTAACCTCTGGAATCTAGCCTCCTGTGATACTAGCTCAATTAGCTTAAATGCTCACGATACTAGCTGAATTGCCTGTGAAAATGACTTAAATACCTGTGATACTACCCGAATCATGTGAAATTACCTTACCTAGCTCTGATACGAATTCCTGCTCTAAATTAGCACGAGCACCTGTGATACTATCTGGTTTGCCTTAAATACCAATGATACTAGATGAATTACCTGTTAAAATGACACAAATACCATTGATACAACCTGAATCACCTGCATTTACCTTAAAGAGCTGTGATACAAATCTCTGATCGAAATTATCACGAGCATCTGTGAAACTATGCTGATTACCCAAATACTTACGATATTACCTGAACTATCTGTAAAATACGAATCTACGTTATAACCAACCCCTGGAACCTACCCTCCTGTAATGCTTGCTCAAATACTCTAAACACCTATGTTACTTGAATTATCCTAAATACCTACGATACCCTCTGAATTACCTGTGAAATATGAAACTATGCTATACCCAACCCTGGAATCTAACCTCCTGTGATACTAGCTGTATTAGCCTAAATACCTACGATACTAGCTGAATTACCTGTGAAATCATGTATAGCTATGATGCAGTTAGCCTCTGGAATCTAGCCTCCTGTGATACTAGCTGGATTAGCTTAAATGCCCACGATACTAACTGAATTGCCTGTGAAATCATATACAGCTATGATACGCCCTGTCTCTGGGATATAGCCTCCTGTGATACTAGCTGAGTGACTCTAAACACCTATGATACTTGAATTATCCTAAATACCCACGATACTATCTGAATTACCTGTAACATCATGCGGAACTATGCTATATCCACTTCCCGGGATCTGTCCTACCCTGTGATACTAACTGAATTACTTACCTGTTAGTGTGAGTGGGTTAGCTTTTCCCGTGAGAGGGTCACCTTTTCCCAACCCGTTTCCCTTTGCTGGTCACCTTTTTCCCTTTGGTGGTCACCTTTTTCCCTTTGCTGGTCACCTTTTTCCCTTCGCTGGTCACCTTTTTCCCTTTGCTGGTCACCTTTTTCCCTTTGCTGGTCACATTTTTCCCTTTACTGGTCACCTTTTTCCCTTTTCTGGTCACCTTTTTCCCTTTGCTGGTCACCTTTTTGCCTGAGCGAGTCACCTTTTCCCCTGAATGGGTTACGTGTTGGGCATGTCTAGAACATTGACATGAAATATATTTTCATGAACTTCTCGCTTAAAGTCGCTTTCAAGGTCTAGTATCTCCCTCCTATTCCATATCTCTCGTGTATATAAGTCCATATTCCTACTGCTACACTACCTGTCTAGCCTACCGACTCTCCTCGTTTTCCTATACCTCTCATATAAACCATACTCTACTCTCAACCACTGTCTAGTCTAGCACCTCTCCCCGTATCCCCTGCCTCTCATAAAGCGTATTCCCCCTCCTGCCCCCTGTCTAGCTGAGTATCTCCTTGGTTTCCTATCTAACATATATAAAACACATTCTACCTTTAACACCTGTCTATCGTAGCATAGGATCTCTCCGTTTTGTCGTCTCTCCTTATAAACACATACTCAAATTCTCCTAAGCTGATACCTCTCCTCGTTTTCCTATACCTCTCATATAAACGATACTCTACTCCTCGACTTCTGTCTAGCCTAACACCTCTCCTCGTTTTCCTATGTTTCTGATATAAACCATACTCTACTCCTAAACCTTTGTCTAGCCTAACACCCCTCCTCCTGCTCCTATATTTCTCATACATATAAACGCATACTCTACTCTCAACCACTGTCTAGTCTAGCATCTCTCCTCGTATCCCCTACCTCTCATAAAGCGTATTCCTCTCCCGCCCCTGTGTAGCTGAGTATCTCTCCTTGGTTTCCTAGCTAATCTATATAAAGCACATTCTACCTTTAACACCTGTCTGTCCTAACAAAGGAACTCTCTCCGTTTTCTCGTCTCTCCTTATAAACACATACTCAAACTCTCCTAGCCTAATACCTCTCCTCGTTTTGCTATATCTCTCATATAAACCATACACTACGTATCAAGCCCTGTCTAGTCTAACACCTCTCCTCGTTTTCCTATACCACTCATATAAACCATACTCTACTCAACCTCTGTCTAGCCTAACACCTCCCCTCCTGTTCCCTACCTCTCATACATATAAACGCCTTCTCTACTCTCAGCCTCTGTCTAGTCTAACATATCTCAACTAACTCTTCCATATAAACGCACTACCCTCCTTCAACCCTGTCTAGCATAGTATCGGTCGTCGTATTCCCTATCTCTCCCATATAAACCCATTTTCCTCCTTGAACCGTCCCATCCAGCCTCGTTTTCCCTATCCTTTCCCATATATGCCCAAAAAAGTGGCCCAGCTCTCTTCTAAATAACCTACTAATATTATTAATCAACTAAGCCGGCAAGCTAGTGTGTTTACGTCTCCTCTAGCCTGAAGTACCTCCATAAACAAAACTGCTATTGTTTTTCAGACACGACATACCCTATTCTGATCGTTCTAGTTCTATATTTTTCTCAGTCTTGGGTTTTAACTCTTATACACATCTAGATAGACTGACGGATAGATAGATAGACACATAGATAGATAAATTAATTAGATTGGATTAGATAGATAGAGAGAGGAATGGATGGATGGATGGATGGACGGACGGACGGACGGATGAATGGATGGATAGGAACCTTTCTCCTTACACCTCACGCTGCTCTAATGGCAATTCTGGTTGCAACAACTAGAAATATTGTACTTGATCAATGACACTGAGTGCAACATTATTTACTGATAGCGTTTTCTGTTTTCCGAACCAACAATATCGTTTGGAATGTCATTCACTACGTTTGCATGGTTTCCAGTCACATTGACAGTGCCTAATATTCATCTCTGCATTGCGTTAGAAATAAACCCACATTGTAAACACGCACGATTATGGATTCGTCCTCAAACAATGTACCTTTGTTAGAAATACGAGGTCCAGAGGCTAGTAACCCGATATCACATAGACTCCCCTCAATTGCGAAGCCTGCAGGGCCTTTAGCTTCGCCATTGTTAATTTGCACATTTTGCACATAGATAACCTCAAAGTTCTAATTTAGCAAATTGCACAGAAAGGTACCAACATTCACATTTGTAGGCATTACTTACATATCTGAATAATATTACTAACATTTTAGTAATGCTTTTGAACCTTTTGAAGTACTCATTCTTAAAAAGGTATTTTGTGTGAATCTTAAGTCTATACCAGATTTCAGTACAAAAATTCTCAAATCTCACCAATTTTTCTCATCCCCCACTGTCCTTTGATTTGAGTTTTCTTTCTGACTCTGATATTGGCACTTAAGTGAGATTTGATTATGAGTATCACTGAAGTAAGGCCTGTGTTACGGACTTCGCGCTATCTGTCAGTTCTTTCCACCAACTTCATTCACCGTGTCTGAGGATCTCGATTGTAAAAGAGAGATAAAACACTTGCAATAAATGTCATATTTTTATTAAGAGCTTGCAAGTTTAGAATTTAGCAATTGTTATTACAATAATAATCGAAAATTAAGGCATTATCATGATGGCGTTTAAACTCCAAGGTGATCACTTATTTCTGTCATTTTTGTAACGTTAATATTGCTACAATATTCTATTTGTAGTAATTACAAACGCTTTCCTTTCACATTTTTCAACGCAGTTAAGAAAATACAAATTTGGTCGCGGGTTCAAACCCGGCGGAGGGCGATGGATTTTTTCGGGCGTAAAAATCCTTAGCATGGCTTCCTTTGGAAGGGAAGTGAAGCCGGTGGTCCCATGTCTTAGATTTATGGCACGTAAACGAACCTCAAGCCTGATAAAGAGGCCTCTGAGCAAAATTACCGGTGTTTCACCCAATACGGAATGGACGCTGAGGACCGCAGCAGTTACAGAGAGTCTACAAATAAAACTAAAAAAGAAAGAGAATACAAATTTAACTAGCATTAAACAAAAAATACACACTTATGTTGCATTGAACTGCCAATTTCTGGCCCTTTGCTCTAGTAATGTAATCACTAATCCTTCACAAAGGAATAGCATGTGCGAGAGAGAGACAGAGAGAGAGAGTGAGAGAGAGAGAGAGGGAGAGGGAGAGAGAGAGAGAGAGAGGGCAAGGCGCGTGATCGGACAGAGTTGGCCTAGTAACAGGAGCAGCTACTGCTGATTAATCGCTATCCGAGCTTCAGATATATACCTACCGAATGACCAGGCAGAGGAAAACAGAACGGACCAGTGTGCTTAGCTTCATTGGGCTTTTAACCAGTTACAGGGGAATTCTGCAGCACTATAGTCAGCAATTCAGTTAAAGGTGATATAAACTTGCTTTGCGATGTTCATTAGGTATAAAGAGAGAAAATTTGGAAGTATTATGTATGTAGGTATTATGTATTTATGTATGTATGCATGTATATATGAATGTATTATGCATGTATATATGTATATATATATGTATGTATTTATGTACTATGGTTGACTCAGGAGTATGACTTTGTCCTTGAACTGCAAGTGTGCAGTGGATTAGGGATCTTCTTGCCTACAATGAAAATAGTGTAACACCAGCAGTTAGTTCAAAAGGATTGTCAATAAGTGCAGTTTCACATGCGTATGGTCATAATTATATTGTTTTACATGTTTGCAGCTTTTACGGGTTTACTTATTGAAAGTATAATAGTCGTTTTGTTTGATGCGGTAATATAATGTATTGTGATGCTACTTCGCGTAATATTTATTGTTGCGGGAAATAAAGGATAGGTACCCTTGGATGAGGGTGTAAAACAAGAGAGCAAGAGGGAAGAGCAAATCAACGGTGGCTCAAGTTCGCTTACGTCAACCACAAGGTCATAGTTAAACTCCTGAGTAAAACAGACTATGTACATATGCACGTATGTATGTGTGTGTGTGCTTTTAGAGTAATCTCAAAAACCATTCGACCGATATTGTGATGCAGTAATTTGTATCACAAATTACTTAAATGTAAATAATGATTGTAATATGAATATGCATTTTTATGTGACATTGATTTCAGATGTTTATTGATTGTAAATATTGTTGGGAAGTAAATTTATAATGTCTTACTGAAACTGTCAATAATAGCGCGCAATAATGCAGAGAGGGGGGTGAGCTGTTTATCATTATTGGAAACGAGGAAGTTACGTAATGTTGGCGCGTTTTTCGGTAGAAACTTCTGGAATATTTTCTCCCTAAAGCATATGTATTCATAATTTTCATTGGATATTAAAATAGACGCTAATGTTGGCGCGTTTTATTAGCCAATAGTAGTTCAGTTATAATCTTTAGGCGTATCTGGATGCAGGAGTATAAATAGGGTAGGTTAGAGGTAGCGTCATGTCAGTTCATCAAAATTCTTAGTACATTACACGTCGCCTTCAGTCGCTCAGTTCATCGAAAATCTCAATACATTACACGTCGTCTTCAGTCAGTCAGTTCGTCGAAAATATTAGTATGGCATACATCGGATATAGATTCACAAGTTACGCGTAGCAGAATTATGAAAGATCTAAAATATGGTAAAGTTAATTATACAAAAAGTTGAAGTACGTGAATTAAAAGTGATCAGTAAGAAGTTATTATAACAGTTTCAGTTTGGCGAGTGTTAAGATCAATGTGTAAATGTGATAGTTAACGTGTTCGACAATAAATGTGTAAAACAAAATTTCTTCATCAGTGTAATTTTTGGATAAAAGATTCCTTTCCGTTTACACAACCCTGATCAAGAGACATGTTCGACCGAGAGATAATAGCTAGCCGGAGGACAGTAAACAAAAATTAAAAACTCTTTCAAACAAAAGACTAATACTGCCACAAATTGCTAACACTAGATGGAGCTACAAACCGAACAAATGAATGACGTCACAAGATGGCTCCAACACTGATGTAAACAAACATTATAAGTAATACCGTTACAAATTGGCTACCACAACGTGGGGCTACAATAATGTTAAATAAATATAACATTAAAACCACATCAAATTGGCTCCCAAACGTGGGGCTCAATAAATAAATAAATAATGTTAAATAAATAACATCAAAGAAATACACTCACAAATTGGCTCCCATACGTGGGGCAGTTAAAATTACGTAACCAAATAAAACAAAAGCAGCACATCATAAGATCTTCAAGTTCTAATAATTTATAACATTAAAACCGTTACAAATTGGCGCCCAACGTGGGACAGAGTGACCAGGAAAGGAACCTGGACGTGGAACGAATGCAGCAGTGAAATGATCTACAAGACGCAGATTCCAGAAACAACAGGGACGACAGACTACGCGGATGATTGGACATCGTAATTCCGAGATTACAAGGCAACAGGGAAATTCAAACTACAGGACAACAAAACGACGCAGATTCATCATAACACAACGCAGAAGCGACATACAAATCTAGGAGAGAGGGGCAGGAAGCTGGACATCAAAGTAACAGCAACAGACAGCATCACAAAAGTCAGAGTATCGTAATTGTTTTTTAGAAAACAAAATTGTAACCTTCAAATGTACTTAAGGAGTGGTAGGATAAAGAAAATAATGGCTACTAATAATATTGAAGAAATAATTATGGAGGGAGATAATGTAACAGTTAGCTGTAATTCAATACAGGTTACAGATAATAGCCCAAACAATGTAGGATTTGAGGGTGAAAATGTTAGTGCGTAAAGTCAGAATAGAATAGCAGGAAATGTTAATTTTGATGCTAGTACGATGATGGAAATAATAAGAAATTTTGGTGAAATACTAAATAAGAGTGTAGAAGATAGTAGTAAGAATATTGAGAAATTAGAACAAAAATTAACTCAGAGTATAAGGGAAGAAATTTGTAAGAATAATGAGAAATTAGAAAAGAAAATAGATCAAAACAGGGAAGATATGCAAAAGAGTCATAGGGAATTAAGGGAAGATATTGGTAAGAGCTTAGAACAAAACAGGAAATCAATTGAAAATATTGGTAGGAGTAATGAGATATTAGAGCAAAAAGTAGATCAAAGCAGTGGAGAAATTGAAAAGAAAGTTATGAAGCTAGATAGCAGTATGCCAAAAATGAGAGATGAAAATGAGGAAGAAATAGCAAGTGAGATAGGAGAAGTTTCAAAGAAAATGTTAGACATGAGCACGGAAATAGGTAACAAAAAAGTGAGGTTAACACTAAAAGTAAACATGGTGACGTAGAATGTACAGAGTCAGATAGTAGAATGAGTAACATTGCAAGTGAGATAAGAGAGATAAAAGAGGTTATGAATGTATATGTGAATAAGGCGCAAGTCAATTTCAGAGGGGAGATATCAGAAATACAGAATGAGACAGCGATGCAAAGAAATAAATTGTACCAAGATGTTCAAAATGAAAACTCCAGTCCAGTACAGTTTAGTACAGATTTGTCAGAGTATTCTCAGATTAAAAAGATAGCAGAAGAATTGAAAATGAAAGTTGGTAAAAGATGTATCGTTCAGGAAGCTTTAGATTGTTTTCAAATGTTATCATGGGACGAAATTTCATATGAATACAAGAGGTTATCCATTAACAAATTTTTGAAGGTTGGGATACGGCTACGAGTAATGTATAGCCACACACAATTTGATCCAGGAGGGTAAATAGCAATGAGATGTAAAGTAAATGCTGGATAGTTAAAGATGACCTGCAGAGAAATGTATTGGATTGTAAGAGGGTTAATTATTTATATGTCATTTGAAAAGAGAAATAAATTACAAAAAAAAGAGACAGGTTTAAAAAAAAATTAAATTTTTTGTAACTATAACAGTATTTGAAAATTAAGAATGCAAAGATTGAAACTTAATATGATATTAAAGTAAAAGTACGTAAATACAATTCCAAGAGTATTGTTAAAATAAAGTACAAAATAACAAAAATGGGTAAAAATAATAATACAAAAAAATACTTATGTAGCAAACAGAAAAGGTGAAACAGTGTGGGTGAATATTTTGGTAAATATGTGTAATAATTACAAAATTCTTAAATGCACAAATTTTTGTTAACAACTTAAGAAAGTAAGCAATTTTGTAACAGTAAATAAATAATTCTGGGTACAGTATTTGCTATAAAAAAAATTTGTGATGTCAGATTAATGTCTAAACACATTAAACCAGAGCCAGTAAGTAGTGGCGAGATAGAGGAAAAACATATCGTGTGTTAAATACGTGTGAAGTGTTAAGTGAAAGTGATAGCGTGTGTTCCAAGATTTAGGAGACTAAAAACCCAATTATAAAATTTCCAAACAAGTTGTAAATGTTTATAATTATGTTTCTAGTGGGGCATATGATGCAGTAATTTGTATCACAAATTACTTAAATGTAAATAATGATTGTAATATGAATATGCATTTTTATGTGACATTGATTTCAGATGTTTATTGATTGTAAATATTGTTGGGAAGTAAATTTATAATGTCTTACTGAAACTGTCAATAATAGCGCGCAATAATGCAGAGAGGGGGTGAGCTGTTTATCATTATTGGAAACGAGGAAGTTACGTAATGTTGGCGCGTTTTTCGGTAGAAACTTCTGGAATATTTTCTCCCTAAAGCATATGTATTCATAATTTTCATTGGATATTAAAATAGACGCTAATGTTGGCGCGTTTTATTAGCCAATAGTAGTTCAGTTATAATCTTTAGGCGTATCTGGATGCAGGAGTATAAATAGGGTAGGTTAGAGGTAGCGTCATGTCAGTTCATCAAAATTCTTAGTACATTACACGTCGCCTTCAGTCGCTCAGTTCATCGAAAATCTCAATACATTACACGTCGTCTTCAGTCAGTCAGTTCGTCGAAAATATTAGTATGGCATACATCGGATATAGATTCACAAGTTACGCGTAGCAGAATTATGAAAGATCTAAAATATGGTAAAGTTAATTATACAAAAAGTTGAAGTACGTGAATTAAAAGTGATCAGTAAGAAGTTATTATAACAGTTTCAGTTTGGCGAGTGTTAAGATCAATGTGTAAATGTGATAGTTAACGTGTTCGACAATAAATGTGTAAAACAAAATTTCTTCATCAGTGTAATTTTTGGATAAAAGATTCCTTTCCGTTTACACAACCCTGATCAAGAGACATGTTCGACCGAGAGATAATAGCTAGCCGGAGGACAGTAAACAAAAATTAAAAACTCTTTCAAACAAAAGACTAATACTGCCACAAATTGCTAACACTAGATGGAGCTACAAACCGAACAAATGAATGACGTCACAAGATGGCTCCAACACTGATGTAAACAAACATTATAAGTAATACCGTTACAAATTGGCTACCACAACGTGGGGCTACAATAATGTTAAATAAATATAACATTAAAACCACATCAAATTGGCTCCCAAACGTGGGGCTCAATAAATAAATAAATAATGTTAAATAAATAACATCAAAGAAATACACTCACAAATTGGCTCCCATACGTGGGGCAGTTAAAATTATGTAACCAAATAAAACAAAAGCAGCACAACATAAGATCTTCAAGTTCTAATAATTTATAACATTAAAACCGTTACAATTGGCAACCTTTCACCACTGCGAAGCCCCTTCTTTCTGACGGATATAGAGCTATATAACACGTAACTTCAATTCATAAGCTACTTAATGATTAAAAACTATTTACAAAACATTCGTTGAGGATGACATGGAGTAGAAAATAGTTGTACTCCACAGAGATTGCGTCTAAACCAAAAGCCTGTTACATTTCATTCCATGATGTGACACCTAAGCAAACAGAATACAGAGCTTGAGAAACGACAACCGATTTATAACGGTAAGAGTCGTATTGATATTTATGTCTATAATAGCCATTTATCAAATGCTGCAAATGGATATGTAATTAAACACTGTCAAAACCTCATAATAACCTTTATTCTAATTCCGTAGATGTTTGACTGCAATTTGTGGATACCAAAACCTTTTAATAACCCTCATATAAGAAAGTTTTCCTTTATTTCCTTTGTATTTATGATCTAATTAATTTCGTCAGCAGGACATGCTAAATAATTGTATAAACAGAGAAAATAATTGCTAACATTAGGGTTCACTGAACCGATATTTTATAAATAGCAACAGAGATGATTATTTTTCTAAATAGTCGTAGCCCATGTGTCTTTTCCAAAGAGGTTAACTTGGTGGTCTAGAAGTGTAGAAACCTCATATTCACCAGTTTCACTTCTGTTTCCTAGTATATGCTAAGAGTTTCTGCATTATGTGAGAACTATGCAGCTTTTATGTGGGACCAAAGAGAAGGTACAAAGGTTAAAAATTTCACCTACTGTCATAAAAAAATAAATATCTAAATAAATAAGAACATTCAGGCCAGAGATTGTTCCATCGCCGTATGTATAGCTTATGCAGTGTTTCCGAACTTGGAAGATGTCGGGGGAAAGCTAAGGAAGTCAGACGTTCTACCGATGTTTCATATCCTTTTGCGTATCCGGGGATTATTCATGCGTTATTAGGAACAGCCGGGGCTGTACAAAATTACACGTATAAGAGGCAAAGAGGAAGATTCGTTATAAAACCCTTTATATTAATGTACAATAATTTCATGAAAACGGGGAGCGTAAATTAAATTGATTCATTCCTCATTCGAGCTTAAAAGTGAACCAGGCGGTAGGCCGCCTAGTTTCGGAATAAAATGAGAAACAGAGCAACACAGATCTTCGATTGGAGAAACCGGTTGCAATGGTAAGATGACTGGTTTAAATTTCCACAACCTGCATAGAAGCACATCTGAACTAGTGTGATCACAATTCTGTGAAAATACACATTATTATTTACAGAACAACTGGTAGTATTGTAGAAAAAAGGCACAAGAAAACAATGTACAAACATTTTAGAAAAACTCTCTTTCCGCCTATGCCATGCGAGGGAATCAATTTCATGATTTATTTTACTCAAATCATATTTGATTCAGGACCCTATTGCATTTAGTAAGTCAGATGTGTCTAGTGAATACCAGTAACATTTAAAACAATTAAGTACCCTTTAGTTAAAACAGGTAAGCACAATACACATAATGCCCTTGATACTGAATTTGTTGCATCTGTCTATTGAAAGCACACAATGCTAAAAGGTATTTCTGTGTTGGCATTGTAAACAGGGGGAGGGAAGAAGTACTGTGCTACGTTAACAGATTCACTCAACTGTTCATGAGTATGGAAATAATTAAAAAGACACACGCACAGAATTTTTCATTAGCCATTAGTTCATCCCGATTCTCTGTCAGTTTGAAGTTTCTCCAATACGAATGACTTGATATCAATTTTTTAATTATATAATAAACTATCACTTGCAGCACTACCTTTATCTTTCAACCATACAACACAGTTTTCAAGAACTAACCAACTTGGTTGTTACTTTAGCAGCATCCATGAACATTTGGAAAAGTGGGATACTTTATCATACCAAGAATCCAAGTATTCGACTGCTGCATTGTAAAATGCAGTGCAGAAATCTGAAATCTCTCAATGACGGATTGCTATAAACATTTAAGATTTGCCTAACATTAAGGGAAGTAAGCTTCTCATATTTTCTTTCATTGAGGGTTTTGAAGACCTTCTCTAATAATGCTAATATTTCGCATATTAAATTTTCCTCTTTTTCAATATTAAGAATGGATTTATATAGCACATCAATTTGGAAGTGCACAAACATCCAATAACATTCTCTTATAAGAAATTTAGGAAAAAATTTAAGGACAGCAGGTCACTTTGATTGGAAAAAGAAATATGACTTCAGGGGTTCATACACCTTGAGAACTCTTTCAATAGCTGGAAGTAATGGCAATCATCTTGTTTTTGAACAAATTCCTGTATCTTGCAAAATCACTGAATTCCATTAAGTCAGCAACACAGACAGCGAATATATGAAAATAGCTAAACGTTTTCATTACAATGCTTTCTATATCTACAGGTACATACCAATGATTGTTTGATGGGCATTATGATAAACATGGTCTGGGAACCCTATACCTATAAGATGAGTGGCTTAGTCATTAAGATATGTGAAGACAGTTTTAGTAGTGAATAATTGAGAGAGAAAACGCAATTTATATATTAAAGGCACCGCTAATTGATTAATTATGTAACATATTACGTTACGACACACCTACGAGTGCCCATGACGTAACGACACACTTTCTGGGAGTCTTCCCTAATGTTAAGTGCATTAGTAGAAGCGGACAGTGAGATAATATGTACACGTAAAGCTTCTTAAGTTAATGTAGTGTTCTGTCGCACAATGTGCGGGGGAAAAGTCGAGGGTCTTACATACCCCGCGCAATTAGGTTATACCGCGAATGAAATTAATCGAAAGGGTTGAATATATGCACAAATAAAATCGGTAAAAACAGCGCTAGAATTTCGTTCCGGGTGTCGATTTCACCTCTTTTTCCCCGCTGAATCTAATGGTGTTACTGTAATTATTCTATTGTTAGCCCTTCCTATCAGGTAAAGTAATGTTAGTATTGTGTGTCTCTGAGGTGGTATAAAGATACAGCGGCAAGGAAACCTTAAGTGTCATTGAATCTCCTAGCATAGTTAAGTGACTTCAAAATTCGCATAGTATGCATCTAACTCTGTTGAGTATAGTATATAGATTATCACACTCTGTCCATTCTTATTTGTAAATGTGAACTCCCCTTCTTTATCCCTACCTTTTAATCCATTACACACAGTCACACTATTCACTTCACAAAAGTCAATCAACTTGATTCCCTCGAAATTGCATATTTTATCTCCGCTCTTCCTAGTTTCTATATCAGCTGTAGTCTCTATATTGTTTTTTACTTAACATGTTCTGATTTGCTCTTCCCCTACCCTTGCATTAAAGTATCCTACAACTATTATATCTATCTATTCTGCATATTTTAGGTATTTCTTCTATGTCCTGTTGTACTTTCTGGAACATATATTGATCATAGAATTTTGAAACACTTGGTGGGTTGCACACTACTCCTAAACACAACTTTCTTTTGTTCACCTCTCCTACCTCCGTTATGCACCACAATACCATCCTTCCTCCTATTCCGTTTAGTGTTTTCACTTTTATTTTCTTATTCTTCTTCACGAGTATACCTACTCTCCCTGGCATCCGCCCTTTCTCTTTCTCCCTCACCCCTTCTATGCCATAAAAGTCATAATCACTAGTAGCCATTTTTGCCTCTTTATTTAACCAAGTTTTCACTACTGTCAACACATCAACCACTTTTAACACTTGGAATATTTCACCGTTAACAATTTCATTCAGTCACTCCACGTTCTATACACCCACCGACGAGAACACTGTTCTATCAGCCCCTGATCCATCATATCTTAGTTGGTCTGTTCTTCCTCTTTACATTGCCCTCCGTGAGTCCCTTTGTTCTCTCAGCTGATCTTATAGTTGTAATATACTCCCACTTGGTGATGACACGGTACTTAATCCAGTTGCCTCGTCATGAATTCTTAGACCTGCTGATGCTGCTACCGCCAACTTTCCTGCGTCATCCTTTAGCTCATCGCTAGGAATGACGCCCTTCATTGGTGACGTCATATGTCGTTGCTCCTCCCTCTCCTTTTGATGTTTCTCCTCTCCCGCCGTCCTCCCGATTCTCGTTCTGCCGAATTCTGACGTAAGATTCTTCGCCCGTCAATGTCCTCTCCTTGCTGAGTCGTGACATATTTTCTTCCGTCTATCCAAAGCGTTGGTCCTCTAACATGCTTTTTTCCTTCTTTGGGTTCTTCAATTCCTTTAACAAAATCTCTCTCTGTTCTCTCTTTTTCCTGAAGTCCTGCGTTACAAATATTTAGGTACCCTTAAGTTTTCTTGCGTTTGATAGGACCAACATTTTAAACTTCATGGTGCCAAGTTTTACCAGTATCTGTCTGTTCTGATTTCTTATCCCTAATCAAAATTAATCGATTATTTCAAAATCTTGTACCTGCAACTCTAGCGTCTTTTTTATAATTTCTTTTACTTGCTGCCATCTTCTTTTTCCTCGTACTTCCGCTACCCCCAAAATTATGATATTTAACTTCCTATGTCTTTCCTCGTCTCTCTTCACATTTGCTACTCTCTGTTCTAATATTCCTAACTCCTTCTTGTATTATTCTTAAAATCCTTTTATTATTCCTTTTAGTTCGTGTGTTTTCTCTGTCAATTTGGATTCCAGTATTTTCTCCAGTTTTCTGATCTCTATAAATCCCTCGTTCATTTTTTTCAGTAACCCCATCAGATTTGTTCCGAAGATCCAGATCCCGGTTTCATTTCTATGCCTCTAATTATTAGCAGCAATACCATTGATGTTCCTTCTTCCATTTTCATCTATGGTAGTTTATAAGCATTGCATTAAACGCCCCGATTCTCACTGGGTAAATTTCTGTAGTTATCCCCATGTTTCCTTCGTGTCACATATACGGAGCTATTTGCTGATACGTCCGTTTACTACGCTTGCTCAACTGCAACTGCTAACGTTAATAACAACCCTTCGCCCCTGCTATCGAGAACCGGTAGCTGACACCTGCCTGAAGGGGATGTCAGTAACAGTTCAAAACTGTAATCTACCCCCACTTCACCACCGAGGTGTGACGTCATTAATGGGTAAGAGATCGCTGTGTATATAAGTAACAATCTTCCTTGTTGCAATCAGTTATTGTTGATATGTTGATACGTCATCATTCAGCGATTTCGAGATGGCTAGTGATAACGCTACACGTACATCGGATCAGCACGACTGCTCGAACTAAGGTGGGGAGGATTGTCATCATTATATATTTTTATAGCGAAACTTGCAACAGCTTAATTCATACAGTATTATGTAATCAGCCATCGTATCACGATCAGATGTCTACATTGGTCGTGTGTACAGGGAACTGTGAAGATTATCGAAGAGAAAATTTGTAAGTAGTATATTTCCTTAATACATTAGCATATATTATACCTGATTTTAAATAAATCTCAATTTGAAATGCTTTCATTCTTTCTGAGAAAATCCTATGGAAGGCGAACATACTGGCGACATTGAGGAAAATTATGTGCTTATAGCAAAGCACTTGTTCGAATGCGATACAGAATCATGCCGTGGATACCTACATTCCGAATCATGCACTAATCCAGCACAGCACATTCACATGGCCTCTTTCTTCCTATTCAATGACAATTATAACGTTTACCAACGCAGGAAGGTGAACCTTGAGTAAGTAGCAGAAATACTAAGATAATTACACAATCGTTTACTACCGTGTGTCTAACCTACAACCTAGTTTTTGCAGGTTGAGAATGAGTGAACCTACGACCCCCGCGCCAGAAGAGGAACTGGATGCTGAGAGACATGACGTCAATATAGTAGAATGCTCAATCGCAGCGTGTGAACTCTGCCTATGGAGAGGATGCCACATCAGTGCTTCATGGTATTGCTCCTGATAAGAAAGTTTTGAGGGTTGAGGAATGACTAAATCAGAAGACTCCAGATCTCCAGATTCCTCTCCGCAGAAACAGTCAGTGTGTGTATCTCACTCTTTCATCATACGTTTTGTTTGTTTTAGCATGTGGAGGGAATTCTCTAAACGTATATCTCTTTCAGGTGTATGAGAATATCTTTTTAGTCCGAATCCAATATTATTTCAAATATGTGTTACGGGACTACAAGGAGAAGTAGAAAGAAGAGGAAGAACGAGAAAGTTCAGAAATGGCAGAAGCTCTCATATAAGAGGAGGCTTCTCAACGACGGTCACGTGGTCTTCTTATTCAATGAAGATACCCAACCGATGGCAGCAGAGAATGGAGAATCGACTTCTCATGCTTGGCGACATTGGCATTTCCCCATCGCACAGCCTGAATATTGGTCTATACTGCGACACTCCCACCCTCTACATAAAGTGTAAAAGCAATAGTTCATTTGTTTATATTACAAAATCAGATTGGGACATCATGTTAGAAAATATTCCCATTACTGAACATTACCTTTAAAAGCAAAAAGTTTGCGTATGTAGAATATTGTGATAATGTAATTTATGCGTGCAATATCACTGTACCTCTCGGTAATGCAATTCATTTCATAAATATTTGTTTAAATGATCATGTAATATCGCTAAAAATCCATGCTGTAGGAAATCTAAAACGCCTATTACCTTATATTGAAAGATACTTGAATAATTTAAATGATTCCTCCAAGCCAGGAGTATCCATTTTCTCAAGGAGTAGGCTGGGGCGAAGGAAAATGCTTAAAATGTAAACTAAGACAATAAGAGAGTGTTATAGTATATAAACTCAATTTATTATTTTAAAAAATTACCCTGACACAATCCTTCACAAATAACCATACATCCACTTCCAAACATAATGACGATTATGATAGTCTGACTCAGTCAATTATATAATTGTTTGTATCACATGGGAAAGAGGTTTGTAGGTTAACACTTTGTCATGTACAATAAGGCAATAGAGTCACATCTGGGGCGAAATACTTGCAAACGTTTGAATCCCAAGTCTGATGTTGACACCTCCATTTATAGCCTTCTCGGGTTGATGACAGCAGTCGGGCCTACTTCCGTATACGGACCCCAGCGCAGGAGAAAGTTTTGCTCACAACGTATACGCAATACCCATGTGAGTGTATAACAAAACTTCCGCTCCCCAAAATGACTGGAAGTATTAAAACAAATCCCAAGGTTGAACAAAAAAACACCAAAATTTCCGGACGACACGAAGCAAAATACATACTAGCCGCAGCCCCTGTACTTCCGTCTTCTTTTCCACTCCTCTACATCACCCTTCACGTTCCTGTATCTCAACTTCTAACCAACGAACCTGCTCGCCTCCGCACTCCCGCCACTCCCTGATATTCACCAAGTCCGTAGCGTAGTTTTATTTATTTTTGTCCTTTAATTTTTACTGGCGGAGATTCGATCCCACCACGTTCCACAAACTTCCACATATCAGCGATGCATTTTTTCCACAGAGCTATGACGCACTCTATCAACAACCCCCGGCACTTCTCACATAGCCCTTCAAACCACAAAACTACGTGCTCTATGATACCACTATAACACCATCAGCAACATAAGCTCGTTCTTCACATTTCACCATGCGGTTTATTACATCATTAACATCATAAACTCGCTTCAGAAACTTTGACGCCAACACCCCCTCTACCCACTGCTAGCAATCTACCTTAAGTACATTCTGCCATTTGAAATAATGGATCACTGATATGACTGTATATGTAACACTTTTTTTAACACAACGAACGTTTTCCTTCCGATTTATCACGCCTTGCAGGTACTAGGAGAGTACTTTAGGAAACCTCAGATATTTTCTTCCGGCTCTACCCAAATAACAAAACATCAAGGGCAGAACCCATACCTTTAATAGAATAAAGGGCAGAGTAAGACACTCTCCTTGCCGATAAGCGTCATGTTTCTTGCTATTAACAACTGACAACTCTAGATTATCACTCCATATCCTCTGTTAAAACTATTTCACAAGTCCACCGGCTTCCTGATCTGATACCTGTTATTTTGATCCGATACATATATATACACACACACTAACCTTAACGTAACCTCGCGTCAATCTCGAAATCACAGGACTCTGTCGTTCGCTGTGGCTCGCTACGGCCTAACGGCCTCCGCTCGCCTCATGCTCGTCTTAAACCAAATAAGCAATACCCGTCATTTCGATCCGATTCATATATGCACTCGCTAACCCTAACTTAACCTCGCGCAAATCTCGAAACCACAGGAGCCTGTCGTTCGCTGCGACTCGCTACGGCCTAACGGCCTCCGCTCGCCTCATGCCCGTCTTAAACCAAATAAGCTATACCCATTATTTCGGTCCGATTCGTATATACACACACTAAACCTAACCTAACCGCGCGCAAATCTCGAAAGCACAAAATCCTGTCGTTCGCTGCGACTCACTACGGCCTCACGGTCTCCGCTTGCCTCATACTCGTTTTAAACCAAATCGGTAGCAAACCCGTCGCTTACTTTCCGTAATGCTACTAACACAGAATGTATAATGCTAAAGTAACCATTAAGGGACATTTCTGAAAATCGCACGTCTCCGCGATACCAATCTTACTGTTCTAGTCCTTTGAAGGTAACTGTATATATCTGTTCTTAAAACTGAGGTGCACTCTAAACTGTAGAACGCTTTGGTTCAGCTTAAAAAAGTCTTTGTGGTGCCAGTACAGTGAAACAAAGCATTTGGCGGAGCATTTATGCGAGTTCCCTTAGGGCTGGCAGTTAAAAAAAAGGCCAGTCGCCGACGCCAACGCTACGCTGCTTGAAGACATCCAGCAGCTATGAAGTAGCAGTACGAGGGGTATAGTTGGTCGGCGAACCCACAACAACAACAAGCAGGGAGACGTAGTCATCGACATATCGAGAACATCCAACAGTATTTGCTATTCATCACGAAGGGTACAGTTGATAGGCGAGCGCACAACAATTCCTACAACTACCATGGAACCTCAGCTGTCACCAGCTCGCTAAAATCCAAAAGCATGACCGTAGGTACAATAAAAATACATTCGAAAATCACCAAAAAAATTACAAATTACAAAATATCAACTGTGTGTACCCGTTCTTGTGATTCATCCTGTATCTGGATTCAATCGCCCAGAAAATGACATGGAGATTAGAACCATTCTCGGACTGTCACATAACCATTCTTCTAGAAAACGTAACCAAAATCAACAATTAAAGTGCCGCTCTAATGAAATAATGGTGACGTTTGCGACTATAGCGAATACGCTAAACTTACTTTTATCGCGTTTTAAGGCCATTTAACCCATTTTCGTGGGGTTCATAAACGGAGGTTTGGCCCAGCAGTTACCACAAATAGTTATGCACGCCGAAGAAAATCCTTTCTTTTCAAGAGAGGATAATTATCTCTACCATAATAGGAGCCTTGGAATTTGCAGTACATGTCATGCAGTGAAGCAAACTTGGGGTAGGGGTAGCATTCACAATTGAGGAATAATCTCCAATTAGTAATGTTGCAGTAATCAAACTCTGCTAATTTTGCCATAATCACGCAATATTGCAGTCTGTGCTCCCACTGTTTCGAAGCGAGGCTTCTCAAGCTTCGATGTTATTGCTACATTCCACGTGAAGGATCTCGTCTGTCGTACCGCAGGCTGAGTGTGAAGATCCATGGAACGAAATGCGATATGTAGAAGTGTACCAGCCTTTACAATTTTAGGAATTTGACCCTCTCAGCGTCGGAAAGGCGAATTACTGGAATCCTCCATTCGATTCTAGACAACTTTACATTATCTGCCTCTCCATTTGAAGCCTGGACACAATTTTGAGTCCTTGGATCTGTTGAGAACAAATTCAAACTTTCTGTTGAGAATGAGCTCCTTGTGATCATCAGCATATCCTAGGAGCATCAACAAAGGAACTGTAGCATTGAATGCTCCATTTTCTGCATGCACTCTATCCACCTCCTCACTAGGACAAGTCAAACCGGCATTCAGCAAACGATTAGACTCTATCGGGTTGAGAACCACATAATTACGTAGGTATAGTTGTAGTATTCCTAGGATTCCTCGTTCTGTATATGGTTTTAGCACTCATATCTAGACTATTTCATCGAACATGAAGGCTATAGCATTATTGGTAAGCTTCACTGTAATAGAAGATTCATCTGGCTTGGTGAGAGCACCTACGATGTAAAGGTAACTTCTGTTAGGCAACGTGTACAAATCTTCAGCTTGGCAGGTATTCTAATTTAATCATTTACATCCAGAGTGTATGTGTTGTATAGTATAAAATCATGGTGATCTTGTCGCCAAAGGCTGGAACCTCGGTGACGTTTAAGATATTCATTATAGTACTTTGTAGCCTAGCCTCTCGAGCAACCTTCGGTTAGTATATGTTAACTCCTGGAGAGTTGGAGAGCTAGTGCGCCTCAAGCGTGCTATACGAGGGCTATTATAGTATTTGCGATGTATTTTAAAATGTATTGCCATTGTGTCTTATTTGGAGTATTGTAGCCATAACTTCGTTTCTGAAGTTGATTGCCTTGTCGTGTTGGTCTACCAATCGAATAGTGTTCTGATCTATATAGTTTGTATCCATAATGGTATTTATATCGGATTCGATGGCTCTTGAGAGATGTGATATCCTGGCGGAACAGAAGGGAAGAACTCGTAGAACGAATGTCCACTTTTACCGTTAATGAAAGATCCTCTTGCAGTACTGCACTCCACATGTAAGATACTTTAAATACATCACAGCATAGTCAGGTTCAGATACTTCTACAGCAGTTATTATTTTGGTGTCGGCAAACCCTAGAAGCGAACCTATAGATCTATCCTTAGAAAAATCTACTGTATTAAGGGCATTTAATTTCACCTTTCATCGTATTATTATTAGGTCTTATTAAAAAGGCTTCGCCATCCAATCCTAGTTTATTCTTTAGAAATGGATGGGTATCAGCAATCTCGTAAGTTCCATGTGGAATAACGATGGTTTCAGGCTTACCATTATGAATATAATGAAATCGATTATTACTTTCATTTGATGTTTGGAATTGAGTATAATGTTTCGAAATTCAGGAAAGCAGTCTCATAATGGCCTGAAGGATCTAGGTCAAGAGGAGGATTCAGATAGGTCCAAATAATAGGTGTAATCCGCTCATTGTAACTGTATAACTCATCTTGTCAATGTATCAGCTCTTAGAATAATAGAAATTGCAGGCACAGGTGCCCACAGATAACTAAATCGGAACTCTGATATCTCCGTATATTATAGATATATACAGATACCTTGTAGGTATTTCTCAATCTTGGGAGGAGGTTTCAAGTCACCAAAACTATCAAAGTAGTATGCCGCATCACCTTCTTTCCTTATAGCCACCCATTGCGTTCCTTCATTATCCGGGGTGTCGAGATTAACAATAATCCTTCTCTTTTGCACGAGGCTTTAAAGGTAATTTGTCAACCATATGTACACCTCTAAAATAAGGAGATTTTAGACGTTTAAGCATACACTTTGATATCGATGTTACTCAGTGCCTCCTCCAGTATATGTACAGCCCTCTTCCAGGGTTTTGGAGCTCTTCTTTAAACTATTAGCCTTAATTTGTTTTAAGTTCCTGACAATTTTAAATACATCAGCTAAAGACGACATCAGAGGCGCGGTTGGTAAAATACCTGCTTTATTTCTCTTCTTATTCCTTTCCTTTTAGCCTCCATCGTCTTGTTATATCTAGCGATTTCCGCCAACTATTTATGGGCAGCCTTTTTCCTATTTACTGCAGATGCTATTTGAGCAGCGCCTCCAGCCGCGGCACCAAAAGCACCAATGATATGTATCAATGGTAAGAAGGATCCTATCTTCTTGATCTTCTTTCAAGCTCCCATTCAACCTTAGCCTTCATGGTTGCAGCCAGTATCCTCGTCGCGGTCCTTTCACCCAAAGTCGAGTCGATGAATGAACACGCTTCCGTGCTTCCTCTGCAAGAATATTATCTAAAAATTAAAATTACATTCAGTTTTATTTATGAACGCTCTTTAACTATTGTGGTCCTTAGCGTGCCATTCTATATTGGGCGTGAAAGACCGGTAATTTTAGTCAGAGGCACTTTTATCAGAATAATCTTATCTGCCGAGTGTCTGGAAGCGGTATGCTTATTCTCAGCGTACGAAATATTGTTTTACAAGCATCGTTTAATTGCTTAATTTCTGGGCTCCCCTTTGCAAGCGTTTTTCAAACTTCGTGCCGGGCCCGCAATATCTATATCCTTGGAAGTGAGCTTCAAAAGGGAGCGAATTAATAATTGAACTAATAATTCCAGACTCTCACTTATGATCCAACCACCTCACACTTTTAGCTCCCATGGTATCTTAATTGCTTACATTAATTTAGTGCCCTATTGCATATTTCTTTTTACGTCTAACCTAACCTATTCTTTTCCAGTTCTATATAAACACTATGTATACTCATTTTATGTTAGTCGTTAACATACAGCTCTCTGCCTATCCAGGTATTAGACTCTAAAGCTGACTTTAGATGTAACTGTCATGAACAGGTGTTTCCTTCTAATATCAGAGCTCTTATTTTAGGAAGTTTCAGTGCAGGGAAAACAAATATATTCTCAATATTCTACTTCATAAGAATGGACTACGTTTTGAAAACTTGTATATGTATTCAAAGCCTCTCTATCAGCCAAAGTATCAGTACCTTATTAAAGTACTTGGGAACATTGATGGTATAGAGTGAATACTTTCGAGAATGGACATGCCTTGCGGCCTTCTGAAGTCAAAGAAGATTCCATCTTTATATTTTATGACGTCATTATCGATAAACAGGGAGAGATTGCGAACTTTTACAGCATGGGCAGACATCGAAACATTGATTCTGTATATCTAGAGCAGTCCTATACTAAAATGCCAAAACATTTAATTCGCGATAACACAGATATGATTATACACTTCAGGCAAGGTAATTTAAACTTGAAGCATATTTATGAAGATCATGGAAATGCCGACATGAGGCACAATGAATTTAAAGACCTGTGTAAAACTCTTTGGGAAAGTGTATCAGAAGGAAGGCCCTTTGTCGTTATAGTTCCTGAAGTACGCATGAATGACGGACGATATAGGAACGGATTTGATGTATATATTAATATCGGTAAGAAACAAAATGCTCATTTGTATAAGGTCTTTCAACAAGAGTGTCCTATCTTTGAACTTATATAAAACACGTTCTATAACTGATAGAGGTCTATTTCTTTTTTATTTTGGAACATAATGTCATTGCATGTGGAAGAGAACATCACTTAAGTGACCACCGCGACTTCGTTGGGTTGCACGTGTACGGTTGACCCAATTTTCAATGACAGAAGAACGTGAATTAGGTCCAACTTCACGAATAACACGCGTGATGTTATTTATAAGATTATTTACTGTTTCTGGCTTGTTGACATAAACTCGACATTTAACATAACCCCACAAGAAGTAATTGAACGGCGTTAAATCACATGACCTCGGGGGGCCAGTTAACATCACCACCACGGGAAATGATGAAACCACTGAACTTCTCCTTCAAAAGATCGATTGTTTCGAGAGCAGTATGACAAGTGGCACCATCTTGCTGGAACTAGATGTTTTTGAGATCCATACCATCCAATTGAGGCCAAAATAGTTCCTTATAAGAGTCCGGTATCTTTCTCCATTGACAATTAGAGCTTCCCCATCTTCATATTGGAATGTTTCCACCATACCAAAATCCACACCACACAGTAACCTTTTGGGAATGAAGTGGTCGTTCTTGAATCTGCATTGGATTGTGATTGCTCCAATAGCGGCATATTTTTGTTAACACAACCATCCATTCAAAAGTGGGCTTCGTCGCTGAAGATGATTTTTCGACAAAAATCCGGGTCAGCTTCCAATTGCTCCATAGCCCAGTCAGCGAATACACGGCGCAACCTATGGTCGTTGGGCTTTAGTTCTTGAGTTAACACCGTTTTGAAAGCGTGAAGCTTCAAGTCCAGATGCAGAATTCGCCAAGTTGTGGTCGGCGAAAGCCCCAATTCTTGCGCCCGACGAACAATTGATTTTTTCCGTTCTCGCGTACACTCTCACGAACGGCGGCTATGTTTTCGTTGGAGGCTTACGTCAATTACGTACAGGCGTTCTTTGTTCGCTGACAGAACCACTTCTTTCAAATTTATCGATCAAACGCCGAATCGTTCTCTCGCAGGGACGATAATGCACACCGTAAACTTCACGCAATAAACGGATGGTTTGGCGAACAGATGATCCATTTTGATCATAAATTTTCACAATATCTACGCGCTGCTGAATACTGTAACGTTCCATGTCTATTTGTCAATAACAACTGTAACCACATGACAAAAAAGGACTGCTGTAACTTAATAACAACGGCAGTCATCACATGTTAAAGATAGGACACTCTTGTTGAAAAACCCTATAGTTAAGCATGAGTATCGAAGTTTTGGTTCCCAGAGGAGCGCTCCGGCTAGAAGAGTACTTAATCGCCTTATCATAAATAGAGATGTCAAAGGAAACTTCCAATTCAAGAACAAGAGATTGTGCAATGTTTAGGATGATAATGATGCGTCCAATAAGAATTATATGGACGCATTCGAAATTAGGATGCGCGATTTCTCGCTGCAAAATGCCAATAAAGTTTGGGTTATGGTTAAGGTTGTGATCGATGCAATGATTTCGAGATATATTCTCAAGAGAGATCAGAAAATAATGTCGTGATTGACAGAGTTAGACTGCGTGTACTACCAGATCCGATTCATTATAATGATGAGGCGAAGTAGTTCATCGCCGAATATATCAATTCCCGTGTGCAGCCGATGGATGGTAATGGTAACGTTTTATTTGGCAAAAAAAGAACCATTAATATTGCAGATCATCATGGAGATATGAATGCTGTAAATAAAAGGTATGCTAGAGGTATGATTATTAAGAACTCGAATGAGACGCGACAACGGTTAAACGAACACTTGCCTAAGGAAATCGGGATGCAAATGGACAAGAAACTGCAAAACATAACAGCAAATTTGAATAAAACCAAGAAATCGGTGGATGCTCTAACAAATCCGACAAAACTAACGACAGATTTTCTGATGGCCTCTATTAAACAACTGGCAGATATGTTGGATAGAGAGAAAATGGACATTCAGAATACGTTCAATGAGAAAATGATTAATTTGGAAAAAATAATGATGAAGCAAGTTTCCAGACTGAAGGATGCAATCAATCACTTAAAGACGGAGGGCTTGAATACCCTCAAAAGCGATATACGATAGTTAAAGAAAAACTTGGCAACTGAAATCGAAACTCGTATAGGTGAGAAACTGCAGGCCACTACAGCAAACTTGAATGCGCCTATTTTAAGGTAGATACTGTAAATAATTCTACAAAACAAACGACGGATTCTCTAATGGATTCTATTCATTGTCTGGTAGAGACTCTTGATAGAAGACAGAATTCCGGTATTTATGATACGAGAAAATGAAAAATTTGTAAAAATTAACAGCGGATAGAGTTTCGGATCCAGAGGGTGCCATCAATCGGGAAAGACGGAGACTTTCAATACTCTCAAAAGTAATTCCTGCGATCATAAATTGAAGTCATTAGAGGTAAATATAAATGCCTCTATGGACTACCTCAGCAAACAAAGCCAGCAAATTAAAGATCTAGAAGAATCGATCAGAATCCAGTATACCAATACGGCATTCTTTGCTGAAGTCTTCAAGAAACATACACAGTAGAACAAGAATGATGCTGAACAACTGAAATCTTCGATCGGTATGACCACTAAGGCTGTCGATACATTGAGAGTTCAATTTGAAATAAGGCTATAAATTAAATGTAATATCTTACTTCACATCATTTGCAAGATAGATCGTGAAAGTATAAGACTTAAGGAGTCTGTAGCTAGACATACGAAGGCTGTATAGGAAAAGCTAAGAGCTCTAAAAGGACTCAAGTTCGAGACTCAACATGTAAAGTTCAAAGCTCTGAAACCTGTAACAACGCCCCTCAAGGATATTTTAGATACTCGATATAAATCAGCCATGGCAGATGACAAGAATAAGGATGTGGAGGAGGATGAATCTAAACGTATTTGTACTTACCCACAGCAAGTTCGCTCAAAAGAGAAGCATAGTATTGATACCTTATGCAGCTTGGATATCAGGATAGTAATTATATCCTTGGAAAAGAGGATATTCACTTTATAAAAAAAATAAAATATTGATAGGAGATGAAACATAAGAGCCTACTCGAGATTTGAAGGAGCTCATCTTTAAGCAAATACCTCAGATGTTTCTATACACCAGCGAAGACATGCAAACAGACGCTGAGATTGTGAAAAACACTTTTCTTTATGGAAATGGTTACAGTAGGCAGGTCTTTCGAAACTGTAAATCATATAAATACAGGAATATAATAAGCTCTCTACTCAATATTCAAGTCTTGGACTGACTTGGAAGCAGCCTAAGCCGGATAAGAAGGACGACTACGTTTTCTGGGGAAATCCTAACACACTAGTGAATAGAATGCGGCTTCTAATTGAATCGAGGGACGCCAGTAATAATAGGCATACTCAAGAGATTGATGAAATTATCCGAGAGTTGAAAGCATCTAAAATTATAGCATAATGGCCGAGCAATATATCGCCAAAGAGCTTCACAGTCCTGCAAGAAGGAGCTTTTACGACGTAGCATTATCAGCTAATGATTCAGTGATTTATTACAAATTTACTTGGTTGAAATGATACCGTATGCAAGCGTGAACAAAAATTTCAGGACATTTTTCATTTTTCTGATGCGCCGTCAACTTTTACTCTAAAATGGCTTGCGCAAGAGTAGTAAGGGACAAGGGCGGATTTAATGTTTCAAAGGCTATGGAAGATATACTACAGGAATAAGAGGTGGCACCCAGGAGCATTCAAAGCGATAACTAAAGAAATTTTATAACAACTTATTTAAATGGTTAATGCTAAAGTAAAATATTAACCTCTATAGCACCTACTGTAATGTAAATGTTGCAGCTATTGAATGCTTAAATTGAACGCTTAAACGATGTATCGCGAGTTTTTGGTCCAGGGATCATACAAGTGGTTAGACCTTTTACCCAGGATCGTTACAAAATAAAATGATTCTTTTCATTCAACTATCCGCATGAAACCTAATAAAGTGAAAAACAATGATGTTCTTCTGAGCGTGTATAACTATACTGCAGGCAGAAGAGAGAAAAAGGACACAAGGAATATTAGTATTGGCGATTATATCAGGATATCTAAACATTAAGCACAATTTGAAAAAGGTTTTGAATCTAATTTTATTGGAGTGTTGAAATATTTCAAGTTACTCGTGTGAAGCGTACCATTCCTGCTACATACACACTAAAGGACAGGGATGCTAAAGTAATAAAGGGTGCCCTCTATGGACATTAATTAAAAAAACTAGTTACCACAATACTTATTTAATAGAAAGGTGATATGTAGACGAGGAAATAGCGTTCTTGTAAAGTGATATGGTTTTGCTGATGCACAATGGATCAATACAGAGACGTGGGGTAATGTATGGAGAAAGGATGAACAAAAGTAAATGCTTTCTATTGTAAACAATTTGTCTTTTTATTTATAAACTAGCAACATATAACATAGACTTTGAGGGGAGAATTCTAATAAACTGATTTTTAAAAGCTTTCATTGATGACATAAATAAATAAACAAATATACAATATATTTTATATATTAAATATACTTTGAGTACAGGAGCCCTCATTAAGGAAGGATATATAGAATACTGTTATGGTATAAAATAAATATATATTACAGAATTTACACACACTCATATTAATGCCGGGTGAGTCTTCTCATCCTGCAGATTGAGAGGTTATGAGTCTCGGCGTTGTACACGCTATGCCGTAAACACTGTCCACTGTATCGCGTTATATCAATTTTGGCCGAAATGACTGTTTAGCACCGCTGTGCGTGTAGTGACTTGCAGTCGTAGCGCAACAGTGCGAGCTTTGGCCTTCAGTGGTGAAGGTCCCAGGTTCAAATACTGCTACTTCAAGGTACTTTTTATAGACGACGTGCCTCCGTTGCATTCTGCTGCGCTTCCCCGTATACTAACAACACGTTCAGATACTCCCTATTCGAAAAAATTGTTCCACAGTGAGCATGAACGGCTGGAACTTCGTATTTATGGGCGAATCCACTATCTAGTGCGTTCGTAAAGAAATCGTGATTTGCTAGAACGTTCTCGAAACATGAACAGGAATTAATAAAAAACTCATTTATTGGCAGGCGTGATTTTAACTTCCGATCTTCGCGACGACTTTCCAGCATGTTAACTATTGCGCTATCTAAGCACCACCATAGCCCTAATCAGCGGGCTGGCGAATGCGGGTTCAGCACCTGTATTTTGCATTGTCTTTAAAATGCATGGTTGCCTAGTTACCAATCCACAGGATTGGAAGACTCACGCGGTATATGTACGTTGTTTACACTATTTACGGATTAGCACTTGCAATTTCCGGTCTAAGGGAATGATCCTAGGCGAGAGTATTGTATGATCCTGCAATCATCTTGCTCTTGTCATGTCCTCACCACAATGGGAGTTTATTCATTTCAATGGTCGAAATTTTGTGTTTTTTGCTTGGAAAGGTTTTCTGCCTGGTAAAGCATCTCTTACAGAGATCTTTTAAACAATCAAGATATTTCTCGAAATCCAACAATTACATGCCTGCTCTAGTAATGCCCTTTGCTTCTTTAACTGTCTGACCAGAATATTTACATGCACATAATTTTTATTTCACTGCCACACACTCCTCCATAATCATGTCGTCCAATTCGTCTTTGAACAAGCCAACCTTTTTCTTACTGGCTTGCTGAATGTCATATGCATTATCTTATGTGTAATTTGACGGGTCGAAAAATATCGGATTATGTTTAATGGATTTATAGACGTCAGTATACGTTTCAAAGATGAACGAGTCTGTATTCATATAATTCCATACAATGTCTTTTAATTTAAATTTAATTACATTATAAAAGAAATAGTACATGATAAATTTAGAAATGTCCAAAATCCCATGTCGAATATAGATTGACTTGTTCATTTGCACTTCCTTTCTGTCAAACTCAATACCTACAAGGTTCTCTCGAAGATTAACGACCTGAGATACGTGCACATGGCTGTAAGTTTCCTTGCCTGTTCCCATTTCGCGACCGTTTTAAAGTCCGTGTACTTACGGACCTTCTCAATAAATTACCCACAGAATGCGTTATTCATCTTTTTCCACAGGTTTTGGCCGAACTTTTATTTCTCGTGGGCTCTCTTCTCCTTATTGAGGTCGATGTAGGTCTTTAACCAGTCAGAATGATCGTGAATATGTCTGACAGTTAGGCTTAGTTCTATATATTGCTGCATCACTCTGTAGTGCAAGATATATCTGCTCTTTTGTTTTAAAGTGGCTAACAGTTTCTTGTTTTGCCCGTTTTGATATCGCACTTTGAGGACAGAAAGGAAGCTCCTTATGGGCGTCATGGATATGAGAAGGATATTCAATGTGAACCTCCAGCACGTATCCGGTGTTTGTATCTGCGGGGATTTTTGTAAAATCAATTTGATTGATCTCATCGGAAATTAGCCATCGAAGATTTGCATGGGGTATTCCTGATACCTTTGTGCTGCCATATAAATTATTGATGTATAAGTACGATAAATACTTGACAGAAGCGTGATGGTCAACGCTTAGCATGTATCTGTGGTTGGCCTTAGAGTACCCCTTCACCAAGTGCACAATTCGCCTCCAAATCCAGACTCGAAGAATTCCAACAGGCTCTTGTCATGGATTTAGGAGAGTCTCGCCTTTTTCGATTTCAACATGGTGTCGAAAGCAAGCCCTGGCAATGTATAATACCACGCTGGGTCCAGGTTATACATTCCGAGCAAGGGATTTCGAAACTTCTCGAAATTATCTGCCAAGATCTGTATATCGGTCTTGAGGTGTGGATCGCTGTATTTTCGGATATTCTGGATATTAAATGTATCCCAGACTTTACCTGCCTGCCTGTAATCCTCGTTGCTAATGCCCTCTCCCTGTAGCGTGTTGTTGAATGATTCTTCTGGCGGCAACTGTGTCTCGTAGAGCGTCTCAATAGACCACACATAGTCGTAGGGGAATATGCCTTTGCTTGTTGCAAACTTAAAATCATATCGTTTTCTGGCGGATTTGAACCTGCGTCCTCGGTACCTAGAGGCTAGCATGATAACCATCACAACACGGAGGACGAACGCGAGTAGTTTATCACATGTAGATAAACGCATCTTATTCGAGACTCATGTTTTAAAAGATGTCACGTATCTGCTTTTAAGTGAAGCATTCAAACATTTAAGTTTTCCATTCCATTCAACAGGAATATATGTTATAACTTACCAGACATTTTGATTCCTTGCCCAGATGAATTTCACAAGGTCAAATGTAGATAACGTTTATGTTTGAAATTGGCACGATCAATCGCACGATATAATCTCATCGTCAGAATCACGCCTTCAACATTCCATTCCTTTTAAGTATGTGTTTCATGTCCAAAGTGTTTTTTCTCTTTTGGGTTGGCGGGAGAGGCTCCAGCGCGTCGAAATAGCCACCTCTCTTGCGTGTGTATGGTGTAATAACTTTCTGCCATATAGTCGTGGTTGACACGCAAAAAATAATTCTTCCCGAATAAAGAGGACTTCACAGGCTATTCTATCAGAAAATTAAAGATATACATTTTATTTGCGATGTAATTATCTTAAACATACGACATTGTAATCAAATTCGTTAAAAACATTTTTGAAAAACAAGAAATCCTACATTTTAAGCTATAGCCTACCACAAGCCCAATTTATTTAATTTGTATTGCTTCAATCGTTATATCTCGTCAGCACCCAAGTCTTTAAATGACATTGACTTATAGATTTTTAATATAAAACATTACCTTAAACTTTATGGTCTTACTATGACCGCCATACACAGAACGCAGGTAAATAGTTTATTTCATAGGCCATGCTTAGAACGGGGTGCATGTATAAAGATTTAGTATACGCTTTCCTCCTAGGATATTGTGAGTCTAACGATTTATACTTCTTTCCTTATAATATACTATGATTCATTTGCATAGGTAATACGTAGGAAATGAATTGTCATATTCTAATGTGAAGGTAAGTAATAATTTTGATACGCGTAGTAAGTGCAGTCTGCGCGTAATTTCGGACGAATTCCTAGGTAGCGCCAATTTCCAGTGTCTCTCCAGCGGGCTGAAAAGCGCGGAAAAGCGCCTACCTACCTTCCGATAGGGCACGGGCCCCATTAGGGTGGAAAATACAGTTTAGTTACGAACTGTGTCAAAATTAAAAATAAATTGAGTTTTATTTATGGACGCTCTTTAACTACTGTGGTTCTTAGCGTCCAATTCTATATTGGGCGTGAAAGACCAGAAGTTTTGCTCAGAGGCCTCTTTATCAGACCTGAGGTTCTTTTACGTGCCGTAAATCTACGACATGGGACCACCGGCTTTACTTCCCTTCCGAAGGAAGCCATGCTAAGGATTTTTACGACCAAAAAAATCCATCGCCCTCCGCCGGGTTTGAACCCGTGACTTCGGGAACTAGAGCTTAGCATGGTAACTACTACACCACGGCGGACGACGTGTCGCCAGTTTGGGAGAAATGCGACATTATTTGCTTTCGCGTGTATCGGGAAGTGAATATACGTTGCTTGGAATAAGTTATGTTTTTAATATGCCATTACGGTGCACTTCAAAGTGTGAATTCTATGATTCTCCCTCCAGACTATGTGTCTAGCTTGATGCAGAGATTTATTAGTCTAGTTATTACGGGGATGATCGATCTTTAAGATGCAAGAATCACACCCGAGGACCTTAGATTACCAGCCTATATATTTGAATCATGTTATGATGCTATAATGCGAGATATGTGGTATTTTTTAAGTATTAAACTTCTTTGCATATTGTTTACCTGAAGGTCCAGCGCACTTTCCTCCCGCTGATACATTCTGTGAAGGATAAATTATTAAATCCTGTCCTTAAATTTGATATCTGAGACCAAGCGAATTATGTGCTTATATTGCGATCGATACCTAGCAAAATCTTAGACTCCCGAGACCGTTTGTGTTCGATTCTTTGAACGAGATGTTTTGAACTCGCAATTCCATTAGCAATCGAAGATCTCGATGAAATGTGTATAAGTAGCCTGGTCGGATGTATCGACCGTTTTTCTTTTTTGTCGACATGCAAATGGTTCAATTAGTACCGTTCGACTTGCACTACCAGAATGCTTTGCATTCAATTAGTATCCGCTTAATTATGCTAGGAGATTCAATGGCACGCAAAGTTTCATTGCCGCTTTATTTTTCAACCACGTCAGAGACACACGGTACTAACATTATTTTACCTGATTGCAAGAGCTAACAATAAAATAATTATAATAATACAATTATATTCAGCGGGTAAAAGAGGCGAAATCGACACCCGGAACGAAGTTCTAGCGTCGTTTTTACCGATTTTATTCGTGCATATATTTACCCCATACGATTGGTTTCATTCATGTTACAGCCTAATTGCACGAGTTATGTAGGACTCTCAATGTTTTCTCCGCACATTCGGGGAGAGAACACTCCATTAACATAAGAAGCTGTACGTGTAGATATCTCACGTCCGCTTCTGCTAATGCACTTAACAGTTCGGAAGACTTCCAGAAGGTATGTCGTTACCTCATAGGCACCCGTGAATGTGTCCTAGCATAGTATATTATATAACTAGTCAATTGGCGGCACATTTAATATTTAAATAGCGTTTTCTCTCTCAATTATTCCTTACCATTATTACTCCCTTTCCGATTAATTCCCCTCAAATTAGTTTATATTTTGAGCTCCATATGCAACACATCGTGAAATTAATCTTTGTGTTTTCATAACAGTAGATAACTAATCTGAAACCGCCTCAGATTTTTCACCTTGCAGCTCAAAAGCATCTAGTAATTTGATGTATAAGCCCGCTCATCTACTGAAAAGTACTTAACTATAACAGGAAAAAACTTTTGATCGCTACAGTTTCTGGTATCAGTAGCGGTAGAGGAATCTCAGCTTCGTTTACATAGGTTGCAACTTGCTGTTGAGAATGTAGAGCAACGATATTATTAATTATCGTCTCATACGTTTTTCTTCCTCACAACACTTTTTGAGCTATCCCTGAATCTGAATATATTGTAACCAATGAGATCACCAGTTATTGCTATATTTGTCGCTTAGAAGCTCAGACTAACACTAACTTATTTGAGACACTTTTGGCACGCACTCAGAACAGGACATACTGATCCGTGCAATAGAATCCAAATTAATTTCTGAGTCAAAATCAAGACCTGAATTGCACTTGGCCCTGTCCGCCTTTAACTGTAAAAATGCTCGACATCTTGACTGCACTTAACTTCGCAACTTCTTCAGTAACTGCATTAAACTGAACACAAGGGCAAGAGCAGACCCTTATATAGATCCCACATAGAAAGAGCAACGTTCAAAAAAGGTAATGTACTCTAAACGGCCAAAGGAATCCTCTGAAGCGGAGAAACGACACATAATGGACTATTCTTCTGAAGGGTATCGGCCATTAACCCACACCCGCGGGCAGTTAGACAAACCGAGAGGCGCACGCCCCGCCCGTTCGTAGGTAATTTTGCGCGCTCGGTCCCAGTGCTCTCTCCTCAGGGATAGGTATTCCGACCAGCACTGTCACAACGGCTACACGATCTGGGTGTACAGCCCGCATGTTCCCTCGGGGCTGCCTCTGAATGTGATAGACTACACCATTCGTGCTCTTCACTTTGTGATACGGCCCTTATCATGGTAGTTGGAGCTTGGTGCAACGCACCTTAATCAGGTTAGTGTGATGAAACCACACCTGATCACCCAGTTAGAAACCTTAGCTGATGGCTTGTCTGTACTAATGCGTCTTCATCCGGTGGTTCGCTTCCTGGATATGTTGATGGGCCACCTTGTGCACACCGTGAAGACGGTCCAGAAGGTTCTGCAGGCAATCGATTTCTGGCTAACCTGCATCCAGTCGCATGGAAGATGCAGCGCACTGCCTAAGCCAAGCTGGATGGTATCAGTCCGGTGGTGTCGTGCGTTGACGAATGATAGGCCAGCAAGAAAAGCGGCACTCTGACATCCCAGTCCCTCTGGTGATTTGCACGACCTTCCTCAGGTGTTCCTAAACGGTCTTGTTATACCGCTCGATCATGCCGTCGGAGTGTGGGTGGATGGGCGGTTTGAGCGTCTTGTGCACTCCAAGTCATTCCAGTATTTCCCTCATCAGGTCAACTCGAAGTTGGTTCACTGATTGCTGCGTAGCTCTAACGGTACTCCAAAGCGACAGAACAGTTTTCCACAAGGCAGTCTGCGATCGTCTTGGCCTCGTGGTTAGGAATGGCTTACACCTCCGGATTGGTAAAGTAATCCATAACCAACAACAGATACTTGTTACCCCTCTCGGACACAGAGAACGGTGCAACCATGTCGATGGTGATGCGTATGAAGAGCTCTCCCACGCTATACTGATGCATGCAACCCCGACACGCAGCACACACATGGCATTTCCGGCACTACATCTCAGCGTCTTCCCGTAGCCAAAAATAGTAGTACCTTTGCCGGAGTTACTCGATCTTTCGGCTGGGTCTGAGATGTCCTCTTGAAGTCCCAACATGTATACTTCCTCCAGGACTTCCTTCAGCTTGCTCTTATGAAAGATCAACCGCCCTCCCTGGCACTTCCCGTCAGGTGGTTCCCAAACTCTGAACAGCACACCTTCTTTGATCTTCAGTAGGTCCTATTGGGCCCTGTAAGACCTATGCGCACTACTCTTGGGTGCAATTGCTTCACAACTACGTCTAAATAAAATAAATTGAGTTTTATTTATGATTGCGGTTTCACTAATATGGATCTTAGCCCCTCATTCTACTTTGGACATTGAAAATAGAAAATTTCTCTCAGGCGCCGCTTTGTCAGGCTAGAGGTTTGTTTTATTTCCGTAAATCCACGACACTGGCCACGGGCTTCACTTCGCTTCCAAAGGAAGCCAACCTAAGAATTTTACGCCCAAAAAATCCATCGTCCTCCGCTGGGTTTGAAACCGCAACCTCGGGAACTGGAGGCTAGCATTGCAGCTGGGTCTAGTTCCTGCCACCAATTCCCTTGGAGTGGCCACAAGAGGCCTCCGGCAGCTGCTCTCTCCTCATACCTGAACTATCCCATTCATCTATAGGCACCTGCGAAATCATACTGATATCTACAGCACGCTCCTTCTGGGTAGGATCTTGTTGACATGGCATCCGCATTGGATGGCTCCTTCCTCTCCAATGCTCCACTGTGAAGTTGTACTCCTAGATCCTCTAGTCTCAAACCGCTACTTGGCCCTCTAGGTTGTTAAAGCTCAACAGCTAAGTGAGGGAGGGGTCGTCAGTGTCCAGGTGAAATGGCTGACTCCACAGGCACTTATGGAAGTATTCCAGCGTCCTCACTACTACCAGGAGCTCCCGTCGCGTAACGTAGTGGTTGTTTTCCACCTTGGAAAGTAGATTTCTGTAGTATGCAATTATCCGCTACTATCTATCCTCGATCTGTGATAGCAAGCCTCCTATATCATTGTCGCTGGCGTTGGTGTCCACGATAATATCGCCGTCCGCTTGTGGAAAACCTAGAACTGGCATACTGCAGAGTGTTGACTTAAACACCTAGAACGCGTTTTCAGCCTATTTTGTTCACCTGTAAGGCCGGTGTTCTTCCGTCAGACGAGTGAGGAGCTTTGCGATGATAGAACCAGCGGTAGTAGCTGCATGGGCCAAGAAAACTGCGCATCTCTCTTTATCTTTCTGACGAGGCCAATCTCTCACAGCCCTAGCCCTCTCTGGAACCATGGTCACCACAGATGGTGCGACTATGTGGCCCAAGTAGTTAATCCTGTTGCAGAAAGGTTGGCACTTCTTCGCGTTCAGCTGCAGGTTGTCCGCTTTTAGTCTCTGTAATACCTTGTTCAGGTTCTCAATATGGTCTTCAAAGGTACTGCCAATAGCGATGATGTCCAGACATAGCAGGTAGCCGTCATAAGTCAACCCCTCATTACTGATTCCATTAGACGCTGGAAAGTAGCTGGCGCGTTGCAGAGGCCAAAGAGCATAACCGTAAACTGCTAAAGCACTTGGCCTATCGAGAATGCTGTCTTCTCTTCGTCCCTTGGATCTAGAGCCATTTGCCATATTTTGATTTCAGATCCAAGGACGAGAACCCTGGGTACCAGAAAGAGTGTCCTGGGTGTCATCAATCCGGAGTAAGGGAAAACAGACCATTTGAATGACAGTATTCAATTTCCTATATTCACGCAGAAACGTAACACATAGTTCTTCCTATTCTTCTTCACCAGAAATATAAGGGCGTATGACTTGTCGAGAATGCAGTATTATCCTCGTCCCTGGGATCTAGAGCCACTTGCCAGATTTTGATTACAGGTCCAAGGTCGAGAACCACTGGGTACTAGAAAAAGGGTCCCAGTTGTCCTCAATTCGAGGTAAGGGAAAAGAGTGCTTCTGTATGACTATTCAATTTCTTATATTCACGCAGAAACGTAGCTCGCCATTCTTCTTCTTCAGCAGGAGTGTACGGGAGTACTAACGGCTGTCGATCCCTTTGTTTAACCCCTTAAATCTGATGTCCTCCAGTATGTCTCGTACCTCCGCTTGCTGCGCCAAAGGAACACGCCTTGGTTGTTGCCGGATAGGTCAGACGTCTCCGGGTCGACGTGGTGGAGTACTCACTCGGGACGGCCATAATCACTGTCTATTTGGCTGAAAACACACTGGTATTTTGTGAGTAGATGCCGGATCCTCCCAAGTTGTGTCGCGGTCAGATGCTCGGCCGCATTCTTCGAGTCTACCATCCGAGGCTCCAGAATTTGTGACAGTAGTGGCTCCTGGGATCCGTCGCACGGCGAAACACTTGTATCTGCCTCGCATTCCCAATTCCATTACGGCATGTATGTCCTAGTCGGTGTCCGATTGATACAGCAATCTCATAGGCCCTTTCTTCCGCCAAAGAAGCAACGCCCTGGTGACGCATAATCCCTCCAATTGTGTCTTCAGGTCTAAAACCACGTTCCTGGTCTGCTGAACCTTCAGACGTGCCTTGCGCCTTTACAACCAGTTCGCTTCTTGCGGGCAAGCCACATCCTCCGCCGGGATCACCCTTCAGATCCCCGTATGTACGCTGGGGCTCCGGACAATCACCTCGTCTCGAATATATCGAATAGGTTCCCATTCTAGAACGTTTCACATTATATGTGAGCCCTATACAAGGGACACCTCTTGCCTGTGAGTTCATTTCAGTTAAGTGCAGTTACTGAAGAAGTTACGAATTTAAATGCAATCAAGAAGGCGATCATTTTGGACAGTTAAAAGCGAACAGTGGCCAGTGCAGCTCAATTGTTTGTTATGACTCAGTAGTTCAGTTGGATTTGATTCGACGGATCAATTATGTTCTGTTCTTAGTGCGTGCAAAGGTGTCTAAACTGTAAAGTTGGTGTAGCACAAAGCACCTAGGTGAAAAATAAGGTGTGTTTAGCAGCTACTGGGATTTCAGTTGTCACATTGGTGTCAGAAGGGAAATACAAATGCCTTGATAGAGAAGCTACTTTAGCAATTATTAAATGAATTGCAGAGAATGAAATCTGCTAAACACACCTTATTTTTGACCTAAGTGTTTGGTGCAGCACAAACTTTACAGTTTAGACACCTTTGCACGCACTAAGAACAGAACATAATTGATCCGTCGAATCAAATCCAACTGAACTACTGAGTCATAACAAACAATTGAGCTGCACTGGCCACTGTTCGCTTTTAACTGTCCAAAATGATCGACTTCTTGATTGCATTTAAATTCGTAACTTCTTCAGTAACTGCACTTAACTGAAATGAACTCACAGGCAAGAGGTGCCCCTTGTATAGGGCTCGCATATAATGTGAAACGTTCTAGAATGGGAACCTATTCGATATAGCCCAAACGAATACTTGGAACCGAGGAAGCGGCACATAATGGATTATTGTACTGAATGGCACGGTCATGAGCCCCACTCGCGACAAGGTAGATGAGTCAGGAGGCGCTAGCACTGCCGGTCCTCAAGTATTTTCGCGGTCGCTGTAGTTTCTTCTGAAGTTGGACACTATAGTAATTTTAACAGTAAGTTTGATGATGTTGAAGCGACAATGTAACTTCAGTTGCCACATCGGTTTTTATTTCAATGCTTTTTGTATATACAAAATTTGACGCCATGTTGCCGGATGAATCAACTGAGCGCTGATTCCCGTTATGTTTGTCTGATTCTATGCAGAAATGTAAGAGTACGCTTGGGGCATTGAAAAACTAACGGACGAAACTTACCAAACAGGCGATGATTGTCGTTTGTATATGCTTCAAATGTTTTGAATATATTCCCAAAAATTAATAAGACGAACTCATTCGGCATTTTAATAACCTACGCGCTAGAAAGCTCCAAAATTCTTTCTTTGCTGATTTGATTAGTGTAAATGCAATTAAACAAAGGCAGCAAAGGTAGGCAGAGCAGGTTGCAAGGTTGAGTGTGTTTTCATATGCATACAGAGTGTGTGTTAAAAGAGAACAGTGTCTTGACGACATTCCTGTTTGGTTTATTTATCCATATTTGCTGTCACTAATCGCCGTCTTCAAACAATTAAGCCTTCTCTTGCCTCAATTGAAGAAAAACCACTTGACAAACGAGGAAAACATGAAGACAGGGTACAACACAAATTACCTGATGCAACATATGAGGCGATGGACGAGATTTTCAAATCACTTAAGCGTCGCAAAGCGCATTGCAGTTTGAAACATTTATATATACATACACTACGTGATCAAAAGTATCCGGACACCTGGCTGAAAATGACATACAAGTTCGTGGCGGCCTCCATCGGTAATTTTGGAAGTCAATATGATGTTGGCCCACCCTTAGCCTTGATGGCAACGTTCACTCTCACAGGCTACTTTCAATCAGGTGCTGGATGGTTTCTTGAGGAATGGATGCCCATTCTTCACGGAGTGCGGGACTGAGGAGAGGTATCGATGTAGGTCTGTGTGGCCTGGTAGGAAGTCGGTGTTCCAAAAAATCCCAAAGGTGTTCTATAGGATTCAAGTCAGGACTCTGTGCAGGCCAGTGCATTACAGGGATGTTATTGTCGTGTAACCACTCCGCCAGAACCCTTGCAGTATGTACAGGTGCTCGATCGTGTTGAAAGATGCAACCGCCATCCCCGAATTCCTTTTCAACAGTGGGAAGCAAGAAGGTGCTTAAAATATCAATGTAGGTCTGCGCTGTGATCGTGCAACGCAAAACAACAAGGGGTGCAAACCCCTCCAGGATAAACATGACTACACCATAACACCACCACCTCCGAATTTCACTTTTGGCACTACACACGCTGGCAGATGACGTTCACCGGGCATTCGCCATACCCGCACCCTGCCATCGGATCGCAACATTGTGTACCGTGTTTCGTCACTCCACACGACGTTTTGCCACTGTTCAATCATGTAATGTTGACGCTCCTTACACCAAGTGAGGCATCGTTTTGTCATTTTCCTGCGTGATGTGTGGCTTATGAGCAGCCGCTCGACCATGGAATCCAAGGCTTGTCTCCTCCCGCCTTACTGTCATAGTGCTTGGAGTGGATCCTGATGCAGTTTGGTGATGGTCTGGATAGATGTCTGCCTATTACTCTTTACGATCCTCTTCAAATGTCGGTGGTCTCTTGTCAGTCAGCAGACGAGGTCGGCCTGTACGCTTTTGTGCTGTACATGTCCCTTCACGTTTCCACTTCACTACCACATCAGAAACAGTGGACATAGGGATTTTGGGAGTGTGGAAATCTCGCGTACAGACTTCCGACACAAGTGACACCCAATTACCAGACGACGTTCGAAGTCCGTGAGTTCCACGGAGCGTTCCATTCTGCTGTTTCACGATGTTTAATGACTACTGAGGTCGCGGATAGTGATTACCAGGCTGTAGGTGGCAGTACAACGTACCTAAGATGAAAAACGTATGTTTGTGGGGTTTCCGGATGCTTTTGATCACATAGTGTATGTTCGTAAATCACCTCGAGGGAAATTATCCAGTAAAGCTATTCAAACAATACACATATATATATAATGCAGTTTCCCGTCTTTCACTGCCCATGCCGTTCACAGAGACTCCTTCTCCCGGGCCGCCTCAGCGGTTGCTGAGGACTTGAGGGCTCTGCGACGGGCGTGGACTGAAACAAGGGTAGAAAGTAAGAAAAAGATTAGTGATGGGATATACAGATTAGAAGTCCTGTGTCAGTATATATATATATATATATATATATATATATATATATATATATATATATATATATATATGTATATAACCCTCGATTTCAGGCGGAAAATGCAGAGGAAACCTAAAAGTAATTACGTGAAACTTAACATACTAAAATACTGGCTCGACTCACAGGACCACACAATAGAGAACACGTTTCTCATCACACAAAAATCTCGTACATTTTGACTCTGTCGAAATCACCAGGCAACTCCTCGAGAAATCAAGCCCCTGTCTTCATCTCTGCTTCCACGTTCCCATTCGCACACCAGAGCCATCCTAACCTCCTGCCAAATTAAGGCAATTAAGGCTCGGGCGAAGATACTAGACAAGGTAAGCGCCACAACTGGCGGAACCACGCACTGATACGTGCAGCACATGTGATGCTCAAAAAGCTCAGGAACGAAACATTGAAGCATTGAAAGCAAACACAACAAATTTGAATGAGATGAAACAGCTATATGACCAGTTGAAATTATTACGCATAGAAATGGAGCTGCATAAAAGATAGGCTTACAGATTTTACAGCCCAGAGTGGACAAATGAGATAGACTGGAATGCAGCCATCCATGCAATGAACCAGTCAGTTCACCTGCGTCCTGGCATCAATAAAACCGACACGCTGGAGGCGGTAGCATCTGACTTCTCCTAACACATCCTGAATGCGGTGCGCGCTCACAGATACCGTATCCCTTCGTACACAACACCAACCGAGAACTATTTCTAATAAACTCTGACAGCTGATAAAAGCCAAGACAACTGTCTGGAAGCTATGGAAGCGTTTCCGCCATCCCAGGATAGGGTAAGTATACCAGAGGTTCAAAAACCTGGCGAGGCGACTGCTCCGAGCGCATAGAAAAACGACCTGGGAAATCATCATGAAGAACGTCAACTTCAATAGCGGAAACCCTGGCGGATTATTCAATCCCTAAGGAAGGATAAAACAGTACCAGCATCCTCTACACGGCACTCAAGTTAGGCTCGCTTTTGAGCCACACGAGAAAGCCACTGCGTTTGCGGACTATCTAGAGCTTCAATTCGAACCCCAGGATGATCCCCAGGACGAATACTTTACTGATTTCGTGGAAGCGACTGTGTACTACCTCTGTGAGGAACCGTAAGAAATCCCTGGACATGATGGCGTCACGGCGCCCATGCTCCAGCACCTTCCTATAAAGGCCGTGATTCACTTGACGAGAACTTTCAATGCGTGCCTCTATCTTCGCCACTTTCCAACCTGTTGGAAGGAGGCGAGAGTGGTGTGCATTTTTAAGTCCGGCAAGTACCCAGTCTTCTCCTGTAATTACCGATCCATAAGCTTGCTCCTCACCGTCTCAAAACTCTTTGAGCGGTTGCTCCTGAACCGCCTCATTCCTCTATTCGAGGAACGGCATCTCCTTCTGCATCATTAGTTTGGTTTTCGCCATGGGCATTCCATTACCTTGCTGTTGCTGCGAGTGACCGAGAAGTCTTCCCTGGGTTTCCAGGAGAACTTGAAGACCATAGCGGTGCTGTTTGACGTAATGTAGGCCATGTGGCATCAAGGCCTTTTGTACAAACTCAGGGAAGCAGACCTCCCTCCTCCCTATCTTGCACTGATAAGCAGTTTCCTGCGAGACTGCGTTTTCATGGTAAGAGTGGAAGGAACAGTTTCATCAGTCAGACACACATCTGTAGGAGTACCAGAGGGCAGTATACTGTGCCGTTTCTCTTTGTGGCTTACATGTCCGACTTCCCAACGTAACCCAGGACCGTTACGTGCCAAAATACGGACGACGTCCTCATAATGGTACAGAATAAAAATGTCCGCTTCTGTTATCCTTCGCTTCAGCGATAGCTCCGGGCCATCGGCAGATGGAGCAAAAAATGGAGGATGGTCATTAGCCCGGGAAAGTGCTCTGCACTTATCCCGGACAAGGTCAGGCGCTGGCGGCCGACGCAGACTCTGAGATTGCGGCGGAGGAGAATCCCCTGGGTTACCTCTGCTAAGTATCTCGGGTCCTACTCGTCCACGGGCTCACTTTCACTCCACATGTCAGGGCGAAGGTCGGTCTTGGCCACGCCGCAATCAGACAGCAGTAGCCTGTTTTGCGCTCCAATATGCGACTCACCTAAAACTACGCCTTTGTCAGGCAATCATCCTGCCCTTGATTCTGTACGGGTGCGAGATGCGCGGATCGGTAGTAGCGTTCACAATCCGCAAACTGTTCAGAACAGGGCATTAAGAATTATCTGTGATACTGGGCGTAGATTCCCATCACACATCCTACATACCCATTCCGGACTCACATATATTGTATTAATGGTACGCAAGAGCTCCCGCACCATGCACGCGAAACTTGCTACTCATCCCAATCAGCTGGTAAGCGCCATGGGTCACTACGACCATAGGGTCCTCAGAAGATGGAAGAGCTACCATCTACCCAAGGATGCCATGGGACCGCTTGTATAAGGGCTACTAATCCATCGCACTCTCCCGTGGTTAAGTGTATTGGGCCTGGTCGCTAGCTGGATGAGTGACCTTCCAGCGGCGACTCATCCAACAGCCTACTTGAATATACGTAAGTAAAGCAAGCATTGGGCTTGATCGCTAGCTGAATGAGTGACTGCTCAGCAGAGACCCGCCCTTGTCTTAGCTTGGTAAACCCAAAACCTATACCTACATCCTATCTTGCTTCGCTGCCAATCGGGCTGCTTATTTTCACAACCAAGCAAGCCTTGTAGAAGTTAAGCGGTATTGGACTTGGTCGTCATCTGAGCGCTTCTCCGCTCAGGTGATTCGCCAGGATTCAACCAATGGCAGCACAGGTAATGAAGCTCCGCCCACAGACACCCGACATTTAAGCTTGCGAAAAATTGACGAATTTATTATATCGCACAGGTAAAGCCGCGTTATCGGCTAGCTACTGTGATGATTTTACATTATGTAATGGACTAATGCAAAAAGAACAATTTCATTGTTTGATTTTGATTTGAATTAACAATTTGATTTAACTGGTTTTTTAAAGTAAAAATGCTAACTTAGGGTTGAAATGATTATTCTTCTGTACATTTAAATATCATGAATATAAGCAGTCTTTGCAGCTTCTTTGCTTGTTTTCCTCAAGCCTTTTCTTGAGATTCACAGAAAGAGCAATGCAAGTCTATGCATGCCCATGGGAGAAAAATTATTTTGTGAACAGTAAATGGACAAAACATTTCATTTTATCTAACTTAGAGAAAATTAGTGTCACTTAATTAAACAAAAATATTGGTAAGTTTAGTGAAGTTGTTTAGAGGCTACGCGTTTTCAACTTTAAATGTGCTCTCCAGAAAAGCTTTGTTTTCCTGACACTCATCGTTCTTTCTGTGTACTCTTCAATTTAAATAGGTCAAATATACCAAAATGCTTCCAGAATGTCGACATCATCCTGATCATCATAATCATCACTCGTATACATTCTTTCGTTGTGCTTCCACAAGGACAATTGGATAGATCTTAAAAATCCGAGCTGCATATATCAGGTATTTCAAATACTTTAGTTACTATTTCATATAAAGAGTGAAAGTAAGTACTTGTTCTTTCTTCTAATGTAAAATTCTTGAAATATTAGTTATGGTGTTTTGGTTACTTTGCAAGTTCGCCGACGAGAAGTACAGTCGAGTGTATAAAATCTTGCCAATACAATGCGCAGTGGTTTAGGGTAAGAAAGACTTTGCCGCGCCCAGTCCCCATCTCTTACCTTGTTCTGGCACGTCACTTAATGTTTGCCTTACCTCCAATTTTCCCTCGCTCCTGAACCCGAAACCGGCCTATGTTCACAGGTTAACATTTGAGTGCCAGCCGGTTGACATCAAACCAATACGAGACGGGCTCATCCAGGGACTAGTGTGGACCGTCGTTGTAAAGTATGTCTTCCAACCATTCAGGTGAAATGTTCTCGTACTCCCGTTCATTGGAAGTAGTTCTGAGCTTCTCATAGGCTAATGTGTGGTGTGTGTCGGACTTGAAATTCAAAGCCCTAAGAAGTTGGAGTTTCTGCCAAAATTAAATAAAGAAAACACACTCTAGGAAACCAAAAGCATCAATACATTTTCGTACACTCGACTGTACTTAGTTACACATAGTTATAAGAATTGGAATGAAGGGTGGTTTTAAACAAGCTGAGTGTCAAATAAAATTATCAAACACTAAAACAGGTACGGATATTAACTTATTCCATGTAAGACTATTGTATTTTGGTTTTGGTTTTCAAGACTTTTACGTTTTCTTTTAAATTTTAAATTCTCAGATCTAAAAACGAACGGAATTGCTCCATTTTTATTTACGTACCTGAAAGTTCAGTTTCTCCCCCCATGTTTTTCTGTGTTTATTTTTATAAATGGGCTATTTTTAATATTTTTATTTTAACACAACACCAAATAGTATACACTAATACTGCCAAGACTTTCGTGCTTCCTTTTGTATTGTTTCTTACAGGAACGAAAAACATAAGCTGTTGCACACTGCTTACTGCATTCACAAGACAATACATTCGACAAACCATTCATTGTCGTTGCCAATAGTGCGACAGCATGAAATCACGCAGCAGACACATATACTCATATATGCGTTACCTGAATAAAATCGAATGTAAGTAAAGTCAGAACAGGGACCAAGATGTAAATTAACCGGAATACACTGTTGTAACGCTAATCGCTATAGTAAAATTGTCCAGGTAATTACTTCTGCTAATAATCGAGACATGGGGTAAGTTTATAAATAAATAAACAAACCGACGGATTTTTGTGTCTTTAAATGCAGTTTGTAAACACAGGGTTCAATGTGCAACAATCTGAACTACCATTTTACTAGCAATATTCCATAAGCCCGGCGACGTTCACCATCAGCGCCTTCACCAGACGTCACGTAAGGGATTGGGGAACGTAGCATACGATGGCCTCGAGAGGGTTACCGTTTGCGGTAGCTGAAGGGGGGATGAAAGGGTGTCATTATAAGATATGTAGCTTCCGTTCTTAATTTTGCTAAACTTTAATTTATCTAATATAACCTAAACTAAATTCAAAAATAAAAAAATAAACAGCTGGTGGATTTACCCGCGTGGCAGAGGAGGTGCAGCGGTCCATCTTCGTGGTGCCTTGTGCCTGCATCAAGATTGCAAATTAACACTAAATAAATGTACAGAACTGACCAGCACAAAGTCCGGCTAGGCACGTGGCTGGTAGAGAGACCGCCGTCAAAAATCCCTAATTTTAAATACCAGACAAAACGCTGATTAGAGCGTGTCTAGTAACTGACGTAAGCGTATGTCTGCAGAAATTACGTAACTCACTCACGTGTTGGACATAATGGGATCTTTTAACCTAAACCGCGTGTCACTTTATCTCTGCATACTTCAACGTGCGGGAAATGTAATCTAAATCCAATTTCCTGAAGTTACTTAAACAAGGATTGTCCTGAATATCTCCAACTTTATAAACTCATATTTATTAAAATCTGTTAAAATAAAATTATAGCCGTCACAATATGCAGAATGGACTGCCTCTGTGTTCTGCTGGTTAGCATACACACCTTCAAATGCAGAGATCCCGGGCTCGATTCCCGGCTGTGAGGTGGGAATTTTTCTTTAGGCAGGATGCATTCTCATCCTCCATAGAGTCTGGAAGTATGAGTGAGAGTGTAAACCTGTGTATGTGTGTGAATTTATTGTTTAGAAAGTAACCCCAAGGATTAACACAACAGTTCACAAGTGAACATAATTAACAATGTGCTTAATTGAATTGCTGTATAACTAACGCAATTATTTCCTCTGCAAAATGGGCGTATTCCAATAAACAAAACCTTTAAAACGTGTTAAATGAAAACTGTATCTGAAAATGTATACAAAATCCTATATGCAGAAAAACCATATCTCAAACATACGTCTTTTTCGCACAGTATTTTCTGTTTACATTATTAGTGGGCTTAATCCCTCCACTGTATAGTGTTGCCCTCAGCAACAAAAGCATTTAGTCGGAGTTTTAGAATACTTTAAGTGTTTTGTTTTCTTTTTTATTTATTTTCTTGTTATAATGGTCTTTGTCAATAAAATAAATGTATTTCTACCTATTTTGTAAGACAAATGTATTAATTTATGTCAATACAATTGTAGTGGCTTTTAGAACAAAAAACCAAGGTCCCATGCAACTGCAATCACATGTAACACTGTTATCATCCGCGCATGCCACCATACCGGTTATTTACGTGGGTCCTCCCCATCTTTTAATACAGGCACATTTGATTGCAGTCGTTAGGATTCGAGCTCATGATATTTGGCTTTGAATGGGTAGTCAGTTCATTTCGTCTCGCCTTAACGATAATTGCTATTTGAATCGCTTCCATTAACATGCCCGAGAAAGGGATATATAAATCGGTTTAGGAATTAGAAATGGACTGACATATGTAGCAAAATAATTCGTGCATTAGAAGGTTAAATAATGCTTGCTCTGACGACCTTTATATCTTACTTCTAACAAATAAACGGTACAAATAAGATTCTGTTCTACGAAATAACAGTCCCTTGCTTTAGAGGAACTGATGAGATGTTATGAAGAATTAAGGAATTTCTTTCCTTTCTACTTTTCAGTTCCCAGAATTCAGAATTTATGCGTTTCTTCTTATATTTTTCTACAGCACTTTAGTGTACGTACTTCTCTGTTAGAGCCAGATCTTTGATCAGTATTACTGACATAAGCATCATAGGTTGACTTTTTCCTTTCACTTGCTCATAATGCATATAATATTAATCATACATATAATAATTCTTTGTTTTCTGATCGTCCATTTTTTCGCAATAAGAATTATTATACACTATGATTCAGAAGGGAAAATTTGTTTACTTTTAATTTCGGTATGTCAGTGATGTCAGTCTTACTCGAAGATGTAGGCTCTAATATTGTCATACTCTAAATCAGGTTATCTGAATGTTTAGGTAAAAAGGTAAAGGTACATTTCACGGAGGGGCCCCCAAAACCGGGGTAGAGCACCGCACGCAGGCCCGTCGCCCCATTGTGCTTCCAACGTGACCCCTGGGAGGAAAGGATGAAAGGAGAGACCCGAAGGGCGACCAGATCCGGATGCCGATGGGCACAAGCATTGACAGAGTCCCTAACGTTTCCAGATAGAGCGCATCCACGCCGCAAGGTCCCTACCCACAAACCACCAAACTCCAGGGACCCCCGGAACGGAGCCCCACGCTGAGGAGAGACCCAACTTAGCGGTACCGCAGCGACGGCAGGGAACAAACCTTTACGGAGCGCAAGCCACCTTGGGCCAAAGAGGGCGATCGCCGGGGATTGATCCTGGGAACTCCTAAATGTGGGCCACAGACGTAACCGCCTGAGCCATCCCGCTCGGTGCATGTTTAGGTAGTGTTGGATGTTTTTTTTCATGTTTGTCTGATTGACAAATACATTGTACTTATCTTGGAAAAGGAATTTTATTATAACTGACTTTATTAAATATGGCACATCTTTCTTTAGTTTTGCTTCATAAGTTACTTAGTAAAATACATGTATCTCGTACTATGCCTCAAAATGATATTTCTACGTTTAAATAACGTCACACGATAAAATGTCGACTGTGATGAAACGAAAATTTAAACAACTTTTCTGGTAAATGCGCTTTAGTAATTTCTTAAAATCTAATACTGAAAAATGTTGAGATATCCCTTTCGGCTTGGGAAGGCAGTATTGTTTCAAAGTCAAAGTACTGATCTGACTTTAAAGGTTAAATGCGGTATACGAATGGAACAAAAACAAACATGTAGAAGCTTAAGATTATATGAAAATTGGGTCCCGTAAATACAGCTTGACACATAATATTTAAAGTGGTTAAAAGGTACTTGCGACAGCTATGAAGTGAAAGTTTCTTTTTCGCTAAAAATGTATCACAATGTGGATTGAAAAATGAAAATTAAGATTAACCTTTAGCTGTTACATACTTCGCTTTCGTGCAGACAGGGCCCGCGCGTTGCTCACTCGGCTGTGCTGACATTGTACGCTCCATACAGAATGTCGTCACCCTGAACGCCGATTTGAGACCGCAAGTTATTTGCCGTGTAACATAATAGCTCTGCTGAAGATTGATGACATTGCTCCCATTGGCTTTCTTTGAATGCATGGTACACGTCCTGTTTCTCACCCTACATCCATAGAAAGCAGGTAGGAGCAACGTAAACATTAAACAGAGCCACCCACATTATTGGCAAATTTAACTGAGGCCAGTAGTGCCTAATATATAATGCAAACGGGCACTTTGGAAATGGCAAAATCCAAAATAGTTTCCTGTCATAAATAGACATCATTCAGCGGACAAACGATATATTCAGATGTCACGAGGTAAGGATCCCAAACGGCCAAACGAGACTGCAAATAACGAATGCAAAAGAAGATAGTGCTAGTGATCCGACGGACATCCCCTTAGTAGCTATTAAAGGGTTAATAGGTTTTATTTTATAAAATAGCTCTTAACCAACGTTGTGGTAATAACACGTGTTCTACATTTCAGATCCATCTACAACAAAACCGCCGGATTTTCCCAGACAACGTGCCGTTTCAGCGCTTATCTCTCCTCCAGTGGTGTTCAACCCACAACAATTCATCATGAATCCTAAGGCTCAAGATTTACAGGCATCTTCATCGGCCGACTACGCATATACGCATCCAGGTGATACACTCTCAAGAAAAGGTGAAACTAGGTCCATGCAGAACTAGCTAGCATATCCAGGTCGACTGCCCAGGATGATTTTTAAACCTGGATTGAAATTTTAGTTAATTTCACTTACCCTAAGACACTTTGAATATGGTTCAAAGGACGGTGATATAGATTTTTATGCTGAAAACTAAGTATTTACCAACATTTCATATAGTTCACTGCATAGTGTTTATACCCCAAACTAAACGTTTACTAACTTGGGTATAGTTCAGTGCACAATAATAGAGATTTTATGCTGAAAACTAAACGTTTACCAACATTTCTTAAAATTTCAACTTCATTAAATCCCGTAATATTCGTAATAAAGGACCAAAACTGTGCGACTACCGAGGAGAATTGCTCAGGCGGTAAAGCCTGCGGCTCGCATTCCGCAGGTCCCGGGTTCAAACCGCCAGGGCCAACTAATCTAACCGAGAGCTTTTTTGTGGTTTCCGTCGGTCGCTAGGTGAATGTTAAGTTGGATAATTTGATCCGTGAGTTTTCGTATCATCCCTTGCGTCAATATGCTTCATTTTCTTCTTCATCGCCATACTAGGCATTGGGCTGATCACCCATCCTGGATATGTTATGATCCATAGTTGGCTTGCTCCTCGACAGGCAACTGTCCCAAGGACTTGGAAGTCCTTGGGGATGTAAGCCCTACAAAGAAAAAGGTTCATCCGTTAAAGAAGACGAAGGAACGTGCAGCTATCAATATTGGCGAAATTGGAGGACAATCGATGAATATAGAGTTTCCACTATATTTAGCCCCTTGGTTTTCAAGTTAAGGGAGAAAGAAACCCCGAAAAATATTTTAAAAAAACAGAGCAAAATTTGCATATGTAAATATTCCGTAACACTTTTAATCCATTAATTTGCAAATGTGTTACCAGTTATAATTATAACCAGTACCTAGAGCAAAGAAAATGAACAATCGTTTCAGTGGTAAATAATGAACCTCGGTTTGTATTTTCGCGATTACCGGGACACATTTTTCTCTCTTTATATACTTAGTAAGGATTAATAATTTTATAATAGCTTTATGAGTTTATGCGATGCCTACAAAAATGTTTCAGAAAGCAGAAAATTCGAAAGACACCGCTTTAATATTACAATAAAGTTATCCAAAAATTCTGAAATTGAAATATAATGATTGCTTATATAACGATGAAATTGAGCTTATTTACCTTCTGTGTGCACGATGAACTAGAAAAGTCCAGAAGTTTCAAGGATTCTCCAAAAACTTATAATATGTTCCTTAAAATTCCACAAAGAGATTCTGCAAACCCGAAATTTATTTTATATTCCATAATATTCAAGAAGGACATATATATCTCGACACGGGTGATTGAGGTCGTCAGGACTTGGTTCGCGTGCAAATTCAGCAAGAATCGTCTTTCTTTACTGAGATTTTTTCAGGTTTTCCTCCATCCTCATAACTGGCAAATACCGGAAAGATACCCTAAATTTAGACCTGGTACTTGTCCTCCCCAAATTTCCTTTCACACAGATCCTTTCATTTCATGTATCATCAGTGTCCAACGCCTATGAAACCGTACGTAGTAAGAACGGAAGTTAAACACTACTAATAATAATAATGCTTGATTAAGTTCCAGAAAGCTTAAGATGTTTCTGGAATCTTAAACATTAGTCACTTAAATCATTGAAGAGCCGATAAGGCACTCACACACAAACATACGCGCACGTGTTCGCGCGTACACGCACTCACATACACGCATACAAGATATATGTAGATACGCATATACATATGTACGAACGTGCGTACGTACAATTTTTGTTTTAGTTTGTCCTGTTGCGCACCATAAAATACAGTTTTAAAAAAGAACTCTATTGAAGCAAACCGAAAGTCTAAAACACGCTAAAACTCCATCTGGAGAACTGCTTTATTCTCGCTGAGCATGTTTTTTATCAGAAAATTTGCGTGTGTGTCTGTTGAGAGAGGGTATATGGCAAGGAGGTGATGTGCACTAATTCGGCGGCACCGGATTTGTAGAAATGGCCCTGGTTCAATGCTAGCTCATGTTCTTATATGGATCTGGGATCTAGGGTGTTGTGCACAACACGACGGGTTCGTTTTTCTGCCCGTTTATTTTCTGTCACCTTTTATATCTGATTCCTAATGGAGCCTCGCCCACACACACGCATTTCGTTGGACATCACATATACTACTGCACTTAAAACTACCGCGCCTAACTGCCGACACTTTCCTATCAATTTGCTTTAAACTGCACCCGCATTTGTTTCGAGAACGACCTCCAAGGTAATACCAAGAACAAGTGATTTTTCAAACTCTCCTGTTTCTTTATCTGGAATGTTTCTATCCCCCCAATTTCGTCATTACGTGATTTCTACCTTCTTTCCTATTGGTTGTCTAAGTTTCCACATGAATTCGTATGCCTGCGGCTATCAGAGCACTGACCTTTGTTTATGCACCTGTTTTTCTGGCGATCTAACGGTACATGAATCAAAGCGTCTTCTGCCCTTACTCGGCTACAATGGAGAAAACCTACCCTGTTTCCTGCCTGCTGCTTTCACTGCCTCTCCAATCCATATTCATATTTAGAAGTAATATGTAATTCCCAGTCTTATTTAGTCATAGTATTCCTACTGTTACTAATATTTACTTTCATATTATTATGGCTATCAGTTTATATTTCTTGCTGCGCAGAACACAGTCTCAATATGCCCTGCACGTAGAATGACGATTACACCTTTAGTGTTCGTTGGTATTCTATCAGTGTCCCCATCTGATATCTGGAGTCTGCCATTTATTTCTCTACCTATCGCATACATGTGTGTGTGTGTGTGTGTGTGTGTGTGTGTGTGTGTGTGTGTGTGTGTGTGTGGCCTGCCCTCCAAGATTCAAATGCTTATGCACATTTTAAAATACATTTCAATACACTCATTCCTGAACACAAAGCATTTACACTTGACATGGTTGCTGTTTCAAAGTTGTATACATACAAATATTACATTCTAAAGAAATAATACATTTTGTGGTACTTAATATTATGCTTATATGCATTTTGTGTTCTCGTTGGTTCTCGTGATTTTTTCTCCACAGTCATTTCACTGTTTCTAAAGATAACTTCCGTGCCTTGTTTTATGGGCTATTAGATTACACTTTTCAATAAATCACTTGCGCACGTCACACGTTTTATTTTCACAATAGTCTACACCTTCTCTTTGCTTACACAGACTTGTTATATCGTATATATTTATATATTTTGCCTTTTTAAATAACAATATTAGTGAAATTTTTATGAAGTAAAATGTAAATTTATAATGTAATTTATTATGTAAATATATAAAATGTAAAATTTAAATGTATGTAAATTTATTTGCTATCTGTATACACTACAATCATTGTTTATTTCTTTGTTTAGTGGAATGCAAAACTTTCGATATTTCTGTCTTCTATTTTTGCCAATACAATTTTCTTTCATTTCGACATTTTGGAAACCACTTTAGAGAGATTTACCTGTCCACATTCCATCATCAATATCAATCCATATTTCTACATTTTTAAATCTTAGAGGTTTTCATTAACGCGATGTTGTACGTTTCCATAACTTGATTTGATTTTATACCCTTTATTTCAAAAGCACGATAACCAGCTCTTTTGTGTTTACAACCGCGCCTAACCACAAGCTTTTCATTCGGCTGTACCTTCTGCCCAGCGCTGATGAGCGCGCTTCATTGCGGACCAGTGCCTTTTCCCATATTTGTGGCAGCTATTTTTTGTAACGCTTCGCGCGTTTTATTCTCGCTTCAGTCCTAGCTTTCAGTCTCTGAAACGCTTTATTCAGCATTTCGACCTCGTCTTCGGATACCCGGGTGAGGAATGCTTCGGGTATCCCTGGCATAATCATCGTTGCCTATTCACCTGTATGCAATTGCGCAGGCGTATATCCTGTTAAGGGACATGGGCTATTATTTATCACCGACTGTATATATGGGCAGTAATGAACCCATGACAACTGATTCTTATTACATAATCCTAGACAGATATTTGTATCTCCCATTACCCTTTCACAGGGATCACTTTGCGGATGGTACACGGTTGAATTGTATATTTTTATATTTTCTTCCCGCAGTTTATTCACGAATGATTTCCCCTTGTAAATGAAGACATTGTCGGCAATAACGGCTTGTATCTTCCGGTATTCCGACGCGCAATCATCGATTTTTCTGGCGCATGAGGCACTCGTTAATTTTCTCAGGAAATAAATACGTAGAAATGTTCTAAATACCTACATAATCATGAATGCATATTTAATTCCAGCGCGTCCTACAGGGTTTGGACCACGACCATAAATTGCGAGAAGTGCACGTGATTTGTCACGTAATATCGGTTGTGGAGGGGCGTCAAATTTGACGTTCATTCGCTTCGCCTTTTGGCATATCTCATACGCCGATATTATTTGTCATGCTTTGTGTTGTAAGCGGGCGATGTATAGGTTTTCCCAATTGCTAACGTCATAGCTCGCTCCCCGCATGTATTAATGCCTGATGATAGGCGTTAATGGCTAGTTTCTCCAGTTCTGTTGGTACATATGTTTTTTCTCCCGTGTAACTTGTAGATAATCCCATTTCGTTTTCCAAAAGTTAATCTCGTACCGTTTTATTTCTGCAACAGTTTTGCAAATTTCTCACCATTCTCTTGATAATGTTTTATCTACTTTTATTTGCTCAATAGATGTTTCTTCATGCTTAGGTCGAGTTTCAGGACGGTAATCTCTGCTTTTTTTTTACCTCTTTTGTTTTTAGGCAGGCTTTGTCCCGACCGTAATCTTGACAACACATCGCGGAATACGTTTTTGCTTCCAGGTATATGCTATATTTGGACGTCATACGACAGTATTTCGTGAATATAAGGTGTTATTTGTGAGCTTGTAAGCTTGCAACTCTTCATGAAGGAATGACTGATGTGGGCTGTATCTATTATTATTATTATTATTATTATTATTATTATTATTATTATTGCTCTGCTATACACATATATAATTTGAATTGTTGTATCACATAATAAATCACGGCAATCTCCTGTTGCGTGACGCTGGCTGTACTTCTAATGCGGGACATAATGTGTATCACCTTGCTCATCCCTTTGCGAAAGTATTCCACCGTAGCCGACACTCGAAGCATCGTAATAGATTTCAAAAGGGAAATCGATCCTTGGTCGTTCTAATAGTATCGATTGTGCGATTAATCTTTTATTTGTTCATATGCGATCTTCTCGCTCTCTCCCCAGGTACATTTTATAACTTTCTTCAATAATGTCCTTAAACATGCCAGATTAATTTCCCAGAAATCTTGTCTGGTACTGTACCATTCCAAGAAAGTTCCTTAATTGCTTGAGGTCCTCTGGAGCGGGAAATTTATTTATCAAGTTCACTCTTCAGGGTCCAGCGACATACCTCTCTCCCAAATAATATATCCAACAAAGTTTACTTCCGTCGCAAAAAACTGCCATTTCTCTAGGTTTATTGTCATTCCGCACTCATTCAAGCGCGAAAGTACGAAATCTATGTGGCGTATGTGATCCTCGGTATCGGTAACATGCAACAAAAAATCTTCCACATATTGAGTCACAAACTCCTTAGTGGCATTTGCAAAATTGTTATGCATTGCCCTCAAAATGTCGATCCACTGGTAGTCATACCAAACGCGCACCTGATGAATTCGAATACTATCCCCGGTGGATGAAAGAAACATATTTTCTCAAGTGCTTTTTAGCGGAATTTATAGATACGAGTTTCTCAGATCTATCGACGAAAACAATTTCTTTCACCCTATTTTCCTTAGCACCTGGTCGGTGCTGTCTGTGCGAAAATTATCTGGCGCTGTGAACTTATTTAGTCTGCGCGCGTCATTTGTGATACGTACCGACCTCTTTCTTATTCACTATACACAGGGGTTGGAATACGTTGACTTTAACACCTGGATTATCCTGTCCTCCAACATCTTGCGTATTTCCTGGTCAACAGCTTCTGTAAATCAATAGGAATATTTCGACATTTATGCCTCTGCGGCTCCATTTCCCAGATATCAAACTCATATTCGTACACATTACGGCACCCTAATCTCTTGAAAACTACACGACAACTTTTAACAAAAACATTATACAGCAGCTCCTTCTTTCATAGTTTAGCATATGTGCGTCATTCACCTTACCTCTTATCTTAATCATCAGGGTAGTGGCATTAACCCGGTTTATCTGTAGGCCATTTCCATCTACCCGCGCTAAAGTTCGCAATTCCTACCCTATTGTTAAACTATAATACTTAAGGACATTATAATATCCGTCCTCCCCGGTGTCACATTCAATGCTTTTATTATTATGTGCATTAGAATCCTCCCCTGAAAATTATAATCTCCTACTCTAAAATTTGCTATTTCACCCTGTTCGTTTACTTTTACATATTCTACAAGGAAAGCAGCATTCTCTTCTAATTCTCTTTCTCCCAGTGTTAACCTTTATTCTTGATTTGTTTCTACCTGCACGAAAGGTTCGGCTACCTCTCGGCCAGCTGTATTCAACACTAATTGCTCCAGTCGATAATTTATTCTCGCCCTCATTTCTGTCAGAAAATTACTGCCTAATAATATTTTGAATACCAAATGTATCAGAAACATGTGTTCAATTTCCTCATTGCCTATATTTAAAGTTAGCATCACCTGCTGCCTTATTTGATCGTCCAATCGCCAATAACCATACCACGTTTTTAACTGGTAGCGTTTTCTTCGCCAGTTAAACATTCCCGAGCTAATTACTGACATGGAAGCATCACTATCAATAGTTGAGAAATACATTTCTGCATCTGTGATTGATCTCACTCTAGGCGCGTCGACTATTCCATATCGTGCGATAACTTCTGACTTGCTTTGCCTGCCTAATCGCAATTCTTGTTCTTGCTCACCCTCGCTGCCTAATCCGATCATTTTAACCTACTCATTTTTCTTGCCCCCTTTTCTTCCTACTGCTTTACTTGAATGCGTTGTCCCCGTGGCCATACTTGGAGGCGTAGTGCGGCCTAATGCGAATTTTCCAACGTACTTCACCTGATTATCTTGGGTTCGGTTACTGTTGATTTGGCCTCTCCTCCTCATGAGTACTCGCGTTGGGTGACTGACTTCTCCATCAGGGTGAATTTCGCACTGCGCTTGTATTACTATGCCCGTTATGTCTCGGTGGCCCGTTTGTATAATGTCTTCTGTTGTCATTTCCCCATTTATTTCTCCAGGATCGTTGTCCTCCCTTAGCATTTTCGAATTCCATGTAATGGATCTGTGGATTCTGTCTCTTTTACGGATTTCGGTAATTTCTCTCATAGTTTCCCTCTGATGGTCCATTTCTCCCATAATTTAATCTACTATTTACTCCCGGGGCATTTTATCGATACCTCTCGCGGGTTTAGCAAGTGTTGCGTCTGCGGTGGACCTTCGGGCTTGGCCCTTCCCGTCTGAAAGTTGATTCCTTTGGTTTCTCGGCCCATTGTTATCCAATTCATAGGCTGGCTATGGCATGCAGTAAGGAGTTCTAGGACTTCTCCCATCGTTCGCGGTTTAAGCAACGATGATGTGGTTCTTTATTTCGGTGGGGAAATTGTATGCCATTAAAGACATAAATTCATCTTCCTTCATCGGCAATTCCAATAGTTGGCTTTGTTGCGCAGGTTTTAGGAAATAGTCCGCAAACCCTTCCCCTGGTCTCGTTTGGTAACGTCCATTGTTGATTAGTATTCTCACGTTATATTGAGTGGACACATTCCAATATTTATTAAAAAATGTTTTCCTAAATTGCACGTACGTCACATGGTCCCCCAGTGTTAATCTGTACCAGCTAAGAGATCGGTCTGTTACTCCCCTTTTAACTATGACCATGCGATAAACCTCGGAATTTCCTTCAATGAATAGTAGGTTTCTAAATCTAGGATATATGGTTTGGCATATCGCGATCTCATTTAACAATTGCGTGTACTGTAGCTTGGGTATGCTCACAATCATGGCTTAAACTACAACTATCATCATTATTGTTATTTGGGAGAAGTGTCGAAATTGCACCCAACGGGAATAGATCTGCCGTTCCATTACCATCGGAAACTTCTGTGGAGATGGCAGGCGTAGCGCTCTGATTACTCGAATTTCTTTCCATTTTCAATGCAGCCTATAGCCTTTCACATTTCTGCCAAATCTCTACAGGTTTCGTGTTGATTTCCGACAATCTGCATGAGGGATTCTTTTAGTACTTCTATTTCTTTTGTTTCACTTAGATTCTGAATTTCAACCGCTTTCTTAATGACGGCAAACGCAGAAGTTACACCATTTTCTATTTCTTTCTGCTTTAATTCAGTCCTCGCGCAGTTATTTCGGAAATCATGACATACTCTATCATGCACACCCTCATTGTCACAATTTACATTTTCTACCTGCCTCTTTGCTTTCTCCATTTTACTACGTGCCTCTTGCACTGCTGCCCTAGATCCTGAAAATTTCTCACTCATATAGCTACACCCTGCTCTAATTTCATTTAACATTTCATTTTGTTTTCCTTTTTGAGCCCTAACCTCGCTCATGACCTTATTTTCTAACTCTTTCTGCTGTTGTGCTGGTATTTCAAGCCTTTGGTGCAATTTTTCTCCTTGGTTTTCTAATTTCTGATTTATTTTCCCTCTTTGCTTTTCCAGTTTCTGATCTAATGCCCGAAATTTTGATAACCTCCATCCCATCATTTTCTATTAGCTGCTCCGGTTTGCTCTTTATTTTACACTGGATTGCTACCTTTTGATTTCGCAATATCATCTATCCTTTATACGCTTTACATCAACTATTTTTACTCTAAAGTGTTGTATTTTATTTTCTTCTTCGTTCGTCAGCTGAGCTGTTGCATAATCTGTTTGACTTACTTTTCATTGCATGATGTTGCCTGCGTTACCTTTCCTCCAGTAGTCCTGCAGTTGCGTAGGTGATGACCTGGGTGAATTCCCTTCTCTCCTCCCGCGTCTCGAGCCGTTGGCTAGATTCTGGCTTGATGATGTCCTTGGCGTCGCGTTCTGGTGCACTTCTGTTGCTCGTGCAGTCGGCTTTTTTTATTCGAGCCCCAGTCGGTTTTTATTCGGGCCCCAAAGTATGGGCGCCAGTTTGAGAAGGTATGTGGCAAGGAGGTGATGTGTACCAATTTGGCGGCACGGGATTTGTAGGAATGCTCCCGGGTTCGATACTACCTCAGGTTCTTGTATGGATCTTGGATCTCGGTCAGGGTGCATAGCACGACTGTTTCGTCTTTCTGCTCGTTTATTTTCTGTCACCTTTTATATCTACTCCTAATGGAGCCTCGACGCACACACGTATTTCTTTGGACGCCACATCTACTGCTGTACTTCAAACTACCGCGCCTAACTGCCGACACTTTTCTATCAATTTGCTTTGAAGTGCAACCGCATTTGTTTTGAGAACGACCTCCAAGGGAATACCAAGAACTAGTGCTTTTCAAAACTGTCCTGTTTCTTTATTTGGAGTTTTTCTATCCCCCCAATTTCACTATCACGTGATTTCTATCGTATTTCCTATTGGTTGTCTACTTTAATTTTCCACATTAACTCATATGCCTGCGGCTATCAAAGTACTGACCTTCGTTTTTACGCACCTGTTTTTCAGGCGATCTAACGGTACATGAATCAAAGCGTCTTCTGCCCTTACTCGGCTACAATGGGGAAAAGCCTATTCCGTTTCCTGCCTGGTGCTTTCACTGCTAATCCATATTCATATTTAGAAGTAATATTTAATTCCCAGTTTTATTTAATCATATTATTACTACTATTACTAATATTCACTTTCATATTATTATGGCTATCATGTTATATTCCTTGCTGCGCAGAACACACTGTCTCAGTGTGTGTGTGTGTGTGTGTGTGTGTGTGTGTGTGTGTGTGTGTTTATGGATCAGAAAAGTAGTCAGAAGTATATTTTGGGCTGAGAAGTGGTGGTCTGCAGGAATTTTCTTGTCCAGAGGCTGCGTTTACAACCGCGGTAGACACGGTCAGTAACAAATTCGAGTCTGCTGGGTGAGAGTTCAACCACTACTGATTATACCTATTTTATTTCACCACGTACCGAACATAAGATCATCTAAGAAAAGATACGAGGAATATTTTAATTTTAAAGTACATGATTACTTCCTTTAAATCAAAATGGTTTTTAATTTGAAATTCAACAAATTAGCATTATATCTTTATATCTTGATAATTACTGTCGTTCATTTTGGTAAGCAATTTAAAAAGTGCACAAAAATAATGTACAAGCGGAATACATTAATATATTCGCACGCCACAGTTAACGATCTGCAGTAAATGTTCACAAAAACAGACAGAATACACTCGATCTTCCTTCTAGGTGAACAAACGAAATTAAGGTATTTACTGTTTAAAGTACAAGTTACAGCTCACAAGACGCTAAAATACAGAGGGAAGACGCTCAAACCCTCAAAGATAAACTGTTCAGTTAATGCCCACTCAACACTTACAGCTGCACATTCTGGGTTTTTAACAATCCACATTCACCGAGAGCAAATGAGGATTGATGCCCTGTTGATACACGCTTCATGTAATTATGTATACCAGCATGATAAGAGTTGCATATAATCTACAATTTTTCGAATACCGGTTTTTCTTATTAAAGTCTACAGGGGACAGGCCATTTGGCAATAAGACATAAGAAATAAATTTATTTTAATTTGCTTATGTGCTGTCGCGAGCATGCATCAGCATTTTAATACAAAATAGTTTTATAATACGAAGAGGCCAAATATCATTGTGCTTTGAAACAGATATTGGTAAAGGTGATCCTTTACAAAAGGAGTGTAGTGTGTCTTCTAAAACATTCATATATGATATATGAATACAAACTTATTTATTCACGATTTTGCCAAAAGAACACTTAGCTAAGTTTAACACATTTAGTGTTAATTAGAAAACTGAGCAAAATGTGTGTGTGTGTGTGTGTGCGTGCGCGCGCGCTCTCTCTGCTGAGAGCATAATTATATCTTTGTGTTTTAGCTCACAGTTTGAAAACGAAGGGGTATTTACAATGCGCCCTTCTTTTCATTCTCCCTCTCCTTGTAACAGTCACCTGGAGCGTTTTGGGACGCGTAATGATGTCAAGTAGTCCATTATGCAAATTCTATGTTTTGGACACTAAATCTGATCCTTATAACTTGATGAAATATTAGTCCATTTTACGGTAATCTGTAGAGTTTTCTCAATGCCCACAAGATATTTTGAAACACAGGAATTAGAGTATTTTCTAAATTCCAATAATCACTTGTTCTCGACATATATTATATAAAAGCATTTGATGATTTATTCAACAATGTGAGATAATTTCAAGAATAAACCCAATGAATATTTGAAAACGCTGTTTTGGGATCTGATTCCAAGAACATGTGTCAACATGTATGTGTATCGAAGTCCTAAGTAGTGATTCAAAATATTTAGAACATTTTCTGAAATTCTATGATTGCTACTCCTGGATATAGTTTAAACTGCATCTTACATTATGTTTAATAATGTAAAAAATAAATTCAAGAACCAAATTATGATTATATATTTTCAAAGGCTATTCTCATGTGTAAGTCTAGAAATATGAGTCACTGTGTATTATCGGGTTGTATGCTACTATACTGAAGCCATAAGTTTAAGTAGTATTAATAAATATAATGGTGATTCTGACGGGTATTCAGTGATCGAATTTTTCATCAAAATGCCGCTCATCACCTTTGGGTTTAAATTGTACTGCTTAATTCACCAGGTATAATCCACCATTTGTGTACGAACAAACTTAAGTATATTGCGGATATTTTCTACTTACTTCGGAAAACTGTTTCCTCAGAAATTTGTCTGTAAACACTTAATGCAGAGCATTAACATTACGAATGCCGCAAAGTTGTCTATGACAAAACTAAAAGTGTTTTTGGTGAACACTTTTCACTGAAGCAGATCTGATTTCATATTATGATTATCATCTTTGAGTGAACCTCGAAATGCAACATTTATGCAAGCAATTGCCATTGACTCGGCGTATATTAACAGAATATTCAGCTTCAACTCTCAATTATTCTGGTTACAATCATTTTTGGAGTGCTCAAGTATATATTCACAAACTTCACGGATTTTGGAGATGCACAGGGACATCGTTTTCAACACTTTATAGCCAAAGCTAAGCTTAGTTCATTCATATTGCTTCTTATTTTGCACATTAATCCGGGGAAAGGCCGAGTCATTCTTCCACTATATTGAATGTGGAAGATTAACTGAGAGAGGTCAAAGGAAATGCGAGTTTTAACCATCACGTATAATAAACTCAATATTATTACTTGGCTCTTAAGAACTTGTAAACTACATGCTTGCATTAACAACACTAATTATGTTTTGTGTACGCAGGAGGCAGCAATGGGTATGACCACTATGCACCTCCCACAGTTTATGATCACCACTTGCAGCATGGAAATGAACACATGTACCATATGGAGGAGAACAGGTAAGCCCATGAGTTCTACAGGTTCAATAAATATACTTTAGAAGTTAGAATGTGAACACGTACAATGTGTAATGGCTCATAAACAGGGAACAATCCAGCTATTACGTTGTAGGCATTTGAATAAAATGCGCCTTCCTATTGTATCTTCGGTCAGATTCTGTTGAAATATTGATTTGAGAGTGACCAACCACCACTAGGTTGCAAATATTTATAAAACACGTGTTCCTCCTCCAGCCATGCTTAGGGCTTATAAAATTTTTTAGAGGGTAACCATCACCCATTAATTTGCAAGTGTTTACACATTGTGAGTTTCTCCTCCATTCTATGCCAGATTCTACTGAAATACAACATTCTGCTCACTAAGTTGCAGGATAACACAATGCGTGTTCATTTTTTAGTCACATCCAGATTCTGAAGAAACTTGATTTGTAAGGTAATTGTCTATCCATTAAGCTTCAGCCGTTTACGCAGTTCATGTACTCCTCCAGAGTAGTAATAGTCCCGGATGAGCCAATTGTTTTAACGATAATCCTGCCGCTAGGGGCGCTAGTGTCGCTAGTGTCGCTGCGTGCGACGGCGGCGGCGGTAAGTTTGAAAAGCGCCCTGAGCGTTAGGATTATCGTTAAATCGGTTGGCTCATCCGGGACGAGTTGAAAGAATTGAGGAAGTGACGTGGAGTGTTTTGATTGGTTCGTTAATTTGGGGTGGGAGATGGAGGAAGGAAGATGGAGGAGTATGGAGTTCGCGTGATGGAGAGGAGCTGGGTAGCGAGGTGTTGTCTGTGCGGAGGTCGGTACTGAAAGAGGGCTAAAGATGGGGAGCGAGGGATAAAAAGTGTAACAGAAAGTGACGTGTGAAGTTGTGATTGGTGGGAATAAGAAGTGATTTTATTGGTGGAAAGGAGCAAATGAGAGTTGTTGATTGGTAAGAATAAGAGGGATTATGATTGGTGGAAAGAAAAAGGTGTGGGAGTGGGGTATGTTGGAGGTGATGGGAAAGGTGAGTTTTGCTAGCAGCAAGATTTGCAAAAGCCTGTCTTGAACTGATCAGCAATTTTTGAACGTCGGATGGTAGTTTTCTTGAGTGGATAGAGAGATGGGGGCGATATGAGATGCGGTGGCGAAAATGGGAACTAGACAAGGTTGTTGAGACAAGAGGTTTAAGGACGAGGAAATTTGGAGGTTAGTGGTGAACACGGCGGTCGCAAGAGGTGGGGGTAAGGAGACGCAGTGGTGAGAATGGGAACTAAAAGAAGATGGGGGTAGCAAGAGTTTTAGAAGAGTAGATTTTGAGGTTAAAATAGTGGGAACTAAAAATGGCGGAGGGTCTGCGACAAGGAGATGCGGTGAGAACTAAACAAGATGGCGGTCGCAAGAGGAGGGTAAGGAGATTTGAGGTTACAGTACGAAAACACGAAAGGATATATTCCTACGCCAAGCAGGTCCGAAAAATAATTATGCGTGTGGTACTTACCTGTTACCGGTGTGGATGCGTCACCAAAAGCGCGGCACGCGAGGCGGAAAAATAAAAGCAAACTGTTTTTGAAAATGCTTAACCAGCTTTAAGATCAACCAACATCACTACGCACTGATATACCTAGGTTTTTAAAGCGGTACAGACACCCTTTGCAGAGGCGTAATTTAACTATACCAAAAACCTGGTACTGGACCATCGTGATGGTCGCTAGCGTACGTAGGAGCAGGGTTCTCATAGCCGGTCGAAAGCGGTCAAAAACGTGTACGACGTAGGTGTTGACAGTAGCTGCTGTCGAGTCAACGGTCGAGGTGTGAATAAACAAGATCTGTTCTCGCCGGCAATTTGGTTCGGAGATGTGAGCAGCGGCGAGGTGTTGTCTGTGCGGAGGTCGGGACTGAAAGAGGGAAAAGATGGGGAGCGAGGGATAAAAAGTGTAACAGAAAGTGACGTGTGAAGTTGTGATTGGTGGGAATAAGAAGTGATTTTATTGGTGGAAAGGAGCAAATGAAAGTTGTTGATTGGTAAGAATAAGAGAGGTTATGATTGGTGGAAAGAAAAAGGAGTGGGGTATGTTGGAGGTGATGGGAAAGGTAAGTTTTGCTAGCAACAAGATTTGCAAAAGCCTGTCGTGAACTGATCAGCAATTTTTTGAACGTTGGATGGTAGTTTTCTTGAGTGGATAGAGAGATGGGGCGATATGAGATGCGGTGGCGAAAATGGGAACTAAACAAGGTGGTTGAGACAAGAGGTTTAAGGACGAGGAAATTTGGAGGTTAGTGGTGAACATGGCGGTCGCAAGAGGTGGGGGTAAGGAGACGCGGTGGTGAGAATGGGAACTAAAAGAAGATGGCGGTAGCAAGAGGTTAGAAGAGTAGATTTTGAGGTTAAAATAGCGGGAACTAAAAATGGCGGAGGGTCTGCGACAAGGAGATGCGGTGAGAACTAAACAAGATGGCGGACGCAAGAGGTGGGTAAGGAGGTTTGAGGTTACAGTACCAAAACACGAAAGGATATATTCCTACGCCAAGCAGGTCCGAAAAATAATTATGCGTGTGTTACTTACCTGTTACCGGTGTGGATGCGTCACCAAAAGCGCGGCACGCGAGACGGAAAAATAAAAGCAAACTGTTTTTGAAAATGCTTAACCAGCTTTAAGATCAACCAACATCACTACGCACTGATATACCTAGGTTTTTAAAGCGGTACAGACACCCTTTGCAGAGGCGTAATTTAACTATACCAAAAACCTGGTACTGGACCATCGTGATGGTCGCTAGCGTACGTAGGAGCAGGGTTCTCATAGCCGGTCGAAAGCGGTCAAAAACGTGTACGACGTAGGTGTTGGCAGTAGCTGCTGCCGAGGCAACCGTCGAGGTGCGAATGAACGAGATCTGTTCTTGCAGGCAATCTGGTTGAGAGATGAGAGGCGCGGTGGTAAAAATGTGAACTAAATAAGATGGCGGAGGCACGAAGTTGAGGTTAAGGAGCGGCGAGGTGTTGACTGTGCGGCGGTTGGGGTCTGAAAGAGGGGGAAAGATGGCGAACGAGGGATAAAAAGTATAACAGAAAGTGACGTGTGAAGTTGTCATTGGTGGGAATAAGAAGTGATGTTATTGGTGGAAAGGAACAAATGAAAGTTGCTGATTGGCGAGAATAAGAGAGCTTATGATTGGTGGAAAGAAAAAAAGGTGTGGGAGTGGGGTATGTTGGAGGTGATGGAAAAGGCAAGTTTTGCTACCAACAACATTTGCAAAAGCCTATCCAGAACTCATCAGCAATTTTAAATAACTAGTGTTTCGGGGGTTTTCTCTGGTTGGTAGACGAATGCAAGCTGTTTCTACCATACTTATATTATTCGTCTTTTTCCTTTTTTTTTTTTAAAATGACTAGTTTTTTTTTTTTTTTTTGGGGGAGTTTTCTGCGGATGGTAAACAAATGCAAGCTCTTTCTGCTTTTTCATAGGTTTTCCCTGGTTGGTAGGCGTTTTCTGTACTGGTTGACGAAGGCGTTTCTAATTTTGGAGGTTTTCTCAGGTTTTTAGCGGTTGTCCCTGCCCGGTAGGCAAATGATGAAGTTTTACCTTGTCGGCGCACGGATACTAGGCACGTACTGGCGCGCACACACACACACACACACACACAGAGAGACAGACAGACACACAGACAGGCACACACACACGGACATGTTTCCAAAAATGCTTTTCTTTTTTTTTTTTTTTTTGATTCAGGAGGTCTGAAAACGTGTATTTCCGGTGAAATCTCGGTATCGAATTTTTGGGCGGAATGCAATACTTCCCCTACTTACTATACGTAGTGGAGAAAGTAAAGAAGTATTGAAAAATTTAAGGAAATAACAAGCAATATCTCAAAAGTGTACTATCTTGTTTTCAAGGGTTTTCCAGATCGGTAAGCGTTAGAATACTCTTAGAGCTTTTTTCAGGTTTTTTAGCGGTTGTCCCTGGCCGGTAGGCAAATGATAAAGTTTTTCTATAACGTCGTCGTTTTGGCTTGTGGCGCACGGTTCCTAGGCACGTACTCGCGCGCGCGCACACACACACACACACACACACACACACTAAAATAGTAGCGTATAAAAAAAACTGATTTGTTACACTCACATGACTTTCTCTACTCTTGTACGATCTAATTGGTAGCTTTTAAGCGATAGTCAAATATTTTAACGCTGGTTGCTATGTGGCGAATTCCATTCTGTTTGCATGTTCAGGACATAAAAAAAATGAATAAACGAATTTGAGAAAAAGTATAAGTATTGGAAAATTTAAGGAAATAACAAGCAATATCTCGAAAACGGTTCACTCAACAAAAGAAACGTATATGACATAAGTTGTGTATTTTAACGCGATCTACATTTTTTGTGTAGTAAAATTTTGTCTATCTCTTATGGTTTACCAGTTATGCAAAAAAGTCGTTCACAATGAAGAATATTTTTGGAGACATTCCCAGAAAATTCGAGATATACATTTTATTTGACATGACAATATCTTAAACATATGATGTTTTAATCAAAATCGTTAGAGCCGTTTTTGAGAAAATTAAAATTTTCGAAAAATGTTCCATGTAAAGGGTAGTCTGGGGTGGGGGGATTTTCTTGAAAACCTTCGTGTCGCATCTCTGGAAGATACTGAACCTAAATACCAAGTTTGGTGTTTATCCGACTGTTCGTTTTTGAGTTATGCTGTTCACAGACACACAGACACACAGACACACAGACAGACACACACACGGACATGTTTCCAAAAATGCTTTTTTTTTTTTTGGATTCAGAGATTCTCAAAACATGTATTTCCAGTGAAATCTCGGTAACGAATTTTTGGGTGGAATGCAATACTTCCCCTACTTACTATACGTAGTAGAGAAAGTAAAAATGAATAACGCATTTGAGAAAAAGTATAAGTATTGGAAAATTTAAGGAAATAACAAGCAATATCTCGAAAATGGTTCACTCAACTAAAAAAAAATGTATATGACATAAATTGTGTATTTTAACGCGATCTACATTTTTTGTGTAGTAAAATTTTGGCTATCTCTTATGGTTTACCAGTTATGCATACTGAACCTAAATACCAAGTTTGGTGTTTATCCGACTGTTCGTTTTTGAGTTATGCTGTTCACAGACACACAGACGCACAGACAGACAGACACACAGACACACAGACACACAGACAGACACACACACGGACATGTTTCCAAAAATGCTTTTTTTTTCTGGATTCAGTGATTCTCAAAACATGTATTTCCAGTGAAATCTCGGTATCGAATTTTTGGGTGGAATGCAATACTTCCCTACTTACTATACGTAGTAGAGAAAGTAAAAATGAATAACGCATTTGAGAAAAAGTATAAGTATTGGAAAATTTAAAGGAAATAACAAGCAATATCTCGAAAAACGGTTCACTCAACAAAATAAATGTATATGGCATAAGTTGTGTATTTTAACGCGATCTACATTTTTTGTGTAGCAAACTTTTGTCTATCTCTTACGGTTTATCAGTTATGAAAAAGTCGTTCACAATGAAGAATTCTTTTGGAGACATTCCCAGAAAATTCGAGATATACATTTCATTTCTCTCGACATTATCTTAAATATATGATATTTTCATCAAAATCGTTAGAGCCATTTTTTAATACAAAGAGAACGGGATTTCACAAGTGAAACAGTACTGTGATAACGATACCACTGAAACAAAAAAAAAAAAATCTGATGTGTAACACTCACATGACTTTCTCAACTCTTGTACAAAGTATTTTTACAAACGCTTATTCCCCATCTAGTTCATGTTAATCGAGATAAACATTTGCAAAATCTATTTTATTGCTAATTTTCTTGTATAAAAAAAAATCTGATGTGTAACACTCACATGACGTTCTCTACTCTTGTACAAAGTATTTTTACAAACGCTTATGCTCCATCTAGTTCATGTTAATCGAGATAAACATTTGCAAACTCTATTTTATTGCTAATTTTCTTGTAGATGTAGGGGAAAATATATTTACAAGGGGAATATAGAAAAACAGTAGCCTTTAAGCACATACATATCTCTTAATAGCTGGTTGCTATGTGCAACACCATTCTTTTTGCCACAGATTAATACTGTTTGCATATCAAAGACAAAAAAAAAATGAATAACGAAGTCCCATTTGAGAAAATAAATATTGGAAAATTAACAAACAATATCTCGAAAACGGTTCACTCAACAACAAAAATGTATATTACATAAGATGTGTATTTTAACGCGATCTACATTTTTTGTGTAGTAAAATTTTGTCTATCTCTTACGGTTTTTCAGTTATGAAAAAGACGTTCACAATGAAGAATACTTTTGGAGACATTCCCAGAAAATTCGAGATATACATTTCATTTCTCACGACATTATATTAAACATACGATATTTTTCATCAAAATCGTTAGAGCCATTTTTTTTAATACAAAGAGAACGGGATTTCACAAGTGAAACAGTACTGTGATAACGATACCAACAAAACTAATTATTATTCACCCACTGAAACACATAAAAAAAATCTGATGTGTAACACTCACATGACTTTTCTCATCTCTTGTACAAAGTATTTTTACAAACGCTTATTCCCCATCTAGTTCATGTTAATCGAGATAAACATTTGCAAACTCTGTTTTATTGCTAATTTTGTTGTAGATGTAGGGAAAATATATTTACAAGGGGAATATAGAAAAACAGTAGCCTTTAAGCACATACATATCTCTTAATAGCTGGTTGCTATGTGCAGTACCATTCTTTTTGCCACAGATTAATACTCTTTGCATATCAAAGACAAAAAAAAATGAATAACGAATTCCCATTTGAGAAAATAACTATTGGAAAATTTAAGTAAATAACAAGCAATATCTCGAAAACGGTTCACTCAACAATAAAGATGTATATGACATAAGTTGTGTATTTTAACGCGATCTACATACTTTCGTACTCACCTATAAGATATAGAGGGTAGAGGTCGTACGAACGTAGCACTTTGAGAATTTATATTCAACAGTTGGTGTTACTCCTTAGAAAGGAAGTATCTGCTGATTTTTATTTAATTCTTTACATTTTACATAACACGTATGCACTGGCACAACACAAAAGCACTACACACATACTCAGTTTTAATATTTGCACTAATAACATCAGGAATAACTGAAGTCTGCAAACAGTCATTTCCCATGTGCAGCCTTACGTACAGAGAACGTGTGTGGCTGATCTATGTGTAAAAAGAGCCTGAGAGCGGATGTACGTCAGCGGTAAAATCTTTTAAATGCATTTTTATTGGCGATGGTAGAAATCGTGCAGTGGTGGATCGTGAAAATTCATATAAATGGATGTATCACCTCATAATAAGCCTCTATATACCAAGAATATTGAGTTTTTAAAAAGTCAGCAACTGTACCTGTGTTTCTATACGTGAACGTCAGATGGCAGCTTCGATACGTGTCCACGGAGACCTTAGTGCTAGGCAACTGTACCTCTGTTTCTATACGTGAACGGCAGATTGCAGCTTCGATACGTGTCCACGGAGACCTTAGTGCTAGGCAACTGTACCTCTGTTTCTATACGTGAACGGCAGATTGCAGCTTCGATACGTGTCCACGGAGACCTTAGTGCTAGGCAACTGCACCTCTGTTTCTATACGTGAACGGCAGATTGCAGCTTCGATACGTGTCCACGGAGACCTTAGCGCTAGGCAACTGCACCTCTGTTTCTATACGTGAACGGCAGATTGCAGCTTCGATACGTGTCCACGGAGACCTTAGTGCTAGGCAACTGTACCTCTGTTTCTATACGTGAACGGCAGATTGCAGCTTCGATACGTGTCCACGGAGACCTTAGTGCTAGGCAACTGTACCTCTGTTTCTATACGTGAACGGCAGATTGCAGCTTCGATACGTGTCCACGGAGACCTTAGTGCTAGGCAACTGCACCTCTGTTTCTATACGTGAACGGCAGATTGCAGCTTCGATACGTATCCACGGAGACCTTAGTGCTAGGCAACTGCACCTCTGTTTCTATACGTGAACGGCAGATTGCAGCTTCAATACGTGTCCACGGAGACCTTAGTGCTAGCAACTGTACCTCTGTTTCTATACGTGAACGGGAGATTGCAGCTTCGATACGTGTCCACGGAGACCTTAGTGCTAGGCAACTGCACCTCTGTTTCTATACGTGAACGTCAGATTGCAGCTTCGATACGTGTCCACGGAGACCTTAGTGCTAGGCAACTGCACCTCTGTTTCTATACGTGAACGGCAGATTGCAGCTTCGATACGTATCCACGGGGACCTTAGTGCTAGGGAACTGCACCTCTGTTTCTATACGTGAACGGCAGATTGCAGCTTCAATACGTGTCCACGGAGACCTTAGTGCTAGGCAGCTGTACCTCTGTTTGTATACGTGAACGGCAGATTGCAGCTTCGATACGTGTCCACGGAGATCTTAGTGCTAGGCAGCTATACCTGTTTCTATACGTCAACGGCAGATTGCAGCTTCGATACGTGTTCACGGAGACCTTAGTGCTAGGCAACTGTACCTGTGTTTCTATACGTGTCCACGGAGACCTTAGTGCTAGACAACTGTACCTCTGTTTCTATACGTGAACGGCAGATTGCAGCTTCAATACGTGTCCACGGAGACCTTAGTGCTAGTGCTAGGCAACTATACCTCTGTTTCTATACGTGAACGGCAGATTGCAGGTTCGATACGTGTCCACGGAGATCTTAGTGCTAGGCAACTATACCTGTTTCTATACGTGAACGGCAGATTGCAGCTTCGATACGTGTCCACGGAGACCTTAGTGCTAGGCAACTGTACCTGTGTTTCTATACGTGAACGTCAGATGGCAGCTTCGATACGTGTCCACGGAGACCTTAGTGTTAGGCAACTGTACCTCTGTTTCTATACGTGAACGGCAGATTGCAGCTTCGATACGTGTCCACGGAGACCTTTCGCTTCAGGTGACAAAATAACACTAGGCACTTGTGTGCCGTGGTGTAAGCCGCAATCACGGTATTGGTAGCGTGGATCTCCTTGGGGCTCTCCTCGGAGTTACCTCAACACCACGTACATGACCTGGTTCGTCACGGGTACGCAGGTCTGCACTACCACTTCCTCGGCGTTGAGCAGGCCCAGGAGGCGATCGTACCGGTACACCAGCTAGCACGTGGACATGTTATCGCGCTGTGGTGTTGCGTGTGCGAGGTATGGAAACTCAAGGACGCAAAACATGCACGACCGAGGGTTAAAAAGCAGAACAAGTAGTGACGTGGAGCGTTGTGATTGGTGTAAATAAGACGATCTCTGATAGGTGGACAAATTGAAATAACGTGATGTGATAGGCGAAAATAAAATCAAAGGTGATTGGATGAAAAATGACGAGAAGGAATTAGCGGTGAATTTGTGAACTAAGATGGCGAAGATTTTTTTTTTTAAAAAAAAAGGATAATATAAGTACGGCAACTGTAACGGTTTACGGCAAACGCGCGCCGCGCAATGCGTCACGCCGGGCATCTTGCTCAATATGATTTTTGTTTTATTGCCCGGGCGTGACGCATTGCGCGGCGCGCGTTTGCCGTAAACCGTTACAGTTGCCGTACTTATATTATCCTTTTTTTTAAAAAAAAAAATCTTCGCCATCTTAGTTCACAAATTCACCGCTAATTCCTTCTCGTCATTTTTCATCCAATCACCTTTGATTTTATTTTCGCCTATCACATCACGTTATTTCAATTTGTCCACCTATCAGAGATCGTCTTATTTACACCAATCACAACGCTCCACGTCACTACTTGTTCTGCTTTTTAACCCTCGGTCGTGCATGTTTTGCGTCCTTGAGTTTCCATACCTCGCACACGCAACACCACAGCGCGATAACATGTCCACGTGCTAGCTGGTGTACCGGTACGATCGCCTCCTGGGCCTGCTCAACGCCGAGGAAGTGGTAGTGCAGACCTGCGTACCCGTGACGAACCAGGTCATGTACGTGGTGTTGAGGTAACTCCGAGGAGAGCCCCAAGGAGATCCACGCTACCAATACCGTGATTGCGGCTTACACCACGGCACACTAGTGCCTAGTGTTATTTTGTCACCTGAAGCGAAAGGTCTCCGTGGACACGTATCGAAGCTGCAATCTGCCGTTCACGTATAGAAACAGAGGTACAGTTGCCTAACACTAAGGTCTCCGTGGACACGTATCGAAGCTGCCATCTGACGTTCACGTATAGAAACACAGGTACAGTTGCCTAGCACTAAGGTCTCCGTGGACACGTATCGAAGCTGCAATCTGCCGTTCACGTATAGAAACAGGTATAGTTGCCTAGCACTAAGATCTCCGTGGACACGTATCGAACCTGCAATCTGCCGTTCACGTATAGAAACAGAGGTATAGTTGCCTAGCACTAGCACTAAGGTCTCCGTGGACACGTATTGAAGCTGCAATCTGCCGTTCACGTATAGAAACAGAGGTACAGTTGTCTAGCACTAAGGTCTCCGTGGACACGTATAGAAACACAGGTACAGTTGCCTAGCACTAAGGTCTCCGTGAACACGTATCGAAGCTGCAATCTGCCGTTGACGTATAGAAACAGGTATAGCTGCCTAGCACTAAGATCTCCGTGGACACGTATCGAAGCTGCAATCTGCCGTTCACGTATACAAACAGAGGTACAGCTGCCTAGCACTAAGGTCTCCGTGGACACGTATTGAAGCTGCAATCTGCCGTTCACGTATAGAAACAGAGGTGCAGTTCCCTAGCACTAAGGTCCCCGTGGATACGTATCGAAGCTGCAATCTGCCGTTCACGTATAGAAACAGAGGTGCAGTTGCCTAGCACTAAGGTCTCCGTGGACACGTATCGAAGCTGCAATCTGACGTTCACGTATAGAAACAGAGGTGCAGTTGCCTAGCACTAAGGTCTCCGTGGACACGTATCGAAGCTGCAATCTCCCGTTCACGTATAGAAACAGAGGTACAGTTGCCTAGCACTAAGGTCTCCGTGGACACGTATTGAAGCTGCAATCTGCCGTTCACGTATAGAAACAGAGGTGCAGTTGCCTAGCACTAAGGTCTCCGTGGATACGTATCGAAGCTGCAATCTGCCGTTCACGTATAGAAACAGAGGTGCAGTTGCCTAGCACTAAGGTCTCCGTGGACACGTATCGAAGCTGCAATCTGCCGTTCACGTATAGAAACAGAGGTACAGTTGCCTAGCACTAAGGTCTCCGTGGACACGTATCGAAGCTGCAATCTGCCGTTCACGTATAGAAACAGAGGTACAGTTGCCTAGCACTAAGGTCTCCGTGGACACGTATCGAAGCTGCAATCTGCCGTTCACGTATAGAAACAGAGGTGCAGTTGCCTAGCGCTAAGGTCTCCGTGGACACGTATCGAAGCTGCAATCTGCCGTTCACGTATAGAAACAGAGGTGCAGTTGCCTAGCACTAAGGTCTCCGTGGACACGTATCGAAGCTGCAATCTGCCGTTCACGTATAGAAACAGAGGTACAGTTGCCTAGCACTAAGGTCTCCGTGGACACGTATCGAAGCTGCAATCTGCCGTTCACGTATAGAAACAGAGGTACATTTGCCTAGCACTAAGGTCTCCGTGGACACGTATCGAAGCTGCCATCTGACGTTCACGTATAGAAACACAGGTACAGTTGCTGACTTTTTAAAAACTCAATATTCTTGGTATATAGAGGCTTATTATGAGGTGATACATCCATTTATATGAATTTTCACGATCCACCACTGCACGATTTCTACCATCGCCAATAAAAATGCATTTAAAAGATTTTACCGCTGACGTACATCCGCTCTCAGGCTCTTTTTACACATAGATCAGCCACACACGTTCTCTGTACGTAAGGCTGCACATGGGAAATGACTGTTTGCAGACTTCAGTTATTCCTGATGTTATTAGTGCAAATATTAAAACTGAGTATGTGTGTAGTGCTTTTGTGTTGTGCCAGTGCATACGTGTTATGTAAAATGTAAAGAATTAAATAAAAATCAGCAGATACTTCCTTTCTAAGGAGTAACACCAACTGTTGAATATAAATTCTCAAAGTGCTACGTTCGTACGACCTCTACCCTCTATATCTTATAGGTGAGTACGAAAGTATGTAGATCGCGTTAAAATACACAACTTATGTCATATACATCTTTATTGTTGAGTGAACCGTTTTCGAGATATTGCTTGTTATTTACTTAAATTTTCCAATAGTTATTTTCTCAAATGGGAATTCGTTATTCATTTTTTTTTGTCTTTGATATGCAAAGAGTATTAATCTGTGGCAAAAAGAATGGTACTGCACATAGCAACCAGCTATTAAGAGATATGTATGTGCTTAAAGGCTACTGTTTTTCTATATTCCCCTTGTAAATATATTTTCCCTACATCTACAACAAAATTAGCAATAAAACAGAGTTTGCAAATGTTTATCTCGATTAACATGAACTAGATGGGGAATAAGCGTTTGTAAAAATACTTTGTACAAGAGATGAGAAAAGTCATGTGAGTGTTACACATCAGATTTTTTTTATGTGTTTCAGTGGGTGAATAATAATTAGTTTTGTTGGTATCGTTATCACAGTACTGTTTCACTTGTGAAATCCCGTTCTCTTTGTATTAAAAAAAATGGCTCTAACGATTTTGATGAAAAATATCGTATGTTTAATATAATGTCGTGAGAAATGAAATGTATATCTCGAATTTTCTGGGAATGTCTCCAAAAGTATTCTTCATTGTGAACGTCTTTTTCATAACTGAAAAACCGTAAGAGATAGACAAAATTTTACTACACAAAAAATGTAGATCGCGTTAAAATACACATCTTATGTAATATACATTTTTGTTGTTGAGTGAACCGTTTTCGAGATATTGTTTGTTAATTTTCCAATATTTATTTTCTCAAATGGGACTTCGTTATTCATTTTTTTTTGTCTTTGATATGCAAACAGTATTAATCTGTGGCAAAAAGAATGGTGTTGCACATAGCAACCAGCTATTAAGAGATATGTATGTGCTTAAAGGCTACTGTTTTTCTATATTCCCCTTGTAAATATATTTTCCCCTACATCTACAAGAAAATTAGCAATAAAATAGAGTTTGCAAATGTTTATCTCGATTAACATGAACTAGATGGAGCATAAGCGTTTGTAAAAATACTTTGTACAAGAGTAGAGAACGTCATGTGAGTGTTACACATCAGATTTTTTTTTTATACAAGAAAATTAGCAATAAAATAGATTTTGCAAATGTTTATCTCGATTAACATGAACTAGATGGGGAATAAGCGTTTGTAAAAATACTTTGTACAAGAGTTGAGAAAGTCATGTGAGTGTTACACATCAGATTTTTTTTTTTTTGTTTCAGTGGTATCGTTATCACAGTACTGTTTCACTTGTGAAATCCCGTTCTCTTTGTATTAAAAAATGGCTCTAACGATTTTGATGAAAATATCATATATTTAAGATAATGTCGAGAGAAATGAAATGTATATCTCGAATTTTCTGGGAATGTCTCCAAAAGAATTCTTCATTGTGAACGACTTTTTCATAACTGATAAACCGTAAGAGATAGACAAAAGTTTGCTACACAAAAAATGTAGATCGCGTTAAAATACACAACTTATGCCATATACATTTATTTTGTTGAGTGAACCGTTTTTCGAGATATTGCTTGTTATTTCCTTTAAATTTTCCAATACTTATACTTTTTCTCAAATGCGTTATTCATTTTTACTTTCTCTACTACGTATAGTAAGTAGGGAAGTATTGCATTCCACCCAAAAATTCGATACCGAGATTTCACTGGAAATACATGTTTTGAGAATCACTGAATCCAGAAAAAAAAAGCATTTTTGGAAACATGTCCGTGTGTGTGTCTGTCTGTGTGTCTGTGTGTCTGTGTGTCTGTCTGTCTGTGCGTCTGTGTGTCTGTGAACAGCATAACTCAAAAACGAACAGTCGGATAAACACCAAACTTGGTATTTAGGTTCAGTATGCATAACTGGTAAACCATAAGAGATAGCCAAAATTTTACTACACAAAAAATGTAGATCGCGTTAAAATACACAATTTATGTCATATACATTTTTTTTTAGTTGAGTGAACCATTTTCGAGATATTGCTTGTTATTTCCTTAAATTTTCCAATACTTATACTTTTTCTCAAATGCGTTATTCATTTTTACTTTCTCTACTACGTATAGTAAGTAGGGGAAGTATTGCATTCCACCCAAAAATTCGTTACCGAGATTTCACTGGAAATACATGTTTTGAGAATCTCTGAATCCAAAAAAAAAAAGCATTTTTGGAAACATGTCCGTGTGTGTGTCTGTCTGTGTGTCTGTGTGTCTGTGTGTCTGTGAACAGCATAACTCAAAAACGAACAGTCGGATAAACACCAAACTTGGTATTTAGGTTCAGTATCTTCCAGAGATGCGACACGAAGGTTTTCAAGAAAATCCCCCCACCCCAGACTACCCTTTACATGGAACATTTTTCGAAAATTTTAATTTTCTCAAAAACGGCTCTAACGATTTTGATTAAAACATCATATGTTTAAGATATTGTCATGTCAAATAAAATGTATATCTCGAATTTTCTGGGAATGTCTCCAAAAATATTCTTCATTGTGAACGACTTTTTTGCATAACTGGTAAACCATAAGAGATAGACAAAATTTTACTACACAAAAAATGTAGATCGCGTTAAAATACACAACTTATGTCATATACGTTTCTTTTGTTGAGTGAACCGTTTTCGAGATATTGCTTGTTATTTCCTTAAATTTTCCAATACTTATACTTTTTCTCAAATTCGTTTATTCATTTTTTTTATGTCCTGAACATGCAAACAGAATGGAATTCGCCACATAGCAACCAGCGTTAAAATATTTGACTATCGCTTAAAAGCTACCAATTAGATCGTACAAGAGTAGAGAAAGTCATGTGAGTGTAACAAATCAGTTTTTTTTATACGCTACTATTTTAGTGTGTGTGTGTGTGTGTGTGTGTGTGTGTGCGCGCGCGCGCGAGTACGTGCCTAGGAACCGTGCGCCACAAGCCAAAACGACGACGTTATAGAAAAACTTTATCATTTGCCTACCGGCCAGGGACAACCGCTAAAAAACCTGAAAAAAGCTCTAAGAGTATTCTAACGCTTACCGATCTGGAAAACCCTTGAAAACAAGATAGTACACTTTTGAGATATTGCTTGTTATTTCCTTAAATTTTTCAATACTTCTTTACTTTCTCCACTACGTATAGTAAGTAGGGGAAGTATTGCATTCCGCCCAAAAATTCGATACCGAGATTTCACCGGAAATACACGTTTTGAGACCTCCTGAATCAAAAAAAAAAAAAAACCATTTTTGGAAACATGTCCGTGTGTGTGTGCCTGTCTGTGTGTCTGTCTGTCTCTCTGTGTGTGTGTGTGTGTGTGCGCGCCAGTACGTGCCTAGTATCCGTGCGCCGACAAGGTAAAACTTCATCATTTGCCTACCGGGCAGGGACAACCGCTAAAAACCTGAGAAAACCTCCAAAATTAGAAACGCCTTCGTCAACCAGTACAGAAAACGCCTACCAACCAGGGAAAACCTATGAAAAAGCAGAAAGAGCTTGCATTTGTTTACCATCCGCAGAAAACTCCCAAAAAAAAAAAAAAACTAGTCATTTTAAAAAAAAAAAGGAAAAAGACGAATAATATAAGTATGGTAGAAACAGCTTGCATTCGTCTACCAACCAGAGAAAACCCCCGAAACACTAGTTATTTAAAATTGCTGATGAGTTCTGGATAGGCTTTTGCAAATGTTGTTGGTAGCAAAACTTGCCTTTTCCATCACCTCCAACATACCCCACTCCCACACCTTTTTTTCTTTCCACCAATCATAAGCTCTCTAATTCTCGCCAATCAGCAACTTTCATTTGTTCCTTTCCACCAATAACATCACTTCTTATTCCCACCAATGACAACTTCACACGTCACTTTCTGTTATACTTTTTATCCCTCGTTCGCCATCTTTCCCCCTCTTTCAGACCCCAACCGCCGCACAGTCAACACCTCGCCGCTCCTTAACCTCAACTTCGTGCCTCCGCCATCTTATTTAGTTCACATTTTTACCACCGCGCCTCTCATCTCTCAACCAGATTGCCTGCAAGAACAGATCTCGTTCATTCGCACCTCAACGGTTGCCTCGGCAGCAGCTACTGCCAACACCTACGTCGTACACGTTTTTGACCGCTTTCGACCGGCTATGAGAACCCTGCTCCTACGTACGCTAGCGACCATCACGATGGTCCAGTACCAGGTTTTTGGTATAGTTAAATTACGCCTCTGCAAAGGGTGTCTGTACCGCTTTAAAAACCTAGGTATATCAGTGCGTAGTGATGTTGGTTGATCTTAAAGCTGGTTAAGCATTTTCAAAAACAGTTTGCTTTTATTTTTCCGTCTCGCGTGCCGCGCTTTTGGTGACGCATCCACACCGGTAACAGGTAAGTAACACACGCATAATTATTTTTCGGACCTGCTTGGCGTAGGAATATATCCTTTCGTGTTTTGGTACTGTAACCTCAAACCTCCTTACCCACCTCTTGCGTCCGCCATCTTGTTTAGTTCTCACCGCATCTCCTTGTCGCAGACCCTCCGCCATTTTTAGTTCCCGCTATTTTAACCTCAAAATCTACTCTTCTAACCTCTTGCTACCGCCATCTTCTTTTAGTTCCCATTCTCACCACCGCGTCTCCTTACCCCCACCTCTTGCGACCGCCATGTTCACCACTAACCTCCAAATTTCCTCGTCCTTAAACCTCTTGTCTCAACCACCTTGTTTAGTTCCCATTTTCGCCACCGCATCTCATATCGCCCCATCTCTCTATCCACTCAAGAAAACTACCATCCAACGTTCAAAAAATTGCTGATCAGTTCACGTCAGGCTTTTGCAAATCTTGTTGCTAGCAAAACTTACCTTTCCCATCACCTCCAACATACCCCACTCCTTTTTCTTTCCACCAATCATAACCTCTCTTATTCTTACCAATCAACAACTTTCATTTGCTCCTTTCCACCAATAAAATCACTTCTTATTCCCACCAATCACAACTTCACACGTCACTTTCTGTTACACTATTTATCCCTCGCTCCCCATCTTTTCCCTCTTTCAGTCCCGACCTCCGCACAGACAACACCTCGCCGCTGCTCACATCTCCGAACCAAATTGCCGGCGAGAACAGATCTTGTTTATTCACACCTCGACCGTTGACTCGACAGCAGCTACTGTCAACACCTACGTCGTACACGTTTTTGACCGCTTTCGACCGGCTATGAGAACCCTGCTCCTACGTACGCTAGCGACCATCACGATGGTCCAGTACCAGGTTTTTGGTATAGTTAAATTACGCCTCTGCAAAGGGTGTCTGTACCGCTTTAAAAACCTAGGTATATCAGTGCGTAGTGATGTTGGTTGATCTTAAAGCTGGTTAAGCATTTTCAAAAACAGTTTGCTTTTATTTTTCCGCCTCGCGTGCCGCGCTTTTGGTGACGCATCCACACCGGTAACAGGTAAGTACCACACGCGTAATTATTTTTCGGACCTGCTTGGCGTAGGAATATATCCTTTCGTGTTTTCGTACTGTAACCTCAAATCTCCTTACCCTCCTCTTGCGACCGCCATCTTGTTTAGTTCTCACCGCATCTCCTTGTCGCAGACCCTCCGCCATTTTTAGTTCCCACTATTTTAACCTCAAAATCTACTCTTCTAAAACTCTTGCTACCCCCATCTTCTTTTAGTTCCCATTCTCACCACTGCGTCTCCTTACCCCCACCTCTTGCGACCGCCGTGTTCACCACTAACCTCCAAATTTCCTCGTCCTTAAACCTCTTGTCTCAACAACCTTGTCTAGTTCCCATTTTCGCCACCGCATCTCATATCGCCCCCATCTCTCTATCCACTCAAGAAAACTACCATCCGACGTTCAAAAATTGCTGATCAGTTCAAGACAGGCTTTTGCAAATCTTGCTGCTAGCAAAACTCACCTTTCCCATCACCTCCAACATACCCCACTCCCACACCTTTTTCTTTCCACCAATCATAATCCCTCTTATTCTTACCAATCAACAACTCTCATTTGCTCCTTTCCACCAATAAAATCACTTCTTATTCCCACCAATCACAACTTCACACGTCACTTTCCTTTACACTTTTTATCCCTCGCTCCCCATCTTTTCCCCCATTTCAGTACCGACCTCCGCACAGACAACACCTCGCCACCCAGCTCCTCTCCATCACGCGACCTCCATACTCCTCCATCTCCCTTCCTCCATCTCCCACCCCAAATTAACGAACCAATCAAAACACTCCACGTCACTTCCTCAATTCTTTCAACTCGTCCCGGATGAGCCAACCGATTTAACGATAATCCTAACGCTCAGGGCGCTTTTCAAACTTACCGCCGCCGCCGTCGCACGCAGCGACACTAGCGACACTAGCGCCCCTAGCGGCAGGATTATCGTTAAAACAATTGGCTCATCCGGGACTATTACTACTCTCCAGTCACAGCCAGGTTCTGTTGAAGCACTGATTTGGAAGGTAACCATCACTAGGGTTGCAACAATTATTTACCATACAGCCGGGATAAAGGTACAAGCTTAAATTATTATGAGTTAGGGGCGGCCTCTTAATTGGTAGTACGTTTGTGCTGCAGCCATAATCCTGGCTTTCCCTTCAATGTAAATAAATATGCTATTTATACATTTTGGATTCATTCCGACCTGATCGTGTGTAGTGGACTTCAATATGCGCTATATTTGGAGGTGGCAAATAGTGCATTCCTGGCTGCAACCCACACGGCTAGGTATAGGACATGACGAACCAAGGGAGCGCAGAGGTGTGTATTGGAGAAGTGCGGGGCTTAAGGCTCTCTGTTGTTGCTTAACCTAATAGGCAGAGAGCAAGGAATAGGATGTTCGCTTTGACTTTCATCACATAAACAGTGTCATTCGTTGGTTTTATATTAACTGTTTGCTTCACTTCCGGTCATCCATATACTGAACATTAGTACTAGTACGTTGCTGTATTGCATATGGTCGTGGTGTGAAATTATTGGAGAATCACAGTGACTTTAATGAAAAGCATGTAAACGTTACTTTACGCAGAAACAATTATTTACGTTCAGTCTCTTTTAGCACCACCGTTTTCAACACTAAACTTGCAAGGAAAAGGAAATTAAGCGTCTTGGTATACCTAAACCAAATCTAAAATACATTCATAGGATGTTTTAACAGGAATTTTAATAGCAATGTATATGAGAATATGACTGGATGTGTATTTGTGATGATAAAAACACCCTATTTTGCTTTCCTTGAGTTTTCTTTGGTGGTGAACATGCACTGAAGATATAGGGTTTAAGAATTGGGTGAATGGTTTGTAGCATCTTTGTGACTTCCCCAAAAACATGGCTTATAATGGCAGAGTTACAGATAAATTCACAATGACAGGATGATCACATTTGGAAGTATCTATTATTCTTAATAATAGCATTTATAAAACAAATTTGACGATAGTATGTATTGCTTTAACAAACTGAAATTTCAGCTTTGTGAACCACGAAAGTTCACAGTCACCAGCCGCCCCTATTATGAGTTGTACTTTATGAATTAGGTAGCGTGTCAATATAATGCACGTAGAATTTTTAGAGACTACTTGAGAAGTTGAGAACTTGATGTGCAGTTCAGATTTATAGGGAATGTTTATGCATTAGTAGCATATATACAGGCATTCTGGGTCACTTTTTGCGCTTACATGGGAAAAGATAGGGAAAACGAGGGTAGATGCGACGGTTCATGGAGGAAAATGCGTTTATATGGGGAAGATAGGGAAAACGTGGGCCGATAATAGGCTAGACAGATGCTGTAGGAGGGGGAATATGGACTTATATAGAGAAGAGTTAGGGAATACGAAGAGAGGTACTAGACTAGACAGGGCTTGAAGGGTAGAATATGCCTTTTATATGGGAGAGCTAGCAAACCGAGGAGAGGTTTTAGGCTAAGAGGGTTTGAATGGTAGAATATACGTTTATATAGGAGAGATAGGGAATACGAGGACCGATGCTAGGCTAGACAGGGGCTCAAGTAGGGGAAATGCGCCTTATATGAGAGAGGTAGGGAATACGAGGAGAAATGCTAGACTAGACAGAGATTGAGGTGTGGAGTATGCGCTTTTATGGTAAAGATACGGAAAACGTGGACAGATAGTATGCTAGACAGATGCTGAAGGAGGGGAATATAGGCTTATACGGGAGAGATAGGGAATACGAGGAGAGATGCTAGATTAGACAGGGCTTGAAGGGTATAACATGGCTTTTATATGGGAGAGCTATCAAATCGAGGAGCAGTAATAGGCTAGGAAGGTTTGAATAGTAGAGTATGCGTTTATATGAAGAGACGAGGAAAACGAGGGTAGATGCTAGGTTGAGAGAGACTTCAAGGAGGAAAATACGTTTATATGGGGGAGATACGGAAAACGAGGTGAGATCCGAGGTAGAATAAGTGCTGAAGGAGGGGGAACGCCCTTTATATGATAGAGGTAAGGAATACGAGGAGAGGTAGTAGGTTAGACAGAGGTCGAGGAGTATGGTATTCGTTTATGCGTGGAAGATATGGAAAACGGAGAGAGATCCTATGCCAGGAGAGAGATGCAGGAGAGTAGTTGAGTAACGCGGCTTTGGGCACATCTATGTACTTGAATTTCAAGCCGTGGTATTAAAAGACGGAGTTAGTACCCGCGTATACGAGTAACGTGTGGGATTACGTGACGTTTGGATTCTGAGGGAGAGAATTCTGAAGTCCGTCCCTCCTCTGCGCTGCTCCCTGGAGCAGGTTATTTCCCCTCGTGAAGTTATTGATACACTTTATTGTTATGTTGTGGAGTTAAATGAATAATAAAGATAATTAAAAGCCAAAAAATGTGAAATTTCGATCTGTGTGTGTGCGCGCGTGCGCGCTCATGTCCCCCCAGTTGTTTGCTAAATCGGAATGTATGCCTTTGAAAAAAAATTGCAAGAAGAACCCCGTTCAGAGGCAATGAAGTGTATATATATATATACACTTATATATATGAGAAAAAAGACATATAGTCTAAATAATATTCGAGTTATGTGTACGGTTACATCGGTTTGCTAAAAAAACTAATGTATGGCTCTGAAATGCATCAAGACGCGCTCACGTCCCCCCAGTTGTTTGCTAAACCGGAATGTATGCCTTTGAAAAAAAAATTGCAAGAAGAACCCCGTTCAGAGGCAATGAAGTGTATATATATATATATATATATATATATATATATATATATATATATATGAGAAAAAAGACATATGATCTAAATAATATTCGAGTTATGTGTACGGTTACATCGGTTTGCTAAAAAAAACTAATGTATGGCTCTGAAATGCATCAAGAACCGCGTTCAGAGGCACTAATAACTTTCAAGATCCCACAGCTAAAAACTTGGAATCTTTCATCAAGAAGGCAATGGACTATAAAATAAGAAAAGCATGTGAGGCTAATATAATATTCGAGTTAGGTGTATGTAATGCATGTTAGGCTGCATGAGTATGTTACAGAAGACTGTGTATGTGAGCAAGGACCCACGTGGGTAACGGTATAAACTAGAGTGCAAGAACGAGCATGTTCAATCCCCACCACCGCCCTATCCATTAAATGTGAAACGAGAATGGATCGGCGTTCACAGTCGACTGTGAGCCAGCACGATGAGTAGTGAAAATATCAGAATCGCGAGCGATAGTGACAATTGTTGCTGGGTGAACCTCGAGGAGTACGAGCAAATGAAGCAGCACTGTCTCGATAAGCATGAGGAAATATGTGATGGCGATACGCATACCATCATCTGTAAGGAACCATCACAGCATCAACAAATGTCGTCATTCTTCCGTTGTGGAGAGTGCTGCGACGTGTATCTCAAAGCAAAAGGGTAAGTAAGTAAAGAACATGTGATAGAATAGATGTAGTAGGGGGAGAAAAGAGATAGCTAGCAAAAACCTGTGCTTTTGTTTTTACAGAACGCCCGAAGGAGAAGATGTGCCACCGCATCGCGACGTGGATCGGTCGGTGTCGACATCCGAGCCCGTGGAGGAGAAAGAAGAAGAAAGGTAAGCAGAATCATTGTGAATAAAAAGAAAGTGTTTTTATTAATGACTCGCGTGTTAAAACAGAGATCTTGTGTATATGTCTGCAGGTCCGAAAAAAAGCCTGACAAGAAGAGGAACAAGGCAAAGGTCGTAAACAAAAAGATGTTGGAAGCCTCTCGAGAGAGGCTCATCTTTGACCCCATTCCAGAAAAGTCAGAGGAAGATGAATCCAAATAGCGTGTTTATGCTCGACGACATCTCCATCAGCTCCAAGCATCGTGTGAATATAGGACTGCATTACGAACTCGCATCCCTCTTCATCAAAGCAGTTGACGAAACTTTTGTATACATAACAAAAGAGGACTGGCAGATAATAGTTCGAAATATAGCTGTGATTGAAACGTATGTGAAAGACGGTAAGCTTCTTCGTTTATCGTAGAGTGAGAATATAATCTATACATATAACATAACAGTGCATATGAATAAAGTTAATGAAATAGCATTTGTGAATACGTGTCTAAACGAAAATGTCATAAACCTGGACATTGTTGCAATAGCAGGACTGAAGAGACTAATTCCATACATTGAAATATATATATTTCAATTGCATGACGTTCATAAATCAATGTGTTCATACGATGTTAGAGGTAGGAGTGTCAGAAAAAAGTTAAAGGAGATGTATGCTAAAATCAATAAAAAAAATATAAAAATTTCATTCTTTATTGATATAAACAAAATACATTTTCACTTCTTATATGATAGATTGAACAACATGAGTTAGGGGTTTATAAGTGAACAATTTATCATGAATAATCAAACAAAACAAAGATGTTTGTGCAGGAAAATTCGCCGATGCTTGAACTTCCAATCTGATGTTAACGGCTCCAGTCACGGTCTCCTCCGGTTGATGAGAACAGTCTATGACGAATAGTGCATATTTCAGAAAATCGCCTCTCTTCAAAAGAGGGTAATTTTCTTTGCCGTAGTAAGGGTATTGAAATTTAGAATACTGATCATACAGAGATGCAAACTTTGAATTTGCAAAATCCAAATTCATGTCATGATACGGATAACATTTGCTGTTGAGATAAAGCTTCAGATTGGTGATATTGCAGTGATCAAAGATAGAGCTATCTTTAGCAAGGTAGTTCAGTCTGTCGGTCTGTGCACCCACTATGACAAAACGCGGTTTCTCAAGCTTCGATGTCGTTGCAACGTTCCACGTGAACGCTTTAGTCTGCGGTACTGCAGGTTGAGTGTGAAGGTCCAGGGTTCGAAAAGCAACGTGCAGTGGGCGATCTGACTGGACGAGTTTAAGTTTCTCCACCCTCTCGGCATCGGAGAGTCTAAGTACGGGCATCCTCCATTCGATGCGGTTTAGTTTAATGATAGTCACATCGTTGCCCATCACACAATTATTAGAATTTTTAGATCTAATGAGAACGAGTTCAAACTTGCTATTAAGTATCAGCTCCTTGTGATCGTCTGCGAAACACAGAAGCATCGAAAGAGGAACGATAGCGTTGAATACACCATTCGATGCGTTCATGAGGTCTAGAGCTTCTCCAAGATACGTCCAGCCCGCGTTCTGCAGGCGATTGGAGTCCAAAGTGTTGAGAGCTGCATAGTTGCGCATATTCGTAGAAATTCCGGGATTTCTCGTTCTATCTATAGTAGTACCATTCATATCTAAGCGAACTTCATCGAACAGAAATGCCATGGCATTGTTGGTCAGTGTTGCAGATGAAGCTTCGCCAGTAGGTTTTGTCACAGATCCTTCTATGTAGAGGTAACTTCTGCTAGGAAGCGTGTACAAATCCTCGGCTTGGCATGGTATTCTAATTTCATCATTCACATCTAGAGCAGACGTATTGTAAGGTAGGAAGACATGTTCCTCCTCTTTACTAATCTTATCGTCAAACGTCGGAACTCCGGTCACATCTAAAACATCCATTACAGAACCTTGAATCCCAGACGCTCGAGGAACTCTTGGTTGGATGGTGTTAGCAGTTTGTGTTTCGAAGACTGAGTAGGTATCAATCTCGAGAGAAGCTTTTTATTATAGTAATGTCTTTTAAAATTTATTCCCATTCCGTTTATGTTTAGTCTCACTGTTATAGTTTCGTTTCTGAAGTCGAGCGTATCCCCGTTCTGGTCTACCACACGAATGCTGAGATGATCAATGAGATTCGTGTCGATGTTGGGTAGATATATAGGACTGGGCGGTTCCTGCGAGATGTGGTAGCCCGGAGGAACCGACGGGAAGAACTCGTAGAGAGAATGCCCGCTTTTACCGTTGATGAAGGATCCAGTGGCAAGACTGCACTCGACGCGTATGATGCTGACCTTAAAGATGTTCACCAGTTCGTCAGACTCGGTCAGTACACCCGGCTCCACCGTGCGCTTGCCGGTGAAACCGAGAAGAGAGCCCACCGATCTCTCTCGAGCGAAATCGATAACGTAGGGGCACTGAACCTCAGCCTTCATGGTGTTATTATTGGGACGGAGAAAAAAGTCATCGCCGGCTTTGAGTCTATCCTTAAGGAAGGTGTTTGTATCTTCTATTTCATAAGTTCCAGGTGGAATTTCGACGGTTTCAAGTTTTCCATCCCGCACGTAATGGAAAAGGTTATTGCTAGGATCAACATTTGGTATCAAGTAAAATGTCTCGAAATTTAGTAGAGCAATCTCGTAAACTCCATCTGGATCCAGATGGAGTGGCGGATTCAAATGGGTAGAGAAACTAGAATCAGATCCGCTCACAGTGATAGTGTAACTCATTTTGACCATTCGAACATCCTGTCGAAAGTGTTTTATAACAGAAACTGCAAGTACAGATGACCACAAATGACAGAATCGAAATTCTGATACCTGTGTCTGTTATACATGATCTTAACACCGTCGAGATAGGAGTCTATTTCTCTTGAAGGTTTCAGATTGCCGAAACTGTCAAAATAAAAGGCTAAATTTCCATCCTTACGTACAGCAACCCAATGGGTACCGGGATTCTGCGAGTTGTCCAAATTGACGACGATCCTCTCTGCACGTCTAGGTCTTAGGGGCAGTTTATCTAGCATGTATACTCCTCTAAAATTAGGAATGCGTAGACGTTCAGCATAAGTTTCAATCTCCGCACCGCTTAAGGCTTTTTCCGGTATAAGTACAGACCTCGCCCCGAGTTTTTGGACGTAGATACAAGCCCCTTCCTTTCCTGCGTCATCCACCTCTCTTCTTAAGACCTCTGCCCTTGCCCGTGGCTAATGCTTCCATGTGCTGATTGTGACGAACCAGCTCGTTCAGTTGCTTCTCCGCAGCACGTTTCTTATTCACCGAGGTAGCGATCTGTGCGGCTTCCCCTGCCAAGCTACCTGCAGCACCCAATGCTGCCAAAAGCGGTAGCAAAGGTAAGATTTCACCTCTAGCGAGTGGCGGTAGTATTTTCTTCCGACGTTAGCGCAATCCCGCACCCATGGCCAGTTTTCCCTTCATGATTGCGGTCACAAGTCTAGCGGCAAGCTTCTCGCCCAAAGTAGCGTCGGCAGACTGCACCCGATTCCAGGCTTTTTCCACAAGAACCTTATCAGCCAAATGCCTCGGAACAGTATCCTGATGTGTGGCGTAGGCGATATCGTGTTCTCGACACGCAGCGTCCAATTCGTGTATAGGAGGATCCCCTCGCTGAAATCGCTTATGTAGCTTAGTTCCGGGACCGCAGTACCTGTAGCCTGGCAAATAAGCCTCAAACGGTAGAGAATTAATCAAAGAATTAAGTACTCCGGAACCCTTCCTAATGCGTCCAGAGCTCATGATACACTATGAAAATAAAAAGCGAAAGATATAGCTTATAAACTTAGTCGCACGATGGAAGTAGTGAAGCAAAACTGCTCGTTACCCATACAAGTTTTAGACTTCGACAATGACATTCGCGAGGGAAGGCACGGCTCTCTCTTCCGAGCAACGTCAGAGCGCTCATTCTGGGTAGCTCGAATGCGGGAAAGACGAATATGTTACTCAACCTGCTAATCCACCAGAACGGGCTAAGTTTCGAGAATCTTTACATTTACTCGAAATCACTGCATCAACCGAAATATCAGTACCTGCTCAAAGTGCTGAAAACCATACCCGATATAGGAGTGTACACGTTCGAGGACTGTGAAAAAGTACTGGAAACCTCAGAAGCCACAGAAAATTCCATATTCGTATTCGATGACGTCATCAACGAGAAACAGGGTAAAATAGCTTCGTATAACAGCATGGGCAGACACCGCAACGTCGATGCTGTATATCTAGCACAATCTTATGCAAAGATACCCAAACATCTAATTAGAGGCATTGCAAATATGATCGTGCTATTCCGACAAGATAATCTCAACTTACAGCACATATACGACGATTATGTAAATACTGACATGTCTTTTATGGAATTCAGAGAGTTGTGTAAGCAAGTATGGGAGAGTAATGACAGATCGAACTCGAGACCCTTTGTTGTCATGGTACCTGAATTTCCGCTGAATGAAGGACGATACAGAAACGGTTTCGATGTATTTATCAGAGTGAATAAATAGATAGTATCGCTCATTACAGCTATCAGTATCGACAGATTCGGATCGCGCAGGATCATCCCATTCAGGGTTGTGCTTAACCGTTATATTATAAATCGAGATGACACGGGAAACTATCAATTCAAGAAAAAGCGATTATGCAACATTCAGGATCCTGAAGAAGAATATGATGCAACGACTAAACACTATGTGGATACGCTTACGACTATCGTCGAGCATCGAATGCAGACGTTCACCGAAAAGACTTCATATCAGCGTATGGGCGAATTTGAAGCTATGCTTAGGCAGCAGGTGCAAACATCGCTCGAAGGTCAACATCAGAGCCTAATAAAATACCTGAGTAAATATGCTTTCAAATGCGATGCAGATAATAATGTCATTCTGGATACGATAAGAATGAAGGTACTATTGCCTCCAGTTCAGGATCATGATGTTCCGAATAAAAAATATATTTTGGATTACATAAATGCACACACACCGCTTCCCGATTCGAACGGTAACGTTTCCTTTCGAAAGAAACGGATAAGGGAGATAGCCGATCCCGTGGACGATAACGATGCCGCAACTAAAAAATATGTTAGAAATTTAGTGTAAAGAAAAATGCCGAAACACAGACAGTTTTAAACCGAACTCTAGCTTCTATGCCTCAAGAAATTATTGCAGCAGTAGAAAAAAATCTGGATACCGTGGTAGCCTCAATTATGAATAGTATTGCTAATCTTAATTCTCGAGTGAATTTAATAAATACTATTTTAGGGAAAATGAGTGGACAGCTCATCATTACATTGCAAAGGAAACCGTACAGAGGTAACTCACAGAGATACATGCTAACTTCGGGACTCGAATACTACAGGTCCCCGGTTAGCGGAGAGGTGTTTGGCTGCAATATGATTTCAACATCGCATCCCAATACGAGAACGGATGCAATATTTGCAATAAACGATAAGCGAGTTGAAAGTTATCCTGCACCCATCATGATAGGCGATAAGTTGACCTTCACAGCTCCAGTTAATCGTGCTAAAGATGGACATATTCTAAGTATCGAATTAAAAATCTCCTATATATTGATGGCAGCAGCTTAAATCTGCATTCATTTTACGATGGATGTAGAAGGCACCAGACTCAAGCAGTCCATCGCTCGACACAGTAAAGCGATAAGGGAAAAGTTACGTTCCCTGAGGGGTCTCAGGTTCGAAACCCAACGTGTGATGTCCGAGGTTCTTCAGCCCGTCACCGTTCCTCTGAAGGATATACTAAAGAATCAAGCAAAAAGCAAAACCCCTCTCTCTCACCCCGAAGAAGAAGCCGATACCCTCGTGAATTATCTGAAGAAGGTTCGAACAGCTAGCGGCAGCGATCTGGACGTTACCTTTGGAGTACGGTATGAAGACGGGGATTATAAGATAGGAAATAAATTAATTACATTTGCAGATAACAGTGTTCAGATAGGAGATGAGACTTATGTGGCTAGCCCTGGGCTGTACGAACTATTATTCAAGCGAGTACCTCAGACCTCATCGTATACGGAAGACGATCTGGATATTTATTCTCAGATTTTGAGACAAACGCTAGTCCACAGACAGGGCTACAGCAGGAGCGGTCGTCTGAGTTCGAACAAGGGGTATAAATATAAGAATATCATACGCAGGCTTATCGACAGTACGACCGGTTCCGATCTCGAATGGAAGCAGCACGTTCCGGGTAGGAAGTTGGACTACGTATACTGATCCGATCCTAATAGTCTGATTAGCAGACTCAGATTGCTCATTGCATCGAGGGAGGCTGGCAATTTGAATCATACAACGGAAATTCAAGAGATCATCACAGAATTGAAAAACTCGAAAATAATAGCATGATTAGACAAAACATCGTTAGTGAATTACATTCCCCGGCCAGAAGGAAATTTCTACGTAGGAAAATAATTTGTAAAGGTCTTAATGACTTATTACAAATAGACCTTATTGAAATGATACCATACGCAAAACAAAACAGAAACTATAAGTACATTCTTATTGCTGTTAATTTTTACTAAAAAATGGCTTACGCACGTCCTGTAAAGACCATGACCGGAGTGAATGTTACAAAAGCAATGCGAGATATACTGGAGGATCTGGATACAACACCTAAGAATATTCAATCCGATAACGGCAAGGAATTTTACAATAATCATTTCAAGCAATTAATGACCAGGTATGGAATTAATCACTATAGTGCATTCAGTGTCATTAAGGCTGCTGCTGTCGAGTGTTTAATAAGAACGCTTAAAACTATGATGAATAAGGAATTTTTGACTAAAGGTTCATATAAATGGCTGGATCTCTTGCCAAGAATCATTAACATCTACAATAATACCTACCATTCGACGATTCAGATGAAGCCTCGCGACGTCAGGAACAACGATCTCCTCCTCACGGGGTATCGTCGTGATGTTATGAGGTACGAAAAGAGGAACGCCAGGAGGTTCAATGTTGAAGAAAATGTGAGGATCTCTAGACATAAGGGACTACTTGAGAAAGGTTACACACCTAATTGGAGCACTGAAATCTTTCGCATTGTCAGGGTAAGAAGCACAGTCCCACCCACCTATCATCTGGAAGATGGTGAGGGGAAGGTATTACAAGGTGGATTCTACGGTCATGAATTATTAAGAACTAGTTACCCTGACACACATCTCGTAGAAAAAGTACTACGTCGACGTGGGAATAGGTTACTCGTCAAGTGGCTAGGCTTTCCAAAAAGTGAATGGATAGAAAGGAATGCTGTAGTGTAGAAGATGCAAAAAAAACTAAGACATTTTTTTAACAACCTGTAAAAAAAATTAGGATTCAGGATGTGTGTTGTATGATTTTATTTTTTAAGAAATAAAGCAACAGAATCCAAAAGTAATTCAGTTTTATTTATTTTTAAAAAATAACGCTACTTATTCCCCATCACCCCAAAAAAGTATAAACATGTAAAAATGAGTACTTATTCAGGTGGACATGCGTTTGCATTTATAAAACAAGATTTGTGAACTTCAAAGTATAAAAAAGAAATCTCTCTAAAAATGAGTACTTATTGAGGAGGACATGTGAACTCGAAAAACGTATGGTTTGTATATCATACATCATAAAAAAACTTTAAGTATAAGAAATGCACAACAATATCTCAGATTAAGCAGAATTACATTAAATGGGGAGGACATTTGATTGCATTCATAAACAACACTTGTGAACTCAAAAAAAGTATGGTTTACATAACATATACCATAAACTTTAGAGAAAATATAAACATGTAAAAATGAGTACTTATTCAGGTGAACATGTGTTTTCATTTATAAAACAAGATTTGTGAAGTTCACAGTATACAAAATTCAATTACAAAGAAATCTCTCTCTCTAAAATGAGTACTGGACATGAGAACTCGAAACAAAGTATGGTTTACATATCATACACCAGAAGCTTTTAAGTATAACAATCCCTCTCTCATTAAGCAGAATTACATGAAATGGCATACTTTCAATAAGGTAAAAAACACATAGTCTCTCTCTCGCTCTCATTAAGCAGAATTACATTACAATGTCAGCTGTGCTCAGGGTAGCAGGATCTCTTGAAATAGAAAAATGTCCCCGGACCATAGTTTTATGCGAGTTTTCAATCATATAACGTTTGGAATCAAGCCCTCTTAATGCAATTTTGTTCATTTCTACTGTGTAAACGTTATGCTTACGACTTTGGAAAGTTGTTTGTCTGGCATAATGTGCTACATTCATGTCATTGAGACAAGATAGGTAATCATCAAAAGTTATTGAACGCATTGCAGCCTTTGAAACGCCTTTTGACTTCTTAACGATCTGACCGTCAAAACGGTATGAGTACAGCTTAGATCTTAGCCAAGCGTATTCTGTCATTATTTTACCCGATTATTCGTCTTTAAATAAGCCCATTATTTTCCTGGTTACCAGAAGTATGGAATATACGTTATCGGGTGGGTAATTGGTTGTATCAAAATGCTGAATGTTGGTTTTGATAAAATCATAAACATCTGTACTAGTTTCAAACAAAAATGAATCGGTACGCATGTAATTTAAAGACAAATCATTTAGGTTCTTTTTCAGAATGTTATAATAAAAGTGGTACATCACATATTTAGAAATGTCAAGTATTGCCTGTCCTATATATATGGGCTTACACATGTGAATTTCTTCCTTTGTCAGTTCGATACCCACAAGGTTCTCGTCAAATATAATGTAACGCAAAAACGTTTAACGCGATATCAGCTTTTTCGCTTTTTTCCAACTGGTAACGAGGCGAAAATAGTTATACTTAGGTACATTTTCCATAAATTTTCCATAAACACAATTATTCATTTTTTTTCATAGATTCTGACCGAATTTAGATTTCTCCTCAGCACGTTTTGCAGCGTTCAAGTCAATGTATGATTTTAACCAGAAGGATTGTTTGTAAGCCACTGCTCTATGTACGTATTTCAACTTCATTCCTAATTCTACACATTGCTGTAGATTACGGTAATGCAAGACATACTTAGACTTATCAGATAGTGTTGCAAGGAGCTTATTGCATTTATCCTTTGGGGGTATTTCGCTCTTTGGACACAGTGGAAGATCGTTGTGTTCGTCGTGAATGGCTTTAGGATATTCGAGATCGACTTCGAGCACATAACCCGTTTCCGAATCTGGCGGTACGGTTAAGAATTCTATTGCGTTAATTTCATCTCTATTTAACCATCTGAGTTCGCCACACGGTGTTGCATGCCTTGCCATTACATACCCGTATAAGTTTGTACAATCGAAACGTGCTAAGTATTTAGCTGGTAGAGATTCGTTGTATTCATTCATTTACTTGTATTGGCTTTGGAGTATCGCTGCGACACCGTGCAAAGCCCGCCACTGATTCCTGATTCGAAAAACTCTAGCATTTATTTGTCGGGGATTAGCGATAATTTTGTTTTAGTCGTCTTTAACATCGCCTGATAGGCCAACCCGGGAGCAGTGTAGAAGTGGCACGGATCTAGTTTATATAAATTTAGACATAAGTTTCTGAAAGTTTCAAAAATGTCAGTCAGTAACAATGTGTCAGTCTTAAGATATAGATCGCTGTATTCGCCTAAGTTTCTGATATTTAACTCTCGCCATACTGTTTGAGCATGCAAGTAATCTTCCGTTGTTATATCATCAAATTATGATATATCTGGTAATGCGGTCCCCTTCAATTTCTTTACGCAATCCAGATATGTGTATGGAAATACACCTTTGCGTCTCATTAGCTGCCGATGTGCAGGCTTTTCGTATGCTCTGTTTGTATTTTTAAAGTCCTCGGGGTTTAGCATATCAGCTAAATGGCGCAATTTATCATCGAGGAATCTATAACTATCAAGAAATCTGAAATATATACTTTTTCCATTGGACGTATATCTCTTACTGAATGATAGATAGTTTTCAGATGTTTGTGAAATACATGATATGGGTTCTCGATCGTAAGCGAGATGTTTCACGAGAAAATGTGAATCGTAGTTTGACAGAGAATGAAAAAAATTGGTATGTAATTTGGTAACTTTCTATTCAGATTACACGAATTGTGGGCCGGTCCTATGAATCTACCGGTCAAAGGGCAATGGTCTAATATTTTATCAGATTTATCTTCAACAGATGACAGAAATCAGTATTTCTGAATTTTATTTTATCTGCATCAGTCATATTTAACTCTTTGTTTTTCGAGTAAATATCGATTACATCGTCTGCAATTACAGTTAATTCGCTGAAAAAATCTTGAATCGCATTAGGACCTCTAAAGATTTTGAATTTCGATAAGGAATCGTCATAATTGCATACAAGGTTTAAAGCTATTGATACTGCTTCGTGTCTTTGTAGCGATCTCGTCCAACTGCTATCAGCGGAGGGCTGACATGAATGCACTTTTTAAGTATTGATTCGATATCTACATATATGACAAATGGTACCGGAGAGCACTTCGAGTATGAATTGAATCGAATGGTGTCGTTTACCCCTATTTCAGGCATACTAACAACTTGCGATTTCATGCATCTCCTTTTATGTTTAGCTAGGTTGCTTTCATTCGAGAAGTATTTCATGCATGCCTCCCATATACTCATCCTACACTTTCCTTTAGTTAATTGTGAGGACAACAGGCAAGACAGGTCATTTATTAAGCAATATTGTGATCTAGCTTCATCGGTAATTCTTAAAAGGTTCACATGATGCTCTTTACGTTCTGAGGTTTGATATAATCGAATAATTGAAAATTCGTCTATACCATATACCGTGATAGATATATTGTCATTTTGATTTTCAAATTTTTGTATGTCATCTAAAGATACTGGAAACTTTATTCCTGCGAAATTAAATTCTTTAAACATATTGTACTTGGAGTACGAACTCACTCTATAGCTGTTACGATTTACTGGAAATTTGGATGCCAGTAGGCAATATCCGAAACATTTGTTATCAGTATTCCTAATATTGGTCACTGCTCTCTTGTATTTTATGAAATCAGGCACTTTTATGTTACAACCTGCATTTAACGGATCGCAGTGACAGAAATTTAGAATTAACGAACATATATGGTATAGTGATTTCGAACTGCTTTTCGATTCGAATGTATCAATGTTGAGTAATATGGGATGTTTAAGTTTATTCTTATACCACTCGCTAATGTTTGTACCTTGTAAGATAGCATCCATTTTACTATTGAAATTAAATGCCTCGATCTTTTCATTTTCGGGTGTTTGGATGACATATTTGCATACTAATGTAGCACATAACTTTATTCCTGACAAATGACGAGCAAGATTGCTCCGAATTTCACTGCTAACGAGCGGTTGACATTCATCTAGAAATGCTTCAAGATCTATCATCCCCACCGAGTTTTCTATTTGACTCGTATAGATCCGATTTTTAAATGCCGATTCAATAGTCATGCATGCAAGATCCTTCTGCCTCTGTTCACTCACCGATTCTGTTCTTGGTTTCTTTGGTGGAGACGCGCTATCATCTTTCGAGGTGCTCGGCGTCGTCCTCTTGTTCGGGGCTCTGGTCTTATTTGAGATCACGTGCACGTGTTCCTCTGAAATTGAAATAAATGAGGTGTCATCAGTAATACATATTTGATATCTTTTAAGCTGAAAAAATGTTTAGGTAAAGTTTTTTAAAAAAAACTGAAATCGAATTTTCTTTTTTCGTGATATTAATTTATTACTTTTTTGAAGCATGCATGAAAGCTGAATAATCTATAACAAATAGTTCATTTTTATTTACAGTAATGTTTGATGTCATATATATCAAAATATCTTTAAGCTGAAATAAATGTTGATTTTATTTCAAGTAAAGTTTTTTAAAAAACTGAAATCGAATTTTCTTTTTTCGTGATATTAATTTGTTACTGTTTAGAAGCATGCATGAAAGCTGAAAAAATATATAGTTCACTTTATTAAGGCTGAAAACAAAATTGTCATTTTATTTCAAAGTAAAGTTTAAAACCTGAAATCTAATTTTCTTTAAAGCTGAAAAGAAAAATATCCCTTTTTAAGCATGCATGAAAACTGAAATACACTTATATAACAAAAATGCTTCATTATTAATGTTTGATGCTACTGACATTAAAGTTATATATTAAAAAGATGAAATAGAATTTTACTTATAGCTGAAAAAGGAATATTATCAAGTTATATTTTTTGTTGAATGTTTAAGCTGTAAAAACTTATTATCTTATCCGATTATTTTATTATTTTTCAAAAAGTAATGTTTTGTTTTAACACATACATGCGAACAATAAGAAAAACAATAACTCACCTTTTCTTGTCATGGAGTCTAATTTTCTGTGGATTTCTTGTTTTACTGCAGTGTCTGAAAAAATGATAAAACAAAAGTGCTGTGAATAAAACTACAAAGCTTTATATATTGCAGAAAGAATGTTCCATTTTAACACTTTAGAAAGCCGTTTTTAGATAGAACCACATGTAAACGTTTTTTTCTGCTAGCTACACTCACTTTTTTCAGATGCATCTCCTCCGCTTGAGGGTTCTCCTGCATGTTTGAACTCGTCTGAAAATTATACAATTCATTATTGCAACGATCTGAGAAGTGAAAATAGTATGTAATAAATAACATATATATGTTCATTTTATCGACTGGCTATAATCTGAAATTTCGAGATATTCATTTTTTACACGTACAAAGACAAGATTTTATCCATGCAGTATAGTTATGTCAAATTAATCTTAAAAGGTCAATAAGTTAGAACTATTCCATGCAAAAAATCACATTAACATTTTTTTTCTCTTTTCCGAGATGCATTATTTTTTTCTGAACTGAGCTAACACATGCAAAGAACTGTTTTAATATACCTTTTTTTGTAAAAAAATAATTTTGTGACGTCGATACCCGCTAGCTAGCGTCTCTTGTCCCATATACACAAGGTGATAGCCTCCTTCATTTATAGCAGTTTTCTGTTCTGTAGTCATACTCTTAAATCGCTCGGGAAGAAAGATCTGATACTGATCTAATATTACTACGACGCGTTCCCCATATCTTGTGCAAAGCGTCTTCACCTTGTTTATTTTGAACGGCACGTTTATTTCCAGATCTGCAAGTTTCTTTGTTGGTACTATTGGAGCGCCTTCTCCAATTTCACTGAGCTGGCTTATGATTTGATCTGAAACATACAGACGCGTTTCAACAGGATTATATTATTTAGGTCACGAAAAAACACGGAAATAAAAGACACATTGAATCGATTGTTTAGGTCACTGAAGTATATGTAAAAAGACACACATCGAAATTGTAACAAATAATAATTTTTTTCACTTACCATCCATGTTCTTTCCTGGGTTGTAACGTGCGGTGCGCACTTCTGCTGCAAATGGTCTTTTTAGTACTCCCTTACACATTTTATATGTCCCTGACGTTGTTAACCCCCCTCCTCCCACAAACACTTGTTCTATGCTACAGTCACATGTCCAACGGAATAAGTACTAATTTCTTAAGAAATGTATCCTACGTCTTTATAAGTTCATGATACAATACGTCTTTTCTCCCTTCTCCTTCACGTATGCGCACTCAGTTATCTGACCATTGGCTAAGATTCGTTCATGAAAAAAATTACCTTGTCCACCTGGTCCCTGTACTTACGATAATTATAGCATTGTTAGGATCCATGTTGCTTCTTCCTTTTTGCTACAAACAATTTCTTACGCTACTTTCAGAGTTTTTCCTTAATGTATCATTAGGTTCAATTTATAAATTCTGACGTACCGAAGGAAGTCCTGGTTTCTCTCTATGCCTTGGTATTACAGAGACGAGAACACATTGCCTTTTCACAAGCTTAAAAGATATTGCGTTTGCATGTCTCAGCATTGGTTTTATCTGTGAGCTCGATATGCCGAGGAATCATTCATATGGTTTTTTTAAAGCATTTAATTATAGTAATTTATAGTTCATTGCCGTCTTGACCCTTCTGTTACTGATCCAGCGTGAACGGGATCTCCTCTAGGAATCACTCGCATGGATTTCTTATTTTATAGTTCATTGCCTTCTTGATGACAGATTCCAAGTTTTTAGCTGCGGGGGGACTGTATAACGTACGTTTGTTATGACTACGTAACGGTACATCTGACTCGAATATTATTAGCCCCCTTAATTTTTTTCTTATTTATAGTTCATTGCCTTCTTACTGAACGGGATCTCTTCTTCTTTGATGCAGTTTTTTCAGAGTCATACATTAGTTTTAGCAAAACAAAACCTTGGATATGACGAGATAACCGTACACATAACTCGATTATTATTAGATCACATGTCCTTATATAGTTCACTGCCTCCGAACGCGGTTCTTGATGCATTTCAGAGCCATACATTAGTTTTTTTTAGCAAACGGATGTAACCGTACACATAACTCGAATATTATTTAGACCATATGTCTTTTTTTCTCATATGTATACACTTCATTGCCTTTGAACGGGGTTCTTCTTGCAATTTTTTTTTCGAAGGCATACATTCCGGTTTAGCAAACAACTGGGGGGACGTGAGCGCGCCTTGATGCATTTCGGAGCCATACATTAGTTTTTTTATCACACCGATGTAACCGTACACATAACTCGAATATTATTTAGACCATATGTTTTTTTCTCATATATACACTTCATTGCCTCTGAACGGGGTTCTTCTTGCAATTTTTTTTCAAAGTCATACATTCCGGTTTAGCAAACAACTGGGGGGACGTAAGCGCGCACGCGCGCATACACACAGATCGAAAGTTCACATTTTTTGGCTTTTAATTATTTTTATTATTCATTTAACTCCACAACATAACAATAAAATGTATCAATAACTTCACGAGGGGAAATAACGTGCTCCAGGGAGCACCGCAGAGGAGGGACGGACTTCAGAATTCTCTCCCTTAGAATCCAAACGCCACGTAATCCCACCCGTTACTCGTATACGCGGGTACTAACTCCGTCTTTTAATACCACGGCTTGAAACTCAAGTACATAGATGTGCCCAAAGCCGCGTTACTCAACTACTCAGGAGGTCAATGCGCTTTATATGAGAGAGGTAGGGAATGCGAGGAGAGATGCTAATCTAGACAGAGGTTGAGGAATAGAGTATGCGTTTATATGGGAAAATATAATAAAACTAGAAGAGATGTTAGGGAGGTTAGTGTTGATGTATGTGTAATGTTCATCCATGCAAAACATCATTTAGACTCTTTGACGTCCAGACATAAACGCTATCAAAGGCTATATTGCGTTCTAACCTCCCGGTATCATGATCCTAAAGGTCTGGACGCAGGCCGTCGATCGAACTACTCCACTGTCACTGTATTTGATTGATACGGTATAAAGAGTAATTTGGATAGTGTCCAATATATGTAGGATAAACCGGTTAGTATCACAAGTGTAAATGGTAATTCAGAGGAGTGATTCATACCAGAGCTATTTAAGGTAATTTCGCATGAATCGGATAGTATGTCAGGTATTTAAGTCATTTTAACAGGCAATTCAGATAGCGTCGCTGGTATTAATGGTAATATAGAGAGTAATTAGATTATAAACATTTCCTATCCAATGCTACAACACTTTTATATACTTTTTCTAAATCTTACAAACTATTTATATGTTAAACAGTAAGGGTGCGAGACGGAGAATGATAAATTGTATATCGGCTTACAGTGAAGGTATATAAAAGTATTCTAAACTATCCCCACACCGAACGCCCTAACCTATCACTGTCTTGCATGCTCTCGATCATCTTCTCATTGTCTATTCAATCCTATCATCGTCTAATCTAACCAACGTAACAAGACGTAACGACACGTAACTACGTAACAAGACGTAACGTAACCAACAAACGCAACCACGTGACAAGACCTAACACCACGTAACATAACTGCGTAACACAACGTAGCATAGGCATGCAACCACATGAAAAGATGTCACACTACGTGACATTAGCACGTAATCATGTGAAAAGACGTAGCCAACGTAACACCATGTAACATAAGCACGTAACATCACGTAACGTAACCACGTAATACCGCGTAACACCAAGAAACCACCATGTAACCAAGTATCATAACCATGTAACTACTTAACACCTGTATACCTGTAAGCGATGTTTTACGTATTTTGATGATCGATATGGACGCAGTGGACTGGAAAAATTACAAGAACATGCATTCATGTGCAATCAACACGGTATTGCAAGGATAGTTATGCCTACCAAGGAGAAATCAATTGTACACCTTAACAATTTTGAAAGGATGTTGAAACAACCTTACGTCAACTACGCAGACTTTGAAAGCATATCATACGTGTATACCTGATCCTCAAACTTCATATACAACCTCTTATCAGCATGTCACCATGAGTTTCTGTGTTTACGTTAAACAGTTATTTGACGTTGAAGTCTGAAAACTGGTCTTCATAAGCATCCCTATGTAGACTGTGGTGTTGATGCTGCTCAGAGGTTTATGGAATATCTGTCGTTCCTTGCAAAGGAAGTTAATAATTATACAAATCTGTCATGCCTCTGAATTCTACAGATCAACAGCAAATGGATTTCAACTTCTCTACAGTATGCTACTTGTATGGAAAAACCTTTACTGAAGAGATCTACAAAGTATGGGACCATAATCACATCGGTGGTAAATATCGTGGAAGTCAACATAATGAATGTAATTTAGCCTGCAAAACACCTAAATATATTCCAGTTTTCATGCACAACGTCACTGGGTATGACTCACACTTCATTTTCAAGGTACTGGGATGTACGAGTGAGCGGGAGGAAGTAATTCCTAGCTCTAAAGAAAGCTATATATCATTCCCCAAGTATGTAGGAGATATAAAGCTTCGGTTTGTGGACAGCTTTCGGTTCCTTAATACAAGCTTGGATAAGCTGGTTAAAAATCTGACATCGTATTCTGAAACACTTCGGAAAACAGAAGTTGAAATTGATGAATCGTAAAGGTGTATTTCCCTATGATTATGTCACGTCAGGGGGTGTTTTGAACGAAACCTGTTTGCCTCCTAAGGACTCCTTCTACAATAGGTTGAATGACGAAGATATTAGTGATGCTGACTACGATCATGCTAGAAATGTATGGGAGCTGTTTAATGTGAGAAACCTGGGAGAATACAGCGACTTCTACTTAACCTCAGATATTGTTCTTCTAGCCGATGTCAAGAGACATTCAGAAAGCAAATCTTCAAAACACAGAAAGTTAATCCTACACATTATTTCACCTCTTGAGGACTTACATGGGACGCCATGTTACTGTATACCGGAATCGAGCTGGAACTGTTACAAGATTATGATCAACCACTCATGGTGGAATCCGGCATAAGAGGAGGTATATGCCAAGATTCCCACCGGTATGCTGAAGCAAACAACGCCTACATGGATAAGTATGATGCGTCGAGAGCAGCCCAATTTATTACATATGGGGACGCCAATAACCAATATGGTTGGGCAATGTGCCACGCCCTTCCGTATGGTGGATTTGAGTTGATGTCACCTGAAGAAATCGACTTAGGGAAACTACAAGAAGATGATCCTCATGGATATATATTAGAACTCGACATCGAATATCCTGCAGAACTTCACGATATACACATCGATCTACCTTTCCTGCGTGAGTGTATGAAGTCTAAGGACTCAACTACACAGAAACTGATACCGCATCTTGGACCTCGAAAGGAGTATGTAGTACATTACATGGTTTTAGAGCAATCCCTTAATCATGGACTATTGCTAACAAAAATCCATCGTGTGCCACAATTCCGACAATCACAGTGGTTAAAACCTTATGTGGAATTTAACAATAGGCTACGACAACAGGCTGCACATGATTTCGAGAAGGAGCTCTACAAACTCTTTAACCACGTCATGTTTGGAAAAACTATGAAGATCCTACGTAATCGTATGGATATACGACTGGTTACAAAAGAGAAGACACTGAAAACGTTGATCTCTAAGCCCACGTTTATTGATAGGATGATATACTCTGCTAATCTTGCTGCTGTACAAATCGCCTTGCGACAGATCGTGTTCAACAAGCCTATAGACATCGGTATGAGTGTGTTGGACATCTCCAAAACATTAACGTATCTCTATCATTATGATGTGTTGTTGCCATACTGTGAGGCTGAAAACCTGAAACTTACGTACATTTACACTAAATTAAATTGAATTTTATTTATGGAGGCTCTTTAACCACTATGGGTCTTAGTGTCCCATTCTACTGATTCATTCATTCATCGTCTGACAACTGAAGATGTGTACCAGGACAAGCTACGTTTTCTCGAGCATCTGATTACAGCTGATTACCCTGTCAACCATAAATGCCACTCTACTCAGAACCAAAAGCTGTTGGGGAAATTTAAATATGAGGCCAATAGCAAAATCATTCTACGCTTTGTTGGACTACGACCTAAGATGTACGCCTTAGATATTCAAGGCTCCTTGATAAAAAATCTTAAAGGTATAAAATGTATGCTATTAAGCAGTACATACAATTCGACAGCTATACAGACTATCTTAAAGCCAGAGAAATCATAAGAACGCCCATGAATCTGATCCTGTCACGAGAGCATGCTGTTGCCACAGTGCAATCAGAATAAAATTACATTGACGCCATACGACGAAAAAAGAGTTATTCCTGAGGATTGAATAACAACATATGCATATGGGCATTACAGCATTAAAAGCTGTGCATAAGAGAATGTAAGTCGAAGATGAAGATTTTCTCCGTGAGTCTACAATTTAAAAAATGTAAGTTTGTCCATGTGATTTTATACACCTAGCAGACACCTGATGAAATAAAATAAGAAGATGGAAGGGGAGGCGTTAACCCGGCCATTAGGCGCAATCCTAGTGCAACACTCAGGCCTAGATAAAGAGGAGAGGCGCCTACAACGAACTAAAATAAAGGTATGTTGACGTAAAGCTTTTGAATTAAGACTCTCAAATAAAAAACTTGAATAAAACGCCCCAATTTCACTAAACGAAACTCGAGGTTATCTCTGGTTAGGCAGATTAGGTTAGACGATGATTGAGTAGAATAGATGATGAGAGGATGGCCTGGGATTGGTTAGGTTAGGTTAGGCTAGGTAGGCTCGCGTACTGATTGTCTAAGTTATGAAGGATGGATTAGACTAGATTGTCTTAGCAATGTGTTGGTTACGTACTGTTGATACGTTTTGTTACGTAGTTACGTTTCTGGTTACGCCATGTTTCGTCGTGTTAGGTGGTTAGGTTACGTGGTGTTACGTCTTGTCACGTTTCTGTTTACGTCATGTCACGGGATGTTGCGTCATGTTAAGTGGTTACGTAGTCATGATACGTGGTTACATGGTTGTTGCGCGGTGTTACGCGGTGTTACGCGGTTGCGTTATGTGATGTTACGTGCTTATGTTACGTGGTGTTACGTTTGTTTCGTCTTGTCACGTGGTTACGTGCTTATTTCACGTAGTGGGTCGTCTTCTTACGTGGCTAAGCTACGCTGTGTTACGCCTTGTCACATTTTACGTGCTTATGTTAGTAGTGTGACGTCTTTTCATGTGGTTACATGCTTATGCTACGTTGTGTTACGCTGTTTTGTTACGTGGTGTTACGTCTTGTCACGTGGTTGTGTTTGTCGATTACGTTACGCCTTGTTACGTTGGTTAGGTTAGACGATGATAGGATTGAATAGACAATGAGAAAGTGATCCAGAGCATGCAAGGAAGTGATAGGTTAGAGCGTTCGGTGTGGGGTTAGTTTGGAATACTTTTATATACCTTCACTGTAAACGGATATAAAGTTTATCACTCTCCGTTTCGCACCCTAAATGTTTAACATATAAATAGTTTGTAAGATTTAGAAAAAAGTATATAAAAGTGTTGTAGCTTTGGATAAGAAATGTTTATAATCTAATTACTCTCTATATTACCATTAATACCAGCGGCGCTATCTAAATTACCTGTTAAAATGACTTAAATACCTGACATACTACATGAATCATGCGAAATTACCTTAAATAGCTCTGGTACAAATCGCTCCTCTGAATTACCATGAACACCTGTGATAGTGAACGGTTTACCCACATATATGCGACACTATCCGAATTACTCTTTATACCCTATGAATCAAATACAGTAACGGTGGGGTACTTCGATCAACGGCCTGCGTCCAGCCCTTTAGGATCGTGATACCAAGAGGTTAGAACGCAATATAGCCTTTGTTAGCGTTTACGTCTTGAAGTGAATGAGTCGAAATGATGTTATGCATGGACGAACATTACACATACATCAGCACTAACCTCCCTAAGCTCACTTCTCGTTTTCCTATATTTTCCCATATAAACGCACACTCTATTCCTCAACCTCTGTCTAGATTAGCATCTTTTCTCGTATTCCCTACCTCTCTCATATAAAGCGCATTGACCTCCTTCATCTCTCTCCTAGCATAGGATCTCTCTCCGTTTTCCATATCTTCCACACATAAACGAATACCGTACTCCTCGACCTCTGTCTAACCTACTACATCTCCTCGTATTCCTTACCTTTATCATATAACGGGCGTTCCCCCTCCTTCAGCACCTGCTCTACCTCGGATCTCACCTCGTTTTCCATATCTCCCCCATAAAAACGTATTTTCCTCTTTGATGGCACTCTCAACCTAGCATCTACCCTCATTTTCCTCGTCTCTTCATATAAACGCATACTATACTATTCAAACCTTCCTAGCCTATTACTGCTCCTCGATTTGCTAGTTCTCCCATATAAAAGCCATGTTATACCCTTCAAGCCCTGTCTAGTCTAGCACCTCTCCTCGTATTCCCTATCTCTCCCGTATAAGCCTATATTCTCCTCCTTCTACATCTGTCCACGTTTTCCGTATCTTTACCATAAAAACGCATACTCCACACCTCAATCTCTGTCTAGTCTAGCACTTCTCCTCGTATTTCCTACCTCTCTCATATAAGGCGCATTCCCCTACTTGAGCCCCTGTCTAGCCTAGCATCGTTCCTCTTATTCTCTATCTCTCGCATGTAAACGCATTCTCTACCATTCAAGCACTCCTAGTCTAATACCTCCCCTCAGTTTGCTAGCTCTCCCATATAAAAGCCATATTCTATCCTTCAAGCCCTGTCTAGTCTAGTACCTCTCCTCGCATTCCCTATCTCTTCTCTATATAAGTCCATATTCACCCTCTTACAGCACCTGTCTAGCCTATTATTGGTCCATGGTTTGCCTATCTTCCGCATATAAACGCATTTTTCTCCTTGAACCGTCACATCTACCCTCGTTTTTCCTATCTTTTCCCATGTAAGCGCAAAAAGTGAGCCAGAATACCTCTATATATACTACTTGCATTGACTATAGAATTTCCCTTATTGATGCCATACTTCATTTACTCCTGTCTTCAGTCCAGTGAGCGCTCATTAAGAATAATACCGTCTCTGCATTAACATTATTTCCAGGGAGAGAAACGTAAAACTGGACAATTTTTAAGAGCTCAGAGAGTTTTTCGTAGAGGCAACTTTTGAAGAACATTGTACACTTCTTACTAGCTAACGAACTGGTAAATTCTGTATTTTTTGACTTTATTTGCAAACGATTTTGGTTTCACTGCCTGATCAAACAAACTACTTTCATTCAATTTGCAAGTACTCTCCTCACTCAACCATTTAAAACGTCTTTCCATATGATCCCATAGTATTGGCTTCTGCAAAAGTATTAAATCAGAATTATTGAATTCAGTGAGAGACTCACTCCATTTCAATAGATAACAAATAACAGAATCGTAGAAAGACATACATTGGTTATGAAATTTTGCACTCTGTGTTTCTGTAATATCTATCAATAAATCTGTAGCCTTAGTAGTAACACAACCAGCATTGCCTTTATTTCTTTCCTTCTTTCTTTGATTCAAAGTGTGAATTACATCCAAAAGTATTAATTTAACCTCAGTTACTGACATTTTCCATACCAATCCTTGCAGTGCACTTTTGAAATACACTCATCTGTCCACAATAGACCAGAAATAAAGCCCCCAACATCACTAGAAAGAAAGGACTTAAAAAAACAAGACAGTTTGTCTTGTGGCATGAAATACGACTATAATGGCCAAAACAGATGCAAAAATTTTCAGTTGCTGGGAAGAGACTTAACCATGCAGTTTTCACATGATTTAGAAGACCTTCATATACTACCTCTACAAATTCACAATATTCCATAAGTGATGCCACTTCTGCAGTTTGTATTGAAACGTGATCATGCACTTTCACAGTTACAGTATGAACATCTACAAAGAGACTGTCTGCACTAGCCTAAAAAAACTGTGTAAAATATGGGCGGGCACACAACCCCTACAATTGAGTTACCCAGTTTGCATTTCAATTTGTCAACGACATTTTTTTCATCTATTCTACCTAGACACAAAATTTGTACGAACAATTTGACACACACACACACAGATTAGTGTTCTTCCTCGCAAAGGAAGGGGTTTTATCTTCAATGTTTCTCTGTTTCACAATATTGCGAATAGCACCAGAGACTGTAACAGAATGTTGATTGTGGCATTCGATTAATCAACCATTTTTTATTGAATGTCCTCAACCTTATCAAAAAAGCTGCACTATCACAGGAAATGTCTTAGGATACTGTCGTGATTACTGGCATATGTACTGAGGCCCATCAGTCTGATTCGTGAGAGTCTCTTTCAATTATACCTGCACAAGAGGAGAAATTACATTATTTACAATGGCTTCTGTTTGGATTTTTGCACTGGAAAATGTTTTAGTTACTTTGAATCTTTGAAATTTTCTGAAAGCAATTTGCTTGCACATGTGGTGGAGTTGTAGGAATGGTGGTATCTGACTAACTGGAAAGCAAATGTTACCTCTGTAGCAGCTCATTCCTTTCTTCGCCCTTGTTTGTGGTAAAATAAGCAGTTAGTTGCCTACTGGAGGACGCTGACTTCAGGGCATTTCTGTGTTTAGCCGTAAGAACGTGATCTTTGATATCACTTTTCGCTCCAAGGGCATTTGAAGAGTAGCAGCTGTGAACAAATATAGTTTTCTTTTAGAACACCGCACTTGTGATACTTTTAAAAGAATACATATTAAGTATTTAAAGCTCTAATGGATATGACTAGAACAGGTGGAATATTCCTCGAAAACTCATGAAAAGGCATATTTCTAATCAATGTTTACTCTAATAGTTTGAAAACACACATCCATCCCAACGCACACATCGACTCGAAAAACAAAATGAAATATGACATTCTTTAAATCTGGCATAATAATTCTTTGAAGATACCTTCGACGACAATCCCTTCCCGCTGTTGTTCTTTTAATGACGTATTTCCGCAAAAAATGAAAAGCCAGCTCGAAAGTGTCCATGCTTGTTTAGGCACGTTGCGAAACACTGAAATTGTTAGAAATTAAATTAAATTAAGTTTTATTTATGGACGCTTTTTAACTACTGTGGTCCTTAGCGTCCCAATCTATATTGGGCGTGAAAGACCCGTAATTTTGCTCAGAGGCCTCTTTATCAGGCTTGAGGTTCTTTTACGTGCCGTAAATCTACTACACGGGACCACCGGCTTTACTCCACTTTAGAAGGAAGTCATGCTAAGCATTTTTACGCTCCAGAAAATCCATCGTCCTCCGCGGATTTGAACCCGCGATCTCGGGAGCTAGAAGTCAGCATGGTAACTACCTCACCACGGAGGACGACTGAAATTGTTAGAGAAATATTATTGGTAGCAGATGGAGGTTTCATGTCATTTCACTCGTGACTTGATTGGAAATAATTTGAAAGGATATGTTTACTTTTCTATTATATCCGTTCAAGTAGGCACATACAGGTTTACACACGCCACGAGGATCCGAAATTGTTAGAGAAATATTGTTGACAATAAGACATCCTTTAGAAAAGAAATTTCATAGACGAAAAAAACCTGTATTTTTACACTTTAATGAGTATTAGTTCAAAATATGTATACAACTACAAGGAAAAGACAGGATCACCATTACCTCGAAAAACGCATAACCAAATCCCGAACGTCTTATCAACATTATTCAATGAAATCAATTTACGTGTTAAATAGTATTCATCATCACTAGTAACCTCTTGAAAAATTGTGTGCTATAACTAAAGTAATCAAGCATATAGTTTCCTTCCTTAAGCTGTTCAAGGCTAATGATAATCCTTTCTAATTTCTTATCAAGTTGAATATATTTCGTTTCCATCTTCATACGTTAATATGTTCTTTAATTCTCACTTTGTGTGTTTCTTTTCAGTATCTGATACACATTCTGAGATATTTAAAGTTAGTTGTGTAGAAATAAATGATAATTACCTCCGAACTTGTTATCCTTTCTGCTCGCTCAAGTGTTAGTGGTTCTAAGGACGTTTTCAAGTGCATATTGAGTGTGAAAGAATAGCCTTTGTCTACATCATTTATGATTTCTATCCCTTATGTAATTATCCCCCACAAAACAAAATGAATTAATCGAAGCCTCTTCATCGACCACTTGGCTGCCTAAATGCATTCATAATATACTGTTTCTCAACAAAAATAACGCTACTAGTGAAGAAAAATGAGGTCATACTTTCTTATTCACTTCCTTAACGTAATCACTCATCCTTAACTGCAGTTTTCTTCTAAAAGTCTGAATCAGGTGAAATAAATAACCATCTATGTGAACAAAATGAAATTCTTCTTTGAGGACATTTACTACTGGTCCCAAAATCAGATTATATGAATATTTAACGCATCCCGGATTTAAAAACTTAGAACATATTAACTGGTAGCTAAGATAAATCAGTTTAGAGTGAAGGAGCTGGGCCGGAAGGCGGTAAGAAACCTAAATCGCCGACATACCTAAAGGGACCTCCCCGGTTTTCAAGCAGTGGTTAAAGTATTAACTTTTGATGACAGTCGCAGAGATGACCGGCCGTGACTATGTTACATGGAGAAGGACCCCAATGATCCAAATAGCTGTACTTTAAATATTCCTTGTAATGGCCGAGTCACAACTTTAATTGGTGTTTATCTGTAGAAAATAAGAAATGCGCAATGCATTCCGCAATCCACTGGATCGCTGCAATAAGGCTGTAATCGGCCTTCTAATTTCTCCACTTGCCACATTGGTTTCATCCAAAGTCGTCAAATATGAATGCCTGATTACCTAATGAAGAACATTTTTTGCTTTATATATAATACAATTCCATTCATCTTTTACGGTGTTTAATAGGATATCATTAACCTTTCGTGATATTTTTAGAACAAGGTCTATAAATTTAGAACCCATCTCATATATGACTTATATACTTTTTTGCATAAATTAATTGTTTTATTTATTTATTGTTTAGTTATTCTACGTTTCTACCTTTCCCTAATTATGTTGATGAACCTCTAACAGTGATGCATAATGTTAATGAATACCTAACACTGATGAACACACAAACATCTGCTTCAAATCGATTATATGTTACAAATATTAACAGTTAACCCTAACAAGCATTACTCACATCAAAGAGTTTCCCATCATAAAATATTGGTTACCAATGTTTTCTTCTCAAAATTTAAATTACAACAGTCTAGGAGTGCATTTAAGCGGAGAATAAGCGCCCAAAGTTGCCAAAAACAATTATGCCTTCTATGTTTTTATGCAATCTTGTTAGATGGAATTTCTATTTTAATTTGATATAGATTTCATTCCTGTAGGCGCATTACTTATATTTTAAATATATTTTAGAACATGTTACGCATCTGCCATTTTGTAATGTGAATCCCGCACCACATCACACAGAAAACACCATAACTTCTACAAACTTTGGGGTATAGAGGTACACTTGAGCTCATTTTAGGAGAAGTTTTCTTCTACAGATTGGTAGAAGCATGGCAGCTTCTGTGTGCTCAAGCTACATGGTTTCTTTCATATTTACATGCGGGTTTTGCTTTCTCATTTTTGCTTTGAACGACTTTTTCTGTAAATGACATTTTCTGATATAAACGACCGATTTTTTCCTAGATAAAAGTCTGAAGACCGGCGATTTTAAGTCAACTACTAGATAAATCGTTTGTAATATAGCTTATTGAACAAATTGCAGACTTGCTAAAAGATCCGGTTCTATAATTTCTAATATGAATACATTTGCTCTCTCTAGATTCATAGTTATGAATTAGGTTATTTGATTGACATAGGTGCATATGATTTTTATTATAGACATACTGCCGCTTGTGAAATTTGCAACACCAAGAAAGAATTTCCCGAATAACTCCAAACTTGGTGGAGGTGTAGAATTGGTCCAAGCAATAAGTGATTAGGTTTGCAGAGAGATGGGGCACACGTAGGCTGAGCAGAGCCCTTTCGTATCGGTCCGACAAGTTCAGTGTTACGCCCAGTGTAGTCAGTGCAGAGCTGTCAAACAATGTGAAAACAATAAAGTAGGTGCCAGTATGCCTCGTCGACGTCAAAGGAAGCCATATCGGCATATTAGTGAGTTCGAACGCGGCAGAATGGTCGGTCTCCGGGAAGTGGGTTTGTCAGACCGTTACATATTGGCTCGTACAGGGCATGCTGCTACGACAGTGATGCGTGTGTGGAAGCAGTGGATAGATGAAGGTCGTACGCAGCACAGAGCGGGTACTGGACCACAGCACGGGATGATCGTCATCTTGTCCGCATGGCCATAACGGACCGTACAGCTTCATCCACAGTGTTGGCTCCACGCTGGAGCACTGCAGGAGGTGTGAACTTGTCTGCATCAACGGTTCGTCGCTGTCTGCTGGAGGTTGGACTGGTTGCATGCATGCCATTACGCCGGCTTCCATTGTCCAGAAACCTCAAGCTCCTCCGACTGTAATGGGCACGTAAACACCGTCACTTGGGTGTTGAGTGGCAAAATGTAGTCTTTTCGAACGAGTCCCGCTTCAACGTGTCCTACAGTGATGGCCGTATACGTATCCGGCGGTACCGTGGTGAGCGCAACCTGGAGGGTTGCATTGTTGAGCGGCATAACGGACAAACACCAGGTGTGATGGTTGCGGGCGCCATTGGTTACAACAACAGATCTTGCCTCCTACGAATTGAGGGCGTTTTGAACTGCAACCAGTACCTAGCGGTGTTTGTAGAACCTGAGATACTCCCCCTGTTTTAGGCATTTCCACAGGCCGCATTTCAACAGGGCAATGCCCGGTCACATATTGCGAGGAATATGCAAGCCTTCTTCGAAGAGCGACGGGTACCATTGCTTCCCTGACCTGCACGTTCGCCTGACGTGTCGCCCATCGAACATGTCTGGGATATGGTTGGACGGCACCTGGTGCGTCACGGTCCTCCAGTAACAAGTGTCACGGATTTGTGGGCTCGAATACAAACTGCGTGGAGGGAAATCCCTCAGGAACTTATTCAGAACCTTTTTTATTCAATTCCACGGCGTATAGCAGTTCTAATTGCAGCGCATGGAGGCCACACCAAATACCGAATATTAGCACTCAAAGGTCATGTATAGATTTGAACAGTTTTTCATTTATTACTTGTCATGTACCTAACCTGTGGTATTAAATTCATTGAATTCAGGCGTTTCCTTCTTGGTGATGCAATTTGCACAAACGGCAGTGTATATATACATAGATAAATGTCGGCGATCGTTAAAATACCACTGTCTGAAGACTTGGCGAAGAGACCTCTAGGATGCTAATTAAAATTTTAGCTAATTAATCTTTTTGACACATTTAAACTCTTTGAATGTTATTATCACGACCCCAGAGTAAGATGTTATAAACAATTACGGACTGAAACCAGACTGAACTATTGATTGCACATCTTTTTATAAACTATTTGCCGTCCCTCTACTGTCAAAGTCATCTTGGTTCTGCTCTAAAAAACTATAGTTAATGCAGTCAAATGCACCATAGAGATCGAGAAAAGCTCAACTACAGTTTAATCATTATCAACACTTCTATAAAATAATAAAAAAAATTGATTAATCTGTCTCAGTTGATTTGCCTTCCTGAAGCCAAATTAACAGTTAGAGAGTAAATTATATTTTCTTAAAAATATATCAAGTATAACACACGAGTTTCTTCAAAACTTTAGAAATGCTGGTTAGCAAAGAGATAGCTCTATAATTAGCTGTATTTGAATGGTAGCTCTTCTTAAAACTTGGCTTAACAATAGACAACTTCACACAGTCCGGAAAAACGCCAATACGTAGACTAAATAAATATGTAAGCGGATGAATTAAGTTTTTATATATTTAAATGTTCTCCTATATATGCCATCCCTACCAGCAGTGTATGAAGGCTTAAGGAAGTTGATACATTGTGTCACTTCCAGTTCTCTTACAGGAGTTAGAAATATTGAGTTGTCACGCACATGTCCAACAATGCACCGTTTAGATAAAGCTGGAAAATGTTTCGTTAGTTTATTAAGTACTTCACCGGAGAAAAGGTCAGCAAAGACGGAAGTAATTTCCTAGTCATTTACAGCAGTTGCATAATTTAGTTTAATATTATATTCAGATGCTTTTAAATTCTGGCCCAATTCATCATTTACAATTTTCCAAATGGTTTTTTCTCGATTGCTTCACCCAGTTATACGATTGCTATGGTACTATATTTTACAGGTTGAAACATATTTTCATAACCTATTCAACATAATTAAATGAAATTTTAGAATGATGAAAAAATCTCGGCAGGTATATTAAGACTACTCGAGGTCACCAAAATTGCGCAAGGTTGCTGCCATGCATAATCTAGGAGTATTAGCTGAGCGCCCGAAGGAAAAACTGTTGAAAGTGCACGAGGATGGTTCTGGGAAAGCTAATCATTTGGAGGTGGATAGCAGTGTCTATGCGTGTATATATACGTTTATTATATGGTATCTGGTGAATACGTTGTGTGAAGTATCTGATGTACGACGTATGTATGATGTATAACGTGAGAACCTCTTATGTTGAATACATCTAACCTAAACTAACCTAACCTACCCTAACCTAGTCCGTCCTCTTATAATTTATTCTATACTGTCATAACTAGAAGGTCTCCAAGTCATGCTTAACCTAACCTAATGCTGATGTGTTCTGTCATCATCCAACATAACCTAGAATTTACACAAGTTAGACCAAAGTAATTTAATCTTATCTAGCCTGAACTGTCTTCACATCAGCTAACTTAAACTCTCATCACCTAACCTAACCTAGACCACCCTCTCATCATCTAATCTATCCTGTCGTATCCTAAAACTAACCTGCTATCCTAATCTAATATGGTAACTTGTCCTGTCATCACCCAACATTACCTAGGCTTCTCCCATGCTAATCTAATCGACGCTGGTCTAAACTGCCTTAATATCAACTAGCCTCTCCTCTTAACATCTAACCTAAGCTTCAGCCATGTTAACCTAAGGTAACCTAGGCAGACGCCTTTATTGTCCAAATGTAGCGCTTTGTATTACCCAAACGGATCATTATAATAGTAATTTGGGGTATTTTACTGTCATTTTTTTCACTTTTAAGCCTATTTTGTGCTCCGTTACATATTTGCTGCACTTTTAGGTCATTTGGTACACTTTTACGAGCATTTTATGTACACTTACGACAGTTGTTTTTTCACATTTACGGGCATTTTGTGTCCTTTGCTATCATTTTTGCACTTTGAAGTACTTTTTGGATCTCCTACATTCTTTTGTTGTTTTACAGACATTTCTATCGTTTTTATAGATTCTTTTTTTGTGTTTTCACAGTCATATTGTGTACTTTTATTGTCATTTTCTGACGTTTTCTTTAGCGTTGTCAGTCATTTTACACCTTATACTGTCTTATGTTGTGCTTTCACAGTAATTTTATAAACAGTTTGTAAACTTCTATATGTTCAGACGGTGGTATGTGAATTAAGAAGGATAGCTTGAGTACGGCATAGAGTCCTTCTGAGGCATATACGATTAATCTAACCTGGAACCTGGAGTTCATTTAGAACTATTGCCGTGCTTTTATTTAGGTTTATCTTTTTTTAAATTATGGGACTGTAAGCCAAAGTAGTTATATTTAATGGTTTATTAAGCATATTTTAGTACTTAGCGGTATTTTGAGCTTTCATTTCAATGTAAATTAAGTTAATTAGTGTATTATTTGCTTTATTTTGAGCTTTCTTTAGAGTTTCTGCTGAGGACACTCTCCTTTTATCAGGATTTGAGACTAGCACTAGAAAATACCTTTAGCTTTGTTGTTGAATTATTTCCAGATTAATTGAGTTTAATAGGCATAATTCGAGTACTTCATGGTAATTTCAGCATTTATTTCAATGCATATAAGGTTAATTACTGTATTTGTAGCCTTAGTTTGCATTTTATTTGTGTTTATTAGTCGGCGGCATTGCTCTTCTTTCTGGGCTTGAGATCAACACTAGAAATTACTCTTAGTGACAGAATTACTACCCCCCCCCTATTTCCTCCTTCTTTCTTCATGGTGTGCCTGGTGTGTGCGGTAAGAGTTAGTTGGATAAAATCCCATTTTCTGCAGGTGAGCTACAGATCATCAATGTATCAAGATAGGTCTCATATTCTCTTATGCCGAACTCGTAATTATGCAGTGTCCATAAGCTACATTGATATCCAATCATCTACAATCACTCTCTTGTCATCATTATGCGCTAAGCCTCAATCGTTGAAACAACATGCTGTTGGGACGGGATTAAATTCATCCGTGTCCTGGTTACTTCATTGGTTCTAAGGCACTCCACATAGCTATCCAAAGTGATGTATTGCTTAACAGTGCTCGTTAGATGCCTTTAATCTTTTTGATTACACTTCCATCAATGTCAAGAGCACCCATCTTCGGCCTAAGTCCAACGAAGCATTGAACAGTTTTAATATTCGCTTCACCTTTAATTGCTCCCAACACGTTCTGTTGTGTGTGGAACGACACATATATGATTTACAGGACAATTGGAGATATCTACGACGGATTATTTTAAAGTATGGTCCATTATGCAATAAAATAACAACTACTGAATATTTTGGTTAACTATTTTTCATTCCATTAAATATAGCTTAAGTTTTATTTCTACATAGTTTTCACAGTCAATTAAATCCTCATTCTGACGTAGACTAAATTTTACTGCTGCTCTTAATAGAAGTTCGCCTCCAATTCATAAAATAATTGTAAAGCTACTGAGATGCACTTTTCTGTGTCTAAATTCTGTAGCAAAAGCAATTGCGTTATTTATATCGTTGGTTTCAGGTGAGGGATACAAACTGGTGATCCGGAAGTCAGAACACATAGCACAGAGTAGCTGCAAGAAAACAATTGTCAATCGGCAAGTTAATGTGATGTTAGCCAATAACAGACGACCTATTATTAGTGGTAAATAAATAATTAGTTATGTATTTTCAGAATTTGTTTTACAGGTACCGCAAATGTTCTGTAAGAGATTATCACAGGGAATTTTGTGTACAGAAAAATTTAACTCCAGAAACAGCTACACGTTTCCTAGGTGGATTGGGATGGAAGTCTGTGGCGAGGTTCTAAAGAACTTAAGTTGCTATAACACAAATGTTCGAAAAACATTGATAACTGGTAGAAAAGTAGTGCACGGTTTGAAGGCTTGGGTAAAAATAAAGCATCGACAAACATTTAGTAGTTCGTACTTTATTGTAAAACGGACCTTACTCTTAAAATGCCCCTCGTAGATCATATACATCTCTTGTAGTCACTTGAAGAATGAATGTGTCTGTGCCCATATACAAAAGCTTGAGGTTTTCAACACTGCAATATGATATACATACGTCATAATGATAGCCGTACATAACGCTTTTGGAGTTGTCTACACACTCATACCAATATACAGGCTGAATCACCTAAAACTTGCACCGCAAATATTTCGGAAATGTAAAGTGCTATTGATGTGCAGTTTTCACAACATTAGTTGGTAGTCAGGGGCTCGTACATTTAGCCAATAAACAGTTTTTAATAATACCGAGAAAGTGTATTTTTTGATCAAACATACACTTTTTAAATGGAACAATGCCTAGTTATATCAAAAGAATAAGGGCAGGGTAAATTAGAATGTCAGTGGCGTTTGTTGCAAGGTTATAGTGCAAGTGGTTCACGAGAAATCTTATTTTGAAACTTTTACGCACCGACACTTGTACAACCTGTGTTCGCACAAACTAAAAAAAAACAAAAGGTAATTACAATACTTCTGTGGATTCTTACAAGCAAAACGAACATAGCCCTTCAAACGTTGTGTTCAAAATGACTACCGGCAGCTTAAATGCACGCTTCCAGTCTGCTATGGAAAGACTGCTGCACACGTTCTAGCATTTCAGCGGAAATTTCAGAGCACGCAGCAGTAATACGTCGTTTCATATCATCTGGTGTAGTTGGTAAATCCTTGTAGACAGTGTCTTTCAGCCTTCTCCACAGAAAAAGTGCAAAGGGGTCAGATACTGTGAACGGACCGGCCAAGGTACAGGTCCTCTTCGTCCAATTCAACGATTTGGAAACTGTAGTACTTCGTGCACTATAGGCTGGACAGCCATCATGTTGGTACCACAGATTCCTCCAAGTCTGCAAAGGAACGTCTTCAAGCATCTGTGGCAAATGGTCTGTCAGGAGGCTGCGATACTTGTGCGAGTTCATTGTTCCTTCTATGAACAAAGGGCCTATGAGCTGATGGTTCACTATCCCACACCACGCGTTTAAACTCCACGGACGCTGACGTTCCACCTGACGAAGGCAACGGGGATTGTCAATAGACCAATAGTGCATGTTTCTGCGGTTTACCTGACCATTATTAGTAAATGTTGCCTCAACACTGAGCAAGATACATGATGAATCTGGAGTATCATGTCCTAATGCCCATGTACAAAAGTTAACACGATTCTCAAAATCCTTTCCATGCCTGTTTTGATGGAGAGAGATGTGATAGGGATGCAACCTATGTGGATGGAGAATGCGCAGTACACTTCCCTGACTTATATCACTTTCACGTGCGATTGTGCAGCCGAAACATTAATTTCTGAACCTTCTCCAGTTACTTGTTTGTTTCTGTTACGTTTTCTGGGTGTTACAGTACCACTTTCACGTAATTGGATGAAGGTGTTGATAAATAATTGCCGAGATGGTTGACTTCTACTGGGACACGTTTCCGTATACGCCGTACAGCAACGAACTGCATTCTTCCTACACTCTCCATACACCATGAGCATGTCGGCTTTTTCTGCATTAGTAAACCCCATCTTCCACTCACGACTTACTGCTTGAACTGTCACAAACTAACTGACCAGAAAGTCGCAATGCAATTAATGAATAGAAAACACAATGCAAACAAATATAACAACATCAGTAGGTACATTAGAGGAATCCTGGGCCACTTTTTTGGGAACATATAGGAAAGGATAGGGAAAACGAGGGTAGATGCCAGGTTGAGTTAGCCTTCAAGGAGGAAAATGGGTTTATATGGGAGAGATAGAGAATACGACGATTGATACTAGGCTAGACAGGGGTTGAAGGAGGGAAATGCGTTTATACGGAAGAGATAGCGGAGAGGTGTTAGGCTAGACAGACGTTGATGAGTAGAGTATGGTTTATATGAGAGGTATAGGAAAACGAGGAGAGGTATTAGGCTAGGAGAGTTTTAGTATGTGTTTATAAGGAGAGACGAGTAAACGGAGAGATCATTAGCTAGACAGGGGGGCAGGAGGGAAATGCGCATTATGAGTGGTACGGGATACGGGCAGAGATGCTAGACTACACAGAGGTTTAGAAAATAGAATGCATTTATATGTATGAGAGTAGTAATAGTCCCGGATGAGCCAATTGGATTAACGATAATCCTGCCGCTAGGGGCGCTAGTGTCGCTAGTGTCGCTGCGTGCGACGGCGGCAAGTTTGAAAAGCGCCATGAGCGGAAGGATTATCGTTATTGCAATTGGTTCATCCGGGACGAGTTAAAAGAATTGAGGATTAGGGTAAGATGAAGGAAAAACAGGAAGTGACGTGGAGTGTTTTGATTGGTAAAAATAAGACGAAATGTGATTGTTTCGTTAATTCGGGTGGAAGATGAAGGAAGGAAGATGAAAGAGTGGAGGACACATGATGGAGAGGAGCGGGGTGGCGAGGTGTTGTGTGTGCGGAGGTCGGGACTGAAGGAGGGAAAAGATGGGGAGCGAGGGATAAAAAGTATAACAGAAAGTCCCGTGTGAAGTTGTGATTGGTGGGAATAAGAAGTGATGTTATTGGTGGAAAGGAACAAATGAAAGTTGTTGATTGGTAAGAATAAGAGAGATTATGATTGGTGGAAAGAAAAAGGTGTGGGAGTGGGGTATGTTGGAGGTGATGGGAAAGGTAAGTTTTGCTAGCAACAAGATTTGCAAAAGCCTGTCGAGAACTCATCAGCAATTTTTGAACGTTGGATGGTGGTTTTCTTGAGTGGATAGAGAGATGGGGCGATATGAGATGCGGTGGCGAAAATGGGAACTAAACAATGTGGTTGTGACAAGAGGTTTAAGGACGAGGAAATTTGGAGGATAGTGGTGAACATGGCGGTCGCAAGAGGTGGGGGGGGCAAGGAGACGCGGTGGTGAGAATGGGAACTAAAAGAAGATGGCGGAAGCAAGAGCTTAGAAGAGCAGATTTTGAGGTTAAAATAGTGGGAACTAAAAATGGCGGAGGGTCTGCGACAAGGAGATGCGGTGAGAACTAAACAAGTTGGCGGACGCAAGAGGAGGGTAAGGAGATTTAGGGTTACAGTACCAAAACACGAAAGGATATATTACTACGCCAAGCAGGCCCGAAAAATAATTATGCGTGTGGTACTTACCTGTTACTGGTGTGGATGCGTCACCAAAAGCGCACAGCTTCACGCGACGCGAAAAAATAAAAGCAAACTGTTTTTGAAAATGCTTAACCAGCTTTAAGATCAACCAACATCACTACGCACTGATATACCTAGGTTTTTTAAAGCGGTACAGACGCCCTTTGCACAGACGTAATTTAACTATACCAAAAACCTGGTACTGGACCATCGTAATGGTCGCTAGCGTACGTAGGAGCAGGGTTCTCATAGCCGGTCGAAAGCGCTCAAAAAAGTGTACGACGTAGGTGTTCACAGTAGCTGCTGTCGAGTCAACCGTCGAGGTGTGAATGAACGAGATCTGTTCTTGCCGGCAATCTGGTTGGGAGATGAGAGGCGCGGTGGTAAAAATGGGAACTAAATAAGATGGCGGAGGCATGAAGTTGAGGTTAAGGAGCGGTGAGGTGTTGTCTGTGCGGAGGTTGGGACTGAAAGAGGGAAAAGATGGCGAACGAGGGATAAAAAGTATAACAGAAAGTAACGTGTGAAGTTGTGATTGGTGGGAATAAGAAGTGATGTTATTGGTGGAAAGGAACAAATGAAAGTTGTTGATTGGTAAGAATAAGAGAGATTATGATTGGTGGAAAGAAAAAAGGTGTGGGAGTGGGGTATGTTGGAGGTGATGGAAAAGGTAAGTTTTGCTACCAACAAGATTTGCAAAGGCCTATCCAGAACTCATCAGCAATTTTAAATGACTAGTGTTTCGGGGTTTTCTCTGGTTGGTAGACGAATGCAAGCTGTTTCTGCTTTTTCATTGGTTTTCCCAAAATTGAAAATGCATATATATTGTAACACAAATGTGTGCAGTGCAAAAGAAAATAAAAATTAAATAGGCACACACACACACACACACTCGTTGCAGTTGCCATACTTATATTATTCGTCTTTTCCTTTTTTTCTTTTATTTCTTTTTGTTTTTTCGTTTTTTAAAAAAATAACTAGTTTTTGGGTGTTTTCTGTGGTTGGTAAACGAATGCAAGCTCTTTCTGCTTTTTCATAGGTTTTCCCTGGTTGGTAGGCGTTTGCTGTAGTGGTTGACGAAGCCCTTTCTAATTTTCGTTGTTTTTCAGGTTTTTCGTGGTTGTCCCTGTGCGGTAGGCAAATGATGAAGTTTTGCCTTGTCGGCGCACGGATACTAGGCACATACTCGCGCGCACACACACACACACACATTTAATAGTAGCGTGTAGCAAACTGTTTTTGAAAAAATGCTTAACCAGCTTTAAGATCAACCAACATCACTACGCACTGATATACCTAGGTTTTTTAAAGCGGTACAGACGCCCTTTGCACAGACGTAATTTAACTATACCAAAAACCTGGTACTGGGCCATCGTAATGGTCGCTAGCGTACGTAGGAGCAGGGTTCTCATTGCCGGTCGAAAGCGGTCAAAAACGTGTACTATCTTGTTTTCATGGGTTTTCCAGATCGGTAGGCGTTAGAATACTCTTAGAGCTTTTTTCAGGTTTTTCGTGGTTGTCCCTGTCCGGTAGGCAAATGATGAAGTTTTTCCATAATGTCGTCGTTTTGGCTTGTGGCGCACGGATACTAGGCACATACTCGCACACACACACACTATAATAGTAGTGTATAAAAAATTTAACAAACAAAATCTACACAATGACAAAATTGAAAATGTATATATATTTTAACACAAAAGTGTGCAGTGCAAACGATTTTCTAGACCCTAGTGAGTGTAAAATTGCGTTTACTTCACTTCTTTCAAACTGCTTAAAAATCATATAAATGGTTGTTTCACGTCATAATAAGCCTATATATACCAAGAATACTGAGTTTTTAAAAAGTCAAGAAATTGGATTTTCTAGCTCCTAGTGAGGTAAAATCGCGTTTACTTCACTTCTTTCAAACTGCTTAAAATTCATATAAATGGATGTATCACCTCATAATAAGCATCTATATACCAAGAATATTGAATTTTTAACAAGTAAAAAAAATCGATTTTCTAGCCCCTAGTGAGTGTAAAATCGCGTTTACTTCACTTCTTTCAAACTTCGAAAAATCATATAAATGGTTGTTTCACGTCATAATAAGCCTATATTTACCAAAAATACTGAGTTTTTAAAAAGTCAAGAAAATGGATTTTCTAGCACCTAGTGAGTGTAAAATCGCGTTTACTTCACTTCTTTCAAACTTCGAAAAAATCATATAAATGGTTGTTTCACGTCATAATAAGCCTATATATACCAAGAATACTCAGTTTTTAAAAAGTCAAGAAATTGGATTTTCTAGCTCCTAGTGAGTGTAAAATCGCGTTTACTTCACTTCTTTCAAACTGCTTAAAAATCATATAAATGAATGTATCACCTCATAATAAGCCTCTATATACGAAAAATGCTGAGTATTCAAAAAGTTAAGAAATTCGATTTTCTAGCCTCTATTGAGTGTAAAATCGCGTTTACTTCACTTCTTTCAAGCTTCGAAAAAATCATATAAATGGTTGTTTCACGTCATAATAAGCCTATATATACCAAGAATATTGAGTTTTCAACAAAACAAGAAAATCGATTTTCTCGCCCCTAGTGAGTGCAAAATCGCGTTTACTTCACTTCTTTCAAACTTCGAAAAAATCATATAAATGGTTGTTTCACGTCATAATAAGCCTATATATACCAAGAATACTGAGTTTTTAAAAAGTCAAGAAAATGGATTTTCTAGCCCCTAGTGAGTGTAAAATTGCTTCCAAAGATACGACACAGAGATTTTCAAGAAAGTCCCTCCACCCCAAACTACCCTTTACATGAACTATTTTCCGAAATGTTTTATTTTCTAAAACTGTCTCTGACGATTTTAATTACAACACCATATATTAAAGACATTTATATGAAAAATAAAATGTATATCTTGAATTTTTGGAAATAGCCTGTGAAGTCCTCTTGATTCGGAAGAAATTTTCTATGATCTTGTATAACTGCTAAGGTTTGAGGAAAACATACAATACAAAAAATTTAGATCTCTTTAAAAACACACACAATTTATTTGAAATAACTTTTTTGTGACGTCAGCTATTTCCGAGATATCTGTTATAAATGGTTCGAATTGTACAATGCTTAGCCATTCTTTTTTAAAGGCATGTCGCTTTTCAGTTCTTGCTCGCCATGTTGATGGAAAGAATTTAGAAATTTAAGGCCAGTGTATAGCGTCCCTTTGGATGTATAACGGATGTGTAATGCAGCTATTCCCCGAAAAGTTTATCTGGATTAAAATTAAGTGGATATGAAAATAAACTTTCGTACTCAGCTATAAGAGATAGAGGGTAGAGGTCATACGAATGCAACACTTTAGAATTTTTTATTCTGCAGTTGGTGTTACTTCTTAGAAAGGAAGTATCTGTTGATTCTATTTAATCCTTACATTTTACATAACACGTATGCACAGCACAACACAAAAACACTACACACGACACTGATAGTTTTAAATATTTGACACCGATGTTGAAGTTGGGGCAGGGTACTGTTTTTAACTCCACACGCACTTAATAAATCACATAACCGTGCGGAAATGCTTAACCTTCCGCGAAAAGCACTAGTGGGGGGTGCAAGCTGAACCACTATTAACAACATATAGCAAGCGTTATAGTTCTGCTCCCGTTAGGCTCGGAGAAAACAGTAAAAAGAATCATTCTCATGTGCAGCACTACGTGAAAAGACCGTGTGCTGACGCGGTTAAAGGTGTGAAAAATGAGCGTGAGAAACGGATGTTCGTCAGCGATAAAATCTTTTAAATGCAGTTTTATGGTCGATGGTAGGGATCGTGCAGCGGTGGATCGTGACAGGAAATGCACTGCAAATGACTGCGTTTACAACTTGACAATTTGTGGCGAAATAAGGCGTCAGGATTTTTAATGAGGCATTTAACTCGACGCGCATGCTGAAACTGCGGTTTAAATCCTTGTTTCATTTCCTTTAACTTTTGGTAATGCAAACAATAATTATTCTGGGGAAATGCTTTATTTCTGATACATTCTATAACGGGTCAGGCGTTTTACGTTTGTAGTTTTCTTTTTTACTTTCTCTACTACGTATAGTAAGTAGGGGAAGTATTGTATTCCACCCAAAAATTCGATACCGAGATTTCACCGGAAACACATGTTTTGACACCCCCTGAATCCAAAAAAAATCCATTTTTGGAAACATGTCCGTGTGTGTGTGTCTGTGAACAGCATAACTCAGAAACGAACAGTCGGATAAGCACCAAACTTGGTATTTAGGTTCAGTATCTTCCAGAGATGCGACACGAACGTTTCCAAGAAAATCCCCCCTAGACAACCCTTTACATGGAACATTTTTCGAAAATTTTAATTTTCTCAAAAATGGTTCTAACGATTTTGATTAAAATATCATATGTTCAAGATATTTTCAAGACAAATGAAATGCATATCTCGAATTTCCTGGGAATGTGTCCAAAAGTATTCTTTATTGTGAACGACTTTTGCATAACTGGTAAACCATAAGAGATGGACAAACTTTTACTACACAAAAATGTAGATCGCATTAAAATACACAATTTATGTCATATACATTTTTTTAGTTGAGTGAACCATTTTCGAGATATTGCTTGTTATTTCCTTAAATTTTCCTATACTTATACTTTTTCTCAAATTCGTTATTCAATTTTTTATGTCCTGGATATGCAAACAGAATAGAATGCGCCACATAGCAACCAGCGCTTAAAAGATTTGACTATCGCTTATAACCTACCATGTTCCCCTTGCATCTACAAGAAAATTAGCAATAAGATTGACATCTCGATATCTCGATTAACATGAAGTAGATGGAGAATAAGCGTTTGTAAAAATAGTTTGTACAAGAGTAGAGAAAGTCATGTGAGTGTAACACATCAGTTTTTCTATAAAATCGTGCTCTTTGACGTGATATAAGTTTTAGAGCAATACGCGGACATGTGCGGGTGTCTAGGTTTAGTATCTTCCAGCGATGCGACACGAAGGTTTTCAAGAAAATCCCCCCATCCCAGACTACCCTTTACATGGAAGATTTTTCTAAAATTTTAATTTTCTCAAAAATGGCTGTAACGATTTTGATTGCAGCTTCGATACGTGTCCACGGAGATCTTAGTGCTAGGCAACTATACCTGTTTCTATACGTGAACGGCAGATTGCAGCTTCGATACGTGTCCACGGAGACCTTAATGCTAGGCAACTGTACCTGTGTTTCTATACGTGAACGTCAGATGGCAGCTTCGATACGTGGCCACGGAAACCTTAGTGCTAGGCAACTATACCTCTGTTTCTATACGTGCACGGCAGATTGCAGGTTCGATACGTGTCCACGGAGATCTTAGTGCTAGGCAACTATACCTGTTTCTATACGTGAACCGCAGATTGCAGCTTCGATACGTGTCCACGGAGACCTTAGTGCTAGGCAACTGTACCTGTGTTTCTATACGTGAACGGCAGATTGCAGCTTCGATACGTGTCCACGGAGACCTTAATGCTAGGCAACTGTACCTGTGTTTCTATACGTGAACGTCAGATGGCAGCTTCGATACGTGTCCACGGAGATCTTAGTGCTAGGCAACTATACCTGTTTCTATACGTGAACGGCAGATTGCAGCTTCGATACGTGTCCACGGAGACCTTAGTGCTAGGCAACTGTACCTGTGTTTCTATACGTGAACGTCAGATGGCAGCTTCGATACGTGTCCACGGAGACCTTAGCGCTAGGCAACTGTACCTCTGTTTCTATGCGTGAACGGCAGATTGCAGCTTCGATACGTGTCCACGAAGACCTTTCGATGCAGGTGACAAAATAACACTAGGCACTTGCGTGCCGTGGTGTAAGCCGCAATCACGGCATTGGTAGCGTGGATCACCTTGGGGCTCTCCTCGGAGTTACCTCAACACCACGTACATGACCTGATTCGTCACGGGTACGCAGGTCTGCACTACCACTTCCTCGGCGTTGAGCAGGCCCAGGAGGCGATCGTACCGGTACACCAGCTAGCACGTGGACATGTTATCGCGCTGTGGTGTTGCGTGTGCGAGGTATGGAAACTCAAGAACCAAAACATGCACGACCGAGGGTTAAAAAGTAGAACAAGTAGTGACGTGGAACGTTGTGATTAGTGAAAATAAAACGATCTCTGATAGGTGGACAAATTGAAATAACGTGATGTGATAGGCGAAAATAAAAACAAAGATGATTGGATGAAAAATGACGAGAAGGAATTAGCGGTGAATTTGTGAACTAAGATGGCGAAGATTTTTTTTTTTAAAAAAAAGACGGATAATATATGTATGGCAACTGTAACGGTTTACGGCAATTGCGCGCCGCGCAATGCGCCACGCCGGGTAATAAAACAAAAATCATATTCAGCAAGATGCCCGGCGTGACGCATTGCGCGGCGCGCGTTTGCCGTAAACCGTTACAGTTGCCGTACTTATATTATCCGTCTTTTTTTAAAAAAAAAAAGTTCTTCGCCATCTTAGTTCACAAATTCACCGCTAATTCCTTCTCGTCATTTTTCATCCAATCATCTTTGTTTTTATTTTCGCCTATCACATCACGTTATTTCAATTTGTCCACCTATCAGAGATCGTCTTATTTTCACCAATCACAACGTTCCACGTCACTACTTGTTCTATTTTTAACCCTCGGTCGTGCATGTTTTGCGTTGAGTTTCCATACCTCGCACACGCAACACCACAGCGCGATAACATGTCCACGTGCTAGCTGGTGTACCGGTACGATCGCCTCCTGGGCCTGCTCAACGCCGAGGAAGTTGTAGTGCAGACCTGCGTACCCGTGACGAACCAGGTCATGTACGTGGTGTTGAGGTAACACCGAGGAGAGCCCCAAGGTGATCCACGCTACCAATGCCGTGATTGCGGCTTACACCACGGCACACAAATGCCTAGTGTTATTTTGTCACCTGAAGCAAAAGGTCTCCGTGGACACGTATCGAAGCTGCAATCTGCCGTTCACGTGTAGAAACAGGTATAGTTGCCTAGCACTAAGATCTCCGTGGACACGTATCGAACCTGCAATCTGCCGTGCACGTATAGAAACAGAGGTATAGTTGCCTAGCACTAAGGTCTCCGTGGACACGTATCGAAGCTGCCATCTGACGTTCACGTATAGAAACACAGGTACAGTTGCCTAGCATTAAGGTCTCCGTGGACACGTATCGAAGCTGCAATCTGCCGTTCACGTATAGAAACACAGGTACAGTTGCCTAGCACTAACGTCTCCGTGGACACGTATCGAAGCTGCAATCTGCGGTTCACGTATAGAAACAGGTATAGTTGCCTAGCACTAAGATCTCCGTGGACACGTATCGAACCTGCAATCTGCCGTGCACGTATAGAAACAGAGGTATAGTTGCCTAGCACTAAGGTCTCCGTGGACACGTATCGAAGCTGCCATCTGACGTTCACGTATAGAAACACAGGTACAGTTGCCTAGCATTAAGGTCTCCGTGGACACGTATCGAAGCTGCAATCTGCCGTTCACGTATAGAAACAGGTATAGTTGCCTAGCACTAAGATCTCCGTGGACACGTATCGAAGCTGCAATCAAAATCGTTACAGCCATTTTTGAGAAAATTAAAATTTTAGAAAAATCTTCCATGTAAAGGGTAGTCTGGGATGGGGGGATTTTCTTGAAAACCTTCGTGTCGCATCGCTGGAAGATACTAAACCTAGACACCCGCACATGTCCGCGTATTGCTCTAAAACTTATATCATCAAAGAGCACGATTTTATAGAAAAACTGATGTGTTACACTCACATGACTTTCTCTACTCTTGTACAAACTATTTTTACAAACGCTTATTCTCCATCTACTTCATGTTAATCGAGATATCGAGATGTCAATCTTATTGCTAATTTTCTTGTAGATGCAAGGGGAACATCGTAGGTTATAAGCGATAGTCAAATCTTTTAAGCGCTGGTTGCTATGTGGCGCATTCTATTCTGTTTACATATCCAGGACATAAAAAATTGAATAACGAATTTGAGAAAAAGTATAAGTATTTGAAAATTTAAGGAAATAACAAGCAATATCTCGAAAATGGTTCACTCAACTAAAAAAATGTATATGACATAAATTGTGTACTTTAACGCGATCTACATTTTTTTGCAGTAAAATTTTGTCCATCTCTTATGGTTTACCAGTTATGCAAAAGTCGAACGAATTTGAGAAAAAGTATAAGTATTTGAAAATTTAAGGAAATAACAAGCAATATCTCGAAAATGGTTCACTCAACTAAAAAAATGTATATGACATAAATTGTGTATTTTAACGCGGTCTACATTTTTTGTCCATCTCTTATGGTTTACCAGTTATGCAAAAGTCATTCACAATAAAGAATACTTTTGGACACATTCCCAGGAAATTCGAGATATACATTTCATTTGTCTTGAAAATATCTAGATCATATGATATTTTAATCAAAATCGTTAAAACCATTTTTGAGAAAATTAAAATTTTCGAAAAATGTTCCATGTAAATGGTTGTCTGGGGGGGGATTTTCTTGGAAACGTTCGTGTCGCTTCTGTGGAAGATACTGAACCTAAATACCAAGTTTGATGCTTATCCGACTGTTCGTTTCTGAGTTATGCTGTTCACAGACACACACACACGGACATGTTTCCAAAAATGGATTTTTTTGGATTCAGGGGGTGTCAAAACATGTGTTTCCGGTGAAATCTCGGTATCGAATTTTTGGGTGGAATACAATACTTCCCCTACTTACTATACGTAGTAGAGAAAGTAAAAAGAAAACTACAAACGCAAAACGCCTGACCCGTTATAGAATGTATCAGAAATAAAGCATTTCCCCAGAATAATTATTGTTTGCATTACCAAAAGTTAAAGGAAATGAAACAAGGATTTAAACCGCAGTTTCAGCATGCGCGTCGAGTTAAATGCCTCATTAAAAATCCTGACGCCTTATTTCGCCACAAATTGTCAAGTTGTAAACGCAGTCATTTGCAGTGCATTTCCTGTCACGTTCCACCGCTGCACGATCCCTACCATCGACCATAAAACTGCATTTAAAAGATTTTATCGCTGACGAACATCCGTTACTCACGCTCATTTTTCACACCTTTAACCGCGTCAGCACACGGTCTTTTCACGTAGTGCTGCACATGAGAATGATTCTTTTTACTGTTTTCTCCGAGCCTAACGGGAGCAGAACTATAACGCTTGCTAGATGTTGTTAATAGTGGTTCAGCTTGCACCCCCCACTAGTGCTTTTCGCGGAAGGTTAAGTATTTCCGCACGGTTATGTGATTTATTAAGTGCGTGTGGAGTTAAAAACAGTACCCTGCCCCAACTTCAACATCGGTGTCAAATATTTAAAACTATTAGTGTCGTGTGTAGTGTTTTTGTGTTGTGCTGTGCATACGTGTTATGTAAAATGTAAGGATTAAATAGAATCAACAGATACTTCCTTTCAAAGGAGTAACACCAACTGCAGAATAAAAAATTCTAAAGTGTTGCATTCGTATGACCTCTACCCTCTATCTCTTATAGCTGAGTACGAAAGTTTATTTTCATATCCACTTAATTTTAATCCAGATAAACTTTTCGGGGAATAGCTGCATTACACATCCGTTATACATCCAAAGGGACGCTATACACTGGCCTTAAATTTCTAAATTCTTTCCATCAACATGGCGAGCAAGAACTGAAAAGCGACATGCCTTTAAAAAAGAATGGCTAAGCATTGTACAATTCGAACAATTTATAACAGATATCTCGGAAATGGCTGACGTCACAAAAAAGTTATTTCAAATAAATTGTGTGTGTTTTTAAAGAGATCTAATTTTTTTGTATTGTATGTTTTCCTCAAACCTTAGCAGTTATACAAGATCATAGAAAATTTCTTCCGAATCAATAGGACTTCACAGGCTATTTCCACAAAATTCAAGATATACATTTTATTTTTCATATAAATGTCTTTAATATATGGTGTTGTAATTAAAATCGTCAGAGACAGTTTTAGAAAATAAAACATTTCGGAAAATAGTTCATGTAAAGGGTAGTTTGGGGTGGAGGGACTTTCTTGAAAATCTCTGTGTCGTATCTTTGGAAGCAAATTTACACTCGCTAGGGGCTAGAAAATCCATTTTCTTGACTTTTTAAAAACTCAGTATTCTTGGTATATATAGGCTTATTATGACGTGAAACAACCATTTATATGATTTTTTCGAAGTTTGAAAGAAGTGAAGTAAACGCGATTTTGCACTCACTAGGGGCGAGAAAATCGATTTTCTTGTTTTGTTGAAAACTCAATATTCTTGGTATATATAGGCTTATTATGACGTGAAACAACCATTTATATGATTTTTTCGAAGTTTGAAAGAAGTGAAGTAAACGCGATTTTGCACTCACTAGGGGCGAGAAAATCGATTTTCTTGTTTTGTTGAAAACTCAATATTCTTGGTATATATAGGCTTATTATGACGTGAAACAACCATTTATATGATTTTTTCGAAGCTTGAAAGAAGTGAAGTAAACGCGATTTTACACTCAATAGAGGCTAGAAAATCGAATTTCTTGACTTTTTGAATACTCAGCATTTTTCGTATATAGAGGCTTATTATGAGGTGATACATTCATTTATATGATTTTTAAGCAGTTTGAAAGAAGTGCAGTAAACGCGATTTTACACTCACTAGGAGCTAGAAAATCCAATTTCTTGACTTTTTAAAAACTGAGTATTCTTGGTATATATAGGCTTATTATGACGTGAAACAACCATTTATATGATTTTTTCGAAGTTTGAAAGAAGTGAAGTAAACGCGATTTTACACTCACTAGGTGCTAGAAAATCCATTTTCTTGACTTTTTAAAAACTCAGTATTTTTGGTATATATAGGCTTATTATGACGTGAAACAACCATTTATATGATTTTTCGAAGTTTGAAAGAAGTGAAGTAAACGCGATTTTACACTCACTAGGGGCTAGAAAATCGATTTTTTTTACTTGTTAAAAATTCAATATTCTTGGTATATAGATGCTTATTATGAGGTGATACATCCATTTATATGAATTTTAAGCAGTTTGAAAGAAGTGAAGTAAACGCGATTTTACCTCACTAGGAGCTAGAAAATCCAATTTCTTGACTTTTTAAAAACTCAGTATTCTTGGTATATATAGGCTTATTATGACGTGAAACAACCATTTATATGATTTTTAAGCAGTTTGAAAGAAGTGAAGTAAACGCAATTTTACACTCACTAGGGTCTAGAAAATCGTTTGCACTGCACACTTTTGTGTTAAAATATATATACATTTTCAATTTTGTCATTGTGTAGATTTTGTTTGTTAAATTTTTTATACACTACTATTATAGTGTGTGTGTGTGCGAGTATGTGCCTAGTATCCGTGCGCCACAAGCCAAAACGACGACATTATGGAAAAACTTCATCATTTGCCTACCGGACAGGGACAACCACGAAAAACCTGAAAAAAGCTCTAAGAGTATTCTAACGCCTACCGATCTGGAAAACCCATGAAAACAAGATAGTACACGTTTTTGACCGCTTTCGACCGGCAATGAGAACCCTGCTCCTACGTACGCTAGCGACCATTACGATGGCCCAGTACCAGGTTTTTGGTATAGTTAAATTACGTCTGTGCAAAGGGCGTCTGTACCGCTTTAAAAAACCTAGGTATATCAGTGCGTAGTGATGTTGGTTGATCTTAAAGCTGGTTAAGCATTTTTTCAAAAACAGTTTGCTACACGCTACTATTAAATGTGTGTGTGTGTGTGTGCGCGCGAATATGTGCCTAGTATCCGTGCGCCGACAAGGCAAAACTTCATCATTTGCCTACCGCACAGGGACAACCACGAAAAACCTGAAAAACCACGAAAATTAGAAAGGGCTTTGTCAACCACTACAGCAAACGCCTACCAACCAGGGAAAACCTATGAAAAAGCAGAAAGAGCTTGCATTCGTTTACCAACCACAGAAAACCCCCAAAAACTAGTTATTTTTTAAAAAAACGAAAAAACAAAAAGAAAAAAAAAGAAAAAAAGGAAAAGACGAATAATATAAGTATGGCAACTGCAACGGGTGTGTGTGTGTGTGCCTATTTAATTAGTATTTTGTTTTGCACTGCACACATTTGTGTTACAATATATATATGCATTTTCAATTTTGGGAAAACCTATGAAAAAGCAGAAACAGCTTGCATTCGTCTACCAACCAGAGAAAACCCCGAAACACTAGTTATTTAAAATTGCTGATGAGTTCTGGATAGGCTTTTGCAAATCTTGTTGGTAGCAAAACTTACCTTTTCCATCACCTCCAACATACCCCACTCCCACACCTTTTTTCTTTCCACCAATCATAATCTCTCTTATTCTTACCAATCAACAACTTTCATTTGTTCCTTTCCACCAATAACATCACTTCTTATTCCCACCAATCACAACTTCACACGTCACTATCTGTTATACTTTTTATCCCTCGTTCGCCATCTTTTCCCTCTTTCAGTCCCAACCTCCGCACAGACAACACCTCACCGCTCCTTAACCTCAACTTCATGCCTCCGCCATCTTATTTAGTTCCCATTTTTACCACCGCGCCTCTCATCTCCCAACCAGATTGCCGGCAAGAGCAGATCTCGTTCATTCACACCTCGACGGTTGACTCGACAGCAGCTACTGTGAACACCTACGTCGTACACTTTTTTGAGCGCTTTCGACCGGCTATGAGAACCCTGCTCCTACGTACGCTAGCGACCATTACGATGGTCCAGTACCAGGTTTTTGGTATAGTTAAATTACGTCTGTGCAAAGGGCGTCTGTACCGCTTTAAAAAACCTAGGTATATCAGTGCGTAGTGATGTTGGTTGATCTTAAAGCTGGTTAAGCATTTTCAAAAACAGTTTGCTTTTATTTTTTCGCGTCGCGTGAAGCTGCTGCGCTTTTGGTGACGCATCCACACCAGTAACAGGTAAGTACCACACGCATAATTATTTTTCGGGCCTGCTTGGCGTAGGAATATATCCTTTCGTGTTTTGGTACTGTAACCTCAAATCTCCTTACCCTCCTCTTGCGTCCGCCATCTTGTTTAGTTCTCACCGCATCTCCTTGTCGCAGACCCTCCGCCATTTTTAGTTCCCACTATTTTAACCTCAGAATCTGCGCTTCTAAGCTCTTGTTTCCGCCATCTTCTTTTAGTTCCCATTCTCACCACCGCGTCTCCTTGCCCCCTCACCTCTTGCGACCGCCATGTTCACCACTAACCTCCAAATTTCCTCGTCCTTAAACCTCTTGTCTCAGCCATCTTGTTTAGTTCCCATTTTCGCCACCGCATCTCATATCGCCCCATCTCTCTATCCACTCAAGAAAACCACCATCCAACGTTCAAAAATTGCTGATGAGTTCTCGACAGGCTTTTGCAAATCTTGTTGCTAGCAAAACTTACCTTTCCCATCACCTCCAACATACCCCACTCCCACACCTTTTTCTTTCCACCAATCATAATCTCTCTTATTCTTACCAATCAACAACTTTCATTTGTTCCTTTCCACCAATAACATCACTTCATATTCCCACCAATCACAATTTCACACGGGACTTTCTGTTATACTTTTTATCCCTCGCTCCCCATCTTTTCCCTCCTTCAGTCCCGACCTCCGCACACACAACACCTCGCCACCCCGCTCCTCTCCATCACGTGTCCTCCATACTCTTTCATCTTCTTTCCTTCATCTTCCACCCGAATTAACGAAACAATCACATTTCGTCTTATTTTTATCAATCAAAACACTCCACGTCACTTCCTGTTTTTCCTTCATCTTACCCTAATCCTCAATTCTTTTAACTCGTCCCGGATGAACCAATTGCAATAACGATAATCCTTCCGCTCATGGCGCTTTTCAAACTTGCCGCCGTCGCACGCAGCGACACTAGCGACACTAGCGCCCCTAGCGGCAGGATTATCGTTAATCCAATTGGCTCATCCGGGACTATTACTACTTATGAGGATATAGGAACAGGAGGAGAGGTGTTAGGCTAAGGAAGTTGAGTATCTGTTTATAGCGAGAGACGAGAAAACGGAGAGATCATCAGCTAGACAGGGAGTAGGGGGGAATGCGCTTTATGAGAGGTAGGGGATACGGGGAGTAGTGTTAGGCTAGACAGAGGTTTAGAGTAGAGAATGCATTTATACGTATGAGGGGTATAAGAACAGGAGGAGAGGTATTAGGCTAGACAGAGTTGCATGGTAGAGTATGTTTTTTATATGAGAGAGGTAGGGAATACGAGGAGAAGTGCTAGGTTAGCCAGAGGTTGAGAAGTATAGTGTGTGTTTGTAGGTAAAAGATAGGGAAAACGATGAGAGCTGTTAGACTAGACAGGGCTCGAATGGTAGAATAAACATTTATATGGGAGATATAGCAAACCGAGGAGAGGTATTAGGTTAGGAGAGTTTTAGTATGCGTTTATAAGGAGAGACGAGAAAACGGAGAGAGATCCCATGCTAGGATAGACAGGTGTTAAAGTTAGGTTCATATAGGTTCGATAGGAAACCAAGGAGAGATACTCAGCTAGAGAGGGGCAGGAGGGAATGCGCTTTATGAGAGGTAGAGAATACGAGGAGAAATGCTAGGCTAACCAGATGTTGAGGAGTATAGTATGCGTTTATAGGGAAAAGATAGGGAAAACAAAGAGAGCTGTTAGACTAGACAGGGCTTGAAGGGTAGAATAAACCTTTTATATGGGAGATATAGCAAACAGGAGACCCACCCACGTAAAAAGGTAACCCACTCACACTGAAAGGTGATCCAATCAAGCAAAAAAGGTGAACCACTCAAGAAAAAAGTGACCCAATCATGTAAAAAGGTGTCCCACTCACGTAAAAAGGTGACCCACTTAAGCAATAAGGTGACCCACTTAAGCAAAAATGTGACCCACTCACGGAAAAAAGTGATCCACTCAAGCAAAATAGGTGAACCACTCACGTAAAAAGGTGAGCCACTCAAGCAAAAAGGTGACCCACTCACGTAAAATGGTGACCAACTCAAGCAAAAAAGATGACTCACTCACGTAAAAAGGTGACCCAATCAGGGAAAACGGTGACCCACTCACGCAAAAAGGTGACCCAGTCACGGAAAAAGGGTGACCCACTCACGCAAAAAGGTGACCACTCATGTAAAAAGGTGACCTGCTCAGGGAAAAAAGTGACCCACTCAGCGAAAAGGTGACCCACTCACGGAAAAAAGGTGAGCCACTCACACTAAAAGGTAACTAATTCAGGTAGTATCACAGGGTGGACGTATTCAGAGAAACGGATATAGCATAGTTCCGTATATTTCACAGGTAGTTCAGAAAGTATCGTAGGTATTTAGGATAATTCAAGTATCGTAGGTGTTTAGAGTCACTCAGCTAGTATTACAGAGGCTATATTCCAGATCTTGACTGCATCATAGCTGTGTATGATTTCACAGGTAATTCAGATAGTATCGTAGGTATTTGAGCTGATTCAAGTATCATAGGTGCTTAGAGTAACTCAGGCAGTATCACAGGAGGCTAGATTCCGTGGGCACGGATTCGTATCAGATCTATTTAAGGTAATTTCCCATGATTAGGATAGTATCACAGGTATTTAAGTCATTTTAACAGCTAATTCGGATAGTATCACTGGTATTCATGGCAATTTAGGGAGTAATTAGATTATAAACGTTCCTCATCCCACGTTACAACACTTTATATACTTTTTTCTAGACCTTACAAACCTTTTATATGTTAAACAGTTAGTGTGCCAGGCGAAAGGGGTAAAGTGCATATTGGTTTACAAATTGAAAAACTATAGTCAACATACCTTTATTTTAGTTCGTCGTAGGTGTCTCCCCTTTTATGTAGGCTTGAGACTAGCACTAGGATTGCTCCTAATGGCAGGGTTAACACCTCCCCTTCCATCTTCTTCTTTCTTCATCAGACGTCTGCTAGTTGCATACACAGCACACGGATAAACTTCATTTTTTAAGATTGTAGACTCATGAGAAAATCTTCATTTTTGACTTACATTCTCTTAAGCACTGTTTGTAATACTGTAATGTCCATACGCATAGGTACTTATTCCGTCCTCGGCAATAACTCTTTTATGACCAAAGGGATTCAATGTCATTTTATTCACTTGCACTGTGCTAACAGAATGCTTTCGTGATAGGATTAGATTCATGGGAGTTCTGATGATTTCATAGGTTTTATGACAGTCTGTATAGCTGTCAGACGTAATGTACTGCTTAATAGCGCTACGTTTTATACCTTTAATTTTTTTATCATCGACGCTTGAATTATCTAAGGCATACAGCTTAGGTCGTAGTCCAACAAAGCGCAGGATGATTTTGCTATTAGCCTCATTTTTAAATTTTCCAAGCACCTTCTTGTTTAGAGCTGAATAACATATATGGCTTGCAGGATAATCGGCTGTATCCAGATGCTCGAGAAAACGTAGCTTGTCCTGGTACACATCTTCAGTTGTCACACTATGAATGAATGAATCAGTATCCATGTACATAAGCTTGAGGTTTTCAGCCCCATAATATGGCAACAACACATCGTAATGATAGTGGTACATTAATGTCTTGGAGATGTCCAACACACTCATACCAATGTATATAGGCTTGTTGAACACAATCTGACGAGAGGCCATATGCACAGCAGCTAGATTAGCAGCATATATCGTCCTATCAATAAACGTAGGCTTGGCGATCAACTTCTCCAGAGTCTTCTCATTTGTCACCAGTCGTATATCCATATGATTATGCAGGTTCTCCATATTTTTTACAAACATGGCGTTGTTAAAGAGCTTGTAGAGATCTTTCTCGAAGTCATTTGCAGCTTGTTGTCGTAGCCTGTTGTTAAATTCCACATAAGGTTTCAACCACCGAGACTGTCGGAATTGTAGCACACAATGGATTTTTGTTAGCTGTAGTCCATGGTTAAGAGCTTGCTCCAAAACCATGTAATGTACTACATACTCCTTTCGAGGTCTAAGATGCGGCATAATTTACTGTGTAGTTGAGTCCTTAGACTTCATACGCTCACGCAGGAAAGGTAGATCGATGTGTAAATCGTGAAGTTCTGCAGGATACTCGATGTCGACTTCTAATATGTAACCATGACAATCATCTTCTTGTAGTCTTTCTAAGTTGATTTCTTCAGGCGAAACCTACTGAAAACCGCCAAAAAGAAGGGCGTGACACATTGCCCACCTATATTGGTTATTGGCGTCCTTGTATGTGATAAATTGGTTTGTTCTGGACGGATCAAATTTCTCCAAATAAGTGATATTAGCCTCTGCATACGATGAGAAACTTGACATAAACCTCCCCTTATACCTGATTCCACCATGAGTAGCTGATCATAATCTTGTAACAGATCCAGCTTAATTCCAGTATACAGTAAGATGGCGTCCCATGTAAGTCCTGGAAAGGTAAAATAATGAGCAGGATCAACTTTGTGTGTTTTAAAGGGTTTGCTCTCTGAACGTTTCAAAGACATGAGCTAGAAGACATCTGAGGTTAAGTAGAGATCGTTGTACTCGCCCAGTTTTCTAATATTAAGCAGGTCCCATACATTTCTAGCATGATCTTAGTCAGTATCAGTAATTTCTTCTTCATTTAATCTATTGTAGAAGGAGTCCTTAGGAGGCAAGCAGGTCACGTTCAAAACATCCCATTACGTAACAAAATCATATGGAAATACATCCCTACGGGTCATCAACTTTAATTTATCTTCTCCAAAGTACTTTAGTGTTTGAGGATATGAGGTTACATTTTTTACCAACTTATCCAAGCTTGTACTGACGAATCGAAAGCTATCCACGAACCGAAGCTTTATATCTCCTACATACTTGGTGAATGAGATATAGCTTTCTTCAGAGTTAGGAATTACCTCTACACGTTCACTTCTACGACCCAGCTCCTTGACAATGAAATGCGAGTCGTATCCGCTAAGGTTATGCATGAAGATAGGACTATATTTAGGTGTTTTGCATGCTAAATTGCATTCATTATGAAGACTTCCGCGATATTCAACACTGATGCGATCATGGTCGCGTACTTTATAGTTTTCTTCTGTAAAGGCTTTTCCACACAAGTAGCATACTGTAGATGACTCAAAATCCTTTTGTTGGTTGTCCGTAAGTTTCAGAGGATTGGCAGATTTGTACATGTCATCAATCATTGTTGCAAGAGATGTCAGATATAGCATAAACTTCTGAGCAGCATCAACACCATGGTATACTTAGGGTTGCTTAGGAAGACCAGTTTCGAGATGTTCAACACTGCATGACGGCTTCACGTTAACACAGAAGCTCATTGGTGCGTGTGCTCTTGATAAGGCATTGTATAGGAAGTTTCAAGATTGGGTATACACGTATGGCATGGAGTGAGAATACTCTCAAAATCAGCATAGATGACATAAGGCAGTTTCAGCACCCTCTCAACATTTTTAAACTGTACAATTGATTTATCCTTGGTTGGCATAACTAACCCTTGCAACACCATATTGATTAAAAATGCCTGCATGTTCTTGTAGTTTTTCCAACCCACTTTGTCCATATCGATTATCAAAATGTGTAAAACAGCGCTTGCGTGTATAAACACGTTCATTAATTTCGTTTTCTGACTTCGAACGAGCTTCTCAAAATTCTTTATATATACGTAGTATTGTTTCTCACAACTGTCACTCAATAGTAGCAGGTCACGATGTTCAGGTAGTTCAGTGCTAGCAAGCTTTATTGGATACACTTCATGCTTCTCATCCAGCCTGAAAACGTTAATAGACATCTTGTTAAGCTTCTCAAATTTAGGTATTTGAGGAAGTGTAGTAGGATAGGAAACGCAGCCGAAGTCGTACTTATCTTGAAGTTGTTTGTATTTGCTGAGGCGTTGAGGCTTGGTACTGACGAATTTGGCCAGTATAGAATACAGGAAACATTTCTTATCACTAAAGTTCTGAATGTTTACGCAGGCTTTTCTTGCTTCAACAGATGGCAGTAGTGGTATATAGCTACTTCCCTGTAACGGATTGTACTTGTTGATACGAAGTCGAACTCCTTCCACAGCAAGCAAAGCCCAGTTGCTACCCTTAAGCTGAGACTCCTCCATTTCAGTCACCAATTTCTTGAATTTCGTTTCCAGTGTTGAGTCCAGATCTATTTCTAAGAAGACAAGCTGATTCTTTGTTTTAAATGTTTTGTCACAGGTTTCTCCAATACTGTTTACAAATCGCCACTCAGCCAGCAGGTTAATTTTAACGCTCTTGTGAATACCAAGCTCTTTATGCACAGCCTAGATTATGCGTTGTTTTACCTCATGCAGATACATATTCAGGTCCTTAGGTAAGTCACACCGTATAAAATACGATTTCAATCGACCTTCGAATGAAGTTTCATATTCTTTCACATCGCAGTCCTCCATTGTTGATAATAACTGATGATTAGTAGGCTCCAATCTGCTTTTCTTATAAGGACCGGTTATTTCACATATATCTTCTTGTCGCTGACCCATATGACCATCATTGAACGTCAAGCCACAATGCTTACATTTGAAGAGCTTCTTACAAGACATCTCGTGTCTTCTCTTGTGATAACCTCGGAGGAACTTCTTCCCACATTTTCCGCAAGCGTATCCAGTAGCGCTTGGAACAATATCCTTATACGATGAGTGGTTCATCTTTATTCTTGATGTAATAACGTATTAATCCTTCTTCAAGGGAAATGTAGACCTCCTCACCTTGATAACACTTTAGAACGCTGGTTATTCTTGGAGAGAGCAGGATGTTGACACCTCAAGACTAATTAGCGCAATGAAGTCCAATGCCCTAGACCACCCTATTTTATAGAGGGAGCACGAACCTTTTAGATCAATCATAACCTCGCTCCATAACTAGTTGTATATGATTGCTCTATGCGTATTAACCTTCCGCCATATAACCTCACGCCCAGAAACAGGATGTTTATGACGTCACACCCAGAGACACTATGTCTGGCAGTATAAAACACGTTTAAACTCGTTCTATAGCTACCTGTATATGCTGTCACACCAAAAAGAGGTAGCTACAGCTACAGAAGTTGATCGCCAAGCATACGTTTATTGATAGGACGATATATGCTGCTAATCTAGCTGCTGTGCATATGGCCTCTCGTCAGATTGTGTTCAACAAGCCTATATACATTGGTATGAGTGTGTTGGACATCTCCAAGACATTAATGTACCACTATCATTACGATGTGTTGTTGCCATATTATGGGGCTGAAAACCTCAAGCTTATGTACATGGATACTGATTCATTCATTCATAGTGTGACAACTGAAGATGTGTACCAGGACAAGCTACGTTTTCTCGAGCATCTGGATACAGCCGATTATCCTGCAAGCCATATATGTTATTCAGCTCTAAACAAGAAGGTGCTTGGAAAATTTAAAAATGAGGCTAATAGCAAAATCATCCTGCGCTTTGTTGGACTACGACCTAAGCTGTATGCCTTAGATAATTCAAGCGTCGATGATAAAAAAATTAAAGGTATAAAACGTAGCGCTATTAAGCAGTACATTACGTCTGACAGCTATACAGACTGTCATAAAACCTATGAAATCATCAGAACTCCCATGAATCTAATCCTATCACGAAAGCATTCTGTTAGCACAGTGCAAGTGAATAAAATGACATTGAATCCCTTTGGTCATAAAAGAGTTATTGCCGAGGACGGAATAAGTACCTATGCGTATGGACATTACAGTATTACAAACAGTGCTTAAGAGAATGTAAGTCAAAAATGAAGATTTTCTCATGAGTCTACAATCTTAAAAAATGAAGTTTATCCGTGTGCTGTGTATGCAACTAGCAGACGTCTGATGAAGAAAGAAGAAGATGGAAGGGGAGGTGTTAACCCTGCCATTAGGAGCAATCCTAGTGCTAGTCTCAAGCCTACATAAAAGGGGAGACACCTACGACGAACTAAAATAAAGGTATGTTGACTATAGTTTTTCAATTTGTAAACCAATATGCACTTTACCCCTCTCGCCTCGCACACTAACTGTTTAACATATAAAAGGTTTGTAAGGTCTAGAAAAAAGTATATAAAGTGTTGTAACGTGGGATGAGGAACGTTTATAATCTAATTACTCCCTAAATTGCCATGAATACCAGTGATACTATCCGAATTAGCTGTTAAAATGACTTAAATACTTGTGATACTATCCTAATCATGGGAAATTACCTTAAATAGATCTGATACGAATCCGTGCCCACGGAATCTAGCCTCCTGTGATACTGCCTGAGTTACTCTAAGCACCTATGATACTTGAATCAGCTCAAATACCTACGATACTATCTGAATTACCTGTGAAATCATACACAGCTATGATGCAGTCAAGATCTGGAATATAGCCTCTGTAATACTAGCTGAGTGACTCTAAACACCTATGATACTTGAATTGTCCAAAATACCTACGATACTATCTGAATTACCTGTGAAATATACGAAACTATGCTATATCCGTTTCCCTGAATCTGTCCTACCCTGTGATACTACCTGAATTAGTTACCTTTTAGCGTGAGTGGCTCACCTTTTTCCGTGAGTGGGTCACCATTTCGCTGAGTGGGTCACTGTTTTCCCTGAGCGGGTCACCTTTTTACGTGAGTGATCACCTTTTTGCGTGAGTGGGTCACTCTTTTTCCGTGACTGGGTCACCTTTTTGCGTGAGTGGGTCACCGTTTTCCCTGATTGGGTCACCTTTTTACGTGAGTGAGTCACCTTTTTTGCTTGAGTGGGTCACATTTTTACGTGAGTGGCTCACCTTTTTGCTTGAGTGGGTCACCTTTTTACGTGAGTGGTTCATCTTTTTTGCTTGAGTGGATCACCTTTTCCGTGAGTGGGTCACCTTTTTACGTGAGTGGGTCATCTTTTCTGTGAGTGGGTTACGTGCTGCAGCTGTCTAGAATTTGTGTCCTAGCATTGACAACAATCAGCTTTCCATGATGTTTTCGTCTAAAATCGCTTTCAAAGTCTAGCACCTCCCCACCTATTCCCTATCTCTCCTGTAGATAAACCCATATTGCTACTCCTTCAGTATCTGTCTAGCCTAACACCTCTCCTCCTGTCCCTATACCACTTATACATATAAACGCATACTCTACTCTCCACGTCTGTCTAGTCTAGCATCTCTCCCCGTATCCCTTACCTCTTATAAGCGCATTCCCCACCTGTCCCCAGTCTAGCTGATTATCTCTCCTTGGTTTCCTAATTAACCTATATAAACATTTTCTACCTTTAACACCTGTCTATCGTAGCATAGTATCTGTCTCCGCTTTCTCGTCTCTCCTTATAAACACATACTAAAACTCTCCTAGCCTAATACCTCTCCTCGGTTTGCTATATCTCCATATAAATGTTTATTCTACCCTTCAAGCCCTGTCTAGTCTAACAGCTCTCTTCGTTTTCCCTATCTTTTCCCTATAAACGCACACTATACTCCTCAACCTCTGGCTAGCCTAGCACTTCTCCTCGCATTTCCTACCTCTCTCATATAAAACATACTCTACCCTTCAACTCTGTCTAGCCTAATACCTCTCCTCCTGTTCCTATACCTCTCATACATATAAATGCATTCTCTACTCTAAACCTCTGTCTAGCCTAACACCACTCCCCGTATCCCCTACCTCTGATAAAGCGCATTCCCCTCCTACCCGCTGTCTAGCTGATGATCTCTCCGTTTTCTCGTATCTCCCTATAAACGCATACTCAACTTCCTTAGCCTAGTACCTCTCCTCCTGTGCCTATACTCTCATACATATAAATGCATTTTCTTTTCTGAACCTCTGTCTAGTCTAGCATCTCTGCCCGTATCCTCTACCACTCATAATGCGCATTTCTCTCCTGCCCCCCTGCCTAGCTAATGATCTCTCCGTTTTCTCGTCTCTCCTTATAAACACATACTAAAAGTCTCCTAGCCTAATACCTCTCCTCGTTTTCCTATACTTCTCATATAAACCATACTCTACTCCTCAACGTCTGTCTAGCCTAACACCTCTCCGCTATCTCTTCCATATAAACGCATTTCCCTACTTTAACCCCTGTCTGGCCTAGTATCAGTCGTCGTATTCTATATCTCTCCCAAATAAACCCATTTTCCTCCCTGAAGGCTCTCTCAACCTGGCATCTACCCTCGTTTTCCCTATCCTTTCCCATATATGCCCCAAAAAGTGGCCTAGGATTCCTCTAATGTATCTACCAACATCGTACCTAGCAACGAAGCAGGTTGAACAAGCAATTGTCGAGAAACACTAGAATCCTGCAACAAAGACCATTGACATTCTAATTTACTCTACCTTTATTCTATTGATGTAACTAGGCATTGTCCCAATTTAAAATTGTATGTTTGCTAAAAAATACACTTTCTCAGTGTTATTAAAATCTGTTTATGGAGTAAATGTATGAGCCCCTGACTACCAATCAATGCTGTGAAAACTGCACATCAATATCACGTTCCATTTCCCAAATATTTGCGGTGAAAGTTTTAGATGATTCAGCCTGTATATTGTCGTAACCTCTTTACTATTCTAGCTCAACAGGTACCGTGAACGGATCGAATATTCTATCATACATTATGCGAGGTACGACGGGGATAGCTCAACGAAATTATGAAAATATACCTAAAGGATCCTAACAATATCTCTAATTCATTATGTGGATAAGGGAAGGGTCTATCTACTATAGAAATTCATACCATGATTGCTTAATTGGTAACTGTATTTTATGATAAAAATGAATTACAATACCTCCTTGCCTGTCGGTGGGGACGCCATGTTGTACGCACGGACAAGCTGCACACGCACAGACCTTCTAGCAAGCAGAACCTCGACTCGACTGAATAAAACCCACGCTAAACTCGGCGTCAGCACGCTACACAAGGAACCGGTTTTCCATCCCCTCTACTCTTGCAAAATATCCGATCTGGGTCGCCAGGTCACGTACCCAATAATGCCAATAATATTACAAATGTCACATATCCCCCTGGCTTACTAGATCGACGTCCCCATCGAAACAAGAAGGATTTTTGTTGTTTTTGTGTAGACAAAGAATTACAGAGAAAGAAAAAAATACGACATACATTACAAAATTAATACTTCATAAAATTAGATTACAGCAAACAATATCTGGGTATTCAGAAAGTGAGGATGGAGCAGAAATGTCTCTTAATGAAGAAGTTAATATTGTGAACATGTGAAGCTAATTCAAACATTACGGAGTCTCGAGTGCCACCGACGATTTAGTTCAAGACGTATCGCCTAGTTATGAGTACCCCACACACGCACACTACACCGTACTGCCACTGTTACATACGCACTACACTGCACCAAGTCTCGACGTAACTGTTTGTGGGTGTAATTTCCACATCACCCACAACGACAAAATTTCAGCTGCAGAGTCTTTCCTGTTTTGCAAGTCGCTGAGGATGTGGGGAGCAATCGCTGACTTGGACTGCCCCCCGAGATAGTGGCTCCTTATGCCACTGCAGTGTAGTGGACGAAAGACAGCTCTCCTTTGGTGTATCTGCAACCTCTGGCGTGTCTGTAGAGCGGGGTTACTCCTCTGGACACCCGAGCTCCGGAATCAGCAAAATCACTATATCATGAATCACAAATGAATAGAACGTGTGCTCCCAGAAGATCATCATACATAAAAGAAGCAAGTAGTTTGTCATTTACACTAATGTAAATTGAAAATGCCACAATGTTGGCCAAAGTTTACAAACAGACAATTTTAATGTTTAGCAAAGAGAAGAAAAAATGAGTACACATTGACATAAAAACTGAATTTTTCAAGGGGTTATCATCCAAAATTTGACAAGAACTGCTTTAGAATCCAAGTAAGGAAACATGAAAGGGCCAGAATACATAAATATTATATCACTTACATCCATTGTTTACACAAAATAACACAACACAAATATAGTAAATTATTTGGGATCCCAATATTATATTTGACCAGCTTGTACAACTAATGAAGAAAAGAAATAAGTGCACTTATAATACATTCATACATGACAATGAAATGAAATCATTCATACTGACCATGGTCCAAATAATACACAACCCTTACTTGAAGAACTACCCAAAACTACTATGTGCGTTGCTACATACTTCAAAAATAAACCCACATTACATGCGTCAAACTACACCTCATTACATACTTTCAACTATAAAAACTCATGCTTTACTGTCAATAATATAAATTCTCCTCTACATTAGTATCTTATCCACCTCATTATAATCATTATTATCATCATTTCAATCATCATCATCATCATCTTAGTTTTCAACTTTATCGTACACAGTAATTACTGAGAAAATAGAATATCTTCACTGACGTGTCTCATTCAACTAGCTGCAAAATCAAAAAATACCTGACATAGGCATAGACTAAAGAAATCACATTAACATTTCAGGAATGACACAAATAACATAGCATTATACTGTTGCATCCACATCTGCTGAATCAAAATTAAACTGGAAAATAGATGGTATTAAAACTCGTTATATAAGATGGTACTAAGCTTGTTGCATAAACACAAAAATATTATTCTCATTGCATTTACTTCATTGCATTTACTCTCTTGTGTGAATACATCACACACGCTATACTGGGCACGTTGCAGCAATACCAATAAGCAAAAATCTTGCAACTCATCGCATCGAATTTCCAGGTACATGTTAGCCCTCCTGAAAGCTCAAACATTCACACTTCAACCATCGGGGTTACTCTTCGGCACTCCCACTGAGGCTGACATTAACTCATCTCATCTCTCGCACTACCACCATCGGGGTTACTCTTTGGCACTTCCACCGAGGCAAATATTAACTCATCTCTCACACTACCACCGTCGGGGTTACTCTTTGGCACTTCCACCGAGGCAAATCTTCCATATACTACTCACATAACCTCACAAACATACACACACACAATTCATGCAACAATTTTCTGCAAAGGAAAAGATCACAGCATCATAATGAAACCCAAAATCAAACCAAACAAATGCAACAGAACAAAGCACATCATTACCAAAACAATACTGTCACATAACATTCCTGAAAATCAAAGCTTAATTAAGCACACAGTACACATCAAACACAAACACTGCAGCATAACATGACAAACCAAATAATTTCCAATACCCAAAACAGAATTCAAAATTTTAGTCACACAAAACAACTTTCAATTTAGCAGAGACATACATAGCACACATTATTCCTGAAAAGCAAAGCTTAATTAAGCATTAGTCAGTGAATCAACAATAAAAATTTAGCATACCTGTCTGATTTGTGAAACTTTTTCAATTGTTCAAAAATTTGGCACAGACAATGTTCACATACTTACAGGTTTGTTTTTGTTTTCTTTTTACCACAAAATGGTGCAACTTTCCAAAATCTGGTAACACACATATAGCTGATCCATCAACATCCAAGTCCTACTGGTCCATATTGGAGGCACATTAAACCTATTTAGGTGAAGATACTGGCACAGCTGGTGGTTGCTGAAACTTTTACTTAAATTAGTCATTTTGAAATACTTTCCCCCAAAAAATTCATTGCGAAACTAGATAAACCAAACATGGCAACGGTGAAGCAAAATTATTATTAGTACTACCACTATGCGTACCGCAACGAGCGTACGATGCACAAATATGAATTTTTAATATATATATATATATATATGCTCTTCTTGACTTTTTTTTTGTTTTATTATTTTAAACAGATGCGCCTCACTTTTTATACACACGCAACACGCGAACTTTAACATATTTGCTTCCCCCATTCTGGTCGTTAACAAATTACAAAATCACGCAATCAATAACACAATGTTACGTACATCAGCTAACACATGCAACTATATTATCAAGGTTCCAAAATATCAGTACGTTTTACAGAATTCACAAAAATAAGTAATTTAGAAGGGACAGTACAAACATGTACGCAGAAACAGAATTTAGCAGAAGTGATGGCATGGTAAGGGGAAAAATGGAGCCAAAAGTTTTACCGCCACGCCACCGACCGACAATGCAAAAATTTTAAAAGTGAGCTTGAAATTAAGATACAGACATGGGACTTTTAAGAAACTATGCAAGATGAATTTAGAATATAAAGCCACAAATTACGAAACAAAACCCTTACCTTTAAGCCAACAAAAAAAATTACATTTTCTAACGAACACGTGGAGGACCAAACACGCTACATTTCAGAGAAAACAAATTTTACTACCAAAATATTACATTATTCTCGGCGACCAACGCCAATTGTCCGGCGCCACACACCAATTGTCGTAACCTCTTTACTATTCTAGCTCAATGGGGGGTAGAGCAACAGGTACCGTGAACGGATCGAATATTCTATCACACATTATGCGAGGTACGACGGGGGATAGCCCAACGAAATTATGAAAATATACCTAAAGGATCCTAACAATATCTCTAATTCATTATGTGGATAAGGGAAGGGTCTATCTACTATAGAAATTCATATCATGATTGCTTAGATGGTAACTGTATTTTATGATAAAAAGGAATTACAATACCTCCTTGCCTGTCGGTGGGGACGCCATGCTGTACGCATGGACAAGCTGCACAAGCACTGACCTTCTAGCAAGCAGAACCTCGACTCGACTGAATAAAACCCACGCTAAACTCGGCGTCAGCACGCTACACAAGGAACCGGTTTTCCATCCCCTCTACTCTTGCACAATATCCGATTTGGGCCGCCAGGCCACGTACGCAATAATGCCAATAATATTACAAATATCACAATATACATGTTGTTAACTTTGTAATGACATGTCAGTTGTTTGTTATATCTTCGCCCATTAGCTAAATAATACGTTTCTAAGCACTAAACACTATTAATTGATTCGAATTTAGAGAAACTTTAAATCATTTCTTCACACTAAAATACTTTCAACCTGTAAACATACGTTTGCATGTAAACCTAGATACCAGCGATTATCAGAACTATTTAACTAAAACAATAAAAACTCATTAAGGGAATTACCATTACTAACATGAGGAGTCACAGTCATTATGAATGTTAAAATAGGACAAGTCATATTTGTGACATATGTGTTGTATGTGAATAGTTAATGGTGTCAGGATTTGCGTGTGTACAATTCTTTTTTATTCTCATGTGGTATTCAGATGATCCCGAGTACAGCATTCGTATCCTATTTTAATTTTAAATCTACATTCACGCAACCTTCTATAATTTACCAGCGTTAAAAATGCATTGCTGTAATATTTTTTCTGAATTTTATGTAAAGTTTAAGGAGAGCTCCAGGAACAGTTTATCAGAATATTTCTGTAATTTTCCGAATCAATTGTTTTAAACCCAAATTTTGATTTTGATGTAGATTATTTTTTCCATGCTGTGCTTAGTGGTTCACAGAATGTGAACGTAATTTTCGCATGAAGGGCAACGTAATGTTGTGGGTAGTGATACGGTAATTAATGACCGGAAGGTATAAGTAATTAAATAAAGAAATAATACTAAAATATGGAAGTAATTGCAATAAATAATTTCTGAATTTTAAAACAATGTACAATGTAATAAGTCTGAGTTGAAAAGATTTGTCCGGAGAATAAGGTCATTAGCCAGTCATATTAAGGAAATACATTAGCATAAAAGCTCCTGGAATGGGCTTAGGATTTAGTTCAGCGCGTTTGCAAAGTCACGTAGGCAGCAAATCTGTAAATTACAAAAGTGAAAGTTACGGCATAGCAACAAAGTAAGATAAATACCTAGGATTTTAAGAATGCCCCCGCGTGAAGGAACGTTTAAGGGTACTGATATGTGGGCGGAGCTTAAGTTAAGAAAACTTCGTGCAATTCTAAATCAGAGACACATATGTGCATACATTTGTGACATTTTCGTGAGTTTCCTGAGATTCTTGACTCTCGTGTGTAATTTTATAGGGCACATGAACGCGCCGATGTTAAAAAGATTTAGCGGCTATTGATAGGGAGTTTTCCGGGCAACGAACCATTCGCTTAATTATTCTTATAGAAGTGATTTAATTCGTAAATTCAACAATCGGCGACTCTTCTCAAACTGAACATTTTAAGTCCACATTAAAATTTCTTAGCTAGCTAAACTGGTGTTTTCCTTTTAAAATACACTCACGCATACCCTGAAATAAAGAACTCATTGCTATCCTAGTAGAGCAGCTAGCGTACGAGGCAACGCACAGAGATGACATCATAAAACTCATCAGCAGGGCAGTTAACATTTGAAGCAAAGAGAATGGTTTGTGAAATGACGCACCATCACGGGACTTCGAATTGAGAACCATCAGAAACTGAGGAGGCCACTCAGAAAATCAAACTCGGTGACCAACAGCACAAAAAGGAAGGAAGAAAGGAAGACAATCCAGAACGTAGCTCTGGCTGCACAGGTACACGGCGAGCAGAAAGAAGAAGGAAGACATCAGCGTCGGTAAACATCATTTAGTGCATCCACTAATTAGTTACTTACTAAGTGTAAATATACTTATTTTAATGTTATTTATGTAGGTGTGGTTAAGAAGTACAGTAGGAACGATGGTTCTGTGCCGGTGACCTTGTTTCCTCGCGCACTGAAGAGAGTCTATGTCTAACGCCAGGCAGCTCTCTGTCTGCCTGCCTGCTGGAAAACGTGGGACTTTGCTGATACGACATAAACATACCCCACCACACCATCACATTGACTGGTTTATTCTCACATTATCAGATTGCTCTATCATTCTTTTATATTTACACATTATACACAAACCTTGTCGTAAACTAGCAGGGGCTTTATTAGTGTGATAAACACTCTACACCAGACATATCACCACCGTCGTTTTCTTCTGCAAGAATTTCCCTTTCATCGTCATCAGTCTTCTTCTCGTTCGCTGTCACTATATTTCCTAACCTGGATTACAGAACCGTCTAAGACATTTTTAAACAGGCCTTGTTGTTCTTCAATGTATTTTCTTCCTACTTAATGTGTTGAGAGGCATTTTCCCACTTTTCTACACTAATGTCCTCAACTCAATGTCCTAAGCTTAATCAATAACATCATGTAGTTTAAAAGGGTGTTCTACCAAGCTACCCATTGCTTTATATCAGCCCAGATGAGTTCTACTCGAGTAAGCCCCGAAGACTAGGGCGGTAATCAGAGAACATTGTGTGCATTGCCTACAAACTATCGACGTAAATTTTCGGAATAGGTTTTGACCCTTGCTTATGTTGTAAAGCTCCAAACTTAGCATCCTTTCATAGAATGGGGCAAGTTCTGTTTCGTATTTTGGTGTGAGGCGATGGGACCTTTTCCAACTACACAATGGTACGGTGCGTTATGCATCACCAAGACAGATCTGAGAGGCAAGGTAGGAATTAGTTTTTCCATTAGGGATTTCTTTGTATTTATCCCCCTCATTTTGCGTTATATTAACCTTTGTTATTTTTACATAAAACGTCGCAGAAGGCAAGAACCTCTAATAAACACACCAAAAACACAATAACTATATGCAATCCAAGTTTAATTACAGAAACACAGGGGTGTCATTTAGGGGGGCAGGGGGTTAATTGGCCCCTCCCCTAGGTTACGAGCAACATTATTACTCTACCAAATAAACATTATAATTGTACTATTAATAGCAATATTTCACATTTAAGAAATAAAACATTATATATATATATATATATATATATATATATATATCGTTACAATCCACATGAACATTTGTGAAACTGCTCCAAGCAATCTTGGCCTCCCAATGCAGAAACTGAAATGACGCCCCTACAGAAACATATAGTGACTAATTTAAAAACACAACGTTCAAGGTAGCATCAACAGACGGCTGGCAAGAGAGATGTTACTCGAACTACTGCTGCCACTAGACTGAAGCGATGGCACTCACTGCGCATGCCTGAGGATTGGGGGCTCGCTCACTGTACAGATAACCAGTGCGCATTGAGCCCTCACCACCACAGAACCATCGTTCCTACTGTAGAAAAATGTTAGAGTGAAAAGAATTCAATGAAATAACGAAACTTCAGGAGAGAGAAAGTAATAATAGGGAGGTAATTGCACAGAATAGAGCATCAGAAATGGAATAAAATGGTCCAAATGTGCAGAATAGCTTAGAAAGGGAACACGAAAGAGGAAACAGTAGAAGCCAGGGAGAAAGAGTAGATAATTCAGAAATGGAAGGAAGTCATTTAATGGCAGTGATGCAAACGATAAAAAGTATGGGGGAATAGCTAAAAGAGAAAATAGAAAAGTGGCAACAGAAAATAGAAAAAGTCTAGGAGAGAAAATAGAAGAGTGGCAACAAGAGATAGGAAAAATCTAGGAGAAAAGATAGGAAAGGGGCAAAAGGAGCTAGAAAAGGGACAAGGGAACCTAGAAAATTGGCAACAGAAAATAGAAAAGGAGTTAGAAAAGGGGATACAGGAGCTAGAAAAGCATCAACTGGAGCTAGGAAAGAAGTTATAAAATCAGTAGCAAGTATTAGAAACATTTAAGGAGGAAATTGAAGGGGGAATAAATAATGTTAGAGGTGAAATCAAAGAAACTAACACAAATCAGGGAAGAAATACTATAGAAAGTTCACATTTCTTCGGGCAAGGGACACAATCTCAGAGAAATGGAAGTCAAAATGACGTTAGGAATAGATATAGAGGTCTACTACGTAGACCAGAACTGGCACAGTGGGAAAACAGAAACAGAGATCGTTGCGATAGAAATCAACAAAATAGAAATGAAGACAATAGGGGTAGACAGGTTTAAGTTAATTATATGAATATGGGAAGATTTGATATACACAGAGGAGGAATTCAACAGTTTAGAGGTAAGCATGCCTCAAGTATGAATACCGAAGGCCTGAAAATAATCACGAATTTTGACCTAAATTGCTTAGACAAGAGGATAGAAATGGAAGTGGGAGAAATTCACCAACAGATAAAGATAGGCAGAAGCAGTTGAAATGCCAAGAAAAATACTAGGAAATAGTCATAATCAGATGAGTGAACACAGAAATGTAAATAGTAGTTTAGCAGGAGTAGGTGCAAGGATACAGGGAAGGGCGGGGTCAAGGTGCGGCCGAGACGAAAAGTTGATCTGAGTAATAAATGTGTACCAATGCGGCCCGGGACATTTTACACCATAGTCCATGTGCGGCCCGGGATATTCTTCGTTACAGTCCATGTGCGGTCGCCAAGATAAGCACACTAAGTGCGAAATGCACTACCGATTGCGTATTGGAAAACTATATTATGACTAATGGATGTTTCCTCGCAAGATTTGGGCAGAATTTGTCATTTCGAGATGCAAAACGCCTGTGAATCGTTTTATTCGTGCCTGAATGGATTATTCTATACCAGTCACCCAAATATTTCCCTTTTTATTGACATTTTGAAGGACATTCAAACAGAAACGTACGTAAAGCTTGGAAGTCAGCAAGTAACTAGGAATAAGAACATCGAAGAAAAAACACTTTTTAAGAACTCAAATGATAACACTGCAGAAAAAGAACATCACAAGACTTCAATTCGTAAAGGCAGTTTCCTTCAAATTCCTACCAATGTAAAAAATCTAGAGGCATACCCTGAACACACGGAAGCCATAGTTTTGCAAATAACATTTTTAAACATACCTACAATGGTCATGTTCTAAAATTCTTACAGGCAGTCCTAAGTTATCAAAATGGGAGGGAAAGTGTTGTTTGAAGTAGGCCGCACTGGACGATCATCTAAAAATTCTTAGGCAGCATTTGGACCAGAAATCCCTTTTTGGGCCGCATATGGACATATACAATAGGGAAACGCTGGTCCCAGTCACACGCGCCTTGAGTAAACGCTGGGGATACAAATCAAAATAACAATTGTGTTAAGTAGACGGACGTTATGGTTCCCACAGGGCAAAAATTGATGATTACGAAAGAAAGAAGGCACGAAGAAAATAAAAAAGTATCGGAATCGCCGAAGATAAAAATAGAAATCAGTGGGAAAGAATACAATGTAATAATAGATACTGGTGCAAACAGTGCCGGCTATTCACAATATTTTCATGAAGAATTGGTAAAAAGAGATATTAATGTCATTACTGTAACTGCAATATTTTGTTATTGGCAGTTGGCAAGAGAGAACAAGCAAGTGAAATTGCAAGTGATGTTACGTGTAAAAGTGAATGGAATTGGTTTTGAAGTTTTTTTTCTTGCAGTACCAAGATTAGTAACAGATGTTATAATTGGATGTCATTATTTATATCAATGGGTTGCCATTATCAGCTTTGAAAATAGATTTGTGAAATTAGACACAGGGAAGGAAGCCATTTCAGTACTGTTCATTGAGGATAGCATGTCAGAACAGGTGACCAGAGATAAAAAGGAGGAAGAAATAACAGGAAATGCTTTCCTTGTGGAATATATTAAGAATGACCTATGGATCTAACGTCTGAAAAGGCAGAAGTAAATGTAGAAGAATTTTATTTTGAAAATCAGGGATAAATATAGTATGATGAAGAAAACAAAGTAATTGATAATTATACACGAGAAGATTTCCGAGAAGATCCCTTTGAAAATTCTGGCCAGGAAGCGAATAGGTACTATGACACAGAAAACAGTGAGGATCTAGAAAGTGTATTTATAGCAAAAGTAAATCAGGCAAATTGTTTCGATGAAGAACATAGGGAAGAATTATTTAGAATTTTGAAGAAAAATCGAGAAGTATCCTCAGAAAAGACATGGAAATGTATGTTACACACATTCTTTTGAAATGACACTTATTGAACCATATACACATAAAACACGAGCAATTGCTTTCTCTATTCGAGAATAAGTAGACAATGCCACAGTTCAGAGAAGTAAATGTTTAACTGGCACACTGAAATATTATGGAATCAAGCTTCATCATTGCTCATCCTATTTTCTGTCTGGTAACCCAACAGAACTTGTATTGAGAGATATGTGTGTCTATTTTGGTGTAGTGACTTAAAAGAATCATATAGATTGGGTTAGATATTGTTCTCTAATAGAGGACAATAATTATAAATAACTATGAATGTCCAATTGGATTTGTACCTATAAAATGCACGTTAGATAAGCAACAAGTTGCATAGTGCACCCAAGGATGTAGATGTGAATAAAGAAGTATTGTGTTTAATCTGTGAGATAAGAGTTATCAATTATTCCTTAAATACTTGTATGTAACAATGAGTTGTGAAGAAGGCATTTGAGAAATATGTAAGAAAACGGATAATGTTGCCCACAGGGGATCAGATAATGTGAAAGTTAAAATTTTATTCGGGCAAATGTGAACTTTCGTTTATTATTGAGAGTAAGAAACGAATATTACGGGGCATTTTGATACCATAATTATTGACCAAACGATAGAAATAATTAAATAAAGATATAAAAGTTAGATAGAGAAGTGACTGCGATAAATAATTTCCATATATTAAATCAATGTTTAATGTAATAATTCTGAGTTGAAAAGATTTATCCGGAGAAAAAGGTCATTAGCTTGACATATTAAGGAAATACATTAGCATAAAAGTTTCTAAAATGCAGTTAGGGTTTAGCTCAGTACAGTTGCAAAGTCACGTAGGCAACAATTCTGTAAATTAGGGAAGCGAAAGATACAGTATAGCAACAAGGTGAGAGACGCACATGTAAAATTTTAAGATTGAACCACGCGTGAAGGTACGTTGGTAGGGGTACTGATACGTGCGCGGAGCTTAAGTTAAGAAACGTTTGTATATTATAAATCAGAGATACATTCGTGCATGCATTCGTGACATATTCGTGACTTTCCCGAGATTCTTGACTGTCGTGTGTAACGTTTAAGTTGTATAGCGCACATGAACGCGCCGGTGTTAGGAAGATTTAGCAGATATTGAGAGGGAACTTTCCGAGCAACATTTCTGCAACTGACGCTTCGCTTAATTATTGTTATAGAACTAATTTAATTCGTGAATTCAACAGTCGGTGACTCATCTCAGAATGAATATTTTAAGTCAACATTGAAATTTCTCAGCTAACTAAACTGGTGTTTTCCTTTCAAAACATACTCACGCATACCCTGAGTTAAAGTACTGATAGCTATACCAGTAGAGTAGCTGGCACATGAGACAGCGCGGAACGAGCTACGAGATGGCATCATAAAATTCATCAGCAGAGCAGGCAACATTAAGTGTTATAAAAATTTGAAGCAGGGAGCGGCATCAAAGTTGTCGCACCGGGAACGACTTGAGTGGAAAATGGTCATACACGAGTCATTATAATTTACATATTACATTGGGATTAAAATATAAATAAAGTACTAATAATTACAATTCATGGCTCAGCAGGTTAACAGACATTCGTATACCAACAGAAATTGTTCCAGGCTTCCAAGCATGAGAAAAATTCCGTGCAGAGTTCATTGAAATTTTATAGGAAATTTATAGGTATTATATATTTCTCCTTCAATCTGCTTTTGGAGTTTTCAGATGAAAACTTATGGTTTTAATCATTTGCTTATTCTTTGCCTTATATTTAAAATAAGATTATCTCAATTTCCTAATGTGGAAGATATGCATAAAGTTTAGGTTTTGACTTAAAGGTTAGTGTATAAGTTAAAATGTAATCGTTAAGGTTACACTTAAAGCTTAAGATTGAGCTTGTTCAATTGGTGCTTGTTTTCAGGGACGTTTTTCTGGCACAGCCTTGAAAGAGTCACGTGATAGGTTACGTGTTGTGTTTCGTTTACTTCCACATATAAATGTTGATAAACCCCTCGGTTTCAGTTATTCAGAATGGCTGAGGAAATGAATCTACAGAAAACCTTTACGACTGTTCTTAAGCAATTCCCTGTGCTATTAAACTAAATGAAAACCGGCCCGCCTCTGTGGTGTGGGGGTAGCGTGTTTACTTCACATTCAAGAGGTTCCGAGTTCGAATCTCGGTTAAGGTGAATCACTTGGATAAGGTTTCCTTTTCCGGAGTTTTCCCATATCCCGAGAAGAGAAATGTCGGGTAACTTTAAGCTCTATGAACCCCAGGCGCATTTGAGCATTACTTCACCCATTTCATTCGTTTATTGTCTCATATGACCTACCAGGTTAAAAGACGTTAAACTTCAAGCCCACAAAAAAGCCCTTCTGATAAAGCTGAAAAACTGAAAGCACCGCAAACGTTGTGCAGTAAGTCGAAGGAAATTGTACATAAAAAGTTTTGTCACAACAAATAAAAAAAAGACATTCCGAACATAAAGTCCAACTAAAGAGCCGCAATGAAACCGGAAATCACAAAATTGTGCTAAACATTTGGAGGAAGAAGTTCTTAACCTGCAAGAAGGGGGAAAATGTCCTGCAATTTTCAGGATACCAATAAAAGATAACCGTATATACCCGGGAACTAATTGTGTGCGTATTTTCAGTTCTTGTAGAAGGCGAGTGAAGAATAGGAAAAAACAAAAGTAGGTAATTTAGAGCAACGATAACCCTTTCTGGACATAGGCTAAATGATTTGTTTAAGTTTTTATGATAAAGCTCAAATTAACGCTTCTCTTGGTTCTGCTATTTGAACTTAAAGTAGGTACCTACAAAATAAGTGCAAATGTTGTTACAGCTCAACAAGGCGAGTGCTATGAGCCAATTTCTTTGATTCATTGTGAACCATTTATGAAATATGTATTTGCATTCTTTCTTTAGATGTAAAAGCAATTTCTCGTGTTTCGGAACTCTCTCCTATGAAGTGAGTGGCATAGCCTCAACGTTGTCGTGATCAAATCTATAAATAGTTTTATGTGTATACTGCTCACTCGACATTATCGTTTAGCCTGGTACAATTTTTTTTCTATCGAACATTCATGAACTCTGTCGTTTTATTAAACAAAAGATAGGTTTTAAGTGATTACACCAGGAATCCAAGTCACCTATTGGGTGGCTTGAAAATTAGTAAGATTAGTCTACGAAAGAATTAAGTGTCCATTTGTTTTGTGCATTGGATTTAAGCTTAAGTAATAATTGATACAGGAAAACTTCAACCTAAAGCTAAGACTCTAAGCAAAATTCAAATCAAGGTGAAGTGTAAGTTTTTATACATAGGGAGACAACAATTACACTTAGAAAATTGTCAGATAAAGCTAAGGCTTGACTTCCTGCAAATGACCCAGTGTTTTCGATATTGAAGATCATAACCTGGAGTGGACCCTAACGAGCGGGATGGCTCAGGCGGCAACGTCTGAGGCCCGCATTCGGGAGGTCTCGGGTTCGATTCCATGTGACCGCCCACTCTGATCATGGGTTTTTTGTGGTTTTCCCCTGGCCGCCTGTAAATGCCGGTGTATTCCACCACGGTTTCTCCTTCCCCTCATTTCTTCTCATTTCATATCTCCCTTTCACGTTTCAGGTGTGTTTTCAGGTCCTGCGGTGACGGGAAGATGGCATAGATGCTTGCGCATTGGAAAAATTTCTCCCCGTGAACACCGGAGTGCCTTTTCCCGCCTGTTAGGTTCCCTTCGTCGCACTCTCTCGAGATTATTCGTCTCTACTGTTTCGCGGGTGTTCAAACATGAAATATTAGGGACTTTTGCGCATATCTATGGCCTGTCTACTGTTGGACCTGACAGCTCCTACGGTTCCTTCACCTCATCCCTTCCTCCCGGGGATGTAGCCACAGTAGTTCAAGTTGGTCGCAGTGCGCGAGGTGCCCTCTCCGATACACACATCCTACGTCCTACAGGGTACCACATGGGCGTAATATAACGTTATAACAACTATTGAGGCCGATATGAGCTTAGTTATTAAATGCGGCATTTAGTGGAAAATACAGTAAGTATTCAGTGAGAATGAAGAGGACTTTAGCGAAAATTTTACAACTGAACCTGGTATCCATTATATCAGTGTATCAAACTTATTGTGCTTCAGTCAAAATCGTTGGTGAGATGTTTGTTAAAAATAAACTAAGAAAGTGTTCTCACGGTTATTTTTTTCCGGTGGGGTAAGTTCTTGAGCTTTTATATCCTTAATCTCTGGTTATTTTGATTTGTTTGCTATAATAACCCTCACTTTCTTTTCATTTTTGTAAGAACGTTTAGAGTAAACCCTCGAAGTTATTTTTTTCCTAGAATTCAAAATCCACTCTACCTCAGGTAAGCGATAAATCATATAACAATTAAACAAAGAGATAGAAAATAAACTCTCTGTGTAAAATTTCTGCGTGAATAGGCTCGTATTTAAACATCATTTTCCGGGTGCGGGTCCACAATTGACCTACATGGAGTATGTGCGTTTCCTTATCAACCCTTATTATCTACATAGACTTTAAAATAAATATAGTGGTAACTTTCCCGAAGCAGTAGGCTTTCAGTTATATTCTATCGCTTTAACATTGTACATTTCCATGCTTTTTGCGATATCAATACAGTGCAACGGACCAAAAACGAAAGCTCGATTGTTCCAGTAATACTCCAATTTTTAGATTTCTATGTTTTCGGTATGTTATGGTTTATTTATATTTGTGTACAATAGTCTTGCTACAAGAATTTGAGAGAAAGCGCAATAATTTGAAAGAAAGCAAGAAATAAAGCTTAGGTTATTATTGCAATATGCTTCGTTTCAAATTAAGCTTCTAACTGCAATCACTTGTTTTTCTCAAGGTATTTTCGTCGTGCTCCGTGGTCTAGGGGTACCATGCTATCCTTTAGTTCCCGAGGTCGTGGGTTCAAACCCGGCGGAGGACAATGGATTTTTTCGAGCGTCAAAAGCCTTAGCATGGCTTCCTTCGGAAGGAAGTACATCTGGTGGTCCCGTGTCGCAGATTTACGGCACACAAAAGAACCTCAAGCCTGATAAAGAGGCCTCTGAGCAAAATTTCCGGTCTTTCATGCTCAATATAGAATAAGACGCTAAGAACTATAGTAGTTAAAGAGCGTCAATAAATAAAACTTAATTTAATTTAACTCAAGGTATTTTGTGCTCACAACATATTATTAATGTGTATTATAACAAACTTGCACGATGAAAAGGAATTACATAGGTGTCACTGTTAATTAAGAAATGTGTCCTACGTGTTAACTCTATTGCACTGTCATAATGCAAGGCTGGAAAGGGTCGCAAAGAAATTATGTCACTCTTATGCAAATCTGTCCAAACATAAACGTTTTCTCAGTAAGACGGTTTGGTTCCTGCTTAGGAATGCAATACCTCAAATCCTACCCTTCGCTGCCTGCCTCCTATCACTGAGAAATTGAAAATGAAAGAGAACTGAGCATCATGTAATTTCGTAGCTGTGCTATGCCTAAATGGATGGATTTTAATCCCATTATTCACGTAAATGATGAAACAATTCCTATTCCACGTCAACCGTCTTTTAAAGTCGTGTGGTCAGTATGAGTTAACTTAGGATTTATTTTGTTATTGTTATTTTATTTATTTCTTGTTCTTTACTTAGACTTCTACTTTATTTGTGATACATTTTGGTTATTTATCCAGAGTTGCGAAGCGAAGATTAAAACGTAAATTCTAATATTAATAACACAAAAATAATTGTTTCATAACTGATAAACATTTCCTCTTTAGCGTAAGAGTGAGATGTTTACGGTCGTCATGTGAGGCTGGAATTTTAAAATAGTTGCATTTGAGGTCTTGCTTTAGCAGCTACACACAGCATTTTGTTTCATAACACGTTGTGTTGTTCATATCGTATAAAAATAATGTAACTGCATTTGAAAAGGTAAACTGAAGACTTCGAAAGCAGACGACTATTGCGGTTAGTAGAGCAATCACACCATCTTTGAACCAATTTAAATATTAATCAGATATCTTGTCACATCACGCCCCACCCACGCAATCTAATGACGTCTCGTTACACACCTACCGGAAGTTCTAGAGTACAATATTACATCAGCGTTTTGGTCTATCCAATCCCTTAAGTACCTTTAGCAGACCGGAAGTCGAATAAGAACCACACGAAAAGCCTCTTACATTAATGAGGTAGTCTGTTTCCCCAACGTTGGAGGAAAAATTGAAGTTCATATACGCCTTGCGCAATTAGCCTGCCCGCTAGACATTTTGACTGAAGGATTAAATCGGTACCCGAATCAAAATTACTTAATTTTGACGTTATGAGGGCGTGCTTGGTATCATTTCAATCGGACTTTCCCGCTGAATCGTATGGTATTGGTATCGTTTGCCTCTGACGTGGTTTAAAGGTGTAGTGGCAATGAAACGTTCCGTGCTATTTAATCTCGTAACATAATTAAGTGAATAACAATCGAATTCATCTTGGATTTATGAGGGAATTGCGAGAATCAAAAGTCTCGCACAAAGAATCGAACCAATAACCTAGAGAATCTAGAATTTTTATAGATATGGATCGATGTAAGCCCTGGAGATGTGAAATAATGTGAAAGATCAACGTTTGCTACCTTCAGGGCGGTCTCTGATCGTTTCAAATGCGTCAGTGCGAAGAATCACACCCAAGGTGAAGTAGAACCCGCGTACTCATCCGCGCTTCTTATGTTATCCAATACCCATTCGTTATACCATTTTCTGTCACCACCACCATGCGCCGAGTAACCTAGAAGTTCACCTGAAAGATGAGAAGGAAATACAATGAAAGAGAGATTATGGAAAGGAAATTTAGGTGGATGTTTTTTTTATTTTTCTATACTTAAATTAAGCAGGGAAGGACAGAACACAGGTAAAAGGGGAAAACTGTATGACTACGCCAGTTTTGTCTTATATTCGGAATATCCAAGGCTTTAATGACTCTGTTCTGTGTTGGATCATCTTCTATCTCTCAGCACGTAGAAATTACCATAATGAGGCAGCATACAATCCGCTGGATTATCCATCGTTTGCAGCCAAGTAAAGCCAGCCATAATCAGCCAGAGAAGAGAATTATGCGATGGAGGGATCACTTTAGGTAGATTTGAATGTAAAATATCAGAGTGTTGAGGATTCCATCCGGTAGGTATCCAGTACGACAATGACCTAAAACCCAAGTCCAGACCGCTACTTAACCGGAATATCGCATCACTCGATGTGAAAATGAATCTGTGGCGTCGCAAAGTGGGCAGCTGTGGGAAGACTAACGCATCTCCAAATGTGCTTCCAGGGCAGTTGTATTTCAATTATCCATGAGGGGTAGCTGTAGCAGCTTTAGTAAGAAAGGCGTAAATATTCTTCACAGTGCGAAAGTCCGCATTCCCAACTTCCTCCGGTGGTAACTGGTCCAAATACTGATAAACTTCACGTAACATCTGGGGAACCTTTTCTGGTTCTCCTTGATTCCAAAACGACGTGTACTGTCGTTGTAGCATAATTCCACGGGGTCACCCTGATTGTTCAAGGCCAGCAAGAGCATTTTAAGCATCAAGGCCTGAGACTGTCGAGCAACCTCTAGTAATCCCCAGCCGCCTTGGCGTAGTTGAATACGCGCAATGCAATAGAGCTTTCCTGTCCAGTTAAAATAACCTAATATCTTTTATATTCTCTAGCATTGGCGTTTTGTGGGTTGGAGAACATATGCAAGGAACCAAGTTCTGCTGGGCGCAAAGTTGTTAAAGAAACATACACGTTATACCAAATTCAACATCCTGGTTTTCTGATGATACATCACAGCACATAAGATATTAATACTAGACGTTTAGTTGTATTCCCTAATGTCCGCATCGATAGTGCTGAAGTAGATCCCCAGAATCTTTGTACTCTGTACAGTAGGCATGCTTAAAACTTATGTTTTCGGAGGTTGTAATCCAATTGGAAATATTTCGGACTTGCTTATATTATATGTCATTTCGGTACTCTCCTTATACTGCTGTAAACAATACCTTAGGCGCATAACATCGTGGGTTGTGGTAACCATTACAGTAATATTGTCAGCGTAGACTCTGCTGCAATTCTCTGTCCATACACATCGATTCCAGTAAGAGTTGACTGCAGGCGTCGAAGCAAGGGATCAACATACAATGCAAGTAATATCATGGACATGCGATAACCTTGTCGGACCGAGCGTTTCACCGGTATAGCAAATGTGAGATACCCATTGCAGAGAATTTTAGACGAAGCGACATCATACAGGGGTCGGATAACATTACTGAGCTTGTCGAGCACTTTCAAGGTAGCCAAAGGGTTCCATAGTGCCTCGTGAACGACAGCTCCGAAGGCTTTCTCAAGATCTAAATTAATTACTGCAGCGGTCTTGTGTTCCTGTGCATAGTGCAATATACTGTCAGTGACTCAGGAGATTGACTTTGTCCTTGAACTGCAAGCGTGCAGTGGACTGGGAGCTTCTTGCGTAAGGTGTAGATAGTGCAACACCAACAGTTCAAAAATATTCTCAACAAGTGCAGTCTTACTGCAGGCAGTGTCAGAGGATGCTACAGTGTTAAAACGCGTTGTATCGCGAGTGTCAAATTAATATAATCCATTAGTGAAATGGCTAACTTTCGGAAAAAGGGAAAAACCATTCATAGCAAGGCTCGCGAAATAATAAACCATGTAAACGAGCAATGCAAAAACGAAGCAGAGCAGAAACAACTAATTCTACCGATTTCGCGAGGGATGAGAGAACAGGCAATTAGTGCGGCGTGTCTGTGGGAACAATTAAGAATATAAGACAAGAAATTGCGAAGAGAACAGAAGGAAGCCCTTTACGCACTGTAGGCAAGACAAGACCTCCAAATCCAGAACGAAATATAAATATAGGCGATTTCGACATGTGCTCATTAAGCGGACAATAATGGACTTCTACGTCAATAAAAATATAGTTCCGACATGCAGAAAGTTACTACTGTAGTTAGAAGTAAGATACAATTTCCTTGGGGGGGGGAGAGTTAAGAAGAGTTATTCGGAAATTGGGATTTAGATGGCGCAAGTGCCGAGGAAAGCGAACAATCTTAATCGAAAAGCCAAGAATTGTTGAATGGAGATGCAAATACTTGGCTGAGCTAGAGGAATACCGAAGTCAAGGCAGGGATATCGTTTATTTGGATGTAATGTGGATGGACAATAATTTAACATTCAAGAAATGTTGGCAAGCTGATGGGATCACAGGGGTGCTTACTGATGGTAGTGCAGGAAATACTCATTGACCAAGAGAAAAGGTATTTAAGATTGACCGCATCCTTAATGCACATGGACACTCCACTCTGTATCTGCCGCCTTACAATTGCGATCTTAATCCCATTGAGGTTGCATGGGCGACAGTAAAGCACTTCATAAGGGAGCGCAACGTTACTGAGGAATTTTCGTTATTTCGTTTATTGAGTTTAACCAACGAAGGAATCTCTGCGGTACCTGCAGAACACTGGGTAGGATATCACCGGCATGTTAGAAAATTAGAAGATGGTTACTGTCCATGGATCGTGTGGTTTCTGATGTGATCGATCAGATTATTATTTCAAATGCAAACGACAGTTCTTCTGATGAGCAAGAAGGGATATCATCCGATGACTCGGACTCCGAATCATCTGCATCGATCTTGCATACCCTTTGGATTAATGGGGTTAGTAAAATAATATTCCACATGTAGTGTCGTAAATATATGGTTTTACATGTATACACGCTTTACAAGTTCACTTATTGAAATTATGATCATAATTGTTTTGTTTGATGCGGTAATAATGTAATATTGATGTTACTTCGCCTAATATTTGTTGTCGCGGAAAGAAAGGATAAGTACCTTTGGAACAGGGTGTAAACAATAAAGCGATAGGAAAGAATAACACAACCCTCTCTCAGGTTCGCTTACGTCAACCTCAAGGACAAAGCTAAACTCCTGAGTCACAGACAGTACAGCCTCTCAAGGCAGTCAGCGTATGATGAATGATACCTCCTTTATAGAAGCCCCTCAGCAAAATTGCCGGATTTTCACCCCAATATACAGAGTGTTAGGAGTATGAGGTGCGCACATTTCACCTGCTAGAAGATGCAAATATGAAGAATAATAAATTCCAATAACAGCTTTATCTATCTTGAAAGGTAAAGGAGATAATTGAACATTATTGAATAGGTTATCTGCATAGTCTGGCAACAGAGTAGAACTTAAGAGTCGAATCTTTTGCTTTGGTTTGCGGCCAGGTATGCCTTCACACCTGCAACGGGTGACAGCCTAAACTAGGCCAGCGCTTGAAATTCGGTTTGCCACGTGCCTTGTGTTTATTATCAACTATTGCCAGTAACGGGGATTGGGGTGGTTTTGACGAGACCTGAACTAAAAGCTCCGTAAGAGGCTACGCATAACATTTAGTCTGAGGATCAAAAATAAAACAAATTCAAATGTGAATTATGGAAATTCACATTCATTCAGGTGAATGGTGGATAATTAAATAAATTTAGCCCCATATTTTCTAAACAGGAAATCCATTATTGGTCAATAATTGCAACATCAACAATATGATATGTCCATTTACAGTAGATGCTCAAAATGCGCTCCCTTAGCATCTATGCAAGCATTGCATCTTATTAGCCTAGTTTACCTTACACTCGCTACAGCTTCTGCGTTCTGTCAAATCTTTAGGGCTCCTTCAAACACACGTGTGCAAAGATCATCAATGGTAGCAACCTCGACATGGTACACCTTGCTCTTCAAATGTCTCCAAAAATAATAATCTAAAGGATTGAGATCTGGAGATCTTGCAGGCCAAGGTACCGGTTCAAGTCAGCCTATCCACCGATCAGGAAATGTGCGATTTAAATGTAGTCGAGCAACTGTGCCGATGTGAGGGGGCACCCCACCATACATGAATCACATTCTCGTATTTTGCCTTGTTTGAAGAGGAACATCCTCCAAAAGAGAGGGCAGATTGTTTTTAAGAAACTGCTGATACGTTGTTCCAGTCTATTTTGTGGGTAATACAAAAGGACCTACCAACTCCAATTATTCCAGCTCAGATGTTTAGTGAAAACTGGTCTAGAAATGAGCTTGTGGCACTGTGTGGGGATTTTCAAAGGCCCACATATGAATGATTATAAAACTTCAACACAGCATTACGCGTGAAACACACTTCATCAGTTACTAGCACCTGTGACGATAGTAGGATTGGGCACACACTATAGCTATAGCTTTAGCCATTCACAGAATGCTACTCTAGGCGGGTATTCGTTTACTCCGAGGTGTAGCCCTCTTTGAATATGATATGGGCGAAGTAACTGTTCTCTTAATGATCTATGAACTGTCCTATTTGATACACCAACAGTACGTACCATACCTTGTGCACTTGCGCCTGGATCCTCTTCCGCCAGCTGCAAAATGGCTTCCTCTGCCTGCAGTTCCACATTCGAGCGCTGTGGTCCTCAGTTTTCAGGTTGGAGAATCACACTTCCCGATTCTCGTACTCGCTGAGCTACTGCAGCCAATTACTTTGGGTTTGGAATTCTCCTATTGGGAAACTTATTCCTATACCAGGGTTGCGCTTCACGTGTGTTGCATTCGGCTTTGCCGTAAGCAGGAAGCTTACGCCCCAAAAACACCTCCTTGCCCGTCAGTACCACTGGTAGTTAGTAACATCCAATAAATGTGTCTGTCACAATATAAGCATTGTTAGTAATCTGCAACCAGAATACCCTTGCGTTTTCCTCTGTTCAAGTATACAAGCCACCAGACTTAAACATGCCAATAATGTGAACTTGTTGCCGGTTCGCAATACGCATACCGGCAATGTGCTTGGTGAATAAATTCTGATGACATCATTGGACAAATTACAGTAGTGCGGAAAAGGCAACTCATACGAGTGCTTGAACTTTGACAGGGTGATAGGTTGCAGTTGGTCCATGTCGAATTTCAGTAATTGAGGACTGGTTTACATATGACACACGGCATTACTCTAGGTGCTTGTACATGAATTCGTGAAAACCTTACAGTAGCTTCTTAAAAAACCATTGTTCTAACACTTCTTTGGACTCCTGATCAACGTGCCAGTTTTCGGAAATCTCCTGAAACTTGCAATGTTGATCCACCGCAGTAAGAATGGTAAGACAGAGAAAATATCTTCTTGGGCAATAAGATAATAAACCTAAGCATAAAGATCAAATACCTTTCCGGGTTTCCCCAAAAATGAACAGTTCTACAACATAATGCATGTGTTTTAAATCTGCATACTTAAAATGAAGCTTTTTTATTATTTTGAATGTTTCATATACTGAAGTTTCGCCAGCAGATGAGTCCTTTCGTCCAATTTGGGCCATGCTGGATTTATGTACTCAGATGTGTTGTAGGATTCACGAAGTTGCTATATGCTTTAGATATTAAAAGTAACATTAATGCAACATTATTAGTATTATTCAGACAATAATAAAAACAGAAATCGTGCTAATTTGCAAAAGATGAGAGAAAACCAAACAACCTATATCTCACAAGGTGACAAAGATAAAACCCATGCGATATTCCTTAACCTTGGGGGATTGTGTTCGGCGAAATTTTAACTAATCCGAGCGTCTATTTCAAAACACTAGTGTCCTAAAATGATAATAGTTGCTTACACACATATACTTCATATAAACATATTCATATAGGTTTCTGGAGTGATGTCTGAGAATTGTTCGGTGTTATTCAGACTCATTCGTTTACATTTGTACAGGCCATGAATTTTTCCACGACACTATCTCAGAGGTTTCATAAACATTTACATAACAGCTGTTTTTATCCTGCGTTTCACATCTTTGCCATTTTCATGAAATTCGGGAACAGACACACACCAATATAGTTTTCACTACGGCCTGAATCAGGAATCCAGAGGAAAGATTGTAGAAGGACTAACTTAATTCGACGTTTATACACCGTTTAGTGCTAAATATCGTCTTCGTAACGTAGCAGTATATTTGACAATGCGTGAGTTTCAACGTTGCTAAACATAGTTTCCACAATCCACCTAGAATGGTTAAAGAACCCCCCGCCCATATATATATATATATATATATATATATATATATATATATATATATATATATATATATATATATGAGCAACGACGATGGTAACTCCCATCCTAGATGAAAACGTATTTTTACTCGTAGTACAGTGAAAGTTCTCTTAATAACCATCCCTATTTACAGACGATCCCCCTTAAGGATCAATTTTTCTGGGAACCAATTTAAAAATCCATAAAATCAATGTACCTTTTACTTCTTCTTAGAGACCACCCCTCTCCCCGATCAGCAACCGGTCCTTGCTAAGCTATTTTCTTTCTTCGTTTATACCCCTTTTCAAAGACCACCCTTGTATTTAATTGAAAGTTCAGGATTTTTATGGTCTTTTTGGAGGCAATAATACAGGTCTTCGGCATGGCGATCCAAAATACCCGTAGATGTACGGGACTTTTCTTTCTCTCAACTTTCCACTTTTGCAAATTGCCTTAGAATCTATTGTCATCTAAACAGGTTTGCAGTTTGACCACGTGACTCATCTCTCTCTACACAAATCTCCTGCGGTCGTTTTCTCTCCCATGTTCAACAGAATTAAGACAGGTTGAGTTCCTAGAGTATGAACCCCTCACATGCATAACGAAACATACGTTCACTGGAGGAGGGGTTAACGTTTTGCAAAATACTTTGGCCGTGAAGCATCTTGTGTGCGAGAAGGCGAAACTGTCTATTTACCATCCCTCACTCCCTCCCTCTCCCTCTCTCTAAGAACATATTTTTCTAAGAATTGAGTTATACTCCTAAACCATACTTAAGGATGTCTGGCAACGTTGTTAACAGCTGTACTTGTTGAAGCATTGGTAATCCTCAGGGAAATGTGAGGAGGAAGAATGATATTCTTTAAGGGACCCGACCACTTGCAATCCACACCAATGTTTTGAAGTTCTTGAATGTGCATTTCAGGTCCTTTATGTTACACACTTACTTAGTTTAATATAGTGCATGTGTAAATCTTCACCCCCCACTGAAAGGTAAATTTTCAATGGAACCTTCAATGAAGGTGGTTGCTTAATACAGGTTTTACTGTACATACCTTTCTGTCTGTAAATAACTCAGCGTATGGTTCATTATTAACTACTATTACCTTATAGTTGTCCTACCTTCACTGACAACTAAATAAAATGTTTTTTTTTTCGAAAAACCCATTGCTTCAGAGGTCATAGAACCTGCTAGACCCTTTTCTGGCAAGCTAAGGAAAATGTTTCCCAGAAACTGTTGCGAACATCGTTAACCGTTCTTTATGAAGCAAACAACTGAAGAAAGTTCAGAGCCCAACTCGATGATATGGAGGTAGCATGTCTGATTCCCATTCAATATGTACGAAGTTAGGAAGATTTATTTAGATAAAAATTTTACAGGGGTTTTCCCTTATCCTCAGAAGACTAATGTCGTATAATTCTAAGCTGAGTGGACCCCCGGTTCATTTGAGCGTAATATCATCCATTCATTCATTCATTCACCGTAGGATGTGGTCTTTCCGGTTAAAGGACGTTAAACTCAAAGGGGAAGAGACAGAGTCTAACACTTGAGGTTTAACGTAAAGGCATTTTGTTTTTTAAATTTACAGTCACAAAAATTTCGTGTATCCGGGCCTCGTTTTTGCGAGTTCCGTTTTTTGTTTCTTGTGTTTTTTTTGTTTATTTTTCCTTACATTTTCTTTAAGAAAACATGTGATCCTTTCATAATTACATATGAACGTTTACGTTTGTAACGTTATTGCTGCAGGTAGCGTATACATCACCGTCGCTCGTACGGTTCAAGATAACAGCGGCTACCGTTACCATGGTCAGTGTCACAGAAAAACAAAACTAGTGTGTAAGATTCTGTTTCATCAGTCTTCATGACAACCCTGATTGTGATCGCAAAAGTCTCATCATCACGCTTCCAATTGTTTTCTCTACTGTTTTTCTGGTGAACGAAATTTCACTACCTTACAGAAGAGTTTGTATTCATTTAATAATTTGTTACCCAATTATCCGGATTTTCCTTAGTCCCACCTAGTTTAGATAAACGAGGCTCTTGTGTATTCCAGTTCATAGATCCTTCAATTCACTTAGGCAGCGTGTTTTCATAAACTTCTTGCTCATTACCAGAAATCTGCTAAACTCTAAACTTGTATAAAAACTGTGACAAATTGCAAAAATATGCGATTATATGATGCTATATGCATACTTGGGTTTCCTTAAAACTTCTGACAAAATTTATAATATACAAAATAATATCACATTATTAAATAAGACTGGGAAATGAATATTACTCGTAAACATGAATATGGGGTTAAAAGACAACGAAAGCAGTAGGCAGGAAACAGGGTAGGCTTTTCCACATTGCAGCGGAGCAAGGGAAGTCGCTTTTGTTCATGTGCCGTTAAGTCCCTGCAAAAGAGGTGCGTAGAAACGAAGGCCACTGCTCTGATAGCCGTAGGCAGATGAGTTCGTGTGGAAACTTAAAGTAGAAAACCAATAAGAAGGTAGAAATCTCGTGATAACGAAATGGGAGATAGAACGTTTTGAGTTAAAGAAACAGGGGGTTATGAAAAGCAGCTGTTCTTTGTCTTCTCTTGGTGGTGGAACTTGTCGCGAAGCTTGGCCGTGGAACCCAAGCGGAGAAAGTGAGTTCTTAAGAAAATGTGGATACGCTACAAAGAGATCTCAAGTTTGATATAAAAGTATCTGCAGGTTAAAATCAAAGCACGCATCCGGATATGATAGGCGCGGTAATTAGCAATACGTAGCAGACACGGAGCCCACACAAATGCGTGTGTGTGGCGAGGTTCTATCAGGAGATTATAATAGGTGACAGAAAATAAACTGGCAGAAAATCGAACAGTCGTGTCACACACCACACCCTAGATCTAAGATCCATGCAAGAACCTGAGCTAGCATCGAATCCAGGACCATTCCTAAATATCCCGCACCGCCAACTGGCAAAATCACCTCCTTGCCAAATACCCTCTCAAAAAGGTGCCCGTACGTTGGGGCTGGAATAAAAGCCGACTGAACGAGCAGCAGAATTTAAAGAGTTGTTTGAGGACGTGACGTTCAAAAAATCACCAGGCCATTATCCAGCCAACCGCGGGAGACAACGCGAGGATAGCAGTGAACTGGTCATCACCTACGCAACAGCAAGACTACTGAAGGTGAAGGTAACACTGGCAACAGTAATACAACAAAGAGTAAATCAAATATACTACAGTTCAGCTATATGACGAAAGAGGAAGAAAAGAGAATAGAACAGCCAAAAAAATCATGTAAAACGTATAAAGGGTAGATGATATTGAGAAATCAAAACGTAGTAAACCAGTGTAAAATAAAAATCAAAATGAAGCAGCAAATATAAAATACTGTGGCAGGTGTAAAAAGTGTAGGAGGAGAACCAATGGAAAATTCAGGTAGTAAAACCGAAAATAAAGCAAATCAGGATACCAATGTAGCAACCCCTATCCCAGATATTAGCAGAATAGATAGAGCGGTTCTGGCGCAATTTTTTGGCGTTTATATGGTAATAGATAAGGAAAACGAGGATAGGTGCTAGGAATACTATGAGTCAAAGGTGTTTAGACGGTTCAGGAACCAATTTAACATTCACAAAAGCCGGAGGTAAGGGGTATACGCGAATGCACGCTCGTTATCTGGTATGCTGAATAACTTAAGATCTTTCTATAACAAACATATATAAGCGGTTCCCAATCCTAGGCTATATGCGAACAGGTACCATGTAATTAAGTGCATCATAGTTCCGCATTATTTCATAGGTAATTCAGGAGTATCGTAGGTATTTGAGAGAAATTCAGGCAATATTAGAGGTGTACAGATTCCATGGTTTGGGTGCAGTACACTTTCGTATAATTTCACAGGTAATTCAGGTAGTATCGTAGGTACTTAGGGTAATTCAGGTAGTTTCACAGGCGGGTAGATTCCTAGGGGTTGAGCGCAGCATAGTCAGCATGATTTCACAGGTAATTCAACTAGTATCGTAGCTATTTAAGGTAATTCAGATAGTTTCAGAGTTATTCGAGATAATTTCGAACAGCGATTCATATCAGAGCTATTTAAGCTAATTTTGGGTGATTCAGGTAGTATCACAGATATTTAAGTCCTTTTAGCAGGTAATTCATATATTATTACCGGTATTTATGGAAATTTAGAGAGTAATTCAATGCTTTATTAACATTTCTTATCCAGAGATATAACACTTTTATGTACATTTTCTACATCTTATAAATCTCCATAAACAGCGTGTGAGACGGACAAAACTAAACTGTGTATAGTGTTACAGTGACGGTATATAAAAGTAGTCTAAAGTAACCCACCCCCATGGTTGAGGAGATATGAGAACGTTTTATTCAGCTTTGTTGTTTTGTATGGTTAGCTTTTTTGTCTAGGTGTAGTAGTTTTTCCAGTTAATCATTACCTCATTAGATAAGGATTGTAAGATTAGCCGTCTCTCCCCTTTTATCTAGGTTTGAGGCCAGCACTGCGATTTGCTCCTAATGGCAGAGTTAACGCCTCCTCCTCCATCTTCTTATTTCTTAAATGTGTCTCCTATGTGTATACGCATCACGTGAATAAGCTTCCGTTTTTTTAAAATTGTAGACCAACGGGGAAAAGCTTCATCTTGAAATCAGGCTACATTCTCCTAAGTGGTGCGTGTAATACTGCAATGTCCATATACATATGTTGTTATTCTATTCTCGGCAATAACTCTTTTATCGTCGTAAGGAGTTAACGTGATTTTATTCACTTTCATTGAGATATTGCCATACTCTCGTAACAGGATGTGATTCATAGGCGTTCTTATTATTTCTTGGGTTTTAAGACAGTCTGTATAGCTGTCAAATGTAATATACTGCGTAATAGCACCATGGTTTATGCCTTTAATATTTTTTTATCATTGAGCCGTCGATATCTAGTGCATGCATCTTAGGTCGTAGTCGGCAAAAGCGCAAAATGATTTTGCCATTAGTCTCATCTTTAAAGTCTCCCAGCCCCGTTTTATTTTGAGTGGAGTGGCATATATGGTTAAAAGGGTAATCAGCTATTTGTTCAAGAAACCGTAGATCCTCAAGAAAACGTAGCTTGTCCTGGTACACATCCTCGTCAACCGATGAATGAATGAATCAGGTCCATATACATAAGCTTCAGGTTTTCAGGTCCATAAGATGGCAACAACACACATAATGATAGTGATACATTAATGTCTTTGAGATGTCCAACAAACTCATTCGAATGTATATAGGTTTGTTGAATACGATCTGTCGGGAGGCCATATGCACAGAACTAGACTAGCACCATATATTGTCCTATCGGTAAACACAGGCTTGGCGATCAAATTCCCAGTGTCTTATCGCTTGTAACCAACCGTATATTCATACGATTACGCAGGTTCTCCATAGCTTTACCAAACATGGCGTTGTTGAACAGCTTATAGAGTTCCATTTTGAAACCATTTGCAGCGTGTATTTGTTGTCTGTTCTTAAACTGCACATAAGGTTTTAACCACTGAGACTTTCGGAAGTGTAGCACACGATAAATTTTACTCAAATGTAGCCCATGCCTAAGAGATTACTTCAAGATTATTTAATGTAATACATACTAATTACGAAGTGCAAGATGGCGTATTAGGTTCTTTGTAGACGCTCCTTGGGCTTCATACACTCAGGCAGGAAAGGGAGGCTATTGTGTAGATTGTGAAGTTCAGCAGGATACTCAATGTCAGCTTCTAATATTTATCCATGAGGATCATCTTGTAGTGTTTCTAAGTTGATATCCTCAGGAAAATATACTGAAATCCACCATAAGGGAGGGCGTGGCATTATGACCAAACATATTGATTATTTGCATCATCATAGGTGCTAAATTGGGTTGGTCAAGACGGATGAAACCTATCCATATAGGTGTTGTTTGCTTCGGCATACCGGTGGGAGCCTCCACATAAGCCTCCTTTTATACCGGATTCTACAATGAGTAATTTGTCATAATTCAAGAAGCAGTTGAAGCTGAAATCCAGTGTACAGAAGTATGCTATCCCAGGTATATCCTGGAAAGCAGAAGTAATGGGCGCGGTGGACTTTGTGAGTTTTCAGGGTCTGATCTCTAAAGGTCTCAAAGACGTCAGCCAGAAGAAGAACATTTGAGGTTAAATACAGGTCACTGTACTTGCCCAGGTTTCTCACATTAGATAGCCTCCATACATTTCCAGCATGATTGTAGTATCATCACTAATTTCTTCTTCATTTAATCTATTGTGGAAGTAGTACTTAGGAGGCAGGCAGGTTTCGTTCGAGACATCCCATGAAGTGATGTAATAATGATAAAACACTCCTTTACGAGTGACAAGCTTAAATTGTCTTCTCCGAAGTACTCCAGTGTTTCAGGTTATGATGTTGGATTTTTCACCAGTGTATCCGAGCTTCTATTCAGGAACCGAAAGCCATTCACAAAGCGAAGCCGTATATCTCCTGCATACTTGGAAAATTATATGTAGCTTTCTTCACAGCTAAACGTTACCTCCATTCGCGCACTCGTACATCCCAGCTCCATGACAATGAAATGTGAGTCATATACACTAAGATTATACATAAAGATGGGAATATATTTAGGTGTTTTGCCTTATAAATTAGATTCATTACGAAGACTTCTTGGATATTCACCGCAGATATGAACATGGTCGCGTATTTTGTAGTTCTTTTCTATAAAGGATTTATCGCACAACTAGCACACTGTAGAGTAGTCGAAATCCTGTTGTTGATCCTTAGGTATAAGAGGTTTGGCAGATTTGCATATATTATCAATTTTCTTTGCAACGGATGTCAGGTATTCCATAAGCTTCTGAGCAGCATCATAACCACGATACACAGGGCTGCTTAGGAAGACAAGTTTCCAGATCTTCAACAGATTGAGCAGGGTTCACGTAAACACTGAAACTCTTAGGTGTATGCTCCTAATAAGGGGCTGTATAGGCAGTTTCAGGATTGGGGATGCACGTATTACAGAGAGTGAGAATGATTTTTAAAATCTGCATACATGACGTAAAGTGGATTCAACAACCTTTCAAAACTTTTGATTTCCAATACGGAGTTTTCCCTTGTAGGCATAATGTACCCTTGCAATACAATGTTGGTTACAGATGGCTGATGTTCTTGTAGCTTTTCAAACCCGCTTCGCCCGTAAAGTTAATCAGAATGTGCGAAACAGCTCTTACAAGTGTAGACTCGTCCCTTATACTTAGTTTTCTGACGATGAATACGTTTTTCAAAATTCTTGATGCATATATAGTGATGTTTTCCACTACTATCACTCAATATTAAGAAATCTTGATGGTCAACCAGCTCAGTATCAGCAAAATGTTTGGATAACTTATTGCTTCTCATCTAGACCTAGAACGTTGACAGAAATCTTGTTGAGCTTTTCATACTTAGGTATTTGAGCAAGTGTCGTAGGATAAGAAACACAGATGAAGTCGTACTTATCTTCAAGTTTCTTGCATTTGCTGACACGTTGTGCATCCTTATCAATGAATTTGGCTAACACAGAATACATATAGTATTTCTCGTCGCTGTGATTCTGGATGTTTGTGCGGGATTTTCTTGCTTCAACAGATGTGCCAGTAGTATATAACTACTCCCTAGTAACAGATTATACTTGTTGATATGGAGTCGAACTCTTTCCACAGCAAGCAGGGCCCAGTTGCTACCCTTAAGCTGTGTCTCCTCCATTTCAGTAGCCAATTTCTTAAATTTCAGTGTCCTAAATCGTTTGTGGAAACATAGCCTGATTCCGTGTTTTGAGTGTTTTGTTACAGGATTCTACGATACTGTTCACGAATCGGCATTGAATCGCAGATTAATTTTTACACTCTTGTGAATGCCCAATTCCTTCTGAACAGTATGGGTCGTTTGCTGTTTTGCCTCCTGTAGCTAAACGTTCATATCCGTCGATGATTTACAACGTATGAAATACGATCTCAATCGTCCCTCAAATAAAGTCTCGTACTCCATCATGTTACAGTCCCACATTGTAGATAATAACTGGTACCTAGTAGGTTCCTTCTTCATTCACTTCTTAGGACTGCTTAATTCAGACGCATCTTCATGGCGCTCCCCCTTATAACCAACATTGAAGACTGCGGTACAATACTTTCACTTAGAGACTCATTTCACAGATTATTTCATGTCTTCTCTTGTCATAACCTCGCATGAATTTCTTTCCACATTTGCAGCACCTATATCCAGAGGTACTTGGAATGATATCTTTGTATGCTAAATTGTGATGCTTACTCTTAATGTATTTATTCTTCTTCAAGGAAAATGTAGACTTCTTCACCTTGATAACACTCTCGAAAGCATAGTGTTAAGGCTGGCGAGCGATTAACACAAACGACGTGTGAGCATATCTTTCTGCAGGCAGGCCATAAAGACTTCCCTATTTTAACAAAATAGCTTCTACCGTTTCAAAAACTATTCGTTCAAAATCACCCTCGCATTCATGTTTAAAAAAGGACTGAATTCCAAGTGTGTATAACATTACGCATATAGGATTTGCATAGGCGTACAATAATTCACCGATGTCCTTTCATTGGTAAAAACTGTCTTACATTCAGGATAAGCCAGAAATGGCTTATGCTATAAAAAGGTTAATTGAAATAAAGTATACGTTATAAAGATATGTCTTATGAGTAGTACGTTTTCATCTAGCGCTTAACATTTACCTGTTATACAAGACTATACAAAATTTCTCCCGAATAAAGAGGACTTCGCGGTCTATAAAGGTGGTATATAATCATTTCTCTGAAATAAAATTAGGTATAACGATAACATTTAGGAAAACACCAAGGTAACGTACAGCATGGGTATACTGTGAGAGGGACCTCGCTTCTGTTCCGAACTGAAACGGTAAAAAAAGCTTTTCTGAAACCGGAATCATTCCTCATCTTGTAGAATTGTGAATTATTACGAGAGAGTGAATGAATGTGTACTCTAAATTAATGTTAAGATGGAATTTCTGATGTGCTACATTCACATGACTTTCTCTTCCTTAGTCCTTATTAGTGAATATATAAATTCCTCTTATTAAAGCTTATTTTTATGTCTACTACATTTTAAAGTAAATAAACCTTTGCAGATGCAACTGTATTACACATTTCGTTATAGATACAAAGGAAATGGTGATAGCCATGCGTTAAAGACGCAGGTCTTAAAATTCCGTAGTGTTTCCATTTAATCTCGAGAAAAAGCAGAGTTTTGACAGGAATTAGAATGACCTAGAAATACCCAATTCTAGGTGCGAATAACGAATATCTCGCAAATGGCTGATGCTGTAAAAAGTTATATGAAAGAAATTGTAAATTTTAAGGTGGTCTGCATTTCTTTTTTAGTACGTTTTCACATATCGCTTAGCGTTTACAGTTATATACCTAACATTATGCAAAATTTCTTCTGAATAAAGGGGCTTTAAACGCATTCCCCTTAAAAATTCCATATATACATTTTATTTTTTATGTAAATACTATATATATATATGACATTTTAATGCAAATCTTTAAGTATGAATGGGTGGTGTGAAGAAGCCGTAGGAGGCTACAGGTCACTGGTAGACAGGTCGCAGAGACACGCAGACGTTTTCGACAGACATACAAGTGTACAAACACCTCCGAACATATACAAAAACACATGGGATCACATACTTGCATACAAGCACGCACATACACATACACACATACAAAGACATATGCATACACATAGAAAGACATTTACATACAGTTAGACATGTACACGCACGCATACACACACGAACATGCGAGCACACACACAGACACATGCACCCCTATACATGACATACACGGATATATATAGACACACTCTAACACGTATATAAACACATGCAACTACATACATGCATACTAGCACGCACACATACATACACATATACATACAAAGACATACGCATACAAACACATCTACATACAGGCAAACACTTAATGCAGGTACTCAAACACGCGCACGCACACACAATCACATACATGCATACATATATACGAACATACACACACTATTAACTTGTATACACGACATACACAGCTATATACAGACACACCCTATCACATGCATAAACACAAGCTCATACGAGTACAAATACACCCAAACACACACACACACAAAAACACCGTATACATGACATACACGTCTATGTACAGACATACTCCAGTGCATGCACAAACACACACACACACACACGCACAAACACACACACGCACAAACACATATGCGTGTATACACGACATACACAACTATATATATAGACAATGTCTATCATGTTTACAAAACACAAACACGATGGCAAACACACACGAGCATATATATAACACAGATTAACATATACACAAACACATACGCCTGTATATACGACATACACAGCTATAATTAGACACTCTATCACATTCACAACACACAAACACGGCCGTAAACACACACACGAGCACATACACAAGCACACACTAACACACACTAGCACATATTGAAAAACACACGAACCTGCACACATAAATACATACCTTACATGACATACACGGCTATATACTGACACACTCGACCACAAACACAAACATACATGAACACCCACGAATACATACCAATACCTCCCCCAAACACAACGAACATGCACGAAGACATATAATACAGCCGAACACACGAATATGCACGAATACATGCCGAAGCGCTCGTACACATGCGTAAGCACCTATTAATATATAAGAGCTTAGGCACTTAACCATCATTTGATTATTAAATTCAGTGTATGATTGAACTAAAAGGTTCGTGCACCCTCTATAAATAGGTTTGCTTCGGGCGCTTGTTACCTTTGAGGTGTCATCATCGGGTACCCCAAGAATAATCAGTTTTCGGGAGTGTTATCAAGGTGAAAATGTCTACATTTGCTTGAAGAAGGATTAGTACTTTATTACATCTAGATTAAGAATGAACAACTCTGCATATAAGGATATCATTCCAGGTGCCTCTGAAAATACGTGCTGAAAACATGGAAAGAAATTCATGCAAGGTTATGATAAGAGAAGACATGAAATGATCTGTAAAACGAGTCTCTAAGTGAAAGTATTGCAACGTAATCTTCTGTGGTGGTTATTAGGGGTATCGGCAAGAAGATGTGTGTGAATAAAGTGGTCCTAAGAAGAGAATGAAGACGGAACCTACTAGGTACCGGTTATTATATACAATACAGGACTGTAACATGAAGAAGTACGAGACTTCATTTGAGGGACGATTGAGATCGTATTTCATACGTTGTAATTCATCGCAGGATATGAATGTTTATCTACAGGAGGCAAAAGAGCAAACGATCGATTCTGTTCAGAAGGAATTGGGCATTCACAAAATTGTAACATTTACTCTGCTGATTGAATGCCGATTCATGAACAGTATCGGAGAAACCTGTGACAAAACATTTAAAACACGTAATCACGCTGTGTTTCAAGAAACGGATCTGGACTCAATGTTGGAAAGGAAATTCAAGAAATTGGCTACTGCAATAGAAGAGTCGCAGCTTAACGGTAGTAACTGGGCTTCTGCTAACTGTGGAAGGAGTTCGACTATGTATCCACAAGTATAATCTGTTACCAGGGAGTATCTACATACCACTACCTCTATCTGTTGCAGATAGAAAAGCCTACATAAACATCCAGAACTACAGCGACGAGAAATTCTTCATGTATTCTGTATTAACCAAATTCATTGATAAGGATGCACAACGTGTCAGTAAATGCAAGAAACTTGAAGATTAGTATGACTTCAGCTGTGTTTCATATCCTACGACACTTGTTCAAATACCTAAGTATGAAAAGCTCAACAAGATTTCTGTCAACGTTCTAGGTCTAGATGAGAAGCAAGAAGTTATCCAAAAAAGCTTGCTGATACTGCGCTGGTACACCATCGTAGTTTTTTACTATTGAGTGATAGCTGTGGAAAACTTCAATATGTATGCATCAAGAAAAAAACATATTCATCGTCAGAAAACTAACTATGAAGGGCGAGTCTACACTTGTAAGAGCTGTTTCGCACATTCTGATGACCTTTATGGGCGAAGCGGGCTTAAAAAGCTACAAGAACATCTTGCCATCTGTAACCAACATCATATTGGAAGGGTAATTATGCCTAAAAGGGTGAACTCAGTTGTGCATTTCAACAATTTTGAAAAAAAAAATTGAAACCACTTTACGTCATCTCTGCAGATTTTGAATGCATCATCACTCCGTGTCATACGTGCATCCCCAATCCTGAAAATGCCTATACAGCCCCTTATCAGGAGCATACACCTATGAGTTTGTGTGTTTACGCGAACCCTGCTCAATCTGTTAAAGATCTGGAAACTTGTCTTCCTAAACAGCCCTATGCATATCGTGGTTATGATGCTGCTCAGAAGCTTATGGAATACCTGACATTCGTTGCAAAGAAAATTTATAATATATACAAATCTGTCAATCCTCTGAAACTTACAGATCAACAGCAGAAGGTATTTCAACCAGTCTACAGCGTGCTACTTGTACAGTAAAACCATTACAGAAAATAACTACAAAGTACGCGACCATGATCATATCAGCAGCGAATATCGAAGAAGGCTTCATAATGAATCTAATTTGTCCTGAAAAACACCTAAAGATGTTACCATCTTCATACATAAACTTAGTGTGTATGACTCACGTTTCATTTTTATGGAGCTGGGAAGTAAGAGTTAGCGAGCGGAGGTAATTACTAACTCTAAAGAAAGCTATATGTCGTTTTCCAAGTATGTAGGAGATATAAAGCTTCGTTTCTGAATAGCTTTCGGTTTATGATTACAAGCTTGGATAAACTGGTGAAAATCTAACATCATATCCTGAAACACTGAAATACTTCGGAGAAGACAATTTGAAGTTTATCACCCGTAAAGGCGTATTTCTCTATGATTACGTCACTTCATGGTATGTCTTGAACGAAACCTGCCTGCTCCTAAGGACTACTTCTGCAATAGATTAAATGAAGAAGATATTAATTATGTTACTGCAATCATGCCGGAAATGTAAGGATAACATCTAATGTGAGAAACATGGGCGATTACAGCGACCTGTACTTAACCTCAAATGATCTTCTTCTAGCTGACGTCTTTGAGACCTTTAGAGATCAGACCCTGAGAACTCACAAAGTCGACCCCACCCATTACTTCACCTTTCCAGGACGTACCTGGGATGCCATGCTTCTGTACACTGGAATTCAGTTTAACTGCTTCTTGAATTATGATCAACTACTCATGGTAGAATCCGGTATAAGAGGAGGTTATGTCAAGGCTCCCACCGGCATGGCAAAGCAAGCAACGCCTATATGGATAAGTTTGATGCGTCTCGATCTACCCAATTTAGCACCTATAGGATGAAAATAATCAATATAGTCGGGCAATATGCCACGCCCTCCCTTAAGGTGGATTTGAGTGGATTTTTCCTGAGGATATCAACGTAGAAGCCCTACAAGAAGATGATCCTCATGGATAAATATTAGAAGCTGACATTGAGTATCCTGCTGAACTTCACGATCTACACAATAGCTTACCTTTCTACCTGAGTATATCAAGCCCAAGGAATCGTCTACAAAGAAACTAATATCCTATCTTGGACCTCGGAATTAGTATGTAGTACGTTAAATGATCTTGAAGTAAGCTCTTAGGCGTGGGCTACATTTGAGTAAAATCCATCGTGTGTTACTACTTGGACAGTCTCAGTGGTTAAAGCCTTATGTGCAGTTTAACAACAGACTATGACTACAAGCTGCAAATGACTTCGAAAAGGATCTCTATAAGCTGTTCAACAATGACATGGTTGGAAAAGCTATGGAGATCTCTGTAATCGTATGAATATACGGTGGTTACAAGCGATAAGACACTGGGAATTTGATCGCCAAGCTTGTGTTTACCGATGGGACAATATATGGTGTTAATCTAGTTCTGTGCAAATGGCCTCCCGACAGATCGTATTCAACAAACCTATACATTGAAATGAGTGTGTTGGACATATTTAAGACATTAATGTATCATTATCATTATGTTTATTGTTGCCATCTTAAGGAGCTGAAAACCTGAACCTTATGCATATGGACACTGATTCATCCATTCATCAGTTAACGAACACATGTGCCACGACAAGTTACGTTTTCTTAAGGATCTACGGTTTCTTGAGCAAACAGCTTAATACCCTGTTAACCATATATGCTACTCCAATCAAAACAAAACAGCGCTGGGAAAATTTAAGGATGAGGCTAATGGCAAAATCATCCCGCACTTTTTCGGACTACAACCTAAGATGTATGTACTAGATATCGAAGAATCAATGATAAAAACATAAAAGGCATAAGAGGTGGTGCTATTAAGCAGTATATTACATTTGGCGGCTATACAGACTGTCTTAAACCCCAAGAAATAATAAGAACGCCTATGTATGTCAACCTGTCACGAGAGTATTCTGTTATCTCAGTGCAAATGATTAAAATCACGTTTACTCTTACGGCGATAAAGAGTTATTGCCGCGGATGGAATAACAGCATATTTATATGGACATTGCAGTATTACGAACAGCGCTTAACAGAATTTAATCTGGACCTCAAATGAAGCTTTTCTCTGTTAGTCTACAGTTTTTTAAAAAATGAAAGTTTATTCATGTGCTGCGTATACACATAGCAGACACCTTTAAGAAATAAGAATAAGAAGATGGAGGAGGAGGCGTTAACTCTATCATTAGAAGCAAATCGCGGTGCTGGCCTCATGCCCAGATAAAAGGGAAGAGAGGGCTAATAGTACAGTCCTTATCTAATGAGGTAATGATTAACTGGCAAAACTACTACACCTAGACAAAAAAGTAACCATATAAAACAATAAAGCTGACTAAAACGTTCTCATATCTCCTCAACCATGTGGGTGGGTTAGTTTAGACTACTTTTATATACCCTCACTGTAACACTATACACAGTTTAGTTCTGTCCGTCTTACACGCTGTTTATGGAAGTTTATAAGTATTGAATTACTCTCTAAATTATCATAAATACCGGTAATACTGTATGAATTACCTGCTAAAATGACCTAAATACCTGTGCTACTACCTAAATTACCCAAAGTTACCTTAAATAGCTCCGCCACGAATCGCTGCACGAAATTGTCCCGAATACCTGTGATACTACCTGAATTATCGTAAATATCTACGATACTAGCTGAATTACCTGTGAAAACATGTGACTATGCAGCGCTCAACCCCTAGGAGTCTATCCGCTTGTGAAGCTACCTGAATTACCCTAAATACCTACGATACTACCTGAATTATCTGTGAAATAATACGAAACTATTCTGCACCAAAGTTATGGAATCTGTTCGCCTGTGATACTACCTGAATTACCCTCAAATATTTACGATGCTACCTGTATTGCCTATTAAATGATATGGAACTATGATGTTCTTAACGCCATGGAATCTGTTCGCCAGTGATACAACCTGAATTACCCTCAAATATTTACAATGCTACCTGTATTACCTATAAAATCATATGGAACTATGATGTTCTTAACCCCATGGAATCTGTTCGCCTGCTATTCAGCGGATTTTGCTTTCCTGGAGAAGACGTGAACATTGCACATGTAGAAAATGGAGCCTTCATCCTCTAGTGCCGCTGTCGATGCCTCTGGGATTTGCTGCCAACCACAACGAGATCATATCCAATAGGAAGTTCTAATTGGTGCTACTTCGATCCAAGGGTTCTAAAAACAGCGTTCTGGTGGCTCAGGAGGAAGAGAATGCTAATGTTTAACTTGTGATATCCAGTGGAGAATATCTATGATTCGCTTTTTGATGCTTTAAGGAATAAAATATTTAAGGTTGTCGAGTCGGACAGGACGCTATACAATGCCTTTAGGACCATGGATCTGCATACTCAACCGGCTGTACCGCAAAATAAATCATTCACCAGGAATGTCGCAACGAAGATGAGGACACCACGATTTGTCATTTTGGGTTCTCAGACTTCAAGATCGAGTAATACAGTTGTGTAAATCATAGTAAAACATAAAACACTCGAGTGTAGGACAGCCTAGGATTGAGACCCACTTAGATATATTTGTTATAGAAAGTTCTTAAGTTATGCATCATACAGCATACCAGATAATGAGCGTGCATGCCCGTATACCCCCTTACCGCCATCTTCTTTGAATGTGAAAGGGAATATACCACACACAGACACACACATAGACATATAAATCAATATCAAACAATAATTGTACATAATAATATAATTCAGCAAGAAAGATGTTAGAATATTTAGCAAACAGGAAATGTACAAAAGCAGATTGTAACTTAAGTAAGGGACAAGCGAGCTAGCTAATTCCAGGTAAAAGATCATTCTAGGTAGAGCCCACCACCTATCACCAAGCTAATGAGCAAGGGACTTAAAGCAATAAGCAGAAATAGAAATAGACAGATACAGAAAGGAAAGGGACAGATATATTGAAGTTGCTTCCGTTCCCGTCACTGGGACGCGTGTGCGAAAAGTTTAGGAGCAGAATATTTTCATACATAATAAGGTAACGCGGTCTGAGGACCAATCAGAAATATCGTTACATTTTGAGGCGCGAAGGTGAGCGTCACTAAGTTTGGGTATAAAGGGGGAAAGAAAGCCTCACATTCTCACTCTCTTATAGATTCTCGTCTACACGCAGTGATACTCTCTGGACGACGGATGCACGTGAGTGCATATGGGTGGGAAGCATGCGCAGTTACACTGGGCTTCTAATTTATTGTTATGGTGGGGATTGCTACAGATGGGAAAAGCTAGCCGCCCATAAGTATTTATTTGATTATAAACCACACTTTTAAGGGAAATGCAGTGTATTTTAATTTGCCTCACCTACGAAATCCCGGACACCAGTGAAATTAGTGAGACAGGTAATTTATTAGGAACGAAGGAATCATCAGCCGCTGAGCAGAGGTAGCGGAGACCAGAACACTGTAGCAGAGGGCATGAACATGAGGACCAACGTTTTCCCGCTACAAATGGCGCCAACGTGGTTTTGATAAAGGAGGCACCACCCACGCACAGATACTTCCAAGAGTCAACCCACATCAGCTTCAAAGGAGTCACCACCCAAGCAGTTACACCTCGACAAGACCTTCAAGAACTTCAAGTCTATAAAGAGTAAAGTTCCAAAATACAATTTATGAATTTATATCATTCATACAATTGTTATCTGTTAAAATTGCATGTTGCTCAGGAGCAATAAGATTGTAATCATGGCAGAAAAAGCTAATACTGATACCCACATACAGGGAGAAGCCAGTGCTGCACTTCTGGGCTAGCAAAATAACACACAACCTGAGTCACATAGTGTTGCAGCTCAAAACAAACCAGTTGATTTACCAATTAATGTAGTAGAATCCGGACAAAGTTCTGCCAATTTAAGGCAGATGCTGCAGTTCATGCTCACCTCAACATTGAGAGATTCGAATAGGCAATTACAGGAACAATTGGAAGAAAAAATCACAACAGATAGCCAAGAATTAAGAGAAGAATTAGCTTAAAATAACCAGCATATATAGGAAATATTAGTTTCTAGCAATAACAATTACAAGAACAAATCACGACAAATAGCCAGCAATTAAGACAAGAATTAGTGTCAAATAAACAGCATGTATAGAGAATTTTAGTAGTAATTAACAATGGCAAGAACAAATGAGAACAAATACTTAACAATTACACAATGTACAGGAAATGGTAGAACAAATTAGTTTAAGGCAGACAAATATTCAAACTGGGGTTTTAACACTAAAAAGAATTTGCAAGTTAGCAAAGGAGAAATAGCTACTTTATCAGAGTTTGTTAATTCACAGGTAGAAGCATTAACAGCTAATGATGCTAGGATTCAAAACCAGTTAGGGCAAGTAAAAGAAACATTGGCACAATGCCAACAAGCATTAGTAAACAGAGTAGATTCCGAACACACAGCTGTTAAGAAAGCTGTAACGGCTTTACAGGTAGCAAATTCGCAAGAAATTAATGAACTTAAAAAATGTAGTACAAACTATGAATTCAATATATGATAGGGAAATTAATGAATTAAGGAATGCTATACAGGCAATGGAACTATAACCTAACACAAGTCAAGGTTCACCCAGTGATTGCCAAAGATCGTCAGACCCCGGCAGCACTCCATTGTTACCGGGTAAAGCCTTCAACAATATACATAATCAATGTAATTTTGATGTGCATGCTAGAAGTGTAACGCCATCGGCACCTGCTCTCATAATACCAATAACTTAAATTCGCACTTGTTAAACGAGTTGTCACTTCCCATATTTGATGAAGCAAAAGCAGTTCACCCAAAGGAATTCATAAGTGAATTGGAACAATATTTTAGATTAAAAGCCACTCCCGAGGAGATAAAACTAACTGTTGTAAGGAAATGCTTAAAAGTGCGTGCACTGAACTGGCTGCGTCTCACGTAGGGAGATTCATTGTCGTACGCTGAATTTAAACAGACTTTTCTACTGCGCTACTGGGGACCAACAGAAGCTAACAATGTTAGACTGCAGCTCAACAATGGCCGCTATAATCCGAACATTTATGGTAGCTTAATAGACTATGTACTTAAATTTACGCAAAAGAGCAAGCAGATAGAACCACGACTGTCAGACACAGAAGTAAATGCTCTACTCAGCAATCATTTAGACCCACAAATACGTAATGGTTTGATTGTTGTTCAACCACAAACTACATAAAAATGCTGGAGCTCATCACAGCTTTCGACCAGAAGCCCAGCACAATCAACACGTGGCAGACAACACAACGCAGCAACTATGCACAAGATAGCCGACAATCACCACCTTTTTTGGCGACCGGGGCAAGAGCCCCTCACTACAACAATGAACGGCACCCGACGTAACCGAGGACAAGGAACAGATTCCAGCCACCACGATCAGAGAGAGGACAGTAGCCGTATCACCAAAACAGATAGCAGAGGCCCCATGGAAGAGAGGGACACATCAATAATATCCTCTACACAGGGTGTAGCCATTATAACCACGGTAACAGCAACAATGAAGTGAGAAACTCGCCGGGACTAAACCAAGGTAAACGTGAAAGACACCGGAGATATTCGAATGGATCAGGAAGGCACAGCCCGGTACCCTCAAAGATTATCGAAAACACGAACAATGGGCGAAGATGGGGATCAAATCCGGAATTGAACAATGAACACCCGAGTACCAGCAATAAGCAGAATCCAAGAAACCAAGCCCAGGTACGACAATATTGACACAAGTATAGAGAATAAGGAAAACAATGAATCGCCGAGGATTACCGTGGAGATAATGGATGTAACAATAACAGTACTTTTAGATAGCGGCGCAAATATTTCTGTGTTCTAAGGATTATTTCCAACAAACGTTGAATAGAAACATGAAAATTATGTCGCTACACATTAAGAATGTTAATCGTACTGTGGCAACCTCAAAAACGGCAGAAAGGGTAAAGCATCAAACCATGTTTTTAATAAAAGTAGGAAATAAAATATTCAATGTAATTTTCTTGATTCTGCCGCGACTGCAACAAAGTGTGATTATTGGTGCAGACTGTTTTTATGCTTGGGGAGTCATCATCAATTGATGTCTGTCACTTGAACAGGGAACCATTCAAGTATCTTTCAAGAAAGAAAATCTAAACAAAGACAGCGGTTCCACCAAGGAAGAACAACAACTTCACGAGGAAGATCTTTTGTAGAAACACTCACGCTGCAAGAGCAGTTCATAATCGACATTATAAACGTGACTGAAGAACCAGAGAACATTACTGTGGAAAGTGAAGACTGCAGAGAAGTACTTTACATTAACACACAGGCTATTAGCGGAGAGTCGGAACACCTTGAACTGCGTATGTTACATGCCGACCGATCTACAAGAGAGCAAAAACCGGTCCAGGCCCCTCATCAAGCGGTGTTGACAGGCGACAAAGATCTCGCGGCTAAAATAAGGAGAAAGGCAGACCAAAGAATGAAATCAGCAAAAAGGCACAGGAAGAAATGGGCACTGCAACTTGGAGAGTTAGTTCTTGCAAGGAATAAGAAAAAATCGTCCGCCTGGAGCAAAGAATGCTATAGAATGAGTTTACTGTACAGAGGGCCAGCGGAGATAACAGCCCAGTTTGGTCCACACACTTATCAGTTAAAGGATGTATTTGATAAAAAAATTGGAGGACCTATCATCGGCAATTATTAAAGGCATTCAAAGCATAAATAATTTGTTCCAACTAGCTGAATTTCCCTAAAAGCGTATTACAAACAGTGTACATATAGTAATAGTAATATTCAGTGTATATTTTATGTAAAATGCCATTGGTCACATGTTGACCGGTCAACAATTAATTAGAAATGCTGAATTCGACACGGGCGAGAGAAAAGCATCTAAATAATTAAGAAGAAAATTAGTAACAACAAATTTAAGCAAGAAATATTTACGCTCGTTTGGGTGAAAACAACTTTGATTCTTGCAACCAAATCACATGTGTCAATTCAGCATTTGTAATTTGTACAGTAGGTTTAATATTTCAAGTGTAAGGGTTCATTCAATAATAATTTGTATGTTTTGCTAAACTAAAGAAGCGACAACAGTAAATTTTATGCACTATGAAAAATGTTTGAAAAATTCAATAATTCAATAATAAACCAAAACATGAGGGTTAATTGAGAATTTTTTAAAAAAGTTGTTTTTCTTATGTTACAACCAACATTTATTGTTAAAATCTCAGGGAGCAGGGCACCGCTGCCATCACTATAACAACTTAGTTAGCCAAACAGATTTTGTAACTAGGTTAAGCAGTGCGCAAAAATGCGTTTAAAGTGGCCTAAAGTACAGGCAACCAAAGAACTAGTGCAAGTAAAAAAGTGAAATAGTGAAAAATAGCCCACAGTACCTTTATTGGTAAAGTTGGAACAGCAAACTACACTGAAACCAACTCCTAAAACGAGGAACAAAAAATTGCATTTTTCCTCTCTCTTATCTTTGAGCTACTCAACAGAACACAAGCAATCACCAGTTGTGCTGAACACTCAAAAACAATATGAATCTATTTCAAATTACAGCACACTAAATTGGAAATATCTACATAATTGTACATACTTCTTATTACTTCTTTTGTTGTTAATTTCAAGCAGATTACTTTTATATTGTACATTTGTCATGTTTTGTATGGGGACATTCATCTATGTTACAAAAACGTCCATGCTGGAATTTTAGCATTACAGCTGCGGGGCATTTGAAAGGGGATATACCACACATGCACATCTATATACAGAGTGAATCACCTAAATCTTGCACAATAAATATTTCCGAAATGGAAAGTACTATTGATGTGCAGTTTTCACAGCATTGATTAGTAGTCAGGGGCTCATACATTTGGTCTATAAACACATTTTAATAATACTGAGAAAGTGTATTTTTCGAGCAAACACACATTTCTTTAAATGCAACAATGCCTAGTTACATCAACAGAATAAAGGTAGGGTAAATTAGAACGTCAGTGGCATTTGTTGCAATATTCTAGTGCAAGTGGTTTACGAGAAATCTTATTTTGAAAATTTTATGCACCGACACATGCACAATCTGTGGTAGCACAAACTAAAAAAAAAACAAAAGGGAATTACAATACTTCTGTGAATTCTTACAAGTAAAGAGAACATAGCCCTTCAAACGTTGTGTTCAAAATAACCACTGGCAGCTTCAATACATGCTACCAGTATGCAATGCAAAGACTGCTGCACGCGTTCTAGCATTTCAGCGGAAATTTCAGAGCAGGCAGCAGTAATACGTCGTTTCATATCGTCTGGTGTAGCTAGTACATCCTTGTAGACAGTATCTTTTAGCTTTCCCCACAGAAAAAGGTCTAAAGGGGTCAGATCCGGTGAAAGGGACGGCCACGTTACAGGTCCTCTTCGTCCAATCCAAAGATTTGGAAACAATCCGTTAGGACAAGCTGTAGTACTTCGTGCACTATGGCCTGGACAGCCATCATGTTGGTACCACAGGTTCCTCCTAGCCTGCAAAGGAACGTCTTCTAGCATCTGTGGCAGATGGTCTGTCAGGAGGTTGCGATACTTGTGCGAGTTCATTGTTCCTTCTGTGAACAAAGGGCCTATGAGCTGATGGTTCACTATCTCGCACCACACGTTTAAACTCCATGAACGCTTACGTTGCACCTGACGGAGACAACGGGGATTCTCAACAAACCAATACTGCATGGCTCTGCGGTTTACCGGGCCATGATTAGTAAATTTTGCCTCATCACTAAACAAGATACATGATGAATCTGGAGTATCATGTCTTAATATCCATGTACAAATGTTAACACGATTCTCAAAATCGTTTCCATACAGCTCTTGATGGAGAGAGATATGATAGGAATGGAACCTATGTCGATGAAGAATGCGCAGTACAGTTGTCTGACATATGCCACTTCCACGTGCGATTGTGCGGGAACTAATTTGCGGATCTACTGCAACGGCAGCCGAAACATTGTCTGCCTCTTCCCCAGTCACTTGTTTGTTTCTGTTATGTTTTCTAGGTGTTACAGTACTACTTTTACGTAATTGGTTGAAGAGGTTGATAAATAATTGCCGAGATGGTTGACGTCTATTGGGATACGTTTCCGCATACACCGTACAGGAATGAACTGCATTCTTCCTACACTCTCCATACACCATGAGCATGTCGGCTTTTTCTGCATTAGTAAACCCCATCTTCCACTCCCGACTTACTGCCTGAACTGTCACAAACTAACTGACCAGGAAGTCGCAATGCAAACAATGAATAGAAAATGCAATGCAAACAAACATAACAACATCGTACCTAGCAACTAAGCAGGTTGAATGGGACAAACAATTGTCGGGGTGGAAACTTTTCAAAATACGATTTCTCGTAAACCACTTGCACTAGAATCCTGGAATAAAGCCCGTTGACATTCTAATTTATCCCAGCTTTATTCGGTTGATATAACTAGGCATTGTTCTACTTAAAAATTGTATGTTTGCCCAAAAATATACTTTCTCAGTATTGTTAAAATCTATTTATATGTTAAATGTACGAGCCCTTGACTACCAATCAATGCTGTGAAAACTGCACATCAATATCACTTTCCATTTCCGAAATATTTGCGGTGCAAGTTTTAGGGGATTCAGCCTATATATATATACATAAATCAATATCAAACAGTTATTGTACATAATAATATAATTCAGCAAGAAAGATGTTAGAATATTTAGCAACGCAGGAAGTGTACAAAAGCAGATTGTAACTTATATAAGTGTGGGACGGACGAGCTAGCTAATTCTAGGTAAAAGGCAATGCTAGGTGGAACCCACCACCTGTCACGAAGCTAATGAGCAAGGAACTTAAAGCAATAACCAGAAATAGAAGGATACAGAACTGAAAGGAAAGAGACAGAGATATTGAATTTGTTTCCGTACGCGGCACTGGGAGGCGTGTGCTAAAATTTTAGGAGCAGAATATTTTCATACATAATAAGGAAACGCGGTCTGAACACCAATTAGAAGTTTCGTTACATTTTGAGGCGCGAAGGTGAGCCTCACTAAGTTTGGGTATAAAGGGGGAAGAAAGCCCCATATTTTCACTTTCTTATAGAATCTCGTCGACACACAGTGATACTCTCTGGACGACGGATGCACGTGAGTGCATATGGGTGGGAAGCATGCGCAGTTACACTGGGCTTCTAATTTATTGTTATGGTGGGGATTGTCACAGATGGGAAAAGCTAGCCGCCCGTGTGTATTTATTTGAAAATAAACCACATTTTTAAGGGAAATGCAGTGTATTATAATCTGCCTCACCTACGAAAACCCGGAGATCAGTGAAATTAGTGAGATAGGTAATTTATTAGGAATGAAGAAATCATCAGCTGCTGAGCAGAGGTAGCTGGAGACCAGAACACTGAAGCAGAGGGCATCAGCCAAGAGGACCAATGTTATCCCGCTACGAAAGACGCCCAAAGATTTCCGCTATAAATGGTAAATTGGTTGCGGAACTAGCCTCAAGCACCCCTGACTCCTTACCTCCCTAGCAGCTATCCTCGTTTTCTCTATCCCTCCCATATAAACGAATTTCCCCACCTTCAACTCTCTCCAAGCATAGCGTCTCTCCCCGTTTTCCCTATCTCTTCTCGTATAAACGCACAAAAATGCGCCAGAACGCTCTAATCATCCTACTGATATCAAAATTTCAGGCATCAGAGCAAAAACTGGAAAATCAAAGGAGGAAATAAATCAGAAATTAGAAATGAAGGAGGAAAATTGGAAAGGCAGAATCAATAGCTTGGAACACCAGTAGAGCTGAAAGAGTTAGAAAATAAGATCATACGTGAGGTTTGGGCTCAGAATTGAAAACAAAATTAGCTGTTAGACGAAATATGGCAGGGCAGAACTATATGAGTGAGGAATTTTTAGTAGTTAGGGCGGAAGTGCAAGAGGCACATAGTGAAATAGAGAAAGTAAAGAACCAGGTGGAAAATGTAAATTGTAACAACGAAAGTGTGCATGAAAGAATATGTGATGATTTCCAAAATAACTGCTCAAGGATTTAATTAAAGGAGAAAGAAACAACTAAACGCTAAGTTCTGAGTTTGTCGCCATTAAAAAAGCGATATAAAACCAGAATAGAAGTCAAACAAAGGAAATAGAAGTACTAAAACAATCCCTCTCGCAGGTTTTCGGAAGTCAATACAAAACCTCTGGGGATTTAGCAGAAATGCGAAGGACCATAAGCTTCATTCAAAATTAAAGAATTTCGAGTAAGCAGAGCTCAATGCCTGCCATCTGCGCAGAAGCTTCATATGGTAATGGGACGACAGATCGACCCCCGTTAGGTATGATTTCGCCATTGCTCCCAAATAGCAATAATGGTGCTAATTATAGCATAAGCCATGATTGTGTGCATACCCATGTTACAGTACCGATACAACTCTTGAATGAGATCACGGTACCCACCTTTGAGGATTCCATTGACAATGTCAAACAACATATCCTAGATTTAGAGTCGTACTTTTCATTGAAGGGAATTGCGGAGGTTTATCGCATGGTCATAGTAAAAGGGGGACTAAAATGCCAACCTCTTTGCTGGTGCAGATTAACACTGGGAGACTTAGTGCAATTTCGGCAAGCATTTGAAAATAAATATTGGAATGCGTCCATTCAATATAATGTGGGAATACGAATCAACAATAGCCGTTATCAATCAAGATTAGGGAAAGGAATGGTGGACATTTTTAAATCTTGCGCAACCAAGTCAATTATTGGAACCGACGATGAAGGGAAAGGAATTTCTTTGATGGTATATCATTTTCCCACCAAAATAAAGAACCACCATATCATTGCTAAACCGCGAACGATGGGAGAAGTCCTAGAACTCCTCACAGCATTCCAAAGTCAATTGTATAAATCGGACAACAGCGGGTCGAGAAACCAAGGAGAAAACAGTTTTCAAACGGGAAGGGGAAAACCTGAACGTCTACTGCAGACGCGACACTTACCAAACAAGTAAGACATACCGAGAAAATTCCCCGGGAGTATACAATAGATAAAATTACGGGTGAAATGGACCATCGGGGAAAACCATGAGAGACATTACCGACATACACAAAACAGGCAAAGATTCCACAGTTCCACAACATGGAATTCGAAAATGTTAGGAGAAGACATAATCGACCCTGGAGAAATAGGCGGGCACATGGCGACAGAAGACATAAAAATGGGCCACCAAGACATAACTGGCGTAGTAATATCTAGATAAGGGTGAAATTCACCCCGATTGGGAAGTCAATCACGCAACGAGAGTACTCATGAGGAGGAGAGGCCAAATCAGCGGGAAACGAACCCAGGAGAATCCGGTCAAATTCCGTTGCAAAACTCGCATTAGGCCGCCTTGCGCCTCCTAGTACGGCCAGGGGAACAACGCATGCAAGTAACGCAGCAAAAAGAGAAAGGGGCGAGAAAAATGAATATTCAGTGAAACCGCATTTATACGTTACTCACCTCTACGTTTTTCGCACTGTACGTTGTGTATTGTGAACTTTTTCGGTTTTGCGTTCAAAGCTACCCCACTTTCACATTTTCGCGTTTTTAAACTGCTATTTTTACACTCTCACACTCACTGTTGTCACACACATTATAAGGACCAAGAAATCACCGGGAAGCTTTTCGTATATGGTGTGGCCAAGTGATTCTTGGTTTGCTGTCAGCATGCAAACTCGCAGTCATTATTGCGGGACGTGTTCTAGGTAAGGCAAAGAAGGTTAGAGTACCCTTTACACATATACATCATATATGATTCCCTGTCATTTCCTTCTGAATATCACTGACGTTATTAGAATAGATCATGAATTAAATACAGTGCAGCTATGTCTTCTTCTGTACATGGGCCAGTGAAAATACAATACAGTACATAGATAAGAGATATTTAATTCATTTTATCTAGGCAATACAGTACATTATCCATAGCAATGCCAAGGGGTTTTTTTGTAATAAAAGCTACCAAGGCGGGCAAAAACTGCCCGCCACATTAAATGTACATTTTTAGTATAAATTTTAAATTTAAAAATGCTAACTCTTTAACACGTGTGTTTTTAACAAACTCATACATATTTGTGCTATTTCATGAAGTAAGGTATATTTTATAATACCTTTACATCAATTTGAAAAATATTCACATTTTATGACTCAAAAAATGGATATCATTGTTTACTCCACTGTTGCATTATCATCATCTAAGCAAGATGCATTTGATCAACGATTTTGGTGTCTGCGTGTCCTTTACACAAATTTGTAGCGGTTCCCTTGGTAGGACCCCACTACGTTGATGATGATGGACGCTGTTTTACGTACCTGTGGGTCGTTTTGATGCCCGTACTCTTGTGATGTATCTTGAGGTTCTCGTAGACTGGAATCTGATGATCGTGTATCTGTATTATTGTGTGTGTTAGTATGTTGTAATTATTATTTCATAACTGTGCCACGGCTGCTGTATTTGTGTCGGAGAGCACTTGTGTCTTGTCAGGGTTGGGTATGGAGAAGGTTAAAACATTTTGCACACACGTATTCTGTTAATTACTTCACTTGTATTTTAGATAAACCACATATGATATTCACGATTCGCTATTACATTTGTTATGTTAAAATATGTATAACTGGTAGACTTTAAATACGTAGTTTTAGCGTCTATTCAGAGACCAGTTTATACACTACCTTCCTGCTCGAACACTGACAAACTTCTATTAGCGTTCCTTCCAACCGCTCTTCTTAACGTAGGTATTTGAATTATAGGCATATATCAATGTACCTGTTTGTTACTACTGTCCAACAACATCCATAACGGTTTATGTTACATACACATATATATGTGTTTATATATATATATATGTGTGTGTGTGTGTGTTTATAGACTTCCATCGTCTTAATTATGAGTCCAAAGTTTGTTATATGTTTACGTAGATACTACTGCATTTCTCGTAATTTTATATTACTGGTTAATTAGCCAACAGTGGCCTTTCCCCCTCATATTATATTTTATATGTTATAACGTTATACACTTGTTCTCTACCATATGTACATTATGAGTACATGTGTTTTAACATCCTCTTAATTATTATACGTACAATATTATCAAAGAAAGCACATAACACGTAAACCTTAGAACAAAAAATATTAAAGAAAGAAATGATTAATGTGTTGATGCTGATAATCTGTGAATTAGATATCCTGTTACATTAATCAGTTACTGTATTAGTTTGTCAGTGTCTAGTAGCTTCAAATTATCACAACTGGTGCTGGTTTTTGTCACATTATGAATAGTTTTCTTGTTAGAAGCCTCTCTGACACACACATGACACTGTCTCTTTATTCGAGATTCTGTTTGTGTTCGGATGGCTGAATTCTGAAGCTGCCTTCCAATTATAATTTCCATAGCTTTCAAAGTTGGCAATTCTAGTCTATGGAGATTTTTGGGAACGTTCTTATACGAGTGGTTGCACCAGGAGTTTTCCCACTTCTTAGAGATACATTTTCCTAAAGTTAGTTTTACTTTTTTTGTACGAAGGCCCATTCCGGATGTAGAGAGTATATGAATTGATAACACATATGCCGATGGGTGTATAAATCACGGACATCGGCCATCTTCTTGTACCTCATTTTGTTGTGTACGTACGGGCCCTCTGGTCTATGGAGTCAATACCATCTTTGGTTGAGTTATAATACAGATTGATATATGCCTTACGTTTCTGTTTTCCATCTTCTACTCCAGCATCCTGATGTTGGGTAGACAGCATCAGTAGATATTTTACGCTTCTCCGTAGTTATTTGTGAAACAAGAGAGATCTCTTAGAGGCGAGGTCAGTAAAAGCAAACTTGGAAGAATATAGCTCCCGGCAAGCTGTTTTCTTCAATTCCTTGGAAATATACATTCTGTTAGATTTGAGAGTTCCAACCAAGGTTAACTTGTAATGGGTATAAAGCTCGTCTACCAATTGAATAGACGTGTAATACCGATCAGCAGTCACATTGTAGCCTGTATTTCTTATAGATTCCACAAATCTTTTGACAGCTTCATTTGGTCGTCGCTCTTCGGCAGTTGGTCATCTTTTCCTGCATATACTTCCATCTTGGTTATATATCACTCTACTGCTCCAGTCAATATTCTGACAAGGATCCCATATTTTCCAGGCTTATCCTTTATAAAACCTTTGAAGGAACAAACGGACAACATTTCGTCTATCGTGTTGTGTGGTCCACATCGACAGCATTTTGGAAATGTTTCATTCACCTTCTCAAAGACTTCTCTCATTGGTGCAAACTTATCATTTTCACGTCTTTCATTTCCAGTAGCCCTGTCATCAAGCCGAAGAATTCATGATATCTGTAATAACCTTGTCCTATTCATTATGCCAAAGTATATGGCTCTTCCGAATAAATTTTACCATAAGTCATGTATTGAAATATTCTGATCACTGTTAATGCCAATCAGAAGCAAGATACCAATAAATGCATATTATATTTCAGTACCACTTGTAGGAGAAATTTTCTTTCTATCTGCCTCTTCATTGGGATGTTTGACTATAATACCAAAATCTTCTGGTGTAAAAAACTTATGAAATGAGTCCACGATACCTGTAGTTTTCCCTTCCTGTGTAATTCCCTGTTGTTGCCGAACAATGTTAGTGAAGTCTCTTTTGGATTATCTTGGTACCCCAGAAAGATATACTCTGCCAGCACCTGTATATTTAGTGGTAGAACTAGCTTTATTCACTGTAATTATAACTTCCTCTCCATTGTCTTATTTACTCGATGACTCGTTTTCATCAAACTCTTCTGTACTATCTGGCTCACTATCACATAGTTCCTCCATAACCCCTGACAGATCAGATTATAGTAGTCTTAAAATTTCAATTTCACTCATAATATGGCTCTCATTCATAAAATAATTCCCACTTCTACAAATTTTGTGTGTAGAATGTAGAAAGTTACTAACTGAATCGTATATTGTAGAACAACACTGGAAAATCAACAAAAACTTCAATCATTGACAACACACAACGGTTACTATGACGAAACTTACAAAACACCGCCAGAAAAGTTACTAACTGAATCTTATTGTCCTGGAAGAAATCGGTATGAAATAATTAGACCAATTATGACTGTTGACTTCAGAACTGTTACAACAATGTATAAATGTCAAGGTTTTCACATTATAACATTTTGGTTCCATGGAATACTAAGGGTGGACAGATTCTGCCCCAAAACAAAATACGGCCTAAGACTGTTAGTTTAGACAAAGTTGAAAGAAATTCTGTAGAAATGAACTTTGTAATCTTTCTGGCATATATAAAGGTATGAAAACGCAAGAGTTTATTTGGTGGAAGAAATTAAGAAAGCAAAAATAGGTGAACATTATTTACCCAACCTTGGTATTGCGAGGGTTAAGGACTGCTTGGGATCAGTTGAAGCCAAACGCAATTCGTAAGTGCTTTCGAAAAGCTGGCAACACCAAAGATGAAACTGAAGTTGAGCCCGGAGTTGTTGAAGATGTTGATGTCGATTTCGACGTACCAGTAGACAATCACTGGACTTCGTATTTCAAATGGAATTGATTTTGATGATTTTGTTGGTTGTGATGCTGATACTATAGTGTGTTGTGTGCAAAATTATAAAATAATTAAAGAATTTGTGCCACTATCAGCTGAAAAAATATAGTTCTGAGGAATCCGAAGAATCGAGTGGTGAATCTCTGCACTCTTCCAGTCTATCAGAAGCACTCACTGCAGAAGCGATGACAGGATGTGCACAGTAATTTCATATGAAAAATTCATCTATGAATGCAGTGTTGCTTCCAAAATACAAACCGTAATTGGTTCATTCCTTATGCCTAAGTAAATTTAATGAACCACAATTTAGGCATAAGCCTATATTGAACAACTTTACAGTATAGGGTAGACCATTTAAGTTAAGACGGTACAATATTTTCAAAACTAAGCATTGTAGAAATAAATGTCTTTCATAAATGTTGCGTGATATTATGGGGGAAAGTAAATGCGATTGGTCGTGTTTTATTTGGAGGACGTTGCGAGGCAATATTTTATATCATAACATGCTGTGAATGCCAGAGTGATTGTAGTGTAAATTAATATTAATGTATGTACAGGATTTTAGATGTTTGTTAGGAAATAAGTTTACACGGCCTAACTGAAACTGACAATAGAAGTGGGTAACAATAAACCGAGGGGGTGAGTTGTTTATCACGAAGAAGAGATAAACAAAATGACGTCAGGGTGGCGTGACGTTTTTTTAGAAAAGGAGGGAATATCTTCCCTAGAGTATATATGTCAGTAGTAGTGATCAAAACAGACGCTAAAGTGGGCGCAATTTGGTAACCAATAGCAGCTATATTATAATGCTTAGACAATTCGAGGTGAAGGAGTATATATTCTCGAGTGATAAGGAAGTGTCGTGCAGTCCTGAAGAATCTCTCGCGAGGTGCACGTTGCATAGTTACAAAAATGTAAAGTACGCGATGTAATTGGTGCGCGGCAACTAAACGTCTGTATTTACATTCGGAAATATCACAGTTCTAAAGAATCTCTCACGAGGTGCACGTTACGCAGATTTGGAGGATCTCTCACGAGGTGCACGTCACACAGTCCTGAAGAATCTCTCGCGAGGTACACGTCGCAGAGTTAGTTACAAAAATGTAAAGTACGTGAAGTAATTGGTGCTCGGCAACTAAAACGACTGTAGATACATTCGAAAATATCGCAGTTTTTAAGTGTCTCTCGCGAGGTGCGAGTCGCAGAGTTAGTTACAAAAATGTAAAGTACGCGAAATAATTGGTGCGCGACAACTAAAACGACTGTAGTTACATTCGGAAATATCGCAGTCCTGAAGAATCTCTCGCAAGGTGCACGTCACATAGTTACAAAAATGTAGAGTACGCGAAGTAATTGGTGCGCGTCAACTAAACGACTTAGTTATATTCGGAAATATCGCAGTTCTAAGGAATTTATCATGAGGTGCACGTCGCAGAGTTATTTACAAAAATGTAAAGTTCGCGAAGTAATCGGTGCGCCGTAATTGAAATGACTGTAGTTACATTCGTAAGTATCACAGTTTTAGTCAGGCGTGTATAAAGATTAAAGTCAATTATTAATTAACTGTGACGGCAATAAAAGTCTACATTCCGATTTTTTTATCAGTGTTATCTTTTAGTACCAACTCCTTTCCGTTTACACACCCTTGCTCGACTGAGTTATAATAGCTAGCCGGAGAACAAAGAACCCAAATCTAAAAATAATTAAACAATAGGCGCCCAGCAAATAAGATAACACTAGCCATGAGAACTGCAACAAATGGCTCCCAGAACGTGGGGCGAGATAACTAGGAATGGGCGAGACAACCAGAACGTGGGGCGAGACAACTAGGAATGGAGCGGTGCAATTAACTACAAGACTTTAGGACGGCGCATATCCCAGAAACAACCACCAGGACGACCGACGACGCCGATGAGATGACATCAGCAATTACGAAAACAGAACACAACAGAGGAATTCGACTCCACGACACCAGGACAGCGATACGACGTAGATCCATGGTACTACGACGCAGAGGTGACATATACATCTAGGAGAGACGGCAGGAAGCTGGACATCAAAACAAGGTCATCAGATAGCATCATAAAAGGTTAGAAAATTGTAAATTTTATGTGTATCCTAAAACAAAACAAAAAAAATTTTGAGAAATTAAATGTTGTTTAGAAGCGGAAGGATTAAGAAAACAATGTCTACTAATAATACTGAAGAAATAATTATGGAAGGGGATAATGTAACAGTTGGCTGTAATCCAATGCAGGTCAGGGAAAATAGCTCAAACAATGCAGGATTTGAGGGAGGAAATATCAGTGAAGAAAGTCAGAATAGAATGGCAGGTCAGTCAACTCAAACATCTGGGATTGTTGTAAACATTTGAGGGCCGGTAGCCGACTACAGAGATAGGTATATTAGGCCTGTGGTTCAGAGTATTGTACCAAACAGGGGTGAAGTAACTGTAACGGGTGGTGGAAATGAAGGTTCACAAAGGGATGTAAATGCAGTAGGAAGTGTTAATTATGATGCTGGTATGATGATGGAAATGCTGAAAAATTTTGGTGAAACATTAAATAAGAGTAATAGGGAATTATGGGAAGATATTGGTAAGAGTATTACAGACCAATTAGAAAGGAATATGGAAGATATTTGTAAGAGTAATAGGGAATTAAGGGAAGATGTTGGTAAGAGTAATGAGAAATTAGAGCAAAAATTAAATCAAAACTTGGAAGAAATTGAAAAGAAATTTATGGAGCTAGATAGTAGTATGACAAGAATGAGAAATGAACATCGGGAAATAATAGCAAGTGAGATAGGAAAAGTTTCAAATAAAGTGTCAGACATGAGCAGGGAAATATCTAACCAAAGAAGTGAGGTTAATAATAAAATTGAACATGTTGATGTAAGATGTGCAGAATTAGGAAGCCGAATGAATAGCATTTCAAGTGAGCTGAGAGAGATGATAGAGGCTACAAATGCGGATTTAATTCAGGTGCAAGCTAATTTCAGAGGGGAGATATCTGAAATTCAGAAGGAATCGGAAACACAAAGAAATAAGTTGTCCGAAGAAGTAAAAGTTTTGTCTATAAATTTGGATCAAAAACCAACTTCTGAAATTAAAAAGCACCAAGCTGTTCAAAATGAAAACAGTAGAAAATTGGAACAGACAATAGAAAGTCCGCGAGGTACTGTAAATGGGTTAGAATTGAGTTCAAGAGTCAATATATGTGATGTCAATGTATCTGATGCACAGAATAATGATAGAGGTATTTCCTCAGGTATGACTAATAATGTGAGTGACGCGGATGTTTCATCCATAGCCCACGTCGAAACTCAGAGTGCACAAGTAACGGTAGATAATTTAAATATGGGAATAAGGGACATGCAAAACTATAATTATATCTTAAGTGATTTGCCACTTCCAGAAATTAATGAAAACTCCAATCCAGTACAGTTTATTGCATACTTGTCAGAGTACTTTCAAATTAGAAAGATACCGCAAGCATTGAAAATGATAGTTGTTAAAAGATGTTTGGACCAGAAAACTTTAGATTGGCTACAAATGGTATCAGGTGGCGAAATTTCATATGAATCCTTTAAGAGACTATTCATGAACAGATTTTGGAACGTTATGATACAGCATAGAATACGAGTAATGCTTAGTCATGGACAATTTGATCCACGAGAGGGAATATAAATGACCGATTATTTAATGAAACATGCAATTCAGGTTAGAAATTTGTCACCTCCGATCAATGAGGAAGATTTTGTGAGTTTGCTCACAAGGCATTATCCTTTAAGGATACAAAATTGCAAAACCACGTAGTATCTTCGAGATGACAGAATTAATATCAGCTTTGGAACAACAGGAAGAAGATATATCTCGAGAGTGGAAGCATAGATTTTTAGACGTGCGAGATAAACGAAATTACCAAGTTAGTCATTATCACCAAAGCAGAGGACAAGAAAGACGTCATAAGAATAATACCAGGCAACGTTACCAATCATACCTTCCAAATTTTGAAAGAACGGCGATAGATGGGAGACCAGGTCGGCAGGAACAAATAAATTACGTCAGGACAGAAAGATTGCCGGAAAGAGGACAAGATCAAGGAAGCCGTTACGTCAGGCAAAGGGGAAATTTCACTCATTGGAGGGAAAACACTAACCGGGAAAGATCCGAGGAACAGAAAGAAAATTACGTGCCAAGAGGACTTAATTTCGGAAATCGAGGATTTCGGCCTCGAGGAAGGGGGCCTCAAAACAGTAGGAGCGAAAATGAGATAAATTTAGCACCGGTGAGGAACGGCATTCCCGTACATGAACAGGGAAGCAACCAGGAAAACTGTCAATAGACTCCTGTGCAGTAGGTTCTCAGGACGTCTTTAATAATTCAGTATCTATTACCAAAATAAACAATATGCCTACACGCACACTCTGTAAGACGATTACAGCAAAGAAAGATAAGGAGGAAAATTTCGAGTCACCTCATATTAAGATAGAAATCGCGAAGAAAGTGATTATTGCGACTGTAGATTCCGGTTCATCAGCTTCAATTTGTTCGCAGAAATTTTATATAAATTTGACAAATGAAGGTAACAAAATTATGGCCCTTCCCACCAGCAATTTAGTTTGTCGTGTTGCAATCGGAAGAACGACACAGGTCATAAAAACACAAGCTCTACTAAACATACTTATCGGCGGAGAAAATTTCGATGTTATGTTTCTAATTATAAACCATTTGATTTGTGACATAACTTTAGGAGGTGATTTCCTACATGAATATGAAGCACGTATGGATTTTAAATATGAGGAGCTAAACATGACAAAAGACATAGAGAAATAAAGGTACCGTTTATAAAAGCGAAAGTCTCTGTGATTGAGAGGACAAAGGAAGAGGAGTATCTTTGTGATCAAGAATTTTTTGTGCAAGTAATGGAAACAGATGGAAACGGGCAAATAAAGCAAGTAGTCACAAGATATGAAGGGAACACTACGCCATATTTTTGACAGCTAGTAGAAAGTCCAGAGGAAGTGGAGAAATTTACGACCGGAACAAAAACGACCGTGCGAGCGAAACAGACAAATGGGAAGAGAGGAGAAGTGAAGAAATACTACAAAGTGTGAAGAGGCTTACAACATTACGAATACACAAAAATAAATCCTTCATGCCGTATTGATGAACAATAGTATAGTATTTAGTAATATCCCAGGCAGATGTAATGTATATCAGCATACAGTTCAGGTAGGAGATATACCACCATATAGCCATAAGTATGATAATTTTCTTATAAGTCTTCGTGACGAAGCTAGAAAACAAATAAATAGCATGTTACAAAATGGGATTATTGAGCAAAGTAATTCTCAGTATATAAATTCGATCTGTTGGAGTATAAAACGAGATGGTAGTGTAAGATTAATATTAGATGGTATGGATACGTGAATTTCGTTCAGAATCTACTCAACAAAACAGTAAACAATGTAACAGGATACAAACACCTATGAATTATATAACCCAGTAACCCGAAAACCATTGGAAAGTTCCATATTGAGATGCTGAAACAATACCACATCGAGGTTAAAGATGAAATAGAAGACCAAGAAGATGAAAAGCAAATTCAGGATAAGTGGAGCTAAACTGCAGAACAAAGTATTGGAATGTAAGAGGGTTAACTATGTACGTATATATGTCATAAGGAAGGATAAATAAATGCAGGACAGAAATACATGTTTAAAGGGGAAAAAGAACATTTTCTCAGTAACCTGTAGCCACATTTGAAATGAAGTATGTAAGAAGGATAAATTAATGTCACATGAAAGTAAAGATATGTAGATATAATTCAAAGGGTATTGTGAATATAAAGTACAAAACAATAAAAAAGGATAAGACTAATTAAAGCCAAACATTTATGTAGCACACAGATAATCGATATGTTGAGTGAAATTATGTCTTAGAATTAAGAGATGTAAATATGATTGTGTAGAAGACGAATATTTTGGTAAATATGTGCAATAATTACAAAATGAACCAGGGTAAAAAGCTCGAGTGTATAAATTTTTATGCCAATAACCTAAGAAGGTATAACCACTTTGTAACAGTGACCGAAATAGTTCAGCGTACAGTATTTGCTGTATGAAAGAAAACTTCTAAGGTGAGATGCAGGAATATAAACCCATTAGACCCGAGTCAGTGAATAGTGGCGAGAAAAAGACAAGAAGTACAACGTGTGTTAAATGCGTGTGCAGTGTTTCGTGCAAGTGATAGATAACGTGTGTTACAATATTCAGGAGACTAAAAACCCAATTATAAAATTCCCAAAAAAGGTTGTGAATATTTATAATTATGTTTCAGTGGGGCATATGAGGCAACATTTTATATCATAACATGCTGTGAACGCCAGAGTGATTGTAGTGTAAATTAATATTATTGTATGTACAGGATTTTAGATGTTTGTTAGCTATAAGTATTGTTAGGAAATAAGTTTACACGGCCTAACTGAAACTGACAATAGAAGTGGGTAACAATAAACCGAGGGTGTGAGTTGTTTATCACGAAGAAGAGATAAACAAAAGGACTTCAGGATAGCGTGCCTTTTTTTTAGAAATGGAGGGAATATTTTCCCTAGAATATATATGTTAGTAGTAGTGATTGGCTGACCAAAACAGACGCTAAAGTGGGCGCAATTTGCTAACCAATAGCAGCTATATTATAATGCTTAGGCAATTCGAGGTGAAGGAGTATATATTCTCGAGTGATAAGGAAGTGTCGTGCAGTCCTGAAGAATCTCTCGCGAGGTGCACGTCGCAAGGTTACAAAAATGTAAAGTACGCGATGTAATTGGTGCGCGGCAACTAAACGACTGTAGTTACATTCGGAAATATCACACTTCTAAAGAATCTCTCACGAGGTGCACGTTACGCAGATTTGAAGGATCTCTCACGAGGTGCACGTCACACAGTCCTGAAGAATCTCTCGCGAGGTACACGTCGCAGAGTTAGTTACAAAAATGTAAAGTATGTGAAGTAATTGGTGCGTGGCAACTAAAACGACTGTAGATACATTCGAAAATATCGCAGTTTTTAAGTGTCTCTCGCGAGGTGCGCGTCGCAGAGTTAGTTACAAAAATGTAAAGTACGCGAAATAATTGGTGCGCGGCAACTAAAACGACTGTAGTTACATTCGGAAATATCGCAGTCCTGAAGAATCTCTCGCGAGGTGCACGTCGCATAGTTACAAAAATGTAAAGTACGCGAAGTAATTGGTGCGCGGCAACAAAACGACTGTAGTTACATTCGGAAATATCGCAGTTCTAAGTAATCTCTCACGAGGTGCACGACACACAGCACTGAAGAATCTCTCACTAGATGCACGTTGCAGAGTTATTTACAAAAATGTAAAGTACGCGAAGCAATTGGTGAGCGGCAACTGAAACGACTGTAATTACATTTGTAAATATCACAGTTTCAGCCAGGCGTGTATAAAGATTAAACATGTCAATTATTAATTAAGTGTGACGGCAATAAATGTCTAGATTCAGATTTTTTTATCAGTGTTATCTTTTAGTACCAACTCCTTTCCGTTTACACACCCTGCTTAGAGATACTTGCTTGACTGAGTTATAATAGCTAGCCGGAGGACAAATAACCCAAATTTAAAAATAATTAAACAATAGGCGCCCAGCAAATAAGATAACACTAGCCATGAGAACTGCAACAGTTGTGATGGTTATTTTCGGGCCAATATATTTTTTTAAATGTGAATCTACCTTTTTGATGTTGTGTACTCACTCATCATAAAAAACTTAACAATTTTTGCATAAATCACGATGCAATTGTTCTTACCAACGTGAATGACAACGAAAATTCTGAATGGCTGTGTACGAAGAGGCAATGAATGAACGGAGTCATTCAACACAGTGCAGCATAATAACAGTAGGCGAGGAGGCAAAAAGACATTGTGTCTGTGGTTTTGTTTAATTTCCACGGTAGGGCGGTTTCATTGTATTTGTCATTAGTGCTGGCAGCCGCCTTCGGGTCCAGATGGATCCATTTACAATTAACGATCACCGAGTAACAACCATCAGTTCCATTGAAATCGTTTAAGCTTTGAAGCATATACTCAGTTGACTGTGGGTTGAAATGGACCAACTTTCTCAACCAGTAAAAGAGGAAATGATTCTCATTTACGGTGAATCTGGGAGAGGTGTGGAACAGGCTATTCTTATGTACGCGGAGAGGTCTGCTGATGGAAGAACTCTATCAAGAGCTTTATTTTAACGCGTGATAAAGCAGCTCTCCGAAGTAGGCAGTGTCCAGCTAAAGAAAAGGAGACGCAGAGGAACAATTACGGAAGAAAATAGAAAAGCTGCGGTGCTAGCTACAGTGAATTACAACCTCCATGCCAGTTCTCGCGAATTAGCGACCAACGTAGGAATATCTAAAATCAGTGCCCTCAGAGTATTGAAACGGCATAAATTCCATCCCTACCATGTATCATTACACCAACAACTACATGGTGACGATTTTCTGAATAGGCTAACGTTCTGTAGGTGGGCACAATACAGACTCCGGATTAATAACAACTTTCTTCAATTCGTATTGCTTAGTGATGAGTGTACTTTCACAAATCATGTCGAAGCAAATCGACACAATATGGACTTTTGAGCTGTGGAAAATCCACATTGGTTACAAGAAATGGAACTTCAGAGACCCTGGTCTGTTTATGTATGGTGTGGAATTTAGGGTGACAAGGTATTTGGACCGTACTTCATTGATGGAATCTTAACAGGTGCAAAGTACAGAAACTTTTTAACGGAGGAGTTGCCGTTATTGTTAGAAAATGTTCCATTACAAACCGGATCGCAAAAGTGGTTCCAGCACGACGGGTGCCCTGAGCACTGTGCACGTACTGCTAGGGATGCTTTAAACAACAATTACCACGATCGTTGTGTAGGACGCGCACGTACCATTAGCTGGCCAGCTCGATCTCCGGACCTTACATCACCAGAGTTTTTCTTATGGTGTTACCTTAAGGAAAAGTGTATTGTGAAACACCAACGACTCCGGCCAACATGAAGGCGTGCATGCGAAATACTTGTGCCAGTATTGAAGGAGACGTGCTTTTACGGACAAATCAATCGTTCATTTACACAGTTGCAAAAAGTATTGAGTAGAAGGGCATAATTTTGAACGTTTATTACCCTAATGTAGGTGGTGATACTCTGTGTACCTACCTTTCATTAATGTTTAATTGTCTACACCAGTGAAAGAACCATGTACTATATAGAAATTGGCTTATTGAAAGCGGATTATTTTCTGATGAGGAATAAGCAAACAAAATAAAAATGTTGGTTCCCAATTACGTAACTTGACCCTCAAATGACCATCCATGGATGGTCCAACCATTCATTGCGCTCTTCGTACACAGCCATTCAGAATTGTCATTGTTATTTATGTTGGTGTAAGAGCAATTGCAAAGTGCTTTATATAAACGTTATTTAACTTTTTATGAGGAGTGAGAAAACACCATAAAAAAGGTAGGTTCCCATTTAAAAAACCTAAAATGACCATCACAGCGTCCTCGAAATAAAACACTAATAATGGCATTTAATTTCCCTATAATATCTAGCAACTTTAGGCATTTTTTTCTACAACGTTTAGTTTCGGAGATATTGTACAATCTTAAATGGGCCACCCTATATATATATATATATATATATATATATATATATTGTTTGCATGCATTTTGAAGTTAATACACATTAAGAATTTTCATTTTAACGTTAATCTCACTTATACATTTATTTTATCATCCCTCTTCTAAACATGTAAACGAGGTTCTATTGTATTAAAATTAACGAATCAGGCAGTGAGGGTGAACCAGAATTGAGATTAGGCAGGAAGAGCAAGTCCGTAACTATCGAATGATATTAAATTGTCTACGCACCAAAAGTAAGGGCTATAATTATAGATGGAGAACCATATTTCGCGACGATTGACAGTGGTACTTCCTTGTCAGTAATTAGTTCAGAAATGTTCAATCATTTAATAGCTAGAAGATTGAATTGTAAACACTACCAATTAAAAACGCGGTATGTATGTTGGAGATTGGGCGGTCAAATAAGCAGCGAATAAAGCCGCAAGCCTTGTTCACTGCTTATTTTGCTAAGTAACTTTAAATACAGGCAATAAGGTAATTGAACGCATCCTTCAGATGATACCACATTTGGTAGTCGAATTATTATTAGGTAGTGATTTTCTGACAGAAATAATGGCGAGAAAAGATTAACGATTAGAACAATTAGTGCTCAATACAGCTGGCCGAGAGGTAACTAAAACTTTCGTGCAGATAGAAGCCAATCAAGAATACGGGTTAACACCGGGAGAAAGAGAGTTAGAACAAGGTGTTGCTTTCTCTGTAGAATATATGAAAATAAATGAACAGGATGAAATAGTACATTTTAGAGTAGAAGATAATTTTTAGAAAGAGAATTTGGTATACGTAGAAATTAAATAACTCAATGTGAATCCGAGGAAGGCGGAAATTATAATGTCCTTATGCATCATAGTTTAACGATAGGGCAGGAATTGCGACCTTTAATGCGGGCAGATGAAGATGGCACGCAGACAAACCGCGTTAATGACACTACCCTAATGGAAAAAATAGTAGGTAAAGTGAATGGCGCACAGATGTTAAACAATAAGCAGAAGGAGCTGCTGTTTAATGTTTTATAAATAATCATCATGTATTTCCGAGTTAACATAGTGCTGTAATGTGTATGAATGTGAGTTTGATATCCGATAAATGGAACCGGAAAGGCATAAATGTCGAAATATCCCTTACAGAAAAGTGTCGACCAAGAAATACCAAGATGTTAAGAGGACAGGATAATCGAAGTGTCAAAGTCACCGTATTCGAAACCCATTTGTATAGTTAAGAAGAATGGGTCGGTATCATCACAATTGATGCGCGTGGGTTAAAGAAATTCATAGCGCCAGAAAATTTCGCACACAAAGCATCGACCATGTGCTACGAAAATGGGGCGAAAGAAACCGTTTTCGTCGATAGATCTGAGAAACCCATATCTACAAATTCCGCTCAAAAAGCTCTTGAGAAACCAAATTTCTTTCATCCACCTGAGGGAGGTATTCGAATTAACCAGGTGCGCTTTTGGTATGGCTACCAGTGGCTCGGCATTTTTGAGGGCAATGGTTAATTTTTTAAATGTCTCTGAGGAGTTTATGACAAAATATGTGGATGATTTTTTTGTTTCATGATACCTATATCCAGAAGTACATATGCCACATAGATTTTGTACTTGAGTGCTTAGATGAGAGCGGAATGGCAATATACCTAGAGAAATTGCTTCTTTTCGTAACAGAAGTAAACTTCGTTGGATATATTATTTCGGAGAGAGGTATGTCGCCGGACCTTGAAAGAGTGAGGGCGATAAATGGAATTCCCGCTCCAAAGAACTTCAGGCAATTAAGGAGATTTCTTGAGGTGGTGCAGTACCAGATAGGATTTCTGGGGAATTATGCTGCAGTGTTGGCACCTTTAAGGACGTTATTGAAGAAAGGCACAAAATGGACCTAGGGAGAAAGCGAAAGAACCATTTGAGCAAATAAAAGGATTACTCGCACAATCCATATTATTAGAACAGCCGAGAATGGATCTTCCTTTTGAAATCTATTGCAACGCCTAGAGTGTCGTCCACTGTGGAATACTTGTGCAAGCAGGTGAGCAAGATGATACACACTTTATTTCCACTTATTCAAGAGCGGTATAACGCACTTAAAATACAGGTGCGCTACCAAACAGGAGATTGCCGCTATGCGTTGCGTGGCAGAAAAATTCAAATTGTATGTGCATAACGGACCAATAGTAATATATACAGTCTTTCCTTCATGAAGCGTTGTAAAATTACAAACTCGCAAATAGCACATTATATTCACGAAATATTGTGGTACAGCGTCCAAATAAAACATGTACCTGGAAGTAAAAATGTATTCACCGATGTGTTGTCCAGGCTACCTTCGAGACAAAACCTATCTATAAACCAAGGAGGTAAAAAAAGAGAGATTATCGACCTGAAACTAGATCTAAACATGAATAAACAGCTAGCGAGTGAACTTAAGCAGATAAAACCATATCAAGAGAATGGTGAGAAGTTAGCAAAACTGATGCAAACAGCACCAGAGATAAATAGTGAGACGAAAAAACTGTTGGCAAACGGAATGGAATTCCCGAAAAATTATATGGGGGAGAAAATCCGAAGCGGAAAACATACACGCCAGCAGAACTGGAGAAACAAGCTATTGACGCCTATCATCAGGCATTGATACATGCGCGGAGGGAGCATACGACACTAGAATTGGGGAACATCTATACAGCGCCCGATTACATAATAATGCAAGACATAATATCGGTGTGAGAAACTTGCCAAAAGTCGAAGCCGATGAATATCAACTTCGACACTCCTCCATGACCGATATTACGTGACAAACCACGTGCACTTATCGCGATAGACGATCATGGACCAATCCCTGTAGGACGCGCTGGAATTAAATATGCATTCGTGATTATAGACGTATTTAGCAAATTTGTACGTATTTATCGTATCAGAAAGCTAAGGAATGATTCGTGTGCCAGCAAAATCGTTGAGTACTCGGCGAAATACGGGAATATAGAAGCCATTATTGCCGACAATGCTTTTATTCACAGCGGGAAAGCATTTATGAATAAACTATGGGAAGCAAATGTAAAAGTATACAATTTAACCGTGTATCACCCGCGAAGTAATCCCTTGAAAGGATAATGAGCGATATTAATGTATATCTAAGGCTATTATGTAATAAAAATCATTCATCATGGGTCCGATAGTGCTTATGTATACAGTTCGTGATAAATAATAGGCCGTGTCCTTCAACAGGATGTATACACACGCAATTTCACATAAGTGAAAAGGTAACAAGCATTATACCAGGGATATCCGAAGCAATCAACGTCGGGATACCTGAGGATGAGGCCGAAATGCTGAATAAATCGTTTCAGACACTAAAAGCTAGGGCTAAAGGAATAAGTAAACGCGCGAAGTGTTACAAAGAGTAGCTGCCACAAATAAGGGGAAAAGTGCTGGTTCGAAATAAAGCGCGCTCACCAGCGCTGGACCGAAGGTACAGCCGAATAAAAAACTTGTGGTTAGGCCCAGGTATAATCACTAAACAGCTGGAGGATGGTGCTTTTGGAGTAATGTGTATAAAATGCAATAAAGTTATGGGAAGGTACAACATCACGTTAATGAAACCCTAAAGATTAGGGATATGAATTGATATTGATGATGAAATGTGTCACAGATAAATCCTCGTAAAGAATTTTCCCATATGTCGAAATGAAAGAAAATTGTGTTGGTAATAAGACATCACAAAGTATCGGAAAATTTAGAAATTCACGAAACACGTAAATCAACGAAATCGTAATGTACGCAAATAAACTTGTATTTAGATTAGTTTATAGAATTACATCATTATTGTTACGTAAACGGAAAATATTTAATTATGTGTTAGAATAAATCAGTTTAGGCAACATGAAAGTGTAAGTTATTGTGAGAATAAAACGTGTTAGGTATGCAGGTGATTTAGTGCCAAATATACGCTAAGAGTGCATAAAACCATGCATGTAAGTTGTCATTGGAATCAGTGAAATGACTGTGCTGAGAACAATCACGACGACCAACGAGAAAACAAAATGGTCGTAGTGTTAAAAATGTGAAAAGAAAAAAACTAATACCAAGTTAAACAGAGTGTGCTATTTCCTTGAAATGTAATATTTGTAGTATATAAGTTTAAAAGATCTATTATGTCGAGTGTAAATGTTTTATATTGAGGTATGAGTATATTGAAATATATTTTAAAATGTGTATAAAAATTTGAAACTTGCAAGGCCGACCACACACACATCTATGCGATAGGTAGAGAAATAAATAGCAGTAAATATCAGACGGTGACACTGAGAGAATACCAATTAATACTAAAGGTATAGTCGTCATTCTACCAGCGGGACATATTTGAGGCAGTACGCTCTGCGCAGCTAGAAATATAAAATGATTGACATGATAATATGAAAGCAAATATTACTAACAGTAGGAACAGTATTATGAAACAGGACTGGGAAATGAATATTACTTGTAAATATGAATATAGTGTGGAGAAACAACGAAATCAGCAGGCAGGAAACGGGTAGGCTTTTCCACATTGCAGCCGAGCAACGGCAGACGCTTTTGTCCATGTACCGTTAAGTCGCTGGAAAACAGGTGCGTAGAAACGAAGGTCAGTGCTCTGATAGCCGTAGGCAGATGAGTTGTTGGAAACTTAAAGTAGACAGCCAATAAGAAAGAAGCTACAAATCACGGGATAACAAAATGAGGGAACCGACATTTTTTAATTAATAGAAACAGGGGCGTTTTGAAAAGCTTGGTCTTCTTGGTCTTCTCTTGGTTGTGGAACTTATCGCGATTCTTAGCGCTGGAACCCAAGCTGAGAAAGTCAGTTGTTAAACGAAATGTGGGTACGGTGCAAAGAGATCTCAAATTTGCTATAAAAGTGTCGGCAGCTGAAAATCAAAGCACGCGTCGGGATATGGTAAACGCGGTAATTGGCAACACCGCAGTAGATACGGAGCCCAAAGAAATGAGTGTGTTTGGTGAGACGCTATCAGGAGTCACATTATAAAAGGTGATGGAAAATAAACGGGCAGAAAAAACGAACCAGTCGTGTTATACATCACACCCTAGATTCAAGATTCATGCAAGAACCTGAGTTAGCATTGAACCTGGACCATTCCTAAAAATCCCGCGCGGCCAAATTGCCGCACATCACCTCCTTGCCACATACCCTCTCAAGCACAATAAGTAATGAAGGTTTTAAGAGGCTACCTCTCCTGGGCGGTGGTGTAACGCTGCAGAAGAGTAGGAGGCGATCATTTTTATCAGGTTGTGCTTACCAGTTACAATTGTTTCATTGAGTAAGCATACTGTATTATTCTTCTATATGACCATACTCCATATTAATAGTTATATCTCAGGAATCTAACTAGTCAGCGCAATGCTTACACTACAAGTGTAGGAACAGTGCTGCTCCTAAACGAAACTATATAACGCCATGAAGATAAAACGCATCCTCAGACGATTGATTCAGGCGTCAAGTCTTACTATATGTGCTTCCTCCTAAGCCCTCCCACATAAAACACATCTTCGTATATAGTGCAAACTCTACACCAGTGGAGTCTAGTGATATAATTTATAGGTAGTTGCAGTTGTTATATCTCTATACATTTGCTCTTTGAATTAGACGTACACTTGTGTATATAAAATGTGGCCCATAGTGGAACGGAGCTGTAATGTTGGTACTAACAAAATCCAGCAACACTCCCTACCAACGTGACCACGTATGCTTTTCGAGAATAATTCTAGCCACTGGATTGGCAGGGTACTTTACGTCCCCAAAAGTGGGTATGGACAAACTGCGGATAGGTAACATTACAACTCAAACCTTATATTTTCATGCTACACTAACGTTTTTAATGCCGGTTTTCTTATTGCTATTTAGTAGTAAAACGTTCGTTTCCATTTCGCTGATGAAAGCTCTCATATATGTAAATGTTGTAGCTGTCATTCAGTTTAACCAGACATGCAAATGATTCCTCGCCCTTTCCTCAAGAAGGCCGAAATATTTGCAATTGGTTTAGCCTTTCTTTACGTCTAATCGTAGCAAAATCTTGTATAGAAGGGTATCCCAACCACCCCTGCATTTTACATAGATTATAAACATTGTTCATTGGTTAATTTTATGCTCATGAATTGTTTTCAGGCCAGTCACATAGAGAACTGATATCGCCGGACGAAGTCAAAAGTTGGTTACCTGAAAGTGGAAACCTTAAGAACAGACAAACACTATGGTGATTTAGGGGAATGGGCCACATTTTATGCACGACACTGTATATAGAATAAGGTGAATATCATAACGAGAAATATGTTTTGCTAGTGTAGTTGAAAATCTCAATGGAAACTAGAAGTTCCTACTCAACTCTTATTAGTGTGGGGCTTCAAATCTATTAAAAACACCTTACTTGACTATACAGCTGAGCAAGCTCATTTTAATGAAATAACATACAGAGTATTAATATTCACGTGAATCCTATTATTAAAATCATATTTAGAATAAAATACACACAAAATATGAACATACACCACAAATCAACGTAAACCATTTATCTTGAAAACTACAAACTGTTTGCAAATTTGATTTTAAAATTTTAGTTTAGTACAAGCGTATTAAGCACAATAATTGCCTCAAAGTATCTATTGTTGCTCTATTTGAAATGAAAGCTCATCCTGCGTTCTTTGCTAGGAGCGAATTTGTTAATAACGTTCTGAATGAAATAATAAAATATGTTCATAAGGAAGTGTTTCTCTACTGAAAGCATTGCTAAAGCTGAAAGCCTCCCTTGTCCCATGGTATTCCTCACATAGATCATAATCCTCTTCAGTGTGGAGAAACAACGCTTAGCTTCTGACGTCGTCTTTGGGATGATTATAAGTAACTTTAACAGCTTTACATATTCATTAAAGGCGTCTTTCAAGCTGTTTGGATGAATTAAATCAATTAAACCACAGCTCCAGACATAGAGTGAAGTTCTGCAGTGCCGCAAATTACCGATAATTCGGTTCTACGCTTTTCTGAATCACTAAAGGTGTACACCGTGCAGATCTCATTCAGATTTTTGTCAGGAAAGTTGGAGTCATAGTGATGAAACATTTCCGGTTGAAATAATGTAGTAGCAATTAGATGGCTTGTGAATTTAAATCTGTCCTTCTTTGGATAAATAATTACGTCACATACTTCTTTTCCCTCTCTCCTCAAATCTGATATGTTCGTTTTTCCTCTCTTTGCCTCATTTTCGGTGTTTTCTGGAAGCTTACTTTGTTCCGTAACTGCAAGGATTGCCCGTTCAGAGCATGAGTGCATACCCTAACTTGGCTGGTGTCGATGTCCCTTTCCTGAAGCTGACCATAAACAATGTCTACATTTGGTATCATTTTATGAAATAAACCCAGAAGTTGAAATTCTTGCTTTCAAGTGTTTTAATATGTCCTGATGTGTGGGAAATAGTATTCACATTTTAAATCCCTTTTCCATTTAAAATAATCCTGAAATACGATTTAAGGCTTTCGTTTTTACAAAAACTGTATTAATAGATCTTGAATAAAAATTCCATCTAATGGATTCTGAGCGAGGTAGTCGACTCTTCATCGCTTAATCCAGTACTGCAGTTCTTTGTGGATTTGTGAAAAAGAATGTGCATATACCTTGCACATCAGCAAAAAGATGCGTAAATTTCGATTACTTGATGCAGCATTTAGCATCACCAAATTAAACTGACAGACATGGCAGTTTATATATTCAGCTCCTGGATATACTTATTTCAGTATTGCCTGAAACCCGCAGGGGGGCCTCTCATAACACTAGTGCTATGATATTAATTTATCTTTCTGCTTATTAATACCCAACATGAAGTTCTTTCAAGATACAAGCAGAAATTGTTTGGGTGTCATGCTTTTCTGGTGCCATGAAGTTTCAGAACCTCTCTCCTGGTTTCCCGTTAGCAATATATCTGAAAACTACAACCATTTGATACATATGTTGGAAACGTCACTAGCTTCATCTGCAATGATAGATAGAAAATCTGCTTCACTAATCTCTCATATAATCTCCTTCTCTCCTTGAAAACAGTGGACTTCTCTAGAATGGACTCTTAGTGAATTGTCTAGCTCTGCAATTAAATTCACTAGCCCTCTCAAAACACCAGGATTAGTTGAGGTTTTCGTTTCATTGTGTACCCTCAGCACCAACTCAAAGGCTCCACAAAATGTTAAAGATGTATGATAATATTTAGGACATATCTATTGTTCTCAAACTTATCGTTATGCATAAGCACTTTTTTCTATACTTGCTGTTTAACTGTTTGGCAATGTTTACTTCCCCAAACAATGAAAGGCTTAAAGCACTTTTCATGCGTGCCTTCGACTTTTGGTGCTTTTTAGTTCTATCCGTCAGATGATTTATATCTGTCACACCTGTTTTGGTCCATATATTCTCTCCGTCGAACGATAAACATGAAAAACAATATGACGTAATTCTCTTGTTGCAACCACAAATCCAGTTATGTTTATTATAAATAGATGGATTTAACTTACGTGTCTGCTGCCTGTTCTTACTTTTTAGTCTGCTCTATGTTCAGAACTGCAGTGTGTTGTCCCAGAGTTTCAATTTCCAATTTCTCTTCTGTCGAATACAAACTACAAGGTTTTAACAGGAAGCTGCCCACTGATTCATATTGAACATAAGTCAGTCAAATCATTTACGCAGGACAATAGCGCTACCACCTTACAAACCGTGCAGATGTTCCAGGCTAACTGCCACACAAAGCTCCCACACAAGCGCAGTATATTAGAACCGGAGCAGTTCGGCAAGATGTGCGCGCATGAAAACAGAGTGGAGGTTACGTCCCTACACATGTGTGGCAAACTGTAACCACGGTCAGTTATCTATAGTTAAAGATCGTTGAACCACTGGAACAATATGGTTATAACAGCATAAATATTTGCTGTTACTGTGAGAAGTAGCATTTTAGTTTCGGTCAAATAAAAGGAAATAAGAAAATAAAAAATGGTGGTTGCACAAACACAAAACCAGCTCAGAAACCGCCCTTGCTCTACAGTATACCAGCAGCCTAACTCTTCCGCCGTAATCATATAGTAACGGGTAAGATAAACTAGACTGTTGCTGGAAAGCATGTATTGTCACAGGTACCACAAAATATGATAATAAAGTTCCATAAATGATTCTTGTGACTATTAAATTCAAAACTTATGAAAATTAGCTTATAGCAAAGTTGACTGTCAGCTGTGTTGTACATTCTGATATAGCAGTTAAAGAGCACCCATAAATAAAGCTCAATTTAATGTTTTACTTCCGCAAGCAGTGTTTGAAAATATTGCGCCTACTTTTTCTCTCTCACTCTCTCTCGTTTCTAACTGCACGGCAATAACTTGGTTACACGTATATTGGAAATCACTTTTATTCTTCTCCATTTCTGTTATACAACGAAGCTATTTGTAACGATGAAGGATTCTAATTAGAGTTTAATAGGTGAGTCAATATTCTCCAAAAGTCTTCAACAAATAAGGAATACATTGCTTAAATAACTGCGTAAGCTATGCTCTAAATATCAGAAACTAAAATAAGATTTCTCAGAGCAAAGCCTCTAAAGCAAGTGAGAGCATGCACAATGATGATAATGATGATCGCATCGCATCCAAAATTATACCTTTGAATACTTTTTTCAAATCACTATTGTAAGCTCAAAATTTATTTTGAGGAGTGTTGCAAAACGTACTTAGTAATGAAAACATAATTTTACAGCGGAAAAAATGTATTTACTTTAAACTATCATACTGTTTTAAACATTCAATGGCATAGTACAGCTAAAGATACCTTTAAGGTTTTAAGATAAACATTTAAATACATTCACAAGAATTTAGCCAATAATTCAAAATAAAAAATTTTACAAAATGCATTTTGAACCAAGTAGTTGAACATAATGCACTTTGAACCAACCTGAATACATTGCACCCTTAGTTTGTATTACAAAATCCGCTGAAATTCACCTTTTAAAGTATTCATGAAGTAGCTAATCAAAAGATTTTGGCAAAAACTTTAAAATGAACACTTACAAATTTTGGGGCACTAACTGCGTTCATATGACATCGATAATAGCATCGTTCATGACATCGTTTATGAGACACATTATGTTAAGCTTTTCTAAACCAGCTTCTATGAAAACCGTCACAGTCTTCAATTTCCACACTGTAGGCTATCTCTTGATATGAAGGAAGGTATATTCAAAGCAGAAACAAGGAATTGAAGATCTTCTACTTCTTTCCAATTTTCACCAAAACTTGTGGTAAAAAGATTTTGAATGTATGTTCTTTTCACATCAGATAGAGGTTTAGAATTTGAAATCACAGGTGGAATTAAGTTATCAAACTTAGTTTCCGTTTTGCAAGTGTGCTAAAAACTTTTGAGGTTCAATCAAACCTAAATGTAGGTTCCATTTTCAATTTTACTTGCAAACTGCTACCAGATTTTTTAACCAATTTAATAAACATTCTCTTCATTCCTTTTATACCATCAACTTCCGTATCGTCCTCGGTGGTGTAGTGGTTACCTCTAGTTCCCGAGGTCGCGGGTTCAAACTCGGCGGAGGGCGATGGATTTTTACGGGCGTAAAAATACTTAGCATGACTTCCTTCTGAAGGGAAGTAAAGCCGGTGGTCCCCTGTCGTAGATTTACGGCACGTAAAATAACCTCAAGCGTGATAAAGAGGCCTCTGAGCAAAATTTCCGGTCTTTCACGTCCAATGTAGAACAGGACGCTAAGAACCACAGTAGTTAAAGAGCGTCCATAAATAAAACCCAATTTAATTTTATTTATCAACTTCCTTAAAAACTGATGATAACCGTTTGTAATTTCTGACATCCCAGCTCTCTCACAGAATATTTATACTTACCACATCTTTATAAAACTTCCTGTACTTCTCAGCTGTAAAAATATCTGACTGTCTGCGGAGCACCTTCTCTATTAAACCAAAACTCAGCTGGCAGAAAAGAGCCCTAGGAACACTATGTAGATGGCAGAAATGTGGGGATGGGGCTTCCTCAAGTAATAAACATGGAAGCGCATGAACAACGTGGGTGTTCTTGTCCTGTCCCTCCCCTCACACCGTCTGCAAATGTCTAACTGCGGAAACAAATATATCAAATTTGTATCCCTCAAGAAAAGAGGTTACAGCAGAAACTACTCCATTGGCCCCTTTACCAGCTAATGCTTCAACCCAGGTATACACCTTGGAGTGTTTTATGTCAGTGTCTATTAAGTTCCTTATACACGATCAAATGTTTGTCAAATTCAGTGCTTTACAAAACTTTCCAAGAGTTGTAAAACTTCACAACTTTTCTTATCAAATTGCTTACAATACTTTTAAAGTCTTTGAAAGTCTTGAAAAAAAATAAGGACCTGCTCTAAACGATCAAAGGTTTGGCAATGATTTGATGGCTTTGTCCAATGAAATGCGACTATTTGCAGTGCGTCACGTAATCTGCAACATAACTGATAGCGAAAAGTAAACAAAAATGGCTATCTGGGCAAAGGATGTCATATGCGAGCTGCTTAGGTTATACGAAAACTGGCCGGGCAGATTTCCGAGGTGTACAATTTTGCATTAATGTAATGTTATATAGTGTAGTTAATCCATCAAGTCGTATTATTTCCATTTTATTATTTAGTCGTAATCTGATTTTATGGTGAAAGTATTATGTAATACGTGAAAGTATTATGTAATATTACGTAGAGAACAATATCCCATTGCAAATTGTTATACAGTGACGCTAATATTAATTTACTTTTCACGTGATACATTATCGCTGTGTTCTGAAGAGGTTAAGTTTGGCTAAAGGACAACGTGTAAATACACATTTATGACATTGTCAAGTCTTGCCAGTTCTTGTCAAGTCTTGTCCAATATTGTCAAATATTGAAAAACATTTGACAATTTTTCTTGTAAACCCTTGAATTGAAAAAAAGTTGGATCATGTACAAGAGGCTTTTCACATGGTGTATGGAGGGAAAACTGCCGGGCGTAGTATGCTTCCCCAGTTGGCTGTAAATCAAAACAGAATGATATGGCAACAACAGACTGCCTCTTCATTAGCTTATGGAACTGCTTTGCTCCAAACTTATGATAACCTAGTTCAGTTATGTTTTGGAATTTGAGTTTTACATATTTTTCTGAATTTATTTGAAATTTCATGCGGCACAATTGCTGCACACGTCAGATGTTGGGATTCCAAACCCATTACTAAAATTTGAAGAGAAAAATTTGTGAAAGAACCACTTTTTAACTTTTAGATGTAAAGGAGACGAAGCATTGTACATGAAGAAGAGTTTATGAATGTTTTAACCTTGAACCGATTAGCACAGACACTCTCATACCTGTTAATTTCAAATGAGTACACTATGAACTCGCATTACTGAATTCTACAGTTCTCCTTTAAAATGGCGGGATTTGAGTGGTTATAACAAGTCTGCAAACCTTAAGGAAATTAAGCATGAATTAAATGCGCTTTGGACCCATCAGTCCTCAGCACTTAATACGATTGGTTCCATAACCGTATTTCAACGTGTTAAAAACATAGAAAAAAACACGAAATGAACCGATCTCTTTATGTGGTCAAATAGAAAAACCACTAAATGGTACGAAAACATATTAAACTTAATTTCGAGCTTTGGGGCACATAATACGTTTTGAAACGATGCTCCTTATTTCTTCGCAACTATTATGGGCTAGGGTGCTCTTAAAACGGAGGTAAAGTTTGTGACGGCAGCAGAATTGTTTGTGCAATTCTGCTGCCTCGAAGCGGGAGTAACTCAGAATTACTACTACAAGCAGCCTCATGTCATGTGTATCCTATATATGCATGTTACCGGACAATAAAAATGGCTTTTGTTAAAACCAATATCAAGTCACTAGGTACCAAATTTGAAAAATGCAATGTTATGCTAATTAAACTAAAATGCATTTTTGTTTGTTGCAGTCATCATCTTGAAGATCGTCAGGTTGGAGCTACTGCCCGGGATATTGCTCTGGGTTTCCTAACATTCCTGATAGTACTGAGTACTTTACAGGTATCGTGCAAAATATCTTGCCGCTTTTACAGCGTCTACATATCTATGTAATTTGATAATAAGTGTAAAATATAAGCATTAAGTCCGTGCTTAAGATGAAAATCGAAATAATATCTGTCATGCTACAGAAATTATAGGTTTTAAGTTTACAAGTTATCAGCTAAAGGAGAAATTGCCCAAATTTGAGGCTATAAAATAAAAAATATCTGACTTAACATCCTATTTGAAACAAATAACAGATTATTTGAATTAAACCTTTAGTAAGTTTTTGCATTACACAACAATCTGTTTATAGGAGTAACACCTCTAATTACTGTCCACCTTTACGTATCTTAAATAAAGTGACAACATATATAGAATATCCATGCGGAAACAAACGTTTGAAATCAGTAGATTATTACTGAATTTTCTTGTTAATTTCGCCAATTCTGAAGTTGCATTCACATTAAGATGTTTCTTTAACGTTGTTGTTAAACACTGTTAATAAGCAATGTAGGTGAACATTTTTCCATGTTCATAAACAAAACAGCATAATTATACAATTTTAGCCACGTTAATAAACAACAATTCTTAAAATGTGATTGAAATTATTCTTTTAACATTTCGATAATACTTGTGTCTATTCCTCCGCTACATGGAATATGATTTACCTTTGTTTCCTTTCGATTAGCAAAACCACTTTTATTACAGAGCTTTGCATGGAAATACCAGCAATATATCAACATCTGTGATTGATTAGGATGCAGTAGAATTGTGTATAGAAAATGTTATAGCATTATTCGAGCTTTATCGGAAGCATCACTTTTTTCACCCCGGAAATATGCGTACATGAAAATTACCTATACAAATTGCAAGTTGGATTTAAACTTCAGGGAGTCTGTTCAGCCAGTTATCCTTTATAGTTCTGGAGTAGTTTTGGAAAGTATGCTATATTTAGTTATCAACCTTAATAATGGGACATAATCTCTAAGCTTCATTTTGTTGTTCATATCTTAGAGCTTACAGCTTTCTACCATTACGTTTCCATGGTGATAAGCGATATAAAATACATTTGCTTTATTGCCTCAAACCACTTTAAACATATGTGCTCCTGCTGGACCATGAAGTACAAGTTTATACATAGATGATTTCTTTACACGTTTATTTATTTTCTGAAGATAATTTCCTACCCCTTACAAATGTGTTCTTTTCCATTTTAAGATTATCACTTTTTTAATTTCACTCGTAATAATGAATGCTGCAGAAATACTTTGTTATTCCTGGTTCTCTGAAGTATAACCTCACAAACAGCTGCCGGTGCCCGTAACCAAGGTCGCTGGAATGTTTGGCTTTGGTGCTCCAGTGCGTAGATGAGGATGGCTTCGAGTCCCGCCTTGGTCATGGTGCTTGTGTCCGTGTAAACGTGTGAGAGAAAGAGAGAGAGGGGGTAAAAGTAGAAATGAAAAGTTAAACAGTATCACAGGAAAAGAAATCGGTATAAAAATGTTTGATTCGCTGACGGACATAATGTTGATGAAGTGTGTTACAGAAGTTTATCAACTTTGGTAATGCTGTTTTGGTTAACGTTGTTTATCAGCTTAGGTTTGAAATCACCATTTCTTAACAAGTGGACAAGTCAAACTAAAGCTTTGTTGTGCGAAGCACTAAAACAATAAAGTTTGTGGTTCCCCCCCAAAAAAAATCAAATTAGCCATTTATATTTTATAGCTGCATCATTTAGAACCTTAGTAGGATAACACGTTAGCTGTGAAGCAACATAGCGGAATATACATCATACGTCGATTGTTGACTGAGGTTCGCATAAACCTTTATTAACACGAGAGAAGGGCTAGTCTGCCACGATATAAGTGCGTGCGGCGGGAGGAGGAATTGAACACTTATGGAACAAGTGGACAAGGCATCGCAAGGGCAGTGAGATAAAGAAAACATCGCAGGTCCAACTTGCATTTACTAGCGAGGCTGAGGCCTGCAAATGTAGTACTGTTTTCATTGTGCAAATATGCATTCCCCTATCGCCTCGCCCCTCATTCCCCTCCGATTCCTAGCCTTGATGACATTCGCATGTCAAAAAAAGCCAATGGCATCCTCCTCTAAGCCCACTCATATTGTGGCCGACCAGTATTTTGCGCAATGGATAGTGTTTTGTAACAAGAAAAAAGTAGATATTTTAAAAGCATCATCGCAAAGCACGTTAGAACAGGAATTTGTAGACTATTTTTCAACACATGGGGAAAACTTCCTATGTAAGTCCTTCCATATATAAAATAAGAGCTCTAAGCTTACGAACAACTTACAGTACTAAAAACATAAATCAACGGCTGGGTAAGTAAAGAATCGGAAGTATAAGGAAGATCAAGTTCAGCATCGCGAAATTAGCGTGAGTTCCTTCAAGATTTGTGTAAAATGATGGTATGCGCCAATATACACACTTAAAATACTTTACATAAAAATCTTATGTGTTATATTCACATGAATTTCGGTATTCATAAAATATCTACATATATATAGAGAGAGAGAGAGAGAGGGAGAGAGAGAGAGGGAGAGAGAGCTTTTATATAAGCTAATATATGTTTATAAGCTTTTTGGAGAATATGTATATATATTTTCTCCAAACTGTTCTTTAAGAAGTTATTTTTCGACCTACTTCATGTTTATCGAGATGAACCTTTACAGAAATATTTTCATTATACATTGCGTTGTAGGTACAAGGGACAGAAGCCGTAGTCAAATGTTTAAAACAGGTCGCTATATGCTGGCCTTAAAATCCCATACTCTTTTCGTGACATCGCAAGAATCAACGGAATGGCGACAACACTTACAATGACAAGGTATTGAAAAGTTCAAACAAATAACAACGAATACTTCGGAAATGGCTCAAGCTACAGGAAAGTTGTTGGTATGAATGGACAGTAAATCTTGCCGGTGCAATTAATCTGAGTCAACACTAAGCATAGTCCTCCCATTAGTCCATTGTGCTTTGAATAAAGTAAATGCCTTTCAATAGCAGGATTTTGTGCTGATATAGCAAAGGAAAACTGTACAATCTTCCCTGTTTCTTCCCCACTTCTACAGTCCTCAATGTAGTTTTTTTATATAGCATTTTATTTTTTAAGCGACTAAAGATTTCTCCAAACCACAATACCAACCAATACTTTTGCACATATTTGTCACTCGAAATCCTGATGGAGGCTCCCACACTTTCCCATGACATATTTTCAAAATGATGCCACTGAAAGAAAAAATTCAATGTTTTCATCCACATGTTGGGGTACCTAAGGCATCCTTTAAAAAGGCGTCCAACATGGTTATAGAAATATTTAACCTCGTCTCATATTTTCCAATTGCTCATAAAGTGTTTCACTTTCAGTAGTATGACTATATTGGATTCCTTCTCTTCTAGAGCACAATGCATTGATGTGAGAAATTTCATCGCATCATTCAAGGAGTTGTCTTTCTTTTCTATTTCACTCGTGTTGTAATGAAACACTGATTACGCATTGTACATGACAGAAATTTACTTCATTTAAAGGATCTTCGAAAAACTTCTTCAGGGCAATAGTGGGTTTGTTATTGGACAAAAACAAACAAAATCATCGATTGGATAAGTAAACTGCTGGAGAAAAAGGAGTCAATGAGTTTGTTATGATAAAATGTCTGTTAATGTTCCAATTTACAGACACAGGAATTCTTTCAAAGATTCAACAAGAACAGCGTATATTTATACATGGGTCTAAACTTCCGAAATCAATGACTGCAAATCAGTGTAAAACAAATATGTACCATGCTGAATACCATTATTCAGAATATCGACCAAACATCCTACTCCAATTACTCATGGCTTAATCATCCACTTCAAATTTGAATAAATTTTACCTTCATCCGTTCTATTAAACTTCCATAGGATGTATTACAGTTGTCTCCTTCAAAAGCTGCACGCCTATGTTGAAAATAAAACTTTTGTAACACCTCACTCACATAACTTGCTATTGCCACGTCTGTTTCATTGGACCTGTCCTAAGCTCCAACGCCTTTGTATAGACGCCACCATATACATGATGAAGGTAATAAATCGTAATTGAAATTATTAATTGCTTCGTGATTACTTCTATCCATACCTAAATATGTCTATAAACGGGTTTTTTTTTGTAACGACACCTTTGCTGCTTTCAAAAATGACGAGCCGGCACAGATTTGATTATGGCTTTGTAGGTTTTCTCGAATCAGGCAACAGGTGTTTCAAAAACCAAATGTAGAGTTCATAAAATTATAGCCATTACGATATGTGGCAACATCGAAAGTAAAGACACACTTTGCACCACACACCAAATTATCAGCTTCTGTATTCGGTTTGATGATATAATTCGTCGCTTCCTCTGAGGAATTTGCTTTCCTCGTGCATTTGGAATGCTCTGACTTAATGTGAATTTATAAGTCTCTAGCGCCGTATGGCAACCGCTAGCCTATATTGCAGCATGACACATTGAAGCAAAGTCACAAATATCTTAGCTATGGCTACAATATATCATGTGAATAAGCTGCCTTTATATTTCTGTACTTCTGAAACCCATGAATTGCAGTCTACGCTGAAAAGTCGTCCATTTTGGCAATATGTTATTCTATCGCTACGCAGCGTGTAACATATTTATAAGTAGCGGAAAGAAGAATAATTATAAGCATGTGACGGTTCGACGTCAACTGGGAGTTTTTGTTGTAAAACATTCATACACTTCATAATTGTGTACCTTACCATATTCTTCATCGCTGGATTCTCCTTCAGAGTTCGAAAGTTGAATATAAGGGGTCCACACACTTAAGTTGATTTATAGCTGAGAATTGTCAACTTCACTACTAATCGGGAAGCAAGTTCACACGAACACTGAAAAAAAACGCTTCCTACTAAATGGCTAGGAAGCACGTGGCTATAGTGTCGCGGACCTTTCGTTTGTACGCAATCCGTTCGTGACGGAGACTAATCGTCATTAGCTATTAATTGCTGCATATATCTTAAAAAAAGCTATATAAATCTGAAAGATCAATGGGTGTGCATGGATCTGAAAGCAGGACGGTGGATAATTATTTCGTTATAGGAAATTTTGCAACGTGCCTTGTGGTCAAGTGGATTAGCACTCCAAAACCTTCGTAAAATCGAGTTTTATTTACGGAAGCTCTTTAGCTACTATGGTTCTTAGCGTCCTATTCTATATTGGACGTGAAAGACCGGAAATTTTGCTCAGAGGCACCTTTATCACGCTTGAGGTTATTTTACATGCCGTAATTCTACGACACGGACAACCGGCTTTACTTCCTTCCCGAAGGAAGATATGTTAAGGATTTTTACCCCCGAAAAAATGCATCACCCTCCGCGGAGTTTGGATCCGTGACCTCGGGAATTAGAAGCTAGCATGGTACCCCTAGACCACGGAGGACGACCCAAAATCTTTGTGGTGGGCCTAAAAATATGTACTCTCCCAAACTTGTTTTTATGTCTTCAGTTTTAATTTCTTATAAATCGGATGGAAGGCTTTGAGTTGAGTTTAATAGGGGAGGCATTTTATTGTCTTGCATTGCGGCCTTAAACAGATCTATTACGCCGCACCGAATGATGTCTAACAATCCCACCATTTTATGTTCGTGATGAACTGAATCCACCTATGAATTGAGATGAGTGAAAACTTGCAAGCTTTGTATATGTGTCCAATACAGAGTGACCTTTAATTAGTGGGTACAAACGACTCATATAATAAATGCGCCGCCATTTCATCCCCCTGATGACACCTCGTGGAAGTGGGATTCTTGTATAGTCCCATCTGGTGAAGGTGTTCACTAAGAGTGCAGAGTCCCATGAGAAGGCCTACTAACATGAGAGTTTCTTCCTGCTTACTTTTGGCAATTATCGGGATCTACGATTATGCAGTCCTTGAATCAGAGGCTTAGAATCTCCGACACCCACTGTAGAGTTCTAGTATCTCATATTTTCCATGAGTAACAGAACATATTACTGATAGCCAGCTTAACTGACCCGAAAGACAGTTCCAGAGCTGGTTTTATCCAACAAAGTATATATCAGTTCCTTTCTTGGTGGCCTCGTCTGATCTTTCAGTGCCTGAAATCCCAACAGTTTCGCCTACCTATTTAAGATGAATTGGATTATATTCAGCTTATGTCAAGAGTGACTCGTGGTTCTCGAAGATAATTTTTAATCTAACCAAAAAGCTGCCAAGGGCCTTCAGGCTAACTATCGGAGCGTACTAGAACTCCGCTACATTTTTAACCCTTCCCGATACTCTCCCAAACACAAGCCAAGAAAGAAAATATCTCAGTATGAAAGACAGTAGCTAAATGAAACCTAATTAAACATCGGTGTCATTCCCATACAGACCAGCCCCTCCATAATTTGATTTTGGAACCATCAATGTACCTCAGTCTTCTCGATTTTTGTTTGGCCTTACCATTCACTACATGTGAAAAAGTGATAGTGAGCGATTATCAAATATAATACTTGGTTTCAAAACGTAGTTCACACTCCATCATCTCAAAATAGCTTGAGATGAACTAAGCTTCCTGAATATGCTTCTGTTTGGTGGCTTATATACTGAAGGGTCGAAAAGTCCTCAGCTTCAACCCAAGTGGGTAGTGAAATAAGTCCTAATAGCATTTTCATGGCCGTAGTGGGAGTTCTTCTCATAGCAATTGTAATGCAGTACACCCTTTGCAAATGGCTAAGCTAAGCATTGAATTTCTTTAGTTAACTTTTGATAGTGTATTAGTGCGGCATAAGAGAACACGGGTCTAGACACAGTAGTGTATATCCAATATGTAAGAGCCGCTTTCAACCCCCAGGTCTTGCAAAACATGCTTTTACAGGTACAGAAGTTTCTTTATTGGTTTTGGAAATGATGCAGCTTGAATGACTTCTTCTGGCTAATCTCTTGTGCATAAGATGGCCAAAATATTTGTCTTATAATGAATAGGGTATTCTTTCATGAAATGGAGCAGCTTCCCTTAGGTGCCCAATATTCCTTATTTTGGCGAAGCATACCACTACACTTTTCGTTTGGATTGAGCGATAATCCTGTGTTTTCGCATCACGTCTACCTTCTTGAGTGTAGATTGAAGCATCTTAGAAAAGTAAACCGAAAATTTCCCTCTGATGATAATCTGACATCATTCACCAAACTAGATAACTAGCCCAATGAGTCGCAACAGACAATCCTTACCAGGTTCCAAAGCAGGTGTGAAACTCGCTTATGGACATCCCTTAGCAGTAAATAAGCTGTGTGACTCCCCAAAGGGACTCGTGGTCATCTCCGCATTTTTAACACCAAGTATATTCACCTACACATTATAGGTTGAGCTTCAAGCTGTGGAAAGTTTCCAAAATATCTATACGAGAGGTTTTATCGTAAACACCGTACACATCAAGAAGTGCTCCAGTGGTAGCATCCTTATAAGCCAACGTCTTCACAATAGTATAAATCAAGTGATGAGATGTTGCTTCTGTGGATTTACCCTACCGATAGGAAAACTGGTACCTGTGTAATGCAAAAACTTCCAGAGCATTGCCTGCGTTATGCCCGTCAACTAACAATTACAACCTTTTAAGAAAATCGAGAAGAGACTTATAGAACGGTATGCCTTAGCCTCAGTATAACTAGGACGCCCAATCATAAGCTAATGGTCATTCAAGGTTACCACCATGCCAATGAAACATAGGCATATTTTATACAAGCTCTATGGATGCTGTAAAGCAGGGACTATATAGCATGAACCCCTTGTTGTATGAATGTAGCAAATAATAAATCAGGTTATGCTGCTTTATATGTTTCAAATTAATTGCTAGCACACCTTACATTAGTCACATTGATCATAAATTTGATCAGCACCTAATCCAATTTGCGAACTTATGTAGTACATTGCCTACTCTCCACCAATAGGTTGAAAAATAACTGCTGTGGAGCCAGGAAAATGTAGGCTTGCTAAATTCAGCAGTGTTTCCATTCCTCATCATGTGTAACTACCGCTTAGTGACTCTATATATCCTATTAGCATCTTTGACCAATACTTTATCCCCCTTGTGCTGTTGGGTATAGTTTCAATCCCCCGACAGTACAGCTTCCAAGAACGCATTTTGACCATTTGAATGTAAAAGTATTAAACTTTTCAATAAAACTGAAGTGGTTTTGTGGAATAAGAAGCAACAGCTATGCAGCTGCAATCAAATTTAATCCCGCTGTAAGCATGCCAACTCACCTGTTATTTTACTTGGACCCTCTCTGTCCTTTACCACAGGCACATTTGGCTGAAGTTGATGGAATTCGAACTCGCGACGTTTAGCCTTGAATGAATGGCCAGTACATTTTGTCTCACCGTAACCATTACGGCCATTTGAATGCCTGTGTTGTGGTGTCTGTGAAAGGGATATGAAAGCCGGTTTAGGGATTAAAGTAAGAGTGGCATATGCAGCAAAATAATTTCGGCATTAACGGGTCAAATCTAGATTCGCAGAGAATGTATCCCTTTGGACATATCGATAACTTCGTCCCTTCGTGAAGCAGGAAGGTCGGCTCATTAGCTTTAATGAGAATTGTTATTTCGGTACTCTTCAAGTATTCCGCCAACTGTTCTCTTGGATTTATGTCGGTGCTCCGAGGATAAAATATGGTGAGCGTTGGCATATGTCCCGAGACTTACTTTCCTGTCTCTTCACAGTGAGCCACAAGTTCCCTGACTGAGTCTGATGGTGGGTTACGTTCATTAGGTGGTACGCACTACAGTAAAAAAACTACAGGGTCCCTTCTACCCCTATAGTTACATATGTTTCAAAAGTTTACACTTCCCTAGAGCAGTGCCCAATTTAAAGTAAGGGTATTAAGCAATGACTACCATAAATGTAGGTTCCTAGATTAGCAGTATTGAAGATAAACAATATGCCAATAATGCAGTTTATTCCCCTCACGGAGCCCTACTACAGCCAAAGTTCCTATATGAGTCCTATGCCTGTATACTTGTCTTCCAACTGCTTGGTACAGTTAGAGAGGTCTCATTGTAATTATGTAAGTTAAGCTGAACTACTTTCATAGCTAAGTGCGAAAGGTCAAGTACTCAATCACTTGTGTTCTAAATCTCGCGAAGCTCCACTGAAGCAAATTATGCTACTTAGATTAGAACTGTGTGCAGCAGTTTTGTTCTAACGTTTGGTTAAGAAGATGTGTCATACTCTCACCATCGAGTTGCAGGGATTCCATCTGTGGCTAGATTCCAGAATTTTTCTTGCATAAATTATTTGCAAGATGGAACGTGTGTATAGTAAATCGTGTGACAGAAATACAGGTAAATGCTTCACTCATTGAGTGAAAACACATAGCATTGCGAAGTAATCCGGCAGACATGATGTCTACTGGATTACCTGCCTCTATAGTTTTGGATCTGTGAAATCCACGTGATATATTCGTCCAAACCATCCATGAACGCTTTGACCGCGGCAGGTTCGAGATAGTAAACCCGTATGCTACAGCCGGCCTAGCTGGAAGAAGCTTCGAGAAAGTTTGCCATCTGCTTCATGATAAATTCTGGAACATGACATTTAATATGTGTCCTTATCAACACGGAGCTATAAAATACGGAAGAAACTAAATGTAAGTCAGTTACGAGATAGTAGCGAGCGAGTTGCGAGAGATCTCTAAGTCAGAGATGCCAAGCAAGGCTTGTAACGCATTCTGCGTAATACATTCCTTTATTAACAAATAAAATAATTTGTTGCGAATGTTCCAATAATCCAACGGCGTTTTTGTCACAACTGTAATCAAGAAGTGCGATTGAACCATGAAACAGATGTTGACAAATCCCTTGGCCCGACTCGATTAAATGAAGACGAATATGAAAACGGCAAATGAAAATTTCACTGCGCATTTGAAAAAGGGATGGACGTAGATAAAAGAAGAGCTATTAGTGAAGATAGAACAAATGGCCGGTGTGGGGAAAGAACTGAAGAACCTCGACGAATGCATTAAGGTCTTCAGAGACCTGGGAAATGTGTTAACGCCTTGGAAGAAAGATTTGACGGTAACTACCTCGAAGAAGAGTCGACGGCAGCGCCGTAATGCCGATCGCCGTGTTGGAGGAAGTGGTAGCAAGAAGACACCAGGATTTGAGGGTTTAAGAGCCAGGACGCGACACAACGTTTACGCGCATAAAGTCATCCATATGCCGCAAAGCATCCACTTTTGAAGTCTCCCGCCGACAATTTAATAGAGTGTTCCCCCAAAACTAGTGGACACCAGAGAAGAAAGCTGCATAGACCGTAGCAGACATCCTCGAGGAGCAGGCATCAGAAGTTTTAAACACGATCCCGACGGAGGTGGCGTCCAAGGACATAAGGTAAGCCTTCGAACATCTGTTCGAAAACCATCTGTTGTCTGCAGTTTACCATCGCCACCTTAAATTGAGGTTGCAAAAGGCAGAGGAGTCGCTGCAAGAGCTCACTCAAGCAATAGAACAATTAGTAAATAAGGTTTCAGTGAACTTCCCTCCCGGGTACTTGTCTAAAGTATCCGCCTATTCCTTGGTTCATGGAGTACTTGAGGAGAGGTACGACAGCGCCTGTTACTCAGCGAGTACAAGACTATTCACGAGGCGATGCGACCTCACTGAGGATGGAGGCGGACAAAAAGAAAGATACTACCTCTTCAAAAAGAACAAGTGTTCATTAAGACGGAGATAGAAGATCACCCTAGGGGCTGCGAAGAAGATTGGCAAATTATATTTGTTGCGGTTGCGGCCATCCAATACATTTGATAGGGACTTTTCAAGCCGAATTGATCAAGGAGGAGGGAAACAGATAAGGACCGGCGTGTCAAGGGGCACATCGGTGCCATCACCACCATCTCCTCAACTGGCACTACGTACCGTCAACAGAAAAGCCTATAGCAGTCTCTTCAAGAATGTCTGGTTGCAAGGGAAGACGTTTCGGGTACTAGCGGTACTAACGGTTATAATGTACGAGGTAGCGTGCGGTTTACCGTCAAGAAACCCAAAAGGTGGACTTTCCCCGTGGAAAAGGTGGCCCTGCTGTAGTTACCCTGGGACGCAGCGGTAAGTGTGTATGTCTGTTCGTCGCAAGGGTGGCTTAAGATATGATAATGAGATTGGATTCCTTCAGGAACCTAGAGCCGCGGTCGACGTCGGTAGGAAGGTCTGCGACTCGAGCGAGACGAGGTGATGCTCCGGGGGCCCAAAGAACTTCCGGGAATCTGCAGGATAGTCCTTAAGATAGATGTGGTTGTACCTGCAAGAAGAGATGCGGTTTTGGCGCGTGGCTGGAAGTCCAGGGTTGGAGAAAACTGTTTGTGAACCTAAATAAATTGGACGCTCTTTAACTGCTGTGATTCTTAGCGTCCCATTTTATATTGGGCGAGAAAGACCAGAAAGTTTGCTCAGATGCCTCTGTATTGGGCTTGAGTTTCTTTTACGTGCCGTAAATCTACAACGTGGGACGACCGGCTTTATTTCCTTTCCTGGATTATTACGCCCTAAAAAACCCATCGTTCTCCGCCGAGATTGAACCCGCAACCTCGGGAACTAGAGGCTAGCATGCTAATCACTAAATCACGGATGACAACTGGCCTTGGACAGAAAAACACCTGACATGGACAATGTGTTGCCAGGGCATTTGCTGGAATGTGCACATTCGACTTCTAAAACCATTGAACACCGAAGAAAACATCCAGGCTGGGATGGACTTAGGGGCGTTCAAACCAACTGTAATTTATCTGCATACGACGGAATCGAACCTGTCAAGAACTATGGTCCGGGTTGAAAGACTTGCTCTGGAAGTCAGCCAACCGTCTAACCACGGCCCAAATGAACAAACTCCGGCTCCTAGTAATACAATACCAGTTCAACTTCAGAGATGGGAACGTCGATTATGCCCGCAAACATGGAGTACTCTACCAAAGCGAAACCGGAAAATACCCATTTATCCGAAAACTACCTAAGGGTGTCCGTCAGGCAAAACCAGGAGAGTGCGGAATATGCTGGCGGATATTCGATCCAGGGGACTTATAGAAGAGTCTGACAGCCCTTAATACTCCTTTATAATCCTATTGAAGAAGGAGAATGGTGAGTTACGCTTCGGTGTAGACTAAAGCAATCTGAATACTGTTGCACGGATGAACTGTTTCGGCTTACCCCGGATTGATGGCACATTGGATACCCTCGTTGGACCCCAGTGGTTCTTGACTTTGAATCCGAAGTCAGGATACTGTTAAGTGGCTTAAGATCTTAGAGACAGATTGCATTCTTGACAGGCCAAGGGCTCTGGCAATTTACGGTTCTACCCTCTGACCTTCTTACAATGCGCCGGTTACCTTCCAGCGCCTGATGAAGTCAGTATTGAGAGATCTGTTTGACGACACCTGCTTTCTGCTCCTAAATGGCATCATCCTCAAGTGCAAAACCCTCCAGGACCATCTCGAAAACATCACCAAGGTATTGCAGAGACTGCAGGCGGCAAGCCTGAAGCTCAATGCCAAAAATGCCATCTTTTCTGAAAAGAGGTTAATTGCTTGGGCCAACTAATCTTAACAGCAGGGGTGACCAAGGACCGGGAGAAGTCTTGAGCTGTGAGAGAATGGCTTCACCCGAAAGATAAGCGTACGTGTACAGTATACTTGAGCTGTGCAATTACTATCCCCAGTAAGTCAGAGACTTCTCCAGCAGTCATCACCAAGCCTCTCAACTCTAAGTCTGAGGAATACCGGCCATAACTGTGTACATACGAGGCCAAAGACGCCTTCTGGTCACTGCAATCAGCACTCTGCAGTATGCCCTTGTTAGATTTCCAACCACAGGCCGCCGGCTTCATTTTTGACACTAACACCAGCAACAGCGGTACTGAAGAGTAGGAGGGTAGGAGCGGGTAATAGCGTACTATAGCAAGGCACTCTCCAGGATGAACAAGACCTACTGACTTACCCACCGGGAGCTTCTAGACCTAATGAAAACGCTGGATAACTTCCGTAAGTATCTGTACGGTCAGGCATTCTATCTGAGGGATCATTCCGCCCTTACCTGACTACTAAGCTTTAAGAGTCTGGAAGGCCGGGCGTTCTATTGAATCCAGATAGTCTAAGATTACAACTTCACGTCGGAGCAATAAAGAAGAAGCCACTCTAACACGAATGATATGTCTCGAACATCCTGCCCAGAGGAATGTAGCTACTGCATTAAGTTAGAGTTGGAGCATATTGAAGCTGTCATGATTTCGGCAGTGCATGCGGATGGTTGGGAAACAACAGACCTCAGGGAGCAGCTAGCGTTCGCCGGATTGTGGCCGCTCCTGAGAGAACTGGATATAGAATGTTGGTCAAGGAGGAGAGACATCGTACCAAGCAATAGCTTGTTTAACTGTTACTGGGTCTAAATGGACTCATGAAGTTCAGACGGGGTGTGCTTTTCAGATTTTGGGAGTCACCTGTAGAGGAATACCCAAAGGATCAGCTGGTCTTTCCTCGGAGCAGGGTGAGTGAGCCCTGTAGGAAGAGCAGGTAGGTTCTACAGGAGGACATCTGGGATCCAATCGAACAATCGACAAGCCCCGGAGGTGGTGCTACTGTTAACGGCTACTGGCAGACTGAGAGTTGATGCCACCGTCACTTTTCTGCAGCGAGTCCTGGCCCATAGACTGGTGCCCGGGGATTCAAGCAACACTATAACGTAAAGTACTTTTCAACCAATAGACAACGACGTAGCTGGCCGTTTCCTGTCCGACAGAGGAAGTGAGTACCTGTTTATGTCCACGGGTTATTTCACCAAGTAACCAAAGGTGTACACCAATAAGCCAAGACAATCCCAGACTTCCTCTTATAGGGCCTAATCTGTCGCTTTGGGTACCAGTAGAGCTGCATAGTGACTAGTCCACAAACTTCGAGCCGAACTTGATGAGAGAACCGCTGGAGTGGTTTGGAGTGAACAAGACACGCACGATACTACTTCACTCACAATACGACGGCACGATAGAATGACACAACACAGCCCTCGAAGAACTTCTGAGGAAGGTCGTAACCAAAGGCACCAGGAGATTAGGGTGCTTCTTTTCTTGCCGACCTATCGCTCGGCAACACATGACGCCACTGGGTTGATACAAGCAACCTTGATGTTTGGAGGAAACTGCGTTTTCTATACAACCTAATGTTTTGGAAACCCCCGCGGTAGAACAGCCATCAACCGAGTATGTGGAGGAGTCATAGTCCATCTTAACGATGTGCAGGGGATGGCCATCAGCACATCTAGGTGGAGAGTGACCGCAAGAAGACCGTTACTACCGGCAAGCCAAATGCCTAGATCTGCAGCAGGGAGACCCGGTGTGGTTATATCGTCCTACCCGAACCAAAGGGCGTTGCTCAAAGCTTCAACAATCCTGACAGGAGCCGTAACAAGTGGTGAGAAGGATTAACAATGTAGTCTACCGCATTCAGAGTCTACCCCGAGGAAAGACGTTGGTGGTACATCTGTACCGCCTGGCTAGATACGACAACACTGGTCGCGACGATTAAATCTGACGAGGGAGCAGTATGGCCAAACCCAAGTGCTACAATTTGCCAAGCCATCAATGAAGGTTTTTTGAATGCGAGAGAAAGTGAACACGTATGGTACAGTTGTCCAAACATTCGAAGAGGCTTTAACTGGCTACTCTTCAAGAAGGTTAGCCTTGTGCATTCTAGTAAATTCTAAAACATTATTCAATGTGTCTGCCTAGCAACAGGAGACTATATTTTAGACGGCAGGAAATAAATGTGTCAGTTACGAGATATATGCGAGAAGGTTACGAGGGATTTGAAGTCGGGGATGCAAAGCGAGGCTTGTAATGGATTTCGCGTAATAAATAAGGTTTGTTAAGAATGAATTGGTGCTTTTAATTGTGAAAATATATACCGGTGAATGACCATAAACTTACACCCTTAATATTTCTTACTTAGAACCTTCTATTCATGTGCAGGTTTCAAAAGATAAAAGGTAACCAAGGGCTCATAATCGTAGTCCATACAGAGATTGTAATAATTATTTGAATGTGTATTTATTTAAGAAAGTTACATTTTTTCAAATGGAACAGTGCTTATTGACATTAACGAAATAAAACTAGAATATCAATGGTTTTTGTTTCATGAGTACAAGTAGTTTGCGAGCTATCTTAGTTTAAAAACTGTAAATATAGATATCTGTTTGCTCCATTTAACTCCTGAGTTACAAGACTATGGCATTCTTACGTTTGTTTCATTTACACTGATTGCAATGTGACTTTGTTGTAAGTTATTTTGTGACAGTTCAAGAAGTAGGGCGTGGCGGAAGATGATATTTACCAATGCTGAAAAATCGGACATGATAGTGGTGTACGCATAATGTACGAAGAATTATTTTTTTTCTTGTGCGCCGTACCCGGAGAAATATCCGAATGGACGTCACCAACCCCGACAATTATTTGTGAACCTCTTCGGTCAATGGCGTAATACTGGAAGGTAACACTAGAACACGTCACACAGACAAACGAGTGACTGAAGAAGGGGGTGAAATTCTTTCTGTAACTGCTGTTGCTGTAATTCGGCGCGTTAGTTCCCGTGCAATCGTACAAGGAGGTGGTATGAGTAAAGCAAGTGTAGTTCGCGTTCTCCACCGTCATGTGTTCCATCCGCTTCATGTCCCTCTCCATCAAAGGCTGCATGGAAAGGATTTTGAGAAGTGTTAACCTTTGTATATGGGCATTAAGACAAGATACACAGATTTATTATGCATCCTGTTTAGCGATGAAGAAATATTTATAAATCAGGCCAACTAAACCTCAGAAACAGGCACTACTGCTCCATAAAGAATCCCCATTGACTTCGCTAAGTGTAATGTCAACATTCACACTGTGAAAATATGTTGTGTGTAATAATGAACAATCAGCTCATTTTTTTATATAAGGAACACTGGATTCTCAAAAGCATCTCAACGTCCTAACAGAGCCACTTCCACAGATGTTACGTGTTCCACTGCAGTCTAGGAAGAACACGTGGAATCAGCGCGATGGCTGTCCATCGTATAGTGCTCGACGTACTACAGCTTGTCTTCACGAATTGTTTCCAAACCTTTGGACTGGAGGAAGGGGACCTGTACCTTGGCGGGCCATTCACCCGATTTGGCCCCTCCAGGTCTTTTCTCTGGGGAAAGCTTAAAGACACTGTTTACGAGAACATACCAACTGCACCAGAGTATAGAAAGCGATGTATTGTCAGCTCCTGCTTGCGCTGAAATTTCTGTTAAAATGCTAGTACGCGTGCATCAGTCTTGACATGACAGACTGGAAGTTTGTAGTGAAGCTGATGGTCGTCATTTTGAATACAAGCTATGAAAGCCAATTCTCTTTCCTGTTCAGAATCTAAAGAACTATTTAATTCTTTTTTGTTTTTTTAAGTTAGTGCTGACATATGAAGCGCACAAACTGCTGGTATTTATAATTTTCAAACTAAGATAGCTCGTTAACTACTTGTATTAGAATCCTGAAAAAAACACCACTGTCATTCTAATTCATTCTGGTTTGTTAACGTCAATAAGGATTGTTCCATTTCAAAAATGCATCTTTCTAAAATAAATATACCTTCTAATAGTTATTAAAATCAGTTTATGGGCTGCAATTATGGGCCCTCAATTACATTTTATTTCTATGAAAACAGCACATAAATAGCACTTCAATTTCAGAAATATTTGGGGTGCAAGTTTCAGGTGATTTGCCATGTATATATTTTTTATATGCCCATCTAATCGCCACAGTTGTCCTTCTACTGTTATGGAACTGTTGATCCAGTTGTCCTCATTAGGAGGTTCACGGAATTTAACTTGCTCCATTTGTTGAGCAGGTTAAATCCTCCACTTCCGTCGGTTTCAACCCTTCTTTAGTAAATTTAATCTAGCTTAATGCTTGCCGAACTCTTACCAATTGGAAACTTTGCTTGTGTGGTATACCCTTTTAAGTTGACTTTAACCACGTATTACGCGTTTCCAGTATATTAATCAAATGGCACAACATAACATATTTAACATGTAAATGTATAGCCATAATTCATGCCACAATTGAAATAGAAGTTTCATATTTTCTGTGTGACGTTACCATGCACTGCCCATTTTGGGCGTAGGAGCTTCTCTAGATTGGTTGTAACTCTTCCTTTATTCTAGTTCTGTTGTTTGGATACGACATTTTCTTTTTGGCTGATTTTGGCGGTGGATCCATGTGATATACTTCTTTCGCTACTTTGAGATTTCAGAGGTGGGTAGCAAAGTACACTGGATAACTCTTAACCTTAGCACCCGGTAGTAGATTTGTTTAATACCTTTTAATATGTGTTAAATAGTACCCTAATTACGCTTTGGAGCGTCCTTTTTGGAAAATAAAGGTTAAGTTTGGACACAACCAAAGTATAAAAAAGCAGTAGGTACTGCAACCTGCATCCGACACGGTGTACAGAAGAAGACAAAATATGATCGCAAAGCGATGTATTTGAACTTACCTAACATTTATTTTAACAAAATTCAATATGTTTGACATCAAGATAACATACGTGCCCCGCCATCGGTTACATCATCGTCGGTTTTTATTTTTTAGCTGGAGTTCAGATGTGGCAACTTTCACTGATTTGTTCCAACACACTCCGCTCTTCGCTTCTTAGTTGTTTAAGTTTATCTACAACACTAGATGAAAGTACTACGGAAACTAGTGTGCAAATACATGTCCTTGCCTACAATTCTTACAACTAGCAGTTTATTTCAGAATGTTATGCTTTATAATAAAAACTGCAAAACCTAGTATCTGGTACTTAAAATGCTGACATAACAATGTCTTTCACACGAATCAAAATATAGTTTCACTTGAAATGCTCAGGATGAAATCAACAAAGATATTCTCATCTGTTTTTCAATAGCGCGTGCGGCTTCGGTGGTTCTGTTTAATTATTGTGTGTGCTAAATGTAATATTTTTGACAGAATAAGCATGTAAAAAACTCATACACTCATTTGTATGATTTTCTTAAAAAAACCTACTCACTTTGCACAAAAAGTTTGCTCTCATTAACTGAATTTAAAAATCAAAATCGTGAAGCCAGAATTGTACGTGACGAAAACGTCGAGACCCCTAGAGGACAGATCAACGACAATCTACGTGTTCATACAGGTACACAGGTATACCCATGGTTTTAAGAAGACAAAGGTAACATTTAAGTACCAGGCAAAGAATGTAGTAATGGAAACAGCGGGTTGGCTCAGGCGGTTACTCTGTGGCCCGCATTCGGGAGATCCCAGGATCGATCCCCTGCGATCGCCCACTATGACTTATGGGTTTTTTGTGGTTTCCCCGAGTCGCCTGGCGAATGCTGGGGTGGTTCATCTTCTACCACGACTCTCCTTTCTCTCCTTTCCAGTACCCATCATCTTCCTTATCATCTGTTTAAGGGTTGTAGGACCAGGCGACGGTGTTCGGCGGCTTGCGGCTGGGCGTTGGCTTGCGGTCCCTAAAGGTTTCTTCCCTGGTGTCGCTGCGGTACCGCTGTGTTAGGTCTCTCCTCAGCGTGGGGGTCTGCTCCGAAAGACCCTGGAGGTTGGTGACTTGTGGTCAAGGACCGGGCGTCATCGAATGTGTTCTATCTGGAAACGTCAGAGACCCCGTCCATGCTTGCGCCCATCGGCATCCGGATCTGGTCGCCCTTCGGGTCTCTCCCCTCATCCTTCCCATCCAGGGGTCACTTGGAAGCGAAAAGGGCCAACTGGCCTACGTGCGGTGCTCTGCCCCGGTTCCGGGGGCCCCTCCGTGATACGTACCTTTACCTTTATGTAGTGTGTGGTGGTTAAAGGTTAGGTAGAGGCGAATGGGAGGAAATGAGGGCGAAGATGAAACGAGTGTTGGTGTATTATTTGAACTCCTTTATTTCTTGCACTAAACCATTGCCCCAAAAATGGCGCTCTAAAGCGTCATTAGCTTATTATTTAGAAGATATTAAAAAACTGTAAAGCAAATTGGTCAGCAGGTGCTAAAGTACATAGTTACTACACACTGCATTATAAAATTGTATGAGCTCTACTAGAAAGCTATTTTAGTTCCAAAAGAAGGGACAGTGTTTCTAAGATGGACCTCACCACAGAGTGACTTGTGTAGCTCAAACAATTTGTTTCACTCTGTGAGACCTTTTGTCCATCTAAATGTGTAAATTATTTTAAACTGAACAAAAAAGGCAGAACTAAAGCGCACCTGAGCTTGAGAGTTTGCATAAACTAAAAAAAGGAAGGAAATGCACGTGTCTGTTGTATATGACAAGGTACCATGCTTTCTTAAGGTAAAATGGACTTTGAGTAGTCTCCCTTATAAACTCCGTTAGCAGTGGAAATGTAGATAAATCGTATTTATAAGGCTGAATCGTTTCTTTCTAGTGCTCTTACGGCTTCAAGCTAGTTTATTGTATTGTGACAATCATACATTTGGTGGTAAGTCTAGCTAAATTTGTTTTATTTTACTCCCACCGTAAATCTTACATCCCGTAACCATCTTTATAAAATCAAAGTTTAACAAACGTGGTAATTCCTAAAATTGTTCTCAACTTACTCACCGCTCAGCCAATAACCTAAGATGGTATTATCATGACATCTATGCACATTCTGAAGGCCCTGAAAAGACAGTCTCGTATATAGCTGTAGTTAATAACTGAGCTGTAAATAGATTGCTAAGAAAGAGGTGTGTTGAAATGTATGCTAACGTAATTCTTTCCTGTAAACAGAATAAATGAATACTGAAATTTGAATTTTTTTGTATTCTGCCAACATATTTGTGTTTCCCGTTTGAGATGATAAGCCTAGGTATATCACGGTAATTATTATGATGATATTTGTACTGTGGCTCAGCCACTGCTAAAGAACCTGTTTTATATGGAGCGTTTATGACATACACATCGGAAAAGATTTCAAGGCTACAGTTTAGAATGGATGTTCTATAATATGTTTATAAATACTTGTCAGAGTATAAAAATAATTCAGTGTAATGGTGGTTGATATTTGAATATTTCATTGGGGAAAATCAGACTCAAATTTCATAATGTAGATGTATACATTGTCTTATAGTATGTAATTAAATAAATGCGCTTTAAGTTTGTGAAAAATTCTTCGCCTTCATGGCTCTGCTTTTAGACAGTCATAAAATTATTTTAAGTACATATGAATAGTATGCTGGTTCTTTATCATAAATGGTTTTATCTGACATTCAGAGTTATGTAAACAAAAACTGAAGACGATATTTATAAGTCTTTTTTTAAGAAAAGTAATCCATAGGTTGCAATTTGTATGGAACGATGTCTCTATTTACAGGGTGCCACACTTAACTTAATGAGAAACCCTAACATTGTGAGCATCATGCCGGCAGGTCGACGACGCCGTAACGTGCAGCAACAACTTGGAATAAAAGAAATGCTTGAAAAAAGACCCTTTATTAAGGTAAGGCTTCTCAATCTAAGGAATGCAATTAATTCCAGAGGTTAATTAGTTTAAATTCCCCTGAATTAGCAGATGTGTATCTAATGAAACATAAATGGACATAGGTGGCGACTTAAGTGGAAGGTGTTATTTGGTTATGGACTGTAGTAATCTCCAGGGGCATATAACGGACCCGAATCTAGTGACAATAGCTGCAGGTGAACATGAAATCAGATTTGAATTCTGAGAGTGATTGTAACGTGTGGTCAGATTTAATAAGTGCAAGGAAACATGTTAATACAATTTCCTCTTCCTTAAGTGCTGCTATTGTTTCTGTAGATATATTTGGCAAAATAAAATTGGGATACAAGCGAAGAATCCAATGGTGTAATTAGATTCCCTCTATATCGAAGAATATGCACTCTATACAGAATCATCCCACTTGGGATCAACTGTAATAGGAGGATATGTGAAATATAAAAAGTAATTTAATTAACATCGTGAATCGAAGTAGCAACCTTTCTGGTATTCTGAGGGTAGAATTGAGTATATAAATTTTGCATTTTAATGAAATTTTGCCATTCTTCATACAAAATAAAACTACAATTCCCGCATAAAGCATTGCTGCCATCAGGCTTGATCTATCTTGATCGTGCAAATTACCAACCTGAAATCCATCAAAGTATATTTATGTTTAATGTAAGAGGGTCATGTTCCTTTTCAAATAAATCTGGAATTAACTCAAAAGTACATTAGCGTATTCAAATTTGCTCTGTGGTTTTGAATGTGGAATCCATATTGAATCCTCTGCTTTTGGATAAACTGTAATAAAGTATAAATAAATCCTTTAAACCATTATAAATTCATTAGGGCGTCATCCCAGGCAAGTCAATACTTGGCAGCTCTGCTACTAAACGTCCCTACAAAGTGATATTAATGAATTACTGAGTTAATTGTGAATAACAGTGCCAAAATAAATATGTCCAAAACAATTAGTTTAACTAATGTTTACAAATAAGAGCAATGGACATCTGCCACAAACCCTCCATTGTTATACGGATAAATTTTTGTTATACAAATTGCAAATCCAAACAAAATAAAACAATCTGTGAAAGTAAATTTGCTGATGCCTGAATCATAATCGTTATGTTAACAACTCTTGTAACAGCCTCTTCAAGAATAAGGAGTGTGCTTATCAATATATGTATCGTTAGGTAATATGAATTATATCAAAATGCATTAAACGCTCTGATAAATTACAACTGCGAGCCTCAACTATCACAGCCAGATTGAACAGCTTTGGCAAAACCAGTTGCAATAATAATAATAATAATAATAATAATAATAATAGTATAAAACATTGTTCAAAACTAATTAAATACGAGAGCTGAATACTAAGTTTCCGTTTCGATTATTTACAAAATTTTGTTTGGGTATGCAGATATTAGCGATAAAGTTTACGGCATGCTACCTCCATTATCAAATCTTCAGTAACGGAAAACAATTTACACGAATGCTAAGTGAGCTTTCATAGTATACCCTTAATACACAATTAAAAGCACTAATGCATCTATGGAAAGTTACTGAATATAGAGCATCATTATCGTGGGTGCTGAGCGCCAATTTTGCCGCACGGGATTTGCAGGAATGGTCCCAGGTTCGATGCTAGCTCAGGGATATACATGGATCTTGAATCTATGGTTGGTGGTTAATACGACTGATTCATTTTCTTGCTCGTTTATTTCCCGTCACCGTTTTAAATTTGACTCCTGATATTACCTCGCCACACACACACACACACACACACACGTGCATTTCTTTATTGCTGTGCTTCATACTATCGCCCCTATCCGCCGATACATTTGTTTTCCGAATAACCTCCAAGGAACTACCACGAAGAATAATTGCGCCTTCCAAACTCTCCTATTTCTTTATTTCAAAATTCCCACCTCCCCATTTCTATGTCACATGATTTCTGCCTTCTTTCTTATTGGATGCCTGAAGCTATTGGGGAGCATTGACCGTTTTCTACACGGTACACTAACAAAGCGTATTCTCTTCTCACTCGGTTACAATGAGGGAAAAACCACTCCATTTCTGGCCTGCTGCAGTCACTGTCTTTTCAACTCGTATTCGCCTTTAGATGTAATACTCACTTCCCAGTCTTATTTAATAATGCTATTCCTACTGTTATTAGGTAATATTTGTTTTACCTACAGTTATAACTTTATATGTAGCTACTCAGAACGTACTGCTTCAACATGCCCCGCTGGTAGAATGTCGACTATACTTTTAATGTTAGTTGGCATTCTATCAGTGTCCCCATCTAAATATCTGTTCTCTCCCTAAAATATAACGGTCATGTACAGAAGGCTCCAAACATTTTCCGATGAACCAAGGGGTGTAGAGGAAGAGGGGGACGAAATGTCTTCTCGAATAGTCATGCCAACATTAAGTGCCGGGATCGTCTCAAAGGTCACATTTACTTCTCGTATAATTCAGCGACCTGACTCTAAGAGGAAAGAAGACGAAACTAAATACTTTTCTGTTTACCAGATCTATTGAAGCGAAATAAATTAACATTTTTTTGCATAATATGCTGTTTAAAAATCAGATATTGCACTCTTAATGCGGGTGCTACACAAGTTTAAGATCCAGTAATTTTCTTCAGAAACAAGGTTCGCATAATGTATATTTGTTTTTGACGTTTATTGCTAGTAATAAATAATAATATTAATAATGATATAAATAGTTTCATAATAATCAACAATAGAACGTTCTACGCGTAGTCTGAAGCAGAGGGTATTTATTACCTTGAATATAAGATCGTTTTGCTTTTTAATCTTCATAGATCTTTATCACTACGTTTAGCGCTAAATGTGTAGTTCCATTAAGTTGGCACATTCAGTTCTGATAAGATTAAAGTAAATGTTTAAAAATATGGAAGCAATGTAATATTAATGTGAAACTGTTGAAGCAGTTTGGGCACAATTAAGTACAACATTAAATTTTCTTCAAAATAAAATACATATTTTGCGTTTGTTACTGAAAAACGAATAGATTGTTTTTTTGAAACATAATTCGCCTTACACACACTCACAAGGGAAAGGAAGAAAACCCGTGCCAATCGCATAGTAGACGTAGAGTAAAAATGTAGGTACTGTATCCAAAAGAAAAACATGTTAATAGATACGAGGAAACAACGTTTAGCGCAAAATATGCAGTTTCTATATAGCTGTTTTATTCGGTTAGGAAAACATATAAGCTAAATTTTCAAAATAGTTACCCGAAGGTGTTAATGCAGACGGATTGATGTGCTATTGTTGCATCTGGTTCATTTGAAAGCACTCTATTCTGAAAATTAAATTGCTTTCAAGTTACAAATCTGAAGATGATCCCCCAAAAAACACTTAGGTACTTTGTATTACGATTCACGTTCTGAATTCTTAAAATGCTTCTCTTCCCTGGTCTGAGATGGAATGGGATGTGTAACGGAGGGAACTCGACCCCGATCCAGTGAATGAGGATATTGTGCTTGTGCCCCTCGAGGGGGCGCCCCCGGGAGGGAGGGAGGACGAGGTCGGATACACCGGGCGGCCGGAACCAGGAGTGACAGCACAGCAATGACAAGGTTCCTAAAGTTTCCAGATTGAGACGCCCTGATAGTCAGGCAGGCAAACCGGGGACCCCACCCCACACGGAGTGTCCAACACCCCCGGATGGGCGCTCCGTATACCCTGGTAACCAGCCAAAGACCTAGAGACGGATAAGATTTCACAGAGAGCACTCCTTTTCTCTGCCACGCCTGAAACAGACCTAACGGGATTAAGGATGAATAAAATGAGGAATGGAACGATATTCGGGGCTGAGAGAAATCATATCAGCATTTGCCTGACGAATCGGGAAAACTCCTGAAAAAAAAACAGTGGGTCAGATTGGACGGTCGCTGGGAAATGAACTAGGGATCTCCCTAATGCGAGTCGTACGCGTTACCCCGACGCCACCTGTACGTAAACTGGAAGATCCGTAGTTCAAATCTCGGCTATGACATTGAATTTTCCAATCTGATTCTATTATTCCAACCTTGTCCTACACACGGCTTGACTGAAAGAGTCTTCTTGTTAATTGGGATGAACTGCCATTACAAACCTCGTTGAAAGTACAAGAAGAATGCAGTAGTTCAAACGATAGTCAGTTTTTTATGTGCGGTCTGAAACTCTACGCTCTTTACATTACCACGAGAACAATCTAACGTGTTCCATTCACGTAACTTTCTCTTCTCACTATTCTATAAATTCTTTTTTTCTAAATCTCATTTTTCTGTCTACTTCTTATAATCCAGATAAACTTGCAAATCACATTTAGCCCATCTGTGTGGTGTGGGGTCTGCCTCACATTCAAGAGGTCCCGAGTTCGAATCTCAGTTAGAGTGAATTAGCTGGATAAAGTTTTTTACAGGGTTTCCTCTTATCCTGAGAAGATGAATGTCAGATTCTAATTTCTGGTAACCTCGGGCCCATTTGAGCAAAATTTTAACCATTTCGTTCATTCGCCGTCCGTAATGGCCTACCCGGTTAAAGGACTTTAATTAATTACCAAAACAAGAAGTACACATTTACAGTTTTCGTTGTAGTATACGTAGATAAAGCGATAGTTACATTTTCAAAAAGCATGTCACTACGTGGTGCTTTGAAATGCCATGCTGTTTGTATGACTGCGACAAAAAGAAAACGAATAGCGACTTTTCAGTTACAAAGGGTATTCAAACCAATAACAAAAAATATGTGGGAAGTAGTTAATCTCATAAAATATATGTATGTATAAGAAACTGCATGCTTTAACGGGGTCTGCATTTCTTGTGTAGCAAAATTTTTCCAATCTTTTAGAGTTTACCAATTATACAAAGGTCATTCAGAATGAAGAAGACTTGAGGGGCTCTTCTCAGTAAGTTCAAAATATATATATTTCGTTTGGCATGAAAATACTTTATACAGAGAGTATTTTAATCAAAGTCATTAGAGCCGTTTTAAGAAAATAACAAATTTCGAAAATTTTTCCATGTAAAGGGTTGTTCAGGATGGGGGAGATTTTCTTGAAAGTCCTTGTGTCACATCTTTGAAAGATGCTCAAGATATCAAGTTTTGTATTTAACCGACTTTTCGCTTTGGATTTATGTTGTTCACAGACACGCAGCCATATGAAGCTTTTGCTATAAAATATGTGTTGCATTCACATGACTTTCTCTACTCACTCTTCCACAAACTATTCTTACAAAGCTTATTTTGCATCTTTGTCATGTTAATGCCGATAGACATACGTCACTTATTTACACAATTCGTTGTAGGTACAACCAGAACATATTAAGCTAAAGCGATAGCCAAATCCCTTAAAGCTGATCGCTACGTGATAGCTTTGGATTGGTTGGCCTCGGAGGGGACTCGGCACTGATCCACATAGTGGATATTATGCCTACATCCCACAAGGGAGCGTATCCGGGAGGAAGAATGAGGAGAGAGAGGACACCGGGCGCTCGGAACCAGGAGTGATGGCACAGGAATGGCAGGGTCCCTAAGTTTTCAGATGAATACTCCCCGTCAGACGGACAGGCAGACCGGGAACCCCACCCAGCACAGAGGGGGTCCAATGCCCCTCAAGGAAGTAAGGATATTCCCGACAGCCAGCCGAAGGCCGAGGGACGGAGAAAGTCACAAAAGCATCCTTTTTCCCTGCCACTCTCAACACGAACAACCATCGCCGACACTTCCTACCCTGAAAGAGACCAACGGATGAAAGATGAAGGGAAATGGGAATTGAGATGAAACGTAGGTTCAGGAAATTCGGGGATATAAGAATCCTTCCCAGCATTCGCTTGGCGACCCGGGAAAAAAACCGGCAAAAACCTATGGGTCAGGAAGGTCGGCCAGAGGAATCGAACCCACGACCTCCCGAATGCGAGCCACAGACGTGATAGCTTTCAAATTCTGTTCTCTTTGTATGAATACGAGAAAGAAAGAAAAAGAATTGATATTTGCTGTTGAGAGAAGCATAAAGTATTTGAAAATTCTTATAACAAAGAATATTTCGGAATGGGTAAAATATAAAAGTTATTTGACATAAAATAAAAATGTTATTTGATATAATTTTCTTGCTTTAACAAGATCTACAGTGGTTGTGCAGTAAGATTTTATCTTTCTCTTGCGATTTACTAATTATCACTAATCATTTACAATAAAGACTAATTTACAGACTATTCGTAAAAAATAAAATATATGCATTCTATTTATCATGATGACAGCTTAAACATATGTATTTTAATCAAAATTCTTAGAGCCATTTTTGAAATAATAAAAAATTTCGAAAAAATATCCAATGTAAGGGGTAGTTTGGAGTGGGGAATTTTCTTTAAAATCTCAGTGTCGCATTCTTGGAAGAAGTTGAACCTAAACACTAATTTCGCTTTTTCACCAATCTTTTCCTTTTGAGTTATGCTGTTCGTGGACACACACACACACACACACACACACCTTTGGACCTTTTTCTAAAAATAAATTCATTGGATTCAGGGAGTCACAAACGTGATTTCTGGTAAAATTACGACATTGAATTTTTAAGTGGAACACAATACTTTCTCCACTTCCTGTAACTACGTAGTAGAGAAAGTAAAAGTGCTTACTTTGGATTCAGGGGTCTCAAAAGGTGTATTTCCGTTGAATCTCGTTATTCAATTTTTGGGTGGAACAAAATACTTTCTCTACTTACTGTAACTACGTAGTAGAGAAAGCAAAAATGCTTTGTTAGGATTCAGAGAGTCCCAAAACGTGTATATCCGGTTATTCTCTTTACTTATTTTTTTGGGTGGAATACAATACTCGCACTACTTTCTGTAACTACGTAGTAGAGAAAGTGAAAATGCTTTCTTTGGATTCAGGGATTCTCAAAACGAATGTTTCCGACGAATATCATTGAATTTTTGGGTGGAATGCAATACTTGCTCTACCTCGTGTAACTGCGTAGTAGAGAACGTAAAAATGCTTTCCTTAGATTCAGAGGGATCTCAAAACGTGTATTTCCGGTGAATCTCTTTATAGAATTTTTGGGTGGAATACAATACTTTCTCTACCTCCTGTAGCTACGTAATTGAAAAACTAAAAATTCTTTCTTTGGATTCAGGCACCTCAAAACGTGTATTTTCAGTGAATCTCGTTATTCAATTTTTGGGTGCAATACAATACTTTCCCTACTTATTATAGGTAAAAGTAGACACAGTAAAAGGAAGAGTTGTGGTATAGATAAACGGCTGTTTGTCGTTACGGCATCTTGCATGCAACCAAATAGGGAAGTGTAACTTAGACTGTAACTTGAAATAATTTCTGGCCTAAATTGTTGTCCGATTAAAGTAAAGTGCACGGAAAAACCATACTTTATAAGGACATTATAAAAATAAAGAACATACGTTGGTTGATAATGGGTAGAGAACGCAGTGAATATTGAAAACCAAACCATATTGTTTTAGCGCTTGCTTATTATACACTAATATGCTGCATCTAATTCCTAAAAAGTAGTTTCTATACTGCTTATGTAGCTGTGCTGTAATGCTATTGCTGCTTTATTTTCACATTTATTACTTTCTTACAGCCAAGTCTAAGGGAAATGTGTTGGAATGATATTTTCTTGAGCAGTCTTACTTCGTAGAGCAGATATGAACTAAGGCACCTGGCATAACCTCTCGATAAGACACCTCGCTTACCCCTACAGGTGGAACGGAAAACATTTGGAGCCGTCTGTACGTGTGTGTGTGTTTCTCGGCTTCACAGTAATTACATTTAAACATTTTCAAAAACATAATACAATCATACAGATACCTTTGTAACATATAAATAGTAAATGTAGTAAAGTTGTTTACAAAATACAACAAATAACTTACAAGCAACATACAAACAATATCCATTTCTACATTTTATACAAATTCTTAATATTTCCCAATCCGTTTCTCGTTGGTTAATGAGTAATTGTTTTTTTTATTGTTCTCCAACGATCTTTCCAGTTATTTGTATTTATTTAGTTATCTACTTATCTTTTTATAACTTGCACTCGCAACACTTTCCACTTTTCACGATTTCTTTCACTTCACTGTTTCACTCACTAGCTCATTCTAACATTTATTTTTGTATCAATAATGATGCACACAATAACAATTTATTCACATATTTATTTACATACCCTTCATTATCCATGCATATAATGGAGTGCTTATTCTTAGTAAATGAACATATTATTAGCCTCTCTCCATCTTTCAATTTTTTTTTTCATATTTTAGTTACTGTGACCGCTTAAGGCTGCCTTCTTCCTTCCTTCCTTCCTTCCTTTTTTATGTATTTCTCTATATGTGCCATACTCCATTCACAGTACTAAACGATACTTCTATTCATTTAGTTCTTTAAAAGGTCTCAACAGGACAATGTTATACTTCTCCATAGTTTTGTCTGCCTGAGTGCAGTTTACTTCTAAAGCGCGATCCCCGAATTGTTTAGTGTTTAATTTCGACATTTATGCCTTTCCGGCTCCAATTCACGAATATCATACTCATATACATTATAGCATCCAGCTCTCTCAGAAAACGCCGGGCCATTATCAACTAGAACTTTAAATAACATCTCTTTCTGCTCATTGTTCAAATTATGCGCATTATTTATTTTACCTTTTATCTTCCGAAGGATCTCAGACTCATTAGTCCCGTTTACCCGCACAGGTCTCCTATTTACGCGTGCTAATGTGTTCGATTCTTGTCCCACTGTCATACTATAATACTTAATGGTTTTATACTGCCCGTCTTCCGCATTTTCCTTCTCAATTATCTCATCATGATAACAATCTACATCCTTTTGTAACCCATCCTAATCTTCAAAACAAACCTTCACAATTTCGTCATGGCCATTTATTTTTAAATATTCGACAAAGAATGCTGCTTCTTCCTGGAGTTTCCTTTCCCCTCCTGTTTGTCCATGTTCTAAGCTTGCCTCTACCTGGACGAAAGTTTCAATGATTTCACGACCAGTTGTTTTTAAAACCAATCGCTCATGTTGGTAATCTACCTGTGCTCTCATTGCGGTTAAGATATCACTACCACCAGATATAGAATAACAATAAAAATACAGTCTAAATCAATGCTTCCTATCTTTAGCGTCAACATAACCTGTTGTTTTACACGCTGTTTATTCGAGCGGCTAATTGCTAACACACAGAATACGTTCTTTACGGGTAGCGACTGTAGCTTTAATCCCTTTGCTACCAAATGGTTAAATACTTTTGAACTGTTTACATACACCGACGCGCCGCAATCTATGGTCACATAATATTGCTGTTTTTCTATTAATACTTTAATTTTCGGTGCTTCCACTATCTCGTATTTTTCTAGCATATCTGTACTGCTCGGCCTGCCTAATCGCAACGGCGCGCTACCCTCACTACCTAATCCAATGCCGTTAATTTGTCCATCTATCCCGTCCCCTTCTCTCAGTAATGCGTTGCTTACATCTACGTAGTCTGTGACCGTGCCCGGAGACACGGTGCGGCCTAATTGGAGTTTTCCAGGGGCACTGGTTCGACACTCCTTGGCCTATTTCTGACGGATTTACTCTCGCCTTCTCGCGCGTAGGTTGGTTAAGTGAACGACCTCTCCATCGTGGTAAGTTAGTCCGGTATTCGCGGTGCTGTGTCCATCACGTCTCGTTTACATATTGCCTCCTGTTAATATTCCCCACCTGTTTCCCCATAACCTATAGCCTCCTCTCCTTTCGTTTTCCAACTCCATGAAGTTTATCTGGGGATTCTGCCTGTTTTGTGCACTATTGAAGTTCCTATCATAGTTTCCGCCTGAAGGTCCATTTCTCCTATAATTCGATCTGTTAGTGGTTCCAGAGACGTTGTCTCTATATCTCTCGTGGACTTGGTAAGCATCGCGCCAGCGAGCATTAAAATTGTGGCTTGCCCCTTCCCTGTCTGCGAATTGAGTTTTGTGGGTTCTTAGGCCAATATCGCTTTGTTCATAAGGCTGACTTTAAAAAGCCGTCAAAAGTTCAAGAACTTTCCCCATTGTTCGTGGCTTAGCTACGACCAGGTGCCTTTTTGTTTCACTTGGAAAATGGTAAGCCATTAACACTATGAATTCATCCTCCCTCATAGGTGTTTCTAACAATTGACTTTGTTGCGCTAGCTTCAGAAAATAATCAATCATTCCTTCCCCTGAATGCGGTTGGTAACATCCATTATTAATCTGTATCCTGACGTTATATTGAGTGGATACATTCCTATATTTGTTCAAGAAAGCTTGCCTGAACTGCAAATACGTTGCGTGGTCTCCTAAGGTTAATCGAAACTAACTAAGGGATAGTCATTTTCACCCTTTTTTCAAGATTATCATACTGTACTTTTCAGGAATACTCTTCAATGCAAAATGTGATTCTAAATCAAGGATATACCGCTTAGCATTGTCAATACAGTAATCGAAAGTTGGAACTGATATTTCGTTTAACATTTGCGTGGGTATTGTTAACTGGCCATGCACAAAGTCATTATTCGAATTATTGGCTGCACCATTATTGCTATTCTCACATATTTGTGGCGAAATTGATCCCAATGGGAGTCGATCTGCTGTCCCATTACTGTTTGAAACTTCTGCGGAGATAGCACTTTGATTCGAGTTCCTTTCTATTTCTATGCGGCTTAAGTCCTCTCGCATTTCTGCTAAGTCCCTAGAAGTTTCGTGCTGACTTCCACCAATTTGTGTGAGGGATCCCTTCAATACATTTATTTCTTGTGATTGATTTTTGTTTTGGTCTTCCACAGTTTTCATAATAGTAGCCAGTTCAGAGCTGATATGATTTTCTAATTCTGTTTGTTTCTGCTTGATCCTCACACAATTTATACGGAAATCATCACGTATTTATTCATGCACATTTACATTGTTACATTTTATAGTTTCAATTTGCTTTTTAATATCCTCAATTTCGCCGTGCGTGTACTTCGGCACGAACTACCAAAAATTCTTCGTGCATGTAATTTTGACTTGACCTGATTTCACGTAAAACCTCATTCTGTTTGTCTATCTGAGCCTTAACCTCATGTATTATCTTGCTTTCTAGTTATTTTTGTTGTTCTGCCAATTTTATTAACTTTTGGTTCTGAATATTCAAGTTCTGACCTAATTTTTTACTTATTGCTTCTTCCTGCTTTTCTAACCTCCTATCTATTGCTTCTTTTTACCATCTTCTAATTCTTTTACTGTTGTTTGGAATTGTGATAACATTTGTTGGAGAAGGTTTGCTGTGTTGTTTTCCTGGCCCTGCTGCTCGCTAACTATTAGCCTATTAGAATTTGACGTCGCTGCTGTCTCTACATTTCCTACACCTATTTCGTTTAAGTTGTCACTTACTGATTTCCGTTACATATTATTGCCAATTTTACAATTATTTACAACTTTTCTATTTCTTAAAACCATAGACTCTTATATACACTTTCTATAGATTACTGAACTGCTAGTTTTTTCTTCTTCTTTTTCTTTCGACGTAGTCTACCTGATGATTACTTCGTATGAAAGCACTGAACTTACTTTTGCTGCTTTGGTTGCCGTTGCTGCTGCTACACTTGCCTACCGCGGTCGTGTTGATGGTCTCCTGGGTACATTCGGCCACGCTCTCCTGTCATTGTCTCGTGCAGTCGGCGGGATTTAGGCCTCATGATGTCTTGGGCACTCTGGCATTCACAATGTTGTGATATAAAATATTGCCTCATATGCCCCACTAGAAACATAATTATAAATATCTACAACCTTTTTTGGACATTTTATAATTGGGTTTTTAGTCTCCTGAATATTGTAACACTCGGTATCTATCACTTGCACTTAACACTGCACACGCATTTTACACACGTTATACTTCTTGCCTTTTTCTCGCCACTATTCACTGGCTCGGGTCTAATGTGTACATATACCTAAGTCTGACCTTACAAGTTTTCTTTCATACAGCAAATACTGTACCCTGAACTATTTAGGTCACTGTTACAAAGTGGTTATACCCTCTTAGGTTATTGGCATAAAAATTTATACACTCAAGCTTTTTACCCTGGTTCATTTTGTAATTATTGAACATATTTACCAAAATATTCATCCTCTACACAAATATATTTACATCTCTTAATTCTAAGACATAATTTCACATTATCTGTGTGCTACATATATGTTTGACTTTAATTATCCTTACTCCTTTTTTTATTGTTTTGTACTTTATATTCACAATACCCTTGGAATTATATCTCATACCTTTACTTTTATATGACATTAATTTATCCTTTTTTTACGGTCATTGCTATTCCCTCTCGTGGATCAAATTGTCCATGACTAAGCATTGCTCGTATTCTATGCTGTATCGTAACGTTCCAAAATCTATTCATGAATAGCCTCTTATAGGATTCAAATGAAATTTCACCCCCTGATACCATTTGTAGCCAATCTAAAGTCTTCTGGTCCAAACATCTTTTAACAACTATCGTTCTCAATACTTCCGGTATCTTTTTAATTTGAAAGTACTCTAACAAGTCTGCAATAAACTGTACTGGATTGGAGTTTTCATTAAATTTTGGAAGTGGCAAATCACTTAATATATAATTATAGTTTTGCATGTCCCTTATTCCCATACTTAAATTATCTACCGTTACTTGTGCACTCTGAGTTTCGACGTGGACTATGGATGAACTCTCCGCGTCACTCATATTATTAGTCATACCTGAGGAAATACTTCTATCATTATTCTGTGCATCAGATACATTGACATCACATATATTGACCCTTGAACTCAATTCTAACCTATTTACAGTACCTTGCAAATTTTCTATTGTCTGTTCCAATTTTCTATTGTTTTCATTTTGACCAGCTTGGTGCTCTTTAATTTCAGAAGTTAGTTTTTGATTCAAATTTATAGACAAAACTTTGACTTCTTCGGACAACTTATTTCTTTGTGTTTCCGAATCCTTCTGAATTTCAGATATTTCCCCTCTGAAATTAACTTGCATCTGAATTAAATCTGCATTCGTAGCCTCCATCATCTCTCTCAGCTCACTTGAAATGTTATTCATTCGGCTTCCTAATTCTGCACATCTTACATCAACATGTTCAATTTTAGTATTAACCTCACTTCTTTGGTTAGATATTTCCCTGCTCATATCTGACATTTTCTTTGAAAATTTTCCTATCTCACTTGCTATTGTTTCCTGATTTTCATTTCTCATTCTTGTCATACTGCTATCTAGCTCCGTACATTTCTTTTCAATTTATTCCCTGTTTTGATCTAATTTTTGCTCTAATTTCTCATTACTCTGAGTTAGTTTTTGTTCTGAGCTCCTACCAACATCTTCCATGTTTTGATTTAATTTTTGCTCTAATTTCTCATTACTCTTACCAATATCTTCCATATTCCTTTCTAATTGGTCTGTAATACTCTTACCAATATCTTCTCATAATTCCCTATTACTCTTATTTAATGTTTCACCAAAATTTCTCAGCATTTCCATCATCATACCAGCATCAAAATTAACATTTCCTACTGCATTTATATCCCTTTGTGAACATTCATTTTCACCACCCGTTACAGTTACTTCACCCCTGTTTGGTACAATACTCTGACCCACTCTAACATATCTATCTCTGTCGTCGGCTACCTGCCCTGAATTGTTTACAACAATCCCAGATGTTTGAGTTGACTGACCTGCCATTCTATTCTGACTTTCTTCACTGATTTTTCCTCCCTCAAATCCTACATTGTTTGGGCTATTTTCCATGACCTGCATTGGATCACGGCCTACTGTTGCATTATCCCCTTCCATAATTATTTCTTCAATGTTGCTAGTGGACATTCTTTTGTTAATCCTTCCGCTTCTCAACAACATTTAATTTCTCACAATTTTGTTTTGTTTAAGGATACACATTAAATTTACAATTTTCTAACCTTTTATGATGCTATCTGATGACCTTATTTTGATGTCCAGCTTCCTGCCCCTCTCTCCTAGATGTATAATGTGCCTCTGCGTCGTAGTACCATAGATCTACGTCGTCTTGCTGTCTTGGTGTCGAATTCCCCTGTTGTCTTCTGTTCTCGTAATCGCTGATGTCTTCTCATCCGCGTCGTTGGTCGTTCTGGTGGTTGTTTCTGGAATCTGCGTCGTCCTAAAGTCTTGTAGTTAATTGCACCGCTCCATTCGCCCCACGTTTTGTTTATCTCGCCCCTTCCTAGTTATCGAGCCCCACGCTGGGCGCCGTTTGACGCAGTTCTCATGGCTAGTGTTATCTTATTTGCTGGGCGCCTGTTATTGTTTTATTATTTTAAATTTGGGTTCTTTGTCCTTCGGCTAGCTATTACAACGAGCAAGTGTCTCTATGCAGGGCGTGTAAACGTAAAGGAGTTGTTGCTAAAAGATAACACTAATAAAATAATTTGTTTCTACACCTTTATTGCCGTCACACTTAATTAATAATTCACATATTTAATCTTTATACACGCCCGAGTGAATCTGAAGTATTTCCGAATATAACTGCAGTCGTTATAGTTGCCGCGCACAAATTACTTCTCGTACTTCACATTTTGTAACTAACTTTGCGAGAGATTCTTCAGGACTACGTGACGTGCACCTCGTGAATGATTCTTCAAAACTGCGCGACTCTTGCTTATGGCTCGAGAATATATACTCCTTCACCCCGAATTGCCTAAACATTATAATAGAGCTGCTATTGGTTACCAAATCGCGCCCACTTTAGCATCTGTGTTGTCAGCCAATCACTGCTACTAACATATATACTCTAGGGAAGATATTCCGTCCATTTCTAAAGAAAGGCACGCTACCCTGGCGTCATTTGTTTGTCTCTTCTTAGTGATAAACAACTCACCCCCTCGGTTTATTGTTACCCATTTCTATTGCCAGTTTCATTGAGGCCGTGTAAACTTATTTCCTAACAATACTTATGGCTAACAAACATCTAAAATCCTGTACATACAATAATATTAATTTACACTACAATCACTCTGGCATTCACAGTGTTGTGATATAAAATATTGCCTCACAGAATGTCAAACATTTGTGAGAAGTATATCTGACGGAGGTCTTGCATGCATCGAATATAACGGAGAGCAAGCTTAAATCAGTACATCAGTATATAGGTATAATTCAGCAAATACTGGACAACATAAAACATGCGATGTAACACTTTTTCTGTAAAATTGTGAAGCCTAATCTGAAGGATAGCATTAAACTATAAAAACACCGATGAGTTTCTGCTTGAAACTAATGCTGATATTTACAGTTTCATAAGATGAAGCATAAAGTAATTCGGATTCCCTAATTTCATTGAGGATAACGACTACGGCAACCAAAAATCCAGCGAACAGAGACATACGTCACTGTTGTTCTGTGATAAAGCATTAGCAGTAAAGAGGTTCCAATTCCTGTAATTTATTTTTCCTGTTCTGATACAAACCTTCAAGTCTTAGCTTACACAATGATAGTGTGAACGTGAAGCATCAGTTAACACACATACGATTACGAAGAGATTACTGACGAGTCTGGAGTGGACTTCAGTATTGGAAGTACTGATCTTGGAAGTTGCAACGTCACAAAGCGTTGTCACAAATTCAGGAAATCGTTTGAAATGTGAAGAATGGGCAGCGGGTGATAGGTCGATTAGAATGATAAAGCAAAAGAAAATGGCTGGATCACTGGATTGGAAGGAAAATGATAAGAGTTGCACAGGAAGTAATGCTGAATGGGGAAAATTATTCGGTGCTAAAGATACCAGTTGGTAGACAATATTAGGGTAAACCTAGTAGAGGAAGGGGAAAGGGGAAGGAATCTAGTAGTAGGCTGGGTTTTCAGTGAAGTATATTAAAGCAAGCTTTTGCGTGTAACATTAAGTATAGACGAGACTGAGACTACTTTCAGATCAACATGCTACAAAGTATTGGACTTAAGGTCGTAAAAAATTTGTAGCTAATAATAATAATAATAATAATAATAATAATAATAATAATAATAATAATACCAATCTTGTAATGAATGCATGACCATGGTCAGTGTTAGTATCTCACGGGAATATGTTTCAAAACTTATAGCAAAGCAATGTATGTGAGTATCTTTAGCTATTACTCTGCACACATACAAATACACATGGTCATAATACCAGTTATTCAGTTAATAACTTGAAAGGAATATTAAATATAAACCAGGATGATTATGCTTAGTCTCTAATGGTAAGTTACGGTATGCACGGTGTGAGTGACATCATTTAACCTTATATGGAATAAAACTTTGAACTTATTTTTAATGTACGATAAGCAATACATGAAAATTTAAGTTATTTTATTCACAGATATTTAAAATAGTTTTCTACTATCTCTACATTTGAAATAAAAGTAAATTGTTCTATTTGGGAGTTAGAAGTAGCGAAACGGAAGAGCCTCGTGTAACTGGAGCACAGACCGCACGAAGACCACTGTAGGCCCTTCGTGCATCCAAAGTAACTTCTGGGAGGAACAGATGAACGGGAAACCCGAAACGCGACCAGATCCCGACGGCGATGTGCGCTGGCAAGAACGGACTCCTTAACGATTCCAGCACGTCATCAATCCTGACGCCGGCCAGCCCTGCCCTGGCCACCACCAACCTGGGGTTCTCGGATGTATACCAGGCAGCTCCAGGAAGTAAGGACGTCCCAGTAGTCCCGCCAAGCGCCAGGGAGAAATCTTTCCATAGCGAAATTTCACCGTCCAAATGCAACACACCAACCGCCGGCGTCTGGTTCTACAAACTTGAAAAAAATTAGGTTAAACAGATGAAAGGAAATGATGGACAGGAAATCCTTGGTAGAAGGGGAAACAATCCAGCATTTGGCTACCGACCGGAGAAACCAGGAAAACGTATGACCAAATTGTCGGGCTAGGCGGGCTATGAAGCCGGGACCTCCATAATTACTATGGGGGAATTTCTCTCCGTATATCCATAATTTTTCTACTTACTGATTATTAATAAATCAAACAAAGAATACACATATTCACAAAACAGTGCATGGATACTCTTCTTTTGAATATATTAGTAAAAAAATGTAAATTGTAGTTTATTTTTGTGTTGGGGTATTAAACTTCAAGTTAAAGCTCCATCGCAGCTTTAAAAAAACAGAGTTTCCTGGAGACATGTATATAAACACAGATATACCATCTCTTGACCTAGGACTAACGGACGATTCAAACATTTACGTATGTTTTAGCCGCAGTCTGAAAGTCATAGAAATCCAGGTTTTTAAACTGTGTTACTTCCATTGGCTGCTATGAAACTTTATCAAGCGTTTAAATGACTAGAGAACCCCAGTGGACTAAAATATTGCCATACTTTTAAGCGGTCTCTGTATTTTGCTTTCTAGAGGATCCACTTCTTGAATATTACTGTGGCCTGGTCCTGAACATTTCTGGACGTTTTAGGGTAACATTTTGGACTTCGACCAGCATTCCTATTTCGCATATTGAACATTTCTAAATTTTCCATGCGTTTGTTCAGAACAATTGGGAATATTTTTGTATTTTGGGGATATTAGAGCAGAATTTTGCACGTTGACAAACATTCCCATTTCGCATATCGCAAATTTGGCATACTTGTTCTGATTGGCCTCTTGTATTACTGTAACTCGTAATTATTAAGAATAAATTATGGTTTTAAGTAACCTCCGGTCTATTTCATTTTCTCTAAACAAGTACTGAACCAGAACCTCGTATATAGATTGAAAATCACAAAATAATTATTAGCGTTACAGTGTGGATCACAAGAGCGGCACGTAAAAGTACCTCAAGCCTGATAAAGAGGCCTCTGAGTAAAATTACCGCTCTTTCACACCCAATGTAGAATAGGACGCTAAGGACTACAGCAGTTAAAAAGCGTCCATAAATAAAACTCAATTTAATTTTATTTAAGAAGAACCTACACCTCTTTGACGCAAGAATTGCCATCGGAATAAAATTTCATAGCATTCATCAGTTTATATACACAGAATTTTATAAGCAATCTATCAAATTTCTGAGTTTCTCCCCTAGATGCCGGTACAAACTTAGGTAATTGATTCCAAATATGGACAGGTTATTTTTTCCAGCTCTGAACAGCTGATTTGTGAATTCGTTGTATTCGAAGAAGGTGTTGGTTTTAAAGAGTATAGCATTCCGTTTATGCATCTGAAAGCAGATTCTATTGCAGTAGGAACTCCGGAAAATTGTTAGTTTACCAGTCCGTGATACTTTTTAAAGGGAAGGGACGGCAGTAAATGCCCTATGCAGTACGACTAGTTGTGATCTATTGTGCTTCGTTGCATTTGATTTCCTAAGATCTTTGCCTCCATCACAAAGTCTACAAGTCCCTTAGTAGGAACCTCTTGAAATCCTCGCAATTGCATGAGTTCCTGATTAAAGTATTAAACCCTAAGAACTGCGAGAGCTTCACAGTCACACAGCAAATGACTTACTGTTTCACTTGATCTCCTGCATCTTCTACATACTTGATCTACCACTTTGCCGATTTTGTGGAGATGCCCACGCAAGAGACAGTGTCCTGTTAATAGAGCAACTGTCAGTTTCAGTGCAATTCCCCTCATTTTAAGCAGTGATTGTGTGCTGCTTTTTATTATCTCTTTAATTAGAACCTTGGATTGTTTGTGCTCTGATAAAAATATTTCCAGTACTCATTATGTTATTTCCTGATCTATATCCGGATTATTAGTTCGTCGGATACCTGAGTCTATTTTCAGAACCTAAAAAGGATTCTCTGCTCCTTTCTGTGCCAAATAATCTGTTCTTTTATTGCAATGGATTCCTCTGTGCCGCGGCACCCACACCAACTCCACTAAATTGTGCAAGTTAGAGCCTCCATATATTCCTAGACAAGTTTAGATTTGGTTACCCTGCCCTCAAGACACGTTTAGGCTGCTTGACTATCGGGAAGGATAGTAATGTGTCTATTTTCATATTACTTAATTAAGCTTCCCCTTACACGAGCCAATATGGTATACATTTCTGCTTGAACGACAGAGGTGTATTGTCCGAGGCTGAAAGAAAGTTTTATACTACAGCAAAGCATTTCAGCTCCAGTTTCATCATTAGTTTTGGATCCGTCAGTAAATCATCATATTAGTCTATTTCGGATCTTTGGGCTAATTCCTTGTTTTCATTCACTTCTTCTTTCTGGAAATTAAATACTGAGTTTCTTTCTTTCTGTTCTTCTTGGTATCATTTTGTCTGTAGTCATACACAATATATGATAGATATTATTATCACCATAAAAATTCAGGTATGCATAGAATGTGAACTCCAGTTTCACAGTGCCCTTACACGTAAGTCTGTATAGACCAGCTTTAACTTCCCCTTCCACCAAAGGTGGAAGTGGGAGGTCCAACAAAGCTTCGATGGTAGCAGTAGGAGTAATCCTAAACGCTTTGGGCCACAAAATTGCAGCATCATAGGAATTGTTGGTCTAACCATTGAGATGTGTACCCAATATAACTCTAGGTTTTAGTTCCCAAGTTTTCCTAAACATACTTCAACAGATCCCTAAGGATCTGGATGCCCTATTAATGCTTGCCTCCAAATATTTCTGCCAGGTTAGCCCCTTTTCCAGAATTATATCGGAGTATTTAACCTCATCAAGGAATTGTATACTTATTCTGAGACTGCGTTCCTTAAGGCCCTTGAGATCTCTGACTCTAGTAAAGGGTCCATTTGCCACTGTAATTGGGTTCACAGATACCTCACACCTGTCATACCATTGTTGAACCTTTCTTAGAGCTGGCTTAGCATCTCTGAGACTGTTCCTGGAAATTTACATCTGAAGATTATTGCTACATCATCAGCGTAACCAATGGCCAGATAGACATTGCCATTGAATTCTCGAATCAAGTCATCAACAACAAGGCTCCAAAGGAGAAGTGATAACACCGCACCCTGTTGACATCTCCTCGTTGCCGATGCGAACATGGTCTCTCCAGATACGTACTGACTATTCTTCTAGCTTTTTACATAGAATTAATTTATCGACAAACACTGTCAGAAACCTCATATTCATTCACAGCTTTAAGCAATGCCTTAGTGGATTTTCCATCAAAAAGCACCCTCAGTGACAAGGAAAGCTCCTAGAGCAATTTCTGTAAAGTGCAGCGCATTTTCTATATCTGATACAACATATTGTAGGACTGTTTCTTTAGATTTACCAGGTGGATAGGAAAATTAGTACCTGTGTGAATGATACTCCTTTAAACAATCGTCTGATATATCCATCAACAACTTTCTCCATCGATTTTAATAAGCCGATGAGAGACTAACTGGTCTAAAAGCCTTGTCGTCACTCATGTCAGGACGCCCAGGTTTAGGTATGTAGGTCACACTTACATGTCTCCAGGGCATTGGAATATGTCCCAGTGCAAGACTAGCCTTGAAAATATGGGCAATAGGGACTCTATACTATCGATCCTTGCTGCAGTAATACAGATATCAGTTGATCTGCCATACCGATTTGTATGACTTGAATGAGTGAATAGCCCATCTGATTCCAGATAGAATCCTCCGTGGAAAAGTTTCAGTCTTCCCTGTTTGCCTTTTTTATTTACAGGTATAGCGATTCCTGTTCAAGCTGAGCTCCAACTTTTACCTCCAAGATTCAGGGAAGTGTATTCTGAACATTTTTTTCAGAGTTTCTTTCGCTGTCATATGTAACTTCCATCAGGAAGCCTTACAGTTCTAAGTTTATAAGCTGCATTTCCTGCCATCAGTTTCACGAGTCTAATGCCACTTGGTGTCTCTTCACCACCTCGCAGTACTTCCTTCATTAATCCCTTTTGGCCTTCCTTATTGCTATGTTGTAACGGGTAAGTTCATTTCTATAACTGACTCAATCACTCGTTTGTCTAACTACATTACATAGTCTTCTTGTGTTTTTCCTAAGTTAACTCAAATCTTAAGACCACCAAGGAACATTCCTTGGTGAATTGGCAGCCTTAGCCTTACAATTTGAGTGAAAGGACTGAAGAATAGATTGTTGCAACTGGTCAACAGCTAACCCCAAGTCCAACACTGAACATATGTTCTTTGAACGCCCTTGAACTGAAGCTGAAAGGTCTTTACAATATGAATCCCAAGCAGTGTTCTTCGTATTTCCGTAAATTGTAGGTTGAAATATTTGTGACACTACCTTAAAGCATGTGTATCTGTGATCTGACAAAGAGATATCTTCAGACACATGCCACTTTTCTATTTGGTTTATTATGGATATACTTGCCAGCTTAACGTCGATGACCTCTTTTCTCACAACATTCATGAATGAACAGGGTGGTTCGAACGTTTCTCGCCCCAATATTTTGAAAAAAACTATTTTCAAATATTGATTTCATTGTTATAGTGCCTTAAAGATACAACTTTTGATGGTCTACTATGATTTTCACTATTTGGTGTGACATCCGTTGTTGTTGTGGCACTCCAAAATTTGTTTTCGGAAACCCTCTACCAAAGTCATGGTCGTTTGTTGGTCAATAGATGCCCATTCTTCCCACACCCTTTCAATGAATTGTTCTCTGTTGCGTGGTCTAGGACGTCTAAATACACTGTTCTAAAGTCTGGCCCGCAAATTTTCAATGACATTTAAGTTTGGAGAACTTTCTGGCCAATCTATCCAGATATCACTGAAGTTCTTCCGAATGACATCCATGGTTCGTTTAACGGTATGTGCTGTTGCACCATCTTGCACCAGAGCTCCAAGCAAACGACATGGAAATTGTTTAGGGTCTTCCATGACTTTCTGGTACACAGGCAGAATTTGTTGTCTGTAATAGGTACTCTCCAACCGTAGTTTGATTTTGGGGGGGCGATATGCAATTCTGTGTTACTGTAACGAGATATGCCCCCAGCAACCATAATTTTTAGCGAGATTTAGGAGTAACAATGGGGAAACCTTTTGAGGACTACTGGTCCTGATGCATCTGTTCTGGCGGTTTGGTTTAGAATGCAGTACCACTGGACTCTTCAGCAAGAATATGCTTTACTGGTTCTTTATAAGGCACCCTTCACCAATCTGCATATTTAACGTATCGCCTCACAGTTGCCACGCCCATTTCCTTATTTCAATTTTGAAAATAATTGCAAAAGCTTATTTTCTTCACTATACTTATTGTTCCTGTCGCCTGATTAATGCACAAATGCCTCTGTCCTTAGTTTTAGGAGTAATGCTTGTTGGTCTACCACGTCTTTGAGCATCTGCAATTTCACCATATTCTTTCAATGCCCATTTTCTGACTGCGTTTCTGTCAGCCTTCAAATTTCGGATTTCCTTTATTGACATACCAGACTGATAAGGACACTGAGTTTTAGACCTTACATGCTCTCGTTGTGAAGGTGACATCAGCAACGATTGATAATTAACCCTTAGTAGTACTGAATATTGCTCTAAAGTAAAGATTAAACAACGCACTTTTGAGATCTGTACAATCGACGTAAGTTTTCCGCTGCGGTGAGAAACCTTTGGTTTAAAATAACCCTGTGCCATAGTATTTTAAGTTCATAAAATTCTTGTTACGAGCACTGAACACGAAAAATTAAAACCTTGAAATTAAGATATTAAAATATTTTAAAGTATGACTTACCTTTTAACGATGAAAACGACTAATTTCGCAAAGAGAGAGAGAGAGAGAGAGAGAGAGAGAGAGAGAGAAACGATGCAATTCAAAACACTACTTCTTCATGTGTATGTTGCTAACGCAATACAATAAAACCATAACCAGAACTGTTTCGGTTCCTGCCTTGACAACTGTTACTAACATTAATAACAACACAACAGCAAGAAAGCGCGCGTATTTCAAATTACCGTAAATAATCTTGATTGTAAAACATGCAGTAGGGGTGAGAAACTTTCGGATAATTCTGTAGGTTCATTGTCTTGGTTAAGATTATACAGGTGTGTATATGTATAATGTGTGGCTGTAATGAACACCAAACGGAAGAAAACAAGATATACTTCGAACAATGAAATCGATATTGTTACAATCAGGATTGTGTAGAATACCATCAGCAAGTGTGTGAGACGGCATACAAGTACAAAAACTGTAAAAAAGTTCCTTTGTGATTTGAACAACATAAATGTTGTTTTAAAATGTGTAGAAATTGCAAGCGGGAAATAGAAATAAAAAAACAACTTTTATATGCAAAATCTAAAACAGAGAAGTTAAATATGCGAGATACTTTTGACGAAGAAAAACGAGTTGTCATTGCTAGAGGTTGTGTCACCTGCAGTAAAAGTGGTTGTACTAAGGTATATCCACCTACGTGTTATGTATACGGAAAACCTACCTTACACGGAAGAATTCGTAAAGCAACTGTCTCATAATTATTTTGAATGCTCTGATTGCTCAAAGGTAAACAAAGGCACCACCTCCAAATACGACTGCAAGGATAATGCAAAACCTTAAAAAACCTATTGCACATACCGAAGAAATACATGTGGTTCGACTACGAAGCACAACAAGAAACAGGAATCCACACAGTTAATCGGATTGTTGTTCATAAATTTGACGGTGACGTTGTCTATAGATTCAACATTAACGAACAATTTTATACGTGGACGATTAATAAGAGCATAGAGGCTATCGTTCACTGCTCATTACGCAAACTCCTAGAGTCTCAGTTTGTACTAAAATATTGCGTAGAAAATACGATACAAGCATATACGATATACAACGGAACAAAACTCATGTTGCTAGAAATATGTTCGTTAAGTCTCAAGATCATTGAAAGTAGTAATTTTGTGTAAGCAGCTCTAAGCACTTTTCCAATTTTTGGGGGATTAAAGGAGCTCAAAGCGGTTATATTTCTCACTTGTTCAACAGGATAGAAAACGAAAATTATAATAGACCTATACCAGATACTAATTATTATTGTACCAACACAATAAAACAGAAAGATAGAGACGCGTTTTTTCAAGTGGCAGGAAGAAAGAACTAAGAAAACCGCGTACTTCACTGGAAAAAAATCAACGAACATTGAAAATCTGTCGGGATATTGTTTAGAGTTGAAAAAGCAGTTTTTAGAAGTAGTCAACACTGATCCTTTCGTTATCTCACCATAGCTGGAGTGAGCATCGCTATACAGGGTGGATCATTTAATTTGAGACTGTACAATATCTACAAAACTAAGCATTGTGGAAAGCAATGTCTTTAATAAAAGTTGCTTGATAGTATGGGAGTAGGTACATTAGAGGAATTCTGGCGCAGTTTTTTGCGCTTATATAGGAAAGTATAGGGAAAGCGAGGGTGGATGCGGAGGAAAATGCGTTTATATGGGGGAGATAGGGAATACGGGACTGATACTAGGCTAGACAGTGGTAAAAGGTGGGGGAGTGCGCTTTATATGAAACAGATAGGGAATAGGTGGAGAGCTGCTAGGCTAGACAGATGCTGAAGGAGGGGGAATATGGGATTATACTGGAGAGATAGCGAATACGACGGAGGTGCTAAGATAGATGTTAAAGCCGGCATGCGTTTATATGAGAGAGATAGGAAACCGAGGATAGATATTAGGCTAGCAAGGGTTGAATGACAGAGTATGCGTTTATATGGGAGAGAGGAGGAGAACGGAGAGAGATTCTATGCTACGAGATGGTTGAAGGAGAGGGAAATGCGTTTATATGGGGGGAGGTAGGGAAAACGATGATAGGTCTTAGGGATTGTGATTAAAACCTGTAAATCAAAGAACTGCATTATTCAAGAACTCTAGCTATACAAAGGTCTAAGTATAGATCATTGCACGGTATTCGAGGAGCGGTCTTTAGTGGAAAACCCCCTAAGTCTCAGCAGGGGCAGAATGGGCATTCCAGCGCATTTAATGTGCAGGAATGTGTATTCATATTCAAATGAGGTCCCCCACCCCCTTCCCCAGCTCCATGGTACTTTCTGTTGCAGCTGAGGGTCATAAATCTTGTTGAGTATAATGGAAGCTTGACAGGTAAGCAATTAAGGCTGTCAATCAACTGACAAAACGAACAAAAGAATAATAAATCACGAATCTTAACAAACGTGGAGACATTATTCTACCCATTCCATACTAGGTCATGTGTTTCTCTGCAGTGCAGCAATTCACTCCCACCCTCGCATTGTTTAACGACCGAGTGCAAAAGGTTATCCATCACTATAAAAATGAACAAGCGTATGCTGGACAAAGGATTAGACGCTATTGTCCCAGCTCTATTGAATACTTTTAGGAAAGCCACATGCGAGCTCGCAGTCGCATTGTTTGACGACCACATGCAAGAGAACAATAGAAAGGCTTGACCCTAGCTAACAAAGGAACAGATTCTATTGTGTCCCCTTCTATTGTCCAGAGCAAGGCTTCTTTAGAAAGACCACCCGTGTAGTATCCCATTCCACAGCCGTATAACAAAAGAACAAAGCTTGCCTTCACCTGTCAAAATGAACTAAGACCGTGATAAATTATGTTTTAACAAAAGAGAGCCTGAAGACTGTTAAAAAAGGAACAGATTCTGTTGTATTCCTTTCCATTGTCTGACCACGTGCATGGTTTAACAAAAGAAACTGGGGAGGCTTTATACTGGCCCTGTCTTTGTTTGTCCATGTGAAAGACAGAGAGGTCAGTTTACTTGCTAGACCAAAACAATTCCACCAATGCTCTAGTCCGCCATCATTGCGTTGGCTTTGCCCTGAGGCCAGTTCTCTCTGAATGTCTTCACGAAGTCCTACGAATTTACCCGAACATACTTAACAAGCTCTCTGTTTATGTAGCTGACTCTTTTCAGGCACTGATGCCAAAAAGCGCGCTTAATATATTTCATTACATACATTAAACCTCTGTGTATACTTGGATATCCATAGATCGGTGTTCGATTCTTAATGCAATCAACAAGTTTATTGCTAATGAGAAATTGATACTTTGACAATATTATATTGCTATCCTAATTAAAGAAAGGGTGTTCAAAGGCCCCTAGTTCGAATCTTACCATGCGAAACTCTATGCTTAATAAATATTCAACTATGGACGGTCAGATTAAAAAGTATTTAATAAATATAATTTAATTTCTGTATATCATTACGATGTTTTAATGAGCGGTATTCTTAGGGGCCCAGGGGTCCTAGTTCGAATCTTACCCGGGAACTCTAATGCTAAATAAATACTAAATAATTGGAGCATGCACGGGCAGATTAAAATGTATTTAACAAATATATTATTTATATATTTCGATGTCTAGACACGATTCTTTATTTTCTTTCTTCTTCTCCTCTCTTTTTTCTTCCTTTCTCTCCTTCTATCTATCTTTCTACTCTTTCTTTCTTCTCGACTTGCACACATCCGAGCGTTCACGTATACACGAGCACACGCACATACATCAACAAGCATACACCAGTGCACGCACAAACACACTCACATACGCACACACATACATATACCTGTTCACTTACACACACCCACACACACATACACATTCATGCACACACGCATACACACTCATGCAAGCACACATACACAACCACACACACACGCACACATACACACACCCACACACAATCACACGCATGTACATACACACCCAGGCACACGCACACACCCTGAATGAAAAGAGATAAAACGATACAATAAAAACTAATTATAACCTTGGGATACGACGCGCCATTTACAAATTGTTCGAAACTGGCCGGGATGCATGGGTTCGAATCCTACGGGTGATTACAAATTCATCTTCTAATAACTCCAAAACTAAATAACATAAAGACGCCAAATAAACCTTATTACTTTTACGTCAACAGGTATTTTGTGGTGAATGTATATTTAGGGTACCAGGTGTCATGGGTTCGACCCTTATGATAATGTGCAGGCATCGCCTGGAGTGGTTTAGATCCCTGTATAAACAGATATCCGCGCATACTAGAATTGTTGTGAACTTATTAACTCTACATTTAAATGTTAAAGAACTTTAAAACAGCGCGAGGTGTTTTAATTTAAGAAGAGGTGCAGGCCATCTACACGTACAGCACAAATCAACAGAAAACAATGCAAGGTGAGTGAGTTTTTACATAACTATACAAAATCACTGTTGGCTTCTACAATACATTTAATTTTGTTTAAAAAATCTAGTGCATGAAAGACGATCCGTTGCAAGAGATTCATATTTTTTATTCTAAACTTTACACTCACATGGATTGCTCTAAATATTCATTCTCCATTAACATTCATATGATTTTCTCCACTCATTCTTCGTTGCACTATACATTCACACGATTTTCGCTACACATGCTTTTTCTATTAACATTCACGCGATTTCCGATACATGTTCTTCATACATAAACATTCATACGATTTTCTTCACTCATTCTTTGTTTCCCTGCAGCTGCATTTTCTATTAACATTCACAGAATTTTCTGTACATTCTTCTTGCATAAACATTCATAAGATTTTCTCCGCTCATTCTTTGTTTCTCATTCACACGATTTTCTCTACTCCTTTGTTTCTCTACACATTCTTCTTCTGTAAACATTCACACGATTTTCTCCAGTCGTTCTTTGTTTCTCTACACATTCATAAGCCTGCTTACAAAACCTTTGGCGGTGCAGCACAACACACACTTTAGTTCTAATATAAAGAAATGTATAACTTGTCTTTCAACTTGAATAATGTATTGCAAATAATAATTCATGTCAATGGCTGTTACAGATCTATCGCATTGAAATAACGATCAATATACGAATGTTTATACAAATCATTTGTTTCATTTTACATGCATCATAACAAAAAATGTAATTTTTTTCAGGTTACCTTTACCTGCCCAAAACAGTTTTCTAAGACTTTCATTGTGCAAGTTGCACACTGTGCAATAGGGGGAAAAGAAGAGAAACAGCTTTGCAGACATGCAAAGGAGACTGACGCTATTAGAGGATAGAATAAGCAGCATCGACACCTCCAAGAAACATTTCGGCAAGAAGCGGGTGCTGAGACATCTACATCACCGAAACACGTTAAGACAGGATTCTTATATAACATTCCAGGGCATACGATGAAAAAACACGGACAATTTTGTATACAAGCCAATGCATAGCTGAGAGTTAGCTGGAGGGAGTCTCCCCATATTCGGTGAAAATAAGAATCGTGAGCAGTATTTAACTGATTGTAAAAATGCTTTTAAATCGTGATGAAATTTGTACCCTAAAAATAAACCCTGTATACGTTAACAATATCAAAAGTGATTGCTGTGCGGGAATACAAGTTATGAAAATAAAGAGACTTTCATTTAAATAATAAAGAAATTTACATAACCTACCCGTTACAAGTGAAACGTCATATTCTGGAACAAGGAGTTGGATGAGGAAAGTGATGGAAGTGCACGATAAATAATAATAATAATAATAATAATAATAATAATAATAATAATAATAATAAAGAATGAAGGTATGCTTTTACATAATGTTTTTATTCATTGAAAGTCCTTACATTCCAAATGAAAAATAAATACCTACAATGATTAGCTTAAAATGTAAGCTGCATCACATGAGGCAGAGGCTTGCATATAAATACGTTATAATGAATTATTAAACAATACAAGGAGGTCTGTACAGAGATATTTACACTAGCTTGAATTTCTATTCTGATGTTGACACAGCCATTTACAACTTCCTCTGGTTGATGAGAGCAATCTATAACAAATGTAGGAGCAAAATTAAGTAATCTTTTCTCTTCAATAAAGGATGATTCTCTTTTTCATAATAAGAGCTTGAGTACATATCATGCAATGGCGCAAATCTCGAGTTTCCAAAGTCAACGGATAACATTCACTATTAAGATAAAGTCTCAAATAAGCTAGTTACAATGATCAAAAGGGGAACAGCCTTTACTTGCATTACTCGACCTTAAAGTCAGAGCACCAAAAATTATAAATCTCGACTTCTCCAGTTTTAGATGTGGTGGCGACATTCCAGGTAAATGCTTGCAACACAGCAGGTTTAGTATGCAGATCCATGGTCCTAAGTGGGTGAAACAGAGTCTTATCCAGCTTGCAAGCCTTGAGGATCTCAGCATCAGAAAGTCGAATCACAGGCCTTCTCCACTCGATTAGTACAGGTTTAACAGCAGCATTCTCTTCACCCTGAGGTTGTATAATACAGTTTTAGAGCCCTTGGATCGAATCAGCACCAACACCGACTGTCTAATGTGCATATTCTTTGCAGTAGTAGCTGCTCCATTAGATTTAGTAATACTTCCCTCGATGTATAGTTAACTTCAATCAGGTAAAGTATTTAAATGCTCAGCTGACAAGGGATTCTAAACTCGTTGTTAGCGTCCAGAGGTGATGTATTATAGGCAAAAAACACATGTTCCTCTTCTTTAGCAATCTCGTCGTCGAATCTCGCCATTCCGATAAAACTGGTGATATCCAGGATTATAGTATTCTAAGGCCCAATGCCTGAAGAAATTTTTGATTAAATGACGTTAACACACTAATTATCAATGGAAGAGCATGGAGTGGGTGTCGAAACAAGTCGTTATTATATCCTCGAAGTCTGTGATTTCTTCTTCTAAAATCTATGGGCATTATGCTTATATCCTTGTTCCTAAAGTCAATGATATTGTTGTTATGCTCTTCTATACGAAGGCTGATTTGCTCTATGAAGCGAGTGTTTATGAATAGCAGGTAAATTGTATTTGATGGTTCTTGTGAAGGCGGCGCCGTGGTCGAGTGGTTAGACCGCTCGCCTCCCACCGAGGCGACCCGGGTTCAATCCCAGGGATTGCATGTGGGATTTGTGGTGGACGAAGCGGCGTCTGGGCGGGTTTTCTCCGGGTTCTCCGGTTTCCCCCGCCATTCATTCCACCAACTGCTCCATCATCACCTTTCCTTTCATCCATTTCACCAAACATTTCGTTGCATCTACTTCCTTCATCCCATACCAGGCATCGGGCTGATCACCCATCCTGGATGCTCTATCTGATCCATGAGTGTCTGCTCCTCGACGGGCCTCTGACCCCAGGCACCCGCTTGTAAGTCCTGGGGGGTGTAAGTCCTAAATAAGAGGAGGGTAAACAGATAATGAATGAATGCGTGAATGAATGGTTCTTGTGAAATATGATATCCGAGCGTAAGAGATGGGAAAAACTGATAGATCGAGTGTCCTCTTTTACTATCGAGGAAGGAGACTGATGGAATACTGCGCTAGAATGGTATGATGGCCGATCGAAGTATATTCACCAGGAAATCAGATTCAGCCAGCTGATTAGCTGGAGTAACTTTGTCGCTGAAGCCCCAGAACGTTCCTATAGAACAATCATGTGGAAAAAATCAAGAGTGAAAGGACATTTTAATTAATGGTTTCATGGCATTATTATTAACTGATCTAATAATAAGACATTCTCACTCACCCTAGCTTATCTCTAATGTATTCATCAATATCAGTAATCTCAGAAGTTGTATCAGGTATATCAATGATCTTAATTTCATCATTGTGGATGTATTGAATTTTATTATTACTCTGATCAATATATGGAGTGGAATAGAAGGTTTCAAAATTCAATAGAGCAAACTAATAATGACCCTTTGGATATATCTAAAGAGTAGGATTCAGGTATGTAGTAAGTATAGACTCGTTGACACTGACAGCGATGGTAAAACTCATTGCGATAGAAATTGCAAACACAAGTGCCCGCAGATGACTGAATTGAAACTCTGAAACCTCTTAACAGCGCCTTAACGCATATGAGGGATCTTTCTAACTCTTTCGCTGGTTTCAAGCTTCCGCAGATGCTAATCACGCTATAAAACTACCCAGCTTTAACTTCTGAATAATCTCGCTAATCGAATCAGAAAAGTAATTTTTATCTGGTGTATGGAGCATCATTAGCAACCTTAGCAAGTCTACCAAATCATTAGGATCGGTGTAGCGGTATAGCATCTCCTCATTATGTGCTTTGGATATATCTTCTAATCTTGGTGAGTTGACACTAGTATGCTTGCTTTCATTGGTGTGTTTATTCAGAGTTTGCTCATTCAAGGAAACTGCTCTTATTGATTCATCCGTGGTAGATCTTGATGTTATTACAGAATCACTTGAATTGGTTCCAAGTACGGTACATCTTGAAGCGCATTCTTCGGAACTTGAGATTTCAGGATCGCGTTTGGGGATTGTAGTCAATATACAGCTGGCCATCTCTTTACAGCATCTTCTCCTATGTTGCTTGAGTCTTGAAATAGTTCTGTTTTTTAATGTTCTATTGCATATGCAGCACTTAACAAAACGATTCCTTCTCCCTTGGGAAACATACGAAAAACCAAGATTTTTGTAAATTGACTCTAATTGAGCATATTTATGAATGTTTATGCTCAAACAGTATATATCAACTAGTCAATGTATACTGTAGACTGAACTATTTTCGTCATTTACGTATTTATAGATGATCTCAGGCTTTGATACATATAAACAATCATATCCAAATTAGACCAAGCGAAATATTTTAGTATTCACACATTACTGTTGTAATTGTGTTAATTATAACTACTTCATTAAGTACACGCAGATTCAAGTAGCATGAAATGGATTCACAGAGGTAAGAGTGCAACTTTGCTTGATAGTTAGCACTGAGAATGCGAGATCTGAATGAGATACTGGTCTACCTAGCTGGAGTCTGAAGCTTATGCATCCTACTTTAGCGAAAATGGTGCACATATCTGAGAGCTTTTAGCAAGAGTGGGTCACCCTTTTAGCGTGAGTGGGTCACCTTTTCCGTGAGCGGCTCAGCTATTTCCCCTGTGCGGGTCAGTTTTTTCCGTGAGCGGGTCACCTTTTACCGTGCATGGGTCACCTTTTTCAGTGAGTAGGTCACCATTTTCAGTGAGTGAGTCACCCTTTTTCCGTGAGTGGGCCACCTTTTTACGTCAGAGCGTCACCTTTTTATGCGAGTGGGTCACCTTTTTGCGTGAGTGGGTCTCCTTTTTGGGTGAGTGGGCCACCTTTTAGCGTGATTGGGTCACTTTTTACCGTGAGTGAGTCACCTTATTACGTGAGTGAGTCACCTTTTTATGTGAGTCGGTCACCTTTTTACGTGAGTGGGTCACCTTTTTTAGTGAGTGGGTCACCTTTTTACGTGAGTGGGTCACCTCTTTTCCCTGAGTGGATCAGCTTTTTGCGTGAGTGAGTCACCTTTTTGCATGAGTGGGTCTCCCTTTTCTGTGAATGGGTCACCTTTTTACGTGAGTGGGTCACCTTTTTACGTGAGTGCATCAACTTTTTCAGCGAGTGGGTCACCTATTTCAGTAAGTAAGTCACCTTTTTGTGAGTGGGTCATTTTCTTCAGTGAGTGGGTCAGCTTTTTACGTGAGTGGATCACTTTTTTCCCTGAGTGGGTCACCTTTTTCCGTGAGTGGGTCACCTTTTTCCGTGAGTGGGTCACCTTTTTGCGTGAGTGGATCACATTTTTCAGTGAGTGGGTCACCTTTTTGCGTGAGCGGGTCACCTTTTTACGTGAGTGGGTCACTTTTTTCCGTGAGTGGGCCACCTTTTTCCGTGAGTAGATCACCTTTTTACATGAGTGGGTTACATGATGGATATGTCTAGAATTAGGGTTCTAACATTGACAGGAAACAGTTTTCCACGAAGTTCGCGTCTAAAGTCGCTTTCAAAGTCTAACACCTGAATAGGCAGCGAGCATTCTTGCTTCACGAGCTCTAGCTTGACAGCTAAAATAAAATAAATCGCCCTTAATGTATATATGTTAATGAGAAAGTATAAAAGAACTATGCAGAAATAAAATCAATTAGTATACCATGAGAGCTAAGGGGGTTAAGTTCGCAAGAGGTTCCGGTTTAATTAACCCTCTCATTAAACTGCTAACCTGTGAAGCACATTTGCCTGGTTACACCTACTGAGGGCCTGGGACACAGCTAGAAAAAGATTAAAGAGAAGAGACTCTGGAATCAACCGTTAGACGAAGCGTGTAAACTTCACGACATTGCCTACGCTCAGCATATGGAATCTGCTTCGAGAAACATTGGTGACAAGTACTTGGCTGAAACGGCGTGGAAAAGAGTGCAATCATCTGATGCTACATTAGGTGAAAAGTTGGTAACGCGACTAGTAACAAAAATTATGAAGGGAAAGGTAGCTGCTGGTGATGGATCCATGAAGAAAAAACGAGGAGGATTTCTATCTCTCATACCAATTATTGCAGCTCTAAGTGCTGCTGCTGTAGGTACAGCACAAATTGCCTCAGAAGTAAATAAGAAAAAGTCAGCACATAAACAACTCGCGGAAATGATGAGGCATAAGAGAGAAATTGAGGGAAAGGTATCTGTTGGCGCTGGATCCAAAAAGAAAAAACGAGGAGGATTTCTACCTCTCTTGCCAACTATTGCAGCCCTAGGAGACGCCGCTGGAAGTGCATCACAAATTGCTACATCCGTAAGTAAGAAAAAGGCTGCGGATAAACAACTTGCTGAAATGATGAGACATAACAAAGAAATTGAACCAAGAGGGAAAGGCCTAAGAGTGAAGAACAATAAGGGGAGGAACATCGAAACGAAGAGGGGACAAATCAAGTAAGGCAATTCAAAAAACTCTGGTAGAGGTCCATACTTGTCCCTGAAAAACCATTGAGTAACATAGAACCCTACTTGTATGTCCAATGTTTTAAGATTCCTCATTTTAGGATGTATGTCTTCTTTATTAGATCAATTAATAATAATGCCATGAAACCTGTAATTAAAATGTCCTTTCACTCTTGATTTTTCCCAATGATTGTTCTATGGGAACGTTCTGGGGCTTCAGCGACAAAGTTATTCCAGCTAATCAGCTGTCTGAATCTGATTTCCTGGGGAATATATTTAGATCGAGCGCAGTATTGCATCAGTCTCCTTCCTCGATAGTAAAAGAGGAGACTCCATCTATCAGTTTTTCCCATCTGTTACGCTCGGATATCATACTTCATATGAACCAGCAAATCCAATTTACCTGCTATTCGTCAACACTCGCTTCATAGAGCAAATCAGACTTCGTATAAGAGAGCATAACAGCAATATCATTGACTTTAGAAACAAGGATATAAGCATAATGCCCATAGATTTTAGAAGAAGAAATCACAGACTTCGAAGATATAATAACAACTTGTTTCGACAGCCACTCCATGCTCTTCCATTGACAACTAGTGTGTTAACGTCATTTAATCAAAAATTTCTTCAGACATTGGGCTTTAGAATCCTATAATCATGGATATCACCAGTTTTATCGGAACGGCGAGATTCGACGACGAGATTGCTAAAGAAGAGGAACATGTGTTTTTTGCCTATAATACATCACCTCTGGACGCTAACAACGAGTTTAGAATCCCTTGTCAGCTGAGCATTTATATACTTTACCTGGTTGAAGTTATCTATACACCGAGGGAAGTATTACTAAATCTAATGGAGCAGCTACTACTGCAGAGCTTATGCACACTAGACAGTCGGTGTTGGTGCTGATTCGATCCAAGGGCTCTAAAAACTGTATTATACCGTCTCAGGGTGAAGAGAATGCTGCTGTTAAACCTGTACTAATCGAGTGGAGAAGGCCTGTGATTCGACTTTCTGATGCTGAGATCCTCAAGGATGCCAAGCTGGATAAGACTCTGTTTCACTCACTTAGGACCATGGATCTGCATACACAACCTGCTGTGTTGCAAGTATTTACCTGGAATGTCGCCACCACATCTAAAACTGGAGAAGCCAAGATTTGTTAATTTTGGTGCTCTGACTTTAAGATCGAGTAATGCAACTAAAGACTGTTCCCTGTCTGATCATTGTAACTAGTTAATTTGAGACTTTATCTTAATAGTTACTGTTATCCGTTGACTTTGAAACTCGAGATTTGCATCAATGCATGATATGTCCTCAAGCTCTTATTATGAAAAAGAGAATCTTCCTTTATTGAAGAGAAAAAATTACTTAAATTTGCTCCTACATTTGTTATAGATTGCTCTCATCAACCAGAGGAAGTTGTAAATAGCTGTGTCAACATCAGAATAGAAATTCAAGCTAGTGTAAATATCTCTGTACAGACCTCCTTGTATTGTTTAATAATGCATGAAAAAGTATTTACATGCAAGCCTCTGCCTCATGTGATGCAGCTTATATTTTAAACTAATCATTGTAGGTATTTATTTTTTCATTAGGAATGTAAGGACTTTTAATGAATAAAAACATTATGTAACAGCATACCTTCATTCTTTATTATTATTATTATTATTATTATTATTATTATTATTATTTATCGTGCACTTCCATCACTTTCCTCATCCAACTCCTTGTTCCAGCATATGACGTTTCACTTGTAACGGGTAGGTTATGCAAATTCCTTTATTATTGAAATTAAAGTCTCCTTATTTTCATAATTGTATTACCACACAAAAAAAACACTTTTGATATTGTTAATGTATACAGGGTTCAAGACTTTTGGGGTACAAATTTCATCACTACTTAAAAGTATTTTCACAATCATTTAAATTACTGCTCACGATTCTTATTTTCGCCGAATATAGGGAGACTCGCTCCAGCTAACTCTCAGCTATGCATTGGCTTGTATACAAAATTGTCCGTGTTTTTTCATCGTATGCCCTGGAATGTTATATAAGAATCCTGTCTTAACGTGTTTCGGTGATGTAGATGTCTCAGCACCCGCTTCTTGCCGAAATGTTTCTTGGAGGTGTCGATGCTGCTTATTTTATCCTCCAAAAGCGTCAGTCTCCTTTGCATGTCTGCAAAGCTGTATCTCTTCTTTTCCCCTTATTGCACAGTGTGAAACCTTGCACAATGTAAGTCTTAGAAAACTGCTTTGGGCAAGTAAAAGTAACCTGAAAAGAATTACATTTTTGTTATAATACATGTAAAATGAAACATAAAAGATGTGTATAAACATTCGGATATTGATCGTTATTTTAATGTGATAGATCTGTAGCAGACATTGACATGAATTATTATTTGCAATACATTATTCAAGTTGAAAGACAAGTTATACATTTCTTTATATTAGAACTAAAGTGTGTGTTGTGCTGCACCGCCAAAGGTTTTGTAAGCAGGCTTATGAATGTTTAGAGAAACAAAGAACGACTGGAGAAAATCGTGTGAATGTTTACAGAAGAAGAATGTGTAGAGAAACAAAGAATGAGTAGAGAAAATCGTGTGAATGAGAAACAAAGAATGAGTGGAGAAAATCTTATGATTGTTTATGCAAGAAGAATGTAGATAAAATTCTGTGAATGTTAATAGAAGATGAAGCTGCAGGGAAACAAAGAATGAGTGGAGAAAATCGTATGAATGTTTATGTAAGAAGAGTATGTATCGAAAATCGCGTGAATGTTAATAGAAGAAGAATGTGTGGCGAAAATCGTGTGAATGTATAGTGAAACGAAGAATGAGTGGAGAAAATCATATGAATGTTAATGGAGAATGAATCTTTAGAGCAATCCACGTGAGTGTAAAGTTTAGATTAAAAAATATGACTCTCTTGCAGCGGATCCTCTTTCATGCACTACATCGTTTAAACAAAATTAAATGTATTGTAAAAGCCAACATGATTTTGTATAGTTATGTAAAAACTCACTCACCTTGCATTGTTTCGTGTTGATGTGTGCTGTATGTGTAGATGGCCTGCACCTCTTCTTAAATTAAGAACATCTCGCGCTGCTTTTAAAGTTCTTTAAAATTTAAATGTAGGGTTAATAAGTTCACAACAATTCTAGTATGCGCGGATATCTGTTTATACAGGGATCTAAACCCCTCAGGCGATGCCAGCACATCATGATGGTGGTGTGATATGTACACACATCACGTGATTATTACACCAATGGAATTATCACCCTTTGCGCGTGCGCAGAGGCTCTCAGCACCTCTATCCCTACTTTTTTCACTTCCTCTCGCTCTCTCTGTTTCTCAGAGAACATCCATAATGTCTTCACACAAAGCTGTATGCAGTTATGGCATTAACCTAAGCGATATACTCTAGAGTATGGAGGAAAATTAAGGAAGTCTTTGAAAGATCGGGATTCGAACTAAGGACTACTAACTGTGAATTTTATGCTGCATTAAATGTCTGTCATAGGAGCTAACAATCATGCTTTGGTCCGCACCTCTATCCCTGCTAGTTTCTGAGATAATAGAGATTTTAAAATTAAGGATCGAACCCATGACGCCTGGTACTCTAATACACATTCAAAAGAAAGCAACTATTGAAATATACGTAATAAGCTTTATTTTGTGTCTTTATCTTAATTAATTTTGGAGTTATTAAATTTATAAGCAAATTTCATTTAACCTGTATTCGAACTCTGGACACCAGAAACAAAAGTATTTATATTAGTTTTACATTTTTAAAACGTCTGTATGTAGTTACAGAATCAATCTAAGTGATATATTGTAGAGTACACAGGAAAATTAAGGAATTCAATGAAAGATCGGGATTCAAACTAAGGACAACTGATTGGAAATTATATACAGTATTAATTATCCATCATAGGAGCTATCAATCATGCTTTGGTCTGCACCACCATCTCTACTAGTTTCTGAGATAATTGAGATTTACAAATTAAGGATCGAACCCATGACGCCTGGTACTCTAGTATACATTCACAAGAAACTACCTGTTTATTTGGCGTCTTTATCTTAATCAGTTTTGGAGTTATTAGAAGATAAATTTGTAATTACTCCTAGGATTCGAACCCATGCATCTCGGCCAGTTTCGAACAATTCGTAAACGGCGCGTCGCATCCCAAGGTTTTAAATAGTTTTTATTGTATCGTTTTATCTCTTTTCATTCAGGGTGTGTGCGTGTGCGTGGGTGTGTATGTACATGCGTGTGATTGTGTGTATTGGTGTGTGGGTGTGTGTATGTGTGCGTGTGTGTGTGGTTGTGTATGTGGCTTGCATGAGTGTGTATGCGTGTGTGCATGAATGTGTATGTGTGTGGGTGTGTGTAAGTGAACAGGTATATGTTTGTGTGTGTGCGTATGTGAGTGTGTGTGCGTGCACTGGTGTATGCTTGTTGATATATGTGCGTGTGCTCGTGTATATGTGAACGCTCGGATGTGTGCAAGTTGAGAAGAAAGAGATAGATAGATAGATGGATAGATAGATAGATAGATAGATAGATAGATAGATAGATAGATAGATAGATAGATAGATAGATAGATAGATAGATAGATAGATAGATAGATAGATAGATAGATAGATAGATAGATAGATAGATAGATAGATAGATAGTAAGAAAAAAGAGAGGAGAAGAAGAAAGAAAATAGAGAATCGTGTCTAGACATCGAACTGTATAAATAATTATATTTGTTAAATACATTTTAATCTTCCCGTGCATGCTCCAATTATTTAGTATTTATTAAGCATTAGAGTTCCCGGGTAAGATTCGAACTAGGACCTCTGGGCACCTAAGAATACCGCTCATTAAAATTAAATTTTATTTGTTAAATACTTTGTAATCTGACCGTCCATAGTTTAATATTTATTAAGCATAGAGTTTCGCATGGTAAGATTCGAACTAGGGGCCTGTGAACACCCTTTCATTAATTAGGATAACAATATAATGTTATCAAAGTATCAATTTCTCATTAGCAATAAACTTGTTGATTGCATTAAGAATCGAACACCGATCTATGGATATCCAAGTATACACAGAGATTTAATGTATGTAATGAAATATATTAAGCGCGCTTTTTGGCATCAGTGCCTGAAAAGAGTCAGCTACATAAACAGAGAGCTTGTTAAGTATGTTCGGGTAAATTCGTAGGACTTTGTGAAGACATTCAGAGAGAACTGGCCTCGGGGCAAAGCCAACGCAATGATGGCGGACTAGAGCATTAGTGGAATTGTTTACGGTCTAGCAGGTAAACTGACCTCTCTGTCTTTCACATGGACAAACAGAGACAGGGCCAGTATAAAGCCTCCCCAGTTCCTTTTGTTAAACCATGCACGTGGTCGGACAATGGAAAGGGATACAACAGAATCTATTCCTTTGTTAACAGTCTTCAGGCTTTTTTTTTTGTTAAAAACATAATTTATCACGGTCGTAGTTCATTTTGGCAGGTAAAGGGCAAGCTTTGTTCTTTTGTTATACGGCTGTGGAATGGGATGCTACACGGGTGGTCTTTCTAAAGAATCCTTGTTCTGGACAATAGAAGGGATACAATAGAATCTGTTCCTTTGTTAGCTAGGGTCAAGCCGTTCTATTGTTCTCTTGCACGTGGTCGTCAAACAATGCGACTGCGAGCTCGCATGTGACTTTCCTAAAAGTATTCAATAGAGCTGGGACAATAGCGTCTGATCCTTTGTCCAGCATACTCTATTGTTCATTTTGACAGTGATGGATAACCTTTTGCACTTGGTCGTTAAACAATGCGAGGGTGGGAGTGAGTTGCTGCACTGCAGAAAAGCACATGACCTGGTATGGAATGGGTAGAATAATGTTTCCACCTTTGTTAAGATACGTGATTTATTATTCTTTTGTTCGTTTTGTCAGTTGATTGACAGCCTTAATTGCTTACCTGTCAAGCTTCCATTATACTCAACAAGATTTATGACCCTCAGCTGCAACAGAAAGTACCATGATGCTGGGGAAGCGGGTGGGGTAAGGGGGTGGGGGACCTCATTGGCATATGAATACACATTCCTGCATATTAAATGCGCTGGAATGCCCATTCTACCCCTACTGAGACTTAGGGGGTTTTCCACTAAAGACCCCTCCTCGAATAGCGTGCAGTGATCTATACTTAGACCTTTGTATTGTTAAAGTTTTTTAATAATGCAGTTTTTTGTGACACAGGTTTTAATCACAATCCCTAAGACCTATCATCGTTTTCCCTACCTCCCCCATATAAACGCATTTTCCTCTCCTTCAACCATCTCCTAGCATAGCATCTCTCTCCGTTCTCCTCGTCTCTCCCATATAAACGCATACTTTGTCATTCAATCCTTGCTAGCCTAATATCTATCCTCGGTTTCCTATCTCTCTCATATAAACGCATGCCGGCTTTAACATCTATCTTAGCACCTCCCTCATATTCCCTATCTCTCCAGTATAATCCTATATTACCCCTCCTTCAGCATCTGTCTAGCCTAGCACCTCTCCACCTATTCCCTATCTGTTTCATATAAAGCGCATTCCCCCTCCTTCTACCACTGTCTAGCCTAGCATCAGCCCCCGTATTCCCTATCTCCCCCATATAAACGCATTTTCCTCCGCATCCACTCTCGCTTTCCCTATCCTTTCCCATATAAACGCAAAAAACTGTGCCAGAATTCCTCTAATTCCTCTACCTACTTATGGGGAAAGTAAGCGCCACAAGTCGTGTTTTGTTTGGAGAACGTTATCATGGTGATTTTAGGGTCAATCAAATTTTTTTTAATGGGAACCTACATGTTCCTTTGCTGTTTCTTTCTCGCTTCTCTTCGTTTGCTGCATTAATAATGAAGCAATATTTTAATATAGCTTTACAACAAACATTATTTCAATTCTCATCACTATAAGTCATGAATTTAATATGTATTAGTTTAATAACTGCTGAATCAAAATTTGATATTTGTTTCTTCGAACATTTAAAAAGCGTTTCTTTAGACGCTTCTTTGAGAAACAAAAAGAAATTGTTGATTTAAATCCATCGCAAGAATCGTTATAAAGTATAGTATAAGTGTAATGTAGCTGGTTATTAATGTGTTTTCATGTAGCGCATTCGGTTTAAAGGGTATACATATATGGCAACAAAGTCGTGAGATCTCTTTGTTGATTTTTAAAAAAAAATTCTAAGAAGTTTTATTTATCAGCAATTGCGTTATGTAAATCTATTTAATTTATAAAATCATTGTAAATATTTGTGTATGTTACTTATAGGCCCCTACACGCAACGATTTTAAACATACTTGGCACACATATTCTTTAGGACAAGAGTAAAAATACTGTAGCGATGGTATCATGAAAGAACGGCAGATATGGAAAATATTTGACAGTAATATCAGTTTGAGCTTTTTCAGCATGAATAGGCCTGTTTTCTCAATAGTTTGGGCGAATAAAAGTACAACTGTAGCTCCCTTCATTATTTTAGGGATGTTAATGTAATCAACAGGTGGTCTCCTTAGCGCCGTGGTAGCGCCGGTACCTGCTTGGGAATTTCGTATTTTATACCATGCTTACTATCATTATGGGAACGAGTATTTTTACGTTTTGCAGTGCGTAGAATTCTATGGGCACGACGAAAATTTCATATTTCATAATATGTAGGTAAAATCTTCATATTTTGTAAGTTTTACGATTTTTCGCGTTTAAAATAATTTCCCTTAGCAATGAGACTGCTTTTCAGACATTTATCGTATCAGTTTGCTGCAAAACATAATAAGAAAATGACGGCAACTCTTTCCAGGAAATGGACAGCCCCCCTGCAAGTCAGATAGCTTGAAAATCTTCATTTACTGGTTTTCTTCTAAAAATATTTCAGCACTTCTCATTCTTGGAAATACATGAGACAAGTGAAACCTTTTGCAACCATAACTACGGTTCTGAGGAATTGAAATCGATTTTATTACATTTTCATACTTAATACACGTTTCCATCTAATTCAGTAGGAGTTTTGTGGTCGATGTGCATACGCAAATTTCGACAATGCAGTAGAAGTTAGCACTCTTTAGCTACTCAAAACAATTCCGATACAGTAGGCGTTTTTATGCAACAATAAAGTATTTTATAGATATACTTACTTTGAATAAAATCAATGGGAATATCACATTCTATTCAACACAAATGTAATATTATATTCAAAGTTACTTAAAGCAAGAGAATACAGCTTAGGACAGCACAACCAATCCATCTTATTATTTGTGTTTAACATACAATTCCAAATCTTACCATATGCACTTGCCATTCAAGTTTTACTCTTTTTTACAGAAGCTGTCCCATATATTTTACACCTCTTTTTTACATTTTTATTAAAATCAACTACTGCATATGACCTAACAGTAAAGAAGTGTGTAACAACTTTCTCTTTTAAATTACAGCACACAGCGAAAGATGGGCACACATGTTGTATAATTCCGTTTACCAGTAACTTGGTATAATTATGTAAAATATAGTGTTTATGTTGTGTATATAACAGTTCACAGTTACAAATCAAGGTTATAACTGCGCTGTTTGGTTTCTTTAGACGTCCCAAGTTTAAAAAATTTACAAATGTGTCATAGTCTTGATCACTGTACTCTTCACATAAAAGCTGTTTGCATTTATCACATATATTTTTCTTTAACAATGCATTTGTGGTACTACCAGCTATATTAAACAAATTATTTCTGTCATATGTAGACAACTGTATATCTCCCAACTGTACTGTTTGAAAGTTGAATTCAGAAACTTTGACACTGGAGGTAGAAATGCCAGTAGAAGGCATAACTAATGAAGAAGAAGATAAATTAAGACAATTTGATGCAGAAGGCTCATTATCTTTTGCAGTTGATGTACAAGATATGGCAACTTCTTTGTAAGAGGACACACTTGAGACAGGAACTGAAGTGGAAGTTGGTGCAGTAATAGTATTAGGTAAATGATCAATCAAAAATATATCACTGTCACTGAAATAGGCTGATCTGTTTACATCAGAAATGAATTGGGAAACTGTTATAAGTTTCAAAGCTTTCAGATACTGTAATGCAGAAGGACAAGAGCCTGATTTTCTTCTAATTTGTGGAAAAATATTCTCCATGGCATCTTGTGTAAATCTATGCAGTAATACAAATTTATAGCCTTGGTTTAACAGCTGTTTTGTTATTGCACATAAGCACAATCTAGACATGATCATACCTGTATTCAAAGGCTTCCAGCCATTGCCTATTGAAATGTTCTGGAAAATTTCTACAAATCTGAAAAGAAATTCAAACTGGACAGATTTTTTTTTTTGCAGTGATACCTGCCTTTGAAGTTTTAGAACAACATATTGAGAACCATTGTTCAATGAGTCTACAGAAGTATGCTGTTTTTAATGCTTCTGGAGGTAATAATTTTAGCTTCACATTCCTTTTGTTAAAGTGACTTGGTTCCACATCATCTCTCTTTAAATGGTGTAACAATCTTAGTTCTTTGTCTTTCTCAATTTCAGAATGCCAAAGTTGTACAATAGATTTACCTGAGACAAAATTACTTGGAAGGTATTCATTTTCTACAAGTGACAGGAAGATAAAGACCAACATTTAAGATGTACTTTTCAGATTTTTAACCAAATTGCATACATCTGGAACAACATAAACGTCGTTACTGCTGACAGTGAAGTGTATGTTCCTTTGATCCTCTTTTCTTGTCACTTTGATACCAAAAGCATTCCACATAGCTCTGTTATTACTTCCCATATCTAATGAGAGAGAGACAACGTGAAGGTTACATAACTCTGCAATCTTAACACATTTTTCAATGAGTTGTTTCTGAAAGATCCCTTTTGTTGATGGACCAGTCACTTCACAGGCTATAACCTGTTTCCAGGCAGTTTTCACACCTCTAATTAGTACTACAGTGATGTGATTTCCCACTGATCGTGAGTCGCCAAGTGTAATGTTTCCACAAAATGTGTTTTTGTTTTTGTCAAAATCCATTGACCCACTCACTTCCATTTCATCAATTGAAATAGTACATATTCTATCTAAAGGATCAAGAGCTTGTACTTTACATTTTAGTGGTTCAAAGAGACTTTCAAAAACTCCAAATGCCACTTCCAATTTTCCGAGTCTCTTATTCAGGGTACTGTGCAATGGCAATGGATAGTTTGTAACACATAAATAGTTGTATCCATGAATTCCCAGACTGAACCTCATTTTCAGAGCAAGAATAATGGATTCACTACCCCAAGTTGTAGGTTTGGTTTTTAAAGCAGAAATCTGCTCTTCACTGAGCAAACTCCTCATTAATGCATTTTGTTGTTCGAGCTGACACTTCAAAAAATTTATTTCTTCTTGCAACTTAATTGTAGAAAAAGTTGCTTCTTCATTTGATGGACAAGTTTCATTGGGGAGTTGGTCTGGAACATTGCTTGCAGCTTCAGATTTTTCACTTTGGCTATTGATAACCTGGAAAAAGTAAAGTACTTACAATTACTAAATATAGACTTCAGAAATTTTGAAGGACCTCTAATTAAATATAAGCATTCAAAATTACTTTCTCCATCTGGGAGAGAGAGAGATGGTTAGAAAGAGAGATGGAGGAAGAGATAGAGAGAGGTTGCGTGTGTGCATTTGTGTGCATGCGCATGTGTATTAATATTTATATTGTTTAAAGTGGCAGAGAAGAAATAACACAAAATCTGCATATGCAGCCCTTATATATACATATGTACATAAAATAATTTAGTTTTCATAAACTAATGAAATTATCATGCTGTACTGAATGAGGTTTATGTGACTAAAGCTCCAAAACTATACTTTTAAATAATAAAAAATCCAAATTAACATTAGCAGTTGTTCATCATATCCTACTTTTATGCTTATTTCATTGATATACATTTTTTAAACGTTTCTTCTTTTTTAATATAAGAATTAATTTACAACAGTATTGTTCTACTTCTTTGAATGAATTTTTTTTTAACTCCAAGTTCTTTTGTTGAATATTATTTTAAAGGAACAGTTGAATCCATAGGCTGTTTATGTTCTTAATATTTCATTGGTACAAAAAATCTAAGGAAATGATGTATTTTATAACCTTTTAAATAAGGCTGTGTCTTAGCTGCATAAGGTAGTGAATGCGCTGTGAAAAAATGTCAAAATCAGAAACTATTCTTACATTCATTTATTTTTGCTACTTTTATGAAGTTCAGAGCCTAAATTATCACATCCCACTTTCATTTATTGTGCTATGGCCCTTTAAATGGATCATGTGGTTATTTAAAGGTATGTGTACAGGTGGACATGACAGGAATTATAGAAAACTTAATCTTCTCAGCTTAAATTTGGCGCATTAGACTTTCATATACCTATCTGTGAAAACTTCAGTGTTTGCCTATGTGCAATGAACACATTAAAGTTATTAATTCGTTGTGGATTTACTGTAACATTTAACCACTAAAAATATTTATATTTGTAGAAAAAAATTTAAAAGTTTCAATAATTGTACCAAAAGAAATATTTTTAACAGATAACTGAAAATAAACTTTAAACACTCAATGCAATGCATTTATATAGTTACATGAAATGTGCAATAATATGTTTGTTGACTTTTGTTATGCACTCGTCGCATTCATAACAAATTTGTTAAATGTTTTATTATGAGTATTTTCAACAAATAAGAATTACTATATTGCAAACAAATATTGGTAGATGTTCCAAAACCAGTATGGAATAATTACTACATACTCCTAAACTATGGTAAAGTTTTCGGTTTGCTACGGTAAAAATTACCAATTTTAGCCAATTTCACAAATGCATTGCCTTAAGTTCATAACATGAAATCATGGCAGCATTATTAGAAGTGCACTTTATACTGAAATTTTCTTGTGGATGTGAGCCTTCTAGGAGGATTTGGGATTTTGAAAAATGTGGGTACTGCATTTGGCTTCAACCTTTTCCATCCATCTGCCCTTTGATGTTCCCACTGATTTTCTTCAAAGAGTACCTACAAAAATGCTTTATTTTAATGGTACATTGTATGATGAGATGGAATTTTAACAAGAAAATGTAATTAAGTGCAGTCATTTTGCTACTTCCTATACCATATGTATCTGTTCATTGTTTATATGCAATTTTTAATTATCTATCATGTAATTACAGGTACTGTTGAAACATTTTGTGATATATTATCTAACTAGGTGATTTTGTCGCCTGTGGTGTGGTATGGGTAAAACAGGAATCTCTGTCTCCCAATAAGGCTGGGTTTTTTTGCACTATCAACTCTAAAAGAACGGAAAAAGCAATATTTTTATCCTTTTAATTTTGCAACAAAAAAAAAGGCGCTCATGCTGAAAAAAGGTCAAAATTGCCTCCCATCGTGCATTTTCCATCCACTCTTCTGATAGGGGCTTTTTCGTGATACCAACCCCACAGTAGTTTTACTTTTGTCCTAAATAGAATGTGACAATTTTGGTCAAAACTGGTGGAAGGTTGTAAGAGTGTATAATAATAAGCATGCAAACGGAAATTGACTATATCAATGTGAGTAGATTCAAACAATAGGTTTGTTCCAACACGATTCAGAATCGATTCCGAATTATCTGAGTGTGCGCAGTAGCTAAGTGGCGTTCCAACACGACAGAGAATCAGTTCAGAACCAATTCTGAATTTCCAGTTTGCTGTTACAACGTATTTGGGAACTAGTTCGGAACGAGTGAAATCGGTTCGTGATTAAGAATAGGAACTGAAAATTCCAGACATGCGCAGATTGTATGGTATACAGCGCATACTCAGTTAATTCATAATCGATTCTAATCGCTTGGAACAAACCCGATAGAGAGTTTTGAAAAAGCGACATACTCTCTGTATTCAGTAGAAAATAAATTTGAATATGTAATTTATTCCTCCATTCGTGTTTATTTCTCAATACGGAATAGCAAAGGTGTTTGGTAAGCAGTTGCTCGCTGTTGAGTAGTTTGGCGACATACTTGAGGAAAAGAACAAACGTCTAACAAAGCCAGGGAGCAAAACAGCGTTCAAAGATAACAATAATGAGTGATTTAGAAGGTGACAGTGATCTTTTTAATGATGCATCGACTTCCGAAGAAGAGGATTATTTCCATTTAAACATTATTCCGTTATTTTGGGACCTTTACCCCTTTCTGGCACATTTATACCATTTTCCCCCAACCATGCCCATAATCCCCTTTTTTCTTTTAAGTTTCATTCCAATTTATTCTTTAACTTTCTCCTCAGCTTGCTGTGTACGTGCGAATAGTAAGTCTACCTCTTTCAGTAAACGCCGCGCGGGAATTGAAAGCACACCCGCAACAATGGAAAATAATTGTGTGTTCGACGAAAACCTCTTTCTCTCACTTTACTGCTATAAAGTAGCCCGCAATAATGCAATTGACAATGAGTGATTCTATCCCACCAGAATCAGTAGCCTGCTGTTCGTGAATGTGAGTTTGTTGCTGTGAGAGACGTCATCTGTTTGCGTGGAGACGAAGCCTGGGCAGGCAGAGACGACAATAACCTCAACCGCGCAGTTCCGAGATTTATTAAGACTCGGCTATAATTCACAAAACAATTATATATAAAGAAATAAAAATTTCAGCCCAATTGAATGGATAGTTTAGAAAATAGCAATTTCAGTTGTGCATCCCCTTAAATAAACCAGCACCTTATTGTGCCTTTTTTCACCTTATTTGAGCACCTTTTCCCTTCCTTTTTTCATCTGAAATTTGCAACTAAAAATCCTAACCCTGATCATAAGCATACATTGGTACCATGTAGTTTTGTATTAAGTGCATTACATTCGGAATAGAATTTATGTGGGGTGTCATTGTCTCAGAGTATTGGAGTTTTAAATTAAACATTGTGTTTAGAAGCTTCTGTAGCAGGAAACCTAATGTTAAATTGGAATTGTGTTAAATTACTTTTTCCGGGTTCTGGTTTAAATATAATATCTATATATTACAATTGTTATTCGCAATAACTCAGTATCAATGGCTTTAAGCCGATAAACGAACGCGATTTATTTTTGCTCGAATATTAGGACTGGAATCAGTATGAAAGAAACGCTTACGAGTTTGATTTCATTCATCAACGCTGTAAACGTAGATATTTGATCGTCTTCTGATTGACCGTGCGACGAAGAAGGCCGTGACAGAACGCGAACGGTTCAAGTAGTGTTCCAACCACACAAAATTCCGAATTAGTTCTGTGAGCGTACCGTACTGGCGCATGTGCATGTGTTGGAATTAGTTCGGAACCCGTTCAGAACCGTATGTTGGAACAAACCTAATGTATTTACTGATGGACAAACATTCTTAGAAATACTACAAAAAAAGTGAAAATATTCATTAGCACATTCGAACCACCGAAGCATGCATTACTAAACTTACGCCTCAGCCGAATAAGCCATAAGCGATTATGAAACAATTGCCTCCATTTAAAGTTATAGTGGTAACAATCCAGCGTTTACATTGTTTTTAATGAATAGTCCTGAGGGTAATCTTTATAACTCAATAAGTCGCTTTGTATCCTATTTAGAAGAACTATTTGCAATTCAGCAATAAATTTGAAACAACTTACCTCACAAAGCCTTGAAGTAGACGTCAGATTCCATTTGTCACGCCTGCAGTTTTGCGGCCAAATTGCTCTTCTGGACTTGTCAGAGGGGACTAGGAATAATCGATATCCTGCAGTACTATTGTTTGAACAATTTGGTGCAGAACAACACACCATTGTTGGAAAAAAGCACGAGAAAACGCAATTAGCAGCACACAGTACACAGTAGGGAGAATGCTTGCTTTGGAACCAAAATGGCTGATGCGCATACCCACTCTTTAGAGCGCCTTAGTTTTTACGCATGGTCAACCTTGTTGTCCACACGTCACAGAATTCACGCCGGAGAGAAAACATAAATTCAAGTGTTCCAATCATGAATTTAATAAATGCGTTTATGCACTTATTAAATCCATTTCAATTACAGAGACCTTATTTTCGAGAGAATAAACTCACTTTTTAAATTGACAAATGATTAAAATGTCTTTATTTGACCTGTGAGTATGTATCCATTGCTATTTTTTTAAGCTGTTCTTTTCTAACATTATGGGCTATTGTGTTTAGTTCAATTTATACCCCGCCTTGAACTACAATGGTGCTACCGGCGGCCTTTCCTTTGGAACATATTATTGCCCATAGGCAATGGTGTTGACTCGTATTCCCTTATCGTTGGATTTCTGTTAAACTTTGGGTTTTATTCATAAGATACACACATTCACACTTGCGGACTCTGGGAAGGATAGGGAATAATCTCGGCTAGGAAAAAATTCTCACCCTCAGCCGGGGTTTGAACCAGAGAACCCTTTCATAACAAGCAGGTGCGCTACCGACTGAGCTACGCGCCAGTCACTATGCGTAATGTGAAGTTAAAGCGTCGTAACGAAAACCATGCAAATATGAGAAAACATAGTGTTTCACTGCCATTTGTTCAGTTGCTATTACTATTATTATTATTATTATTATTATTATTATTATTAGTAGTAGTAGTAGTAGTAGTAGTAGTAGTAGTAGTAGTAGTAGTAGTAGTAGTAGTAGTAGTAGTATTGTTGTGCATTATACGAATAGTAGAGTAAATCAAAACACTAAAGCACCAGATTGGGTACAGAGTTCATAGCTTTAGTATGCCAACAACATTATCAATGATTTGCTTAACTCTACTGACTACTGTTTTGTATACTATAGTGACTGTATACTGAAAACTATACTGACACACTTATGTAACGCTGTCTGATCAAGCCAATGCCCAACCGTGTCTTCCTCACTCCACAGTACATGATGACATTAGAGACATTTTACTTTTTTGCTTTTGTTCTCTTTTATTTTTCTATTTTTGTTTTCAAACGTTGAGTAGCTCCACGATGATTTCCACTTGCAACCTCGGGAACAATAATCTCTCTACCACTGAGCTAGGAGTGCTGCAACTTCAGACGATGCAAAAGGATCGGTTATTAAGTTGCGAACACTAGTGATCGGATGGCTGGTGTTGCTGGTTCATTCCTGATGCGTTACATAGATATGACTTTCTCTGCCCTCTGTCGCGTATTAGGGGTACACAAATGATTCTTACGGAAGTTTATTTTCCTATATACTTCATTTTAATCTATATAAACCTTTCCGGTAAAAGCTGCATTAGACATTTCCTTATAGATACAAAGGGAACAGCGATGTTTAAATGTTTTAGAATTGGACGCTATACGCTGGCCTTAAATTCCATACTCTTTTCACGATATCGCGAGAAACCATTGGCAATCGACAGGACTTTAATGGCTAAGTATTGAACAATTCGAACCATTAATAAGGGATACCTCGGAATTGGCTGATGGCACAAAAGGTTATCTGTAATAAATCCCGTGTCTTAAAAAGATCTACATTTTTTGTGAAGTACGCTTTCGTCTATCGTTTAACGTTTACCAGTTATACAAGATTATATAAAATTCCTTCCAAATGAAGAGGACTTCACAGGCTATTCCCAAAAAATTCAAGATATACATTATATTTTTCATGTAAGTATTTTAATCAAAGTCGTTAGAGCCATTTTTTTAGAGAATTAAAAATTTCGGAAAATGTTACATGTAAAGGGTAGTTTAGGGTGAAGCATTTTTTTGAAAATCTTCGTGTAGCATCTTTGGAAGGTACTGAACCTAAATACCAAGTTTGGTATATATCGAACTTTTCCTTTTTGAGTTATGCTGTTAACAGACACACACATATACTCACACAATCGGGCCCTTTTCTAAAAATGGTTTTTTTATTCAAGGGGCCTCACAACATGTATTTCCGGTGAAATCTTGGTATCGAATTTTTGGGTGGAATGCAATACCTTCTGTACTTGCTATGTACGCGGCAGAGAAAGTAAAAATAGGTATGGGCGTATACTGATTGGTCAAATAAAGGCATTTTAATTGCCCGTCAATCTAAACAGTGCGTTTATTCCCTCAAAAATGAAATCTCTAACTGAAATGGAAAATATTCTAAGATCTTTTCGGTCTGTTTACACTGTTATCTATCATCATGGACTGGGACAAGCTTGGGAACTGCCTCTCAATGTCGCGATCCGCTCATCGTCTTCGCAGATAAGCTAGACGAGTAGAACGAAGTTCCCTCACTTTAATGCGCCAGTTCCTCACTGACTTGTGTTTATTTGGAATTGCGCCGCTGAGTTCTCCAGCTGTTTTAACGTATGAAGGGATATCCGCACATGTGAAATACGGCGCCGTTGGACCATCTGGAATATTCTACAACACAAATGACAATAACAATCAGCTATAAGATAAAAGGACAGATTTGTGATTTTTTTAGGTTTCTTTGCTGACAATGCAGAAGCACCGATGGCATATCAGCAGGGCCATGTTTTATTGGCGATAATTCCTTAAAGAATTCGCATTTTATTTTTAAATTTTCGTGTTAATTATACAACAAAATATCATAATAATTTTGCAAAAGAAAAATAAATGTAAAATATATGTTTTATTCGTATAATACCCGAGTTTGAAATTCATTTCAATTAAAAAGAGTAACTTTTCTTACACCATACAAATATTGTATTATTCGTAAAACTGAATTATTAATATCACTAGTAGTATATGCCAGTTTAACGGAGATGCAAGTTATTTTTGAAACGATACAAATGTTTAGTAAGAAATATTAGATTAAATATTACTTAACCAGCTGCATATTCCATGACACTAAACTGCAACATGCAACACGTTACAATCTTTTCAGATCATTGAAGATCTCGTTAGTAACTACTAAATCATAGTGCGAAAAGAATCTTTCACTGTCCGCATTTGATGGTAGTCATAAGGATTGAACAGATATCTCACAAAGTATATAAAACTGGTTACCTTTAGCTTTAAATGTCAACATTAGTTTCATTACTAACCTGATACAAACTTCGACATAGTTGCAGAACTCAATATAACTTAAAAGTATATCTTATTTACACTCTGAAATTCGGGCAGTTGCTTACAAATAATCTTTACCGAATCGAGATTGATATCAGATTTTGTAATTAATTTTTGATGGTTAAAAACGAAAATGGAGTGTTTTGATTAACTTTATGTAATTAACATGTAAGTTTTGTAGTTCATTTTTAAAGTATTCCAATTTTCCTGTTTTTCGCACAAATAAAGGCTTTCGCGCGAAAAGGAGAAGTTCCTGAAAATTCGCAAAAAATGTTACAGTTTTAAATAGTCTACAGTTATTGTGAATCATATGGATGCTTCTAGTCGAAGTTGTCAAGCATTTTTCGCGTTTATCATTAATAAAAAATGCTCTACATATTAGTATGCATAATGAAGGAACTGGAAAACTTCAGCATCGATAAAATACCACAGAAATTAATTGTACAGGTGTATGATTCATCAGTGATGGTTTGTCAACTGGAGGTGTACAGAAAAACTACCCTGCAGATACCCACTAGGGCAACCTGATAATGCAAACTTCATCCTGTACGAAAGTGAGAAATTTTTTCTGACATTGAAAATATCGGACCATTTTCCACCGGTCAGCAAAGACAGCAGATGTATTAACAGATGTGAGAAAAAGGATTCCACAATCTGCGCCTACTAGATGGAGCACCCTGAATAAGTTTCTGAACACAGTCCATGAAAATAAAGGTAGTCTCATTGAATGTTTCAAAAAAAATTGTGAAACCTTTGTTGACAGAACCACAGTCTCTGAAGCATTTGGATTCATTAGACTTCTTGAAGATGATCAATTTTTGTTCGATCTGGAGTTCTGTCATGCGGTGATACTGCATGTTGTTATGTTTCATAAAGGAAACATTGGCCCAAATTATGTTCACAAGGTCACAGCCAGTTTTGTAGTATATAACACCAAAATTAGAGCACGTATGTGTGAATCTACAACTTGTATAACAGATGGGCTTATGGAGGAACAACTTTAAAAAAGAAAACGTTCCGATGTGAATATTCAACGATCTACTCACAACAAAATATGTTTAATTGTGGTGTGTGATATAATAATAGATGTTGTTATGACAAGATTTACTTTCACAAAATATCTGTCTACTCCATTACTCTATATGTCTGAAAGTTTTAGTAAATTCGGCAAATAATTTCAAAAATATCGTCCAAAACATAATCACAGGTTTCGGGAACTTTGAAAAAAGAGCTTAAAACAGAATTACAAGTAATTTATTCGAGGGATGATCTTCGAAAAGTATCCGGTGCCACATTTCTTTTGCAGTTCCTTTTGAAATAAATATGACTCTAGGGTTTCCTGAAAACGTGAATATTTTGAAGATTATAGCGACAATTCCTATGACCACAGCTGAGAGTGAAAGACGTTTCTCAATATTTAAGAGGGTGAAAACAGTTTTAGGCAACACCATGATCCAGGAAAGACTCAATGCATCAGCAATGCAGTCAATTTGCAGGCAGCTATTCAATACAATTCCAGACTTCAACACTAATTTCATTAACGCGTTTATAGGAATGAAAATGAGGAGAATGGAATGAATTCATCTAGAAATAAAGTAACAGGATAAGATATTTTAGTTGCAATAATTATGAATATATCGTGTGTCCCTTCTTGAATTTTGTCCAACAGACACCACTGCAAACATTTATTTTCCCCAAATTAATAATAGGAAAGGATCTTTAGCAATACAAAACCCTTAGGCGTGGTAACACTAATTCATTTTTTATTGATGTTAAACTTATCACTAAATGTCCCAAACATAACCAGAATATCTTAAACATAATTTACAATCTTTCCTATCAAGTGAGTTGGCAAACGTTGCTAGTCATATGTTCATTTCCAGTGTTATATTTCTATACAAATAGTGCTTCTGATGTATTCAGAAATCAGAATTATGAAAACGGCTTTACTCTTGAAAGATGAGAATGTGTCGTGCCTGAAGTCTATCAATTCATTGTAATAAATGAGAGTGAGTTAAGGTGCACCTATAAAAGTAATAACAATCACATCTAGTGTTTGTGTTATTTAACCCTCTACTCATAATATCGGTCTTTTAGACCGCTATCGGTTTTATTTAGTCATACGTTAACAAAACTGTTTATGCTAGTGCCTTCTATCTTTAGCTATGTGCTACACAATCCTTAACTAGACATTGTGCAGTGTGTTAGTTTCCGCTACTATAAATAAATAATTGCTGTCGGACTTTAATTGGAGATCTGAAGTTTTATCTGCCGTTTCTGATGGTCCTTCAGACTGGTATGTCGTATTACGTCGTACTCCTAGTGGTATTAAAGTAACAGTGTTTACATTTTAATAATAACGAAGTAATTACATTTTACTTCTATTTCGTAGCAATGACAAGTATCTCAAATGGTTCCCGTGGGTCAGTTAGAGCCACGGATCCTGACTTCGTGTTAGGATTACGCAATGGATGAATTATGTGAGTGACAGCGACGAGGATGAATACATGGGGATTAATAGCCAAGTAATAGACGTTCAGATGAAGATCCGATTCCATAATAGAGCATAGATAATTGGAACCTGAATCAGATAACGAATGCCTGCAGCTGCGAATGCTAGAATAGATACTTAAGGGGAGGGAGCAGGTGAAAGTTACATTTATGTCGGGAAGAACAAGTTTGCTTGGTATAGCCAGGAGCAAATGGGAAGCAGGAAAACACCTTCACACAACACCTTTCGAGGATTACCTGATCTCATTAGTGCTTCTAAAGCTTAAGGACTGAAGGCTAATCCTGTATACATTTGGAACTTACTATTCAATATTATTCAGTGGACAGATGCAAAGTGGCGCATACCAGAGAGAAAATAAAAGACTGTGCTAACCTCTCAAACTATCGCGACACAAATCACCTAGAAGTCAGGGTTTTCACTGGGTTACTGTTGTGTATCTAGATTTTCAAATCAGGTCATGAAAATATGCCATCATTATTTTTTGCTGATCCTACTGGACGTACAATACTTCGATCTACTATGTCATTGAAGAGGTTTGAAGTTTCTCTTCTAGCTTCTCGCTTTGATAATAGCACGATCGTGAGGTGTAAAAACAATCAGATCCTTTAGCTGCAATATTCTTTATTATTTGAGGCATTTATCTCAAATTGTCAGAAACTGTTCACTTTAGGGGAATACGTCTGCATTGACGATATGTTGGTCCGTTTTAGGAGAAGATGTACATTTAGGTCCACGGGCTAAAACAACGTGGCAAATGTGGCATTAAAGTTATATGCCTAACAGATGCCCGCTGCTGTTACCTGTACAATGCATACATTTACAGCGGCAAAGACGTAGATGAAGACTTACAGAAGGAGAAAAGCGACTTGGGAAACCAACTCAATCATTTTGCATGTTTCAAAGCCCATACAGAAGGCAAATGGCAATATAATTGCTGACAACTGGTTCTCTTCTATTGAACTGGTGAAGGAGTTGAGAACAAGAGACCTAGCTTATTTAGGAATGATAAGGAAAAAATAAGAAGGAAATCGCAAGAGAATTTGAAGCCAAGTAGGAAAGTAGGATCGGCGCTGTATGGATTTACAAAAGAAATCATTCCTCTACTGCATGTTCCTAAAAAAATATCTGTCACATCAGTTTCGTCCATGCATCACCACAGAGGTGAAAATGATGAAACCGAAAGCCAGAAATAATAAATTACTACAATGCAACAAAATCTGGTGTGGATTCATTTGACATGAAATGTGAAAATTACTCCAGCAGTAGAAGAACTCGGAGGTGTCCAATGGCCACATTTTTCGCAATGCTGAATATAAGCAGTATAAATGCATACATTTTATACTCAAGCTACTCAGATATATGCAAACTACCAGATTTGATTTTGTGAGGAACGTTGCAATAGAATTGGTAAAACCTTACCTTCATCAACGTTTCACAATACCCAACATCTCATCAAAATTGCAAATAAGCGTCCACGAAGTACTGGACAAAGAAGGTGAAGAAATGCTGGCAAACGATGACAATAAGACTGACAAGGTTGAGAAGACGAAAACCTACAGTATTTGCTCATATCAGAAAAAAAGGCTTCCTACAAAAGTATAAAATTTCCAAAGGCAATTTGCTTGGAATGATTCTATAAAATATGTAAAACTTGTGTGTAACAAGAAAATAAAATATTTAGACACGGTTATGCTCTCTTTGTTACGAAAATAACGCTTTGCTGTTTTGAGAAGTGTATTAAACGTGTTAGAATTAGCCTACATGCTGCGTTTGTGTGCGGCATCGATGATGAAGGTAAACTTGGAGTTGAGGTGATCTATTAATGCTGTAAGATGACTGGACAAGTCAGAACCTCAGCATGTCGGTCATGAAATGCGTTGAGGATGTTGCTAATGATGGCTGTGCTCTGCTGTAGAAGGTTGGCGTTTTCCCTGAGCTGTTGTTGGATATGTACTGTGTCGGTGTGCCTGAGTGGAGTTTTGAGATAACGGCGCAGCAGTGGAACAATTGAATGTTGAAGATCGCGTGGTTAAAGAGCACACACGGTCTGACCGGTGAAATGTCCTCTGCTTCCACAGGAGGTGCAGAAGCTGCGGCGGTGTGTCAAGTAGTGCACTTGTCATTTCACGGTTTGCAAGTTGGCCCCACAATAGTAACAGCGGTGTACGACGTCGCAGGAGACGGCGAGATGACCGTTTTTGCAGCAGCGGCGCCTAAGCACAGTGCGAACACTATGGCTAGACTCGAGCAGCAGGGTTTGCTGTAACAAAGACAATCCGGCACCCAGGGCACCCGAGTACAACTCTCTGTCCAAGTACTCAAGCCTAACCAGCAGTGTGGGTTCTGGTTGGTTGTATATCCAGGTAACTGGTCGCTAGGGCCAGAACTGCTGAACTTGGCTGCTGAGCAGCGCAGAGAGGTAAGGTGGTGGGAAGTTGACGATGAACGCCCCTGACCACGGCGAAGAAGCAGGGAGACAAGTGCAGCTGTGTTGGCTGGCTAGCAGAGTCGGACTGCGGGTATGAGCTGATAGCTTCGATGGGCAGTGGTAGAGTCTCGGCGGACGAGGCGTTGGCTGCGCTGCTCCGAGGGAGGAAGTTTGAAGACTGCGGCGTGTGGTGTCTTCTTCTTCATGTTTACTGGCGGAGTCTGGAGGATGCTTGTTGTAATCTGTGCACACTTGACTGTAAAGTACAATGGAATCAGCCCGCCTCTCCCTCAGCATTCCTTATACGTTCACTGGAGCTACTCAATTGCTATTGTAGTTTTACGCAACTATGATGACGTCTTTTTGCTATGGTTAATGCATAACTGACATAGAAAAGGAAATAAACCCACGAAACGCTCGAAGTGAGAAATTCGCTACAATGACTGAAACCACGACTAATTCACATTCTTTATAGAGACATGTCTTTGACGATACTGACTCGCAACGTTTATTTTCCCCATAGATTAGCACACTATATATGATGCACAGTCTGTAATGGTCTGCCCTTGGTTTATCCTGCAAGCTTTTTAGAATATGCCTTATTTAGCAGCGTAATAACACCCTTAATATCGACTTAACTTTACCCACTTAGGCTATACTTAAACCGCATTTGAATTTACTTGTCTCACGGCTAAAGAAAGAGATACGTTGAAAAGAGAAGCAGCTACTCACTCCTTTTGTCTCTGTTGTTATAGTGAAGGTGGTAGAGGTTCAGCTTCTTTCAATTGAATGGACTGTGCTGGACTGGAAACAATTAGCAGTCGTCCCATCTTCTGTAGTGAAGGAAGTAGAAACTGCATCTTCGTCTTCATCTGAGTCCGTTTCTTCTAAATTAATAATGTAATTGTACAACACTTCATCCATAAGAGCATCTTCCTTCCAGTAGAGCTCTTCTATCTTACAAACGTGATCACAAGCAGTTTACCAATTTTCGTAATTAATTTTCTCCACCGCAACTCTAAACAGTCCCATCGTATTGCTAATTTTAAAGATTATATTGTGTTTCGCAACATCGCTTTCTATTTGCCCCCAAATGAGCTCAATTGAATTTAAGTCACAGTGGTATGGAGGCAGACGGAAAATAGTGTGCCCATGGTGCAAAAATTTGGTAAATTACATGTGTTTCTAATTTATTTTAAATGGTTTTAATGTCATACAACACAGGTTTGGTAGAACATGGATCATAACTATAATCATGTTGATGTAACCAGTCCTGCACCACGGCTTAATTGGAGCTTTATTTAATTCAACTGAATGATGAGAAGCGTTATCCACTACAATAACCAAGTTCAAAAGGATATTTGGAAGCAAGATGTTGACGAGCCAGTTCTTAAGAATATCTCCGTTTTTTCCTTCACCGTAGTATTTTCATTGACTTATATTTGAAGATGAGCAAGCTATTCGGAACAAATCCAGTCTCAGATCCAGCGCGAAAAAAAAAATAAACCTCTGCACTTTGCCTAAGGGAACATTTAAGGATGGCTCAAATTCCCCATTAGAATTTTCACACATCCAAAGTTTTCCTTTGATGTAGTTCGCATTGATCCATGTCTCTTGTATAGAAATAATTGGCCGATTTGAATGTCGCAAACATTTAATGTTTCTCAATAAATTCAATCCTTTCACTACCATATGGCTCATTTCCATTAGAACCTTCCGTCCTTCATTGTTTTTCACATACTGAAATTTCATACCTTCTAGTATTTTACGGAGAGCCCATTTGCTGCCTGACGCCCAACAATCCCTCTTTCCTCAGAGTGTCCCTAATGAGAACCAAACGGGAAAAGAATTGTATCTTAAGCAAAGAGTAAATTGTTCGCCGTATAGGACATTTTGTGAATGAATCTGCGGCTGTTTTCTTTTGGTGTTTTATTAGGTCTCTTTTTCCGCAGAAGTTGTCAGAGTAGTTTCATTTTTGCACAACTTTTCTTTTTCACGAAAAACTGTTATTTTATGTATTCCGGTTGCGAGAGCCGTTCTTTGTAAAACATTCACTCTTGACACTCTATCCCTTCAATTCTTCATGGCATCGAACTCCTTTTCGAAGAAATTGTACACATCACAAACCATCTCTCTGGCGTCAGACTGCAGAGGTTTTCCTTGTTTACCAACACCAGCTAGTAGTACAATAATCACAATTATAAATAATAGATATATACTTAAAAGTATGTACAAGGTCTCTATACGGCCTTCTATTTTCAGAGTAATGGCATAATGATGACATTTACTTTAAAATAACATACTATCCACACGCACACACATTGGAGTAGTCCGACACTACACACAACATAAGACAAATTGAAGAGGAAAGTATCAATGGACTTTTCATCACTTCTCCCCACAAACATGTTTTCTACCCCCGCCCCTAACTTGCGTGGTGGAAGCGATCTTCCACTTTTATGACCTCGATACAAGTAAATCCAAACAAGCTATAATTAATTGTTAACGGGATCGTATGTCACATGGAAACCAGAATGACCATCAGCTTTTGCTGCAGTTCTCAGATAGTGAGCACATTAATTACCAGATAAAGTTATCCTTACAAACCTTTGTCGTTTGTTTCAGATACCAGAAAACAACAGTGGTTTGATTGAAGATAATCATGTGGGACATGCCCAGGAGAGCATATGCATTACCGCGAGCAACATAGCGAGATTATTTGGGCTATCGGGGAGCAGTTTTGCTCATTATATAAGGTTAGTGAAAGTCTTTACTTAAATGATATTAAAGGCACTTTACCCTGTTCATGTAAATAGTACATCAAGAGCTTTCAATTCTCCTTATTTTTACTGTTATTTTGTTTTATTTTGTAGTGAATTGGTATCTAAATCAGATTCAAAAGGCTGGTGTCGACTTATAGCAGATGCTGGATCGGCAGGACTAGCAGGACTGGATTGTGGATCTTTCTACCGACATAAGGACACTTATAAAATGAATAAATATGGGCTCTAAGTGTGCTAATGTTAGTTCATTCCTTTTAGGATTGCAAATGTTAATTGTATTGTTTAGCACAAAAATTTAGAATCACGAGTACCCTGGGAAGCTGTAATCATGTGAACTGTAGTCTCTCAGTTATTATATGCACATCCCTGCTGGTAGCAGATAACATTCCGTTTAGTTAAATTTAATTGATGAATATATACATTTTTATATTCTATAATGTTCTCTTGAATTGTCAAAAATAAAATAATATTTAGAAATGGTGATTTCTGCAGTCAGTTTCAAAGTTAGAAATTCTGCTGATACAAGAAAACCTCAGTATTGGAACTTGGTGTTCTGATTAAGTATTATTTGCCATTTGATGAGATGATAGCAAAATGTATGCCATTACTATCTCATTACTAATAACTGGGGTAAAAATCATACATAAGAGACACATGTTAGGAGTGTACAGAAAACGTACAAGGAAGTACGTATAGTTTGTAAACAAAAGACCTTATCAGCATTGATGTTACAATAGAAGCTATTGAGCAGTTCTTTTAAAAGGATCGTCTAAAAAATAGTATTTATTTTGAGAAGCATGAGTCTCATATCAAAATGCAAATAGTTATGAATAAACGTTAAGCATCAAATATGTGAAATTACTACATATCATCTTAACCACGACCAGTGGTAAATGTGGAGAACGCACTCAGAAATTCACATTAGATAAACTAGGCATATACCAGGTCATAATTTAGCGCTTCAGGTCCAGTACAACTCTCAGTAACCACAGCTTTTAGCCTAAATTTGTCTTACTGAAAGAAAAACGTGTATATCTGCAGCTCATAACAATCTCCTTGGATGCTTTTGTTCACCTCCATTATTGTTTATTCCTGCCTTACTATAACTCATATCTGTAACGTTTAACCACTAGAAATGACACTCACTGTCGTTTATTAAAGTGAGCCGTATAATGGGCGAAAATCTTTCATGAGTAGGCTTATATACGAGGGACATCTAGAAAGCAAAGAAGGATTTGGCATAACTAAATAATAACGAAAAATATCAACACAAAACTGTATTTACAAAGATACGGTACCTTACTCTATTTCTCAATGTAATGCCATTGCTGTCAAGGCATTTATTGTAACGTGGTATCAGTTTTTCAATACCGATGTTATACTCTTCTACCGCCAAAGACTGTCACTGCCTCTTTGGGGTCTTCATCGGTTGAAAACTCTTTTACACCCAAATAGTCCTTTAGTTTAATAAATTAGTAAATATCACGATTTCTTTCATGAACATTTGCTTTCAACTCATACGGAATGAGTGACGGCCTCGCACACCGGTCTTCGTCGTACACACTGGTTCTTCCTTGGTTAAATATTATGCACTATTTCCTCACTGAAGATTCGTTAGTTGCATTATCACCATACACTTGCATTATTTGCCTATACATTTCTATTGGCCGAACATTTGTGCCTTCACGCTACGCACTTCATATTTGGCGGGATTTTCAATTGGTGCCGCCATTTGCATATGGTGTAGAACAGACAGGCGTGGCCTCACAGCAACAAAACCTGACTCACACTGACGTGAAGTAAGGAGCTAACTAGAGTGCCTGCAATTGTGGTAGTGGAAAACCGTCAGTGAGCCTGATGTGCAATTGTTCTTTACTTTCTGGATGTCCCTCGTATATCGAAGAATGAGATAAACTTGAAGTAATCGTTTAGAGTAATAAGAAATTATCTTTAGAAAAGATAATATTATCAGTGCTATGTGAGCATCCGCTGCTTTATTCTGATTATTTTGAGTTATAATATGGTATGACTTCCATGTATCGCAAGACCTTTTAAACATTGAGAAATGGCACTCACGCACAATGTAGTGGTAGAACCCATTAATTAGGTTTATAAAATATAAATTTATTCATAATAACAGAAAAACACAAGAATTGTGTTTTTTTCTCTTTTCGTTACAGTTTAGATAAAGTATTGCAGCATTAGTAGAGACAGAAAGGTACAAGCAAGACAACCAAAGCTATGTAATCAGAAAGAGTACGAATGGAAAGTAAATTAGTCATGCATTGTTCTATGAGTTAGAACTCCTAGAGAGGCATTGATCTCGCGCTAGGAACTGTTCACCATCCAACACCCTTCAGCAGTTTTATTTGCCAGCTCAAAATGTTATTTAGAGTGAGGATTAGCGTGGCCCTGAAAACATATTCGAGCAGCGGCAGCCGCAGTGCACACATCGTGTGGGACGTGAGCTCCGGCTTATAGTGCATTACGTGTTTTTCCGCTACCATCTTTTCTTGTTTATCTACTGAGTACCGTATTTGGATACGACGACAACAAGATACATTCGTCAAAATACTATAAAGCCTACTTTCAAGAAAGGCGATCCACGGCCATCAGCTCTGGATATACATCGTTGGATTGACGAAATGCTACATGTTAACAATGAGGAGCTACTAGCTGTTCAACTGGGAGGCAAACAGAATGCAGTTTATATTAAGTTTGCCAATGAGGTGGTTTATAACAGGTATTTACAGCGTTACATAGGTGAATTTTCCATCGAACTGTTTAGTGGGGCAACTACTTTGGTGAACATCACTCCAGCAGAAGAGGACCTGGTTACTGTACGCGTTCTAAAAATACCGCTTGAAGTTCCTAATGACTGTGTACGAAATGGGTTGGTTAACTACGCCGAGGTCCGATCGGTTAAACGGGAAAGTTGGGCATACAGGTTTCGATTTAAAGTTGAAACCAGTACTCGGATCACATCCATGTAGCTTAATAAACCGATTCCATCCAACGCCTTTGTTGTTGGGCACAACACCTACGTCATCAATCCTGGACAGGCACAAGTTTGTTTCTCGTGTGGCAGTATATTACACCTGCGACATGCATGTCCCAACAGAGGTTAGAGCCAGCCAGGCAATGTTCAACCAAGAACACGGCTCACTTTCACTGATCTCTACAAGCAACATAGCTCCTCATTTGTTCCGGCTACTGGTGACGCCTTCTTGGCTCCAGCTACCTTTTCGGCAACTGCTGTTGTCCCTATGGTAGCGTCTACTGCTTATGTTGTTGAGATGGAGACTGAGCTGCAGGTGGATGCCCCTACGGTGACACGTCCCAGCTTGTCCTTGGAACAGCAGCAGCTTCCTGACTCTGAGCAGCCCAATGCAGTCACTGCGGTACCCCACTGCAGTACTTCAGAAAGCGGTACAGCTCGTTTGGAATTCGGAATGGACACTGATGATGAACGTCTCGAGGGATTTCTGGTTCGCGGTTCCACCCGGAATACCTGTGAGCGCTAATGATGACGTCCCTGGGCCTGCTGGGGTTAGTGTTCTGTCGGCTGGTGGGGGCAGCGGCACTACCCCATTTAGATTTGAGCGCCTGCGGACTGCCGATGTTTCACCGAATGCCATGGCCTTGGAGGAAGGTAGTTGGAATTCCGAAATGGAAGCAGGCGACTCTCAGCGACAATGCCATGGGAGGTGCTGAGCGAGGAGTTGAATGCTAGTTCTGCAAGTAAGCGTCGTAAAAAAGGCTACAGGCAGTAAACTGGAATTTCCTCATCTTCGTCCCCAGGAGTAGCGGCCACATGCTAACATGTTTACCTTCTCGGTCTTTCTCTACCTCACCGACCTATTTTGTCTCTCCTGTATGACCCGCAGCTTCCATATTGCTAATGCTAGCTACAATGGCAGTTACTCAGACCAAATTGTATGCTTTGCAGCGTTTTCTATATGATTTCGATATTGGTATTCTGTTCCTGCAGGAAGTCTCCTCCGATGTTTCTTCTCTTCGCAACTACACGGCGCATGTGAACTTAGGATCGCAGGGGCACGGCATTTATCACCAAACCGGGTAATGATCTCCACTCCATTGATCGTCTTCCTTCTGGACGTGGCATGGGTGGTGTTTACAGGGATTTCCGGTTTATTAACATCTATGTCCCCTCTGGGAGTAATAAGACTAATAATAGGGAGAGAGGACTTCCTTCGCACGGACTTGCTGTATCTGCTTCGCACTTTAACTAATCATTATATATTGGGTGGAGACTTTAAGTGCGTGCTTCGTCCGGAGGATTGTACCGGTTGCTATCGACATAGTAGGAGTTTGGAGCAATTGACTTCCAATCTGCATGTGATGCCTGCATGACTGGTGCAACGACAGACTGTAGCGTATACCCATGTTACCTCAAATTCTGCTTCCCGACTGGATCGCTTCTATCTTCTCCAGAACCTTGGAAAGAATATCCACTCCAATGAACATATCCTACTCCCCTTTTCCGAAAATTTAGCCGTTCATCTACACATTGGTCTGAACCTCCCCTTTCTATCCATTGGGCGCTTCTATTGGAAACCAAACCCCACCTGTCTTCAAGATGAGTATATTGCGACCAAGATATCCCACTTATGGAAGTAGTGGTCTGCTAGAAAATCCCGCTACGCAGACATCGCCGATTGATGGGACTTGTATGTCCAACCTCAGTTGCAACAGTTTTTTAGATGTGCATCCCGAGCACGCCTTCAGGACAAGGAGCATACCCTGCAACTTTACTTTGGTTGCCTTTGAATCTTCAGGAGAGTCCCGTCGATTTGGTTAACCGTCACACGAAAACGAATTATTACAGGGGAAAATTTTCATCCATTTATAGGAGGCGTATGGAAGGCCTAAATCTTCCCATTCCGTTTTATTCATACCATTCGCGGGGTGGATTTCCTCGATAACATGCGAAAGCGCCAGCTATATTGTGCATGTTTGGTTCTACACATTTATGTAAAAGAGTTTTCTGAGCCTTAAAACTTTGCAAATCGAGACATGGTCACAAATAATAGAGAGCCATCTGAGGGCCTTTCTTCAATTGCTCACCACTACCAGTATTTATCCACACATTCCCTTGCTTATTGCAAAACATAGGAAATTGAGTGTTTTTATTTATTTCCGCTCTTTAACTGCTGTAGTCCTTAGCGTCCTATTATATATTGAGCGTGAAATACCAGCAATGTTGCTCAAAGGCCTCTAACAGGCTTAACAAAGAGGTCATTTATGCGTCGTAAATCTAAGACACAGGTCCACCGGCTTTACATCCGAAGGAAGCCATGGTAAGGATTTTTACGCCGAAAAAATCCATGGCCCTCCGCCGTGTAACAACTACACCACGGAGGACGCCACAATAAACATATGAAATATACATTACAATATACATAAATGAAAAAACGATGCCTACATTTTTGTACGTAATGTAAATACCTTGTAAATAATAAAAAGGTATTAGACTTAACCTGCCGCCACTGAATCCCTATCACCTCCAGTTGTGACACATTATTCGCGGTGCCAGCTCGGCTCAAACTGGACGCGCCCAATTTCCTGTCCGCCTGAGTCTGACTGCTCTAATTCCTAAACCAGCTTTCATATCCCTTTTAGAAGCGCCACAACAAAAGCAATTCGGATAGCCATGATCGTAAGGAGAGAAGTGTACTGGCAGGTGGTGGCTGCTGCATAAGAGCACAAGTGCGCGTGAACACCCTAACTTTTGAAACCTGGCAAATTTGTAAGTTACTTTTTCTTTCAATGCTATAAACTTAACGCATACGCGGTAATTTAAAATCGACGGCGTTTAAATTTACCGCGCTACTCCAAACTCACTCAGATATCCTGAATTTTGCACATTTTAAGGAGCTTCTGCGCATGCGCAACTGGTGTGAGGTAATTACTTTATGGGAACAAATAGATACGGGTCGTGTACAGCTGGCGAGCCTTTTCATCCACTGTATTTCCATATCATCACTACAGTTTTATGTCAGTGCCATTAGGTGGAGGCAAACTACGACAGAAGATGGAGTCACCCTGCCAGAGGGGTTTTAGTAGGTAAATCATCAAGTTAGGAACGCTACGAGAGTTGGTGGCGAGGTAAGGTGGAAGTGACTGTGACCTTGCAGTGTTTTCTGTAAACAAATATGATTCACAGTTGAAGGCACTACACCCTGCTTCGAAAGCAGGTAAACCAGGATTAAGGAGCATTAGAAAAAAGAAAGCATGTATCTTAAGCTACTGATAAGGTGCAGTTAATTAATGAAAGCTACAAACAATCATTTAAAAAACTGTGCACTTCTTAAAGCAATGCCCGCTCTTTTAAGTGTGTGATAGAGATCCTGGAAAAATTCTGATCTGTAGTTTGAGGTTCGGGAGTTGAAGGTCCATTTCCTCATTGCTCCTTTCTAATAATGCCATTCTCCTTGTGTTTCATTGAATTACAGCGTTGTTTAACATAATGTTTAAACGTCCTTTGAGCTATATGCCACATCTGACCGTTTCGGCGTTGTCCTCCATGATCAAGGTGTACTATGCTAGCCTCTAGTTCACAAGGCTGCGGGTTCAAACCCGCGGAGAGCGATAGATTTTTTTTGGGCGTCAAAATGCTTAACAGTCTTCCTTCGCAAGGTAAGTAAAGCCGGTGGTACTGTGTCGTAGATTTAGGCACGTAAAAGAACCTCAAGCCTGATAAAGAGGCTCCTGAGCAAAATTTCACGCCCAATATAGAATGGGACGCTAAGAACCATAGTAGTTAAGAGCGCCCATAAATAAAATTGATTTAATTAATTTTTTTATAATTTCGGCATTTGTACTGAAGTGTTCACTGCCACATTCTGCCACAAATGATGCTAACTGTATGTATAAACTCTTCTTTGCTTTAGGTATTTTGTCAAAGTTCTCCACTGGTGTATATTTATTGTGCAGCGAATAACTGGAACAGTCGCACCAAAGCAGCTGTTGGTGAACGGAGAAGTGCGTCCGCCACAGTACCTAACGTCACCTATACTCCGTGCGGTAACAGGGTTGCTCTGTCTACTTACTAAAACCCCTCTGCCTGCTCAGGACATAAAAGCGTTGTTTACTTGCGGCCAATGCAGTAACTATCCCTGTGTTGTGTATAGCATGTAAAGGCTACTTGAATGTAAACTAGAGTTACTATAATATAAACTTGAATGTAAGCACGATAGATGCGTCACCAAATCAGTGCTATGTATCCTCCTATATTTCCAGAGTAGTAGGCAAGTGTATAAGGGCTGAAACTTTTTCCGGATTCTCCATACTATTCATGATTTCACCTGTAATTTAATTTGCACTTTGCTTCGTCCTGCCCTAACACGTGTACTTAATTATGTACACAACAAATATCCAAAAAATAACCCTTCTTTCATCAGACAAGCTATGCGTTATCATTACAGTTGTTAAGAGGGGCTGTAGTTGTATGAATTTGTTCATAATCATAAGTATTATGGAACAGATGCCATTTTCTTATTTTCAGGATGCCTGACTAAACGTTTGTGAACACCTAGAATGCATACTCACGAGCCGGTACTGCGACTGGCCATCTATTAAAGGTCAAACGTCGCAAGTTAGAATCCCAGCGACTGCTGTCAAATGTGCCTGTGTAAAGGACGGGGAGGTCCGAAGTAAAATAACTGATGTGATGGCCTGCTAACATATGACGCGGTTACATTTGACTGTAGTTGCATGGATTTTCCTTATTCTTAAAGAAAGAAAAAAGCTTATAATTTTATTCAAAAAAATGTAGTAGTCTTACAATATAGAAACGGATACAAATACTAGTATTTTATTCTTGAAGGTTACTGTGATATGAAATTAAGAAAAGACATTAAAAATCTAAGGCATTAACAAAATACCTTCCTTCAAGATTTGCTACACCAAGCATTAAGTACTAGCTGCGCATTTTGAATTTGTCCAGTGTAATTGTCTAACTAAATGGTTAATATCTCTGTTTACTCCTTCAAATGTAATTTATCCCATTTCAGCAAATAAGATGCTATTTCATTCTCTCCTCCTCCTCCTTCGTCCTGCAGCACGATAATATTATAATTTTGATTAATGATGTTCTATCATCATTCTGCTACAACATTGTACATCTGGATTCTAATTTTATTTTAAATGTTATTTATATAAGATATCGAAGATAAATTAATACAGTGCTGATATAATGCATAATACAAAAACGCTAGGCCCATTTCCTACACTTCAAACTGGAAGTGCCCCAGAGGATACAGATTTTTAATCTATTTGTAAATCAGGAAAGGATATAATTTACGACTTCCACAACAAACTCAATAAGGTTTTCGATTCTTACAGCCATACAATTGGTTATATTCTTTCTCAAAGGAATGTAACACGTTTCAGCATTACAATGCAAATCAAATACTTTTACATACTCGCCCTCAGGCTATTAGTTCCTCTTGCCATATTTCCGTGCGTTGCAAAGTTTTACAATTACATACAAGAAATAGTTATTCTCGCGCTATTCCACAGTTCCAAGTTAAATCGGCACACGCTCTAATGTTAAAATTTTAGACGTACTTAAAAAGATGTATCGAGTCGAACTTTGGAAAGGTCCGAATTTGTGCATGTGCACGATATCGCTTCCCTAAGGCCAGACTTTAAGGCTTCTCTTCTTCACGGCCGGCGGTCACCAGCTCGTTGACTATTTCCCTCGTCCCCTTGATGCCCGGAGTGACTCAAACCTTCCCCTCACGTGATCCTGACGTCATGGACTCACACAACGCCACGCTCATATTTGTCCACGCTGACAACCACTGAGAGTTTTCTACAGGAAACCGCCGATACAACAGCGAGGTGTTCCCGCTCATAATTCCTCCAAGGCATACGGAAGGAATTCACCACATATAACGATCAGCCTGGCTGAGACGTTCCAAAACCCAAACCAGCGTAATAATGTCTCTGAAGGGGGAGCCTATCTGGCTCAGTCCTAAGTGCCGAAATAGCGGGAAGCTATGGGCAGGATGGCTAACATTCCCGCTAAATATAGCATTAATTAGCGATTTTGTAGTAACTGGAGTGCAGTTACACTCAATTTTGCTAGTTTTGTAGCCATTTTATGCATTTTTAGGTATTTCATGCAATTTGGAAGTAAATTTCATCGAAACTGCGCAATATGGCGATGAAAATGTTCTAAATCAGTCAAGATGACGATAAAAATCCGTTAATTGGGAAATATAGCGGTTAAATCTGCAAAGTTTGGCAATATGGTGGCTACGATTTGCTATATCCGGCAAGATGGAGGCAAAAATCCGCTAAATTGGGCAAGATGGCAACGACAATCAGCTAAATATAGTCAAAAGATCACATCTCGGAAAGTATTGATCGTATATTGACAAAATTACAATAATAATAATAATAATAATAATAATAATAATAATAATAATAATAATAATAATAATACTCAAGGAAGAGATCATATCAAGCTGTACCATACAGAAAGGTACGATTGCGAGGATCATAGGCTCGATCCCAGTGAAGACTAGAATATAACTTTTATATTCAAAGTCTTACGGCAATGAAACAAAATACCTGTGATACATATCCGATACAAGATGACAATGGACTGATGCAGGGGTGCTGTGGGAACGTGGCGGACACACATTCGAATCCGGCGAGTGTAAAAGCATAACTTTTATATTTGCAGCCTCAGGACAATGCAACAAACACGGTGATCCATTTCCGAGATAAGATAACGAGGGACTGATGTAGGAAAATGTGGGACCGCGACAGATAGGCGTTCAAATCCAGCGAAAACTTTTATATTTAAGCATTTGAACGATGAAACAAAGAACTATAATATATACTCGAAAGAACATGACAATAGATCTATGCAGGATGATTGACAATACAAGCAAAAATTACATAAATCATATTGTAACACCCCTACGGGGTGGTCACCCCGCAGTAGGTGATTACATTAGGGGGGTGATAGCTCAGAGGTAGGGGGATGCGTCTGTACTGGGGTGGTAGGTAGGCCAGGGTGGCGTTCCAGGATGGGGGTATTTAAATAATGCACAGGGGATGCATTGACCCAATAAATTATATTATTCCTTTAGCGTGAGTACATTGGCCACTCAGATTGGGGTGAAGCCCGACAAGTAAGCAGAACTTAGAGGAGATACATTCTTACCTGTTCACCTGGTGTTGCGTTGGCGACTCGTGTAAGGTAAGCACACCTCAGGTCGTCGATGTTACACCTCTTCCTTCAACTGATTGCTACGTCGGTTCCCGCAAGGATTCAGACAAGAGTCTCTACGACTGATTCAACAATTGATCATTGACAACTGACCTGACAACTGAATAACTGCCCCCTACCGAGTCAAAACCCCGTAGTATATATATACGTACAGAAGAGCTGACTCGGCGTTCCTTAGCGCGGTCGTGTTGAGGTAACCTAGTTTCGACACTTTCTGTCTGGTTACCTCATCTGATGTAATCCTCGGCGCTCAACCTGGTCCGCTACATCGGTCCCAGGTTCGCCAAATTTCGACCCGGAATTTAAAATTCAAGAGGAGGACAACCATCTTAGGGGGTGCTAAAACCGTCTGTTTAGACGAGAGTTGGTAAAAAAAACATGGTTTGAGCCTTATACAGTTGACGTACTCGGGGGTACTCTGCTGTCCAAGACTCGGATATCAGGGACGAAAATATTTTGTAAGGATTGGTGAGTTCGTTAGGAGTGGGTTCGACTGCGCGCCGCAGCCTGCTGCCCATTTTCCGCCTCTTCTACGCTGGTTGCTTACTTCCGTGCCCGAAGGTGAACTTTGCCTTGTATGTTTCAGTGTTCTGTGTCAGAGCTGCTGATTGATTCCGCATACGTAGCTATTTTCCTGATTACGTAGCATTTAGTTTCGCCGCATGCTGCATTTCTTCAGTAATGCAGTGGCGTTCCCTCAGGGTGCACCGATTCTTCCTGGCCTGGCGCGACCCTCGTGGTGAGTTACTGTCACTTGTACACTGCTGGTCACTGCTCAAGCTGGGTTTTTCTTGTTGGTTGCTCTTCTTCTGGTCATTTCGTGGTGCACAGCAACAGGTTTTTTTTTAAGATGGATTTCACTTCGGAAAGGTGGGAAGTGTTTTAGTTTTTACGGGATGAGACTAACCACAGCAGAGAAAAGGTAAATTTAGAAACGAGAGTAAGTACCCCTGCCGATTTTTTGTCTCTCCAAATTTTAAAAAAGAAAGAAAAAACCACGGAAAAGAAAGGAAAAATACAAAAGAACATTCAGCTCCGTTATCCAGGTATGATGCAACTACTCATAAGTTCTGCTTGCCTTAGTATGATTGTTCGAAGAAAAAAAATATATAGCTACATATATAAAATTATTATCGTCCGTAACTGTACAATGAGATTGTTTTTTGTGTTACATTGTGTGTAGACGGTGTTTAGACGGGGTTTGCCTCTTTGGATGCTGATGTAGGCTTCCACCATTTTGGCATTTAGTTGATTCCTTGCTTACGTAACAGGGGAAGGGTTGCTGAGGCTGCTGTAGACTGACCCTCAATTTGACCTACATCCTCTATAAACAGACTTAAATTTTGCCTTTAGCTCACATAACGCAATTTTAACCATATTTTAACTAATATTGTAGCAAGTTATGACCAATGATACAACGAACAATGAAACAAAAAAACGATATTTACACTGCGCCCATCTTTACTCTATTTACATACATGTCCCAGTGTGCTGTACGCCACTGAGAAGTATCAAGTCAAGCTCTGTGTGTGAGGCGACAAATACCTGTGTCAGCGGATTCATGGCAAAAAGTTTCATTACTTGCCGCTGCTTACCGTTCATTTAGAGTTGGATATGTATGAAGGCGGTATCTGTGTTTCTTAGTTTGTGAACAAACATTCTGTACCCATTCACGTGTGTGGAATGTGTTACGTATTTTCTGTTATCTGTGTCATGGAGGATACTTGTGCCGTTCCTTCCTTCATCCCTTTGTTTATTTTGAGCCTTTATTTATTTATTTCTCCCTCTATGTTAGTGTTGATTCTGAGGCGGGATGCGAGATTCAAAATTTCTATGTCCTGGTCTATGTCGTATATTATTTGCCCTGGTGGTGAGAGAAATTTGTTGATTTTCACTTGCCTATTTGTCACGTTACATTTATCTACTGATTTGCACGCTGATTTACTTCGCCTTGCCGGTTAATTGACATTTATTTAATTTATAGCGCTTGGTTGTCGTACCAGAGTGAACGTTATTAGATTTTTTATTTCTACTATTATCTATTCTCTATGCGCTACCGCATGTGTAAGGTGTGAAAAAAAGAATTCCTGACATCAACCCATAGTTCTCAAAACAAATTATCAAATACCTATCCCAAATTAATCTTATACTAATAATTATATAAATAACAGTACTATGAAATAACTTTTCGACCTCCACTAAATTTTATTTCCTATTCTCTTTCCTATTTATTTAACTCTGCTCCCCGAACTTAAGAACAACGACAATACTTATTTTCTTGTGTATACTTGTTCTCTGTTGTGTCCCTCGGTCAATTGTACTCTCAACTCCTGGGGGATAATATATATTGTTCATATTTCTGTATCTGTATTAAGCGAATAACAGGGTCGCGTCTCGGATTTCCCATTATAATTTCACTTCCAGATATATTTTCTCTTCATCAAGGGAAAGAAAAGAAAAAGTGAATCGCGTGGATTATCACTTTTAACCCAACTTAAACTGGAGGTCTGGGGATATACTACGTCTTGCATTGTAACCTATTGCTTAACCTATTTGAGAACTATTGTTGATGTTTAAAGTTTTACCTTCTTACTGTTTCTTGTTTGTTTTATGCTTCATTCTTACCGCAGCGTGAATGGTGTTGTGTAACGCATTTCGTCATGTAATAATGTCAACACCTGTGTATTACTAGACATTGAGTAATACTAGGCGACTTTTCCATTGTGTTTATTTATATGTGGCAATAAGATTGTGTTTACTCGCTGTGTTGCCAGCGTGTTGTACCCTACTAAGCATAATATAATGAAATTCTATTAACATGGACATTCTGACGTTTTACGGAATTTCTTGCTTTAATTACATAATTTAGGGGACTGGGTTTTTTCATTACTCTATACGGTCCTGAGTAATTCATCAAAAGTTTCGTGGCTCTACCTACCCTCCTTTTAGGGGTATACTCTGTAGGGGGACTTTATACTCGAAGTGCCTTCTCTTTGAATCATATAAATTTTTATTTTTCCTCTGGCTCTTTACTATGTTCTGGGATGCTAACGCCCTCTCTTTTACTATTGCCTCCCGTGTTTACTGCACAAATAGGTTTTGTGAGGTTCCCTGTAATTGAACGTCTGGGGGTGATACCCGTTTCCGTGCATACAGTAATTTGAAGGGTGTGAACTTAGTACTCCTTGTTTGCTTGTGTTTATGGCAAACCGAATTTGATGTACATTATTATCCCAGTCTGTGTGCTGTGTGTTTACGTAGTTGCTGATTACTTGCGCGAAAGTTCTATTCGCCCTTTCTATCATGTCATTAGTTTGGGATATGTAGGCTGTTGTAAAAGTCGGTATTGTTCCCATCATCTTAAGCAGTTCTTGTGTCACTTCGCTCATAAATACGGACCCTCTGTCCGATAGAATATATTTTGGTGCGCCGTGACGACAGATGACGTCGTCCAAGATAAATTCGGTGACATGCCCAACAGAAGCATTTGAGATTGCCCTTAATTCCAAATATTTTGAAAAGTAATCACTCGCCGCAATTACGTACCTGTTACCTCTAGAGGACTTTGGGAAAGGACCCAAGATATCTATGGAGAACCTTTCTCCTATATAGTTGGCTTTTATGGGTTGCATTAAACCTGCGGGTCGCTGATTAACTGGACCTTTTCGTTGCTGACAGGAAGTGCATCTTCTTACATAATTTTTTATATCCCTCTTCATTCCAATCCAATAGTAATGTGAATTAATTTTGTGAAAAGTTTTTGAAAATACGAAACGTCTTCCTAGTGGATCGTCATGACTATTATGTAGTATTTCCTGCTTTAAACTATCAGGTATTACTAATAAGGGCATTTTACCTGTACTACCAGCAATTTTTCCGTATAGGACATTCGATTTCAGCACTACGTTGCAGCTTGTCGTGCTAGTATAGCATTCGCTGTACCCGGCGGTTTTACGGCTCGTATTGGGGGTTTTAGCTGGGGAGCCTCCTCTTGTTTTAGCTAACTCTATGGGTTCTATGAGACAGGTAATTGTGTCTTCCTGCTCTCGTGCTTTTTCGGGTTCAGGGGGTCTATCGGCATCCTAGACAGACAACCTGCGTCCTTATGTTTAACCCCTGATTTATGCTGAATTGTGTAATCAAATTCCTGCAGCATTAAGCTGTAACGTGCCAGTCTCCATGTTAGATCTCTCAACCTAGTTATGTGGCACAGGCAAGCATGGTCTATAACTACGGTTACATGGTAACCATATATGTACTGGCGGAACTTCGAAAAACCGTACATAACTGCTAACAGCTCTTGTTCCGAAACCCTATAGTTCTTTTCAGCTTTGCTTAGACTCCTAGACACAAAGCCTAATAGGTGAATTTTTCCATCTCGTTCTTGCAGGAGGCAGCTGCCTATGCCCTGCATACTGGCATCGCAATTTATTTGGGTTTTGGCTCCCCGCATAAAATGTGCCAACACCGGAGCCCTAACCATTAAATCCTTCAGCTTTTGGAAGGTTTCTTGCTGTTCTCGGCCCCCTACAAACTTTTGGTCTGCCTTTGTTAGTTCATTTAGTGGCCTCGCGACCGCTGCAAAGTTATTAATGACCCTCCTGTAAAAAGAAAATAAGCCTAAGACCTGCCTTACTTCTTCGACATTCCTAGGGATTCTGAGCTGTGTAATAGCTTTAATTTTGTCCTAATCGGGTTCTATGCCTGCTGCCGATACTTCGTATCCTAGGAGTTTTATTTTGTCCATACCGAAAAAACATTTTGGGGGTTTTAGCTTAAACGTTTGTTGTTCTAATTTCTTAAGTACTGCTTCGAGGTTCGCCAATAAGTCCTGAAATGTATTTGCCAACACTATTATATCGTCTAGATATATGAGTGCTTTCTTGTATCGCAGGTCGCCTAACAGTTTACTTCCGATATCTGTGAATGCTCTAGGGGCATTCGTGAGCTCGAAGCTCAAGGTTTCGAATTCGAACTGTTTGTCCGACGTACAAAAGGCCGAATATTTCTTACTTTCTTGAGCTAGAGGTACTTGGAAATATGCACTTAGCAGGTCAAGCGTACAGTAAAACTTTGAACCTCCTAAATAGCTAAACAGGTCGTCAATCAGTGGTAAGGGATAGGCGGATGCAGCCGTTTGTGCATTGAGTTTTCTGTAATCTACACAAAACCGATATTCTCCTGATTTCTTTTTGACCAAAATTACTGGTGAGCACCAGCTACTCTGCGAGTCTTTTATTATCCCTGCCTCTTTCATTTCTTCCACTTGTTGATTTATTATTTCCCGCTGTTTATGGGACACCCTGTTTGGCTTCTGTCTAATTGGTGTCGTGTTTGTTAACTCTATTTTGAACTCCGCAATGTTTGTCGTCCCTAACTCTTATAGGCTAGTGGCGAAGGTATAACTGGCGCAAAACTTCTGTAATCGTGAGCTTGATTGCCAACCCAGCTGCCGAGCCTAGGAATTGTTTATGTTCAGCTTAATCAACGAAAGCGATATAATACCTTTGCTTACTCACAGTGCGTAACACATACAGTCTGCATAGAAAGTGTCTGCATCTGGTTGTAATTTTAAAGAGAGCAGTATCTAAATAGTACCTACTTTCTATTTGTTATATTTATAACCATGGCTCCTACGTTTTCAAAGTTTAGTGCTAAGGTATTACACAGTTAAAGTAGGGAAATAATTGCAAATGTCCTCGACTTCAAGAAGCAGAGATGAAGGAAGAAAATATATGTTCATCCGAGTTCCTCAAAAGCCTTAAGAGAGTGAAAGAAAGAGTAGTCAAAGCAACTGGTGTTTCACCGAGTTCCGTTTCCAGAGTTCTCAAAGATAAGAAAGAAAAAAAACATATGGATGAAAGAGTGCCATTTGACACATATGGGAAGAAACATAAGGTCCCTAAACGTATTACAGAAATACACGAATTGGAATGCGTCATTCGGCGCACGATTCACAATTCTTATGTGGAAGAAAAAACTGTGCTAACAACAAGCAGATTGCTCATCAAGCTGAAAGACATCAGAAACTTTCAAGATGGTGCTACAATCTCAGAAAAATTATTAAGGATTTAGGGTTCAAGCGGAAGAAACCGAAATCAAATAGAAGAGTTCTAACAGAAAAGCAAAGTAAATAAATAAATAAAATAAAAACATAATAATAAAATAAAAAATTAAAAATAATAAGTAAATGTTGCATGATAGCTTAGTCGGTTAGAGCAACGGCACGGAAAGCCTAAGATCCGTGGTTCAAATCCCGGCTTTGTTATTTAATCTTTCAGTCTGATTCTACCTTTCCAAATGACTATAACTTTATATGTACTTATATCAGTGTGCACGTATATCAGCATCAATTTTCAAGGTGGTGCTACAAATTTCAGAAAAATGCTATAGTGTATGAAGATGAGTCATAAATACACAGCAGTCATACAGCATCTAAAAGTTGGAGTGACGATAGCGAATTAGGAAGGTTTGCAGGCACTTGTTGCCAAAGGGCAAATACTTATCGTTCGCGCTGTTGGAAAGATCGGCTTCGTTCCAAATGCCCTTCTTTTGCACGTCGCAACAAACAATAGGAGATTTTCATCAAGAAATGAATACAGAAAATTACATGAAGTGAAGCAACGCCATGTTGATACCTAATATGCCTTTCTGGTCATCGACAATGCTTCACAATGCGTCAATACTCAAATTGCCAAACCACCTACCTCAACTTCCTTGAAAGAAGAAATGAGAGCTTGGTTACTTAGGCATAATATAGCTTTAGATAAAAGCATGAGTAAATCAAAGCTATATAACTTAATTAAAGCCAACAAACAGCTTCAGAAGTCATACATACTTGACCAGATAGTAATACAACATCGCCATAATGTACTTAGACTGTCATCGTATCGCCCAGATCTAAACCCAATCGAATTAATCTGGGCTGATATCAAAACATGGGTGGCATGCAGAAATATCACTTTTAAATTAAAATATGTGGAGCAGTTATAACGCCAGCAATTTGCTGAAATTCGAAGGCCAGAATGGGAAAATTTATGGCGACATGCTGAATAAATTAAGAATCATTATTTCGAAAAATACGGAATTGCAGAAAATCAAATAGAAATAATTCTCATCCAGGATAATGGTGTAGAAAGTAGTGACAGCAGTGATGACAGCAATAATGTGAGTGATTCCGCTGAAGAGGAAGGGTTGTTAGGTGTGGAAGAATTGGAGGCAATGATAGATAGTTTTTTATACTAAGCGCTTTTTACAGCGTGGATTTTAATATACTGTATATAACTAAGTTTATCAGCGCATTGAAGTGCTAACCAGTGTGCGGATATTTGAAAATGACTGTCCCACGCACTCCTGCAGCAGCAGACGACCGGTCACCTCCTGATCTGGTAAGCAACTCGCTTCATAGCTCTGATTAAGATTCTCACGTGTCTAGAACTTTTGCGCCGATTATATGTCTGTACCTGTCGAGTAAATTTCGTAGCTGTTCTTGTTGTCCTGGTTCTAGTCGTGAATTAATATTAAATTTGGCGTCTTTGATGTCCATTTGTTTTGCTGTCTCACGTGTGAAAGTGTCTGCCTGCACTAATGCGACTTCGTGTACGAGTGCTAGTGTTGTCCCTTTAAATATTCTCTGTGGGACGGCAGTATTATTGTGGACTTGTATCTTTTGATTTTTATTATTATTGCACAGATCCGGTATAATGTTAACGTGTTTTTCTGCATAGTGTTAATGCATGGTTCCAGTAATAATGTGTTTGTAGGAAGTGAAGGTATTTTGACGTCTATTTGTGTGGTGGCAAATGGAAGGATTTCTACGTCCTGCTGACATGTTGCTTTAATTTTTGCCTCTTCAGCGTCCGTTTCAAGTGTAATTTGCATCAGTGGGCACTCACGCTTTTGCTGGCAGCTTACCGTGACCTTCTTCGAATTCTGCAGTGTTAGTGTTATTGTGTTGTTCCCTAGATCTATAACGGCTTGGTGTTTCTGAAGGAAGTCCATGCTCAGTAATAAACTATGCGGGAAGTGTTTTACTACTATTAGTTGTTCCTTGAATTCCACGTCACCCATTTGAAAGTTAGTGTTAGTCTGGTATTGTGCGGCAAGTAAATTGTTATTTGCAGTTCGCAAAATCATACTTGGGGGTGCTGGTTGCTTGCTTGTACCTACCAGGTCGTCATTGATTATGGTTACTGAGCTGCCTGTGTCTATGAGAATGTCGATACTTGTCCCTGCTAATGTTCCCATAGTTTTTAACGTGTTTCCAGGGTTGATGCTTTATGTTATGCTCGTTACCGCGGCCCTTATGGGGGTGATTTCTTTGAGGCTGCGCGTGAAAATTTGAATTCCCCCTTCGTGTCTGGCAATTAGCGATTACGTGGCCTACCGTTTGCACTAGGCGCACACAGGCCTGGCGGACACCGTTCTTCTCTGACCATATGTACTCCTATAGCCGCTGGGCGGCTGTCCGTAATTCCTAACGGATTGACGCTGTGGATTGTAATTCTGGGGTGGAGGGCGGGGGTTCATTGTCAGGTTTTGCACTTGGTTTGCTAACTCACCCACCATATTTGACATATCTGATACCTGCTTCTGGAGGGTATCGTCTGGCATTCTAGGGGGAATGCCCTGTGCATCGATTAGGTCTTCCCTTCTGCCTGCCAGATAGCGGGCGGATTCTACCCTGAGGACGAACTGTATGAAAGCGTCCACTGTTTATGGGTTGTAGGGCAGTACCTGTCTTATTAGTGATGGTTTAAGGCCCCTCACGATGTGTTTTACCCGTCCCTTCTCTGTCATTTCGGGGTTGACTAGATCACACAGAGCCATAATGCCATAAGCGTATTGCTCTGTTAGCTCACTAAGGTCCTGCAACCTCTGCCTTAATCTGACCTCCATCATTTCCTCCTCTGCCGCGTGAACGAAGGCTTTCAATAACCCCTGTTTCAATGCTTCTCATTGGGCGTCCCTATTTCTATGAGAAAAGGTTTTGTACCAGTTTAGTGCGGTACTATTAAGGTAGCATGATAAATACTGCGCCTTATGCTGGTCGCCCCAATTATTGGCACGCGCTATCAACTCAAACTTGTGGAGATAGTCTCTTATACTTTCCCCTGGTTTCCCCGCGAAGCTACCCGGATCCAAATGTGGACGACTAACGTGCATGGGTTGAGGTGCTTCAGTTACCATTTCACTTAAAACAGGTGAGTCCAATTTACTCATAGTATTTGCGTGTTCGTCTCCCCTGAATGATAACTGCCCCCGACCGAGTCAAAACCCCGTTGTATAAATAGGTACAGAAGAGCTGACTCGGCGTTCTTTAGCGCGGTCGTGTTGAGGTAACATAGTTTCGACACGTTCTGTCTGGTTACCTCATCTGATGTAATCCTCGGCGCTCAACCTGGTCCGCTACAATATTAACATTCAAACATTACTTAGCTAACAACGATTGCATTACTCTAGATGGACAGTAACAAAGGATATCCAAATAAAAAGTAATAATCCAGCATTGAAATCCTTTAAAAATAAATAGTAACACGCGAAATAACACAAGGTGTTCATTAGGATTTCAAATACAATCAATGTATTATAAAAACAATACTCATAAATAAACAAAGACAGGATATCAAATACGTTGGGAGCGTGTGTATATAAGTTTGGCTAGCTTAAGGATACGGACTATGCCACTATCCACGTCTCCATTCACTAAATGCGTAAGCTATCAGCGAAGAGTATAGACTACAATACTCTCTCCTCCACACAGCCTAGTGAGAGAGAATCGGATTCCGGACTCTGAATTCTTCACGAGCGCCCCTCCAACCACCTCGGAAGAGGGGGAAGTGGAATCAACTTCGATGGTGATGATAATAATAATAATAATAATAATAATAATAATAATAATAATAAATGATTTAAGGAAAAACCTAGTGAGACGTTCTTGTAAGACACAGAACTTGAATATTTACCGAGTATGTTAACGAAAGGACCTTGTGTCTTTGAGATATAATGTTCACACACAATATAATAGGCATTAATAATTCTATTGAAAATTGGGCTACTATATACAAATAAGGAGAAATACAAATAGTGGGGAGAGTTTGGCAGTAAACGCTAAAGTAAATAAACATTCAGAGAAAAATACATTTTAATTTACAAATACTCTGTTTTATTTACGTGAATTTCTTTTTCCAAGTTCTGAGCACCTTTTACACTATTTTAAATCGTTCACCCTGTACACTGGTGTGCTCCCTGAAGATTAGATGTTGTGACTCATAGAAGTCATTTAATTTATTCATGTCTCGGGAGGACGCAGCCATATTACAGGTTGATGTTTTCGCTACGCTGGAGGGACATACCAATGTCTTCAAGCATGACAAAGCGATTCTCCATCCTCTACTATCGAATGTTGGGCATCTTCAATGAATACGAAGACCGTGCGGACGCTATTGAGGATCATCTCTCTTACACCTGCGCTTCAGCTTTTTCTAGAGTATGTCATTCTTCATTTTCTCCTTGGGGTCCTTGTAGCCCTGAAACATATACACTACGTGATCAAAAGTATCCGGACACCTGGCTGAAAAAGATGTACAAGTTCGTGGTGCCCTCCATCGGTAATGCTGGAACTCCATATGGTATTGGCCCACCCTTAGCCTTGATGACAGCGTTCACTCTCGTAGGCATACTTTCAATCAGGCGCTGGAAGGATTCTTGGGGAATGGCAGCCCATTCTACATGGAGTGCGGAACTGAGGAGAGGTATCGATGTAGGTCGGTGAGGCCTGGCACGAAGTTGGCGTTCCAAAACATCCCAAAGGTGTTCTAGAGGATTCAAATCAGGACTCTGTGCAGGCCACTACATTACAGGGATGTTATTGTCATGTAACCACTCCACCACAGCCCGTGCAGTATGAACATGTGTTCGATCGTGTTGAAAGATGCAATCGTCATCCCCGGATTGCTCTTCAACAGTGGGAAGCAAGAAAGTGCTTAAAATATCAATGTAGGTCTGCGCTGTGATCTTGCCACGCAAAACAACAAGGGGTGCAAGGCCCCTCCAGGAAAAACATGACCACACCATAACACCACCACCTCCGAATTTCATTGTTGGAGTGCACACGCTGGCAGAAATGTTCACCGGGCATTCGCCATACCCACACCCTGGCATCGGATCGCCACATTGTGTACCGTGATTCGTCACTCCACACAACGTTTTGCCACTGTTCAATCGTGTAATGATGACACTCCTTACACCAAGCGAGGCGTCGGTTGGCATTTTCCTGCGTGATGTGTGGCTTATGAGCAGCCACTCGACCATGGAATCCAAGGTTTCGCACCTCATGCCTAACTGTCATAGTACTTGGAATAGCTCCTGATGCAGTTTGGAATTTCTGTGTGATGGTCTGGATAGATGTCTGCCTATTACTCTTTACGACCCTCTTCAAGTGTCGGCGGTCTCTGCCAGTCAACAGACGAGGTCGGTCTGTACACTTTTGTGCTGTACATGTCCCTTCACGTTTCCACTTCACTATCACATCACAAACAGTGGACTTGGGGATGTTTAGGAGTGTGGAAATCTCGCGTACAGACTTCTGACACAAGTGACACCCAATCACCTGACCACGTTCGAAGTCCGTGAGTTCCAAGGAGTGTCCCATTCTGCTGTTTCACGATGTCTAATGACTACGGAGGTCGCGGATAATGAGTACCAGGAAGTAGGTGGCAGCACAATGTACCTAAGATGAAAAACGTATGTTTGTGGGGTGTCCGGATACTTTGATCACATAGTGTATATTCGGATTATTTGCAACTTGTTCGAAGTATAAATTTAAGACATACTGTACCTATTTTTCAGAGGCTGGTAAAACATTGAAAAATATTATTACGGTTGTTTCTACAGGCTTTACACACGCACTAACCCTGGTGTTATTTTCACGCATTATATATATTCCCTTTATTATTGCTATGCTCACTTTAGATGCACGATATCTTAGTATATAGTGAATCAAGTATTTATAGACTAAATGGTTGTGTCTCTATATAGAACATTGGAATATCATTTACACTGTTTATACATTAACAGGGACAAAAGACAGTTTCTACGTCTTAAACTTGCCAGCTGGTACAGTACCGGTGGAATACCAATTGAAAATTCCCGGGTATTTCTTTCAGTTACTCGGCTGCTAGGGGGAAATATCTTGTTGTGAGAAAGACCTGCTTTTCACCCAGGGTAGGTTCTGGGCTCGTATTTTGTATCAACTTTTTATGTCATTTATGCTATAGGCCTCACCTAGCTCAAGATCTTGTAGTCTTTGGATGGGTGGGAAAATATTCTTCTCGGTCAGCTTGTTCAGTTTGATAAAGTTCCTGCAATAGAAATATCATACCGTTTATTAGTTTTGTATTTCATGAGAAAACCTATTCGTTTATTATACTCTATCAGGATTATTATTATTATTATTATTATTATTATTATTATTATTATTGCTGTTATGAACACTTTGTTTATATATCCGAGTACGGAGTCAACTGGCTCGCAAATGGGTTCCATTAAGCATGCCATTTTTATTTCAATTTGTTATTATGCTGCTTTATCAAGCTGGATATAACGATTTTTAATGTAATGCAAACATTTCCTTTACTAGAGTGGTTGGCTTTAGGCATTATATTATGGGATCTATACACTCTAAAATCAACTCATAGTCATTTTATACTGTTATTCTTATTGTTATTAGTAACTATCGTCATGAGAATATTCTTTTTATTTTTAAGAGGAAATGGTAATACATGCCAAAGAACTCTAATACTCTAGACATTATCTGTAGCTAATCGCTTCATCTTAGAAGAAGTAAAGCTCACACATATTTTGCTTTATGTGTACACACCACGAATTTTTATTAATTCAAGGTCTTATATAGAAACCTGTTATTCAAGGCTGTAAACAAGGAATATATATATATATATATATATATATATATATTAAATAAAGTATAGATTTGTTTCTAAAAACTTATGAGGCATTTCGGTGAATTACAGTAGCGGCTTTCTAGCGAGAAAGTGGAGTTCTCGGGTGAAAAAACAGATTCTTTTATACCTCCCTCTCCGGTCAAGCTGTCACCCTCCCACTTTTCTTTACGTGTAAAGCATTTCTTTCCTACAATTTCGTCGTGTGTGCTTAAGAGGGTGGAGTCGTAGTTTTGAAGGATTTCCACTTTAAAGATATGGACTTCTCTTGTTCGCTCTCGCATATATTCATAAAGCCGCTTCTTTGTAAGTATTCCGTTTGTAGCGTATTATGTGTATCATGTAGCGTGAAGGAGCTAGGGGGCTATATTTGTAAGGTTTTAATGTCCATTAATGATATCCTGCATAATGGAGTATATAGCATCATAAAGCACAAACTCTTAATGTAGTTTTCAAGTCGTTGAACCATAAAGTTGCACATAGATCCTTTTCAGTGGAATCGGGGCAGCAGAAATATGTAGGTATAATTCCAGAGTACAACTCTGTACCATATATGATGTAAAACGAATGTATGGCTGAGATATGACCAAGTTGTGCCTCCTCCTAACCTCGTGACCACTATTTTTGGCAGGCATTTGTAATCAAAACAAAAATTCACATGATTTTCTCGGCCCGTTCTCCTACAAATATTCTTAGAATTCTTGTTAGATTACTTCTTCACGAAATTTCATCGTGAATCAAGCCTCATCATAACGGTATAGGTTATATAAGAATTATAGAGATACATAATTCCAATATCGCCAACTATGGGGTCGTCATTTTCCAGTTTCACATTTGTGATGCTACTTCTTTGCACAGGTCCACTTTTTTGAGATTGACTCAAATAGCTCTATTCAATGTAGTGCGTTAATTTTCAACAAGCCCCTTCATGAGCTATATGTTTGGCTGGTTTGTGCTTTGTTATGAAGAGAACATTATGTTTAACTAAAATTATATAATGCAGGTATCATTATTATTATTATTATTATTATTATTATTATTATCATCATCATCGTCGTCGTCATCACTGTAATATGTGAATATCTCATCCTATGAAACTTATTGGCTATCCTAACAGTGATTTTCTTTGTTTGCCTCGTGTGCGTCATTCACTGACATTCGTTTCGTTACCACTGGTGAGAAAAAGTTCCAAGTATAAACATTCAATTATGCTTATTGCTATTATTATTGTTGTTTATGTGTGTGTGTGCAAGTGCGAACGTCACATCTCAAAGACACAAGGTGCATTTATTAGCGTACTCGGCGTATATAAAAGTTGTGCGTCCTACAAGAATGCCTCGCGATATTTTGCCTTACTTTTCTCTGTGGGACGCTTGTGTTTTAGCTGAATTTCTGTAAGTGCGATATGTAAATAGTACTTATTTCTTTTTCCTCTCATGCAGTAGTTGATATATGCCGTCAGATGCGAAACCCTCGTCACTATTTGTTTTTCACTTATTTGTATACGCTAGTCTATTGTACGAAAAACATGTATTATATGTAAACTATATATTCCAACGATCTTAGATTCTGTTGTCCTATGATTAAATATTATGATTAATGTAAACGAGTCCGTCTGTATTCTGCCTAATTCTGATCGATTCGGGAGGTTCCGGTTCCATTATCGCCGCACACCCACTCTGACATTGAGTTTTTCGTGCTTTCCCCGAGTTAGTAGGCGAATGCTTGGGATTTTTCATCCACCGTGAATGTCCATCTCCGCAATGTATAGGCCAATTGAGTGTTTCACCTCATAATCACGCTGATGCTATTCAGAAACCTGAACTGAATACTTCGGTTCTTCTTAGTGAATGCCAGATACCTTTCCGAAGATCTAACTTTTCTAAAAACAAACCAGACCATTGAAATAAAAATGATGTATATGCTTCTTCTCAGCAGAGGGAGCACTTCTCCACTTTAAAGAAATCTGATGTGTTACATTTACATTACTCTCTCTCTACCACTTTTTTCTTTTCTGGACGCTCTTTAACTGATGTGGCCCTTAGCGTTCTATTCTATATTGAGCGAGAAAGATAGGTAACTTTGCTCAAAGGTCTCTTTCTAACCCCTGTTGCTCATTGGTGGGTATACCAGTTATTGTTTTTTTCGCAAAGTTGATTTTCCTCTCGCATTCGGGAGGCCGGATTCGATTCTCATCAACCGTTCACTCTGACATTGAGCTTTCGTGGTTTTCCCTGATCGGTAGGCGAATTCTGGCGGTTTATCGGTGTGCGGCTGCCCTTAAAGATTCGTGTCGTTAAATATTTATTTCTACTCTAGTAGACCTACTTCTTCAGATTGCCTTCAAGGACTTACAAGTCAATGTCTCAATGTCTTGGGTCAGTATCCTGTGGAGGAGCAGACAAACTTCGGTTCCTATCAGGGTCAGTATGGTTCGTAAGCCCAATTTCTTGTATGCAGTTGAAGAATAACGATATGAAATGAAGTGATGGATGAGATGATATTAAAATTCGAATATTCAGTTTCAAACCTCTATAAAATGCTTTCGAAGCGTAGCAATATTTAAGTGTCGCCCACATCGCTCGAAAATCAATAGATTTAGCACAACCTACATATTGCATCGTATAGTATCATTCTCTCTTGCTCTATCTCCGCAATGTACAGATTAATCATTTTGCTCCATAAACACGCTGATGAAAGTTTAACACTTTAAAAATAATAATAATAATAATTATTATTATTATTATTTTTATTATTATACTTAGGTGCTATACATTTAGATTAACTTCATCCAAGAATGTGTAATAGTATATTATTGTTGTTATTATTATTAGTACTACATCTCCACACATTTTAGTATACTCTACGTACACGCTACTTCTATTGCTAATAAAATCCCTTATCCTCGATTTTTCTGTACCTGTATATGCATGCCTGTTGAAAGGGTAAATATTTCTATTCACGTAAGTAAAACATAAACTATTTGTAAATAAAAAAATCATTTTCCCTGTATGTGTACTCACTTTACCGTTTACTGCGAAACTCTCCCCACTATTTGTATTTCCCCTTATTTGTATATGGTAGCCTAATTTTCAATAGAATTATTAGTGTCCATTATTATTGTGTGTGAATATTACATCTCAAAGATACAAAGGCCTTTTATTTACATACTGAGTATATATTTAAGTTCTGCGTCTTACAAAAATGTCTCGCGAGGTTTTCCTTACATCGATTATTATTATTATTATTATTATTATTATTATTATTATTATTATTATTATTATTATTATTATTATTATCGAAGTTTTTTCCAATTCTCCCTCTGCCGAGGTGGTTCAAGGGGTGCTCGTGAGAGATCCAGAGTCCGCAATCCACTTTCCTCTCACTAAGCTGTGTGGAGGGGAGAGTCTTGCAGTCTATACTCTTCGCTGATGGCTTACGCATTCAGTAGAGTGGAGACATGGATAGAGGCAGAGTCTGTATCCTTAAACTAGCCAAACTTATATACACACGCTCCCAACGTATTTGATATCCTGTCTTCGTTTATTTATGATGATAGTAGTTTTTATAAGACAGTGATTGTATTTAGAATCCTATTGAACACCTTGCGTTATTTTGCGCTTTACTTTTTATTGTTAGGGTATTTCAATGCTGGATTAATACTTTTTATTTGTATGTTCTTTTGTTACTGTCATGTAAAGTAATGCAATTGTTTGTTGGCTAAGTAATGTTTGAAGGTTAATATTATTTATGTAATTTTTATTTTCATTGTCAATCATCCTGCATATATCCATTTTCGTATTCTATCGAATATACAGGGTGGACCATTTAAGTTGAGACTTTATAATATCTTTAAAGCTAAACGTTGCAGGAAGAAATGTCTTGAATAAAAGTTGCTTGATGTTATGCGGAAAAGCAAATGACATTAGTCGCGTTTTATTTGGTGGACTTTGTGATAGTCATTTTAGGATCAATTTAAATTGACCCTAATTGTAGGTTTCCATTTAAAGAAATTAAATTGACGCTAAGCTGGCCGTCATGACGCCCTCCAAACAAAACACCACTGGTGGCATTTACCTTCCCCTATAATATCAAGAAACTTTTACTAGACATTTCTTTTTACAACACTTAGCTTTGGAGATACTGTACACTCTCAACTTAAGTGGCCCATCCTGTATATCAGAGTTTTTTGTTTCATCGTCCTAAGGTGTAAATATAAAATTTACATTTTTTACCTTCACTGGATTCGAACGCCTATCCGTCGTGGTCCCACAGCATCCCTACATCAGTCCATCGTTATCTTCTATCAGTTACTATCACAGTGTTTCTTTCATTGCCCTAAGGCTGTAAATACAAAATCTATGTCGTTTTAGCCGTCACTGGGATCGAGCCTATTATCGTCGCCTTCCCCGATTTAGCGGATTTTTCATCGCCATATTGCGCAACTTCGAGGTAAATTACTTTCAAATTGCATGAAATGCATCCAAAATGCAGAAAATGGCTATAATGTTAGTCATGTTAGCTGTAAAAGCACTCTAAGTACTGCAAAATCTCTAAATGTTGCCAAATTAAGCGTGAACGGCGGCCATTTTCCCATTTTAGCGGTGGTTCAGGCTTCCATCTATCTACTCTCCCATAACATACAATTCATTAGATGCTGCATCATGGATTGTTAAATTCAGAATCCACAATTTCCGCAAGTGCAATGATTGGCAGTTGCTGAGATTAGCTGTTGGAACTGATTTTGCCTCTACTTGGTCTACACTCCGCTCTTCCTCTAGTTTCTAGACCGGCTTAAAGCAACACCTAACGAGTTCGAATCCAAGTGACTGCAGTCAAATATGCCTGTGGTAGAGCACGGAGAGCGCCCAAGTAAAATAACCGATGTGATGGCACGCTTCGATGATAAAGACTACAATTTCATGGATTTTGTTCCTTAACTTTAAAGAAAGAAAAAAAGAACTACAATTTTATGGAAAAAATTAATATCGTTACAATATAAAACGGCCTAAAACTCTTGTATTTGATTGTTGAAGTTTAGTAGAATTTCAAATTTAGAAAAAACATTAAAAATCTGAAACCATAACAAAAGACCTTTGTGTAAAATATGCTACACCAAACACCAAGAGGTTGAAAAGAAGATTGAAAACCTCATCGAAAGATTTCTGTAAAGCCATTCCTTTTACATGTTTCCCCTGGCAATTTTGCTTTCCTTACATTCTGTTATATATGCTCCGTACATGATAGAAAGGCCATCCACTCAATGCCAAGCGTAGCGAGTTCAAATCACAGCGACTGCAGCCAAATGTGCCTGTTGTAAAGGAGAGAGAGGCCCAAGCAAAATAATCGGTGTGATGTCACGCTCGGATGATGGCGTGTTACATTTGACTACATTTGTATGTATTTTGTTCGCTTTCGTAAAGAAAGAAAAAACACTGCAATTTTATTGCAAACATTTAACATTTTAACATTATAATACAACTATAAATACTTCAATTTTGGTTCAAATTTAGTATCATATGAAATTAAAAATGCCAATGATAAATCTGAAAGCTCAACAACACACCTTTGTGTATAACCAGCCACACACACCTGCGTGTACACCAGGCACTAAAGGCTTTAAAGAAAAATTGAAATCCTAAATGAGTATCTCACTGTAAAGCTGTTCATTAACTATGTTTCCCTCTGAAAATTTTCTTTCCTTACATTCTGATACATTTCTCTGAACATGATAGAAATACCACCCATTTATAGCCAACTTTGTGATTTTGAATTCCGGAAACTGGAGTCATATGTTCTTGTGTTGTAGGACGGAGAGGCATCAAGCAATATAACCGGTGTGATCGCACGTTTGGGTAATGACGGGCTTACATTGGACTGTAGTTGCATGGACTTTACTTATTATTCTTAAAGAACTACAACCTTATTAGAAAAACGTAATATTTTGCAATATGAAACAGCTATAAATACTCGTAGTTTATGGTTGAAGCTTAGTATAATCTGAAACTAAAAAAATTAAAAATCTAAAACCCTAAGAAACACAACTAGGTGTAAAATATGCTACAATAGGCACTAGGGGTTTAAAGAAATATTGAAATCCTCATTGCAAATTTTACAGCAAACTGATTCCTTAGATATGTTTCCCTCAGGAACTTTGCTTTTCCTACATTCTGTTACATCTGCTCTGTACATGAAAATAGGTCACCCATTCAAAGCTAAACTTCGAATTCGAACGCAAGCGACTACAGCAAATGTGCCTGTGGTAAACAACAGATAGGGCCTAAGTACAATTACCGGTGTGTTGACACGCTTGGATGATGACGGACTTACATTTGACAGTGCCTCCGTAGATGTTGTTCCTTTTCTTAAAGAAAGGGAAAAACAACAGTGTAATTTTATCAAAAAATATTAGGATTTTTAAAACATAACACAATTATAAATACTTATACTTTATTGCTGAAGGTTGGTATTATATGAAAAGAAAAAGCCACTGAAAAGTAAAACCTTAGCAAAATACCCTTGCGTGATAGATGCTATATCCGGCTATAAGGGGCTGAAAGAAGGATTAAAATCCTCATTGAAAAGTATGCAGTAAGCCATTCCTTGAATATTTTTCCCTTTGGAATATTTCTTTCCTAATATTCTGTTACATATTGTGACTTTGCCAACTTTTCACTTTCACTTCTCTAAGTTCTCACTCTCGCTTCATTAATGTGAAGTAGTTCAACTGTTCACTCTCGCTTCACTTAGTTTCCACTATCACCTCACTTTCTTCTTGACGTAGCGGCGTAATGTAATATTCACGATGTAGCCACATTTTCCGGACGGTTCACTCGCTAAGAAGTCAAACACCAAACTTCTCCAATATCTCGTGGAAGCAGTACTCACTCACTGCACGTCACAGCAATCGTCACAAACTCGCTCGAACCAGAAACGCGCACTCTAACTCGCTAACCTACGAAAACGCTCGCTTATACAGTCGTTGGAAATTTCCACAGAGTTGCAGAACTTTCAAGAAAGGGAAACACCCAGAATATTCTGGTTATGATGGTATCACCTCCGGTGTTTACGCTGGCGAAAGTGCTACTTATCTTCACCTCCGACTATCGGGCGCCGTCTTCCGCTAACCTTGGGCCATAGCCGCTGCGTCACACGGCTCCCTCAGAGTTGGTCGTTCCGAGCTGCTTCGCAATAGGGCAATCCGATCAAGATGGGCACCATCACCTTTCCTTGGAGTTAACCCGAATGCGATATACCACATCGATGTATGGGTGATTACCTTTTATGGGTTCGTCCCAGGAACTTTGCAGTTTTAGCTACTTCCTTTTAGTCCTCGTTGGATGGAGGAGCCATACGAGGTCACCTTCCTGGAATCCGGCACTGTTAGCCAGACATTCATAGTGTGCCTTCCTTCACTCACGTGTTAGCTTCGGGTGTATCCTGTCAAAGCGGTGGTTGTCTCCTAAATGTTCCGTTGGCGCCCCGACATTTTTACGTTGCACTCGACACCGACTGTGTCGGGGCCCACGGCATTGCTGGCACCACCCCTTCAGGTCACTTTGAAAATATAACCAATATAATCTGCGACGTAGCTCCTTCAATGCCTTGTTTGCATTCAGATGCCCGCCGGTGATACTGGCATGAGTTTCCTTGAGGACTTCCTTCACCATACTCTTCAGGAGCAGCAGCTCTCGAAGCTTGTTCTTCAGTCTGCGAACTCCCACATCGTCGTTAATACACCGTTTCTGACCACCAGGGAGTTCAGCTGAGTCCAATAGCTATTATACGTCGGGTCTCTGAGAGAAAAATTCACTGACGCGGGTCGTATGCCAACTTTTTCATCCTTCAGGATCGGCCCTATATCCCGATCCTCCAGTCGCTCTCTCCTCAAGGTCTCCTCGTTCCAATCAATGCAGGATGCACCGTGGTAGATCCCAGGGCTGCAGCATCTTCATTATCTACTGGTCCAGACACTCGTCAATTGCGGCGTCTATGTTAGTCTTGTTTTCTTTCGTCTGCCCGTCTGCTGTTTTTCTTGCTGATCAAGAGGTTCTTTCACCGCATTAATTTTATCTTCCATGTCAGATTTGATTCCTTTTAACTCCATTGAAAAGTCGTCTTGTAGAGCTTTCACCGTTGCATTTATCTCCGAGTTTACAGAGTCGATGTAAAACTTAGTTGGATTTCATTTTCTCTGTTTCAGTCTTCAATTCTGTTTTCACCTTGTCGATTACGGATTACATTTTTGGCTCCATCTTGTACATTTCGTTCTTCATTTCTTCCTTAACACCCTTCATTTCCGTTCCCAATTTCTCCATTCTGGCCATTAACTTTTAAGCATTTCCTCCATCTTAGCTTTTATATTCTCCTCCTGACACCAGTGTGTCTTTGTCCTGTTTTCACTTCACTTTACTAAGTTTCCACTATCATTTCGTTAATGTGATCGAGTTCTACTATTTACTGCTACTTCACGTAGTTTACGCTATCGCTTCACTTTTTTCCTGACGTAGCGGAGTAATGAAATACACACGACGTAGCCGCTTCTCCCGGGCGGTTCAGTTGCTGGAGAGTAGAACACAAGACTTTTCCTATAGCTCACAGAGGCAGTACTCAGTGCACGTCACAGCCAGCAGTAGTCACAAACTCGCTCGGAGAACATCACTTTTCGACGCACCAGAAACACATCCGTTAACTCGCACACTAACTAACCTGCGAGAGATCTCGCTTATATAGTCGTTTCCACGGATTCCTAAGATGTCAAAGAAGAATATCAAGAAGATTCTGGTTATTTGACGATAGCTCTTTCGGTGTTTAAGCCGGCGAGAGAACTACTTATCTTTATCTCCGACTACCCGGCGCCAACCTCCCGATAACCTTGGACTATAGCAGCTGCTTTACAACAGGATCTATATGCAACGGAAAGTCCACCCATTCGATGCCAAACGTCACGAGGTCTAATCCCAGCGACTGCCTGTCCACACAATTCGAAAGGTTTCAAACTGATTTTCAGAGAGGCAGGATATGTAAGTGACAGACTGGCCTCCCTGTTCATCAGATTTCAACCATATTGAAAACGTGTGGGCTGAGGTGAAAATGGAGCTGCGCTCGTATTTTCCTGCACATAAGCAAAGCACAGAAGAAGTCCTTTGTGCACAAATTCAAGAAGCCTGGGATGTTATAGCTTCTCGTCCACGCTACTGCAGGGATTTAATTTCATCTGCGCTCCGAAGATTGAGGGCAGTTATATGTGCTGAGGGTTTATATATTCGATATTAATTTTATTTGTTTTTATGTGTTTTAGTTTTAGTTTATTTGTATTTATTTCATTAGTTATCTAAAACGAGTCTTTAGTAGAATTATGTTTTTGCGTGCAATAATATGCCTAAAGCTTCAAATGTTAAACTTATATTAATGCAATATTATCTTCTGCACATCCCGTCATAAAATTAACGGCATAAAAATAATAACGAATGCGAGATTTGAACCGAGGAGCTTATGCGCAAGCAGTGCCTTCTTAACTCTCGGCCATCGTAACGTTGTTTCGTGCTCTGTTTTAGCTTATAAGGTGACCATTGAACTCATTGGCACAGGCCATTTTAAAGTTCCTGCATGTACATTGTGAACACAGCAGTTACGACGGTACACGAAGTCCTCCGATCCGCACATAGGATCTGGGACCTTTTTTTTTTGTCTAGTGGTGTACATTCTATATTCAATTTTGTTGTACTTTGTTAAAATGTCCATTTAATGTTTAGTTGTGTGCTTCATGGCATTTGAAGTTAACTGAAAACTGCTTTTGACTTATGTGCGCCCAATCATCACGACCATGATGGTTAACTCTTTAAACCATAAGGTTGGTAAAAGAAAAAAAGCATTTTTTTGCAATTCTGGTGGATCAAACCCCTATTTACCAATTCTGAATAAAACATTCCTGGCTCTTAAAGGGTTAAAACACGGAGAGGGCACAAAAGAACTAACCAGTGTAATGGCACGCTTGGATGATGACGGTGCTACTGGTACATTTGGCTGCAATTGCATGGACCTTTCTTCTTATGCTTAAATAAATGAAACAAGGTTTACTACATTTATAGAATATGTGTATAACATCCTTATAATATAAAACAACTACAAATACTCACATTATTGTTGAAGTTCAGTAGAGTACGGAGCTTTAAGAAGTCTAAAACCTTAATAAAACAGCTCTGTGTAAAATATTAAACATCAGGTACAAAGCGGTTAAAGGAACGAATGAAGCTCTCATTGAAAGTTTCCCTGTAAAACCATTCCATATACGTATGTGTTTCCCTCAGAAAATTTTCTCTCTATACATTCTGTGTATATTCTCTGTAAATGATAGAAAGACCATTCATACAAAGCCAAACGTCGTGAGTTTCAAACCCAGAGACTGCCGATGGTAAAGCACGGGAAGTGCCCAAGTAAAATAACCAGGTTAATGGTAACCTTGGGTGAAGACGAGGTTACATTTGAACGCAGTTGTATGGGTCTTGTTTCTTATTCTTAAAGAAAGGGAAATCTACAATTTTATTGCAAAGCTAGTATTTGTACAATATATAACAGGTATAAATACTAGTGCATTAGTGTTAAAGGTTGGTATAATACGAAACTAGAAAAACACTGAAAAAACCAAAAATCATATTCAAACACTTTTATGTAAAATATGCCACACCAGGCACTAAGGAGTTAAGAGAAATATTGAAACCCTCATTCAAAACCTTCTACAAACCATTTCTTGGATATTTTCCCTCAGGAACCTTGCTTTCGTTACATTCTGTTACACATGCTCTGTACGTGATACAAAGGTCATTCATTTAAAGCCAAATATCACGAGTTCGTATCCCTGCGACTGCAGTTAAATGTGCTTGTGGTAAAGGACGAAGAGGGCCAAAATAACACTGGTGTGCATTTTCAAAATTCATAAAATGATTTCTTTAAAATGGGGTTACTGAATCAATGTTTATGCTGATTCTAGAAATGACTTCCATTTTACCTATCACGTCAGGTTTTTACACAAAATAAGTATATTTTCACGATTTCAACTACTGAAAGGACGAATTTATTTAAGCACCATTTCACCCCTGGCCAATTTGTTTTTATTAGAAGTGTACTTCAAAACTAACTGAAGTAGCTGCCCTAACTTATTTAGCGACTGCCCTGTAACAACGAAAGAAAAAGCAAACGGCATTCCATTAATTTCTAAACCTTCTCTTCTTCGACGTCCTTGCAGATCCTTCAAGATGACCGTCCCTCTTCAAGATCCAATAGTAGACGGCCACCATAGCTGCATTCCCGTTCTTCTTGTACCTCTTCTCCATCATTTTAAAATCTTGGTGCAAATGTTCATCATCTCTTCACTATAATGTGCTAGATTTTTCGCGAAGTAATCGAAATGGGAATGTAGGAAGTCAACTTTTACACTCTTGTTGCAGCCCAAACTCTTGACGGTTTCCAACATTGTTTTAGCAATGACCCTATAATTGGGATCCTTGTTATTCCCTATAAGATTCTCTGCAATAGATCGGAAGGCATTCCATGTTTCTTTTTCTCTCTCATTCTTGGTTTTCTGAAAATCGGCATCCTTCATCAGTTTCTTTATTTGGGGACCAACAAAAATTTAAGTTTTCCATTTTTCGTGTGTGATGAAAGGAAATTTCATAGATGGGTAATTGAAACAGGGTCCATCCTGTGGTAGAGTACGTACAAACTGCTTCATCAATCCAAAGTTGATGAGTAGTGGTGAAAGGAGGACCTTGTGTGGGTCTATAAGCGGTTCATGTAGGATGGTTTTAGTTCCAGGCATAACATTTCTCTGGCCAAACTCTTACACTCCAATGCAGTTGTTTGACCGACTCTCCCATCCCCATAGAAAACAAGGCATTTTTGTGAACTCAACTTGCTGTGCTAATAGTATTCCTATAACTTTGAAGTCCCCGCAGATAAGAGCCATTTGTTTTTCCCATACTGAATACTTGTTAAAGGTAGCTTCATGTTCTCAAATGTCTCTTTCATTTGAACTGAATGGGCCACAAAAATTATCCATACACGTTCCCATTGTATAGCAAGACGCCTTTGAGCTTCCTCTTTGATGAGTCTATAAAAGTCTCCATTGAGTAGAATAATGCGCGTTGTCATAGAAGTGCATTAACTCGTTTATGTCATTACAGTAAACCAAGGAATTATTACTTCAGAGTAAAGGAATTAGTTCCTTTTCTCTGTCTGCACGAGTAATGTATTCCTGGTTCCAGAAGATTCTTACTTTTAAGCCGTAAACCATGTAGTTCTGCGGATTCCTTAGGCAAATTCAAATCACGTACTAGATCATTAAGTTCATTCTGGGATATTCATTGTGGAGTATCGTCATATTTAGGCCCGTAGACATCATCACCATGATCTCTGGTGACTCTATCAAATACACTTTCAACAACATCTGCTGCTAAATTCTCTAAAACAGCTGGGGAGAAAGAGGAACAGGCAGGTGTTCCCCATGTGAAACTGGCCTAATGGCTGAAATTTTTCGAATTGCTATTGTATTGACTAAATAGAAATAAGTCATTCAGCTGGTCCTTAGGCTCCCTCCACACCATAGGAATAGCAAATGGCATGCACGTTTTTTCCCTTTTGTCTACAACCGTAACCTTTCAATACAATAGCGGCAAACTTTCTTTGGCGCCCATGCTTTATACAGGTCACCCAGTTTCACCTTAAAATAAGTATAGTAAGCTTTTTTAACAAAGTAAGTTATATCGGTTCTTTTCTTAAGCACTCCATATTCCCACACACGTGACAGAGCACATTTGGATTGTTCACACACTTGCGTGTAGCTGTAGACATTGCGGTACTGCAATCACATCAGAGAAAAAAATGAAGACAGCACTGATAATTCAATTGTTTTGAGATAAGCAACAATAAGCAACGCCTCCAATATCAAAACATTAACAATTAGCTGAAACCGTTCTATCACCTTAAAGGCTTCTAGGTCTACCTTGAGAAATTTTCTTCCAAGTATTGAGAAATTTCCCTTCTACATTACTCATTACTTATCGGAACAGCAATATATCTTTGAAGTAAAGCTGTGAAAAAATTTAATTCGGGTTACATTTGACTGTAATTGCATGGATTTTGTTTCTTATTTTAAAGAAAGAAAAAACACTATAGTTTTGTTATAAATTTAATACTTTTGTTATATAAATGGCTATAAATACGTATATTTTATTGCTGAAGGTTGCTATATAATGAACTTAAAAAAGGGCCCAAGTAAGATAGTCAGTGTGTTGGCACGCTGTGATGATATTGGGTTTTAATTTGGCTGCAGTTACACGTATTTTGCTTTTTATTGTTAAAGAAAGAGGAATCATAATGTTATTAAAACAATTCAATATTTTTCAATAATAAATAGGTATCCATACTCCTCTTTTAGCGCTGAAGGTTAGTATAGTATGAAAATAAACAAACAGGACAATAAAGAACTAAAACCTTAACAAAACACTTTCTGTGAAATAATCCACACCAGGCACTAGGGAGTTAAAAGAAAGATCCAAATTCTCTATGAAGCATTTCTTATACAGCCATTCCTTAGATATGTTTCCCTCAGGAATTTTTCATACCTACATTCTCTAACGTAAGCTGTGTACATGATAAAAAAGGCAACCCATTCAAATCCAAAAGTCACGAGTTCGAATCCCAGGCACTGCAGTCAAGTGTAATGGTGGTAAAAAACGGCGAAGGGCCCAAGTAAAATAACTGGGGTGATAGCTCAATTGCCGGATGACAGAGTCACACTTGACTGCAGTTGGATCGATTTTTCAGTTTTATTCCTAAAGAAAGAGATACTACAATTTGATTGAAAATATTTAATCTTTTATATATCAACTATAAATACCTGCATTTTATTGCTGAAGGTTAATATAATATTAAGTTAAGAAATAACGTCATTAACAATCTAAAATATTAACCAAACTGTGCGTCACCAGCACCATGCTGTTAAAATGAGAAATTGAAATCCTCATTGAAAGTATAACTGTAAAGCCATGTTTCTTTCAGGAATTTTGCTTTCCTTACATTCTGTTACATATTCTCTGTAAATTATACAAAGGCCATTCGTTTGAACCCAAACGTCGGGAGTTGGAAACCCGGTTACTGCAATCAGATATGCCTATGGGAAAGGGTAGAGATGCGGAAGTAAAATAGCCTGTGTTATGACACCATTAATGATGACGGGATCATATTTGACTGCAGTTGCATGGATTTAGCATTTTTCTAAAACCTACACTTTAACATAAAAACATATAATATATTTACAATAGAAAACAGCTATAAATACTTGTATTTTATTCTAGAATGTAATTATAATCTGAAATTTAAAAATACGCCATTAAAAATCTATAAATTTAACGATACATATTTGTGTAATATATGCTATACCAGGCACTACGTTGTTAATAGGACGATTGAGATGCCCATTAAAAGTTTTCCTGTAAAGCCATTCCTCAGATATGTTTCCCTCAGAAAATTTTCTCTCCATACATTGTTACATATGCTCTGTAAATGATGAAAATCTCATCCAATCAAAGCCGAATGTCGCGAGTACGAATCCCAGCGATTGTTGTCAAATGTGCCTCTAGTAAAATATGAATAGGACCCAAGCAAACTAACCGCTGTGATGGCACGCTTGGGTGATGACGGTGTTACATTTGACTGCAGTCGCATGTATATTTCTTCTTATTCTTAAAGAAAATGGGAAAACACACTACAAGTTTATACAATATCTACGACATGTTTACTACATAAAAGATCTATAAATACTTGTATACTATTGCTGAAGTTTAGCATAGTATGAAGTGTAAAAGAACATTGAGAAATCTAAAACCTTAATAAAATATCTGTACAGTATTAGAACTGCAGGTTGAGCTACAGCCAAGTGTGTATGTGTATGGAAAGGCGAGGGAAACGGATATATTGCAAAGCTATGATGAAGAGACTCTCGAAAGGTTTAGGAATTTAGAACATCGGGGGGTTGATCGCATACCGTGCAGCAAGATATAAGCGTGTTATTGTTCATTACTGGCATCTACAAACTTGGCACAAATTATTTCAGAGGAGGTGAATTTAAGGAACTTCAAACCATTAATGTGTTTTATCGACTCATTGAAACAACAAAATCGAATTTCGTCCAGAAGAATAACACAGGTTGTCGCTGTTAAAAACGTGGAAGATGTAGTAAAATATATGGAAGAAGCTAATTTATTTGTACATGAAACTAACCAGTTCATCAGGGACAACAATATTGAAAATAGCCGCGTATGAAATTGTGATAAAAGTCAATTTAACCATGAAATGGCAGGTGATATCACATTGGCGAGAAAAGGGAAAAAAAATCTACTACCGTATCGGTTCAGTCCGTCCACGGCACAACATTCGCACGAATTGAGGTGTTAACATCCATCTCAGGTGAGCTAGGTAAAAAACTTTATATTTGTTTTCAAGAAGTTAAGGAAACCATTCGGGCCAAATTTAGAAAAGAAAATTCGTGAAAATCTTCCAACACATATTTATGTGGATTGTAGTTCTAGTGGAAAAATTATTAAAAAGCATTTGAGAGAATCTTACAGAAACGTTCTCAATGATATAGTGCAGTCAAATTCACTTCTCTGCGATTCGTGGCCTTTTTATAAATATAAAATATCCTTAATGAATCCCGATTAGAGAAGCAGTAAAAATTTAAATTATCCCCCCAAAAATTACAGAATACGCACGTCCCTTATACGTGTACTTTTTTCCACAATATAAAGTATATCCACGACGGATTGAAGATAATGTATGTCTTCAGGATGTCGGAGGATCAAAATTGACGGGCAGAATGTTCATAATGAAGTTACACTCCGTTGTACACAACCAACTATTTACAGAACGCTGTAGGGTCATAAGCCGTTAATGCGCGGAAAAATGTGGCTATGAGGCACAAAATACAATTTCGCATTTTACAAAGATAATTGAGATGGCATTTGATTTTCCCTTGTCACAGTGTGCTTCAGATGTCGGCTGTGGATGTGTAGCACTTGTAAGGTGCTCCTGGTGTTCAAAGCCCCTGTGCTATGACCACTTGTAAGGTGCTCCTGATGTTCAAAGCCCCTGTGCTATGACCACTTCATTGAGGTTCCTCATTACCATTTCTATCATCAAGATTGAAGGAGAAGTAACAGTGGGTAAGATTTTAACTATACAGCCAGGGCAGAAACTTTGTTTGTCAAAAAAGATATATAAATACATGTTTTAAATACTTATATCTATATGTAGCTATAAACATATTTACATACATCAGTCAAATTCTTGTAACGTTTCAAAGGTCGTTCTGTATTAGAAATGAAGAAAATAAGCTCTTATATTCCTCTAATCCCATGTAGTAACAGACGAATGTTATTAGAGCAGAGAGTATTATAATACCTCCGGCTTCCTTCAGTAAATCTAAACTATTACGACATAAAAATACGTATGCATCCATGTAGAAGTGTGGATTATAAACGTTATCATTCGAGCTCTTAAGGAAGGAAATGTATTGTTTTCCAAGTCCTGCCACTCTGCTGTATGCAGCGGGAACAGTTAGCTCGGAGGAGGGGAGGTGTTGCAGCAACCGTGCCGTATCAAGCTTCGTTGGACTTGCCGAACGAAAGTCCATTTACAACTACATGAAATATGAAAGGATGTTTAGTGTGTAAATGTTATTTTACTGCAAAGTGGTTTTAATCACTCATTTAGGATGTCATTCTTTTGGTAATTCTACCACGTTTCGTGGTAATCGGTCTGATCCAACTGAAAGGTATCCCTTGTGAGAGCATTGCTAACTCACTTTAAGGTCAATCTTAATGCCATTGACGCACTGAAGTTGGAGGAACCCTTGCATGACTTAGTCATCTGTCATATGCATGATGGACTCGTATTTAGAAAGTGTAGGCTCAAACATTAAATGGGAGTGGAGGTTGAAGAAGCTGTTTTCAAAGCAGCTACTGACCTTGGAAAACCCCCTACAACTTTTAGAGCGACGGTGCCGCGACTTAGAACTAATAACATCAAGCATGCCCAGTGGCATGAACTCAATCAAGATCAGACCAATATTTCAAATTATAGACATGGATATGTAACAACTAATAATTCACGCGTATTGTGTAAGGCTGTTCATCCATTGTCAAATGCAAACAATTCAAGGAATTCAAACCTCTACAAAAGCTGACGTTATGAAGAGCAATCAGTTGTGTATTAGTTGACTATACAGTGTACATATCAGTACAAGTTGCTCATTAGAACGCAAATGTCGATTATGCGACAAGTCACACCATATTGTGCTTCATCAAAACCAACCAACTGAAACTTCTTGCACACAGAAAACCATGAAATTAGGTTCCTCACATGCTTTAGCTCAAGAACTCGGTGGCTAATACTCCTTAAAGGAATCCTCTGTCACATATGATCTCTTTTTACAGCGGTAGTCTTGGTGTCTGGTAGCGCAGGGCAGCTACACAAGTGCAGGGCTCTTTTCTTCTTTCAGCCAGCTAGAATAGATCTGCTTCTAGCAGCAGCCGTCTTCTTCAAGGTCCTTTGTAGTGGACGGAAAACTATGTCAGGAAACTATCAGTACTGCAGGGCACTGAACTGGGTTGAATTCCCTCAGAAACAGTCGAAATGCAACCAACTGCATCGGCAAAATTCTCGTTCCTGGCAATAAATGGCATGTCATTAACCTTACATCTTCAACTATTCTGGAAGTTAGTGGATCTTCCTGCAAGAACCCAAGAGCTGGAAGAAGCTAAATCTGAAGATCATTTGTTGAACACACTAGGAGAGACGTAACAGGCCGGTACAGTCTGCCGCGTCGCTTGGAATGAGGTACTGTTGGAGAGTCCAAATCACAAGTCATTAGAAGACTCCTCCAACTGAAACGACATCTACGAAAACAACCAGTGGTCGGGCATACCTACAGTGAGTTCATATTTGAATATCAAAGACTAGGTCATATGCAAGAAATGCAGTACAACACAACAGAGACAGGCGAAGTGTTCTATTTTCCTCATCACCCTGTGTTCAAGGCAACTAGCAGCACGACTACACTCCGGTGATCTTTGACGGTTCTACTGCCTCTAGTAATGGCGTGTCTGTGAACCATACCCTCTTGGTAGGCATATATTACAGCAAGATCTGTATTCCATTGTGATGTTTCGAATGAAGGCCATTGCATTTTCTGTTGACATATGTAAAACGTATAGGCAGCTAAGGGTTCACCAGCTGAACACACCTCTGCAACGAATTCTTTGGAGCCCTTCACCAAATCAGCAGGTCAGAACCTTTGAGCTGACCACAGTAACGTATGGCACCAGTTGTGAATCACTTTTGCCATACGAATATTGCATAAGCTGTTAGAGGATGAAGGCAATCAATCTCCTTCAGCGTCATATATAATTATGAGATATTTCTACGTTTACGATCTCATTATTGCTACCAAGATAATTGAATAGGCAATCCAGCTTCAAGCAAATCTAATCACTGTATATAGAAAGGGCGGCTTCAAATTAAGGAAGTTTTCGGCAAACTATTCCAAACTGCTTGAAAGCGTGTCTCCAGACTACAGGGTACAAGAGGACTACCCTGCTTAGATGGTGATGGCTTCTTTAAAACATTGGGACTGCTGTAGAATCCTTTAAAGGACCATTCTGTAGTCAGGAGTAACTCAAGAGCTACAAGTAACAAATGGTTCTCCAGGGAACCTCCAACTAAACGGAAGATTGCGTCAACCTTTGACCCACCGAGTCTTACAAGACAAGTGATAATAAGCTTTAAGATATTTCTAGAGGAACTGTGGTCATCATGGTTGAAATGGGATGTGACTATTTCAAAGAAACTGCAGGTTAAATGGTAGCAACTAACAAGCTTTCTTCGTGTTCTGAAGGGCATCAAAATTAAACCATTTGTGGCATTCTTTAATACTCCTTCAGATATTCAGCTCCATGGATTCTGCGACGCAAGCGAACGAGCTTATGGAGCTTGCATTTACATGTGTACATTCGAGGACCAAGGGAAGATAGCTAGCAAGTCACTTTCTGCCAAATCCAGAATAGCTCCAGCAAGGAAAATCACTCTCCCCAGATTAGAATTGTGAGGAGCAATTTTGCTGGAAAGGCCGGTCGAGAAGAAACAGCATTCATCTTTATACTGACTCCACGAAGCAATACTCTAGGTACTGCTTCGGTAAAGGCTACACCTAATCACCGGAAGTCCTTTGTGGCAAACTGAGGGGCACGGATTCAGCAAGTATACTAATGTTGCATCTTGGAGATATGTGATGACGTACGATAATCTAGTTGATCTCATCTCCAGAGGCATCTCATCTGCAACGCTGATCAATACTGAAGTCTGGTGGAAGGAGCCAGAATGGCTTGCTGGAAATTACTCCTGTAACATTTCTCAGAGGTATTTCTGAAGCCCGAGAAGTAAAGTGTCTCATGGCCACCGTAGAGACTTCAGATTACATAATTACAAGGTACTCATCTTATACAAGTCTGGTTTTAGTCATTCCATACTGCAAACGCTTTGTTAATCACCATCGCAGTTCACCGCAGCACTGCCTTCCACACTAGAGCTAGAGCAAGCCTCCCTGACTTACCTCAGACTTGCGCATAATGTATGTTACAACGATGAAGCTTCAGCGATGATCAAGGGAAATTCGCTACCAAGAAAGAGCAGCATTCTAAGTCTTCACTCTTTACTTGAGGAACCTAGAATACTTCTCGTTGCATGAACACTTTCAAATTCATCCCGGGCATATGAGATTAAAAAGCAGGAAATTCTTCCAATAGCGATGCTTTACAAGGCTGCTGGTTTCTCATGAGCTTATGAGATTGCTTAATGCTGGTGGTAAATTGTTACTTGCGAATTTGAGGCTGAGGTACTGGATTCCTAGAGGCAGTGTGCTGACTTGTCCATAAATGTTTGCCATGCTACAGACTCAGAGCGCATAGCCCACAGCAGATGATGTTGTGATGACTACCAAGCAGTAGGGTCAATGCGACTTGCTTCTTCTTGTCCTCTGGCGTTGATTTCACAGGGCCACTCAGGATGAATACGAGCTCAGTAGGAAGCAAGACTGTGAATGTTACGTGGCAAACTTTGTATCCTTCAGCACAAAGACAATTCGGCTGGAGCTTATGACTGACCAGTCTTCACAAGCCCTTATTGCTGCTCTCAGGAGGTTTATTGTCAGGCGTGGACACAATCAAGTGTTGTACAGTGGTAAAGGAGTTACATTCGCAGGAGCAAACAAGGAGACAATGGAACTGCCATATGCACTCAAGTAGAACAAATTTCATCGTGACATCCATACTATCTTTCTATCACAGGCTTCGAGTGGCATTTTACTCCTCCTTGCTCCCCATATTTCTGTGAACTCCGAGACCTAGGTGTAAAGGCAATTAAGCACCATCTCCGCAGAGTAGTAGTTCAAATTCTTTTGGCTTACGAAGAATTTGCCACCCTTTTAACGCAGATTGAAGCATATCTAAATTCGCGATTGTTATGTGGACTTTCCGATGATCTAATGGTTCTTCTGTCCTTACACGTGGCCACTTCCTCATAGGAGCTCCTTTAATGCCCCTCCCTAATCCTGAACTTAATCTCAACAGGTTGTCCATATAGCAACACCTTCAACAGATACAGCAGCATTGGTGGGCTCGATGGTTCCAGGACTACCTCAACACTCTCCAGCAGAGGAAGAAATGGACATCACCGCTTCCAAACCTGTAAAAGGGTTTCCTCGTTCTGCTGAAGGAGGATAATATTCCTCTGCATTGGAAGCTAGGAATCATCGAGAAGGTGCACCCAGGACGGGACAACCTTGTGCGGAGTGCCTAAGTAAGATGTGGTTCAAACATACTGAGGTGTGTCATAACCACACTTTTACCATTGACTGTGGCACAAGAATAACTTGTTAATTTGGTATCATTGTGCAATTCTGTAGTCCTATGTTTTGTCTTGAGCAAGTTCAACGGGGGAAGTATCTGCAGTATTAGATTTGCAGGTCGAGCTACAGCCAACAGTGTGTGTGTGTGTTTGTGTTTGTGTGTGTGTGTCAAAAGGTGAGGGAAACGGCTGACCTTCTCGGCAGGGTGTCACAGTTGCTCTCGCCAGCACCAAACATCGATTTCTGCCAGAAGGACTTTGTGTAGGTTGTGTCTGACCGTGGCTTAGAAAACACAACAGTCGTTCTTTTTGTAGCCTTGTCCTGGATTATTGTTCTTTCTTCCGAGCGAGCAATAGTTTATATTTCAGTTCGTATAATAACTGTTATTAGTTAATGTTCGTAGTGTATATTAAGTGTAAATAAATTATAAGTTAGTAAAGCAGCAAACGCGTGTCGTAATTGTTGTTATCCATGCATCCAGTAATTCTTACTACCTTGAAATTTAAATTCCAGAGTCCTTATTCGGTTTTGCTATACCGCATGAGAAACAACTCCTTGGTATAAAAAATTCAACATCAGGTACTAAAGTGTTAAAGAAAGATTGAAGTCCTCATTGTAAACTTCCCTATAAAATCATTCCTTGTAGGTATGTGTCTCCCTCAGAAAACTTGCTCTCCATACATTCTGTGTCATATGCTCTGTACATAACAGAAAAACCAGCAATTCAATGTCAAACGTCGTGAGTTTGAATCCCAGCAACTGCAGTCAAATGTGGAAGGGTTCCAAGTAGAATAACCGGGTTGTCGGTAACCTTGGATAACAACGGGATTACATTTGACCGCAACTGTATGGATCTCGCTTCTTATTCTTAAAAAGAGGGAAGTACAATTATATTGAAAAATTAATATTTTTACAATATATAACAGCTATAAATACTGATATAATATTGTTAAAGGTTTGTATAATATGAAATAAAAAAACACTGAAAATCCTGAAAACCTAGCAAAGCACTTTTGTGTAAAATATGTTATATCAGGCTCTAAGGAATGAAAAGAAAAATTTAACTCCTCATTGAATACCTTCTGCAAATCCATTTCTTACATATGTTTCTCTCAGGAATTTTGTTTTCGTTAAATTCAGTTCATATGCTCTTTACACTCCGCCCACCTTCCCATTACTGCCATCACAACTGAATCAGTGTCACTCACAGCGTTGTGTGGAAATGCGTCTGTTTACCTGCGTGACTCTGTAAACAGAGCTACCCGTGCAGTGGCGGTCCGTAGGATCTGTAACATAGGTCGGCAATTATGCCATCACGCAGGAAATTCTGAGTTTATCAGTCGTGGTGTGAAAAAATGCACATAGGCATTGTCCCAAGAGAACAACTAAAACATTACAGCGGATGTAAAATACTCTCTTATGCCATATAAAGGATAATATATTAACCGATGCCTAATTCTAGCTTTATTAATTTATGAGCTCCATGTGGCAATTTATTAAACCAAGAAATAGCTAAAGATCTTCTGCGAGTCACCACTTCACTGCTACAGGCGTATATATCAGCTGCCGCCTCAGTAGCGGTCTGTTAACAGTTAATACTTGTGTTCCAAGCATTCTTAAGGGGTTATACTGTTTAAAATGAAACTGAGTTTACTTATGGACGCTCTTTAATTACTATGGTCCTCAGCGTCCCATTTTGTTTTGGGCGTGAAAGATCGGAGATTTTCCTCAGAGGCCTCTTTATCAGGCTTGAGGATATTTTACGTGTCGTAAATCTACGACGGGGCCACCGGCTTTACTTCCCGTCCAAAGGAAGCTATGCTAAGGATTTTAAGCCCGTAAAGCTTCACCTCCGCCGGATTTGAACCATCGACCTCGCATGATACCCCTAGACCACGAAGGATGACAGGTTATACTTTTGATTGCTAGTGTGAAGAGCCATACAAATAAATTTGCAAATAATTTGTAATAACACGTATTTTAATGCTTACAGTTATAGAACACAGGAGAATAAATTACGTGCGGTTTTCACTTGCAATGCAATTATTTAAACCTTTACCATTGTTTTAAAGATAACGAAAACAAATAGGAAACAAATAGAAATTCCATTGATATGTCACTAAAATAAATACATTCCACATGAGATTAATACTCTGTATTTTCCTTTTAAGTATTCCCGCATATTGAAGAATAGCATATGCGGTATCTGTTTTATTTATATTTCTCATAATTATGAATAAAGTCTTATTTAACTCGCATTAGACTCATTTGACAAACAAACAGTCAATATTCCGTTCAGTTATCTTGCCTATTGAACACTTCTTTAAGTTGGGGAGACACAGGCTCAATCACATGTCGGTAAAAGTCAGGTTCCTGTCTAAGGTGTCTGCATTGGTTTCGCCAGTGATCCAATAATCCATCTCATGCACCTTTGATTGGGCTACCACATTTGCATTATCCGTGACCAGACGTTCTCTATAATATTGAGATACGGATATTTCGGAGGCCAGTATCAGGGTGTTCCCAAAGAATTCCTGTGTATACCGAGAGGTATGCACGCCGCTATTGTCCTGCACCTGGCGAATTGTTGGTATTTCATCCGCGGGATATAGCAGCCTCCTATTTGATAGAAACGCCTCTTAGTATCGTCACGTGCTCAACCGAATCCATTCTTGGGGATGTCTCAACTATTTCACCAGGCCAAGCCCTCCCTGATCCAACCCAGCACTGAGGAGCTGAGGCGCCCCAATGGCTATATCATTTGCTGGTATCTGGGATCCCGCTAGAACCAGATGGCCTACAAGTCAATTTCTGGTGGTCAGTACAGAAAACCACCTCGTCAAGCCATATAGTACTGCCCCACTATTCCAGTGAGGTTGGAATCTCTTCCAAAGCAAACCCACTCGCAGCTCTCTATGAGGAGGAAAAATATATTCCTTTATAGCCTCACGACGATTGCATATGCCTGCTGATCTTAGTCTGACAGAAGCCGTTGTCTCACTAATTGGCAACTGCACCTGTATAACCGTATCCTTTAACGACTGAAAAGTATCGGCTTCCACTTCTGCTAAAAGAGCAGCTTCCTCCTCTGTAAAGGTTTTCTTTGGCCACCGATTTATTTCTCTGTGACCACGAAGACCGTCTTCTACTTCGACCCGCCACACACTTATCCATCGTTGCACTGTGCATAGTGTGGTAGGTATTCCTCTAGCGATATCACGAGAAGCCATGCTCGCCCTCCACATTCTCACAATCATGCCACGTTTCACTTCGGATATTTTTGTACACATCCTTGTCTTATGTTCAAGTTGGGAAAACGCAAATGTCAGATGTCACAGGACGCCGTTGCACAAACAGCTGCTACACAAGACGGCGCAGATAACAGAGACACGTCCACACAGTGCCAAATCTGTCGGGACACTGCTGTTGTGACGGCATTGACGGGGGGGGGGGGGGGAAGTGACATACCTGAGTGAAAGGTCATCCAACCAAAGCCAAGGATTACGAGTTCGAATCCCGTCCACTGCCTTGAAATGTGCTTCAGGTAAAGAACGGAAAGGGCTGAAATATTACTACCGGTATGATGGTACGCTCGAAGGATATCGGATTTACATTTAGCAGTAATTTCACGGATTTAGTTTCCTTTTTAAAGAGATAGAAAAACATTACAAGTTTATTCGAAAATGTAATATGCTTACAAAGTAAATCAGCTACAAATACTTGTATTTAAGTGTTTAAGTGTAGTATATAACCAAATTTAAAAAACGTCATTAATAAAACTAAAACCTTAACAAAACCCCTTTGTGTTAAATATGCCACAACGGGTACTAGGGGGCTAAAGGAAGCATTGAAATCATCTGTGCAAGCTTTCTTTTAAACCACTCCTTAGATATGTTCTCCTCGGGAACTTTTCTTTGCTTACATTCTGTTACATATGCTCTTTACACGACAGAAAGGCTACCCATTCAAAGCCAAATATAGCGAGTTCGAACCCCAGCGACTGGAGTGTAATGTGCCTGCGGTAAGTGGCGGTAGGGGTCCAATTAAAATAGTCGGCGTGGTGGCGCCCTTGGATGATATCATGTTTAAATTTAAATGCAGTTGCACGGATTTTGTTACTTATTCTTAAAGAAAAAGAACTACAATTGCTTTGAAACAATTCAATATGTTTAAAATATTGTCCCGGTGCCCCCCGCGTCACTTCTTCTAAGTAGGGGGACAGCTCTAGATGCTGGTGCTACCATGCACGTACCACGAAACCCCACAGAGGGTGGCTCGTGGACCCAGGATCTTGCTCTAGTCGTCCTCCGTAGTTTAAAGGTACCATGCTAACCACTAGTTCCCGAGGTCTCAGGTTCAAACCCGGCGAGGGCAATTGATTTCTTTGGAGGTAAAAACCCTTAGCACGGTTTCCTTCGGAAGCGAGGTAAAGCTGGTGGTGGCTTGTCGTAGATCTATGGCACGTAAAACAACCTCAAGCTTGATAAAGGGACCTCTGAGCAAAATTTCCGGTCTTTCACGCCCAATATAATGGGACGCTAAGAACCGTAGTAATTAAAGGGCGTCCATAAATAAAACTCAATTTAATTTTGGGATCTTGCTCATAGTCCACGGCTACTTGCTAGGCTCAGACCCACTCCTAAATAATTAAATTGAGTTTTCTTTAGGACACTCTTTAACTGCTGTGGTCCTTAGCGTCCCAATCTATATGGTATAAAAAGTTTGGTCTTTTGCACACGTTTAAAACCATTGATACAGCTTTTGTTTGCAAATTACTAAAAGTGCTTATGCTTAGCTTTCTTTGATAGGGGGTGATGGTTTGTCTTTGAACTACCGCGCTCGCCAAATGTAGAGTTTTCTTGTAAGGTCAGCACCCAGCTGGTTTAATGTGGCTGTACTAGAGCTCGTGCTGGATCCTCAGCTGGCACGGTCAAACTACAGATAAAAGGTTCTCGTGCCATCACCAGGATCAGGTGGAGTGTGAAACATAAAGAAGAGTTTACATTAGTTATCAAATCAAATGAGGGAAAGGTAACTATAGAAATGTAGTACTCAAAAGGAGCACATGGAAAACATTAGCTTTCTATAATCTAACGGTATGGTGGAGAGAAATGGGGTTATCGGGGATAAACAAACACTAATAAAAGAAGGAAATTGTGTCCCTATAAAAACTCAGAGTAAAAATTTTCCTAAAATCTGTCTAACATTAAAACAAAGGTAACTCATCTAACACATCGGCGAGTCAAAACAAAATGTTCTGGCTTTCAAAAAATTACATTGCAGTATCCATTATAATTTCAAGTGAAACTCCCAAACAAAATTATGATAAGTATCTAGAAGACATGATAAGGTTTAAGCTATTCGTTTTCATAAATAGCTAGGGAACACATAGTTAAGGCATGACTCCAAACACTTTAATCAGACGGAAAATTAACACTTGAAGCAATCAAACTGTGGAAAGGAAATTAGAAATTAAAACTTGAAACTATCATCAAATAATAACATCAGCAATAAATTCAAGGAAAGCTCATTAAAACTGTGCAAACAACGAACAGATGCAATTAAGGTAAAAATCGGCATTCGGCTGAAATTATGCCTGGCGGTGGGTCATAAAGTTAAAATTTAGAATATCAGAGATATCAGGATCTCGAACTAGAATTTAACCTACCATTATTGTGTACCACATGTACCACAGTAGTATGAATTCTAAAATAAATAGAAAAATTCAAAACAATTTGGAACCAGTATGCAATAAGCACTTCACGTCTACACACCGTCATGTATGATGCATAAAGTTAAAATGCATACAGTTGTAAAAACAATTTTAGAAGGATACAAGACACAGATTATTCTTTTTGTCGCATCTTGTCCTGAAGAGGCGCTGGCAACTCAGTAACATCTATTCACGGATGGATCACAGGGAAGAAAGGCTATTAAGTCGTAGCGTAATCATCTATTTCCCTATTTAAGGCTGGCTGGTTGCGCTACATAATTCTGTACCCAGAAGTTAAAAATCTGAGTGAGATGACATAATGATTAGCATGTTAAACATAGAAAGAAATAGAATCAAAGTTTCACTATAGCAGGATTTAGCGGAGGTGAGCTGGCGTCCCCGGTTCCTGGGTTCCCAGGTCGTAACAATCATTTCTGAAACTTAAAAGAAATTGAGTATCTTGTTATCTGGCGAATTTAAGACAGGCTATACCTTCAAAAACATGCACCTATATTATTCGTCATAAGAAATGTTGAGGAGCAATCGGTTATACTGCACCATTAACGAGGCCATTCCGTGCACCTACTTATATGACTGCGTACCCTTGATGCTTAACAGATACACATACAACAATAACTCTATATATCCCAAATTCCTAGTGGGCTTTTAATCACAACTAACTAACATATACTAGAGCGTCCTGCGCTCTAATACTATAAATTACCGGATTATACTACAAAGTTCTTGACATGCTATAGACATGCATGTGCAAACACAAGTTATTTTCCACAACAAGATGTATAGGTAATCAAACCTGTACTCAAACAAAATTTCTAGTGCTCGTGAACGCAAAAGTCGGGTAAACTTAATGAAAGAATGACCACTCAAATACCACGCTTACTATATTTAGCGTACTACAAAAAGGAAAAAGAATACCCTTAATTAAGATAAACAGAGAACAATCACCACATGCTATACGTCCATGAAAACTAGTATTGCTGAAAATGACTTAAGTTTATGCACCGCATCACATTAAATCTGAATGAGGCAGCTACTGCGATTTATTATACCTTTTCCTAACATAGTTATACCGCACCTGGTTGCCAAGGAGGGTGGATGGGACAAAATAAGCTTCTGCCCCACTTGAGGGGGTGGCTGGGTGGGACAAAAGCTATACTGGATTAAGGGTCACAGCGGTAACCACCCCACTGTGAGAGAGAGTCGTGCGCAACCACCACTTCTCTTGGTAGAGGGCGTTAACAAAATCGGCGCCTGCAGCACTTGTCTTGGTTACGGGAGGCGGGCGGGAACAAAAAGGAAGTCCTGGGATAAAACCCATGACTCTCAAATTAAGAATATGGCGATCCCATCGCGTCCACCAATTATCACGGGGGATTCGGGGGGTGGGTTTACTATCCTGTTGGGTCGGAGAAACGTGCTCCTTCAGCACTTGTCACGAAGACCCGCAGTGTAGCTGTTTCTTCTGTTTCTAAGCATGGGAGCGGCTATAGACGCTGGTGCCATCATGCACTTACCATGCACCCCCACAGGGTGTGGCTCGTGGACCCGGGATCTTCCTCATAGCCCACGGCTACTCGCTAGGCGCACACCTACACCTAAAAGATGTTGGGTTGGCCAACTAGGGGAATAAGGATAGGTATAGGTCCTGGGTGTTCTAAACTTAGCAGGGCGAGCGAGAGGATAGGTGTAGACATGAGCAAGGCACATCCAAACACTTACACAGTAAACCCCAATAAAGTTAGTGGAGCTTTAATGTGACATTTAAGGTTCACATTTATGGCTACAGTATACAAGTGGTTAGTGAGTAAAAAGCTTACCTGAGCCACAGAATATGACGGCCGATGCATTGTGATATCACTATAAAACAATACTTCGTCGCACGTGGACTTTTGAAATGGCGACCAGCAAGGGTTCCTGTAGTACCTTACGAAGAATCGACCACGATTCCTAAAAGCCGGACTATTTAACGTAAAATCCTCGCACAGCTAAGCAGTACGTCACTTAAATGGGAATTGACTTGAAGCAAGTCAGCAAAAAGATTAAATGCTCTCCGACACCGCAACATACGCAGTACCTAACTATCTGCATACTATCTGCCTAACATTTGGAAGCCTTTAATTCAACCTCTTACAAAAACCTATAATTACATGATTAGCTAAAAATAATTGCCGATGCATCGTGACAACATAAATCAGCTATTAATACTTGTACTGCAGTTTTGAAGGTCTAATATGAAGATATAACAACGGTTCAACAAAAATCTAAAACCTTAATAAAACACCTTGTGTAAGATAATCTGCACCAGCCACGAGTGATTAAGGGGAAGTTTGAAATCCTCATAGAAAATTTCCTTAGATCCATTCCTTGGATATGTTTCGCTCAGGAATTTTGCATTCCTTACATTCTGCTACATATGCTCTGTATATGATCCATCCAAACCCAAAGGTCGCGACTTAGAATTCCAGGGATTGCAGTCAATTTGTATGTGGCAAAGGACGGAGTGTACCCAAGTAAAATAAACCGGTGCGATTACACGTTTGGATGATGGCGGGGTTATATTTGACTGCAGTTGCATGGCTTTTGCTTTTTGTCTTTAAACAAAAGTGACTACAATTTTATTGAAAAAATGTAATATTTTTACAATATAAAACGTGTATAAATACCTGTATTTTGGTGTTTAATGTTAGTATAATATGAAATTTATAAAACAATTTAAAATCTAAGACCATAACGAAACACATTTGTGTAAAATATGTTACACTAGGCAATAAGGGATTAAAAGAATGATGAAATCCTCATTGAAAATCTTCCTGTAAAGCCATTCCTTAGATCTATTTACTTCAGAAATTGGCTTTCTTTAAATTTGTTACATTGTGGAAAGGCCATCCATTAAAAGTAAAATGTGCTTGTAGTAAAGGATACAGAATGCCAAAACAAAATAAACGATGCGATGGTACACAAGCCTATCATATTTTGCGCTATCTATCCGGGAGTTTAGGGCGTACCATAATACACTTCCTTGTCCTCCCCGGACTGTCGAGAAGGGATACTTAGGGGAAATAGGTTTTTGCAGCTACTTCAGTTTGTTTACTACAATGTAAAGGTGTCTGACGATAGCTAAACATGGATTAAAAGATTCCAAGAACATGGGGTTGGTGGCCTAAAAATACACCCGATATCAGGAAAACCCGGTAAGACTACTAAGAAGTCGATGCTGCAATTGCAAATACTAGCAGAAACGCTCCATTCAGGCATACTACAAGTTACACCGCGACTTACAGCTAACCTTTTCCATTTCGACAGTAGTAAGCCACCTCCGACATGCTGGCATCCAACATAGAAGGGCAGCAAAGAAAGCAGATAAAACTGAACATCACCGCAAAGGTGGAATGGGGTTTCCGCTTGAGTACCTGGTCAAACTAGACAGCTTTTGGGGGCTTGTGATCTTTTTAGATGAAAAGGCACTTTTCACCTCCTGAGGGTGGGAGAATCTATTTGTGGAGTCAAACAACACAATTAATGCCCCGGAGCATATCACTGCCCAAAAAAGAAATGGCCGGATAAACGTGGGATGTTGGGGCTAGATATCTGCTTCAGGAACCGAGGAGCTAATCCATATATCATCTTTAATGGATTCTGAAAAAAATATATACCTGTTCTCGAAGACTGTATGCTACCTAGGGTTCAAGTTGTTTATCCAGCTGGCTAAATGCTCACCATTACTTTCGTGCAGGACAACAGCAGTGTCCACACGTCCAAACTAACCCAAGATTGGATACAGTCGCACACAGAAATGTTAGTAATTGACTGGCCCGCCAAGAAGTCCAATTTAAACCCAAACGAGCCTTATTGACTCGTGACTGGGAAACTCTTCAGGAACGAACTAGGGATGCTGTAATAAATCGGGGCTTTAAAATATGGTAAAATGCGAGGATGAGGCTCAGTATATGCAGTTCCTAAAGAAATCAATGAATAAACGACCAAATGACGTCTTAGTCAACAATGGGTGGTGAACTCAATATTCAAATCTGAAATGCGTTTCTAAACGTTAAAGTAAAAGAAATAAATTAGTTAATAGTTTTTGTTTTAATGGAATGCGTTATTGCAAAAAGGGACACTGGGCATACTCTTCCATATGCTGGTACATGTTATGAGTGGCTTGAACAACATAATATTTTTCTATATTTATCAAGATACATCCTTGTATTCGAAGACTTAGGTACTCTTTTACAATAACCCTGTTTCAAATATGTTTGTTTCAAAAATTGGATTCAATCAATATAGAATTCTATGAGTAATGTACAATATTATTGCAAACACAATAAAAGAACCCCTAGTTAATATAAAAACAAGTAACAGAGTAATTACAAACCTTTTATGTTATATTAACATTTGATATAAGTATTCATTCTAATGATCAGAGAGAAGGAAGAATGCTAACTGACAGATCTTTGATGTAAGCCGTAACTTCTGTAGCAACTAATACGTGCTCCTAATTTCAAGGTATTAAAAAATGAAAGTAATCAAATCGATTATTGGGTAACACTGGAATTTCATAGCTGTATATTTCTGATGCAAAAATAGATTGTTTAAAATAACACTAGTTATTGCACAGGGAATACATAATTTAATTTGTATATTAACGAATACAAGCTTCCAATCACTTATTCTAGTGCATTTCAGACCTGAATCAATTAATCGTAAAACAGGCGACACAGGTTCCAGTGAGTCTGTTGTTACGCACTTATTAAGTAGTTTAGTAGTATAGTGTATGTTACAGTTTAATTTCATTTCATTCTTCCATGCATTGTCTAATTTATTGTATTATTGCGTGGTATGTCCGTGTCACTAAAGCGTATGAGAATTACACAAGCCAAGTGGAACAATAATTTTATTATACGTGTAAAACAATGTTATGGCACGTAAGTAGCTATCTCCTGTGAGGTTAAAAGCCTTTGAACTCATAAACACAAAACCTTAGTAAATATCATGAATAAGTCGAACTGTGCTGTTTTCCATACAAGCATAAAGTGAACAGCTGCTAACATTTTGCTTGTGGAAGAAAAGTCTTGCAGATCAATTAGTCATTGCGATGACAGAACGTGAAACGTTTCATTTCGTTCTAAGCGATGCTAACGATATGTATGTCAATTGATGCGATATATAGCTGAAGGGGTAGCTCCATCTGCAAGCTGCCTTCTTCTTCTTCTTCTTCTTCTTCTAGGCGATACAGCACACTGTGCGCTTCAGCCTCCCTTAGTCGTTGCTTCTATTCCACCCTATTCATAGCCGCTCTTCTCCTTATCCTATTTCGCAGCAGTTGTGATGTATCTTTTCTTGCCACATCTTCCCATCTATTCGTGGTGCTACTTTTCATCTAGTTTTGCAAAATTTGCCATCCAATCTTGGGTATGCGTCCACCTGGCATTTTTGTCACATGGCCGGCTCATCTCAGTCTCATTATCTTTATGTCTTTCCCAATATCTACCTCTTTATAGAGTTCATACATTTCTTTATTCCACCCGATTCCTCAACTTCCATTCCTTTGTATTGGTCCGTAGATCTTTCTCAGTATTTTCCTTTCAAATGTAGGTAATATATCCTCTGAGATAGAGATAGCGACCAAAATTCACATTTATATATTAGAACCCGTTTAATTAATGTTTCATATAGTCTAATCTTGGTTTTGCTGCTTGCATTTTTGTTTTTAAACAAGTTCTGAAGGGAAGAGTATGTTTTATTTGCAACCAATATTCGAGCTTTAATTTCTTTACTTTCGTCATTACTTTGGTCCACCATTGTACCCAAATATTTAAAACGGTCTGATATTCTAGCTTATCATTTCCTACTGTCCAAGCTTCATTTATTCTCTTGTTTTGTCCATCTTGTGTTGTTATTTTAATTTTTCCCCTGTACTGAATTTATGATCTACATGTCTAGCTTTGCTTTCCAACTCATTGTACAAATCTATCACAGTGTTTTTCATTCTTCCTATTATATCGTATCATCTGAATATACTAATAGCTGTGTTAATCTATAATATATTGTGGAATTAGTATCCACATTTAACTGCCTTAGTGTGCATTCCAGTGTTAAACTAAGTAATATCGGTGCTAAACCATCTCTTTGCTTCAGATCGTTATCAATTTTAACATTATCTTTAGACTATTACTTATTTTTACGTGTGATGTTGTATTTTCCATCGTGGCCTGTATTGGTCTTATCAGTATATTTAAAATCTGGAAATATTTTAATATTTGGAACCATTTCTTACGATTTACACAATTGTATGCTTTATGCAAATCTATACACATGTAACAAATGTCTATGTCATATTCCCAAATTTTCACTAAGATTTGTTTTAGAAAGAATATAATATCTATTTTGGAACTTCCTGTTCTCAAGCCCGCTTGGTATTTCACGATTTCTTCTGTATACTGTCTCTAAGTCTATGAGCAAGCTGACTACCCCAGTCAATGAGCTGTAGGCATGTCACTAAGTCCGCGAAAAAGGGTAAGAAATGCGATGCAGTCAAAGTAGTGGTGTAGATTTTTAAATAACCCCTGAATGATGACAGAGTTGCCTTTGACTGCAGTTGTATGGATTTTGTTTCATATTCTTAAAGAAAGAAACGAGAACATTACAAACTTGTTGAAAAAATTCAATGTCTACAATATAAATCAGTTATAAGTATTTGTATTTCATTGTTGAAAGTTAGTATCATATGAAATTTTAAAACAGCATTAAAAACCTAATAGCTTAAAGAAAACACCTGTGTGTAGATTATCCTACACCAAGCACTAAGGCGTTAAAGGATTGCTACCCTCTTAAAGTTTTCCTGTAAAGCCACTGCTTAGATATGTTCCCCTTAGGAATTTTGCTTTCCTGACATTCCGTGATATATTCTCTGTACATAATACAAAGACCTTCCATTAAAATCCTAACGTCGTGAGTTCTAATCCCAGAAACAGCAGTCAAATGATCCTGAGGTAACGGGCGCAGAGGGTCTAAGGCAATAACGGCTCGTGAGTATTCATTTTGGGTGTTTATCAAACTTTCGTCGGACAGCCCTGAATGTGTGAAATAGCATCGGCTGCATAATAGTTATGATTGCAAACCAGTTGATACAACTGCTACTGCTCCTAACCGCAGCAACAACAATAGTAATAACTATACTGCAAAATGTTTTGGGTGACTCGGTTTTTTGTTTCCTTAATAGGAGGACCACCAGCCTTGATTATCAATGACCTCGTTTAGTTTCCGAGGCAGTGAAGAAACTAAAGAGATGCAAATTTGAGGTCGTCTCCTCATACCCTCCCAGACTTCCCAGAAACGTTCTCTCATTGCCTCTTTGGTGCGTTGTTGACGTTGTTCTCAGTACCAAACATTAATGCCCAGGCGTTCTTAATTGGATTAGTCCGGAAACTTCGCAGGCCATTCTAATGCCGAAACGTCTGGGTGCTGCTCAAGCCAACACTGTGGCCCGGGATGTGTACACACTGTTATTGTCGTGCAAGAAATGTATCACAGGCATTTCCTCTTCCGGGTAGATAGATCGCACCGTTGGGAGCATGCATTCTTCCAGGACTGCAACATATCCCTGGGAGTTTATGTTAGAAGAGACTTCAACGAGCTCCCCTACTCCACCGGCGCTCATCCAGTTCCATACAGGTAAGCTGATTCTGCCACTCTGTGCAGTGGCGACGACGTTTTTATGGTCAAAGTTTTGTTGGATCGTCACAAAGACAGTGTCTCATCCTCACCTGACGAAAACATTTTTTCGTTAGACCATATCATCATCTCCCAAAAGTCTTGATTTGCTGGTAGATGCTGGAGGCAAAAGGCCATGCGAGATTCTCTGTGTTCTTGCTAAGGGTACCCTTTCTCATAGGCCTGCGATGTCGGATGCCAGCAACATGGGGTTGACGACGGACCATCTCAGCACCCCCTGGGAGATTTAGAATTCTTGTTATTCTTGGCGCTGGAAGGATGGGATTCTCATTGCAGACCGTTAGAATAGCTATGTCGACCTCTGATGTGGGATTTGTTTGCCTTCCTTGCTTTTTTCTTAAGCTCCTCTTGACCCTCCTCCTGGAACCTTTTCACTCACTCACAACCGCAAAGTTTCTTCTGCATACGCAACTGCTTGGTATATTGGGCCACCGTGCGGCCACATTCTCATATTCCTACAATGCGGCCTCTTGTTCCGTCACTTGTGTATGGCATAGTGTAAGAACTTTTGGTAGAGTATGGGCTTCCAAAACTGCCCCTGTATATCGCTTAACAAGCCATGTTCCTCATTTGGTGATTGCTAGCTCGTAGGCCAATACAAAGTGATGACAATGTCACATGATATCAAGCTCCTTTGATTTTACTATACCCGTTAAAAACATAAGGCATTTAGAAAAGCAGTGTGGTTACTTGTTTGGAATAACGGTTAAAGTGTTGGCTTATGACGTTAGGATTTCGGTGCAGTTCTCGGCTGGAGGAGAACGTTTTATGACGTTTAGTTATATTTCTTTCATATTCTCCGAAGAATAAGGAAGAGTTAAATGCAAGCATAAATCTATCTTGTTCAATGAAAGAGTAAAGTATGTGGTTTTCTGAAATTTCACTGAAAACAAGCACTATAGAGCATAAGTTGGTGACATTGATTCTAAACCCTTACTGCACAAGAAGTAAAGTAGGGGGAAATTTGTGAACATCCCAAATATTCGATTCATGTAATCCCGGGGTTCCTTTAGAATAGATTTACTTCTGGTAAGCAGACACTTGAGTGTTTCTACCGTTGCTTATGAATTTCAAACACCTGAGATAGCCGAAATGCTAGTCCCCCCAGCGTCCAATGTGTTAATGTGAATGTTCAGAGCCTTACACCACAGTAGCTCTTTGGGAGAGGGCTGGTTTCTAAAACTGAAATACGAAAGTTCAAATACAGACAGATGTTCCCTTTTTCTTTCTTTCCGGATTCTATCTAAATGAAGAGCTGTGTTTCAGATCATCAGTGTTTTACAGTAACTCGAAAAGTGTACGTTAGAGTTGTTTAATTAACCTAAACTCTCTTATTTTACAGGCATAAATAAAATATTTATTTGTAATTGAATAGTTAATTATAACCAAATGTAAGCAACGCGTTGCTTTTACGTCTGTCCTATTCTTCATATCATTTCCGCTGATGCAAGCTCAGAAAGTAAACATGCGGTTATTGACCTGTCATGGTGCTATTAAAGACTAGAGTAATTGCTCTTAAACCACTTCCATTACTACCGCCACCACTATTATAATTTCTGTTGATAACATTTTTATCAGGAGTGAAAGTTAGTATGACCATTATGTAATTTAATGTTTACGTATTTAATCACAATTTAGTTGTAACAATTGATAAAACAAATCAACCTAGTAGCAATTATCACCCTCAATTAAATTAACAAACCTATCGCCTTATATATTTCAATTGCAAAAATACCCGGTTCTTTCTTCCTTGATCCCCCACAAAATTATAAAAACAGGTAAGTGATTATTTATAAAAAACATCGTTTCTTAAATTACGTTCCTATCAGCTTAAACTACTATCCTATAAAGCAATTGCGTTAAAATATCGATGTAGAACGTAGAAGTCAAAAACCTCCGGTCGCTTGCTGCTTTGATGGATAAGGGCCCTGGCCCCGCCCAAGACTGTGGTTCCGCCCTTCACTATCTAGATATGAACCAAAAACGCGTACTTCTTTCGAATCATGGCCCCAGATATTTAATGGGGGTTGTACATACTATTTAAACACGTGGTACAAATTCATGATGCAGTTCGTATGTTCCTCCTTTACAATCATAAAAAACAAACAACATCACCTTGATCTTTGACCGACTCATGCATGCTTTTTTGGACGTGGAGATCCTTTCCCTACCCACTGCGATGACCGCATCTTTGTTTCAACCTCATACCCATAAACTCACGTCTCATCTCCTGTTGTGGTGTTCTTAAGGAAGTTTTCATTGTCATTTAGAGTGACAAGCAGTTCCTCACTAATTTCAACACGGTTGTGTTTCTGAGCGTCAGTCAACAAACGCGGCACAAATTTTGCACGGCGCATCTGAAGTTCTTGAGTCAAAATTTAATGACATTAACCTACGTTGAAGGCCATTTCCTCAGCAAATCCTCGAACAGTTAAACAAAACGATTTCCACGAATCATATCACGAACTCGCTGGATATGGTCATCACAAATCACCTATGCCCAGAAAAGTCGTTTTAAGGCGAGATTCAATTATTGTAAATTTAGACTATTACGTGTAAATGAGAAAGTGAAATGGACGTAAAGAGCCAAATTTCAACGTTTATTGGATTCACTTGTGGAAATTATTAAAAGGATTACCTGCTCTACATTTGCGAAATGTGAGATAAACATTAAGCGGAATAAAATCTAATGGAACTGGTTAATGTAATGAATACATATAGCCCTATAGTAGATGAGAATTTAAACTCCTCATTTCATTTGGAATTTGCCAAAATAAAATTTCTAAATCCATTTCAAGTATTCTTAACTAAAATTCCAGAAAATAACTTGGATTCACCTATACAAACCTTGAATTCTTTATTATGGTTGGTAGAATTAAAGCATACTGCCACCTTATTTCATGTTGAGGATGTTCCGTTGTTAAGAATAATGAAATCAAAATTTATTGCGCCACAATTTGTAGAGCTAATTGAATTATTTAGAGTTAATTTTAACTTTCATGTGGGATTTCTGTCATTTGTCTAAAACACAGCTTCATGTCTTGACTGAAGAGCATTATTTTCGTTCGCAACGTGAAGGCGAATATTTCTCCGAGTTTATCAGGAAGATTAAAGATATTGTGCGAGCTTTCTTACTTCCGTATTCGGAATAAGAAGCAATAGTATTATCATATTCATTTATTATCAAATTTATTTCATCTTAGAATTAGAGCTATAACCATATGCATTGTTGAGGGGAAAACAGTTGTGATTTGGATCGAATTATTGTATTCAGTAGTTAAGTGTTAGGGATTTTGGCTCACAGACCAAGGTTTAAATCGTGTCTCAGGCACAAAATTAGCATGGAGTGCATATAAATCAACCAATCTGTCATAATAAATCGTCCTCCCCCGCATTCCAGGTCAATACCAACAATAGCATCATAAATGGTGTATTGTTTGTCGAGCAAAGCATGACAGTTGACAATGCGGGGTGTTATGCCCCTACCCCTGTTCACTATTATCAAGATATGAGGGTAATTAATGCTTCTGTTGTCCCCTGAATGGTCTATTCATTCGTTGATGGTATTTTTTATATTGAGGAGGTCGGGTATGTTTTGGTTCTCACGAGTCATGTGCAGATCTGTATCCCATTTAAAATACTATCATAGGGGTTCTATCACACTTGTGTATTTAACTAATACCTCATTCCAGTTTTCCTAGGATTTACCTAAAGAAAAAACCCATCCCGCCCAGCAAAAATTCCTCTAGGCGGCTTTAGAGGGTGTGGAATTCTCACGTGTTACAAAAAGGCTGAGAGTTGACATTGCGGGTGTTATACCACTCCCCTGCTTGTTATTGTCAAGATATGAGTGTAATTAATCCTGTTTTGTTGTCCCCTGAATGGTCTAGTTATTCGTGGATGGCATTCTTTACATTGAGGTGGTGCGGTATGCTTTGGTTCTCACGAGTCATGTGCAGGTCTATATCCCATTTAAAATACTATCATAGGGGTTCTATCACACTTCTGTATGCTAATGAATACCTCATTCAACTTTTCCTACCTTTTACCCAAAGAAAAACCCCATTCCACACACGAACATTTCCCGTAGGTGGCTTTAGAGGGTGTGGGATTCTCACGTTACACAAAGGATGAGAGTTGACATTACGTGTGTTATACCATTCCCCCTGCTTGCTCTTGTCAAGATATGAGTGTAATTAATCTTGTTTTGTTGTTCTCTGAGTGGGCTATTCTTTCGTGGATGGTATTTTTTATATTGAGGAGCTGGGGTATGTTTTCGTTCTCACCAGTCATGTGCATGTGTATATCGCATTTAAAATATTATCATAGGGGTTCTACCACACTTTTTATGCTAATGAATACCTCATTACACTTTTTCTAGCGTTTACTCCCAAAAAACGCCATCCCACACCAACAATTCATGTAGGTGGCTTTAGTGGATGTGGAATTCTCACGTGCTCCAAAAGCATAAACGTTGACATTGCGGTGTGTTATACCACTCCCTTGCTTGCTATTGTCAAGATATGGGTGTAATTAACCTTGTTTTATTGTCTCCTGAATGTTCTATACATTCACTGATGCTTTTATTTATATTGCGAAGGTAGGGTATCTTTTCGTTCTCACGAGTCATGTGACGGCCTGTATCCCATTTAAAATACTATCATGTGCGTTCTGGACCACTTGCGAATGCTAATAAATACCTCATTGTACTACCCGGTGGATTGTGATACTGTGGCATAATTCCATCTTTCTAAGAAAGCTTTGCATTCCCAAGCGGCGAATCCCTCATCACATACCAAACACCGCAATTTGGACTTTAAGGATACTAGTGCCTATATGCATACATCACATTATACCCCCGCACCGAAAAAAGCAACTGACCATTAATTTCCAAGTTGTGTTGCGTGATGGTGTGAAATAATTCTGTCTTTCTAAGGCAAACACTGTCATTTCCCGATAGAAAACCCTCCATCCATATATGTGACTGTAGTAAGCGAGTACATCGCACCCATTCAAGCTGATCATATGTTACAAAGAAACTTTATTCCTTCTTGTAAATGACGTGCATACCTTCTTTCAGGTTGTATATGGCCTGGAGGGTGCTATTCATCCCCTAGCTATCAGTTGAACGTGAAAAAGGTATATTGTTACGGTAACGAGAAGCAATGCGTTCTTTGCACTGCGAAGATACGTGCTTAACAGCTTCGGATACATTTCAAAGAAGCATGTTATTAAATATAATGTCGGCTTACAAATTATCGCATTCTTTTTATTAATGCGAAAACATACTAGCAACTAGCGTAACTGAAAATCTTCTTGTAGAGCATTTCGTGATTTAAAAAGTCAAAATCGTATTTATCACTCATAATATTCATTGCTTTTTATGCCTGCAGTAAGTGCCCCGTTTCGCCTTGAAGCCGGCAGGAGAGATGCACGTACATGGATTCAAAGAAAAAATATTTTATCGCTGGTGTAAATACATTACGATGATACTCCGTACGTTCATTCAGTGCTAAAATCACTTTTCTGTAAGGGAGAGAGAGTGAATGAGATGCCTGTACATGGATTAAAAGCAAAAATATTTATAACCCGTGTAAATACATTACGATGATACTCTCTACGTTCATTAAATGCTAAAATCACATCTCTCCGAGGGAAAGGGAAGAGAGAGAGAGAGAGAGAGAGATCGAGATGTCTGTACATGGATTCAAAGCAAAAACCGCTTTTAGCTCGTTGAGTGAGTTGAGTTTTATTTATGGACGCTCTTTAACTACTATGGTCCTTAGCGTCCCATTCTATATTAGGCGTGAAAGACCGGTAATTTTGCTCAGAGGTCCCTTTATCAGGCTTCAGATTATTTTACGTGCCTTAAATCTACGACACGGGACCACCGGCTTTACTTCCCTTCCGAAGGAAGCCATGCTAAGGATTTTTAAGCCCGAAAAAATTCCAGCGCATTCCGCCGGGTTAGAACACGCGACCTTGGGAACTACAGGCTAGCACGGTACCTACATTACGATAATACTCTGTACGTTAATTCAATGCTAAAATCACTTCTCTGTGAGGGAGAGACAGAGAGAGCGAGTGAGATGCCTGTAAATAGGTTCAAAGCAAGTTCATCTTATAGCTCGTGTAAATAGATTACGACGATACGCAGTACGTTCATTCAATGCTGAAATCACTTCTCTGCGAGAGAGAGTGAAAGAGAGATGCAGAGCAATGTGATTACGTGAATTGAAAAATGAAGTGTTATCTCCCTAGAATCCGAGTATACATTCTCTATATATTTATATTGCTTATGCCCTTTCAAGCATTTCAGTTGTATTCTTTCACAAAAACTCAATACGCTAGCATTACGACACCTCTGTGAGTTTCGGGTGGTCACTGTGAATAGATAAGGCTCTGTGTATTGATGACAGAAGGCAAAAATCAATGTATATTCACAAATAGGACGCTTTTGTAGCTAAAAAGCAATTGACTTTCCAGAAAACATGGTTAAAAATTAAATTTTATTAAAAATTAACGTATATTCCAAGATAAAATGGGTTTTCAGGTAAAATTTGTTTTGATGGATTACATTATTGAAGCATAACTGGTCGCCGTGTGTATAAACCCCTCTAGCAGAGATCCTCAATTGATATAATCCCATTGGTAAAATAATCACGTGACATGCAAACACCCCACCAAAAGCGCGCGTGCGCCTAAAGGGGATTTGAGCCACCCTTCGCTTATTACATTCAGTGGTAATTAACAGTGAAGTAAAATATACTCATATATCCCGCTGGTATTGTTCAGGTTTCATGGGCAATACCAGCAAGTAACATTTCACACGCTCGCATGCTATGCATGCCAGCCAAATAGCGATTCACATACTAACCGGGGTGCTATGCGGGACCCGACTAAAGCATGCAAGCATGAATGCACGCTATCCCACAGCAATACACAATTAACACGTGGTAAAGCTTTTTAGTGTGTATTCCGCGCTTTGAGCGGCGAGCCCCACATATCCCCCAGCCATTGCACACCGGCTGGGGGTCGAATACAGTAATGCATTTTTTTCTCCACGGAAAAAAACCATGAAGTGCTAAAAACTTGCTGTACTCATCGAAACTCAACTAAATAGCTGTTTTGATTTCTACAGTACATTTGTCAATTAAAAACGCAAGGTGAGCGGGTTTTTCAATTTCTTACATCTTTATAAAAAAGAGTGTAGTCATTAACACTGTATTTGATTTTCTTTAAACGGTACAGTGTTTGAAACACGAATCTGTGCATTGGAATCATATTTTCATATGATCTTTATTTTTAAAAGATCAATGATCTAACATTGACATTTTTAAATAAAAAATCTAGAGCTCTGCTTCCTGCCTGAAATATTTCTTCACACGCCAATGCAGTACTTTCAAGCTAATTTCTCTACTCGTTCATAGATACAATCGGTTTGTGAACACATTCACGTGGTTTTCACCCCTCATACTTCTCGTACTTACACTCACGTGGTTTTCACGCATCATTCTTCTTGGATCTGCATTCACATGAATTTATCTACTCACTCACATAGATATAATCGGTTTGTGAACAGATTTACAGAGTTTTCGCGCCTCGTTCTTCTCACACTTAAACTCTCAAAACCTTCTCAGCTCACTCTTCCTACACCAATATTCACATGACCATCTCTACTAAGTTTTCTTCCAGAGAAGCAACTTACATCAGCTAAAGCATTACATTTACAAAACCTTCTCAACTCGCCCTTCCTACACCAACACTTACATGACTGTCTTCTACTTAGTCTTCTTTCAGAAAAACGACTTACATCCGTTAAAACATATTTGCACTACTTTTGCAACTCTCGCTTCATTTACATTCACACAGGTTTTCTACACGTTTTTCTACGCAATAGTGCACTACAAAGACACGAAAAATGAACTACTGAATCGCAAAATGTCTGTTAAAATGTATGTCTTCTCAACAGATAGAAAAAGCAATCGAGTTTACATACTTAAAAATGTTTTTTCCAGGTAACACTGCAAACATCAATGGGGCCACCAAAGCCACATTCATCAGAAGTGGAGGCTCACGGCTTAGTCTTGCAAGCCTTAGACATAGAGAACTCGGAAATGATCAGAGCGGGAGGTCCGTCATCACCTGTATCCCTGTATACCAGACAAGAGGGTATTAATATTAGTAGCCACCCGTCGCCAATCTTATCGGGGGTGATTATATCACACCGCTGCCTCCAGGGTTTGAGTATGTCACTCCCGTTACAGAGGTGGGTGCCAACACTGACATCGTTACAGAGGAGTTTTACACATGATTTAACTGTGACTACAGGACTGCTCTAATACAGATGCTTAACGATGTGAATGGTAAGTCTAGATATTTATCACACTTAAACGTTTCTTCTGAACGCAGCATTCAACTTTATTTGGGGATATATAACACCGAAATCAATGTGTTTTACTTCAGAATTTTGAATTATTAAATAAACGTTCAATTTACAGCGTTCTTTTCCATTTAAAAATGTTCTGTGTCTAACTTACATTGTAGCCAATTCTGTTTTTGCTTCTATTGTTACAGTTCCTGAACCGGGTTCATCTGTGTCTGAGGCGGTGGGTGACGATCATAGCTTACCTTGCACATCTTCTTGCAAGATTGGCGGTCTCCACCTCCTCCTGGATTTGAGAACCCGACCCCGATGTTTATTGGGGATACCTGGATGGCTATTCAATCTGAGGGGACGTGCGAACGCGTGAATTGTGCATACAGGACAGAGTTCTTGCGGATGCTTCTCAAATTGAACGGTGAGCCTTAACCTCATTTTTTCTAACTCTACTACAGTTATATAAATACTTAGCGTAAGTTAACGCATAAGTTTAATTGATTTTCTTCAAATATTAAATAAATATACAATTATATAAATAATTACCAAGGCATTTCAATTTCTCTATTTGGGGCAGAGAGGGAAAGTTTGATTGTACCTCTATATCAGTCCAGACAGCAGAAAGAATTTAAAGTGAATCTATTGTTTATTGAGCAAGATTTAAGATCTCGCTACTGTCTGATAAAGGATATGTCAATGCTGAATTCAACTCAGATCAGTAAATATAAGGGGAAGCACTGGGTGTGCGAGCCCTGCCTGAAGCATTTCAATAACGAAAACGCTTTTAAAAAGCACCACTTGAAGTGCATGCAGTGTCAGGTGCTCAAACTGCCTAAGCAGTGGAAAATGATCGAGTTTTCATCCTACTCAAAGGGTACTCCTGTAAATTTTGTGATATATGCCGGTACTGAGAGCGTGCTAGCCAGATTTCAGTCCTGCGAGCCGTCGGCTAACCAGAGCTGGACTCGGGCTATACAGCATCATGAGGCTATATGGATATCTCTGAAGCTCGTACACCGCCATGACGCCGTATTGTCGACATTTAAGTTATTTAGAGGTGCTGGTGCTATCAAGGAGTTCTTTGTTGAGCTTCGGGCAATAGCGATATGGTCATTGCCCAATATAACAGCGACGAATAAATGACCTTGACTGCACATGATGTGGCTGATTTCGACATTCATTACCACATATGCAAGAATGAGATTGAGGCGGGCGATTTGAATGCCCGCAACCACTGTCACGTGACTGGTGTATTCCTTGAGGGCTGCTCATAAAGCATGCAATTTAAATAGGCGGGCATCTAATTTTATACACGTCTTTTTTCACTGTCTTAGCAATTATGAAGTCATTTCCTGATGCAACACCTGACATATTACATCCATTTCGCGCAACTCAAACTTCTCAGAGAGACATATCGCATTCAGAAATAAGTACAGGAATATCTCATTCAGGTTTCTAGATAGCTTTAAGTTTTTGGACGATAAGTTATCTAGTCTAGCCTGTATGCTGAGGGGAGATGAATTCAATATCACTAACTCTGAGTACCCCAATCCTGAACATCAGCAGTTAGTGAGATCTAAGTGGATACTCCCCTACAGCTTTGTGGACCAACCATCAAAACTAGACGAAGCCAAGCTGCCTGCATTCGAAAAATTGGACATCATAAAAATACAATGCTAAAAGCACGCCGTCAACGTGAAATACCTTCAAAATAAAAAAATAGGTGAATACAGCTAATTGTACCTGAATACAATACGCTTTTGCTGGCTGATGCATTCGAGACGTTTAGGGACCTCTCTTTGGCTAGCTGTATAATTTGGACCCCTGCTGGTACTACACCCTGCCAGGTCCTACATTCGACGCTATGCTCAAGGTCACCAAGGTCAAGTTAGACCTCACCAATGATGAGGAAATGATTAAATTCTTTGAGGCCGGAATCAGGGGTGGTAATGTAACTGTATCGAGGAGCTATGCACAGGCGAATAACGCATACCTGCCAGGAGATGACAAAACATAGAAATACAGCTATTTAAGCTTTTAGACATCAAAAATGTATATGGATCTTCGATGACCAGTCCTGTGTCACACAGAAACATAAGATGGGTTACACAAAAGGAAATTGAGGTGATAAACTTCTCTGCAGTTGCCCCTGATTCCAAAACTGGATACGCCCTAGAAGTTGATCTTGAGTACCCTGAGCATCTCCACGACAAGCATATTGACTTTCCTCTCTGCCCGAAAAGCAAAATACCACCAGAAGGCCAATACAAGAAGCTGCTGACAGCACTAGAGAACAAAGAGAGATAACCTTACATTACAGAAACCTGCAGCAGTGCATTTATTTAGGCCTGAAGCTAAAGAAGATGCATAGAGTGATGCCATATGAAGAGTCAGAATGGCTGAAATCCTGCATTCAATTGAATACGGAGAGACGTGCAAGCGAAACTTCCAAACTCGGTCAGAATTTACGGAAGAAAATGAATAACTCCGTACATGGGAAATTCATTGAGATTGTGCGTAAGTAAAATGACTTCCGAATCGTTTCAAGTTGGAAGCAATGCAAGAAATTGACTGCACGGCCAAATTACTTTCGGAGCATTATATTTATGGAAAATCTTGTAGGGATAGAACTCGCGAGAGAGGAAGTGCTCATAAACAAGCTCAACTATATAGGTCAAGTCATCCTTGACATCTCGAAACTAATAATGAACAACTTCTGTTATCATGTAATGAAACTCAGCCTTCAGAACCTGACATTAAATTATATGGATACCGATTCGTTTATCTTCCAGACGTCAACTAACATCTACAAATTCATCAAAGAACACCGACAGTACTTCGTCACATCCAACTACATCAAGGACAACAACTACAGAATTATTCCGCAAAACAACAAAGTAATCGAGTTGCTCAAGAGTGAGCTTTTAAGGATGCCCATGATTTAATATGTAAGGTTAAGGTCCAAATTATACGCCTATGAGGACCAAAGTGTCATGAAGGCAAAGGGCATCAACAAGATCGGGATGCAAAACAAATATTGACCACTGTTTTGGCTGTCTAAATGACATTAGAAAACAAATTTGACAAAAACAACCACATTTCGAAGCTTCAAGCATAAAGTCTCGACCATAGAGATGAATAAGGCCAATGTCTGTGGGAGACGATAAAAGAAAACTTATTGAAGGCTCAGACCTGAGAATTGTCTGGGGTCACTATTGTCTGCGCATAGCTGACATTTATGTGTGTATATATATAAAATGTAATTTTTAGTTTTTTTAATTATTACATAATATAATTGTTAATGAATTTCTTTTCAAGTTTTTTGTGAATATTGCATTGTTCCTATTTTTTTAAATTTCATTTTTAGTCTTCTTATTCTTACTTAATATAGTATTTAAATTGATTTTTCAGATTTCGTGTACATTGTATTAATTCTTTTCATTTAAAACATTATAATGAATTGGTTTTCGTGTATATACACATACTAACTATGTCAACATAGGAAAGCTTGAGGGAATTCAGAAAACCAATATTATTGTGAACATGAAGTCTCTTTATTTTCATCATCATTTTTTTCCTGCAGTAAATCCTTTCTATGACTTCATTGAGTATTAGGGAATCCGTACCACTTCACAAGAATCCTATTTTCTTGTCGGCGTAACACCTTCTCCACCAGAAATATATTAGGGTACAGAGTAGAGCAAAGTTCATGTCCATAAAAGGATCCCCTTATCTCCTCGCCATCATTGTCTCTTAGTATGTATGTAGTAGGATTGGTTTGCTTCACACGAGTAACTTGAAGGATTTCGACACTCCAATTAGCTTCAAAACCCTTTTAAAATGCCCCTTATTCCTAGATATCCTCACATAACCACCCACACTAAACTTTCTTGCGCTCTTCTTCTCTCTTCAATCTTGACTGTACTTGTATACAGTCAGGAGAAGATCATTGTTCTTCACTTCGGTAGGCTTCATGCCAATGGTAGTGTGGTAAATGTTGTATTTGGCAATGACTTGTGGTAAAAGACCTGACCACTTGAAGGATCATTGGGCTAGAAACTCCCGATATCTCATTCACTTTAAATGTCTTATTAATCGTTCCACAGCAACTGCCTTCACATAGGTGCTGTAATGATTGATGTTATGTTGCCATTTTAGAGTTATTGATTGCAATGAGGATGTACCTGAAATTCTTATTGATTCTTGCATGCGGTATCATCTCAAACAAGTCGACCTGCACCAGACCGTAGAGCCCCTTGCTGATAATCTTTCGCCGCATGGATTTTCTTTGGACTGGGGCGTGCAGGACACTTACAATAAGACAATGGGACGATAGTCTAGGCTAGGCTTGCATACTTATTGTCTAAATTATCAATCATGGGTTAGTTTAGGTTGTCTTATGAATGGATCGCTTACATTTGGTTACGTTTTGCTGTTACGTTTTGTGTTTACGTTTCGTTACTGTTTTGATACGTTGGGGTACGTCTTGTTGATACTTGGGGTTAAGCTTTGTTACGTGAGGTTACGTTTTGTTACGCTATGCTGACACGTCGGGTTACGTTTTGTTATACTTGGGGTGCGTTTTGCTGGTACGTTGGGTTACGTTTTGTTCCGTGGAGTTACGGTTTGTTACGTTTTGCTTATACGTCGTGTTACGTGGGGTTACGTTTTGCTGATACGTGGGTTACGCTTTGTTACGTTTTAATTAGGTTAGGCGATGATAGGATAGAATAGATAATGACAGGATGCTCCAGAGCAGGTAAGACAGGGACAGGTCAGGTTAGGCTGTTAGATGTATGCTTAATTTAGACTACTTCTGCACACCCTAAAACTGTAAACCAATACCCAGTTTATCCCTCTCGGCCTCACACTTTAATTGTTTAACATATAAACGTTTATGAGATTTAGAAAAGTATGTAAAAGTATACATTGGATAAGAAATGTTTATAAAGTGTTGAATTACTCTCTATATTACAACAAAACCTGTGATGCTAACTGAATTACCTGTTAAAATGACTAAGGGACACAGGAAGTGAATTTTCAAATTTCTGTATTTCTATGGATTTTTCTAAAACTTTTACTGTGATTGCATTCCTGTTAAATTAGTAACAATACTAAAGTTCATTTTAATTGTACAAATACCTTGCGAGCTATTAATTATTTAATAAATTTTATTATAAATCTATTGCATAATCAGAGTGAATCACGCGCCACAAAGGTTCAGAAAATTAGTTGGCGTTTTTGGAATTGGAGCTTTGAATTACATTCAAAAAAGTATGTCTTGAAAGTTCAGTATATTTTGTTGAGTGAATTATCATAATTTTTTAATTTCTTAGAAATTTTAATCACTAAAATTAATCATTTTAATAAGAAATATTTTTTGGAAAATGATTACTGGTGTTAGCATATTTGGGTATCATCGGATATTGCAATAGATACTTCTGTAGATTCTGAGAAATTTAGCTGAATTTAAGGAAAACTGAGACGTATGTTAAATTTTGAATGTGTGAAATTGAATTTGGGAAACTGGGAAACGGTGAACTGTATGCTTTATCCGAACTCTCCTGATTTATGATCCTGTGTGTTTGTAGTTCCCTTTGTGTTCTTTTTTGTACTTTTATGCCCTATTGCCACCTGTAGATCCTTTCCTGTTTGTAGCAGAAAAAACCACCTCCTCCCGTAGAGTCGAGTTATATCAAGCTGTGACTGATCTTTAAGAAACACTGGAACTGAATTTCGTAACTTTTTGGAAAGCTATTTTTTTGGAAAATATGTATATTTATTTGAGTAAATGGAGAAATTACTGAAAAAACACAAAGCTCTAGCTCAAATAGTTTTTCAGATAATATATTAAATATTTTTCATTAGCGAAAAAAAATTCAATCCACAATGTACATTCACATTTGTCAGAGAAGTATGATACTGACATCTTCCTATAGTTTAGTACAATGAAAAGAAATCTAAGCATTTGATTGAAGTTGATGTTATTATTTGTATAGAAATACATTTTCGTTTTTATGAAGTTTGTGTAAAAATGTTCCTTGATTTTTAGTATAACCTTTTTTGAGCCAATGAGTAAAGCAATCATAGAATGCATCCTTGAATTTTTATATATCATATTTAAGAAAATATGTGCAAATTTACATACAAATCAAAGGAAAATTGAAATGCAAGGAATCAATTTCATGTGCAAAATGAAAAACAGAGAAAAAATACATAAGCATGCACATTCTTTTTAAAGTTACAGCTTATAAGGTACTTATAACCGCCCTGAGCATGTGTTTTCACATCCTTTTTATATTTGGCTTCTTTCTTTTTCATTTTTGGCATTGCGAGCTGTTTTCTTCTTCTCATTTTAAGAGCCAGCACACTCGTATTTTCTTCTGTTATCGCATTTCTTCATAATCACATCTGATACACCGCAAATTGTAGAATTCTTTATAGCAGTATTTAATTTCTTCTGTAGCTGAGCACCCCATATTAAATTCTGGCCAGAATTTATTACAGCAATTGTGATGCTCTTCTTTAATACAAAAATTTCTTTTGGAAATTCCTTCATAACATGGCACGCAACGATTCATGTTGATATTGCGTAACACCTCTTACACATTTATGCAGCAGATCATCACAGGCTAGAATTTGGTAGACAAGCATTATCTTGGAAACAGTTCATTCAGAAAGCTGTATGGACATTTTATTACTGGTATCAGGTTGTGTACCATTAGCTATACTTTTGTTGCAAAAGCACCAGGAGTCAGCGCGAGTGGGTAATTTTCCATGCTGGGGTTTGTTGTCTGTTGACATCCAGTGACTGAGGATGGCATAAATAGCCTTTTTCAAGCCACATTTATCAGGAATACTTTCTACTAAAGCATTTCTATTGGTAGGAAAGTTAATTTGCTAAAAATGCCATTACACATTTTCTGTTTATTTCAAATGGAAATCTCTAGATTTTTTGTCTCTAATGACACGAGGACTGGAATATTTCTGGGTAGGGCTAAAACCAAAAGTGTGGCACTTTCATACATAACCTTTTAGCAAAGCCATGTCTTTCTCTAATTTGTGGGCACATTTGAACACTCACATTCACTACAGTGGGCATTTTCAAACAACTCACTCAAGGTTTCTTTCAATGCTGAAAGCATATGGTACATAAACAACAAAGTGTATCAAAATATCTGTAAGATAGATGTATAAACAAAGCCTTAAACAACCAATAAGGTATGAAAGTAACTGCAAAGTGCTGTAAAATAAGGTTATAGCAGCAAACGGAGAGAATTTTAATGAAATAGTCTCTTACAGTACCAAAATATAATTTTCGTTTTCAAAGGTCTAAACTTGTGTTCATTAAGTAGTAAATAGTCATGCATTTAGACGCTAGATGGAAGCCCAAAGCAGGCAAGTACATGTGATATAAAACGCAGCCAAATAAATTGAAAAATATGCAGAATTATGCTCTACATATAGAAATAGGAAATGGGCGGCTCCAGTGGAGTTCGAAGGGAGTGTAGGTGATTTAAACATATCGTTGGGCTTTTAAAATGACAGATGGTGTAAAATGGTTGGCCAAAATGATTCACAAGTGTCTCTAGAATATTTATATGACATAATTTCAAAACCGAAAATTTTGTCATTTTGCCTGAAACATTCACTCCCAGTATCCCTGAAATATCTTTGATACTACCTAAATCACCCGAAATTACCTTAAATATCTGTGATACGAATCGCTGATCGAAATTACCCCGAACACCTGTGATACTACCTTGATTACCCTAAATACCTGTAATAATCCTGAATTATCTGTAAGCTCATTGGCAACTATGCTGCACCCAAGCCTCTGGAATTTATCTGCCTGTGATACTATCTGAATTACCCAAAATATGTACGATACTACCTGAATTACCTTTGACATCATACGGAAATGTATAGCACACAAACCATGGAATCTGCCCACCTGTGATATACTACCTAAACAACTACGATACTACCTGAATTACCCGTGGAATCATACGGAACTAAACAGCACCTAAACCGTGGTATCTGCCCGCATGTGATATACCAACTGAATTGCCCTAAACACTCACGGTCCTACCTGAATTACCTGTGAAATCATACCGACTGTGCTACGCTCAAACCCATGGTATCTGTTTGCCTGCTGAATTCTGGATGGTGCTACCCAGCAGAAGACGTGGACATTGTACATGCTGGAATTGGAGCCGTCAATTCTCTAGTGCCACTATTCGATGCATCTAGGACTTGCCGATGACCACAAGGAGCTCACACTCAATAGCAAGTTCGAGTTGGTACTGATTCGATCCAAGGACTCTAAAACATGCATTATAGCACCTCAGAGGGAAAAGAATGCTAGTGTTAAACCTGGACGAATCGAGTGGAGAGTGCATGTGATTCGCCTTTCTGAAGCTGGAAAGGTTAATATCCTTAAGATTGTGAAGTCGGACGAAGCACTGTTTCTCCCCTTTAGGACTATGGCTTTGTGCCGCAAACTTAATCATTTACTTGGAATGTCGCAACCACATTGAAAATAGAGAATTCGAAATTTGTCATTTTGGGTGCTCAGACCACAAGATAGAGTAATCCATCTAAAGACCTTTTGGATCTAATGATCCTTTTGGATCATTGTCACATAACTAATTTGAGGCTTTATCTCAATAGTGAATGTTACCCCTACCACGATATGATTTTGGACTTTGGAAACTCGAGATTTGCATCATTGCATGAAATGTATTTAAAGTTTCGAAACCGGTATTATAAAAAAAGAAAAATGAAATGGAGTCTTATTTATGGACGCTCTTTAACTGAGGTGGTCCTTAGCGTCCCATTCTACATTGGGCGTGAAAGACCAGAAATTTTGCTCAGAGGCTTCTTTATCAGGCTTGAGGTTCTTTTACGTGCTGTAAATCTCCGACACGGGATCACCGGCTTTACTTCCCTTCCGAAGGAAACCATGCTAAGGATTTTTACGCCCGAAAAAATCCATCGCTCTCAGCCAGGTTTGAACCCGCGACCTGGGAACTAGAGGCTAGCATGGTAACCACTACACCACGGAGAACGACATTATAAAAAAGAGAATTACCCATTATTGAACAGAAAGATCTTTTAAATATGCACCTATATTTGTTATAGACTGCTCCCATCAACTCGAGGAGGTTGTAAATGTGGCTGTCAACAATACACTCTAAATTCAAGCTAGTGCAAATGTCCCTGCACAGAACTCATTGTACTTCCGATAAAGTATTTACATACAAGCCTCTGACCCATGCGATGCTGCCTTTACTTTAAACGAGTCATTGTGGTATGTGGATTTCTTTTTTCATCAGAAATGTAAGGATTTTTACTGAATACAACAAGTTGTAAAAGCATGCTAATAAATACAACAAGTTGTAAAAGCATGCTTTCATTCTTTTTATTATTTTGTCATACAATTCCAGTACTTTCCTCCTCCAACTCCTCGTTCCTACATATGGCATTACACTTGCAAACTATATGTTATCTAGATAATAATGTATACACGCCTCAAGTCTTTTTAGATTGCAAATTTCATCACTATTTTAAAGTATTTCACAATCATTTAAATTAGTGTTCACAATTCTTATTTTTTCCTTTTCCATATAAGCAATGGCACTATAAGAGAAAACATTATTTTCACCATATTTCACTCGCGGTCACTTTCTCGATTGAATGAATGCTTGGAATATAGGCAGACTCTCTAGAATTATCTCCCAGTCATGTACTGTGATGTATACAAAATTGCCTGTGTTTTTCACTATAAGCACTGGAATGTCGTAGAAGAACCCAAATTTAACACTATGGGCTTCTTGAGATGCTGGCGTCTAGGAGCACGCTTTTTGTATACATGTTTCTTTGGGTGTCGATGCTGGCTATACTATCCTCCAGGAGCTTCAGCCTGCTTTGTAGATCGGCAATACTGTTCTTATTATTTCCGCATCTGAAGCAATACACAATGAAAGTTTTAGAAAACATGTTTTTTTGGAAATATAGGTAGCATGAAACAGCATTACATTTGTTAGGTTGCAGGAAAATGAAATGCAAAGATTAGTTTTTTCTTTTAGATATGAAAATACTACATCAATTGTTTCCTGAGTACTGTCTCCTTGCCGGGGGAAAGCTCTGGAGTTGTCTGTATTAGATCTCCGTCCACCAGTGAAATGGACTCCTTCTGACCCCACCTATATGATTAGTAGCCTGCGCCAGTGCTGCCAGAGGGTATTCCACTATATCCTATGCTCCTCTATCCCCGAATCTATCCCGTTTTTAGGTACAGGCCTCGCCATTTGAATTCTGGAAAGATAATGATTTCCAGGATTAGTTATACCTATATACCAAAGTACGATAGTACTAATGTATTGCGATATCAATGTACGATAGTATTGTATACGTAATTAATTATTTGCATTAATGATTTCCAAGGTTACTTATACAGCGATACCAACGTACGATCGTATTACGTATGCAATTAACTATTTACATTAATGATTTCCAATGGTACCTATACAGCGATATCAATGTTCGATTGCATTGCATATGCAATTAGTTTTACACTGCTACTTACTTTTAATTTCCCTACCTGAACATGTATACGCTGCAGTCCTCATTACACGGGAATGACGTTGCCGTACGATTGCGCACCTCCGGCTTTTCCCATAGGACAGCGTCCGTATATCCATTGAAGTTCTCTGAATGACAGAGAGGTGTGGCTTGAAACGATGGTGTCCGTTTCATCGGCACTTTCGGAATCAGCATTCCTGAAAAGAAGAAATGCAATTCAATGCGTCGTTTTGTTTTCTCTCATTGTAAACCATTTTTTAGAAATAGATTTCTAGAAAATCTGTACTTACATCATACTTTTTCTGTGTATGGGACAGTTGTCCGTGCATATGCCGCAAGAGGACATCTGGTTTTGATAGGAAGGCATGATACACACTATAGAGTGCATGATGCCATTGCACGACTCTTCATGGTAATAAGTGTAGTGAGGTGCCTCTTCTCCGCATTCGCTCCAAAAATCATCCATCGTATTATCGTCTCGATTACACATCAAATAATATTCCAGGCACGGGCGAATGAATTCCTTATATACGCGTGATAGAAAACGGGTTCATTACCGAACATTTAATGATATGTGGCCAGGGTCCGCAGGAGGAACGTTCTATAAGTGAGGGTGTGTTTTTTATTGTGATATAAGAGAATCGAGAATGGGTCATGCAATGGAGGGAGAAATGGTGCAGAGGTTGTTAACTCATAATGCAGAGGGGAATACATGAAAAGGTTTTTGATATCGCTGTTTGGAAGAGCTAAGGGTGCAAAGAAGAGAATGGAATGCAGAGTGGTGCGCATTTAATGACACACACAGGTGTTTGGAGTTGTTGGCGATATGCAGAAGGGGAGGGATGCAGGTGCGTGTTTGGAAGAGTCGGACGGTACAAAGCAGAGAATGGAATGCTGCGTGGGAGGGGGAGGAGTCACATGGGCGTTTCATGACACACAGGTGCTTGTGTATTGCAGAATGCAAAAGGCGGAAGGAAGAATGATTCAAGTGTGTATGTTCAAAGGTGTTCAGATCACTTTGAACGGAATCCAGCCTCCCTTTTGTCGAAGAGGATAACAAAGAAGGGAAGTCGAAGGAAGGAATGCTTTGTTCGCCAAAACAATATGTAGGTGTCGCAGTGAATAGAATCCAATCTCCCTTTGTCAGAGAGGATAACAAAGCAGAGAAGTCGAAGGAATCCATTGTTTATTCAAAACAATATGCAGGTGCCGCAGTGAATAGAATCCTGACTCCCTTTTGTCTGTGAGGATAACAAAGAAGGGAAGTCGAAGGAAGGGATCCATTGTTCAACAAACAATACAGATGAAGGAGGGGTATAACATCTGACAATGTCAACTATCATCCTTTTGTTCGACAAACAATACAAAATATATGACACGCAGGTGTTCTCTGGAATGCATGGGGTCGTGCGGATGCACAGTTGGGCCCCGTCTTTGGGTAAATGCTAGGAAAAGCAGAATGAGGTATTAATTAACATACACATGTGTGCTAGAACCCTATGATAGTACTTTAAATGGAATATAGACCTGCACATAGCTCGTGAGAACGAAAGCATACCACACCTCCTCAATATAAAAAATACCGCCCACGAATGAATAGACCATTCAAGGGCAACAAAACAAGGTTAATTACACTAATATCTTGACAATAGCAAGCATGGGGAGGGGTATAACACCCCGCAATGTGAACTGCCATGCTTTGTTCGACAAACAATACAAACTTTATGACCCTGTTGTTGGTATTGTCCAGCAATGCGGGGGAGTGTGGTTTATTATGACAGATTGATTGATTTGTGTGCATTCTATGCTAATGTTGTGCTGAGACACGAATTGAACCTGTGTCTGTGAGCTAAAATCCCTAATACTTACCTACTTCCGTCATAGACATTTGCATCCAGTAGCCAGAGCAGTTGTAAATATTTCACAATCTCATATAGAGCTTTCTGCTATAGCCGGATCTAAATTTGAACAGACAGCGGAGCGTTTTAAAAGTTCTAGTGCTGATAACACCACAGTTGGTGGACATTTAAAGTGCATGTCTTTTTTGTGGCAAGTTAGATAATTTACAACATGACTGTTTTTGAAACGTGCAAAAGGAGAAACTCATAGAAGACTTCTAATCCTCGTAAGGATGCATTGACAATCAAAAAATGGGAAGAGAAAAGTGTTTCCCAAAATGCCATTAATAGGTGAAATAAATAATGTGTAAGCTTTAATTAGTAAAATTCATAAGCTCCCTTTCCTCTATGCCGTTTTGGTTTTGTTAAATGTTTTAAATTACCTATTTCAGTAAATGATACAAATTGTGTCACTGTAGCAGTGAACCATTGTATACTTGTGGTACCTATAAATTGGCAATACGTATAGGCCAATTTCGGTGGAATTTCACAATTTTGTGGTTAAGATGCTGCCTGTTTCAGTATTATTGGGGGACGGATTTTTTTCAAATATGTCGGTTTGCTGTTGGTTATATCGTCCAAGAAAGTTTGGTTTACCTTTAAACCACAGGTTGAGTTTGAAACTAATTGTGATAATGGTCCATTTCTAGAAAATGCCATTTGATGTATTTCGGATCCAGAGTTTAACGGTGAGAGCGAAAATAAAACTCTAATGAATTTAGATCATTTATAACGTTTTAAAAGCATGTCACCTTAAATTCCGAAGGCCGGGGAAATTAAGTGGTTTCGCGGCAGCGATATCGACTTGATCCCGTTACTTCACCTGAAGTCGAACAGTGATTCCACAATAGGCTCATATGAACACTTGGTTCTGCGTAGCAGTCGCGAGCAGTTAGCCTCGCATGGTAGTTCTAAACACTTGATTCTGCGTAACTGTGGCAAGCAGTTAGCATGGCATGGTTGTCATGAGCAGTTGGTTCCGCATAGCTCTCCTGAGCAGACCAGTTGGTAAGAAATGTCTACCATGAAGCAACTTCACCACTTTTATTGAGAAAGCATCATTCTACACTCAAATCGTGATCAGCGGCTTTAAAATAGTTTCACTACTGGTAATTCCCATATGTAGCGAGTATGTAGCAAAGTTACACATCATAGGCTAGTATTGTAGTACATCTACATAAAGCGACCAGCCGTCCAAAGTCAAGTGAGAATTTTGGGGTAGACATCCTCTTCATAGAGGATGTCCAGTTTGCAACCTTTGTATGGTATTCATCAAGAGAGGAAGGTGGTTGGATTCCGAGTTCTACTATACCCAGGCTGATATACAGCAAAATACCAGTGGAATGTCATAGAAGAAAGAAGATCCTGGGATTCTACCGTACTTGCGTCCCCAGCCAAATTTAACCGATAATATTCCCTTCATTATTAAATGTGTAAATTAAGGTTATACCACAAATTAAAATGACACTAAAATTTAAGGAGTGACGGGTAATTTTAATAGCTTATGTTGGGAATTCAGTTCAATTTAGTGCGTCAATAATTTAATATGCCAATTACCTCGTAAGGACGCGTGATAATCAATAAATGGGAATAGAAAAATGTTTCCCAGTATGTCATTAGTAGGTGAACTAATAGTTCCCTTTGGGCAAGTTTTTATTAATAAAATTCATATGCTCGCTTTACTCGACACACAGAGTATCATAACTTTAGTCGATGTGGATTTTGTTAAATGTTTGAAATTACCTATTTCAGTAGGTCATATAAATTGTGTCACAGTAGTGGGTGAACCATTCTATACTTATGGTATCGTTAAATTGGCAATACGTAGAGGACAATTTGGGTGGAATTTCACTTTTATTGGTTAAGAAACTGCCTGTTTCAGTATTATTGGGGGCAGAGTTTTTCAAATATATCGTTTGGTGTTGATATATCGTCCAAGAAAATTTGAAAGTTTTCGTTTGAACCACAGATTGAATTTGAAATTAATTGTGGTAATGACCCATTTCTTAAAAACCCCATTTGATGTAATTTACATAAAGAATTTAATGGTGAGAGCGAGAATAAAACGATGATGAATCCACATCATTTGTTCGGTAAGAAAAGAAATCAAACACTTTGATTAGGGAAAGGTTTTTACATGTCTTAAGGGACACTGGGTGTGAAGTTTTAGGTGAAAATGACAAAATTTTCGATTTTGGAATTATATTCTATAAATAATCTATAGACACTTTTGAATCATTTTGGCAAAACATTATGCACGCTCTGTCATATTTAAAAGCCCAGCGACATGTTTAAATCATTCGTGCGCTCCCTTAAAACTCCACTGGACTCGCGCACTTCGTAGTTCTATATGTAAAGCACCATAGTTTGCTAATTTATGCATATTTTCAATTTATTTGGCCACGTTTTAGGATCACAAATAATTGCCTACTTTGTGCTTCCATCTAGCAACTAAGTTCATAACTATTTACTACGTAATGAACACAAGTTTGGACTTTGAAAAGAAAAATTATACTTTGGTACTATAAGAGTGTATTTCATTAAAATTCTCTCCATTTACCCAGATCATCTTACTTTATGGCATTTTGCAGTTATTTTAATAAGTTATTGGTTGTTTAAGGCTTTGTTTATAAAGCTATCTTACAGATCTTTTGGTACACTTTGTTGTTTATGTAGCATATGCAGTACTGAAAGAAAACTTTGAATGAGTTGTTTGAAAATGCCTACTGTAGTAAATGTGAGTGTTCAAATATGACTACAAATTAGAGAAAGAAATTTGCACAAAACTTATTTGTGAAAGTGCAACAATTGTGGTTTTAGCCCTATCCAGAAATATTTCAGTCCTCGTGCCATTAAAGACAAAACAAACCTAGAGGTTTCCATTTGAAACAAACAGAAAATGTGTAATGCCATTTTCAGCAAATTAACCTTTTTACCAATAGAAATGCTATAGTAGAAAATATTCCTGATAAATGTGGCATGAAAAAGGTTATTTATGTCACCGTCAGTCACTGCATGTCAAGAGACAACAAACCTCAGCATGGCAAATGTCCCACTGGTACTGACTCCTGGTGCTTTTACAACAAAAGTATAGCTAAAGGTACACAACCTTATACCGGTGATAAAATGTCCATACAGCTTTCTGAATCAACTGTTTCCAAGATAATGCCTGTCTACTAAAGACTAGCCTGTGATGAGCTGCTGCATAAATGTGTAAGAGATTTTACACAAAATCAACATGACTGCGTGCCATGTTATGGAGGAATGTCCAAAAGAAATTTTTGAATTAAAGAAGAGCATCACAATTGCTGTAACAAGTGCTAGTCAGAATTTTATATGGGGTACTCAGCTACAGATGAAATTAAATCTACTATAAAGAATTCTACAATTTGCAGTGTATCAGATGTGATTATGAAGAGATGCGACAACAGAAGAAAATATGAGTGTGCTCGATCTTCAACTGAGAAGAAGAAAACAGCTCGCAGGAAGAGTAAGTTACCAAAAATGAAAAGGGAGGAAGCCAAATAGAAAAAGATAAGAAAATATATGCTTCAAGGCAGTTATAAGTACCTGATAAGTCGTAAATTTGAAAACAATGTGCATGCTTTAGAAATATGTATTTTTTCTCGCTTTTTCATTTTTCCACATGAAATTTATTCCTTGAATTTCAGTTTTGCTCTGATTTGTATGTAAATTTGCACACATCTTCTCAAATGTAATATATAAAGATTTAAGGATGCATTTTTATGATTCATTTATTGGTTCACAAAAATTTAAAAAGAAAATTTTATTTCTATACAAATAGTAATATAAATGCTTAGCTTTCTTTTCATTGTACTGAAGTATAGGAAAATGTCACTGTCATACTTCTCTGACAAATATCAATGTGCATGGTAGTTTGAAAAGTTTTTGTTTGCTAATGAAAGATATTCAATTGTATTATCTGAGAAACTATTTGAGCTAGAGCTTTGAACTTTTGCACAGTCATTTCTCTATTTACCCATTAATTAAATGTACCAATTCTTCAGTAAATAGCAATTAAAAAGTTACAAAATTCAGTCCCAGTGTCCCGTAAAGATCAGTCACACCTTGATACAACTCGACTTTACGAGAGGAGGTGATTTGCTGCTACAGACAGGAAAGAATCTGCAGGAGACAAAAAGGGTACAAAAGTACAGAAAAATGACACAAAGGAAACTACAAACACACAGAATTATAAATAAGGAGAGTTCTGATATGCAAAGTATACAATTCACTGTTTCCTAGCATTATATTTTATAAATCAGTGTTTTTCTCAAAACTTCATTTTCACACACTCAAAATGAACCTCACGCACGAGGTTTTGTTTAAATACAGCTAAAATTTCTCAGAATCTGCAGAAGTATCCATTGTAACATCCGATGTGGCAAAATATGCCTAACACTAATAATATGTTTTTAAAAACATATTTTTAATGAAAAAGTGGTGAATTTTAGAGATTCAAATTTCTAAAGCATTAAAAAAATTATCATAATTCACCCATCAAAATTTATTGAACTTTCAAATCATACCTTTTTGTAACTGATTCAAAGCTTCAATTCCAAAAATGTCAACCAATTTTCTGAACTTTTGAAGCGCGTGTTTAATTTTGATTATGCTATACATTTACGTAATAAAATTTATGAAATAATTTATAACTCCCAAAGTATTTATTCAACTTGAATTAAATTTGGTATTCACTTAATCTAACAAAAGTAGACTCACAGTAAAATTTTCAGAAATATCCATACAATAATATGGAACTTTGAAAATTCACTCCCAGTGTCCCTTAACTCCTAAATTGGGTAAAACCAATCTTTTAGAGTATGATATCGAGTTGATAGGTGATAGACCAGTAAATCTACCGCCATACCGCTTACCACCAGCGAATTTTTCTATAAACAACATAAAATAGAGGAAATGTTAAAGAATGAAGCTATCAGGGAATCATCATTGAACTACTCAAGCCCTGCCCTTTTGGTTTCCAAACCTGCTCGAGATAGCCGTGTTGTGGATTTCTGTGGACTAAATAGTCGAGTTAAAATAGACTGGATACCTTTACCACATTTACATAATAACTATCATTGGTTTGCGAAAGCACATTTTTCCAGTACTTCAGTTTTAAACGGTGCCTATTATCAGATCCCATTAACTGAAAGATCAAAACGGCTCACAGCTTTTGATACAGGCTTTAATTCATTCGAGTTTAGTTTTCTTCCATTCGGACTTGCTGTAGGAGCCCAAGTGCTTTTCCAGCTTTTGCATAGAATATTCAGCGATACCAAATATAATTGCATGTTTCATTATTTGGATGATTTGTGTGTCTATTCGAAAATTTTCTGAAGAGCATGTGGAACATTTGACTGAAGGTTTGAAGCGTTTAGCAAAGCGAGTTAACTGTAAATCCTGCTAAGGTTACATTTGCGTCCTCTTCGTTGAAGTTCTTGGTTCATGTGATTAGTAAAGAACGAATTCGGATTGATTCAGAGAGAAGTACAAAAATTCGGAATTTCCTGTGGCTGAGAATGCTAAAGGAATTCCTCGTTTTGTAGGCATGCTTCAGTGTTCTGTTAAATACATTCCTGATTACGCCGAGAAGCTAAGTCCCTTGAATCCATTGAGACCTGAAGGTCTAAAATTTAAGTGGGAAACGTAAAACCAGCAGGCTTTTGATGAGTTAAAACAAGCTTTAATTTCACCTCGAGTATTAGGAATTCCAGATTTTCATGAAACCTTTATTTTACAGACAGACGCCTCTAGCACGGCGAGTTCATCTATTTTATTGCAACAATACTCTGAGGGTCGTCGCGTAATAGCCTATGCTTCACCTATACTTACAGCAGCAGAAGCAAAGCTCTGGATTTATGAGTTGGAGACTTTGGCCGTTTTATACGCTTTGTTAACACTTAGATTCCATTTGGAACATGTAAAATTCATTTTGGAAACAGACAATGAAGCTCTCAGTTGGTTTTTGGCCAAACCTAACAGGGAAGGAAAGATTGCGCGTAGGGCATTACAAATATTCACCTTTAACTTCAAAGTGTGGCATATCCCCGGGAGCCTTAACTTTGTAGCTGACGCATTATCCAGAATGCTTGATACAGCGAATGAACCGAACGCCATTTCACCTAAAACCGGCGAGTCTATTCTAATTGACAGTAGTTTGCGTTGTACTGTATTAGCAGCTTGTCCATTAGAATTTAATGACTTGGCAAAATTTTAACCCCCGGGAAAAGACTTAGTAGACATCATTGGTAAACTTCAGGCTGGAGACATATGTGGTGCATACAAACTTAAGGGAAATGTTTTGTGTTATGCCGATCGCAAATCTCGTAAAATTGTGCTTCCTAGAGTACAAAGGAATATGATTTTCCGCATTTTATTACGGGTCCTTATGGTACGCATATGGGAATATTTAAAACAATCAATAACGTTTGTGAGCAATTTATTTGGAAGGGCACGAATGCCGACATAAATTCAAAACTAGAAATTTGTGAAGTTTGTAAAATGTCAAAACTAGCGCAAAAATAGAACTTAGGAAAACTAGCTACTAATATTGTTGATAGATCTCTACATAACACGTTTATTTACTATATAGGTCCATTTCCAAGAAGGACATAAGTTTATATTAGTGGCAATGGACATATTTATTTACAAAATATGTAAGGCTAGAACATCGAGCGGGTGGGTAATTCAAGTATAACAATAAAGACATTACGGCGTAATTTTGCGAACTTTAACGTTGCTGAAGTTATTGTAGACGATAATGCAATGTACTTTAGATCTAATTTGTTTGAAACGTTCTGTTTCCTATCTGGAAAACGCTCGGTTTACACAATTCCTTATTATCCAAAACCTTCGCTATGTGAGCGCGTAAACAGAAATTTAAAGCCAACGTTAATAGCTTATCATTCTTCTGATCAAGAAAATTGGAGTAAAAACCTACTTTAGCTACAATTTTCGTTAAACTCGGCAAGACATGCAGCACACGGACGATGTCCTTTTAATTGAATATATTCATTTCCACTCAACTCTCTGTTGGCTAATATATGTCACTTAAAAGATATTTTGCCCGATGTTGGGGAAGTTAATAATATTCAAGAAATTTGGTGTAATCTTAAACATAATTTAGTTCAACCTCAAGGGCGTAACGCTAAATACTATAAGGGCAATGTTGAATCCCAGTATGATGCTGGTCAATTATTTATTTAGTTAATCACACCCAGAGTTCAGCGAAGGTTAGATTCTCAGTCAAACCAGCAATTCGTTTTCGTGGGCCATACAGAATATTAAATTTCCTAACTCCTGTCTCCGTAACTCTGTGTGAAGTGAACTTGGGCAAGCAGCGAGTTGCTCATGTGTCTCAATTATAGCCAGCATACGTGTTTACCATGTTTTAATGGTGGCGTGTTATTTATGCTTTAGAGTGTAAGTATGCGTGTAATTTATATCGTGTGCATTGTATCCTTAAATGGAAATGCCATTTCATTATTGGGTTTATGTTAATTGTAATACTTCGGGGTAATATGATTATTCTATTTGTGCATTTTTCATTTTAATTCATCCACTAATTTTGTAAATATAAGCATTGCTTAGTTACTATTCAAGTATTAAATAACACAAAGGTTTGTTTAGAGGCAAATTCTTCTTTTGGGGGGCAGGAGGGTTGTGACTTTTTAAAAACACGTCACATTAAATTCAAAAGGTTGGCGAAATTAAGTGGTTTCGACTATAGCGGGAGGGTCCTGATATAACGTAGACAGGTGGGACCGTTTTATATGTTGGGGTTTGCCACCCATGCGCTAACAGCAAATGTTTGTATTCATACGCATGCGTTTCGGACACCTTACATTGACTTTCAGCATCCTGGTTGGAATTCATATCACCTTTCCTCGGCGATTCTCCATCTCCGGTTACGGAGGTTATATTTACCAATGGATCGAAAACTCCTCGCGGTAGGAGTGCCGGTATTTATATCTGGACTGAGCGGAAGACGCTACCGTGGTGTTTCTACAACGTGATGTCCATTTACACGGCAGAGCCATTGTATTATACCGTAACTTAAAATAGATTCAGTTCAATGTGGCCTCTTCATTTTTTTCGGACTGTCTCAGTCTTTTAACAGCGCTACAACACCCCACGTAGCAGTCTAAACGCCCCGTTTATGAAATGTTTATCCGTAATTTACTACATATTTTACCTCCTTTCCTTGATATGAGTCATTCCATGTCAAGTCGCAAAAATTTTCACAAAATCTGACCATCATGTCTCCGATTCACTTCAAAATTTGGCCATGGATTACAAAAGCAAAGTGTTTAAAATTATGTTTAAAATTACTCTTTTTTAAAAATCGCCTTATTTTAAAGCATATTGTGCAATCCAGGTTGCGTAAAGCGGCACACCTTTCTACCTTTAAAATAGAATATCTCACATGCGATAAGTGATAAAGTTATGTTATAAAGCGCAATGCAAAGTTTAATATGTATTCTTTTACTTAATATGTATTATAATTGATACAATGAACTATTTACATCAATTTTTAAAATCCAAACACTTAAAAGCTCTATATCCCTATTAACCCGCAAGTTTAAATTGCTGTAAAAATTATAAATAAAGTCCTTGTACTTTTTTGTATATATTTCCATAAAACAAAGATGGGATCCTGTATAGTTAATTTTAAATAAGATAACTTAGCGGTGTATAGCGGTATTCCAGCGCGGTGCGGCTGGAAAGTAGCAGCAGCAGTCTGTCATTGGATGCCTTGTCAACTGTCCACAGCACTTTCATTGCACTAGTTTGTTCACATGTAACTTAAATTTGGCATACAGTCGAGAAGCATTCTAACTTTCAATCTTATCCTATGGGAGGCAACTTAACTACCATTTAAATGTGCGATTTACCCCCCTTCAGGCTCAAACGAGTCCCATGTGGTTATTGTTGCACTATTGCACCATTGAGCTAAATGAATTTAGCTCTAAGGTACCAGGGATCCCTTTCACATTGCTGCATCTTGCCCTAAAATGATCACTATGTTGAAAACTACTCCTGGATTATTCAAGGCATTGACACGTTGTAGTACACAATCACTGTTACCAGTGGGTGGTACTTTGTTGTTTTTCGACACGCATCATATTGTTTTAGGTCTGGTGACAAAGTTAAGTTCTCCATTTTTAAGTTTGTAAGAATATTGCGGGTAATAAGCTTAATGATTTTTGCCTTGTGTTATAACTTGGAAACATTAAATGGACTGAAGCAATAATCGTAGCTATGTTTCTTCAGTTCGATCATTATACACTTTCAGAAATCAAGATCTAAGAATGAACTTCTAACGCAAAGAAGCAGAACACAAAGTAACATTTAAAATGAAACAGCGGAGAGAGGCTTTATATAATATCAGATTCCAGTTGCTAAATTACACCGAACACCGGAAGTGGTAGCTTACTACGTTTGTACTGCGTAACGCATCGGCCGGCGCGGCATGCTGCTGCAATGTAGGCCTTTCAGTCAGCAGTCTATGTTCAAAAATCCTACTTGCGAACAGAAATAAACTGTTTAAAAGCGTGCTTTTAAGGAAGATCCCATCCTGATATTAACAGATTTAAAATAAAATATATCTTAGCTTCCTCCTGTATTTTTTTCAGGTTTTAATATTAGGGGGTTAAATATGATATTGCAGTTTAAAGTATTCATACTTAAAAAGTGATTGTTTTTCTATTCCGAAAATAAATAGTATTTTATATAAGGAAAACCACCTTGTTTTTATCTACAAAATGACGTATTGTTCTTATCCCTGACCATTCTGTATTCCGAGAATGAATTACTTTTATGAAACGTTGCGCGCGTATAAGATAAATGTAAAGTACGCTGTAAATCCTAAAATAATTTGATTTTCGCAAAACATAAAATATGTATCTATTTATTTTATATGTGGAACATGTAAACTAAAATTCGCAGAAAGTGATATCTTACGCGTGATCGGTTTGATGCGGAATGACTCCTACACAGCGGATTTGGTTACCCAATCATGTTGGGATTGGCGGTAATGACATGGTGGATATCGTGGCATGTACGGCGGCTGTTGCGCCGCATGTATCGCCCGAATTTCTCACGCCTCCGTCTGTTTTAACGGCAGATATCTTATGCCGTGATGCTGTCGGCGTGGCACCCACGGAGAAACTTAGTGAACATCTATCGATGTTTCTTTCTTGTACTCCGCGTGTACCTAGGCTTTTTCCACTATTTCCGAATTTCTTTGAAGGTGACTTTGACACCGACATATTTACTCCTTTATCTTCTGGCGGATTACCGCTGTGATTGTGGTCACCGAGGTGACATTAACCATCTCTTCTTTGCTTGACCTCTACGGCGTGCTGCCACTTTCGCTTTATTACAAGATATCCATACCATCTACCCTACGGGCCCATTTCAATTGCAGTCACTTTGGCTCCTATTACACAGCTTACATGCAGGGCCTTATTCCGTTTTTTTTTTTCTTAGCACGAACACGCATAAAACTTTGAACCGCTAGTTCTCCCGAGCTAATTGCCCGCTTTGCACACTGTGTACGCCACTGTTTCTGCTCTCCACCATCAACATACAAGCGCTTGCAGAAAGCTACCCGAAGTTGCCCGACGAAGTTCGAACGAATGCCGAAAATAGACGAAAGGGAACGATCTTCCAGTTCAAGGGGGAAGGTAGTCCATTCCGGCACATTTTGCTCCCATTGGCTGTGGTCAAATACGTAACGTGGAACGTTGGCGCGCGCATTTCGACTGGCAATTGAAAGTGAACACATAAAGCCATGCGTTTCAAAGCATGAATTTGTACATACATAGTACAAATCAGTTTAAGTTCAGTACCTTCCAAAGATGCAACACAAAGATTTTCAAGAAAATTCCCCACCCAAAATAACCATTATACTCCTCCCCATTCCTGACATGTCTTTTGTGATATTGTCATCTTGCTACAGTGCCAGTCTCTACAGACATAGCAGGTTTGATATTGGACTTTAAATACTTAAGCTACCATGTAAATACTATTGCTGGATAGAAAGTAGTAGGAATACCGGTAGCACACAGTGATTGTATAATTGTTAGTCAATGGGATAGACGGATCTGTTGCATCCCAGTTTTATATGTTATAATGTCTTATGTATATGCAAACTCCACCGTCTTCTAAATGTTTTCTTATACAGGGTGAAAGGTATTGCTTGAACTGTAATAAAATGGCTAATAGACACAGGCACAAGGAACATCACTATGTTTCATTTTTGTAGGTTTAATGACAAAAATTGTATTGGACATATTTGCACTACTCATTATATAGAATCCATGATTAACGTACAGGTCAAGCAGTACCTTCCACCCTGTATACTGTCTTCCCAAATAATACCCATGCAGTAATAATGAGAATTTCTCGTTTCAAGAGATGTCTTTCTCAAACATGTCTTCAAGGTAATAGAAATTACATGGGAAATTGAAATTTAAGCATAACATAAGTATAAAGTTATAATTTCGAGCTTATTCAAAGTGAATTAATCATCATAATAGAATCAACCTCATGTAAGCAATTTATTGAAGGGCAGATTGCATGTGATGGTGATTAACACTTATTTGCTATTGTTGTCCTACTGTATTGAGTGTCGAGAAGTTTACTGTTGAAATGGTGATGGTTTACAAATTTTTCTCTCTTAGATAATGCATGATGGGGAGGGGAGCATCCCCCCCAAGGTTGTTCTTGGCTTTGGGTATATTCCTACTTACTCTGTATACTTCATAATTGTATGATGTGTTCAATTTCCCTGAGCATTGCTCACAGTGGAGCCAAATGAACAAACACAAACAAACATCACTGTATGGGCTCAATTTGTTTTTTTTCCATATGACCTGTCAATAAATTTAAGGTTCCCATATGCTGTAGGACCTCCACTGTGTTATACCAAATGTTATATATATATAACCTTTCCCAGGAAAAGGAATCAAAGTGTATTTTCTATTCAATAATTGTAAGTTTTATTAACTAGAACTGGCTTTGTGTATGCATAAATGACTAAGTGCAATTACCTATAAGATCATTCCAATAGATTGTAATAACAGACATTCAAGAGGTTAGAATTTAATGGACATTTTAATTGGGTAGGCCATTCAAATGTATATTAATGTAGGCACATGTTCCTTAAAATACCATACAAATGTATTATACAGTATTATTAAATATGAATGTGAATGCAATGTCTCTAAATAATAACAATGTCTCTTTGTGTTTAGCCATATCACACCCACCCTTCATAATTGTCAATCACTTTAACATGTAGTTTAGTGTGCCAGTATTAATTGTTTTTTCATATGTTGACTGCAGAAAGAATGTAACAGCACATGCTGATTTATAAATTTGGGTGGGTGGATGAGACACTCGTTCATTAGTATTGCTCTCTGTCCTCCATAGTATTTTTTATTTTAATGTCCCTTTTAACTTCACAGGTTTACAGAGATTGGAGACTGGTGGGAGGGGAGATGACAATGATGAAGATGGTGCAATTGATGGAATTATGGTGGGGAAAACCAGAGAACATTCATTCTAAGTGCCATTTTATCTATCAGAAAATCCCACCTCTGATCCCTAGGATTGAATCCAGGCTTTTTTGTGAGAGGCCATAGTGCTGCCCAATTAGAAGTATGAATGAGACAACATTTAAAACAGAGATAGCAAGTAATGAAGATAGCATTACTCAATACTATCAAGTAATGAAACCAAGAAGTTGTTTTACAAGGCAGCTCCCACTATGACTTCACAAATGAGGTGTATGTAAATAAAGTAGATACATAAAAAAGAATAACTATTTCAGCAGATATTTTGCCATGCAATACATATTATACATTTATATAATTTAAGTTGGGTGTTTTGTAATAAATATGGTAGCTGACATTTCGATATGTAGAAATCATTCAGCAATAATGTGGTAATACACAAGTTTTATGTAACTATTTGTGCTTCCAAGGCCAGCGCTTAACCGAGTTACCCAGATTGACAAAAAAATCCCAAAGATATACAGTACATATGGAGAATTTTCTGTTTATGAAATGCTTTAAGTTATTTTGCAATGAAAAGATGAAAATGTCCTAATTTATTTATTTGGTATAACAGCAGGAAATAGTGTTTGAGCACAACACTAATACACATCCAAAATCAAACTATGGATCCCAAACTATTATCATTACATCACATTCAAAATTGAAATAGGTATCAGACATAACCTTTGAGCACGAGTTCTCTTGTTCGTTTTACGATATTAGTGTGCAATCCATAAAAATAAACTTTTCGAAATACAGTCCCTAATTCGAACACATTTTAACACCTTAACATACTAAGTTATAGTTTATATTTAAGGTTAGCTTGTTTTCGCTATATATATTTCAATTCTTCATTAAAACCAACTAAACTTTCGATTCATAACCTGTCTTCTACCTTACTAGGTTTTCAGGTCATGTTCCAGTTTTAAACATCGAATGCGCGTTATTTGGTACTTAATATTAAATAAGGTATCACTATAAACTCCTACATTTACACAATTGCTCGTTGAAACGAAAATTCTGCTTTATTTTTATATTTTCGGCATTGCTATTTTATCAGCTGACTTCCATCTTAGTTTAGTTTCAAGGTTTCAAGCCTCAGGCCTCAGCAATCAGCATGGCAGAGATCGCGACATTCGCTTTGGAAGCGTGGTGTTCGTACACCTTCGGGTAGCTTTCTGCAAGCGCTAGTCATCAACATGCAGACGATGTAGCCAACCTTAAGAGTTGGCAGTAGTGTCAAAAAATAATCATCCCCAGACAAGATGAGACAACCAATGGCAGTGCAGGATATGGTTACAGTGACAAAATCTAGTTGGAAGAAAAGAAGTGTAATGAATGTCTTACAGTGTAGTTCTGTGTAAGTTTCCGGGAAATGGTATCACATATGTAAGGAATAATGTTGGAGTTGTAATAAAACGATGTACTATGCATTAAGTATTGCAGACTGACAGCAGAATATGGTGTAAGTCAATTAATAATTGTTACTTGGTTTAAGACGTGGATTATGGGACCGAATATTGTGTAGTTCATGCGTTAGGAATACTTTATGTAACGATCTTTATAGGTACTTTGCATGGTATTTAATTTAACCAGCAGTTATACTAATTTATGAAGCACCAGGACCTGGCTATAACTTTTTTTTTTATAGCTCCATTTGGGGTTCTGTTCTGTAAATCAAATATATTCGGGCACAATAAACCCCTACCAGCCTAATTCAGGTTGTTAATTCCTGGCTACCGGGCATGCATATAATTATATCAGCGTCGACAATTTCCTCTTAGTTCTCTTCCTTGGTGATGAAAATGTCTTATATGTCCAAACAGACGAATGGGCAAATTGTCATACTTTTGCCCGCATTAGGTATTACGCTGCTCTAACGTAATGCTGCCAACATATGAATAATGACACCGAAGCTGGTAAGATACTCAGCCTCAAAGCGTAGCCGAGAGATTGAGGGCCCTCAGCCTCAAAGCGTAGCCGAGGGATGTTTTTTAGAAGGAAAGGGGTCTAGCAGTTGCAACCATTTTCAACAAAGAGAACTAAGAGCAGATTTGCCAAGAAAATAGAAGTGTTGAAATGATCGGTACTCTAAAGACAAAGCTCTACAGATTGCTCCCATTCAGTCTATCAGACTTAGCAAATGCACATTGCAGAACATAAAATGCACAGTTCAATGTTATTGGACTGACAGGGTTGCATTGTTACTCCCAGATTGTGTAGTTGACGTTCACTTCAGACTTCACAGATTGGATTTTAACCCATTTCATTATTATAGGACCCATCAACAATTACTTTATAATACATAGTAAAATTGCTTATCTACTTATATCTGTGCATTAAACACTGTATTTGTATGCAGAAGGGAACAGGGGAAGAAATCTTGAAATAACAGATGTTCTTCTGTATGGACAGCTGATTAGGACTTAACTTAAATGCATAGGATTTGAAACTCAGATGAAAACTGAAAAGAAAATGATTAAATTACCTCAGGAGTCGTGTTTGGGGTGGATGTTGTCTGTTCTAGACCTGGAGTCCACCTGCAGCAGCGTAGCCAGAAAAATATTAAGGGAGACTTATGTATAGGATTTCATTTTGTAAACAATTTTTATGAAGACATGTGGCGTAAATATAGCACTACCAGTGATATGATTAGGAAGTGTCTTGTTCCCACAAACCTAGAAGGATGCCATTATCTTAATGAAGTTAACTTTTGCTAGTAATTTTTACATTGTTTTTAGCAAAGGGGAGGTTCCAACCCCCAAAAAACCCCGTAGCCATACCTCTGCCCACCCCTTTTAGGTGCTTTACTTTTATAGCAAAATTACGGTGTAAAGACAAGAAACATGCCCATCTTGTTGCTACTGCGCATGCACGATGGGAACTGCCAACCTAAATGAAAAGCGAAATCCGCAAGATAGAAAAGTGTTTTTGATGCTGCTGCTGTTCTTCATTTTTGCTTCCCGCTTGCTAATTAACCTAAGCTTATATAAAAAAATTAAACTTAAGGCTAACCTCCCGTGGATGAGAAACCCAAACTAATATGAATACGTGAATGGTAAACATTGTTAAGGAACGCACGCTTGTGCTTTGGTGTAATCTTGGTTGCTAATTAACCTAAGCTTATATAAAAAAAAAACTAAACCTAAGGCTAAATTTCCGTGAATCAGAAACCTAAGCTTCATAAGCAGTATTTTTTATTCATATGTTGCCAGCCTTTTGTGTGTACATTCTGAAACCGCACACAGCTAGAGGGTGACATTTGTAAATTAAGACATTTTCCCTTATCAAATAGTCAAGCTCTTCCCTGGTGGGCATTGTAAGAATAAAGCCATGGTATTTCTGTTAAGAAAGAGCCAAACATAAAATTAACGAAAAACAACTGTGTAATACACCATTGTAAAGCTTGAAGTCTGTATTATTTAGATCTATGGATAGTTTTGAAATAAGATAACCACTTTAGAACAGAAATTTCAAACTTTGTCTAGATGCATAATTATTTGTTAGTACTGGGCAAATTTTATAATGGTTTAACCCGTAAATAATTTATTTAAAATTTTTCTACCTCTGTGTTCAAAGTTGTACACTAACAACTCTTTCATGCCATGTCTTTACAAAATGTATCCAGTAGAAAAATCAGTGTTAAATTGTCTCAAAAAGGGAATGAAGACCCATGCGTAACAAAATAGGCATTTTTAATTTTTTTATTAATTCAGAAGAATATTAATTGTATGTGTGTGTGTGTTTATATATATATTTCTGTTTGTTTTTTAAGTATTAGGTGGTGGAGTTACTGAAAATTACTTGAGATTAAACATGACAAGTGTGTTTTAAGCATTAAACTTTATTTTAGAATTTGTTTATTTTGGATCTGTGGAACTATTTCCCTATACATATAAGGGTATTTCCATCTCTTGGATATATTCTTCCCTAAATTTTGAGAATTTATCAAGTTGGCAATGTTTTGGAGACAGAAGCCAATATATATTGGCGTTGCTGTAAGTACTATCAGCATCATAAAGGAATAAATATAATAATTAAAAAGTTAATTTGCATTACCTAATAAGATTTTAACTCTTACTTAATTTATTCACCATTATAGTTTAAATGATGAATTAGGCTTTTGATTTACCTGATCACTAGTACTTGTTTACAAATTCACAGAGTTTTGAAGAACCAGAAATACTTACACAATGTATTACCAACGATATAAAGACATGCAGTACTATATAAGACTGTTCAAAGTGCATCATTGTCCGCAGGTCAGCTATGGCTCCTGTTGCAGCTGCATTAAGAGTAAGAAAACATGTGAGAAACAAGAAAGAAGACTCCAGAGTTTTGGGAAACTGGAAAAGAGAAGAGAGAGAGAGAGAGAGAGAGAGAGAGAGAGAGAGAGACATTGAAAATATATAGAACACTTAACAAAATCAGAATGAATAAGAAAGGGATTGATCGAGTAAGGGTATGGGAAATAGAGAAAAAAAAGCATAAGATGTTCAGTTGCAACAACAGAGGCATCAACTTCCAATATTTCCCCGCAAGTATTAGACAAGGCTGTCATGTGAGCTAAATGCAATCTTCAAAAATCTCCAAGAAGTTCATGTTACTTTTAACACCATTTAAAGTCTCTCACCATCTAAAGTACAGACAGTTTCCGAAGATGTTAAACTCAGTTTCATAAATTATCTAAAATAAAGGAATGGAATGATACACTAATTGAAGAACAAAAGTTTAAAGTATACAACAATATGAAGAGATGATATAAGCAGAATAAGATCAGGAAAGACAGTATATTTCTGTGAAAGATCTTGAAACTGGAAAGTGAAATCAAATACAGCTCAGGTGTATTTTAATTATGAAAATTCAGGAGGCATAGACTTTATTTAAAATGTAGTTCAATTTCAAAATACAATTATCCATGTTTAAAACATTGAGGCCACCAGAAGTATTTTCAATAATATTCAAAGATCATAATTTTGTGCATGTCTTCTTATCATGAAAACATAGAACTATGAACATGTGGAAAGACTGATTAAGATAAATGCCAATTTCAGGCTTCCATGTGATGCTGAAGAACTTGTCAAAGAAATAGTGTGTTACTTAGATGTACATGACAAAAAATCATTGAAGTGTTGCATGCAATTGTGTGAGTATTGTGGTCCTGAGAAGTGGGTTGAAGAAAGGGTAAAGGTTCCATAAATAATTAGCAATTGAAATACCATAAAATGATGATTTAGGGAATGAAAATACATGTACATTAAACTCTCACTAATTCGGCCCACAGTAGTCCCACCTCTTAGTAATCCGGCCCACATTAGGTTCATTGCCGAACTTCAACAAAGTGTCATTCATCTGGTGTTTTTTTTAGTACTGTTTTAACATCCATTCTTACTGCATATGGCACCACAAATGGTGGACACTAATGATACATGAAATAATTGGGGAAGGAAATGTTCCAGGTCTAAGTTTTAGGATAGCTCCTTAGTATTTGCCAGTTATGACTGAGAAAAAACCTGGAGAAAACCTCAGTCAGGGAAGATTATCCTGGCAGGATTTGAACCACAGCCTCTTGCTGTTTACAAGTCCATGCCTTAGCAACCTGAGCTACTGGAGCTCTCCTGATTTGATATGTGATGCTTTATCATGCAACGCTGTACAACCATTACATTGGTACTGCATATATCTGGTTATTGAAAAATGTACTCCAGAATATATCTGCTGGAGAAAAATGTAGCCATCCGTTGATGCAGAGTTGGAGCCAGTAACGAGCAACAGTGATGAGCCAGTCAATTCAGAATCATCAATTGCTGACACTGTACATTGACATGTTCCACAAGCTTCCGGGAGGAGAAGGAATTGATGAAGTCACTAAGTGGCTGAATGAGGAAAACTGTGAGGTAGACCAAACTTTAACAGATGAACTAATCAGAAGCATGCAGGAAGGTAATAATGAAAATGATGAATGGAACAAAGGAGGATAGTGCATGAAGATTTTTCACACTGCTGGTGCTGAAGTTGCATCATTGTGGCAATTAAAAGTTCAGGGCAGCGTTCATGCTGAGTGATACTACTGTATATGTACACATGCAAGGACTAAGTTTTCTGCGAAAATGAAGATATCTTTGGATTTAATGAAGTATGTGTTTAAACTAAATATCAGACACAATAATCTAACACTTCCTCTAATCCAGCACCCATATATGCAAGGAATAGCCGGATCAGTGAGAGTCTAGTGTATTACACAGTTTAAAATGAAATGTGAACAGTTTCAAAGCCTGTGACCTACCCAACATCCGTTTTTAAAACACTTTCTTATTCTATACAAAATAAGTTCTTAAATTATTAACAAAGTGCTCCATGTTGTTACTAGTGCACATGCGCAGAAGAAAGTACCAAGCCATGAGTATTATTGAAATCCACGAAAATAGTGATTTTGTTCTTCCAAAACACATTCCATAAGCGAAAACTTGCAGGATGCTAGTTAACTTAATTTTATATAAAAAAAAACTAAACCTAAGCTTATATACATAGTGAATCATAAGCATTGTTATGGAACGCATGTTTGCTTCGCTGGCGTGCTTTGGTGTAACCACTGATTGCTAATTAACCTAAGTTTATATAAAAAAAGTTAAACCTAACTTCCCATGAATCATAAACCTAGCTTATATAAATAGTGAATCATAACCACTGTTAAGGAACCACCGCTATGTTTTTCGTTCACATGTTGGCATGTCTCCCTTATGAACAACACAGACACAAGTGCCTACTACCGGCCAAAGCGTGAAGTAAATTTTGCCGATTGGATGGGGAATAAAGTCCAAACAGAGATTTGATCTGGATACTGTAAATTGTGATGACAACTTTGAAGTTAGTTCTTATCAATGCCAGCATATGGAGCAATCCTGAAAGAAATAAATGCCACAAATTTAGGGCAGGCCAAGAAAGAGTTAATTAGTAAACTGAAACTATTTTCTCTTCATGTGTATACAACCCACCGCCAGCACAAATTTTCTTTGAAGGCATTCAAGGAAAACTTGAAGATGAGTTAGATTATAGTGCATGAAGTTTTTATAGAAAATGACCAGCTCAAGTATCAGTCAGAGATAATGTTTGTTTAGTGGAATTGCTCTCAAGTAACTTTATTCACATGCATTGCATATTATAGAGACTGAGAAAATAATCTTAGGCATATTAACTTGTGTCTGTGTCTGATTCACTAGCATACTCAAAAGAACCTGTGTTTGTTTTTAATATTGCTGTATAGAAACATGCTTGTAGTCACCTTTAGGTGTAAGTACTGTACATTATTGGTGTGATGGCAGTAGCACCGGTTCAATAACAGGTACATCATGCAAACTTTGATGTAAGGCTGATTGGACTTTTGTCGAAACTGCACAAGGATATACTGATGGACTGGGCCACTGTCAAGAGAAGTGTATGGCTAGTGTGTTAAGAAAGAAATATGTACTTAATACTGTTCAGGAATTTGCAGAAGTTGCTGCAAAAGAAGTAGGAGGAGTCACTACAACTTCTTAATTTCAGATGAAATTAGCAAAACCTACTGGAAGGGGGGAAATCAACAATTTTGGGAAAGGCCTCTCCATTCAAAATATTCACATATGCCATTATTTTGTTCTGCTATCCAACAGAAACCTTGGTATGTGGTTACATTCATGCTTCAGGACACCACAAATATGCAATTATGAGGTACAAGTGTCAGTTTAATATGCTTTTGATTTACGTGTGAGGACCACCAGCTATCCATCTTTACAAGAGCTAAATATTTGGGAATGTGAGTTGTCCTGCATGAAAATGAATGGTGGCCTGGTATCACAGAAAATGTTAATGATCATGTAACAATTCAGTTCTTGAAGTCTGTGAACTTTAACAAGTTTGAAGTCTGTGAACTTTAACAAGTTTGAAGTCTGTGAACTTTAACAAGTTTGTATGCCCTACAAAGTTATAGAAGGATGCAATCAGTAAAGATTTTATTAAAACTTAAATTGCTCCACATCCTGTAAATAACTTCCAGCTGATGAAATTATGAGTGAATCCACAACTCAAAATTCATAGAGATTTAAGGTGTACTTTGAAACATTCTTTCAATTATTGCTTGGTAAATTAATTTTATAGTGATATGTCCCATACGTAACTTAACACTTATCAGAAATTTTATTTTTGTGACTAAAGCATATAAGAGAAAATGTTGAAACTGCTTTGCTAATTATTAAGTACACATTTTTAATTGTGCTGGGTGTAAAAAATATTTTTAAACTATAATGGTTTCAGAAAAAAAAGTTAAATGGAAATAAGCCAATAAATGAATGTTGAATTTTTGCTGTCCCATGTGTAACAGGTGTTGATTTCAATGTTATCTGACACTGAAATGAGAATTTGAATTTCTGATTTTAGTATAAAACAAGAAAAAGCATTCTGGTCAGCTATATGCCAGTCTGCCCTTTTAAAAACTGTAAACTGCATTCCAGTTCAATGAAATGTATTGCAAAATGTCCAATACGTAACACACACATACTGTGGCTTTACCCATAATCAGTAATAGGGGGTATTTATTTTATGGAAAAGTATCCATGATATAACTCTTTCAGCATGTCACTTGAATCCTAATACTAGTACAGAGCCTTCATTTTACGCCAAGGCCAGAACTGCCTTATATGTGTATTGGCTGAGACGGCAGTGATCTCAGTATTATGCCACTGCACAGAAGCATCACAGGGTGTCAAGGGTATGTTTTATCAGTTGTGAGCTGTCTCAATCATTGCATTGTCTTCATGTTGAGAAGTGTTTCGACAATATGTGTGTTGTGTGTGATTTCCTTAGGAATGTTATTCTCTTATTAGCCCACGGAAATGCCTGCCAACAAATTCACGCTTAAACAGCATACTTTTATGTATTATACATACCTGAAAACTGAAACATGTAGACAGAGGTGTAGACAATTTCAGCAGCAATTTCTTGGTTATCCAGTTCCGGGTAAAGACACTGTGAGATGTTTGGGCAATAAATTTAGAACAATGGGATCGCTAAACGCTAAAAAATAAAATTTATAGGAACAATCTCCACAGAATAGACAAACTTAAAGACAATATAAAAGTAGAAATTATGAACATTACACAAGAAGGACTTATGCATGTGAATGGTAATTTCATGTGATGATGTCACAAATGTCTTCCCGCAGATGGATATCACTTTCAACAACACTTATAACAAGGTTAGTGCTCATTATGTATATGTTACTAACACACATGACTAAGTAACGCTGGAGTTATGGAACAGAAAACTCCACAGTGTAGTAGACTGTGTGAGGAGCACACATTTGTGTGATCCGTGGCCTTGGTATAAAACGAAGGCACTGTAGAATCATATATTTATACTATAAAGGGAGAAAATTTGTGTGTGCATGTGCGTGCATGCATGTGGAAAATCTGATTTTGATAATTCTTTCGCTGTTGAAAACCCTTGCTCTTCCCAGTGTGTATAGACTACACAACAGCTTCTACTCTCAATTCCTAAAACACTAAAAGGCTAAACAGGATCTACTGTATAATGGAATATAAACACATTGGAGTCCCAAAAGGATGTACTTGTGAAGAAGGCTGTGACTTTTCTTGAGATTGCCATGTGTTAGAAGAGAGTTATTAAAGCACAGAACATTTTTGTAAAAACAAGACAAAAGCCATGGCTACGTCATTCCAAGCAATATACTTTTGAAGCTCACTTATGTTATTCATTTCTACATATTTTGCATATGTATGCTAAATTTGTTAGGTAATGAACGTTGTCAATTAATATTTAGCTCAGTTATATATTTTCACATTAATGTGTCACATTTTTCTGGTCCTCATGTGAGAAATATATTAATTTACTTAGTCATTTATATACATTATGTTAATGCTATGTTAAGATATATTATGTATAGCTTCTGTATACTGTTTTCTTGCTGTTACAGTACAAAACACTAGGCATGTTGGGCGAGGTATTGGTATTTTGGAAATGTATTATTGGGTATGCACATGTTAATATGGTTGGGCAAGGTCATTCTTCCCTAGGTTGCATCTAATGATATTGATGACAGATGTGGTAGCATAAACAATGAACGTGTTTCTAGTGTGCATGAGGCAATTAGAGTTCTAGAAATTAAACAATTTCTATCATTGGAAAATCTAAATGATGACAGTGTTTCTGTATTTAATGCATATACTCGATCAGTATGTAACTGTGGCAAATTCAAAGAAGCAAAGAAAAGTGACAACTTTTTTAAACCAGTACTCTGAATTTTTTTTTATTTTTAAATATGAGTAACAATACTTGTATGCAGGTAAGTACTCTAAATAGTATATTATATTATGTGTTTGTTTCATTTATTGCTTTCTTATATGGAGTAATACAAAATTAGCAGAGGCATATGCTGCTACCAGGTTCTGGGCTAGGTCTTTTTTCTTTTTGCTTGGCAAATTATGTTTACATTTTTGTTCTGGATTTAATGAAAGTTATCTCTAACAATGGAAGTATTTTCAATGAAATTTAATACATACCGTTAATAATAATATAACGATTACAATTGCTCATAAACTAGACCTCTAAATTAAAAACAAGAACATCAAAAATAGCTATCTCCATGCTGTAATGCTAACTCACTGGACTGTCAACCAAGAGGCCATGGGTTCCACTGCAAGGCGATGCCAAAGAGTGAACAAAAAGAGGAAAGGAGCTGGCCATCCTATCTCCAGTAAACACTTGGCCTAGTATGTCTGAATGATACTTCAACCCATCTGTGGATTGAGGACCCAACATAAAATGCAAAGAAAAATCAACACTTCTAAAAATATAGAAGCAGTTAAGCTACATTATAACCTGTAAAAATCATGCCTTTTCCTTCTTGTGCATAAATTCAATTCTCTTGGACTTTTCTGTGAAGTTCTTGCAGGCAGCCTCGTAAAACTCCTCAGGAGATTTTTCTTTCATCATCACAAGAATATAATTCTCAGTAGAAAGGACAGCAAGATTGCTTAGATGAATCTGACCTTTTGTAGCTTGGAGATAAGTTTTGATTCGTCTCAAGGCTGCAGAACTCCTCTCAACTGTTGCAGTTGTTAATGGAAATGCGAGGATCAATGGTGCTAGTTTATAAACTTCATTGAACACGATGTGGAGTTTATTTAACTTTAAATATGAAGAAATACCATTTACTGATTTGTTTGCATGCTCTTCTTGGGCGCACACAACTTTCAGTTCATTTTTCAGACAAACCGTATCAAAGAAATGGGCATATGGTTCTTTGAGTTGACTTAAAGATATAGTCAGGGAAGGATTTACTGAAGCTACTAAATTTATCACAATCCAGCAAAGAAACAAATGTCAAATCTTTCTGAGCCTCAAATCTCGACTTCATTTACAACAGTAAAATGTCTATACTATTTCATAAAATATCATTTTAAACTGTTCCTTGTCCATTGTTTGCCTCAGAGGTCTACAGTGGTTTTGATTTGTATCAGCAAGATTTTCTGTAGTGTTTCAGAAAATTCTGTTACTTTGTTGTTATAGTATACCAGATCCATACTTTGTTTTGGAGGACATCATACAGTATATCAGAACATGAAAAAATCTTGTTGAAAAGAAGGAAAAACTTTGTCTCACATTGCGTGAGAAAACAAATAAAACCTGATGCTGCATTAACCTCTTCTGGAGTCAGCTGTCTGGTTCATCTTCAATGGACAAGAAAAACTCATTGATGTGCTGTCTGTAAATTAGTAGCATATTCACTAATCTTGATGAAAAATTCCACCTTGTAGGGACTGCTTTTTTAAACATAAAGTCTTTAAGTGCATTTGTGCGACTTGTGGAATGAGAAAAAAAATTTGGTGTGCCAGCCAAGGAAATGAAAAATTGCCTACATTTTTTGATACTATTTGTAGACTGTGACAGCACTAAATTTAACTCTTAGCTATAACAATATATCTCATATTGTAGATAGATATTTTTTTTTATTTCACTTCAATAATTACATTCACAACTACAATTTTAATAATACTTAAATTCTATCCCTACATGCTACCCTTTACATATCATTTTCCTCACTTCGCTAAGTTGCTGCATTTCAAAGGACCCATAGCATTCAACACCATGGTTAGTGAGCTGTTGGGCCCTATTTACTTCTTTCCTTTCTCAGTCTATGTTTTCTTCCTATTCCTTATTTCTAATTTTCTTCAGCCATCTATTTCTCACTGCACCGAAATATTTTCCTATCTCTTTTAAACTTTCCTTTGATTTAACTCTTAACATCCTTATATCTATAATTTCATTTGGTAAACTGGACCTTTTGATTTTTTGCAATTTTTCTCTCATGGTCATTGTTCCTTCAAATTCTAAGATTAAATGCCAATAATTGTTAATTCCTATTACACAATGGACATTTTCCTTGATTTTCTCCTTCCCATAAGCCTTTTAACCTCACCATCCCTGTCTTTACCCATGAAAACCGTCTCTTGCTGATTTGTTACAAACATCAACATAATTTTCCCTTTCCCATGTCCTTTTAAGCCACACACATGCACGCACACACAATGAACTTTTGGAGTTGAAATTACCAATTATTTCCTGTCTTTCCATGTTTTCAATTCTCAATCTAACTCTTTTCCAACACCCTTTCTCCCATACCTGGCTATCCCTCCAAATATCTCCACATCCTATTTCATTTAGAATTCCTTCTAGGCGCTTATACCAAGTATCCTTTTTGTTAAGCTTTTGCTGAACCTCCAAGCATTGCTTTAAGATGATATTATTTTCTAATTCCTTAATCCTGAACCAGTATTTCACTACTCTTTCCATAATTTTTGCTTTACTACCGAATCTCCCTACCTCTATTTGTGCAATCCCAGTAGGTGAAGCTCTCCTTAAACCCAAAATTAATTTGCAAAAGCTCCTATGCCCCTTATTTACATGATCCCACCCATCCTCTATGCCCCAAATCTCTGCACCATAGAGAATTTTGCCTCAACTACTGCTCCATATACTCTTTCTAACCATTTTGCTTGCATCCCTTGTATTTTGTCTAAACAAGCTTTAATAGCTTTCATTGCCACTTTTCCTTTAGCTAAAACCTGTTTCTTTTGTTCACCCCATCTACCATTACCGCTTAATCTTACTCCTAGATAATCAAAATTCCTAAAGATCTCAATTTCCTTTCCAACTCCATTTTTCGTCCTTTCTTAGCTTGTTGCCCTTTTTAAATACCATTATTTTTGTTTTACTTGTATTAACTCTAAGGCTCCACTTGTTACAAAACCTCTCTATTGCTCTAATTACTTTGTTTAGTCTCACAATGGTTATTGATCCTGCAACCAAATCATCTGCGAATAATAACCCTGGTGTCTCCTCATTCCCAATTATTGGAGAATGGCCATTTTCCAGCTTAATTGGCTCTAAAATATCATCAATATACAAATTAAATAATATAGGATTTAGCTTGCGGCCTTGCCTTAAACCTATACAATTTTTAATCTGCTTCGTCATTGCATTATTATCAAACCTTATACAAAAATAATTATTTTCATACATCCTTTGTACTGTTTCTAATAAACTTATTACTCATTCTTTTCATACTCAGTTTGGCCCACAAACCTTCCCTATTTATTGTATCAAAAGCTTTTTCAAAATCCACGAATAGGATATATAATCTTCCCCTTTTGTTTGTCAGATATTTATTGACCAATGAGGTTATTACGAAAATATTATCTATTGTCTCCTATTTTTCCTAAAACCCGCCTGGAGATCAGATATTTTTCCCGGTTCCTCTGCCCAACCTTGTACTCTTTCAACCAAGACCCCTGTATAAACTTTACTCAACACTGATAACAGGCTAATCCCCCTGTAGTTAGCTGGATTATTCACCTCCCCCTTGTTCTTGAATATTGGCACCATTATTGCTCTTTTCCAACTTCTAGGAACCTTACCCCCTTCAAAAATTGCATTTAGTATCCTAACCAGCAATTTTAAACGGTTTTCATTTAGACTCCAAGCTTTCCAAAACTCCCCTGCCATCAATACCACATGCTTTGTCCCTTTTTAATCTTTTCCCTTACTTCCCCTATTTGTATCAACTTATCTAAATATTCAACATAATTGCTATTTTCCATTACCCAAATTGTTCACTTATTCTGTTGTTCCCATCCTAACAAATTTTTGAAATAATTGAACCATTCGTCTGCAGTTATGTAGTTTTTTCTTGATCTATCATACATTCTCTTAACCAAAAGCCATAATTTTTTACTATCATTAGCTATTGCTGCCTCATACAACCTTTTACTCGTTTTCTCCGCCCATTCTCTCCTCTTTGCATCCAACAAGTTTCTATATCCCCACCTTTCTTCAATCATAAACTCCTCTCTTTCCTTTTGCCCTTCCCCCTGCCTCCACCTTCTTAATTCCCTTAAAACTCTTCGTTTCACCCTCCTACATTCATCATCATACCATCCCTTCTGTTTCCTACCCATACAATCTTTCACTTTCATCCTTTCACCTGCATATTTCACTAACCTTTCTAGCTTTTAAACTGCTTCCTCTGTTTTATTTTCTTTCAGCTCTTCTTCTACCTCTTCCTCCCTTATTACCCCTATATCTGAACCTAACTCCTTCAGAAAAGCTTCTGTCTCCTCCCCCCTCCATTTATAATTTTCAATTTTAACTCCTTTATGTTCTCGTCGTAGTTGTCTTTTATGTGTGCTTATAAAACTTGCCCTTAACGGGAAATGATTACTAAAACAAACTACATTCAAAACTTCAAAATCCATGAGATTTATGTCTAAATCTACTGAATATAACATATAATCAACCACACTCTGACCATTATAATTAACAAGTAAATTCCCCCATTTCATCTTTCCCCTTTACCCCATTACATATCACCGTATTGAACTCCTCACAAAATTGTACCAACTTCTTTCCTTCACAGTTCATTACTTTGTCCTTGCTCATTCTTCTTTCCATCTCCTTTTCTCCCCCATTAACTTATACTCAGGATGTATTAGCTTTATTTTACTCAGTCCTACTGTGGCATTAAAGTCACCCATTACCATAAAGCTACTGTCCAAGTATCTGTTTGATAACTCCTCAATATCTTGTCTTATCAATTTAAATAAATTTGGATTATAAAATTCTGAGGCACTTGGCGGGTTATATACCACTGCAACGCATACCCCTTCCTTCCCCCCTAATCTGCTTAAGACACACCACAAAACCGAGTTCTCTCCTAAATCTTTACACACTTTCACTTTAAATTTCAAATCCTTTCTAACTAATAACCCTAACTCCCCTGACACTTGCCCTCTTTCACAGGTTTTTATTTTTTTTTCCCCCACCTTTCCTGTAAAACTCAAAATCACTTCTTTCCACCAGGGATGTCCTTTGCCAACCAAGTCTCTATCACATCACCTAGTCTTAAAATCTGCATTATTTCTCCATTCTTTAGCTTTTCAAACAACCCTTGCATGTTTCAGGATATAACCTCCAATGCCTTTTCCTATACCGACCTCTTCCTCTCAAACCTTAATTCCTGTAATTTAGCCTGCTCCTTGTCAGTCATATTCTGTTCACAGGTTTCCGACCTCCCGCTCCTTCTTCCACTTGTATAATGCTTCCCCCTGGTGATGAAAATATGTTGAGCTCCGCCTCATCACTTCCACTTGGTCCCGTGACTGTCTCCAAGGTCATCCTTTGTGTATCATCTCTCAGCTGTTTTTCCAGTCCATCTTACTTGTCCGCTGACATCATCTGCTCCCTTCGCCTCGGATCTCCATCTAGGCTACTTCCCCCACTCACTTTGCTTCCTCTAACATCATCTTCTTGTCCTCTGCTACATAGATTTTCTGAAGATCCACTCCAGTTTATCTTCTGTATATTCTGTTTTCTGTCGTTAATCCAAAGGTCTAATCTTCGAACATATGCCTTGTCTCCTCTAGCTCTGGCCTTTTTCGTATCTCTTGTTAATACACTTCTTAATTCTCTCTCTTTTTTTCCATAATCTTGTTCCACAAATAATTTTGTCCCTTTTAGCTTTTTGGCATTGCTTAAAACTCGCCATTTTATTTTCACTGTTGCCAACATAACAATTGCCGGTCTTGGGTGCATGCCTCTTCTTCCTACCCTAAAGATGTCTATTATTTCCCAGCCACCCAGCTTTATTTCTAATTTATCTTGAAAAATATCCTTGGTTGCTCCCAAACTCTCTTCTCTCTTGTTTCCTCTATTCCAAATATTATAACATTCAGTCTTCTCCTTTCCTCGTCTCTCTCCAGCTGTGTCACTCTTCTATTACATTCCTTGAATTCCTTATTTACCTCATGCTCTAAGCTCGCCCATGTAGATTTTATCCCATCGAATTGCTTTATTATTTTATCTTCAGTTCGCTTCTCCATTCCTTTGAAATTCGACATTTCTTCTGCAATGCTCTTTAACATTTCCATAACCTGCTCCATTTCTGGTCCCGGGTTGAGCTCCACTCTTCCGATTACTAACATAACTATCATCAACCCATACCACACCATCGTTGCATTTTATTCTCCCAAACTCTCTCTTCCCAATTCCTCCATTGTTAAATAGTCCTATTCTGGCTCTATAAACTTCAACTGCACTCCCATTCTTTAACTCCACTAGTACCTATAACAATATATGAAATGTGCTGAAGGATATTTGTTTCTAACAAGTTTCTGAAGTCCACATACATTTCCTGACATTACAGCAGCTCCGTCAAATGTCAGTGCTACCAGATTATCTGCACAATCTAAGTCCTCAACTATTCCAGTGACATGTTTGAAAAGCCCATGAGCATTTCTATCTGAGGAAAATCAGAAAAATACAAAAACCTCTCTTGACAGTTTCCATCATTGTTGTCAACATATCTTATAACTGCTGACATTTGGCTCTGATAAGAAATATCTGTAGTCTCACCTAGCATGATTGCTACAAAAGGTGCATGTCTAATTTCATTTTGTCGCTGACAACACTGGCAAAAGCATTGATAAGGTCATTTCGGTTAAGAGCAAAAAAGAATTGCAAATTCCTTACACAATGAAAAGATGACAGAAAATAGATTGATTTTTAAGGAGAGTGATTGACACAGTATCTTTTCTTGGCAAACAGGAGTGTCCCTTAGAGGACATGAAGAGGGAGAAAATTCAAACAACAGGTGTATGTAAATAGAGTTGCTTAAATTGTTGGCTAATTATGATCCTTGTTTGGCAAACCACTTAAAAACAAGTATGTCCTTTTGGGACTCCAATGTGTTTATATTCCAGTATACATTTAAAGATCAATCCTTTGGAACCAAAAGTTTGCAAGGATGAAAATCAAATGGGCAACAGATTTCTGATGCTTATCGCAGGCAGTAACTACATAATTCAAATTGCTGAAACCTGAACTACTCCAAGGATTTTCTTCAGAAGAGAGTAACAAGCAGGGCCAACAATAAAGTTTATTTAACTCACCCAAACCAGTTAACCTCATATACTTCTCATAATGGTTTGTGTTGAATGATCGCATACAAACATGTGATTTTTCTTTGCGCTACACATTTTAATTTACTGAATACAGGTTTTGGTCTTCCATTTTTCACAATAAGCAGTTTCTCTTCATAGCGATGTTGTGAAAATGGTTTATGGAGCAAACTTTTCACGATATTGCACATTTTCACATGCAAAACGCAACAACACGCATAACAAATACTGAAAAGAATCTGTTATGGTAGCCAACTCAATCACCCATCAGTACATGTTGCATGTTTACCATTATATGCATTTTAATTAAACAGTGTGACTTCCTTTATATCAGTGAATGTGCTTTTAAATTATTAAATTCCTATATTTGAAATAACCTCGGATTTTGTCTCCATAAAACAAATTTAAATTCCCTATCTTTAGTAATGAAACTCAGTAGACTGGCAATACCTAATGTATCGGGAACTGCTTCGGCTGTCCTCGAGACTCATTGACTATGTCTTTGCTGGCTAGAGAAAAGATTTAAGTGGTTTGTTGAAGTGATTTCTCCCTTAATGTCTCGTCCTGCGAATGTGTGTATTATACCACGTTGGTCAGTCATACTACTCCCACCTGAGAAGACAGGCTACAATACATTGTGAATGGAACCAAGTTTTATTGTAAAGGGCGCATTTTATGCCATAACAATAGGCTGGAATGCAGTCAACAGATAAGGAATAATTTCTTTGTTATTTATAAATTTAAGAAAGATTCTTCATAATTTACTGGGCTTCACAGCTGGCCTAACTAGTCCAGAGAATGTGCCTCTGATAATTAGTTTGAGTAATAATGCAAAAAAAATAGTTTCAGTACAATAAGAAAAGTGACTCGTGTTTTCCCATTTAATGCATTTTATCTGTCTCCCTTTGAAAGTTGTGTAACTGTGGTTGTACTGTATATAGATCTGAGAATTTAACAACTAAGAAAACAGAAGAAATAGCAAAACAAAAGACACTTGATCTTATTTGCAATGGTAGGATATGTATGTGATGCTTCTTTCTTTGACATTTTACTCAAAAACTGCAAATTGTGCAGAGTATATTGCATTTCTGTTTACAAATGTATGTAGTGAAGTTTCTGGATGCCAAAATCTTTTAATACCGCTTAAGAAAGTTTTATTGTATTTACTCTGTTGTAATCATATTCATTACCTACATATATGCTAAATAGTTCTTAGGTATATAAAGACAGAAACTGATGTCCAGCATAACATCAGCTGTTACTCAACCAATATTTGTAATAAACAATGGAGATTTTTTTTTTATGGTTACAGATTGTGTCATTTCAAAATATTTAAATTACTTGTTAGGGAATCCTTTACCTTCACCAGCTGTGCCCTTATTTCATTTGATGCTGATGTCATGGATTTCTGTAATATGTGAAAACTGTGGTGTGTTATTAAATAACAATGGGAGAAAGAGAAGGCACAAATATTTAAAATTTACCTACAGTGTTTTATATGTAAAATACTCAACCCTTCTGATAACTCTTTCAGTACTAAAAGATACATACAGGCTATACATTTCCAGAACTTGGAAGCTTGTTTATGAGAGATAAAGGAAATCTGAAATAAAATGTCCACTAATATTTCATGACCATTTCCAGCAATATCAGGGGATTTTTCATCTGTTACGAGGATTTCACGGGGACTTCACAAAATTACATGGGTAAGGGGGAAGATTCACCATAAAAATATTCTAGATCATTGTACAGTAATTTCATAAAGAATAGGAGAAGAAGTGAATGAAATTAATTAAATCATTTGAGGTTTATAAAGCCACCCATGCAATGCTGAGTAAGCAAGCTAGTTCTCAATAAAATAGATTCTGTCAAAATAGCTGTTTGTTTTATTAGCAGCTATGAAAATAAAAACATTGCTTTTTGTGGGTAACATTAAGCAAATAGGGGGAGAAAGAAAGTTGTGGTAAGGCATATCTAAAAACATCTTAAATTACTAATGATAATTGTTATGCTGTAAACTAAAAGATCTCTCTTATCTTATTTCTTTCTTGTTCAGTTCCTTGTATTTAAATATTGTATTAAAATTTAAAAAAAAAAGTGCAGTAAAATAATAAAGCTGTGAAAATAATAAATTTCAATAGGGACAACTTATAATGCAGTAATAGAGTAATATTCTACCATGAATATTGTAACAAAATTTATTCTTATCATAAAGTTACATGAAATCACAATGGTGTAATTTATCACTCATGATGAAAATCTATGAGAATGGAATATCAAGAGCCAATAGTTTCACAAAATGCGAGGTTAATAATTCACTTAAAATGTTTTTGGCAAATATTGTGTTGTATTTGCTTAAAATGAGGGAATATTACAAAGAGCAGTTTTCTAAATTAAAAACATAGCAGAAGAATTTGAAATACCAATTTTATGAACAGAAGTAATGCCCTGTTGAGGTCATACCTAAAGGGAAGCGAAACGGCTACTGATAAGAATGTAATTGAACAAGCAACACACTTCAGCTTTCAAGGCTGAAAGGTAACCCATGATGACAAATAGGTATTAATACCTGTGGACAGAAAAAGACTCGTGATTTGAATGCCAAATTTTTCTAAGTCACCACACCACACCACAGCACCTTGTTTATATCATACACAATACAGTTGTGTACTTGCTGCAGCAGGCTGCTGTTTGGCATTACTAAGCATGCTCCCTTCCTCATGTCTTCTCTGTAGTCCTGTGGCAAAGCATAGGGTACTTCTGTTGTTAAGACCACAAGTTTGCTTTTTGCATGAAGCACGTTTTTTTTTATCTGTTAATAATGTTTAATCAACACACAGAGGCTACTTATTTTTTATATATAGCATTTCATACACTGCATTCAGGAAAGTTAATAATGGAATAGTTGCTATAATGCTTCTTTAAGGGACTTTAGAACATGTGCATTTTTAAGAAGTGCAAACAACCCGGGCTCCCACTGCACTTCATCCAGAGTCTGCCCCAAGGGTATAAAAAGAGGGTTTTTTTTAAGTAAAATCTGGCTGACTACGCAATATGTCACTTCTCAGTTTAATGTCCCGCCAGCCACTCTGCTGAACGTTGGTCATTGCCTCGAGGTGAATGATTCCTGACATGCCTACTTGTATTTTAACGTTCGTCTTACCATATAGTAGCTTTATGTTCTAATACTTGTAAATCATAGTTAATGTGCCAAAATCATTTATTAATAATATAACAATGCCAACACCAAATGCACCGTGACACTATCATCTACTGAATTCTAAACTGAGAAAATAGTCTGGTTTATTAACGTCATTGTTGAATAAATTGTGCCATTGAAATCAACCTTGTCAAGAAAAGTCTAGTATTACTAATTCATTAATTTTAGGAGCAAGTAAGGGTCCAGAACATAATACTGCTAGGATATCAACTTGTGTATAGTTTAGTATCGAAAGAAGTTATAAGTGTGTAATTGAAGGTGATTTTCAGCTCACAAAGAGGTCATTTACACTATGTTGGAAAGTTGATAGGTTTTGCAAAGCTTAGATGGCAATAAAAATTGTTTCATTTGTGACAAGTATAGTGATAGAGTCCGGTGTTTCTCTCTCTCTCTCTCACGCAAAACTAGGAATGTCGTTCCTAAAAATCTGATGTGTTACAGTCACATGACTTTCTCTACTCTGTATAATTTATTAATGGATATAAAAACTTATTTTTCTGTCTGCTTCATTTTAATCGAGATAAACCATTGCAGAAGTAGCTACATTACACATTTCATTGTAAATGCAAAGGGAATAGGGTTACTCAAATGTTTCAGAACTGGATGCTATATGCTGCCCTTATATACTGTGATGCAGCAGCTATGGCTCAAGGTTATTGGGAGGTCAGCACTGGGCAGTCAGAATAAACAACTACTGCGGCTCAACAGCACAAACACCCAATGCTTATATGGCAGATAACCAGAGGGTTCTGGAAGTTTCTTCCCCCTCCTCAGAATGTGCGTTGAAATAATTCTAGAATATTCTGTGGAAAATTTCACTGGCTATATAAGCAAGCATTCTCGTGAAAGCAGGTGAGTCCAGTGTGAGTTGAGTTGCATCAGTCAGTCAGCAAGTGAGTTGCCAGGTGAATTTCCTGCGCGACATCAAAAGTGATTCTCCAAGCGAGTTGCTGACAACTGCTGTGACATGCAGCGAGTGCTACTGCGGAGTGGCGGGTTATGGAGGTCTTGTGTTCAACTCCCAGCGAGTGAACCATCTGGCATGAAGTGACAGAAAATTGAGCTGGTTCACCTTAGTGAAGTTGAACTAGATAAGAAATTAGAACAGTGACAGTGAGAACTGAAGAGAAGTGACAGCTGAAAGACTGGACATAGTGACAATTTTCTTTCCATGTAGTCATGAGAAACAACTGAATGTTGGCAGGACCTAGTCATTCTTTTGAAGTATTGAACAATTCTAACCATTAATGATGGATATCCCGAGTATGGTTTATGCCACAAAAAAGTTATTTGAAGAAAATTGTGTGTAAGAGATCTACATTTTTAGTGTAGTGCATATTTGTCTATTGCTTAATGTTTGCCAGTTGTACAAGATTCTACAAAATTCGTTCAGAATAAAGAGGACTTCACAGCCTATTCCCAGAAAATCAAAGATATCACTTTGTCATGTAAACATTTTCAATATATGGTGTTTTAATCAAAATCTTAGAGCCATTTTTGAGAAAAGTGAAAATTTCGAAAAATGTTCCATGTAAAAGGTAGTTGGGGTGGGGGGTTTTCTTGAAAATCCTCATGTTGCATGTTTGGAAGGTACTGAACCTAAATACCAAGATAGGTATTTTGATTACTTTCGTTTTTGAGTTGCCATTCATAGACACACAGGCCTTTTTCTAAAAAGTGCTTTTATTAAGGGGGACCTCAAAACATATTTCCAGTGAAATCTTGGTATCACATTTTTGGATGAAATATAACAATTTCCCCTACTTAATGCTATGTAGTAAAGAAAGTAAAACGTGAGATGAGCAGAAGGCAATGGTAGTTTCTGCATTTTGTATTAACAGAGCCTAGTTAAAATGCTGGATTTATAATTTGAAAGGTTCGTAGATAATCCTGATGAGGTAAGCAAACCTTGTATCATGTGTACATAGTTGTATGTATTGTGAACTGTATTATGAAAGTTATTGTGACCTAAAGGACTGCTAAAAGCCTTTAATGCTGATTGGGTATCTAAAAAAATGAAGATCTGTTTATTTTTATCCTCTCTTCTAAGATTTTCTTTTGCACAATGTAGGATGGCAAATACTTCGGCTTGAAATACCGTGGTTACCAGACGGGTGAGACGGGGCCCGGTTGCATAAAAACTGCTAACTGCAGTTCAGTTATAACCGAAGATCAGAAATGAACTTAGTTTGTTTCTCAGCGCGGGTTGTATAGTGCTGATCTTAGGTCAGTTGAACTCCGTTCAGTGTTGATCCGAGTACACAAAAACAAACGCGACAACATCGCCAAACATGTGGCAACTTTCGTATTATATCGAAAGGACTCGAGAATAATCGGGACTATTCGACTCTGATTCAATTGCACAGGGTAGCGAATAAAGACATAACAAAAACTAAATTAAACTTTCTCATTATGGCTTTTAGTGCCGGAAATAGCGTTATTTTATATGGAAAGTATAAAAATGTACTCAAAATTAAAATAATATTCATAAAAAAAGTTATTTCGGTTACTTTATCTCCATTAAACGTGTAGTGTACCTCTTTTTATTTTCATTTGTTTGCAATACTGTGACTTGGAAAGCATAACCCACAGATTAATACATAACCATAAAATGGAGGTTCAGGTAAAGAAAAAAGCGCGTTCTGCCAATTTTAAAAGCGAGGAAAAGGATATGCTAGCAGACATTGTTTTGAAGTATAAAGATGTAATAGAAGACAAAAAAAAAGACAGACAGCAACATCACAAGGAATAAGGAAGAGGCGTGGAAGGAAATAACTTCGGAATTCAATTCAAGAAATTTTATTGCACGTGAGTGGAAATGTTTGAAACTATGTTACGAAAACATTAAAAAGCGCACAAAAAAAATAAATGCAGAAGACAAAGTTAAACTTTATAAAACAGGAGGTGGTATGTTTGTGCCGTCTTCCTTAGACGAAACTGGCCACAAACTAATTGCAGCACTGAAGCCTCAGTTTCTGCCGGTTACTTGTGATTTCGATGACGATGTGGGCTTCCATGCCGAAGAAATTACAAATGTAGGAATGGAAGTCGTCTGAAGTTCACCACAAGATGTAAATGGTGCCCAACTGGAGGTCTGCACTTCACAACAGGGAGAAATGCAGTTTGTGGAGCCAGGTCCTTCAACATCTTCAACTGCAGATACACTCAGAACCACGTCATTCCCTGGAAAGAAGAGGAAAGAAGACATTAGGGAGAAGTTCTATAAAAGGAGGTTGGAGTGTTTAGAAGAAGAACATGAACTGAAAATGAAATTTCTAAAATTGGAACTAGAAATTAAGAAATCACAAAAAGTGTAAAAGGTTGAAAATCAGGTTACGTAATAATAAAGTTAAGTGAATACCTGAAAGTGTTGTTAATTAGTGCAGTTCTCAGTGCTGTGTTTTCCCTTCTATCTCTCTGATTTAAATCAGGTATAGGCAGTTCCTGCTAAATTCTCCTTCCTCTGTAAACAGCACCGTCTACGTCAGGAGTGTCGCCTTCTGCATTAATGGCCAAGGTATGTAATACAAATGTTGCTACTATTATAGGAAGAACTCGAAGTAATTCCACAGCTAATTTCATTCTTAAACATGGGAATCGTCTTTTGACAACGCCAAAAGACCTTTCAATAACTGATCTTGTTTGTCTATGAGCCCTGTTATATGCCCGTTCCGCAGGAGTTTCTTCATGCATTGTAGGTGTGAGTAAGTAATGACAGCAGTGATAGGCACTGTCTCCTAGGAGTACATCTCGGGGAAATTCTTCAGCTTCAAACTGTGCATGAATTCTAGAATTTCTAAAAATGTTGCTATCATGCGCTGAACCTGGCCATCTAGCAACAACATTCTAGAAGCAAAGTTGTGAGTCGCAGACAGCTTGAACGTTTAAAGAAAACCAACCATGGCGATTTCTGTAAATCTCAGGATTATTCCCACCAGTTGATATAATTGGGATATGTGTGCAGTCTATTGGACCTAAAATTCCTGGGAAATTACATATATTATGGAACTCTCGCATAACCCTTCTTATTTCACCCTCTTCCCTAGGCATCTTAATGAAATAAGGTCTTAAGGCAGCAATCTCACTTGTAACTTTGTGAATAGTCCTACTTGCAGTTCCTTTATTCACATTAAAGATATTGCCAATCACCATCTGGAAGCTCCCAGTTGCATAGAACCGTAATGTGAGGAGCATAAACATTGGATTAAGTGCATAATTCCTTAGGGTTTGTGTCCTTAATTGTGCATGTAGCCTATGCTCCAGTTCTTCGACTACATGCTTTGACAGTCGAAACCTCATTTTAAATTGTCTCTCGTTAAGTTCTAAGATGGAATTCCTTCTATGTTGGAAAACACGAGGAGCCCTTTCAAGTTCAAAATCCTCATTGTCGGAGATATCAGAGTAATCTGACTGAAAATAATAACATGTAAGCATAGGTTATAAATGCAAAACAATGCATCCTACCAAGCCAATTGTGAAATAAAGAGGTTAATTGAATTTTGAAAAAAACTCACATTAAAGTACAAAATACATAACATGTTAACTAATGGCTTATTTCCTCTTGAAAGAGTAATCTGGGTGTTGGGAAAAATTGTTAAAAACCAAATTTATGGAATAACGTTTTACAAAAGTATTGAATATTGCGGTATAACCCCTTCTTTGTCAGGCACTCAATTATCCAAATAACTACAAAACATTCATTACTTACCATTTTATTTAAAGCTGTGGTATTTATTTCTTCCTTAAAAAAAGCAGCTGTTATGTAGCTTCTGTATTCTGCTGATCTAAGTTCAATCAAGTTAACCTGAGAAAATTCACCAGTCAGATTTGATCTTAGATCAAGGTGCCATGAACTTAGATCAATGTTTATACAACCAAAATTCTAAATTCAGCTTGACTTGAGATCATTTTCAGGTGGTTGAACTCAGATTAACTTTTATGCAACCGGGCCCCAGTGAATTACTAAAGCCACACCAGGGTCTTAAATCAAATACCCCAGAACCCGTCCCTGAGTCTGCTTTTGAACCATCTGTGAGCCGGGTCAAATAACACTCGGGTGGTTTATGATAGGATTCTTGCCCTAAGTCCTCTTCAATTGTTATCTTGAATTTTTTATGGTGATGTAAAGTTTTTCCGGGGTAGTGCAGTAGGGTTTGTGCCCATTGCCCCAGTTATTGCTAGACATGCCATCCTTTGGATCTTGCTTAGTTTTGTTTTGGTGCTTAATTCTTGTGTCTTAGTCCACCAGACTATTGCACCGTACAACGATAATTGCCTGACTACCCTAGTATTCAGGGTGAACCATTTAAGTTGAGACTGTACAATATCTCCAAACTAAGCATTGTAGTAAGAAAGGTCTTAAATAAAAGTTGGTTGATATTATGGGGGTAAGCAAGTGCCATTAGTCATGTTTTATTTTGAGGACGATGTATGGCCATTTTATGGTCAATTTAACTTTTTAAAATGGGTACCTACCTTTTCTATGTTCTTTTCTCACTGATAAAAAACTAAACATTTGTATAAAGCCCTTTGCAATTGTTCTTATACCAATGTAAATAAAAATGAACATTCTGAATGGTTGTGTACGTGGAACGCAATGAATGGTTGGACCATCCATGGGTGGTCATTTGAGGGTCAAGTTACGTTTCGTAATTGCGATCCAACATTTTTTATGTTGCTTCCTTATTCATTATCACAGAATAAACAGCTTTTTATAAACAATTTTCTACATAGTACATGGTTCTTTCACTGGTGTAAACAGTTAAACATTGATAAAAGGCAGGTACACAGAGTGACCACCTACCTTAAATTTTCAAAATGATGCCGTTCTACCTCAATGCATTTTCCAACTGTGAATGAACGATTGGTATGTCCTTAAAAAGCACGTTTCTTTCAATACTGGCACAAGCATTTCGTATGGGCAGGTAGGTAAATATAGAGAGAGCTGGCACAGTTTTTTGCGTTTATATGGCAAAGGATAGGGAAAACGATGGTGGATGCGGAGGAAAATGCGTTTATATGGGCGAGATAGGGAATACGAGGACTGACGCTAGGCTAGACAGTGGTAGAAGGAGGGGGAATGCGGTTTATGAGACAGATAGGGAATACGTGGAGAGGTGCTAGGCTAGACAGAGGCTGAGGAGTAGAGTATGGTTTATATGAGAGGTGTAGGAAAACGAGGAGATGTATTAAGCTAAGGAGGTTGAGTATGCGTTTATAAGGAGACGAGAAAACGGAGAGATCCTATGCTAGAATAGACAGATGTTGAAGGTAGAATGTGTTTTATATAGGTTAGATAGTAAACCAAGGAGAGATACTCAGCTAGACAGGGGAGGGAGAGGAATACGCTTTATGAGAGGTAGGGGATACGAGGAGAGATGCTAGACTAGACAGTGGTTGAGAGTAGAGTATGCGTTTATATGTATGAGAGGTATAGGAACAGGAGGAGAGGTATTAGACTAAGGAAGTTGAGTATGCGTTTTTAGGGTGAGACGTGAAAACGAGAGATCATCAGCTAGACAGGGGCAGGAGGGGAATACGCTTTATGAGAGGTATGGGATACGGGGTGAGATTGCTAGACTAGACAGAGGTTTAGAGTAGAGTATGCTTTATATGTATGAGAGGTATGGGGTCAGGAGGAGAGGTATTAGGCTAAGGAGGTTGAGTATGCGTTTATAAGGAGAGACGGGAAAACGAGGGTAGATCTAGGTTCGGAGAGCGTTCAAGGAGAAAAATGCGTTTATATGGGAGAGATGGGGAAAACGAGAGGAGATCCTAAGTAGAGCAAGGCTTCAAAGAGGGGGAATGCGCTTTATATATAAGAGGTAGGAAATACAAGGAGAAGTGCTAGACTAGACAGAGATCGAGGAGTAGAGTATGGTTTATATGAGAGGTATAGGAACAGGAGGAGACGTGTTAGGCTAGACAGATACTGAAGGAGTAACAATATGGGTTTATCTACAGGAGAGATAGGGAATAGGAGGGGAGATGCTAGACTTTGAAAGCGACTTTAGACACGGTCGTCACGGGAAGCTGTTTGGTGTCAATGATAGAACACTAATTCTAGATAGTTCCAGCACGTAACCCACTCATGCTAAAAAGGTGACCAGCAAAGGGAAATAGGTGACCCATAAAGAGAAAAAGGTGACCAGCAAAGGGAAAAAGGCGACCAGCAAAGGGAAAAAGGTGACCTGCAACGGGAAAAAGTTGACCCGCAAAGGGAAAAAGGTGACCCACAAAGGGAAAAGGATGACCAGCAAATGGAAAAAGCTGACCAGTAAAGGGAAAAATGTGACCAGCAAAGGGAAAAAGGTGACCAGCAAAGAGAAAAGGTGACCAGCAAAGGGAAAAAGGTGACCCACAAAGGGAAAAAGGTTACCCACAAAGGGAAAAAGGTGACCAGCAAAGGGAAAAAGGTGACCCACAAAGGGAATAGGTCACCCACAAAGGGAAAAAGGTGACCAGCAAAGGGAAAAAGTTGACCAACAAAGGGTAAAAGGTGACCAGCAAAGAAAAAAGGTGACCCACTCAGGGAAAAGGGCAGGGGAAAAGGTGACCCTCTCTCGCTAAAAGGTAAGTAACTCAGTATCACAGGATAGGACAGATTCCGGGAAACGGATATAGCATAGTTCCGTATGATTTCACAGGTAATTTACATAGCATCATAGGTATTTGGCGATTCAAGTATCATAGGTGCTTAGAGTATCTCAGCTAGTATCACAGGTGGCTATATTACAGAGGCTGACTGCATCATAGCTGTGCATGATTTCACAGGTAATTCAGATAGTGTCTAGGTATTTGGCGATTCAAGCATCATAGGTGTTTAGAGTAACGCAGCTAGTATCACAGGAGGCTAGATTCCATGATCCGGGTTTCGTATCAGAGCTATTTAATGTAATTTCACTTGATTCGAGTAGTATCACAGGTATTTGTCATTTTAACAGGTAATTCAGATAATATCACAGGTATTCATGGTAATATAGAGAGTAATTAGATTATAAACATTTCGCATCCAACGTTACAGCACTTTATCTACTTCTTTTTCTAAATCTTACAAACTTTTTATATGTTAAACAGTTAGTGGACGAGGCTGAGAGGGATAAACTGCATGTGGGTTTACAAAATGAAAAGCTATGCATCAACATACCTTAATTTAGTCCGTCGTACGTGCCTCTCCCCTTTTATCTAGGCTTGAGACTAGCACTAGGATTGCTCCTAATGGCAGGGTTAACACCTCCCCTTCCATCTTCTTCTTTCTTCATCGGACGGCTGCTAGTTGCATACACAGCACGTGAGTAAACTTAATTTTTTAAGATTGTAGACTCACGAGAAAACCTTCATCTTCGACTTGCATTCTCTTAAGCACTGTTTGTAATACTGTAATGTCCATACGCATAGGTAGTTACTCCATCCTCGGCAATAACTCTTTCATCATCAAAGGGATTCAATGTAATTTTATTCACTTGTACTGTGGTAACAGCGTGCTTTCGCGATAGGATTAGATTCATGGGCGTTCTGATGATTTCACAGGTTTTAAGACAGTCTGTATAGCTGTCAAACGAAATGTACTGCTTAATAGCGCTACGTTTTATACCTTTAATCTTTTTTATCATTGATCCTTGAATATCTAAGGCATACATCTTAGGACGTAGTCCAACAAAGCGTAGGATGAATTTGCTATTAGCCTCATCTTTAAATTTTCCCAATACCTTCTTGTTCTGAGTAGAGTGACATATGGTTGGCAGGGTAATCAGCTGTATCGAGATGCTCAAGAAAACGTAGCTTGTCCTGGTACACATCTTCAGTTGTAACACGAATGAACGAATCAGTGTCCATATACATAAGCTTCAGGTTTTCAGCTCCATAATAAGGCAACAACACGTCGTAATGATAGTTATACATTAATGTCTTGGAGATGTCCAACACACTCATACCAATGTATATAGGCTTGTTGAATACAATCTGACGAGAGGCCATATGTACAGCAGCTAGATAGCATATATCGTCCTGTCGATAAACGTAGGCTTGGCGATCAGCTTCTCTAGAGTTTTTTCATTGGTCACCAGTCGTATATCCACACGGTTACGCAGGTTCTCCATAGTTTTTCCAAACATGGCGTTGTTAAAGAGTTTGTAGAGATCCTTCTCGAAGTCATTTGCAGCTTGTTGTCGTAGCCTGTTGTTAAATTCCACATAAGGTTTCAACCACCGAGACTGTAGGAATTGTAGCAGACGATGGATTTTTGTTAGTCGTAGTCCATGACTAAGAGCTTGCTTCAAAGCCATGTAATGCACTACATACTTCTTTCGAGGTCCAAGATGGGGTATCAAATTCTTTGTAGATGCTTCCAATGGTTTCATACACTCAGGCAGGAAAGGTAGATCGTTGTGTAGATCGTGAAGTTCTGCAGGATACTCGATGTCGACTTCTAATATACACCCAAGAGGATCATCTTCTTGTAGTGTTTCTAAGTTGATTTCTTCAGGTGACACCCACTGAAATCCACCATAAGGAAGGGCGTGACACATTGCCCACCCATATTGGTTATTAGCGTCCTCGTATGTGATAAATTGGGCTGGTCTCGACGAATCAAACTTATCCATATAAGTGTTATTAGCCTCAGCATACCGATGGGAAACTTGGCATAAACCTCCTCATATACCTGATTCCACCATGAGTAGTTGATCATAATCTTGTAACAGTTCCAGCTTAATTCCTGTATACAATAACATGGCATCCCATGTAAGCCCTGGAGAGTAAAATAATCGGCAGGATCAACTTTGTGTGTTTTGAGGGTTTGCTCTCTGAACGTCTCAAAGACATCAGCTAGGAGTAGTACATGTGAGATTAAGTAGAGATCGCTGTACTCTCCCAGGTTTCTCACATTAAACAGCTCCCACACATTTCTAGCATGATCGTAGTCAGTATCAGTAATTTCTTCTTCATTTAATCTATTGTAGAAGGATTCTTTAGGAGGCAAGCAGGTCTCGTTCAGGGCATCCCATGACGTAACAAAATCATATAGAAATACACCCTTACGGGTCATCATCTTCAATTTGTCTTCTCCAAAGTACTTTAGTGTTTCAGGATATGAGGTTAGATTTTTGACCAACTTATCCAAGCTTGTACTGAGGAATCGGAAGCTGTCCACAAATCGAAGCTTTATATCTCCTACATACTTGGTGAATGAGATATAGCTTTCTTCAGAGTTAGGAATTACCTCCACACGTTCACTTGTACAACCCAGCTCCTTAACAATGAAATGAGAGTCATATCCGCTAAGGTTATGCATGAGGACTGGTATATATTTAGGTGTTTTACAGGCTAAATTACATTCATTATGAAGACTTCCACGATATTCACCGCTGATGTGATCATGGTCGTGTACTTTATAGTTCTCTTCTGTAAAGGGTTTTCCACACAAGTAGCATGCTGAAGAAGACTCAAAATCCTTTTGCTGTTGATCCGTAAGTTTCAGAAGCTTAGCAGATTTGTACATATTACCAATCATTTTTGCAAGAGATGTCAGGTACAGCATAAACTTCTGAGCAGCATCAGCACCACGATACACATAGGGTTGCTTAGGAAGACCAGTTTCGAGATGTTCAACACTGGATGTAGGCTTCACGTAAAGACAGAAGCTCATTGGTGTGTGCTCTTGATAAGGGGTTGTATAGGAAGTTTCAGGATTGGGTATACACGTATGGCATGGAGTGAGAATACTCTCAAAATCCGCATAGATGACATAAGGTACTTTCAGCATCCTCTCAACATTTTTAAACTGAACAATTGATTTCTCCTTGCTAGGCATAACTACCCTCGCAACACCATGTTGATTACAGATTGATGTATGTTCTTGTAGTTTTTCCAGTCCACTTCGCCCGCTCTGATCATCAAAATGTGTAAAGCAGCGCTTACAGGTATAAACACGCCCATTACGTTTAGTCTTCTGACATCGAACGAGTTTCTCAAAATTCTTTATATATACGTAGTGATGTTTTTCACTGTCATTCAATAGTAACAGGTCACAGTGTTCAGCTAGTTCAATGTCAACAACCTTTATCGGATACACTTCGTGCTTCTCATCCAGCCCGAAAACGTTGATAGACATCTTGTTAAGCTTCTCAAATTTAGATATTTGAGAAAGTGGAGTAGGGTAAGAAACAGCTGAAGTCGTACTTATCTTAAAGTTGTTTGTGTTTGTTCACCCGCTGTGCATTCTTCCCTATGAATTTAGCTAATACGGAGTACATGAAACATTTCTCGTCGGTAAAGTTCTGGATACTTATACACGCTTTTCTTGCTTCAACAGATGACGGTAGTGGAATGTAGCTACTTCCTCGTAACGGGTTGTACTTGTTGATACGAAGTCGAAACCCTTCCACAGCAAGCAGAGCCCAGTTGCTACCCTTAAGCTGAGACTCCTCCATTTCAGTCACCAATTTCTTGAATTTCGCTTCCAACGTTGAATCCAGATCTGTTTCTAGGAAAACAGGATGATTCCTTGTTTTAAATGTTTTGTCACAGGTTTCTCCGATACTGTTAACAAATCGACACTCAGCCGGCAGATTAATTTTAACACTCTTGTAAATGCTAAGTTCTTTATGCACAGCCTGGATTATGCGTTGTTTTGCCTCATGCAGATACATATTCAGGTCCTTAGGTGATTCACATCGTATAAAATACGATTTCAATCGTCCTTCGAATGAAGTTTCGTATTCTTTCATATCACAGTCCTCCATTGTTGACAGTAACTGATGTTTAGTTGGCTCCAATCTTCTTTTCTTCTGAGGTCTGTTTATTTCACACATATCTTCGTGTCGCTGACCCGTATAACCATCTTTGAAGGTTACATTACAATGCATGCATTTGAAGAGCTTCTTACAAGTCAGCTCGTGTCTTCTCTTGTCATAACCTCGGAGGAACTTCTTCCCACATTTTCCGCAAGCGTATCCAGTAGCGCTTGGAATAATATCCTTATACGCTGAGTTATTCATCTTTATTCTTGATGTAATAACGTATTAATCCTTCAAGGGAAATGTAGACCTCTTCACCTCGATATCACTTAGAAAGCTGATTATTCTTGAAGAGAACGCAATGTTAACACCTCAAGACTAATTAGCACAATGAAGTCCAATGCCATAGATCACCATATTTATAGAGGGAGCACGAACCTTTTAGATCAATCATAAACTCGCTCCATAACTAGTTGTATATGTTCGCTCAACGTGCATTAACCTCAGCCATATAACCTCACGCCCAGAAGCAGGATATTTATGACGTCACACCCAGAGACAGGATGTCTGACAGTGTCAAACACGTTTAAACTCGTCTCGTAACTAGCTATATATGCTGTCACACCAACAAGAGAAGTATTCCCACACGCTCATTCAGACAGACGTTTCCATCAAAGCCTACCACAACAGCCACCGCCATCACCACCTGTTGCACATGGTTAACTCCAGCTCTATTATCACAATACTTAAAATTAAAAGCTTAAAAGGTAACCTAGAAGATTTCCCTCTTATTTAGTTAAATGTATGTATATACTGTATTTGATGTTTTCATTCCCTTTTCAATTCTTCCTTTCCAACTTCCCACAGAAAAATCATTACATTTCACTATAATCACGGACAAAGCAATTTTTCCAGAGTTACACAGATTCTAAGCTTCTAGAATCGAACTCGGTAATACTTTTAATAAATGTATTTTTAGTAATTTAGCTCCCCCCGCACCAGCATCAAGCATTTAATCTTTATTAGAACCTGATATAATTCATAGGGTTGAAGATATATGAAATCACCTCTTCGGGATTCGATCTGAGTACTTTAAAGTAGTTATTGTCATGATAACGATATTTAGAGACTAGGTACTCTGTTTACGTTTTACTTGACGTGTCTATATAAATTAAATTACGAGTTAATTATATTTGTAAGTAAATATTCAATCGGTATGCGAACCCAAAACACCAGGAACAACATAATTTATGATATTAGCTCGACATGTTAAAGCTGTATGCAGTTACATCATCGATCTAAGTGATATATTCTAGTGTACAGAGGAAAATTAAGGAAGTCATTAAAAGATGAGGAATCGAACCAAGCACAACTGATTGGCAATTATATACAGCATTAATCACCCAGTATAGAACTTATCAATCATGCTTTGGTCCACTCCTGTACCTCACTTAGTTCCCGAGATAATGGATATTTAAAAATTAAGGACCGAACCCAGGACGTCAGGTATCTAATTACACATTCACAAGATACTACCTAATGACATAGGGGGAAAATAAGAGAGCTGGCACACTTAATATGCAGGAATGTGCAATTAATATGCTAATTAGCCCCCACCCCCCTTAATTGGCCCCACTCTCATTTCCCCCCTACTGATTAATCGCTTATATCTCCGGAATGAACAGCGATAGAATAATAGGATAAAAACTAATCCATTCTTTGGAGTGCGCCGCGTCCTTGAGATATTATTACAAGTTGGCCGGGATGCCTTGGTTCGAGTCCTAGGAGTGATTACAAATTCATCTTCTAATACCTCAGAGACTAATTAAGATAAAGACGCCAAATAAACTTTATTACATTTACTTCATTGGATAGTTCCTTGTGAATGTATATTTGGGTACCTGGTGTCCTGGGTTCGATCCTTAATTTTTAAATTTCCATTATCTCCGAAGCTAAGAAAGGTAGAGGGATGGACCAAAGCATGTTTGATAGCTGTTATAATGTGTAATTAATACTGTATATAATTTCCAATCAGTTGCCCTTAGTTCGAATCCGGATCTTTCAATCACTTCCTTAATTTCTCTCTATACTCTAGAATATATCACTTAGATTGATGCTGTAACTGTATACAGCTCGTTTAAACATATCAAACTAATATTGTAAATAATTTTGTTTCTGGTGTTCTGGGTTCGAATACCGATAAAATGTAATTTAATTATAAATTTAATAACTGCTAAACGACTTAAGATAAGGACGTCAAATAAACTTTATTGCATTTATGTCATTAGGTAGTATCTTGTGGATGTGTAATTAGATACCTGACGTCCTGGGTTCGGTCCTTAATTTTTAAATATCCATTATCTCGGGAACTAAGTGAGGTAGAGGAGTGGAACAAAGCATGATTGATAAGTTCTATACTGGGTGATTAATGCTGTATATAATTGCCAATCAGTTGTGCTTGGTTCGATTCCCCATCTTTTAATGACTTCCTTAATTTTCCTCTACACTAGAATATATCACTCAGATCGATGATGTAACTGCATACAGCTTTGTTTAACATGTCGAGCTAATATCATAAATTATGTTGTTCCTGGTGTTCTAGGTTCGAATACCGATTGAATATTTACTTACAAATATAATTAACTCGTAATTTAATTTATATAGACACGTCAAGTAAAACGTAAACAGAGTACCTAGTCTCTAAATATCGTTATCATGACAATAACTACTTTAAAGTACTCAGATCGAATCCCGAAAAGGTGATTTCATATATCTTCAAGCCTATGAATCATCAGGTTCTAATAAAGATTAAATGCTTGATGCTGGTGCGGGGGAGCTAAATTACTAAAAATACAGTTATTAAACGTATTACCGAGTTCGATTCTAGAAGCTTAGAATCTGTGTAACTGGAAAAATTGCTTTGTCCGTGATTATAGTGAAATGTAATGATTTTTCTGTGGGAAGATGGAAAGGAAGAATTGAAAAGGGAATGAAAACATCAAATACAGTATATACATACATTTAACTAAATAAGAGGGAAATCTTCTAGGTTACCTTTTAAGCTTTTATTTTTAAGTATTGTGATAATAGAGCTGGAGCAAACCATGTGCAACAGGTGGTGATGGCGGTGGCTGTTGTGGTAGGCTTTGATGGAAACGTCTGTCTGAATGAGCGTGTGGGAATACTTCTCTTGTTGGTGTGACAGCATATATAGCTAGTTACGGGACGAGTTTAAACGTGTTTGATACTGTCAGGCATCCTGTCTCTGGGTGTGACGTCATAAACATCCTGCTTCTGGGCGTGAGGTTATATGGTTGAGTTTAATGCACGTTGAGCGATCATATACAACTAGTTATGGAGCGAGTTTATGATTGATCTAAAAGGTTCGTGCTCCCTCTATAAATATGGTGATCTATGGCATTGGACTTCATTGTGCTAATTAGTCTTGAGGTGTTAACATTGTGTTCTCTCCAAGAATAATCAGCTTTCTAAGTGATATCGAGGTGAGGAGGTATACATTTCCCTTGAAGAAGGATTAATACGTTATTACATCAAGAATAAAGATGAATAACTCAGCGTATAAGGATATTATTCCAAGCGCTACTGGATACGCTTGCAGAAAATGTGGGAAGAAGTTCCTCCGAGGTTATGGCAAGAGAAGACACGAGCTGACTTGTAAGAAGCTCTTCAAATGCATGCATTGTAATGTAACCTTCAAAGATGGTTATAAGGGTCAGCGACACGAAGATATGTATGAAATAAACAGACCTCAGAAGAAAAGAAGATTGGAGCCAACTAAACATCAGTTACTGTCAACAATGGAGGACTGTGATATGAAAGAATACGAAACTTCATTCGAAGGACGATTGAAATCGTATTTTATACGATGTGAATCACCTAAGGACCTGAATATGTATCTGCATGAGGCAAAACAACGCATAATCCAGGCTGTGCATAAAGAACTTAGCATTTACAAGAGTGTTAAAATTAATCTGCTGGCTGAGTGTCGATTTGTTAACAGTATCGGAGAAACCTGTGACAAAACATTTAAAACAAGGAATCATCCTGTTTTCCTAGAAAAAGATCTGGATTCAACGTTGGAAGCGAAATTCAAGAAATTGGTGACTGAAATGGAGGAGTCTCAGCTTAAGGGTAGCAACTGGGCTTTGCTTGCTGTGGAAGGGTTTCGACTTCGTATCAACAAGTACAACCCGTTACGAGGAAGTAGCTACATTCCACTACCGTCATCTGTTGAAGCAAGAAAAGCGTGTATAAATATCCAGAACTTTACCGACGAGAAATGTTTCATGTACTCCGTATTAGCTAAATTCATAGGGAAGAATGCACAGCGGGTGAACAAATACAAACAACTTCAAGATAAGTACGACTTCAGCTGTTTCTTACCCTACTCCACTTTCTCAAATATCTAAATTTGAGAAGCTTAACAAGATGTCTATCAACGTTTTCGGGCTGGATGAGAAGCACGAGGTGTATCCGATAAAGGTTGCTGACATTGAACTAGCTGAACACTGTGACCTGTTACTATTGAATGACAGTGGAAAACATCACTACGTATATATTAAGAATTTTGAGAAACTCGTTCGATGTCAGAAGACTAAACGTAATGGGCGTGTTTATACCTGTAAGCGCTGCTTTACACATTTTGATGATCAGAGCGGGCGAAGTGGACTGGAAAAACTACAAGAACATACATCAATCTGTAATCAACATGGTGTTGCGAGGGTAGTTATGCCTAGCAAGGAGAAATCAATTGTTCAGTTTAAAAATGTTGAGAGGATGCTGAAAGTACCTTATGTCATCTATGCGGATTTTGAGAGTATTCTCACTCCATGCCATACGTGTATACCCAATCCTGAAACTTCCTATACAACCCCTTATCAAGAGCACACACCAATGAGCTTCTGTCTTTACGTGAAGCCTACATCCAGTGTTGAACATCTCGAAACTGGTCTTCCTAAGCAACCCTATGTGTATCGTGGTGCTGATGCTGCTCAGAAGTTTATGCTGTACCTGACATCTCTTGCAAAAATGATTGGTAATATATACAAATCTGCTAAGCCTCTGAAACTTACGGATCAACAGCAAAAGGATTTTGAGTCTTCTTCAGCATGCTACTTGTGTGGAAAACCCTTTACAGAAGAGAACTATAAAGTACGCGACCATGATCACAGCGGTGAATATCGTGGAAGTCTTCATAATGAATGTAATTTAGCCTGTAAAACACCTAAATATATACCAGTCCTCATGCATAACCTTAACGGATATGACTCTCATTTCATTGTTAAGGAGCTGGGTTGTACAAGTGAACGTGTGGAGGTAATTCCTAACTCTGAAGAAAGCTATATCTCATTCACCAAGTATGTAGGAGATATAAAGCTTCGATTTGTGGACAGCTTCCGATTCCTCAGTACAAGCTTGGATAAGTTGGTGAAAAATCTAACCTCATATCCTGAAACACTAAAGTACTTTGGAGAAGACAAATTGAAGTTGATGACCCGTAAGGGTGTATTTCCATATGATTTTGTTACGTCATGGGATGCCCTGAACGAGACCTGCTTGCCTCCTAAAGAATCCTTCTACAATAGATTAAATGAAGAAGAAATTACTGATACTGACTACGATCATGTTAGAAATGTGTGGGAGCTGTTTAATGTGAGAAACCTGGGAGAGTACAGCGATCTCTACTTAATCTCAGATGTACTACTCCTAGTTGATGTCTTTGAGACGTTCAGAGAGCAAACCCTCAAAACACACAAAGTTGATCCTGCCGATTATTTTACTCTCCAGGGCTTACATGGGATGCCATGTTATTGTATACAGGAATTAAGCTGGAACTGTTACAAGATTATGATCAACTACTCATGGTGGAATCAGGTATATGAGGAGGTTTATGCCAAGTTTCCCATCGGTATGCTGAGGCTAATAACACTTATATGGATAAGTTTGATTCGTCGAGACCAGCCCAATTTATCACATACGAGAACGCTAATAACCAATATGGGTGGGCAATGTGTCACGCCCTTCCTTATGGTGGAGTTCAGTGGGTGTCACCTGAAGAAATCAACTTAGAAACACTACAAGATGATGATCATCTTGGGTGTATATTAGAAGTCGACATCGAGTATCCTGCAGAACTTCACGATCTACACAACGATCTACCTTTCCTGCCTGAGTGTATGAAACCATTGGAAGCATCTACAAAGAAACTGATACCCCATCTTGGACCTCGAAAGAAGTATGTAGTGCATTACATGGCTTTGAAGCAAGCTCTTAGTCATGGACTACGACTAACAAAAATCCATCGTCTGCTACAATTCCTACAGTCTCGGTGGTTGAAACCTTATGTGGAATTTAACAACAGGCTACGACAACAAGCTGCAAATGACTTCGAGAAGGATCTCTACAAACTCTTTAACAACGCCATGTTTGGAAAAACTATGGAGAACCTGCGTAACCGTGTGGATATACGACTGGTGACCAATGAAAAAACTCTAGAGAAGCTGATCGCCAAGCCTACGTTTATCGACAGGACGATATATGCTGCTAATCTAGCTGCTGTACATTTGGCCTCTCGTCAGATTGTATTCAACAAGCCTATATACATTGGTATGAGTGTGTTGGACATCTCCAAGACATTAATGTATAACTATCATTACGACGTGTTGTTGCCTTATTATGGAGCTGAAAACCTGAAGCTTATGTATATGGACACTGATTCGTTCATTCGTGTTACAACTGAAGATGTGTACCAGGACAAGCTACGTTTTCTTGAGCATCTCGATACAGCTGATTACCCTGCCAACCATATGTCACTCTACTCAGAACAAGAAGGTATTGGGAAAATTTAAAGATGAGGCTAATAGCAAAATCATCCTACGCTTTGTTGGACTACGTCCTAAGATGTATGCCTTAGATATTCAAGGATCAATGATAAAAAAGATTAAAGGTATAAAACGTAGCGCTATTAAGCAGTACATTTCGTTTGACAGCTATACAGACTGTCTTAAAACCTGTGAAATCATCAGAACGCCCATGAATCTAATCCTATCGCGAAAGCACGCTGTTACCACAGTACAAGTGAATAAAATTACATTGAATCCCTTTGATGATGAAAGAGTTATTGCCGAGGATGGAGTAACTACCTATGCGTATGGACATTACAGTATTACAAACAGTGATTAAGAGAATGCAAGTCGAAGATGAAGGTTTTCTCGTGAGTCTACAATCTTAAAAAATTAAGTTTACTCACGTGCTGTGTATGCAACTAGCAGCCGTCCGATGAAGAAAGAAGATGGAAGGGGAGGTGTTAACCCTGCCATTAGGAGCAATCCTAGTGCTAGTCTCAAGCCTAGATAAAAGGGGAGAGGCACGTACGACGGACTAAATTAAGGTATGTTGATGCATAGCTTTTCATTTTGTAAACCCACATGCAGTTTATCCCTCTCAGCCTCGTCCACTAACTGTTTAACATATAAAAAGTTTGTAAGATTTAGAAAAAAAAGTATATAAAGTGCTGTAACGTTGGATGCGAAATGTTTATAATCTAATTACTCTCTATATTACCATGAATACCTGTGATATCTGAATTACCTGTTAAAATGACAAATACCTGTGATACTACTCGAATCAAGTGAAATTACATTAAATAGCTCTGATACGAAACCCTGATCATGGAATCTAGCCTCCTGTGATACTAGCTGCGTTACTCTAAACATCTATGATGCTTGAATCGCCCAAATACCTAGACACTATCTGAATTACCTGTGAAATCATACACAGCTATGATGCAGTCAGCCTCTGTAATATAGCCACCTGTGATACTAGCTGAGATACTCTAAGCACCTATGATACTTGAATCGCCAAATACCTACGATGCTATGTAAATTACCTGTGAAATCATACGGAACTACGCTATATCCGTTTCCCGGAATCTGTCCTATCCTGTGATACTGAGTTACTTACCTTTTAGCGAGAGAGGGTCACCTTTTCCCCTGCCCGTTTTCCTGAGTGGGTCACCTTTTTTCTTTGCTGGTCACCTTTTTCCCTTTGTTGGTCACCTTTTTCCCGTTGCTGGTCAACCTTTTCCCTTTGCTGGTCACCTTTTTCCCTTTATGAGTCACCCTTTTCCCTTTGCTGGTCACCCTTTTCCCTTTGCTGGTCACCCTTTTCCCTTTATGGGTGACCTATTCCCTTTGTGGGTCACCTTTTTCCCCTTGCTGGTCACCTTTTTCCCCTTGTTGGTCACCTTTTTCCCTTTGCTGGTCACCTTTTTCCCTTTGCTGGTTACCCTTTTCCCTTTGCTGGTCACCCTTTTCCCTTTGTGGGTCACCTTTTTTCTTTGCTGGTCACCTTTTTCCCTTTGTTGGTCACCTTTTTCCCGTTGCTGGTCAACTTTTTCCCTTTGCTGGTCACCTTTTTCCCTTTATGAGTCACCCTTTTCCCTTTGCTGGTCACCCTTTTCCCTTTGCTGGTCACCTTTTTCCCTTTGCTGGTCACCTTTTTCCCTTTGCTGGTCACCTTTTTCCCTTTGTTGGTCACCTATTCCCTTTATGGGTCACCTTTTTCCCCTTGCTGGTCACCTTTTTCCCCTTGCTGGTCACCTTTTTTTCTTTGCTGGTCACCTTTTTCCCTTTGCTGGTTACCCTTTTCCCTTTGCTGGTCACCCTTTTCCCTTTGTGGGTCACATTTTTCCCTTTGTGGGTCACCTTTTTCCCTTAGCGGGTCACCTTTTTCCCTTTATGGGTCACCTTTTTCCCTTTACGGGCCACCTTTTTCCCTTTGCTGGTCACCTTTTTCCCTTTGCTGGTCACCTTTTTCCCTTTGCTGGTCACCTTTTTCCCTTTGCTGGTCACCTTTTTCCCGTTGCAGGTCACCTTTTTCCCTTTGCTGGTCGCCTTTTTCCCTTTGCTGGTCACCTTTTTCTCTTTATGGGTCACCTATTTCCCTTTGCTGGTCACCTTTTTAGCATGAGTGGGTTACGTGCTGGAACTATCTAGAATTAGTGTTCCATCATTGACAACAAACAGCTTCCCGTGACGACCGTGTCTAAAGTCGCTTTCAAAGTCTAGCATCTCCCCTCCTATTCCCTATCTCTCCTGTAGATAAACCCATATTGTTACTCCTTCAGTATCTGTCTAGCCTAACACGTCTCCTCCTGTTCCTATACCTCTCATATAAACCATACTCTACTCCTCGATCTCTGTCTAGTCTAGCACTTCTCCTTGTATTTCCTACCTCTTATATATAAAGCGCATTCCCCCTCTTTGAAGCCTTGCTCTACTTAGGATCTCCTCTCGTTTTCCCCATCTCTCCCATATAAACGCATTTTTCTCCTTGAACGCTCTCCGAACCTAGATCTACCCTCGTTTTCCCGTCTCTCCTTATAAACGCATACTCAACCTCCTTAGCCTAATACCTCTCCTCCTGACCCCATACCTCTCATACATATAAAGCATACTCTACTCTAAACCTCTGTCTAGTCTAGCAATCTCACCCCGTATCCCATACCTCTCATAAAGCGTATTCCCCTCCTGCCCCTGTCTAGCTGATGATCTCTCCGTTTTCACGTCTCACCCTAAAAACGCATACTCAACCTCCTTAGCCTAATACCTCTCCTCCTGTTCCTATACCTCTCATACATATAAACGCATACTCTACTCTCAACCACTGTCTAGTCTGGCATCTCTCCTCGTATCCCCTACCTCTCATAAAGCGTATTCCTCTCCTTCCCCTGTCTAGCTGAGTATCTCTCCTTGGTTTACTATCTAACCTATATAAAACACATTCTACCTTCAACATCTGTCTATTCTAGCATAGGATCTCTCCGTTTTCTCGTCTCCTTATAAATGCATACTCAACCTCCTTAGCTTAATACCTCTCCTCGTTTTCCTACACGTCTCATTTAAACCATACTCTACTCCTCAGCCTCTGTCTAGCCTAGCACCTCTCCACGTATTCCCCCTCCTTCTACCACTGTCTAGCCTAGCGTCAGTCCTCGTGTTCCCTATCTCGCCCATATAAACGTATTTTCCTCCGCATCCACCATCGTTTTCCCTATCCTTTCCCACATAAACGCAAAAAACTGTGCCAGCTCTCTCTATATTTACCTACTTGGGCGCTTTCAGGCTGTCCGGGGTCGTTGGTGTTTCACAATACAATTTTTCCTTAAGGTAACCCCATAGCAAAAAGTCTGGTGATGTAGGATCAGGAGATCGAGCTGGCCAATTAATGAGACCTGACCGTCCTGTCCAACTGTCATGGTAATTGTTATTCAAAATATCCCAAGCAGTGCGTGCATAGTGCGCAGGGCATCCATGTGCTGGTACCACATTTGCGACCTGGTTTGTAATGGCACATCTTATAACAATAACGGCAACTCTTCCGTTAAAAGATTTCTGTGCTTTGCAACTGTTAAGGCGCCACCAATGAAGTACGGTCCAATTACCTTGTCACCAAAATTCCCACACCACACATTAACAGATCAGGGTCTCTGACGTTGCACTTCTCGTAACCAGTGTGTATTTTCCACAGCCCAATAGTGCATATTGTGTAGATTTACTTCACCATGATTTGTGAAAGTACATCGTCACTAAACAATACGAACTGACTGTACTTCTGCGCCTCCTTTTTTAGGGGGGGACTTGACACTGCCTTCTTCTGAGAATTGTTTTATCACACGAAAAAATGAAGCTCTTGATGGAGTTCTTCTATCAGGAAACCTCTCCGCGTGCAGAAGACTAGCCTGTTCCACATCTCTCCTAGATTCCCCGTAAATGAGAACCATTTCAACTTTTTCTGCTTGAGAAAGTTGGTCCATTTCAACGCACAGTCAACCGAGTACGCTTCAAATGTTAACGACTCGAATAGCACTGATGGTTGTTACTCGGTGATCGCTAATTGTATGTACAGACGGCTCCAAATGTTTTCCGTTCCACCGGTAGCGGGACAAGCTAGGATGTCTTATCGAGAGGTTATGCCAGGTGCCTTAGCTCATACCTGCTCTACAAGGAAAGTTAAGGGATGTAGTAGGCTAAAGAAAATATCATTCAAACATATTTTCCTTAGACTTGGCTGTAAGAATGTAATAATTGTGACAAGAAAACAGCAATAACATTACAACACAGCGACATAAGCAGATACAAACTAATTTTTAGGAATTAGAGGCAATCATATCATTGTATAACAAGCAAGTGTTAAAACAAAATGGTTTGGTTTTCAATATTTACTGCTTTCTCTATCCATTATCAACAACATATGTTCTTTATTTTCATAATGCCCCTATGAAGTATGGTTTTTCCGTGCATCGTGACAACTTAAGCCAGAAATTATTTAAAGTTACAGTCTAAGTTACACTTTCGTATTTGGTTGCATGCAAGATGCCGTAACGACAAACAGCCGTTTATCTATTCCACAACTCATCTTTTTACTGTCTCCACTATTTACCTATAATAAGCAGGGAAAGTGTTGTATTCCACCCAAAAATTAAAAAACGAGATTCACCGGCAATACACTTTTTGATACCTACTGAATCCAAAAAAGCATTTTTACTTTCCTTACTACGCACTTACAGTAATTAGAGGAATTAACATTGAATAACGAGATTTACCGGAAATACACGTTTTGAGATCCACTGAATCCAAAGAAAGCATTTTCACTATCTCTACTACGTAGTTACAGTAAGTAGAGCAAGTATTGTATTTCATCCAAAAATTCAATAAAGAGATTCACCGGAAATACACGCTTTGAGAACCCCTGTATCCAAAGAAAAAATTATTACCTTCTCTACTACATAGCTACAGGAGGTAGAGAAAGTATTGTATCCCTTCAATAAAGAGATTCACTGGAAATACGCGTTTTGAGACCCACCTGAATCCAAAGAAAGCATTTTTACTTTCTCTACTACGTAGTTACACGAGGTAGAGAAAGTATTGTATTCCACCCAAAAATTCAATGATATTCAATGGAAATACTCGTTTTGAACTTCCTGAATCCAAAGAAACCATTTTTACTTTCTCTACTACGTAGTTACAGTAAGTAGAGCAAGTATTATATTCCACCCAAAAATTGAATAACGAGATTAATGCTCGGAACGGAAATATTCGTTTTCAGAACTCCCTGAAACCAAACAAAGCGTTTTTACTTTCTCTACTACGTAATTACAGTAAGTAGATGTATTATATTCCACTCAAAAATTGAATAACGAGATACACGGATATACACGTTTTGCGACCCTCTGAATCCAAACCAAGCATGTTTACTTTACTACGTAGCTACACGAGGTAGAGAAAGTATTGTATTCCAACCAAAAACTGTATAACGAGATTCACCGGATATACACGTTTGAGACTCCCGGATCCAAAGAAAACATTTTTACTTTCTGTAGTACGTAGTTACAGTAAGTAGGGTAAGTATTGTATTCCACCCAAAAATTGAATAACGAGGTTCAACGGAAATACACGTTTTGAGGCCCCTGAATCCAAAGTAAGTATTTTTACTTTCTCTACTACGTAGCTACAGTAAGTAGAGAAAGTATTGTGTTCCACCTAAAAATTCAATGTAATTTCACCAGAAATTATGTTTGTGACCCCCTGAATCCAATGAATTTATTTTTAGAAAATGTCCAAGTGTGTGTGTGTGTGTGTGCGCGTGCGCGCGCGCGCGCGTACGTGTCCACGAACAGCATAACTCAAAAGCAAAAGGTTGGTTAAAAACCGAACTTAGTGTTCTAAGTTCAACTTCTTCCAAGAATGCGACATTGAGATTTTAAAGAAAATACCCCAATCCAAACTACCCTTTACATTGGACATATTTCGAAAATGTTTATTCTTTCAAAAATGGCACTAAGGATTTTGAATAAAATACATATGTTTAAGCTATTTTCGTGATAAATAGAATATACACATATCTTTTATTTTCTAGGAATAGTCTGTAAATTAGTCTTTATTGTCAATGACTTATGATAATTAGTAAATCGTGAGAGACAGAATATTACTGCACAACAACGTAGGTCTTGTTAAAGCACAATATTTATATCAAAAACATTTTTATTGTATGTCAAATAACTTTTATATTTTACCTATTCTGAAATTTTCTTTGTTATTAGTTTGAATTTTCAAATACTTTATATTTCTCTCAAATGCAAATAGCTATTTTTTCTTTCTTTGTTTCTCTCTCGTGTTCATACAAAGATAACAGAATTTCAAAGCTATCACGTCTGTGGCTAGCATTCGGGATGTCGTGGTTTCGATTCCTCTGGCCGACCTTTCTGGCCCATGGGTTTTTTCGGTGGGTTTTCTGGGTCGCCAGGCGAATGCTGGGAAGGATACTCACATCCCCGAATTTCCTGAACCTCCATTTCATCTCCATTCTCATCTCCCATCTCCATTTCCCTTCACCTTTCATCCGTTGGTCTCTTTTAAGGTTGGAAGTGTCGGCGATGGTGTTTCGGTGCAGTGTGACAGGGGAAAAAGATGCTTTTTGTGACTTTCTCCGTCCCTCGGCTTTCGGCTGGCTGTCGGGAGTATCCTAACTTCCTTAAGGGTGTTGGACCCCCTCTGTGCTGAGTGGAGTCCCCGGTCTGCCTGTCCGTCTGACGGGGAGTCTCTATCTGAAAACTTAGGGGCCCTGCCATTCCTGTGCCTCATTCCTGGTTCCGGACGCCCGATGTCTTGTCTCGCCTCATCCTTCCTTCCGGAGACGCCCCCTTGTGGGGCGTATCCACAATATAGGTGGATCAGTGCCGAGTTCCCTCCGTAGCCAACCAATCCGAAGCTATCATATAGCGATCAGCTTTGAGGGATTTGGCTATCGCTTTAGCTTAATATGTTCTGTTATACCTACAACGAATTGTGAAAATAAGTGATGAAGGTTTATCGGTATTAACATGACATAGATGAAAAATAAACTTTGTAAGAATAGTTTGTAGAAGAGCGAGTAGAGAACATACTTGATAGCAAAAGCTGCATATGCCTGCGCGCCTATGAACAACATAAATCCAAAGCGAAAAGTCGATTAAATGCCAAACTTGATATTTAAGTTCAGCATCTTTCAAAGATGTGACAAGGATTTTCAAGAAAATCTCTCCCCTTGACATAGAAAAAGTTTCGAAATTTATTTTCTTAAAAATGGCTCTAATGATTTTGATTAAAATAATCTCTGTTTAAAATATTTTCATGACAAACGAAATATATATTTTGAACTTACTGAGAAGAGCCTCTGAATTCTTCTTCATTCTGAATGACTTTTGTATAATTTGTAAACTCTAAAAATTGGACAAAGTATCGCTACACAAGAAATGCAGACCCCGTTAAAGCACGCAGTTTGTTATACAGATATTTTATGAGATTAACTATTTCCCAGATATTTTTTATTATTGGTTTGAATACTTTTTGTAACCGAGAAGTCGCTATTCGTTTTGTTTTTGTCGCGGTCATACAAACAACATGCAATTTCAAAGCATCGCGTAGTGACATGCTTTTTAAAAATGTGGCTATCGCTTTATCTACGTATACTACAACGAAATGTGTAAATGTGAACTTTTTCTTTTGGTATTTAATTAAAGTCCTTTAAGCGCGTAGGCCATTACGGACAGTGAATGTACGAAATGGCTAAAATGATGCTCAAATGGGACCGAGGTCCCAGAAATTAGAATCTAACATTCATCTTCTCAGGATAAGAGGAAACCCTGGAAAAAACTTGACCCAGGTATTTCACTTTAACCGAGATTCGAACTCGCGACCTCTTGAATGTGAGGCAGACTCTCACACCACAGAGATGGGCTAAATGTGATTTGTATGTTTATCTGGATTATAAGAAGTAGACAGAAAAATGAGATTTAGATAAAAAAATTTGTGGAATGGTGAGAAGAGAAAGTTATGTGAATGCAACACGTTAGTTTGTTCTCGTGGTAATGCAAAGAGCGTGGAGTTTCAAAGACACCACATAAAAATCTGACTATCGTTTGAGCTACTGCATTCTTCTTATACTTACAACGAAGATTGTAATGAGGTTCATCTCAATTAACAAGAAGACACTTTCACTCACGCCGTGTGTAGGACAATGTTGGAAAGATAGAATCAGATTGGAAAATTCAACGTCATAGCCGAGATTTGAACTACGGATCTTCCAGTGTATGTCCAGGTGCGCCGCGGTAACGTGTGCGACTCGCATTCGGGAGATCCCTAGTTCGCTTCCCGGCGACCACCCAATCTGACCCACGGTTTTTTTCGAGTCTTTTCCCGGCTTGTCAGGCGAATGCTGATATGATTTCTCTCAGCCCCCGAATATTGTTCCATTCCTCATTTCATTCATCCTTAACCCCGTTAGGTCTTTTTCAGGGTTGGAAGTGTCGGCGATTGTATTCGGTGCGGCGTGGCAGAGAAACAGAATGATCTCGGTGGAACCTTATCCATCTCGGTTTTCGGCTGGTTGCCAGGGTATACAGACCGCTTCTTGGGGGGAGTTGGACCCTCTGTGTGGGGTGGGGTCCCCGGTTTGCCTGCCCTACTGTCAGGGCGTCTCAATCTGGAAACTTTAGGAACCTTGTCATTGCTGTGCCGTCGCTCCTGGTTCCGGCCGCCCGGTGTCTCGTCTCTCACCTCGTCCCTCCCTCCCGGGAGCGCCTACTCGAGGGGCACAAGCACAATATCCTCATTCACTGGATCGGGGTCGAGTCCCCTCCGTTACACATCCCATTCTATTCCACAGCAGGGAAGAGAAGCATTTTAAGAATTCTGAACGTGAATCGTAATACAAGGTGTTTTTGGGGGGGGGCATCTTCAAATTTGTAACTTTAAAGCAATTCAATTTTCAGAATAGAGTGCTTTCAAATGAACCAATTGCAACAAAAGCACATCAACCTGTCTGCATTAACACTTTCGAGTCACTATTTTAAAAATTTAGCTTATATGTTATCCTAACCGAATAAAACAGCTATATAGAAACAGCATATTTTGCTCTAAACTTTGTTTCCTCGTATCTATTAACATTTTGCATACAATACCTAAATAGGTGTTTTTACTCTACGTCCACTATACGACTAGCACGGGTTTCTTCTTTTTACTTGTGAGTGTGCGTATAGGGGGAATTATGTTTCAAATAAAACAATCTTTATTCGTTTTTCAGTAACAAACGCAAAACATATCTCATTTGAAGAAACTTTAATGTTGTATTTAATTGTTCCCAAACTGCTACAACAGTTTGACATTAATATTACTTTTGCTGCCATGTTTTAAAACATTACTTGAATATTACCAGAACTGAATGTGAGTAGAAAAAGAAGGCCGATTTAAGAGCATAAAGGAATACCGCCAGCTCCTCCCCCTTTCTTTGTGCGCTAGCCCTTAAAGCCGCCGAAGATGGCCCCTCCTTTTCGTCGGCTCCTCCCCCTTTCTTTGTGCGCTAACCCTTAAAGCCGCCGAAGATGACCCCTCCTTTTGGTCTCCTAGCATGTCGCCTGGTTCTGTGCCGGTGGCTCCTCCCCCTTGCTTTGTGCGCTAAGCCTTAAAGCCGCCGATGATGACCCCTCCTTTTTGGCTTCACCTAATGTCGCCAGGCTCTGTGCTGGTGGCCACATCCACTCCTTTGTGCTCTACTAGTATGCCGCTGGCCCGATTCCTCCCCTCCCCTTTGCGGTCTGATTGGTTCTCCTGCGGATAGGTGGGAGAGGGTGTATTGTTTCTATACGCTGGCGACGTCACCCCACGCTCATAGCGTCCTGTCTAAATCCCGCCCCTGGTGAGGTGTGTGGTAGGGGAATGGTTTTCTCGATGCCTGCCACTGTTCGGCAAATCGTTTGAGTAGATAATTGTGTCAATCAATTAGGTAATGTTCGTCCATGCATAAAACATTATTGAAAAAAAAGAATCGGCCTTTTATTACTACTTATGTCCGCACATTGCACTTCTTAAGGGTGATGTAATGAAACGATGCTCCTCGATCGATGAATACAATTAAGTATTTTTTTTGATTGATTAATTGTATTTGAATTGACTCGCGCGCAACTGGTCGTTATCGTATATGCGTGCGTGGTTGTTAAGGTGATTATTACATGTGTATAATTATTACGTCTAATAACATTTGTTTAATTCTACTTTTGAAGGAAAAATATATTTTGGTCTTATAAGAATATTACAATACTTAGATGAATCATGGCTGAAAGGACAGAGTTGCCGTAACGAGACGTTAACGCGCTGTAATTTCACTGAAAGCCCGCGAGCAACCGTTCCTCCATGGAGCGCCAGACTGGAGTGACTGATTCTCAGCAAGTGCGATGGCATGCCGGCTACAGCATCCCATCCACTAGCGTTTCAGTTCGCCACCTCTGCCGCGCGCCGGGTGGTAATATGGGGAAACTGGTTTTTTCTCTCTGAGCCAGCGCGGGCTTCCTCACGGTGCGCCAGGTGGTCATATTTGAAAGTTGTGAATTCCCCATATTGAAGCTCGAGGTGCGCGCAAGGCGGCCATCTTAACTCTATAATTCCGAGAAATATGATTCTGGAAAATAAATAAATACGGTTAACGTTATAGTTAAATATTACACACGTTATTAAAAATAAATAAGGGTCTCGTTGATCGATGAATATTACATATGTTATAAAAATGAATAAATACGGTTAACATTATAGTTAAATATTACATACGTTATTAAAAATAAATAAGGGTCTCGCTGATCGATGAATACTACATATGTTATTAAAAATAAATAAATACGGTTACCATTATAGGTGAATATTACATGTTATTAAAAATAAATAAATACGGTTAACGTTATAGTTAAATATTATATATGTTATTAAAAATAAATGATTCTGTTAACATTATAGGTGAATATTACATATGTTATTAAAAATAAATAAATACGGTTAACATTATAGTTAAATATTACATACGTTATTAAAAATAAATAAGGGTCTCGCTGATCGATGAATACTACATATGTTATTAAAAAATAAATAAATACGGTTAACATTATAGTTAAATATTATAAATGTTATTAAAAATAAATAAATACGGATAACATTATAGTTAAATATTACATACGTTATTAAAAATAAATGATGGTCTCGCTGAGCGATGAATACAATTAAATATTTTTGATTGATTAATGTAATTAAGTGTATATGAATTGACTTGCGCATTTTAGTTGCCTTCGTATGTGTTCGGGTGTTAAGTTGATTATTACGCGTGTATAACTATTACGACTAATAACATTTGTTTAATTCTAAATAATGAAATATGGAGCCTATCCTAAACAAGACGCATTCCTTGTTACTCTTCGCTAAACAACTGAAAAAGAAGCCCAGATGATAAAGCACTCCATGCGCATAGGTACGGGCTTTAAAAACGATATCGCGCGTATGCAAGCAAAAAAGAATCAGGATATCTTTCATAAAGTCAGTCGATGTAAAGGAAAGTTTGTACACCCTTGACGAAAAAAAACCCGACCGCTGGGGAAGTAAGCTTTTAAGAATACAATGGACGTTTATCATATCGTTAATGGTCAGCTTGAAAGGCTTCCTAATTGCTCTGCGCAGAAGTCACTCATGCAACAGAGGAAAATCCTAAACCAGACAATTACAAGCCTGCTAAAACATTTTTTCCTCCAATAAGTAATTTAAATTCTACATGAAGATTATTAATGATTAAGTTTCATAGTATACTACCTCTTATTTCTTTTAATAAAAATATTGAATATGACTCTCCCGTCAGGAAAAATTAAACGAGAGAAGCAATATTTTCTTTTTACGCTGAAATTATAATTAAACGCATAGCGTTCTTACAGGAAAAAACCCTGCTCGTATAGATTATAGGAATGGCCTCTGTTTAAAACATGTATTTTTCATGCATAGTGTATAGATTCTGTAGAAATCTAAGTAAGCATTACTGACTATTGCAATTATGTCCAAGTATTATTTCCTTCTCAGAGGATATCAAGTTTTATTTCATTTAAAAAGATTGGCTTATTCTCTTAGTAAACATAGGACGAGAACGTTTTTAAACACCCCTCCCTTCGAGAGATATTTTTTGAATATTCCAGCAGAGAGATCGAAACATATTTGTTTAAAAGCTTTCTTCATTCACCGGAGATCTTCGAGAAAATTCGACGAATTATTCAGTTGCACGCCCCTTGAAAAAATATTTTGTATACCTGGCTGGAGGGTCTTGGAAATCCCTCTGACGACAGGCTGTCGCCAGGATGGTATCTCGGACACTTATTCATTAGGGAATCTATTTGTGCTTTTAAAATGATTTCTCTTCCTCTGAAAACCCCGTACTTAAAGGAAAATCCCTCTCATACAGACGACTGTGTAAATATCATATCGTAATTTTTTTGCGCGATATCGACAATTAAACTAATTTTTATGGAATCCTAAACAAATAAATATGATTTGTAGAGGGTGATATGAAGAGTATGGCATTTTTTTAGAATTAAAATGGGAGAAAGAATTCAAATTAAGCGATCGAATGTATCTGATAGATTCTTAATTGTTCTTTGAAGCTAGCCTGTTTTTATGGTCTAGTTTATAGATGAATGAAATATTTGACGAATAACAGCCTTGTTTAACATGAGGAAAAAATGTGTTTAAAGGCTGTTTTGATAAAAATTACGTTGTGGTAACGTGCGAGGTTTGAACAGGAGTGGTCAACGGTTCGATTCCCGGTGACTACCCTAGCCGACTTTAGAACCTGCATGGAGGTCTACGAATACATAGTCTGCCCATTAACGAATTTTTATAAGCGCGGGTGTAGCCTTACAAGGAAAATTATATCAACAGATACAATACCTTCTTTTTTCGTTATTTTCACTCTAAAATTATTACTAAATAATACCTTGGTGCTATCCTCACCGTTGCCATTCACATTCATATCATGTTAGAATAATACTTTGATTCCAGACACATGATTCAAATTTAATACTCTGAACCCCGGATTTCTCGGTTTCCCTGGTTGCTAGGCGAATGCTGTGAAGGTTCATTACAACAGCGAATTGTTTCCTCCACACCGTTTCACTGACATTCTCCTTTTTACTCAGGCTTTCATCTCTCCGGCTCTGACTGGTAATATTTACTACTGAACGTCGGCAGTCATGTGATGCAGATGCTTTATGAATAAAGAAACGTATATGTAGCTAAAAGGACAGGGATGTTGTAGTGTTTAAAACACCCTCGAGATAAAAAATACAGTGAATATCTCAAAACACGCATCTCGAGAAGTTAAGTGTAAATGTCCTGTATATAGAGTGCTATCCTTAAACAGACGCATGAGGAAGGGAAAGCCATTCGAGGACACCGTTTATAATTCTCTTTTTGATGTGACAGAATATACAGATAGCGGAGATTTTTCGTGGTTTTCCCTGGTCTGCAGGCGAAAGCCGGTGCTTCTAGGCACTCCGGATTACCGTCCGCCAGTCGCTCAGACCTTTGATTTTTTCGTGGTTTTCCCTGGTCTGCAGGCGAATACCTGAGCACCGTATGCTACAACTTTTTCATTTTATATCATTCGCATCTTAGCCTATGTGCTTCTAAGGCACTCTGTCTGGATTACCGTCGGCCAGTCGCTCAGACCTTTGATTTTTTCGTGGTTTTCCCTGGTCTGCAGGCGAATGCCTGAGCACCGTATGCTACCACGTTTTCATTTTATATCATTCGCATCTTAACCTATGTGCTTCTAAGGCACTGTCTGGATTACCGTCGGCCAGTCGCTCAGACCTGTGATTTTTTCGTGGTTTTCCCTGGTCTGCAGGCGAATGCCTGAGCACCGTATGCTACCGCGTTTTTTTCATTGTATGTCATTCGCATGTTAACCTATGTGCTTCTAAGGCCCTCTGTTTGGATTACCGTAGACCAGTCGCTCAGACCTTGATTTTTTCGTGGTTTTCCCTGGTCTGCAGGCGAATGCCTGAGTACCGTATGCTACCACGTTTTCATTTTATTTCGTTCGCATCTTAACCTATGTGCTTCTAAGACCCTCTGTTTGGATTACCGTCCGCCAGTCGCTCATACCTTTGATTTTTTCGTGGTTTCCCCGGTCTGCAGGCGAATGCTTGAGTACCGTATACTACCACGTTTTCATTTTATATCATTCGCATCTTAACCTATGTGCTTCTAAGGCCATCTGTTTGGATTACCGTAGGCCAGTTGCTCAGACCTTGATTTTTCGTGGTTTTCCCTGGTCTGCAGGCGAATGCCTGAGCACCGTATGCTACCACGTTTTCATTTTATTTCGTTCGCATCTTAACCTATATGCTTCTAAGACCATCTGTTTGGATTTCCGTCGGTCAGTCGCTCAGACCTTTGATTTTTTCGTGGTTTTCCCTGATCTGCATGCGAATGCCTGAGTGGCGTATGCTACCACGATTTCCTTTCATTCTATATAATTTGCATCTTTCATTTTATTCACATCTTTTTTGCTTCTAGGTTCCGTTGCGCATGGTGAATGCCTGTTCAAAAAGATACTTGTCCCTTCCTCGGTTGACAGCCTCACGAGTTAAGCTTCCGAATCTGCGCGATTATACCCGATCAATATATCTTCACAATACTTTACTTACTCTAAGCATCCGAACCTGTACGGAGACGTCCGAAGGCCACTGAACAATACATCGTTGCAATACTTTGCTCACTCACTCTAAGCACGCGAAGCTATACGAAGACCTATGAATACACGCAATCACACATAAACACCGCTGACCGCCTCTCTAAATACTCGAACATGCAGGAAGACATACGGTCATGTGCTTGTCAGAACCCATAATCAGATCGGAATGACAGGCTTTAATGTAAATATTTATTTACAACCATAACAAGAACACATCACATCTAAACAATGTCTTAGACAGGAACTTTCTCTTTAAGACACGTTATGTATGCTATTCGCTTGTTTAGATTCAATGGGGATTCCAAACTTTCATCTTGGAAAAAAATTGTAGGCAATTTAGGGTACTCTTAAAGTTAAGATAATTTTATCGAGGATTCTCTTAAAAAGGAACGCCTGACATGTAACATTTTTTACCAGATAATGCTGCTTACAATAGCGAGTTCGCGACTTCAGATGCATGTATCCGACAATCAACTAATTTGTTCACGGTTTTTGCTTGAGAAATCTTATTGGGCGTTAAAGACTGGTAATTTTGCTCAGAGACCTCTATCAGGCTTGAGGTTCTTTTACGTGTCGTAAATTTACGACACGGGACCACCGACTTTACTTCCCTTCCGAAGGAAGCCATGCTAAGGATTTTTACGCCCGAAAAATCCATCGCCCTCCGTCGGGCTTGAACCCGCGACCTCGGTGTCTAGAGGCTAGCATGGTAACCACTACACCACGGACGACGACACACACCTAAGGTCATTTGTGTGTAACACACTAACCAATCTAGTGGAATGGCTCAGACGGTAAGTCGGTGACTTGTATTCGGTTCAATCCCACACCCCCTCTGATTCCCAGAGGTTTTATCTTCAAGGTTTTCCACTCACTAGACGAATGCTGTGAAGGCTCGTTCCACCTCTGAATTTTTCCTCTCACCCTTTCACCTACATCCTCATTTTTTACTTTTTTATCTTCTTGGCTGTTTCAGGGTTGAAACTAGCGGAGAGGGACTCTCGGCATAAGCAGAGCTTGTGCTCTCTGTAACTTTCATCCATGGAATGTGTGTGGTCCCAGAATCCCGGACCTCTCAGAGATGTGTAAGTCTGTAGTCCTCGAGAGGAGCCATAGATGGCGTCAACTGCCGCCAGGGAATGTTTTTTATCCTTGAAAGGTAGAGGCCCTGTCCCCTACCCTTTGACTGTCACACGTCGTCGCCTTGCTTGACAACGTCGTCACGCTACCTAACAACATTCAGAAGGCCCCTGATCATCAACATACAGGGGACAGAGACGCTCCACGAGTTGGAACGTTTCCAGATCTCGGTCGTTCCAGCTAGTTGCGCGCTTCTACCATCTACCTTCTAAAGTAAAGTTGTTGGTTGGTTTATATCTGTACAGCTTGCATTGCACTGGATGTCCCTAACATTTCCAGATCTCGGATCGTTCCAGCTAGTTGCGCGCTTCTACCATCTACCTTCTAAAGTAAAGTTTGTTGGTTGGTTTAGATCTGTACAGCTTGCATTGCGCTGGATGTCCCTAACGTTTCCAGATCTCGGATCGTTCCAGCTAGTTGCGCGCTTCTACCATCTACCTTCTAAAGTAAAGTTTGTTGGTTTAGATCTGTACAGCTTGCATTGCGCAGGATGTCCCTAACGTTTCCAGATCTCGGATCGTTCCAGCTAGTTGCGCGCTTCTACAATCTACCTTCTAAATTAAAGTTTTGGTTTTTGGTTTAGATCTGTACAGCTTGCATTGCGCTGGATATCCTTAACGTTTCCAAATCTAGGATCGTTCCAGCTAGTTGCGCGCTTCTACCATCTAGCTTCTAAAGTAAAGTTTGTTGGTTGGTTTAGATCTGTACAGCTTGCATTGCGTTGGATATCCCTAACGTTTCCAGATCTTGGATCGTTCCATCTAGTTGCGCGCTTCTACCATCTACGTTGTAAAGTAAAGTTTAGATCTGAACAGCTTGCATTGCGCTGGATATCCCTAACGTTTCCAGATCTAGGATCGTTCCAGCTAGTTGCGCGCTTCTACCATCTAACTTCTAAAGTAAAGTTTAGTTCTGTACAGCTTGCGTTGCGCTGCGCTGGATGTCCCTAACGTTTCCAGATCTAGGATCGTTCCATCTAGTTGCGCGCTTCTACCATCTACCTTCTAAAGTAAAGTTTAGATCTGTACAGTTTGCGTTGCGCTGAATGTCCCCAACGTTTCCAGATCTTGGATCGTTCCAGCTAGTTGCGCTCTTCTACCATCTACGTTGTAAAGTAAAGTTTAGATCTGAACAGCTTGCATTGCGTTGGATATCCCTAACGTTTCCAGATCTAGGATCGTTCCAGCTGGTTGCGCGCTTCTACCATCTATCTTCTAAAGTAAAGTTTAGTTCTGTACAGCTTGCGTTGCGCTGGATGTCCCTAACGTTTCCAGATCTAGGATCGTTCCATCTAGTTGCGCGCTTCTACCATCTACCTTCTAAAGTAAAGTTAGATCTGTACAGCTTGCGTTGCGCTGAATGTCCCCAACGTTTCCAGATCTTGGATCGTTCCAGCTAGTTGCGCGCTTCTACCATCTACGTTGTAAAGTAAAGTTTTGATCTGTACAGCTTGCATTGCGTTGGATATCCCTAACGTTTCCAGATCTTGGATCGTTCCAGCTAGTTGCGCGCTTCTACCATCTATGTTGTAAAGTAAAGTTTGGAATTGTACAGCTTGCATTGCGCTGGATATCCCTAACGTTTCCAGATCTAGGATCGTTCCAGCTAGTTGCGCGCTTCTACCACCTACCTTCTAAAGTAAAATTTGTTGGTTGGTTTAGATCTGTACAGCTTGCATTGCGTTGGATATCCCTAACGTTTCCAGATCTTGGATCGTTCCAGCTAGTTGCGCGCTTCTACCATCTACCTTCTAAAGTAAAGTTTGTTGGTTGGTTTAGATCTGTACAGCTTGCATTGCGTTGGATATCCCTAACGTTTCCAGATCTTGGATCGTTCCAGCTAGTTGCGCGCTTCTACCATCTACGTTGTAAAGTAAAGTTTAGATCTGAACAGCTTGCATTGCGCTGGATATCCCTAACGTTTCCAGATCTAGGATCATTCCAGCTAGTTGCGCGCGTCTACCATCTACCTTCTAAAGTAAAGTTTAAATCTGTACAGCTTGCGTTGCGCTGAATGTCCCCAACGTTTCCAGATCTTGGATCGTTCCAGCTAGTTGCGCGCTTCTACCATCTACCTTCTAAAGTAAAGTTTAGATCTGTACAGCTTGCATTGCGTTGGATATCCCTAACGTTTCCAGATCTTGGATCGTTCCAGCTAGTTGCGCGCTTCTACCATCTACGTTCTAAAGTAAAGTTTAGATCTGAACAGCTTGCATTGCGCTGGATATCCCTAACTGAATGTTTAGAAGGTCTAGACTATCACCTTTATCTTTAGGAAATATGTTTGGGTTTTTTGTGAAGGAATGTAATAGGATAATGGTTATAAAAAATAAATGTTGTTTATATTACATAGGTCTCATTTTTATTAATCTTTTTATACACCTCATATCATACAGTTCAATATTAAGATGGTTCTGGCTTCTAGATTCCCCATTTATTCAAGTCTCTTTCAGTAATAGTTCAATAATTTTTTTTTAAATTTCATGTAGCATCGGTGTTTTTAGATATTGCATTCTCCTTTAAACAATTATGAAATTATTTATGAAATCAATGGTATTGGCAGGTATAGCAGTAATAATGAGTACATAATTTATATATTATTGCTATATTCTACACACGCGAATGTTTTTCCTTGCATGTTCCACGCTGCACGGTGCTGCAATTCTTCATTGAATGAGATCACTGGGAGGTGTTGAGAATGTTCCTATCACATTTCTGTTTATGTTGTTTTAAGCTATCTCGTTCTTCCTCTTCATTTACATTCATCTGAGCATTCCTGTAACATTCACATTATTTGCAGCTTGTTGTAGGTATATACTTCGATGTGGAGAATCATTGCAAGGGTATTAAACCTCTTTCTGCACGAAATCACTCACTACAATCTAGACATTATTTACACATGTTTGTTTTAATACAGTGATGCATGCTTCTGACAACTGCTATCCTACTGGAAATTATTTGCAACTTGCTGTGGGTATCTGCTTTGAGGTAAAGAATCAGTGAATAGACTATTAAACTTCTTTCTGCAGGTCCTCGCCCAGACTACATCCTAGGCGTTATTTACACAGTGATGTATACTTTAGACAAATGTTATCCTAGTGAATTTATAAACTCAACGAATGTAATTCTAAATGAAGCTTTGAAAGGATAGCTGAATTATTTCTACAAACCTTAACAGGAAGAAAACACAATTTACATGTCTTAAACATGCCGGCTGGTACTACTCCATGATATACCATTTGAAACTTCCCTGGCATTTCCTCCAACTGTTGGCTTGTTAGGGTTGAATATCTTGTCGGAAGAAACACTTGCTTATCACCTAAAAGTGCAACCACTCTAGCACCGTATCTCGTATAAATTTTTCTTAAGGATTTTATATTATAAGGCTCCTCTGGCTGAAGATCTTGTAGTCTTTGAACGGCCGGGTAAATACTACCCTCAGCCAATGTGTTAAGTTGAGATGTCAAACTTTCTGCATTAGGAAGAGAAAAAAACATATTGTTTATTATAGAATGTGTTGCATAAAAATTTCATTTATTTGAAAGTTACATAATTATTAACTTTTTTCTGTATAATATAATAATAAAAAATGATATGTGTAAATATAATTGAGGTTCTGATTCACTAATGAAGTTCATTAAGTACTGTATTTTTCGATTTAAATGTTTTAATATAATGTAAACATTTACTTTGTTAGAGCGAATGATTCGCGCAACAGACTTTTGTAATATTCTAAAGCAAAAACGTTAATAAGGTATTCAAATAATTGTATTTTCTCCAAAAAGGAATATAATTCACTCTGTGAAATCCTGTATTTAAATATCTGGAATGATAATTATCAGCAAGATGAATACTTAACTAAATTGTTCACATTTTTTGAGAATTCGCGCAGTTAGCTATTAAATGTAGAATAAGCTTGCCTAAAATGAATACTTAACTAAACTGTTCACATTTCAGAAAATTCACCTGTCTAGCTATTAACTTTCAGAATGCTCAGCTATTTACAAATAAATGTCCGACATTAAAAACAAGAACGCAAATATAAGTTAAATGTACTAAGTAATAAGTTAACTTTTTAATGAAAATGAATTGGTGATACAACTTACCAGACATGATGTTCGATGAAATTTCACGTTGAAAGAATAAAGTTTGCAGAGTGCTTAGATCGCTGTGTTCTCACAATACAGTGAAAATCGTCGGAGAAGCTGCTGCTTATATATCATTTCCTCCGATAAAAAATGTATGCGGGAAAGTTTAAGATATATAATACAACGATTTTGATTGGCTACTCCAAACCTTCGAGTAGAAGGAGAGGGAAATGCTAGCCTCGCACAGGGGCATTTCGTAAGAAAGCCTAAACCTGTTATGGGGAAATCCGGCATCACGCCATCTCTCCTTAAGGGGAATGCTTCTGTATATGACGCTAGAAAATAAAAATATATTTTATTTTTTACATGTACCGCTAAAATTCATTGTTAATTATTGTTACATTACCAAAATAATTCACCCAAGTATTAAATTTGAATTGTCTGTATGCAATCAAAGAATTATTCTAACATGATATGAATGTGAATGGCGACACTGAGGTTAGCATCAAGGTATTATCTAGTAGTAATTTTAGAGTGGATATAACGAAAAAGTAGGTATTGTTTCTGTTAATATAATTTTCCTTGTAAGGCTACACCCGCGCTTATAAAAAAATCGTTAATGGGTAGACTATGTATTCGTGGACCTCCATGCAGGTTCTAAAGTCGGCTAGGGTAATCACCGGGAATCGAACCGTTGAACTCTCCTGTTCAAACCGTGCACGTTACCACAACGTAATTTTTATCAAAACAACCTTTAAACACCTTTTACCCCTGTTAAATAAGGCTGTTATTCATCAAATATTTCATTCATCTATAAACTAGACCGTAAAAAAACAGGCTAGCTTCAAAGAACAAAATCTATCGGATACATTCGATCGCTTAATTTTGAATTCAATCTCTCCCATTTTGAAAAATACATGTTTTAACACTTGCGTGAAAAATACATAGCATTCTGGGAGACCGAAAGAGTTATGTGACTGCATATGGGGTGAGAAACTCCCCTTAAATATATCCTTTTCTCCTTATACAATCCAGAACTCTATGCTGTCGTAGGTAGGTCTTTGTGTGCTAGAATCGACATTGTATATCTACTATTAAATAATTTTTAGTTACAATTGCTCAAACACCAGTCTGTTTAAATGGAATAAGCTTTCTCTACGATAACAACGGTTTAATTTTTGATATCATGCATGCAATTCTTATATGTGAGTATTTAAATAATGACAAAGATACATTCGAATGCTTAAGTACAGAATCTATACAGTATGCGTTTAATTATAATTTCAGCGTAGAAAATATTGCTTCTCACCGTTTAATTTTCCTGACGCTTGAGTCATATTCAATATTTTATTGAAAGAAATAAGAGCTATGAAACTTAATCATTAATAATCTTCATGTAGAATTTATATTAATTCTCGGGGAAAAAATTGTTGTGGTAAGCTTAAAACATGGCTAGGACATTTTAAAGCACAATAGCCTCCCTAATGAATAAATGTCCAAGATGCCATCCTGGCGACAGCCTGTCGTCAGAGGGATTTCCAAGGCCTCTCCAACTAGGTATACATTCTTCAAAGGGTATACAAACTATTTTTGCAAGGGGTGTGCAATTGAATAATTCCTCGAATTTTCTCGAAGATTTCCGGTGAATGGAAAAAAAAGCTTTTTAAACAAATATGGTTCGATCTCTCTCTGCTGGAATATTCAAAAAATATCTCTCGAAGGGAGGGTTGTTTAAAAACGTTCTCGTCCTATGTTTACTAAGAGAATAAGCCAACCTTTTTTAAATGGAATAAAACTTAATTGCCTCTGAGAAGGAAATAATACTTGGAGATAATTGTAATAGTCACGAATGCTTACTGAGACAATCTATACACTACGCGTGAAAAATACAAGTTTTAAACACAGTCCATTCCTATAATCTATATGGGCAGGTTTTTTTCCTGTAAGAACGCTATGCGTTTAATTATAATTTCAGCGTAAAAAGAAAATATCGCTTCTCTCCGTTTAATTTTTCCTGACGGGAGAGTCATATTCAATATTTGTATTAAAAGAAATAAGAGGTAGTATACTATGAAACTTAATCATTAATAATCTTCATGTAGAATTTAAATTACTTATTGGAGGAAAAAAATGTTTTAGCAGGCTTGTAATTGTCTGGTTTAGGATTTTCCTGTGTTTGCACGGGTGACCTGCGTAGAGCAATTAGGAAGCCTTTCAAGCTGGCCATTAACGGTATGACAGACGTCAATTGTATCCTTAAAGGTTACTTCCCCAGCGGTCGGGGTTTTTTTCGTCAAGGGTGTACAAAATTTCCTTTACATCTGGGCTTCTTTTTCAGTTTAGCGAAGAGTAACAAGGATTGTGTCTTGTTTAGGATAGGCTCCATATTTCATTATTTATTTAGAATTAAACAAATGTTATTCGTCGTAATAGTTATACACGCATAATAATCAACTTAACACCCGAGCACATGCGACAGCAACCAAAATGCGCAAGTCAATTCATATACAATTAATTAATAAAAATATTTAATTGTATTTATCCGCGATACTTTTATGTCTACTAAGAAAGGTATGCCTGTTTTGAAGGTTCTCTAAGGAGAGGGAGAGCTTACGTGTTGGACACGATATCTGTTTTGAAAGTAATGCATGTTTTGAAGGTTCTGAAAGGAAAGGGAGAGAGCCTACGTCTCGGTCACAATGCATGTTTAGAAGTCCTCTCTCCATGTTATTACCTCCTTTCGCGATAATTTTATATCTACTAAGAAAGGTATGGCTGTTTTGAAGGCTGTGTAATGGGAGAGAGAGAGCTTGTATGATGGACCCTGTCTGTTTTGAAACTTCCCTGCATGTTTTGAAGGTTCTGTAAGGAGAGGGAGAGTTTACGTGTTGGAGGCGAAGTCTGTTTTGAAATTCCCCTGCTCTGTATTTTTCCTCGAATGTCTCTACCTATATACATTTCTATTGATGCTTATTTCTGGCCAAACTATAAATAGCTTAATTAAAAGAGCAACAAAGCAAATCTTTTTATTGCTTCTCTCGAGTGAGCAGAGACATAGCGGTCTTATATTTTTTAACATCAGTTGGAGCGTACCCCAGCATGTGGCGTGACGGATACCCCTAGCCATTAAGAGCAGGTACCGGGGAAAAACCCTAGCGTCCTGGTTTAACCACTTCTTAAGCTTCATTGTATTAGACGATGCACAGCGGTCGCATGCGTCTTGTTTTTCGTAAAGGGTTCTCGTGTTAACGTCTCACACTAGCTATTTACAACGTCCTTTTCAGTCGCTTTTTTAATTCGTCTAAGCAATGTAATATTTTTATAAGCCCGCCGCTCAAAAGAAGAATTAAACAAATGTTATTAGTTGTAATAGTTATACATGGGTAATAATCACACATATACGAGAACAACCAGTTGCGGGAGTCAATTCATATACAATTAATTAATAAAAAACTTATTTGTTTTCATCGATCGATGAGCAGCGTTTAATTTCAAATGGGATGTCGTTAGTAGGTGAAAAATGGATGAGATAGCTCAAGGTGCGCAAGTCAATTACATTAATCAATCAATAATACTTAATTGGTCGACGAGCAGCGTTTAATAACCTCACCCCTTTAGAGGCTTGATAGCCTAACATTAGCAGTATACAAACATTGATTCTGTTTTTTCAATATCGCATTACCTAATTGATTGACACAATTATCCCATCAAATCGTTAACATGATTTACCGACACCGACAGAGTGGAGCCAGGCTAGTCTACACATCGAGGCTTGTTAGTGACGTCATGCACACAGTCGTGGAGTGGGGGTGAAACTGGTTATTACCAGACCGAGGTCGGCTGCCGGGTTTTTTCATTACATGTCGGACTGTTGCCTGAGAGAGGTTAAGACCGCGCAGTGCATTCGTTAAACTTTTAAAAATGTCTACTTCCGGCATCTTCGTCGTTCAGCGGAAGAGGCAGCTTACCGCTCTCCCGCCTAGGGGGCACGCGGTCTGCAAGAGGCGCTCTGTACAACGAGGGAGGGGGAAGTGAATGCTAGCTTCCAGCTGCTCTTGAACGACCGCTCACTCGAGTGAGACGCTTAGTGGAGGAAGGATTGCGCGCGGGTTTTCAGTGAAATTATCACTCGATAACGACTGTTACGGCAACTCTGTCCTTTCAGCTATGGATTCATCTAAGTGTTGTAATATTCTTATAAATCCAAAAAATATTTTCCCTCAAAAGTAGAATTAAACAAATGTTATTAGTCGTAATAATTATACACATGCTAGCACACATATACGATGACGACCAGGTGCGCGCGAGTCAATTCATATACAATTAATCAATCAAAAATATTTAATTGTATTCATCGACCGACTAGCCGCGTTTCATTAGAAGTGTAATGTGTGGACATTAGTAGATGTATAATGGGGGAGATAGCTCCAGGTGCGCAAGTCAATTCATATGCAATTAATCAATCAAAAATACTTAATTGTTTTCATCGATCGAGGAGCATCGTTTCATTAGATATGCAATGTGCGGACATTAGTAGTAATAAAATGCCGATTCTTTTTCAATAATGTTTTATGCATGGACGAACATTATCTAATTGATTGACACAATTATGTACTCAAACGATTTGCCGATGGGCGGCAGGCATCGAGAATCACATTCCCCCATCACCAGGGGCGGGATTTAGACAGGACGCTATGAGAGCGGGGTGACGTTGCCAGCGTATAGGAACAATACACACTCTCCCACATATCCGCAGGGAACCAATCAGACCACAAAGGGGAGGGACCACCGGCACGCGACCAGACCGCATGGGGGACAGACCCAGGCGGCATTAGGTTAGCGCACAAAGCAAGGGGGAGGAGCCACCGGCACAGCACCAGGCGACATGCTAGGAGACCAAAAGGAGGAGTCATCTTCGGCGGCTTTAAGGGTTAGCGCACAAAGAAAGGGAGAGGAACCTGCGAAAAGGAGGGGTCATCTTCGGCGGCTTTAAGGGATAGCGCACAAAGAAAGGGGGCGGGGCTTGTCGGCATAGAACAATGGATCTTATCTGTTGTCCGCATCTGTCAGTAGCTCCAAATCGCTATATTATACCTACTAATGTTTTCAAGTTTGTTGAGTTGTTACATCCAAAGACAACACAGCTAGACATTGTACTAACTGTGCAGTTACTACACAGATTATGTAAACGTTTGGACGAAATTTGACACACATTTGTTTCACTTGCTCTGTTATTGAGTTGCTTGGAAGTCGCCAAGGGAAACGGATGTGTTGAGTGCATGCTTGTGTTGTGAAAGAGACGAATACCAATGTACAAACGTACTGAGTCAGAATCTGAGTTTTGAATGCAAGAAAAATCAGTTGCCAGAGAAAAGAAGAATGGGGATTATCTGGCATATCCTTGTAATATAGATGTTAGTAGTTTGAGGAATTGATACAAATCCTGGACCAATGATGGAACAGCTGGGCAAGATGCTAGAAATCATCAGCAATTAAATAAAATAAATAAAAAACGTGGAAAACAGGATCGAGGAGAAAAGTGAAGGTAAATTGGAAGAGATGAAATCACTAATAGGTAGTTTTGAAGGATAAGTAAAGGAAGAGATAATAGAACGTAAGAGAAGATTAACTAGACTGGAAGGTATAAAGGAAGGAAATAGGAATTTGGTCCAATAATTTTGGAGTTGAAGAGAAGAGATAAATTAACTTGGCAGGTTGTAGAAGAGGATATCCAAGAGACACTGAACTTAAATATTGTACCGTTTTGACTGCGCGTTACTTCGTCTTGTTAATCTTACCTCGCAGTCGTTCTCGTCTCTGCGTCGTTGTAGGTGAAGTCTTCAGGACTCGTAATCGTTGATATCAGTCAGGAAGCACTTCTCGTCGATCTCAGGGTCAACTGTCGGCGAATCGACCTGAAATTCCCTACATTTGTTGCCAGGGGTAGGATTGAGGGAGTGGTGACACCAGGATATTGCCTTGAAAGGAACCTGTTTTCACTTTTCTCACTCTTATGCTAGAAATCCTGCAAGATTCATTGATATTCTCTAACTCGCGTGATTCTTTTTGTCACTGTCTTCCCACTATTGTCTCTTAGAACACTAAAGTTTGCTCCGGCTATTTATTCAATATCTCGGTGCTCTATCACCGTTCTTTAGATTCGCGCAAACTTGAAATAGTCACTTGACTAACATTAACTCGTTTATGAGCTTGGATATAATTATATCGAAGAATACAGTTAGCACATTTTATAAATTTTTCTACCTACATCACTTTATAATTGCCGGTACTTATTAAATTTCGGAACTTAGCGTCCTTTTCTGATCCGGAATGCTTCGTGTTACCTCAACGAAGAATCATGACAAACTGCCCTAAAACCACGCTCGCATTCATATATAACGACTGCTCGCCTTCAAATTTTGTACATGTCTTCCTATGTTTCCATTGGTTCTCGCACTTATTCTCTGCGTTTATTGGTTCCCTGGTTGAAAATTCAAAGCCTAACTGTAAGAAATGTCCGTTGCCTCATAGCATCTATTTACCCTTAAAGCTTGCCTCAAATCCACGAAGTACAAAAGAAGGTTTAGATTTTTATGGCCCCACGCTGGGAAAACGTAATGGACAGTCTAAAACGAAGCTACTTTTATTTTTGCCTATATCTTGCAGTTTTTCTTATGCAATTACGCCTTTATTTAACAATATTATTGAAACTTAAAACATATTTACAGCTTCTGAAGTGCTTTCGATTGATACAGTTTTTAATCTCAAGGCTTTAAAATTATGGAAATTTATCAAATTGAATGGTAATTCATTATTAATAATTCCTAAACTATACTTATTACAGAGTTCCTTTTTATGTATTAATCAGTCGGAAATATCGTTACAAAATGGCTCCTTTTGTAAAAGAAAATCAGATTGACCTAATAATGGTTTTCTTTTTACAAAATACTGCCCTAGGATTCATCGACTATTTACACAAAGATACAGTTTACGCACATGTATACATATAACTGATACCGGAATATGGTGGATACACACTAACATAAAGATTACATAAGTGTTAGCGATATGCCACACATAAAAGTTGTAAAATGCACTTAAGTATTGTGGATAGAACAATGTTAGATGAAAGTTTTGCAAAACAATAAAAGCACCGCTTAATCTAGGATAATATAATATCAGTAACTAGTTATTTACAAAGCATTTATTTTATTTTCAAAAGTTTGGCTACCCCTGTTGCATTTTCAGGCGCTGATTATGCTCACCCTTGAGTGTTGACTATACTAGTTAGTTCCTCTCCTTTTCGATGAATTACATTTTATTTCTGCTACCAGCGTTAAGTGGGCTACAATTCCTTTTCACACAGTATTTCCTGACAAAATCCAGTGGTATGGTTATTGGCCTTTTGTTTTCATAACAACGACCACTTTGACAGTCTGAATCAGCGGGTATTTACACAAAACAATCATTGTACCTTGCTACTACATTTTATTCTATCCCTGGTGAACAATTACTATTTTGAGGATGTTCTATTTCAGGATTTTTAGGAGGTGGTACTTTATAAGATCGGAGAAATTTCAGGTGATGGCGCCCAAAAGTCTTGGTCGTTTTCACATGTTTCAACTCGAATGAGTGCTGGCCGAACTTCGCTGTGATATCGTACGGTCCAGTATATAACAATTCCATCCTGAAGTATCGATGGTTGATCTGACTAGAAAGCTTGCGACTTCGCACTAGTACGAGATCTATCTCCGGTTTGCATTTCTCCTATGGCGTCTTGCCCTTGCGTTCCGGTGTTCAAATCTCCGCCGGGTCCGGGCGATGGCTTTTTCACATTTTTCCTTCAACGTAGCATCTAGGCCTTCCGCTATTGTCCGTGGAAGTCCTGGAATAATGGCTCGCGGGTCTTTGTCGGCCATGGGGAAGAAAGGGGTAAACTTGGTGACAGGGTGCACTGAGTGGTTCATTATCGATTCGATCATCGGACAATATTCTACCCACGCGGTATGACGTTCGTGACAAATCAGGCGAAGATAAGTCGAGATGTCGCGGAGAGTTCTCTCCGTCTATTTCCGGCTGCATCGTAGGAGGTACTGTGGTATATTCTGATGTTTTCTTTCAAAGTCGAATTAAAGATTTTGCTTCGGTTAACACTAGCATTATCTGATAAGAGAGCTCTGATATGCCCGTATTGTGGGATATAGTCCTGAATGACTTTCTTCAGGCATGCTCTCGATGTGACACTTTTTAGTGGATAAAGCGTGCAAAAACGGCTGAATACGTTTACTAATACCAATAAGTATATGTATCCAAATTTTCCTCTTGGTAATTCCCCGTGAACATCGATGCATACAAGTTCGATAGGTGCTTCACGTTCGATGGCCTGAGGCTCGACGTCGAATCTAGTATTAAGAGATTTTGCCCTTTGGCATAAGTCACATGATGAAACAAATATACGCACTTTCCGGTATAAGTGTTTCATGTAGAAAACTTGGGAAATGCTCAGTGCTGTTGTCTCCGTGCCTGCATGAATTACAGGGAGTTGGTAGGCCTCGATAATATTATTTTCCAAGGATTTCGGAACAATGGGTTTCCATACTTTATTCGCGGCCAGTCAATTTGTATAAAATTCCATCCCTCCGACCAAATTTTCCTGGGCTATTTTTCGAAATTTCAGCAGCGGCCATTATCGCCGTCCGAAGGTCGTCATTCTGTTCCTGTAGTTTTCCCAATCGTCGCAGTTGTTTCACCAAGGTCTGGTTGATAGTCAGGTCAAGTCGCATAAGGGAAACTTCATGAAAATCCTTTGCGTTGTTGTCGGGGAGAGAACCTGGGAATCTAGACAGAACGTCACTAAAGATATTTAAATGACCGGAGATGTGCCTAATTTCGATGTCATGCGCTGTGATGGGAATGTAGCGGGAGATTTTACTCCTTGCGAGTTTGTACTGTTGAATGAAAGACAGGCTCAAGTAATCCGTATACACGATGGCCTTTTTATTTAGAATATAATGCCTGAATTTTCTTAGCGTGAAGAATAGTGCCGATATTTCAAGAAGTGTAACGCATTGGTTCTGTTCAGTTGGCAACAATGAACATGGGAATGTTCGTCATATTTCTGAAGTAATACACATCCTATGCCCCTAGTACTGCTGTCAGTGTACAGGTGAAAGTCGTAGTCATCTCTCGGTCTTTCTAGTAACACGGCGTTGGCGAAAAGCGCTTTGATCCTCTGCTACGTACCTTCCTCGCAGTCTGTCCACCGCCATCTTGTCCCCTTGTGTAGAAGTTCTCGTAATGGAGCGGCTTTCTGGGCGTAGTTTATCAAAGATTTTGATTGGTACTGTATGATGCCGAATATTCTTCTTAGTTGTTTCACATTCTTGGGACTGGGTATTTTTAGAACACTTTCTATCTTCCTGGGATCTGGCTTAATTCCTTGCTCTGATATGATGTATCCAAGGAAATTGACTTCACGGAAAACAAACTTAAATTTCTTTAGATGAACGGTCATTCCGTACTAGCAAATTTTGACAAAATAGTGTCCAAGTGACTTAGATGTTCCTCAAAAGTTTCACTGAAGATCAGAAAATCGTCTACGTATTGGCAGGCTTATTCTTTCACTGTTACCAAAAATGGCGTCTGTAGCACGTAATAATGCTGCTCCAGAGTTTTTGAAACCAAAAGGGGTTCTAGTAAAACGGAATAATTTCCCCCGAATAATAAAGGTAGAGTAGTCTCTCACATCCTCTGCTAAAGGGATCTGCCAGTTGGATGAAACAAGGTCAATAATTGAAAATATCTTCCCTTTATCCACTGGGGAAAGCGGGTCATCTATGGGTTGCGGTCGGAAATAATCGGGTAAAGTGTGTTTATTCAGTCGTCGGGCATCCACAGTTAATCTCAAAGATCCGTTAGGTCTAACAACCCAACACAGGGGTTACAGTATACAGCAGATGAGTCTTCAATTATTTTCTGTTCCAGCAATTTATCAATTACTTTCTCTGCTTCGGCTTGGAATGAGAGAGGTAGGCTCCGAGATTTTTGGGTAAAAGGGTGTATATTCTGAACAGTGAATGTGTGAGTATAGACATTACATAGGCCGGGGTTTTCAGGAAACACGTTCTGTTTCTTCTTTAAGATGTCATAAAGCAATCCCTGCTGAAAAGGGGTTAAGTCTCTCTACAACCTTTTCTTCAAGCGAGCGGTCACTTGTTACCTGAGCGCATCTTCTATCCTTGTCGGAGGGACGATCATCCATATGTTAACAAACAAAAGTGTTCAGTTCGCGCAAGATTCCTCGAATAAATAAACTTCATCTTGCTTTTCGTTGGGCTTGTTCAATAATCTCTTATCCCCTTTCTCCGTGTCTATACCATTTGTTAAATCTTTTTCTTCTCCTCCGCTTTCTATTTCTTCTCCGCTGCTTTCTATTTCTTCTCCGCTGCTTTCTATTTCTTCTCCGCTGCTTTCTATTTCTTCTCCGCTGCTTTCTATTTCTTCTCCGCTTTCTATTTCTTCTTTTCCTTTCTATTTCTTCTTTTCCTTTCTCTTCTTTGTCTTTTTCTTCTGTTTCTAATTCTGTTACCTTTTCTTCTTTGTCGCCCCTTATTACGCTTAATGGGTGTGAACCTACATTTATTCTTTCCACAAAGAATTGCTCCGACGCAATCTCTTCTTCCTCCTGTAAGCGCTCGTAGTTTGCTTCCTGTTTAGTCGCCACGAAAGGAATGTCTGACCCATTTCTCCCATTAACAGCTTCATACCTCTTTTGCCGAAATCTAAAATGGCACGGTGTCTGTACAAGATATCAGTACCTATGAGAAAATCTACGTTTAAGTGTGGTACGATCAAACAAACAGCCTGAAAGATTTGCCCCTCTCTTTGTATTTTGAATAATGCCTGTTCTTTTAGTTTTTGCTTTTGCCTTCCGACTGCTAGAGTGCAATAGGTATTAATGATAGGCAGATTTTGTAATTTCATTCCTATAGTCAAAATCTCTCTATAACATTTTTCAGAGCACACTGAAATATTCGCTCCGCTATCCAGTAAAGCATGGGTATTTTTTTCCACACACAGTTTTACTTTAGGAGATTCGCATAAGTAATTCTCTCCAGGGAGTTCTGACCGTTCAATACCAAAATTTTCAATTTTTCCTATACTTAAATTTTCGTTCACATCATATCAGTGTATCGACTCTTTTACATAAGGCACAACCCCTATTCTGCCCACGGACTTCTGTCGAATCGTAGAGAAATCCAGATTTAGTTTCCCGCCGATGACATTTTGACGGGGACTGGATTGGCAGAGTTTTCATTGCTGGTTTGGGGAGCATCAGCTGTTTCAAGTCGCCTATAAAATTCCTGGCTTTGACCTGTCCTTTCTTCGGCCCTCTGGAATCGGGGTCCCCTTCCTCTATGGTATTGACCTCCCCCTCGGCTACCGTTATGTTGCCGTTCTCGATTTGGGCTCCTTTGAAAGTTCTCATATTGAATCTGCGATGGGCGGTCACCTTGGAAGTGAGGATGGAAGTTTTGTCTACCCCGCGGAGTTGGTGGGCTATCTCTTCGCCAGGGATTTCTATCGTTTCCGGGGAAACGAGGTACAGGTTTTTGGTAAGCAGTTCTGGCGCGATCACTAGGTGATACGGTCGATGCCCCCTGCCTTAGGTAAGAGTCGTTTGGGCATCTATCCCTGGTTCCCGACGGTTTCTTTGGTGGTTTGGGGATCCTCTGTTCGCATGTTCCTGTCTCGGAGGGTAGTTCTCAAGGGAAGCTAGCAGTTCAATGAACTGGGTGTATGTGCTGAATCCGGCCACTCGGATGAAGTTGCGGGTTTGTGGAGGAAAGTCACCCGTGACGATCTGAATTAAGTCCCGTGGCGAGATCTCGGGCTCTATAAGTCTTCTCTGATTCACTATCCTGAGGAAGTAATCCTGCATGGACAAACCGTTGGAGGGGTCATATTTTCCCGATAAAATCCCTTGTCTGATGATGGTTTGCCGATGTACGCCCCAGTAGTGCGCAAGAAAAGCTTGTTTGAAAGTCAGATAGTTACTGTGACTATCAAACACAATTCTAGCCCATTCTGATGCCCTACCTCGCAGTTGTTTCTTTGCTATTGGCATTCCAAGCGTCTCTGGAACTGTTTGAGCTGGGAATATTCGTCCAGCTTACGAAGAAACGACAGAAGACAGTCATGGAAAAATGGTGCACTTATTTCATTTAAGAGGGATCGATGATGGTTACCGCTACAGAACGAATGAATCATGTCACAATCATTACTATATACGGCATTTACATTGTCACCGTTATTACTAGTAAGACTACTGTGGGTGTTATTGCATGCACTTAACCTAACCTGTGGAGTTAACAAATCATTGCACACTCTATTAGTGTGAAGCTATCAGTGGCGTTGGAAGGTTGTGAGACTTGCTGGGCTGAACTACTACCATTAGTGTTGATACTGTTGCTCACATTGTTAGTGGCATTATTGACAGTTTGTTTTAACAAATTCATTTCCTTTTCAAAAGTTTCATATTTATTCTCTATTCCTTCCAGGCGACTGCTAGTGCTTGGATTCTGAATACTTACAGATAAGGTGAGAGTTTTTACTCCTTCAATTTCTTTGTTAATGGTGGATACTCCTCTCTCCACAACATTACTTAATTGGGCTTGCGCTTGCATGAAGTTGTTTTTATTTTCTCGGATCACCTCCAGGACCCTTTGTTCAGTTTCCTTATTAGATTTCCGACACTTTTCTTTTGTCTGCTCGATCTCAGAAACCACGCTATCTATCCCCTGTTGTAATTCCTTATTACTATTTGTTAACAATTCCCGGAATTCCCGATCCTGATCAGAAAATCTTTTTTCCAGTTCCCCTGCTAATTCTTTGTTACTTTCCCCTAATTGAGTTTTTAGAATGTCATTAAATTTTTCGAGTAATAGGTTAAAATCAAACATTGAAGGTTGAGAAACAGGTCTGTGAACAGTAAATAAATCCCTAGCAATCCTCGAAGGATACACTGGTTCACTAATGGGAGATCCTTGTGGAGAGTTGAGGTCATTACACTGGTTAGCCTCACAGCTGTTGCCTTCGGTCGCATTTATTCTACCACCTCTTTGGTCTTGCATTGTCGTCAGATCCGATAATTATTTTCCACATTTGAGCATGCACACTTACGAAGTTTACACTGTCTTAATTTTCGTTGTGGTAACGATTTACCGTCACCGTCGCTGAAGTTCTAGTAGTCCCGGGTTCGAATCTCGTGCCTCCTGTGGGTTTGAAGTTGCTGGATTGCAGTTTCTCGTAGTAGGTATCCTCTGCGATGGGGATCTGGAACTTTTTCGAGCACCACGTTGGCAACGCCAGGTTTGTAGCGTTTAGCTTGCGCTACTTCGTTGTGTTAATCTTACCTCGCAGTCGTTCTCGTCTCTGCGTCGTAGGTGAAGTCTTCAGGACTCGTAATCGTCGATATCAGTCAGGAAGCACTTCTCGTCGATCTCAGGGTCAACTGTCGGCGAATTGACCTGAAATTCCCTACAGTTGTCAGGGTAGGATTGAGGGAGTGGTGACACCAGGATATTGCCTTGAAAGGAACCTGTTTTCACTTTTCTCTCTCTTATGCTAGAAATCCTGCAAGATTCATTGATATTCTCTAACTCGCGTGATTCTTTTTAGCACTGTCTTCCCACTATTATCTCTTAGAACACTAAAGTTTGCTCCGGCTAGTTATTTAATATCTCGGTGCTCTATCACCGTTCTTTAGACTCGCGCGAACTTGAAATAGTCACTTGACTAACATTAACTCGTTTATGAGCTTGGATATAATTATATCGAAGAATACAGTTAGCACATTATATAAATTTTTCTACCTACATCACTTTATAATTGCATAATTGCCGGTACTTATTAAATTTCGGAACTTACCGTCCTTTTCTGATCCGGAATGCTACGTGTTACCTCAACGAAGAATCATGACAAACTGCCCTAAAATCACGCTCGCATTCACATATAACAACGACTGTTTGCCTTCAAATTTTGTACATGTCACTGCGTCTTCCTATGTTTCCATTGGTTCTCGCACTTATTCTCTGCGTTTATTGGTTCCCTGGTTGAAAATTCAAAGCCTAACTGTAAGAAATGTCCGTTGCCTCATAGCGTCTGTTTACCCTTAAAACTTGCCTCAAATCCACGAAGTACAAAAGAAGGTTTAGATTTTTATGGCCCCACGCTAGGAAAACGTAATGGACAGTTTAAAACAAAGCTACTTTTATTTTTGCCTAAATCTTGCAGTTTTTCTTATGCAATTACGCCTTTGTTTATTTAACTATATTATTGAAACTTAAAACCTATTTACAGCTTCTGAAGGGCTTTCGATTGATACTTTTTAATCTTAAGGCTTTAAAATTATGGAAATTTATCAAATTGAATGGTAATTAATTATTAATAATCCCTAAACTATGATTATTACAGAGTTCCTTTTTATGTATTCTTAATGAGGCGGAAATATCGCTACAATATTGAAGAGTGGGAAATCATTGATTTGTTTTAGAATTGGAAGAAGAGATTTGAGACTGAAATCTATTCTTGTTAAATTGGGCTCAATGAAATTTAAATGGGAAATATCATGAAACAGTAAGAAACTAAAAGGCACAAAAATATTCATTGAGGAGGATTTGGGAACATTATGCCCATGATTGAAATGAAGAAAACAAGGGAGGAAGCAGTGGCTAACTGTGCCTTAAATAGCAGGTGGAGGACTAAAATTTAAATTGAGCTTATTTTGTCGCGGTAATCTGGCTCATGTTATCTTGTTTGCCGAGTGCCTGTTATTGCTTTGTTATTTTAAATTTTGGGTTCTTTGTTCTCCGGCTAGCTATTATTACTCAGTCGAGCAAGTATCTCTGAGCAAGGAGTGTAAACGGAAAGGAGTTGTTGCTAAAAGATAATACTGATAAAATAATTTGTTTCTACACTTTTATTGCCGTGACTTTTAATTAATAATTCATATATTTAATCTTTATACACGCCTGACTGAAACTGTGATGTTTCCTAATGTCGTATTAGTTTCCGCGTACCAATTACTTCGCGTACTTCACATTTTGTAACTAACTTTACGACGTGTACCTTGCATGAGATTCTTCCAAACTGTATAACGTGCACGTCACGAGAGATTCCTTAGAACTGCGCGATATTTGCTTATGGCTCGAGAATATATACTCCTTCACCCTGAATTGCCTAAACATTATAATAGAGCTGCTATTGGTTACCAAATCGCACCCACTTTAGCGTCTGTTTTGTCAGCCAATCACTACTACTAACATATGTGCTCTAGGGAAGATATTCCCTCCATTTCTAAAAAAAGGCACGCTACCCTCACATCATTTGTTTTTCTCTTCTTAGTGATAAACAACTCACCCCCTCGGTTTATTGTTACCCACTTCTATTGTCAGTTTCAGTGAGGCCGTGTAAACTTATTTCCTAACAATACTTATGGCTAACAAACATCTAAAATCCTGTACATATAATAATATTAATTTACACTACAATCACTCTGGCATTCACAACACTGTGATATAAAATATTGCCTCATATGCCCCACTAGAAACATAATTATAAATATTATAACCTTTTTTGGAAATTTTATAATTGGGTTTTTAGTCTCCTGAATATTGTAATACACGGTATTTATCACTTGCACGAAACACTGCACACGCATTTTACAGATGTTATACTTCTTGCCTTTTTCTCGCCACTATTCACTGGCTCGGGTCTAATGTGTTCATATACCTGCATCTGACCTTACAAGTTTTGTTTCATACAGCAAATACTGTGCCCTGAACTATTTAGGTCACTATTACAAAATGGTTATACTTTCTTAGGTTATTCACGTAAAAATTTATGCACTCAAGATTTTTACCCTGGTTCACTTTGTAATTATTGAACGTATTTACCAAAATATTCATCCTCTACACAATCATATTTACATCTCTTAATTCTAAGACATAATTTTACTCAACATATCGATTATCTGTGTGCTACATAAATGTTTGGCTTTAATTATCCTTACCCTTTTTTATTGTTTTGTACTTTATATTCACAATACCCTTTGAATTATGTGTACATACCTTTACTTTCATGTGACATTAATTTATCCTTCTTACATACTTCATTTCAAATGTGGCTACAGGTTACTGAGAAAATGTTCTTTTTCCCCTTTAAACATTTATTTCTGTCCTGCATTTATTTATCCTTTCTTATGACATATATACATAGTTAACCCTCTTACATTCCAATACTTTATTCTGCAGTTTAGCTTTACTTATCCTGGATTTTTTTTTAACAACTGTCATTTTCAATGCTTCCAGTATCTTTTTAATTTGAAAGTACTCTGACAAGTCTGCAATAAACTGTACTGGATTGGAGGTTTCATTAAATTTTGGAAGTGGCAATCACTTATTGTTTTGTATGTCCCTTATTCCCATATTTAACTTATTTACCGTTACTTGTGCACTCTGAGTTTCGACGTGGGCTATGGATGAACCTGCCGCGTCACTCACATTATTAGTCATACCTGAGGAAATACCTCTATCATTATTCTGTGCATCAGATACATTGACATCATATATATTGACCCTTGAGCTCAATTCTAACCTATTTACAGTACCTTGCAGATTTTCTTTGTCTGTTACAATTTTCTATTGTTTTCATTTTGAACAGCTTGGTGCTTGTTAATTTCAGAAGTTAGTTTTTTATTCAAATTTTTAGACAAAACTTTGACTTCTTTGGACAACTTATTTCTTTGTGTTTCCGATTCCTTCTGAATTTCAGATATCTCCCCTCTGAAATTAACTTGCACCTGAAGTAAATCTGCATTCGTAGTCTCCATTATCTCTCGTAGCTCACTTGAAATGCTACTCATTCGGCTTCCTAACTCTGTACATCTTGCATCAACATGTTCAATTCTAGTATTAACCTCACTTCTTTGGTTAGATATTTCCCTGCTCATGTCTGACATTTTCTTTGAAAATTTTCCTATCTCACTTGCTATTATTTCCTGATTTTCATTTCTCATTCTTGTCATACTACTATCTAGCTCCATAAATTTCTTTTCAATTTCTTCCATGTTTTGATTTAATTTTTGCTGTAATTTCTCATTACTCTTATCAATATCTTCCCTTAATTCCCTATTACTCTTACCAATATCTTCCCTTATTCCCTATTACTCTTACCATTATCTTCCCTTAATTCCTTATTACTCTTACCATTATCTTCCCTTAATTCCTTATTACTCTTATTTATATTTTTTTCTAATTGTCTGTAAAACTCTTATTTAATGTTTCACCAAAATTTCTCAGCATTTCCATCATCATACCAGCATCAAAATTAACATTTCCTACTGCATTTACATCCCTTTGTGAACCTTCATTTCCACCACCCGTTACAGTTGCTTCACCCCTGTTTGGTACAATACTCTGACCCACAGGTCTAATATATCTATCTCTGTCGTCATCTGCCTGCCCTGAAATGTTTACAACAATCCCAGATGTTTGAGTTGACTGACCTGCCATTCTATTCTGACTTTCTTCACTGATATTTCCTCCCTCAAATCCTGCATTGTTTGAGCTATTTTCCGTAACCTGCATTGAATTACGGCCAACTTACGTTATCCCCTTCCATAATTACTTCTTCAATATTGCTAGTGGACATTCTTTTGTTAATCCTTCCACTTCTCAACAACATTTAATCCCTCAAAATTTTTTGTTTTGTTTTAGGATACACATAAAATTTACGGTTTTCTAACCTTTTATGATGCTATCTGATGAGTGGTGACCTTGTTTTGATGTCCACCTTCGTGCCCCTCTCTCCTAGTTGTATATGTCGTCTCTGCGTCGTAGTACCATGGATCTACGTCATCTCGCTGTCTTGGTGTCGAATTCCCCTGTTGTCTTCTGTTCTTGTAGTCGCTGATGTCTTCTCATCCACGTCATCGGTCGTTCTGGTGGTTGTTTCTGGGATCTACGTCATCTTAAAGTCTTGTAGTTAATTGCACTGTTCCATTTGCCCCACGTTCTGGGAGCCATTTGTCGCGGTAATCTGGCTCGTGTTATCTTATTTGCTGAGTGCCTGTTATTGTTTTATTATTTTAAATTTTGGGTTCTTTGTTCTCCGGCTAGCTATTATTACTCAGTCGAGCAAGTATCTCTGAGCAAGGAGTGTAAACGGAAAGGAGTTGTTGCTAAAAGATAATACTGATAAAATAATTTGTTTCTACACTTTTATTGCCGTGACTTTTAATTAATAATTCACATATTAATCTTTATACACACCTGACTGAAACTGTAATATTTCCTAATGTCGTATTAGTTGCCGCGTACCAATTACTTCGCGTACTTCACATTTTGTAACTAACTTTACGACGTGTACCTTGCATGAGATTCTTCCAAACTGTATGGCGTGCACCTCACAAGAGATTCCTTAGAACAGTGCGATACTTGCTTATGGCTCAAGAATATATACTCCTCCACCCTGAATTGCCTAAACATTATAATAGAGCTGCTATTGGTTACCAAATCGCGCCCACTTTAGCGTCTGTTTTGTCAGCCAATCACTACTACTAACATTTATAAAAAAGGCATGCTACCCTTACTCATTTGTTTTTCTCTTCTTAGTGATAAACAACTCACCCCCTCGGTTTATTGTTACCCACTTCTATTGTCAGTTTCAGTGAGGCCGTGTAAACTTATTTCCTAACAATACTAATGGCTAACAAACATCTAAAATCTTGTACATACAATAATATTAATTTACACTACAATCACTCTGGCATTCATAGTGTTGTGATATAAAATGGTTGCCTCAATTTATGGATACTCTTTAACTACTATGGTCCTTAGCGTCACATTTTTACATTGGGTGTGAAAGACAGGAACTTTTGCAGAGAGGCCTCTTTATCAGGTTTGAGGTTCTTTTACGTGCCATAAATCTATGACAGGACCACTGGCTTTACTTCCCTTCTGAAAGAAGCCATGCTAAGGATTTTTACAACTGAAAAGAATCCATCACCCTCCACTGATTTTGAACCCTGACCTCGGGAACTGGAGGCTAGCATGGTACCCCTAGACCATGGACGATGACAGGTGAAGGGCTGCAGACTTTAATAAACAGTGATAGTCAAATTTAAACATAATAATTTAGCTAAATAATAATTATCATTTGAGGCTCGCCTATTTTATTTGTTGTATATTAAGTCAATCCTTGATCTTTGAGAGCAGCAAACTTATCCGTGATGCCATAAAGTGGCCCATTCCTTATACGTTTACACAAAAGTTCCTTTTGAATAGAGATGTTCGCTAGTGATGTGAGTGTGCCTTGTGATATAGTGCTTCTAGTGACAATTAATTCTTTTCAAACACAAAAAAACTTCTTTCCACTGATGCACTTGTGGATGGAATTGTTAAAACTAAAGCAAATAACTTGCATGATTCCTCAAGCACATCCTTATTTTCCTGGCATAATTTAAAATACTCCACTGTAGTAACAGACCTATACATCTCATCAGCATACAAAAGATGCAGTTCATTCTGTAAATGATCAATTATTTAAAATATGTTTGAATAACAGCATTGAAAATTTTCAAGAGTTGGAGAAGGAAAATCTTTAGCGTAATTTTAAATTGAAATACAATAAGCAACATCCAATGCTGTCTTTTGCAAAGCTTCAAAAATAATGTTTGTCAAAGAAAAACTGTGTTAACATTACAGCCAGTAGAGTGAATTCAAAATTACTCATTTCGTTAAAAAATCCCTTACTGAGCTGAATTTATCTTCTATCGGATTGCTTGTCATTCATAATATTCTCAAACATTTGTATAAATTTTTCCTGATCATCTACAATTACAGTGAGTAGTTTTGAGCTAGAACACCACCGAGTTTCTGCTAAGGTTGAAATATGTCTAGCTGAACATGAATCTAGTACCGTGTTGTTTTTGATGAATGGTGGAAAAGTAAAGGAATCCTACTGATACTTGCAGAAAATAATGCGACAATTAGGGATGCAGTCTAAACTTTGTCAAAGCACCAAGTTTAGTTGATAAGCTAAGCAATGCACAAAAACAGATTGAGGTGCTTTGTTTTAATTTTCTGCTGAAGACCATTTAACTGATTTTCCATTACACTTGCCCCATCATAACATTGAGCCACTAATTTGTTCTCGTATGAAAACTAAGACAAAATTCCATGCAGAAGATTAAACAAAGCTCAGGTGTTGTACAGTGCTAACATCATAGAATGCTAGAAAATGCTCAAAAACATTTCCTTCAAAATTCACACATCTTATTACGGTAGAACATTGTGATGTATGACTTGTAACTGTACTATCATCAGCTTCAATAGCAAAAAAGTTGCTGTTATGAATTTCATTTTTTACATGATCTTGAATGTGCCTATTCAGATGTGCAGTTTATGACTTCATTTTGAGTTGTCTTGGAGTCCCCACTGAATACACTATTAATTTTCAAATAGTGATTTTAAATTTCCAATGAACTCAATATTAATAAAGCAAGCACCTCCTTGAAATTTCCACGATTTATTGAACTCACACGTTCATCGTGCCCCCTAAATCCAAGTTCTTGCTTACCTAAATATAGCACAGCATCTATAACCAGCTGAAAAAATAGTCCATTCATACAGATATTTTCATTGAATTTAACCATAAATAACCGTGCATTTTCCTGTAGGGTATCAGAAATTGTATTTCTATTTTTTAAACAAGTGTTTAATTGTAGTTTGCATTTCAGGTGTTGAGTGGAATCTTTATACTTGTTTAGAGCTCGGGTAATGTTCTTAAAATACGAAAATCCTTCCTTATTCCAGACATTATGATTAGTATTAAGAAGTAAATGAGGCCAACAAAATAGTATTTCTAAATTGGAGCTACTGCACAACCATGGAATTTCAGAAGACCAAGATGTTTTAAAATTAACATTATAGCATTTACCGTTCTTTTCCTTTTTTATACAAAGATTTATTGGCGTGGTAGGTCTTCCAACTATTAACATGTCTTTTTTATCCTTGTCTTTCCACCTGGAGAATGGTGTCTCTAGTATATTACAAATTTATGTCATCAATTGAATTCATTTTGCAAACACAAACAATAACATCCACAAGCCATTGTACGAGGGTAATCCCAAAAGTAAGGTCTCCAATTTTTTTTAAAATGCTAAGAAACTTTTATTGACAACAAATGGTACATAGTTTTGAAGCCTTAACATTTGTCTATTTTGCCACATAATCGCCATTTCGGTCGATGCACTTTTGTAGATGCTGTGGCAGTTTTTGTATGCCCATGTTATACCAGCTTGCCGCCATGCTCTTGAAAAAGTGATGGACCTCATTTTTCACTTTGTCGTCACCAAAGCGCCTTCCAGCCAAGTGTTCTTTCAACTTGGGGAAACAAGTGGTAGTCACTGGGTGCTAAGTCCGGACTATAGGGTAGATGGGTGATGGTTTCCCATCCAAACTGTTGCAGAAGATTCATGGTTTGATGGGCGGTGTGGGGGTGAGCATTGTCATGGAGAAGACTTATGCCCTTCCTCAACATTCCTCTTCTACGGTTCTGAATTGCCCGTCTTGAGTTTTTTTAATGTCTGACAATACCTGTCGGCATTTATTGTTGTCCCAGGATCCATAAAGTTGACCAACAATATCCCCTTTCGATCCCAAAACACAGTTGCCATGGCTTTGCCGGCAGACTGTGTTCTCTTGAATTTTTGCGGCTTGGGTGAACCAGAATGCCGCCATTCACGTGATTGTTGTTTGGTCTCAGGTATGAAGTGGAAAGCCCAGGTTTCATCACCCGTGACTATTGAATCCAAAAGGTTGTCCTTTTCATCTGCATAGCATTGAAGAAATTGGCGGGAAGTTTCAGCACGTTGCCTTTTGTGATCTTCTGTCAGCATTCTTGGGACCCATCTTGCGCACACCTTCCGAAATTTCAACTCTTCAATCAAAGTCCGATGAATAGTGCTTCGAGAAATCTCAGGAACAACAATGCAGAGCTCATCGAGTGATCCGCCGATCTTGAAGCATTATTTGTTCAACCTTTGCGATTGTTTCCTCAGAAATGGACTGTCTCCCGCTTCTTTCCTTGTCATGAATTTCTGTGCGACCATTTGCAAATTCTGTACACCACTTGCGAACATTTTTGACATCCATACAAGACTCTCCATACGCTTCCATCAACTGTCGATGAATTTTGACAGGTTTAACCTCTTTTGCATTCAAAAAGCAAATAACTGCGCGAACTTGGCACCTGGCAGTCGTGGCTAACGGGAGCTCCATTATAACAGGCTGTCAAGCCAAGACTGAGGGCGCTAAGGGATGTGTGGTGGTTTCTGAAGAGAGTGGAGGGAGGAAGGAAAAAAGCAATATGGCCAACATCCACACAAACAGTTTCCCTGCGATCCCAGCGCTTTGGAGACCTTACTTTTGGGATTACCCTCGTAACAACGAAAGCATGACTCTTAAGTGTGATGTTGGCATATCCCTCTCCCTGACCCCTAAGCAAGCATGGTTCACGGTTAGTTGGGAAGGACATGAAAGGATTCTTACCTGTTGATGAGACCATCCTGGCACTTAAAGGTTTAAAATTGCAAGCAGAAAAAATGTTTGACATCATGTCATAGCAACCATGTTAGCTAGAGGGAGAGACAGGGTCGGGCATGGAGTGTCTCTTCACATTCACTAGCAACCACATGGTTAGAGAGATAGAGCTCACTCTCCCCCTCCCATCGTTGCCAGCCTGTCGCCTGTGAATGCACAATCTTGTGAAGCAGTGAGGACTGCAGAGAAAAAAACATTGCAGCAGCTCAGCCTGTGGAAACAACTAGGCAAGAATTTTCAAATAAATATTGATTGCATGATTCTTCAATTTTTAAGCACAAAGAAGGTGAAGGGTCTTTTCACTCTCTACAGCCCAAACACCATCACTGGGAGGAAGGAAAAAATGCATTTGTAAAAACGATCAATTTGTGGATAGATAGAGTGAAACAGGAACTTGTTACATAAGCTGGAAACCAAACTCCATATGTGATTGGTATGAGGGGAAATGTCCAGCGTTATGACAGAGGAGAGAGGAAATGCACATATCACTGGTGATGTCACCAAGGAAGCTAATGCAACCTTCAGTTCAGCTGATAGAGTATACAAGAATGGCCTTGTGAACAACAGCTGGTCTAGACATATGGAATCAAGAGGGATTAAGTGTAGTCTCAGTGCTAGCAGCTGACTGGCAGATAATATTTTGGAAGTTGCAGATTGTGGCAGCGTAAGGGAAACAGCTTAAGTGCATACAAGAAGCCAAATTAAATTAGATAAATTCTGGTTAGAGAAAAAGGGTTCTGTATAGGGATTTGAGTTATTAGTATTGAGCTGGAATGTAAAAGGTTTATTAGAAAAACTGCACAGTGGTGAAATTTTCCAAGTGCTAAGAGTGGGTGATGTGGTTGGCAGTGAAAATATAGAAATCCTAGGATTTGCTTTCTATAGTGTAAGTGGTGTAAAGAATTGGAGCAAAGGCCGTATATTGGGTGCTTTGGGTTGTTTTGTAAGGAAAGATAAAGGACTTAAAGTAAAAGAATAAAATGAGTTGGGGAACATTTCAATGATGTGCATCTCTTTGTGTGATATTTATTCAAAAAGTGGTTTTATGTATTGTCATTGTCTATAGTCTCCCTAGCACATCAGAGTATTATGGTACAAATATGTTTAGAAAAGTAAGTTGTGGTATTGAAGAACTTTGAAGTAAGTAATGTGATCAAGTGAAAATAATACATAATTGCAAGTGACTTTAAAGCAAGAATAGGGGAACAACAGGTAAAGTTGAATAACTCAATTGAAGGGTGTGGTGGTGACTTTGTAATAGGGAAAATATTGTCCAATGCATTGGTAGAGCTGCATCTCCCACCACTGCATCCCCACATGCGGCCTGGCATCTATAGTGCGCAGGCTCTGAAACTTGGAAAACAAATGCAGAGAAAGACATTCCAAAGACAAGTTTGTCAATAATGAAGAGGGGGAAAAAAACAACAGATTTCTGTCAACAAAATGTTTTTATTCCTTGCAATGAAATGAGAGGGTCTGATTTGAATGGAGATTTCATACTGGCAAACAAGAATGGCCAAAGTGTGGTGGATTACATGTTATGCTCACTAGTTTGATAATTGGATAAGAAATTGTCAGGTTATGAATATGCTACTAATGAGCTGTCATTTCCCACTGAGACTAAAATTAGGGGCAGTAAGAGGTAAAAAGAAGGAAGTAGGTAGGGGATTTATATGCTCACAGAGATATATGTAAACGGAAGGAAGAGAAGTATGATTTATTTTGTAAAAAATTAAATTCAAAAAGAGGGAATATACTACAAGTGGGCTTAGGGAGCTTGATAAATAGTGATAAAATAGAACAGGCAGTGGAGCTATTAGAACAAGGTGTAGAAGGGCAGGAGGTGGTATGAAAGCAGAAGTTTGATGGCAAATGGTTTGACAAGGATTGACAAATGGCAAAGAAAAGAGTAACATGAGAAGTTGGATACAATCAGTGGAGAAAGAAGAAAGGGAACAATTTTGTAGCCTTTAGGTGGGATATAGGTGTTCTTTATTGAAGATAAAAACAGGGAATGGGGTTTAAATATAAGCGTAATGCTAAATAAGGTGGCAAAAATTCGTGATAGAAAGAAAATATGGCCAGTGGCAAAAGGTTTGTACAGGAATTGGTTGAGAGAACATAATGTAAATTCAGAAAAATGGTGTGCTCATTTTAGTGCACTATTAGGTCAACAGAGAGAGAATTAACTAACAAATTCAACTTCCCCAATTGGGCTGCCATAAGCAAAGCATACTAACCAACAAAACAATATGAATATATAGTTGTAATTGCAAAGGATATAAATATCTGTTAATAAAGTTGCAACTAATAAAACATTATCTGAAAATGGTTATATCTGCAAATGTATATGGAAATTTCCCTTCTCTAAACCAAATATGTATATGAGATTAATCAGTTTACATAAAATACAAATGATTTTTCAATATAACTAATGACCCTATATGAACACTAAGGGCCATGGCTTTAATGAATGAGTTCCTTAATCTATATTTTCTGTAAAATGTTGCAGAAGTGCATGGGATAGTGCTCCTGGCTCCAATTAGTAATTCAACATCAATTGAAGCAAGATGATATTTATTGCAGAAGTATGCTACTGCTGGCTCGTAAACAGTACACTTTTCTTTGTGAACTTCAGCTGGCTGATCTTTGCCTGTTTCCCATCTGATGGTAGGATCTATGATGGTTCCCAAACATGAGCCAGGTTGAATGGCTATGATGTCAATTTTTCTGTTTGATCCATTCTCTGCAATACCATAAACTTCCTTGTAAACCTGATACTTTTGCAGTTTGAGGGCTTTGGCAGTCATTGGGAACATTTGATATCATCTTACATTTCTCAGCAAGCTTCCATGTGGACAGGACCCAAGGACATGTGCAAGTGTTTCTATTTCACTGCCACAGTGGTGGCAGTGGTTGCTGTCCTGGGACCTGCCTGGCATTGCTCTAACTCGACAAACGTTTACTTTTATTTTCAGCACTTCTTTCTATTCACCACTACTTAGTCCCTCTGGTCTTTGGATCCAACTATTTGCAGGGGCGAACTGCTTATAAAGAACTACACCCTTTCATTTTTGAGGGTGAGAACACTTTGAATTCTTTCTCCCTTAGTAGTCTTCTTAAGCTGCGAACAGTGGCACTTTCATCAATGACAAGATCTAAGCTTGTGAAAACATGTTAATTTTGCCAGCGATATTATAAGTTGTTACATGAATATTCCTGGAAATTTCAGTTTCTTACAAGCATTCAAATAATGTAGGAATGCTTCCCACTGAGTTCGAAATAGTCCAACACCTTGATACTTTTTCTCTGAGTAACTCATGCTGTCAGGGAGATCTGCCGGTAGTTGCATTACATCTTTGAGTGTGTTTTTAATCAGGATATCAGCATCCTTAAGAAACGTATGTATTGTAATGAAAAGAAGCTAGAAACAGTGATGTGTATTGAATTCATTTAAAGGTGAGTCGAAATTGTTACACTAACATCACTTAAGTTTCACTTAAGTGATGTTAGTGTAACAATTTCGACTCACCTTTAAATGAATCCTTAAGAAACTTTGTGGGTATTCTATTACAGGGTGTTGTTTGAAATGAATAAATGAGTTTTGGACAAATGAAGCTGGATAGGACTGAATTTTTGATAAGGTTATAGAAGCGGTGTTGTAGCCAGACAATCTAATTTGCCTCTTAACTTCTCCATGTTTCTCTGGCAGTCAAAAAGTATGGAGTTATGAAAGGCTGCATCCAAGTATCAGATATTTTCATCTATGGTCACTGAAGGAATTACTTCATGATTCAAAATCAGAGGTTCATACTGAACATTTCCCTTTTTAATTGATATGCATTTTGGCTTTTTGGTGTTAATGTTTAGTTCTATTTCAGTGTGTTTTAGAGATTTTGCAGAATTTTCACTTTTTGCAATGATGAGAGTGTTACCTGTAAATTCCATAACAGTCAAATTGGGAACATAAGGGCTAATTGAATATATTCTGCAGTATTCTCATCCGATGATAATTCTTTAAGGATATGAACTGTAGCTAGTTTGTATAAGCTCAGAGAAAGTGGTGATCCCTGCATTACTCCTCATTGAAGGACATTGGGATTTGATTTTTTATGATAAGCTTCTACTTGGGTAGTACCGTTTCGTTGTAGTTCCATGATGAGATTCATGATCTTAGGAGATAGTGAGAGTGACACAAAGGGTTTTATCAAGATGTCTGTGCCCCACGTTGTCAAAGGCTTTGCTAATGTCGAACAGTAAAGTGGAATCAGTCTTGTTAGCTTGAGCAAATGCGAGAATAGATTGTAAAATAGTAGTATTGATTTGAGCACCTGGCTGATTCATTAAACCTTTTTGATTCTTGTTGAAATCAGTCAACATTCTAAGATGTTTATCTAATACTCACTCTATTATCATCCTGATTATCAAGCATATGGATTGCCAATTTGTCAAATCTGAGGGATCTCCATCTTTGAATATTAAAATAGTTCTAGCTTGTTTTAAGCAGGGTGGAACAACAGTTCATGCTAGCATTAGGATGCTATAAGAGCTAGTATGTCATAACATAGGTCATCTTTGAGTGCTCTTGTTAGCACATGATGAGGCCCAGGTGCAGTGTCAACCGCAATGTTGTGTATTGCAGCAGATAGTTTTTGTTTGCTTATTGTGATATTAATCTGTGGATTTAACAGCCAATTGGTCTATCTCCACGATGTCTGACGGATATTCATGACGCGTGCAGTCGCTTGGAACAGAAAACTGGTAGAAAAATGATGGTATATTTTGCACAGGCCACCTTTGCTATCATTAAGAATTGAGATTGAGTGTACAGCTTTTCTGCATTGATTATAGTACTGAAACTACATCTTCTGATATAAGTATGCTTTGCAATGTGTTTCTCTATCCCTCTTGTGTGCTCTCTCAGGATTAGTGTTGTTCTTATAGGTCTTTTGAATATTAAAATTTATGTTATGCTTTCTTGCCTCAAAAAACTGAATGGCAGGATGTTTATCCTCTGACAAGATTGCCATTTTAACATATTTGATTTGTAAGTACCTAGATCATTATTTTATACTTCGCTATTCTGGTTATTAGCAAATGAGTTGCTGTTAATTTGGCTTTCCAAATTATCTGAGAGGCTAGTCTCCTTTACACCCCGCAACATTTGGGTTGTCTAGAAGCAATTGTAAATCTGTGTTCTCTGGGATGAGCTTTACTAATGTGAATGTTAACACTAAAGTTACCTTTATAGAATTTCCCACAAATTTGGTTCATTACAGCTAATATTAGTTTCATATATCTCAGAGGATATGATGTTTTACTTAGAACTGTAAAATTTTGTTTACTATCCGTCATGGCATACTCATATTCATAATGTTTTGTGTTTCGTTAATCTTCACTTATTTGTTTTATCCAAATTAGTATAAATGGGGTTAGACGAATAATCATACTATATACTATGTAATGAGTAGATGAAAACTGTTACCTTTATTTACACAATCATCTTCGGGGGAAGATGCATGGAGTCTAATGTTTATTGCCATAATATTGTGTTAAAACACTTAATACTCATATAAAGAGCAAACAAACAAAAAACTACAGAGGTGCAATAAGTCAATAAATCAATGTCATAGCTAGAGTATTACTCTTTCCCTTCTTTAGTATGTCATTTTTTGTTTTCGAACATATGTTAAAACTGATGTTTTAGGTTAACTTGCATATTTGCTTTTAATCACAAATTCTTAACCATCAGGATGTTGCATTTCCAGCAGCAGTGCTCAAAAATAACTTCATTTTGGTCATGTATTGAGTAGATGCAATGCAACAGCTTTTTTTTGCATTTATAAATAGCAAATGAATGCAGCTTTTTGCACTTTAGGATGCTTTTCTGAATTTCTGCAGTGCAGGTTATTATTTATTTGCTTACCTTATAAACAAACACAGTATCCAGAATGCAGATAAATCAATATCTACTTTAATTAACACTGTTTACATCAGCATATATTGCGAATGAAATAATGCAGAATATGTGGGTCAATGAACTAACCTACAATTTGCCATTGAAAATGAATGACAGCTGCTGTTGCTGATGTAAACACACAGGTATATACTTCCTATTCTTTTGGAGTTTGTTCTGTGGCATTTACTTCTTACTCTATCTCAGTTCCTTCCATAATATTTAGTTCGTACTATATTGAAGTTCATTCCATATTATTTACTTCCTACTCCATCAGAGTTCATTTCATTGTTTTTAAAGGCTTAAATTACTAACTTTCTAAAAAAAAAAAAAATCACCTAAATATGTCAATTTTATTAGCTGGCCTTTGTCACACAAACTGTCCCCCAAAGCAAAGTCATTGTTAGTCAGGAAGGTTAATTGGAGCAGAACTGCATTTGCTTATGTGCCAGCAAGTTATTGATCACTTAAATATGGAAATCACTGATGCAGAATTTGGTGATCAAATCAAGAAGCTAAAGGCAAACAAAGCAAGTGGCATTATTTAACAAAATATTGGAAATAAGAGAGATACCTCAGATGTAGAGAATAAGTGTGATAGTATCAATATATAATGCAGTTAATTAGGGGGCATAAATCTTTCCATTTCAGGAAAAGTCTTTACTGGAATTCTAGCTAATAGATTGCAGAAATGGGTAAAGAGGAGAAGAAACTATCAGAGTTTTAAACAGGATTCAGAGCAAGGAGAACATCATCAGTTAACATCTTTATAATGAAAACAGGTATAGATAAATATTTGAGGAACAAAAGGGGAAGACATTTATTGTCATTTATTGACTTAGAGAAGGTATTTGAGACTATGGATAAGTATTGTGAATGAATCTAAACAGTAAAGGAATAATGCACTGTTAGAATTACTACAAAAGATATACCAAGAGAACCTTTTTTGTGTTAAACTTACAGGTGAAAAAGTAACAGAATACTTGCAGAGTAAAACAGCAGTGTGGCAGCTGTAAATTAAGCCCAGTATGAATATTAAATATCTATATTGATAACATTCTGGAGGAGTGTCAAAGAGAAAAAATACATTTTCCAGTGATTAACAATAAAGAAATGTTAGGGCTGCTTTTTGCAGATTTAGTAATTTAATAATCCTCTGGATGATTGAGAAGGATGGTCAAAGCAGTAAATAATTATTGTAAAAAGTGGGGATTGAAAGGAAATGGAAAGAAATCAGAGATCATGATCATCAAAAGAGGACACCAGCTGGGAAAGGATGAAAAATGGCAGATGAATGGAAGATTAGAGATGGTAAGAAAATTTGATTATTTAGGGACAAAACTAAGTTGTAATGGAATTTGTAACAATCGCACAAACAAACAAAAAATGCCAGTAGCAAAAGGAAAAACGGCTACATCTGTTATAAGAGCAGGTTTAAGAAAAATACCAAGTATAAAAGTTGACTAGCTGGAAAGAATTTATACAGCCACAGTAAAAGCTAAAATGTTAAACGGGGTGTAAATATAGGTTATAGATGATATCTAGAAAGATGTTGATAAAATCAACTGAACCTTTTATAAAGAAGTCTTAGGTTTACAAACAGCATCACCAAATGGTGCAGCACAGTTGGAATTAAGTAGACACTCCACCAATAACAAAATCATCACAAGAATTATGAAATACATATATAGAATTACTACACAAGAAGAGGGAGATATTAATAAAGAATGTTTTCATTGCCAAGAGAAATGTAAATGTAAAGGGTCATGATTTCTCAAAATATGATAAGTCCTGCAACAGATACGGCACGTGTGTGGATTAATAGAGAATATCAAAACAGAGGTTTTTGGAAAAGTAAAATTAAGACTGTTCTGTAGTATGAGAGAAAAGAATTCTTTAAGACACTATAGGAAAATAAAAACAACATGAGACAGGGAAAAACATATTGAGCTGTGTGGTAAAACAGGTGTGAAGGGTTTGATTAGGCCAAATTTAAAAGGTGCAAGACATGACAATTTAGAAAAATGTCTCTTGTGTGGAGAAACAAACTCAGGTTTTCATTGTCTGCTATACTGCAGTCAAAGAAAGGTATGGAGAGGTATGGCAGCATAAATGGAAGAATTTAGATGGGTAAATACTAATTAAAATGATTTGTCGTAAAAGGGAAAAAAATTAAAAAATGGTAGGGAATTATTTGGGTCAAGTTAGTGAGAAATGGGTAAGAATGAACAAGAGGAAGCTGGAATTAATGGAACTACCATAAGAATGATAAGCTATAAAATTGTAAATGAAGATAGGATGATGCAGTAAAAATGATTGGGGTCACCAATACACAAGTAACCTGGAGTTATGTGTCTTGGGATCAATAAATGTAGACAAGCAACATCAGAAATAGAATATTTACGGGAGACAAGTAGGATGTAGAGCATCTTATTCTAGATTTTACATTACACTAGACTAAGTATAAACAATATCAAATTATGATACTAATGTACCCATGATAAGAAATAAGTATCCATCCGTCCGTTACATAGGACATGTTTCAAAAGCCTTTGCTTCCATCTTCACTGTAGGTCGACTGCTGGTGAGGTGTCATGTTTGTTCTGTTTCTAGTGGATGGTGTGATGAATCAGAAGGCAGGATTTCAAGGATCATAAGATAGTGCTTGTATTTATGGATGGAAAATTTTTTATCCCATATGACAAGTAAGGATGGTTAATTTCTTTTAGCAATTTGGTGTTTATATTTATTTCATGGTTGGTAACCCAAAATTGCGCTGTGACTGCTGATTTATCTATATTTTATGTTACAGATGTATTCTTTGCTGCGGGTGGGTATGTTTTGTATGGTTTTTATTATCCTAAAAACAGCATTATACAAGACCTTCATTTGAAAAGTATGAATGACTATTTAGCTTCAGCTTTAATTGTACAAGGCAAAATGTGCCAAATAATCAATGTTGTTGCATTTTAGGTTTAAAATGTCATCTTCAATATCTAGTTTAAATCCCCTCCCCCCCACGTTTTAATTAAAGCAGTTTTTACACTGAGAAGTTTTGAATGAAAGTCCAGTGTATCTGTTACGTATTGTTCACAGTTAATAAAATGCTTATATAGTTATATGTAAACCAGTACAGGAACAGCTTAATTTGATATTAATGTAGATTGTGAATTATGTGTGGAAAACACATGGGCCTTTATACACAGCAAGCACCAACTAATTGGCACATATTTTGAAGAGGAAATCCTGAAGATGAAACTGATAAGTGTGATTAACCAGGATATGTTTCTCTGGGAAGAATTACATCAGAGATCAAAAAGCAAATGGTTGCAGCAACAGTCATAAATATTTGTGTTCCATGTGGGAAACCAGTAAAAAGCAATCAAATGTGTCTAAAATGTGATGGACAGTGTATGAGATGGTTCCATTTAGCATATTTTAAAATTTCTAAATAAAAATTATAAGGAAGTAACTGGAAATATTAACTTGGATTAGGTCTCAAGAGGGAGGACTGCATGCTTCAACCTGACCTGCAAATCCTGCAGTCATCAATAGTGGAGTTAACCATGAAAATAGATTCTAAAATACAGGATTAAGAAAGAAAAATGAAGTCAAGAAGGCACATCATTCATTCATGAATGTTCTGAAGCTGTAAAACATGAAATAAAGGAGCTTAACTGCAAGATGGAACAAAATATAAACTCAATCTATGGTACTAAGTTAGATAGTATGGAAAATGACACTGAGTAAGTAAATAAAGCAATATCAGCAAAAGAATAATCTAATTATCTGTGACAAACCACAAAGGGAAAGAGAAGAGTTCTTTGATACTATTATACAATTTACTAATGCCTTAGATGTTTGTTTGATGCATAAGGACATTGATGCAGCACATAGTTTTCCCTCCAAAAAATGCAATTCCTTGACTAAGGAATTCATCTATTCTTTTTCACTTTACATGTCATTGGAAGAAGGAGGAAATTGACCTTGCTAGAATAAATAAAAGGCAAATATCCACCAAAGATACATGATTATCTGGACCCCCTCAATAGTTTTCATCAACGATCACATGACTGCTCTTGATTCCTTAGCAAACAGGGCTAAGGATTTCAAGAGAGAAGGGAAGAGTGTAGGAGCATCGACCAGGGTTGGAGAATCTTCGTATGAGAAAGGCAGTTTGGACCGTCAATTAGGATTATGGGGAAGAATCACCTTGTGGACTATGAAAAGAAAATTACCTTAAACAGCATAGTTACAATTTTAGCAGAACAGAGTGAAGGAAGAGAAACTTAGTGAAATCAACGTCAGTTGCTGAAGTTTAAGAATTATATCTGTTTTGTGTTATTGTGATAACCTTATAAGCGAGTTAAAATATGACTCTACAGATGAATATTTAAACTTTATAAGATCTTGACCTAAGTCAAAGATGAGAATTGTGTATCTGGATGCTAGGTCAGTTGTCCACAAATTAAATGATATTGAAATTGTTATGGCTTCAATAACAAATGTAGAGATGCTGTAACAGAAAACTGCTCAAGGAAAACAATTTCTTCAACGTACCAAACTTTACTGCCCATCTCATTGTTACAGAAAATATTGGAGGAGGGATATCACTTTATGGTAGAAATAATTGGAAAGTGTCAGTGCAAGACATAGTTAATAAATTTCCTAGTATTCTGCAGGTAAATTTTAAAAAAATTACCAAACATCATATGAACTTAATTGCTGTTTATAATCCAAATGAACATAACACTGATAATTTTCTCATTGACTTAGAAATTATTCTATGTAAAAACCTACCAAAACTATCATGCTTATAGGTGATGTAAATATTAATTACCTCAGACAGAGTGAAAGTCTCAAATTATGTATCTCTTAATAAGTTACTGCTTTCAACAAGTAAGTAAAGTATACCCAACACGAATAGATAATACTTCAGCCACACTTATTGATCACATTCTCATTAATAACAACAAAACTCAAGTATGTGTGTCATACATAATACATGAGATTAGCGACCACAATATTATATATTCAGAAATTGTAACAAACCAAACTTATTCTTACAAAATACTGGATTTAATTGTCTCACAAATGATCCAATGAATATTACAATTATCTCTTACAGTTTATAAAAGAAGGGGGTCTCAAAAGCATAAAGAGCTTGTATCGATTAAATTAGGACAATAATTTTCTAGCTTTGGTTAAAAAGAAAAATTCATTGTACAGTAGGTACAGTAAAACAAAATGCATAAATCCTTCCTTCTCCATTAGCAATAGCTGTATAAAAAATGTGCAAATAAAGTAACTAAAATGAAAAGAGAAGTTCAGGAAATCTACTATTCTACTGACTTAATTCATATAATCCAAGAAAAGCTTGGGCTGCAATAAATGGAATTTTGAGAAATAAAGCCCTTAACCAATGCAAATAGAGAAAATAATAATAGTTGACCACAAAATAGTAAATTTACCACAAATTTAGCGTAGCTTAACCAGTATGATATAAACATAGCTGGTGAGTTAGTAAAGGAGTGTGCACCTACACATTACACAGTCAGCTTTTGCATCAAATAGCCTTTTTCTATATATCACAGATAATAATGGAGTCTTAAAAATAATTTTCACAATAACAATAGCCTTTTTCTACATCCCACAGATAATAATGGAGTCTTAAAAATAATTTTCACAATAACAAGACAACTGCTTGTTGAATGACGATGAAAAAATCTAGGTTAGTTTACTTCCATACTGGTAACTTTTATAGACTTGTCTATTAGTACCTGATGGATGTAACATAGCAAGAGTTGTGTCAATTCATAAGGTAGGTAGGTAGAGAAATGGTAGATAACCATAGACGGATAAGTATTATCCCTGTTTTAGCAAAAATTCTCTAGAAAGTAGTAAAGAATAGGTAACTACAGCATCTTAAATGACAAAATGTTTTTATAACCAACAGCATGGATTTATTAACAATTCAAGTATGCTAGTTGCTGCTGTAGATAATATAGTATGTTTCAAGGTGTTCTAGACAGAAATCAAACAGCTGCAGGGTCATTTATTGCTCTAAAAATAGTGATACTCTACATCACACCATTCTATTAAAAACATTAAAAATAGCTGGTGTAAGAGGTCTTCCTCTAAAGTGGTTTCAAAGTTATCTTAGCAATAGAAAACCATTTGTAAACACAAATAAGAATTTTAGTTCCTTATTAACAATTCAATGTGATGTCCTATAAGGTTCAGTCTTAGGCGCTATATTATTTTTATAAATGACATAGGATGCTTAAAGCTAAAAGGGAAAATTATATGTTTGCTGATGACATATGTTTTTTTATTTGTAGAATACTCTGAGAAGCAGCTCTAACTTGACATACAGCAAGACTTAGACATATTAAATAACTGGTTCAGTTATAATAAGTTAACCTTAAATGTATCCAAAACTAAATTTATGGTTTTCCATAAAAAAAGTCTTTTCTACCATCTCTTCAGATGATGATAATGTACATATAACATGTTATTGAAAGAGTAACTAAAATCACATCACTCAGACTGATTCTAGGCAGTATCCTGTCTTGGAAAGATCATATTATGAATGTAAAGAGTATGATGTTTATCTGTGCTAGCTATAATTTAAAATAGATTAAACTTTAAGGGACTAAGTGAAAATGATGTGCGTATCTTCTATCATGCTTTAATTCAATCTCACTTTGACTATTTAAATATTTTATGGGATAATTCTGCTAAAATTTAATTCATGATTTTGAAGCACGCCAAAATCTTGCCCTGAAAATAATTTCTAATTTACCCTATAGGACTCTCACACTGTGTGGCTAACATTTTATCTTTACAAATAAGCATTAAGCTGGCTGTAATAATATACCTCCATAAAATAAACATAATCTGTTAAACAGTAATTTAATATTTGAAAGCTCTAAGCATACATATACACAAGGAATAATAAAAACCTAATAAAACCAACTGTAATTACTTCTACTTATGGCCTAAACCGCTTAACCTCGCATGCCATTAAGTTATACAATGCACTACATATAGATTTAAAAACTTGCAAAAATATAGAAGGTTTTAAAGGACAAATCATTGAAATATTAAAGAAGCAATGTTTTAATAGCTGATAAATTGATATTTATAGCACATTTATGTGATCCTTTTGTCAGTTCAAAATCTGCTTATACTACAATATTATTAAATCCTATCTGAAATTGTTGTATGGTGCTCTAAGTATATTTCTCAGCCCATGAGCACATACAATAGACAATGCACAATAGAGGGTCAATGGAGAAGGTTTCACAAACTTAGAAATATGGCTGATTGTATTCGAAGCTTCATTTTTGGTGATGAGAGTTGCCATCATTGAGAGTTTCATTTAATTACTGAGATGAATGATGTATGCTTCACCATAGTTAAAATGGTTGTGAGCTATCATTTTGGTGATGAGAGTTGCCATCATTTAGAGTTTCAGTTAATTACTGAGATGAATGACGTATGCTTCACCATAGTTAAAATGGTTGTGAGCTATCATTTTGTATTGGAGTCTGGTGCTAGCAGCGAGAGGGGAAGATTGTGTGTAGAGAGTGCGGACATGAGCAATGTGTGTGGACATGCAAACGTATAGAGTAAGGATCGGCAGCTTTGGAAGAAGAAAAATAAAGAAAGATGAATAGATAAAGATGGATTTTCAAGTATTGTTTGCTGTAGTAATATTAATATTCCTAATAATTGGCAGAGTAGAACAAAACCTAGAGCCGGTGGAATTTGACCAGTTGAAGTCACTTAGGGTACTGGGAAAAGAATTAGGAAAAAATGGATGGCAACACAAAAGGGCTAGAAGAGGTTATAAAGATGCAAAGAGACGAAATGGAATGCAAGAGAAGAATTGAAGAAACAGAAAAAAGATACGAAGCAGCACAAATGAAGAAGAATTGCATGATATTCGGAGTGGAGGAGGACAATAGAAAACTAGAAGAAATAGTATAAGAGATCATGGAAGAGGGGCTAGGAATAAAACTCTTCAGATTAGAGCTAGAGGATATGTTTAGAATTGGGAAAAGAGGAACAAAACCTAGGCCTATTATTATCAAAATAACAACAATGGGAAAGAAGTGGGAAACTTTAAGGAATGCAAGAAAGTTGAGAGGCAAGAGTATTTATTGAGTAACATTATACGAAAGAAGAGCAGACTTTGAAGAAAGAATTAATACTAAGGATGAAAGAAGCAAGGGCAGATGGAAAGAAGGCATTCCTTAAAAAGGGCTACAATTAGTGGCGGAAGGTGAAAAGTGGAGTTTAAACGTCCAGAGTAATGACCGAGAAAGAATTCGCAAATGACAGCAGGAAATCACAGAGAAACTGAGTCAATGAACCAACCGAACACCTGGGCCAGGAGAATGGAGCAAAGAGGGGAGGTCAATGGGTCCAGCACAAGAAGTTGCAAGTGGGGAGAATAGTCAGAGAGCATGGGAGGAAACCGGGTGGAAGAATTTACACTGATAGCATGGACGAATGAGGAAATGGCAGAAGTAGGGGGAAGTGGGGAGAAATCGAGAGAAGAAGCAAGGAGCAGTAAAATGGTTTAAGCAAGAAGCATGTGTGTAGAGCTGGGAGATGTGCAAGTGGTAAGTGGGGAAATAATAAGAGTGGAAAGTGTTCAAGCAGAGAAAATGGCAAGAAGGAGGGGCTTATAATAATAGAGAAGAGGGAAGACAGGATAATGCAGCAGGGGGATGGAAGTGATGGTGAAACGTCATTTAGAAACACAAGATTAAGAAAAGCAATAGAAAAGTTCAAATTTCAGGACAAACCAAGAAACAAATAGGGTAAGGGAATAAATATGATGTTTTGGAACTTGAGGGTATAAAATGCAAGATATACAGTGGGGAAATGCAAAATATGAGAAACATGGACATAATAGGGGTGGCAGAGACATGGTTAGTAGAAAACGAAGTAATAGAGTTAAAGGATTTTAGATTTATAGGCAAAAGTGCAAATTAAAGACATGAGAAAGGAAGAGCTTCTGGAGGAATAAGTATATTTGTCAAAAATAGATACAAATATAAGTGTTGAAACAGAAGTAATAGAAAACAAAATCAGTAAAGTTTTATGGATGATAATAAAACAATAAATAAGGCAGATGTAAGTAAAGGGGTTGGGGTAGTATATAACTCACCAGAAGCATCAGATTTGCATGAAAATAGCAGTACAAAATTATAGTTGAAGACATGGAAGATATTAGAAATAAGTGACCAGAGAGTTTATTGTAATGGGAGACTTTAATGCTAGGATAGGAAGGGGAAGTGGTAGATTACTAGGAAGTGACACAGAAGGATAAAAAAATGAACTTAGAGCAAGGAAGAGTAGGGATAGTGTAATAAATAAAGAAGAAAAAATGCTATTGGAACTTTGTGAAATAAACAGTCTGTTAATTTGTAACGGAACAGTAGGAGTGGAGAAAGAAGGCGAGTTCACATTTGCTAAGGCAAATGGGCAAAGTGTAATAGACTATATGTTGTGTAGTGAGGAATTAGAGGAGAAAATTAAGAATTTTATTGTCAAAAACAAGATAGTGAATAGCAGTCATTTCCCGCTAATGATCGAATTAATGGTAGGAGAACAAGAAGTAAGGGATAAAGCAGATAAATGGATTAAAAGCATATAAATGGAAGGAGGAATTAGAAGGAAGTTTCACTAAAGTTTTAAGTTCAAAGGTAAGTCAAATCATTGATAGTAGTAATGGTGGATCTAAGGAAAGGAAAAACAGAGAAAGCACTAGAATTATTGAAATTATTAGTAAAAAGAGCGGGGACAGACATGGAGATAAAACAGGGACAGATTCAGACAAACAAAGGATGCTATGATGAACGTAAAAAAGCCCCCCCCCAAAAAAGAGAGGTTTTCAAAGAACTTATTGGATGGAGGGGATTGGAAAAAGAAGATTTTAGGCAAGAATTGATGATATATGAATGGGGATACAAATGTTTGTTAAAAGCAAAGAAAGGAGAGTGGCAAGAAAATATAGAAAATAAATTAAAGAAGGCAATAAAGGGAAAGATAGTAAGAATATATGGGAAATAGGAAGAGGGGTGAACAAGAAAGCAGAAAGAAACAAAATCACGCCAGCTGAATGGGTGGAATATTTTAGAAAACTGGTTGGGGAGGGGAAATAGATAAGATTAGAGCATAGAATATTTGGACAGGAGATAATAACAAACAAAATACTAGACAAAATATCAAATCAGGAAGTAACTTACAACTAAGAAATATAAAGAAAGGAAAAGCGGTAGGAATAGATGGAATACCAGGAAAATTTTGGAAAAAATATGAGGAAACACAAAGAGGACTAGAAAAATGACAGAATTACTAAATAAAATGAATATAAAAAAATTACATACCAGAAGGTTGGAAAACAAGTATGGTTTTACCAATTTATAAGGGGAAGGGAGGAGCAAATAGACAGAGAACTATAGAGGAATAAGTCTACGATCTGTACTGGGGAATTGTGGTGGATAGACCAAGGGAATGGGCAGCAGCCGAAAAGAAGATATCAGAATTCCAGGGAGGTTTTAGGAAAGGAAAGCAGACAATAGATGACATATTCGTAATAAAAGCTATAATAGATAAGTATTTGAGCAGGAAAAGAGGAAGGTTATATATGTTGTTTGCAGACTTTGAAAAAGCATTCAAAAAAATAAATAGAGAAGCTCTGGAATATTAATTAAGTGTAAAGGGAGTAAGTGACAATGTTGTAAGAGAAATTAGGAAAATCTATAAAGATTAAAATTTGGCATACTGTGGCATTTGGTTGTGGAAATATATGTATTAACATTTGGTTATGGTAATGTTTGTTTGGGTGGTTCTTGGGTTGGCAACACAGACCGGTAATGACGTCATGGTAGTGGGGGGAAAGCCGGTTCTCAGTAGTAGCGTCTGACGCTAAGTAAGAGTCTCTTGGAATGCAGTGAGCAGTGCAAATAAAGGAAGGGATGCTCCGCCGTCAGCAGAAGGTAACAATGTATCAAATCCAATCTTTATTAAATTCAAATGTTAATACATATATTTCCACAACCAAATGCCACAATACGTTGTGAAAAAAACAGTGTTACACAGATGATTCAACAAAAATGGGATTAAAACAGGGATGTAAACTGAGTCTCATATTATTTAATGTGTTTATAATTGATGTATTGGATAAAGTAAAAGTAAGAACTCCACACTGTCCAATAATAAGGCATAAGAAGATACCAGGTTTATTATTTAGTTGTTATATCTATAATAGGGTTACAGAAAGCAATAGATGAAATTCAAGAATGTTGTAAAAAATGGGGAATTAAGATAAATATAAATAAAACAAAGTGATAGTTTTTTTAAAAGGAAGCATATTCAGAAAAGAAGAAATATGGTTCTCCTGGGTGGACAAAAACTATAGGTAGTAAAAGAATTTGACTATTTAGGAGTAAGATTGAGTAATAACGAAGAATAGGGAGTTCATGGTAGGAAGACATTAGCTAAAGGGAAGGCAGCCATGACAGGGATAAGAATATGTAAATATAAACTAGAGATGTCGACTAAATGGCTGGAGAGAATGTATGAGGCATTGGTAGAATCAGGAATGCTCTATGTAATAGAAATCTAGGAGAAGGGAGGCGAATTAAGCAAGAAAATTGACAGGATGTATAACATGTTTTGTAAGGAATTACTTGGACTGTCAAGAGCAGCACCAGGGGAGGTTGCACTTATAGAACTAGGTAGAACTAGAAGGAAAGGTATAATAGAAAAAACTTTAAAATTTTGGTTTAGGTGTATAACAAAAGAGGAAGGAGAAATTTTAAGGATATGCATGGCACAACAAAAGAGTCTGACAAGCAAACACAGTTGGTGGAAAGAAATGGAAATAATAGCTATGGGGGATATATGGAAATTAGAAGAAAAGGACACAGATGGTTTTTGGAAGGTAGTAAGATGCAGAATGGAAGAATAGAATGACAAGAGATATGGGGGAGCATAGAAGATAAAAATCATTAAGCTTTCATAAAATAATAAAGGAAGGATGAGAAGAGAGAAATGCATTGATTACTCTTACAGGTAAGAAAGGGAAGGTTTATTATGGATGAGAACGGGAGTAAGAGGGTTGAGAGGCAGGGTAAGATGAATATGCAAGCTGTGTGAAGGAAGGGAAAGTATAGAGCATTATATGACAGAATGTAAAGAAATAAAGGCATAGAGAGAAAAAGTGTGGGAAAAGAAATGGGAAAATATGGATAGAAAGGTAGTAACTATTAAAATGTTGACAAGGAAAGAAGAAAAGAAAATCAAAGCCATGGGGGAGTTTTTAAGGAAGGTAAAAGAAAAATGGTTTTGAAAAGTAAGAGGATGTGAGAAGGAATGAACTGCTCAGTGAGCCATAAGGCCTGGGAGCCAAGCAATCTAGTGGCCAATAGGAAGCTAAGCAATAGACAATTTGTACACAAGGTATATGAGTAAGAGAGACTTTATATTATATAAAATATTGTATAAAATTTTAAACAAATTCTACAGATAAATTCAGTTCAATTCATCAATTTTGTAAACTGGTAGAAATATTAACTTTCCTTTTATGGAATAGTGCATAAATACTAAAATGAATAATTTGTGATTAAATCTAAATTAATTATGAATTATCTCAATTTAATACTTTGTAGTATAAACCTCATAAAAGGCAGCAAAGTTGTTGTAAAGTGTAATACAAATTATTTTAAAGCGTTTTCTGTTTGTGTAAAAATTACCTTTCTCATCAAATTCATAAAACAGGCTAAAATGATTATGTAAGGAGCCAACAAAAAATAACAAATTTAGGATGATAGAAGCCTAAATTTGTTTCAATAAAAGTCAAAAATTGCATGCTCTATTGATGACACATAACACAGTTCTTCTTATGTTTTATTAATACTTCAGATGAAAGATAATCATGGTGTTAAATCAACCATAACAAGCATAATCTCAGTCACTTTAAAAACCGTCTTGAACTGCATAAATTCCCTCAGAATGGATTTTTGGTACAAATGGTTCTGGAATAGGGTCATTTAATAGTCATGCCATTAAATACAGTTTATGCCAGCAATATAGGCCATACAGAATGCAATAGGTTTTGTCCATTTACATAGTGCACTGCAGAATACAGGAAATGGAAGAGGAAATAGCAGATGTATGGGCCAAAAAATAAATAAATAAGTAAAAAGTTAGAAACAATTAGAAAGTGGGAAGAATCCAAAAGTCTACATGGTCCAAGAAGAAAACAAGATGTTCATTTCAAGAACAGGTCTATGGAGATTGAAAGGACAATGAAACGATTTTATGCAAGGTCAGTTGTGGAGGAAGAGAAAATATAAAACAGAGTTTTTGAATGTGCTAGTACCAGTGAATGGAGGGACATATGTATACATTAGTAAATGATTTAAAATGGACAGAAATATTGCAATAAAAGGAATGCTTAGCAAATGCTGTAAAATTAGGATGATTTTCATACAATGTGAAAAATAAATGGACAAAGATAGTGAATAGGAATAGAGAGTTAGCACAAGTTGAGGAGCCATTGCTCGCTGAAAAATATACAACTAGTAACCTGTGTTTAGAAATTAACGTAAGTTATAATGTATATATTTATGACGGAGTGCTAAGCCAGCAATGAGAGAGGAAGGCAGTGTTTGTGAGATACTCTTTGAATGTGAAGAAAGAGGGTACTAAGTAACAATGGGAGTGGACATTACAATATATAGAGTGAGAATTGGACAGTTTATGAGATTGAATTTTGTAAATAAAAGCAGCAAATTTGGAGGAAGATGATAAATATAATGGTCATAGGAAGTGTAATAACAATCCTGTTAGTGATGGAGGAGGTGAATTAAACCCTGGCCATGTAGAAATTCAAGCAATGCTGAAAGATCTCGTGGAGAAAATGAATGAAATTGAAGGTATGGAACAATGACTAGGTGAAAAATTGAAATTGATGGTAAAGGACATTAAAGATGATCTATGACTAGGTGAAAAATTGAAATTGATGGTAAAGAACATTAAAGATGATCTTAGAGATGAGGTACAAGAAACAAAATGGGAAGCAGATACAGTCATGGAAGGAATGGAGGAAAGGGAAAGAAGATTTAATTTAGTCCTATTAGAAGTAAAGGAAAGAACGGACATATGGCCTACAGAAAATGTATTAGGAATAATGAAGGAAAACTTGAAATGGAGATGCATGAATGGAAAGTTGTTGAAGTCTATAGAGTTGGGAGATATACTGGAAGAAGGGCAATAATTGCGAAGTTAGCAACATCTCAGCTGGTGTATAAAGTGTTTAAAAGAGCCAAGAAGTTAAAAGGAATGGATATTTTCATAAAGACCTAACACCAAATAAGGGAGTGCTACAATGAAACGTAGTCCAAAAATGAAAGAAGGAAGAATACTGGGAAAAATACTATGCATTAGAAACCTACAGCTGTAGATCGATGCAAAAAGAGTATCTAATATGGATAAGGATTCAAGGGAAAATTGATGTGACAGGGAGTAAATTAGTCAGCAGATGATAACAGTGTCATTAGTAATTTAATTGATGCAGGAATACCAAAGTCCAGGTACAAGCAGTTTTAGGCAAATATGGAGGAAGATGGAGTTTAGAGAGGGTCCAAATTCAAATTGCTCTGTCGGCATGGACAAGAGAAGAATGCCAGAACTGACACAGATGCCAATCTGCATCTGAATGAGCAACTACCAGCTGAATGAGAAATGACGACAGCAGTGATGACAGCAACAGTGACAGGAGGAGGATCTAGCAGAGTGGTGTTACCAAAGAGAATAGTGACACCAAGAAGAGGAGAAGCAAAAGCAGCTCATGTGACCTGCCAGAGAGGGGAAAGAAGGCGTAGCAGCAGAGTAGCAAGGAGAATACAGAAGAAGGGAAAGAAGATAGCATTGCCTCATCAGAGAATGGCAATATTTTGCTGTTAAGATAGCAATAAGCTGTCAAAATCAAGAGAGAGAATAAAATTAAGGAAAATACCAGACAGATTTAGATATAGAACAGCCTCGCAATAGGACAGAAGAAAATTAAGGATGAGGACAGAAGAAAATTAAGGAGGCAAGGCTTCAGAACTGTGAGGGAGTAAAACATAAATGATATACGGGAAACTTAAAACTGCTATTGACAGAGTTAGATCATCTCACTGTGTTTGAAATGTGGTTGAAAGAGGAACAAATATATGTAAAGGAATTTTGAGTATATAGAGATGGAGGGAGAAATGGCAGCCAAGAAGGGGTGGGTCTTGGGAGGTATATGCCTCTTTGCAAGAAGGAGGAATTCTTTGAGGAATTAAAGAAACTTGGTTTAGGAGGAAAGAAATATTATGGATTATAATAGAGGACAAGCATATGGACAAACGTGTACTATTTGTAAGAATAGTATGCAGTCCCCCTGCTTCCTCACAGTTTCATAATCCTGACCTCATTAAACAATCAGAAAATTATAAAGAAAGGTTGAAGGAGAACTATGTGAGCTTGGAGGTTATAGACTTTAACATTAGGATTGGAGAAAACAATGTGAGTGTTTGGAATAGTTGGATGAGTGGTAAAAATAATGCCAAAAAGAGAGAAGTTTAGACAAGATAAAGAAAGATGACTGATCAGGGAGCAAAAAATTTATATAATGTTTTAATTGAGTACTTCAGATATTTTGAATGGGAAATAAGTAAAGATGGAAATGGGAATACATGTTTGTGAGCAATAATGGGTAAAGTGTGATTGATGATGTATGGTGGCTCTTTAACATGAAATACATTCTAAGTAACCTCAAGATACTAAATTTAAGTACTAACAGTGACCATTTTTCCATTAATTGTGGACAGTAAAATACATTCAGAGCAAGTGCTACATAACCTAAGAGAGGAAGGATATAATAAAGAATATAGTAGATACAAATGGAAGGAAGAACATTGTGATAAATATAGGCAGATACTAGTTCAAATTATGGAAATATGTGAATTTGGAATAAGCTTCATGTCAAAGAAATATGAAATTGAGGGTGATATTGATATCCTAAATAATGTTATGCAAAGGGCTGGAGAGGAAATGAAAATGAAAAAGGAGGTTTTTTTGTTGGTTGGGAACCAGCATGTTTCCACTCCATACTTGCCTGCTTGGTTTCAGGCTTGTAGTGGTATGCCCATGACTCATCACTAGTGACGATTCCTTTCAGAAAGTCATGCCCTTCTGTGGTGTACCGCATTAGGCGATTCAAGTTTGTCATCGTTCGCTGGCCCTTGTGGTTGTCTGTCAGGTTCTTAGGCACTCAGTGAGCACTAACTTTACGAAATTTCAATGTGTCATGAACAATATCGTACACTGCACCATAGGAAATGTTGAACTGTTGTGATAAGGTTTGCAGTTGCACACACCGGTTGTTCAAAATTGCCGCCTCAATGCCTCTGACATTCTGTGGGGTTGCAGCTGTTACTGGCCTCCCGGAGTGTGGCAAATCACTATGGTTCACACGGTCCTCTAGGAAGAAAGCACACCACCTGGAGACATTGCTATGGTCCATACAATCATCTCCATACACGACACGCATGTACCTGTGAATATCACTTGGTGTATGCCCTTTGGCCCACAAATATCAAATCAAACCTTTCTGCTCTTCACATGTGGACGACAGTAACATGCATACCATCTTTGTTGCGTAGTTCATGCTTCTCTCGCTAGAGCTGCACATGAAACAAAAAATACCCTCTATAGTGAAAATTTCAAACTATATCTGTGTGAAATTGCAACATTCCAGCTGCAATACTAAGGCAGAAAAAAATTATTGTGCGTTACTTTTCAATCCACCCTAGTAATTCAGGGATGTAGTTATTTAGAATTGTGAAGTCAAGCAGATACTGTAATGACAAATATGATGCAATGGCTCTGCTCCAACAAACTGATGCTTAATACTAAAAAATCACACTGCATGCAAATAGCATTATCTGGTAGAAGTGGCACAAGTATAGCACCTAAAATTACATATAATAATGATGAAATACTTTGTCGAGACCAAATTTTTGGGGGTAACAATTGACAAATTCTTAACCTGGAAATCACATTTTCAGAACATTACTTCAAAAATTAATAAAGCACACTACATAATATATGTATTAAAAATATTTGTAATATACGGGCACTAAAAATGATAGTTTTCTTATGTAGAATCTGCTCTTGCTTATGGAAGTTTCATATGGGGTTCTGCCACAGAAATAAAAGCTCTTTTTGTAGCACAAAAGAAAATAATAGGAAAGATGTTTAGTATAAATATGACGACTCACTGTAAAACTTATTTTAAGGAAAACAGCATACTAACCTTGCCCTGCTTAAACTGTTTGTTTCATAAACAACAACATTCAAAATTTCCAGATGAATAATACAGTACATGATCATAAAACAAGGAACAGCAATAAAATACATTTACAAGGTTCCAGATTTACTAAAAGAGTTAACTCCATTTTACATAAAGGTATTCACATGTACAACTTAATCGCTGAAAAAATTAAATTGTAAGATTAAAAAAAAAAAAAAAAAAATTCAGAAGAGATGCAAAAGGATTTCTAATAAATCATAGTTTCTATAGTACTCAAGAATTTTTTCAATATTTCGGATATCATCGTTAGCTATAAGATAGCAGACTTGTATTTAATCCTTTGTTATTATACGTGTATTTATATGAATAATATCTACAGATTTCATGTTTCAATTGTAATTGTACCAAAACTCTTTATTATGTGCTATAGTGACCATCATGATTGTATTTTTCCTGTAATTTTCTGTTTTGGTTTTTACATTTATATTTTTTGTGTTATTGAATTAATTAATCGATTTTGTCAATACGTTGTATAGGATATATAGATTCTTATTGTATTCTATTTTAACTTTATTTTTACTATACTAGTACTTTGTGTTTAAGACTATGTTACCATATTTCCTATTATATGCATTATAAATTTTAATGAAACCATGAAATTGTAAAATATTTGTAATAGTGAATAAAGAATAAAGTATAGAAAGCTGTTTATTTTGGGATGAGGAATAAGGAAACAAAATAAAAATGTTGGTTCCCAATTACCAAACGTAAATTGACCCTGAAATGACCATGCATGGATGGTCCAACCATTCATTGCACTCTTCGTACACAGCTGTTCAGAATTTTCGTTGTTATTTACTTTGGTGTAGTTGCAAAGTACTTTATACAAATATTGTTTAGTCTTTTTAGAGTGAGAAAACAACATAAAAAAATATAGGTTCCCATTTAAAAATATTAAATTGATCCTAAAATGACCATCACAATGTCCTCCAAATAAAACACAACTAATGGCATTTTCCCTCATAATATCAAGCAACTTTTGTTCAAGACATCTCTTGCTGCAACACTTAGTTTTGGAGATGTTGTACAGTCTCAAATTAAATGGTCCAACCTGTATAGACCTGACAAAGAGGAGCGAGAAAGTATTACATGGGGTAAGAGCACGAGTATAGAGGTTAAAAGATTTAAGGAAGGGTATTAGACAAACTCAGTGTACCTTATGTGGCAAAAATGAAGATGTTAAACATATAATATTTAAATGTAAAGGAATCAAAAGTTGGAGAGAAGAGAGTTAACAAGAAATGGTTAAGATAGAAATATAGTTATAATTGAAATGTTTCACAAACATAGTAGAAAGGTAGGGCAATAATTGAACAAAGTGAAGAATAAAAGCAAATGGACAGTGAATAGAAACAAATAGCAAAATGTAAACTTATAGCAAACTGGAATTCAGAAATAAACCAATTAGTATAAGGATGTTATTGTAAATCATGAATATGACTGGTAAAGAGCCAGGGCTGAATGCTGATCATTTTCGCTTGTACATTGCTTAGCAAAGCTGAATACATAAGTGTTTGAGAAAACAAGAAGAGGAAGAGAGGATACTGTGTGTTGAAGTTATATGTTTTGCTTTTGAAATATCTTCCTATTGTACAATTCAAGAAAATTAATGGACAGACACTTCTAACAGCAGCAGCAACACAAAGTTGCTGGATGTTACACTAGAATGATTACATAATACTGCAAGCTTGTGATCAGTTTTGGTATTGTTAATGATTGAAACAGCCCTGGGTTTGAATTTATTTGAGAGCTAGGCACAGTAAACATACTGAGTTGGGCTAATAGGAGAGTAGTGCTGAAATGATAACTTTAAAACCATATTGATCATAATTGCTGCTGTATTGTAGCTTGCTATTTAAATGAGAGGTTTGTGCTTAAACATGTAAGCTGGTTGATTGTATAACACTAAGAATAATAGAAACTTGGAATGTGCTGCTTATTTTCAGATGATAAAGACCCAATGAGATCGTCTGTAAGTGTGATCTTGTCGAGCCCAACACCAGATACAAGCATGTCTCATCCAGACTATGAACAGACAGCCCATGATCATGCTGCTCTTCTTGTACTTGTTAGGCATGTTGGTAAGTTCTGTGCAATGTATACCCATAGACAAAAAAAAAAGAAATGAGCTTGACTACACAGCTGATTAACACTGGCATATCTACTTGAGCCTTTAGCTTCATTTGGTCATTATTATACTGAGTAAATCAGTATCAAGTGTGTTGATAGCTGTGTGTTTATAATAAGGTATTTAATAATGAGAGCTACAGAGGTTGGAATACCATCTATAAGTGCGCTCTCTCTCTCTCTCTCTCTCTCTCTCTCGCTCTCTCTCTCTCTCATTACAACCATGATAAGATAATTTCTAATTGCAAACACTTGTTTGATTTTAAGTGATACTTCACTTAACTAAAGTGCTCTTAGTTTTCAAAATAAATATAAAATTAATAAATATTCTCAAATGAAAATAAATGAATTAACTTAGTGTTGGGTGTATAAGCAAAGTTGATTAATTTAGACTTTTGTTATTCAAATATATCTTGTGCATTACAAAAATATAGTAATTACTAAATGGAGTGTAATGAGTGAGTAATGAGTGTAACTAAAGTAATTGTAATTACCGCACACGTGCATTTAACTGCTTAGCAATCAGAACACATGATGAGACTGAGATGCATCAAGCATGTAACTTCAAAATGAACGGCATTATTCTCTGGCATTAAACTTTATAATAATTTACCAAGTGATATCAAGGCAATTAAAAATGTAAACCAGCTGAAATCCAGTCTCAAGGCACATCTAATTAACCACTCCTTTTATTCTATTAATGATTTCCTTGAACACAAATGTATATCATGAACCATAGTATTTAGCATGTAAAGACCTATTGTATATAATGTAAAAGCATATTGTATATATTGCAAAAACCTATTGTTTATGTTTATAGCTTGACGTGTCCAATAGTTAATGTTCATTGTACCAAACCACTTTAACGGATGAATAAACTAACTAACTAGCTAGCTGGTTGGGTTGGGTTGGGTTGGGTGGGTGGGTGGGTTGGTTGGTTGGTTGGTTGGTTGGTTGGTTGGTTGGTTGGTTGGTTGGTTGGTTGGTTCATCTGTTAAAGTGGTTCGGTACAATGTACATTAACTAGCTAGCTAACTAAGTAGCTTGCTAACTAACTAGCTATCTAACTAAGTAGCTTGCTAACTAACTAGCTAGCTAACTAAGTAGCTTGCTAACTAACTAGCTAGCTAACTAAGTAGTTTGCTATCTAACTAGATAGCTAACTAAGTAGCTTGCAAACTAACTAGCTAGCTAACTAAGCAGCTTACTAACTAGCTAGCTAACTAAGCAGCTTGCTCACTAACTAGCTAACTAAGCAGCTTGCTAACTAACTAGATAGCTAACTAAGTAGCTCGCTAACTAACTAGCTAGCTAGCTAACTAAGTAGCTTGCTAACTAACTAGCTAGCTAACTAAGTAGCTTGCTAACTAACTAAGTAGCTTGCTAACTAACTAAGTAGCTTGCTAACTAACTAGCTAGCTAACTAAGTAGATTGCTAACTAACTTGCTAGCTAACTAAGTAGCTTGCTAACTAAGTAGCTTGCTAACTAAGTAGCTAGCTAACTAAGTAGCTTGCTAACTAACTAACTAGCTAGCTAACTAAGTAGCTTGCTAACTAACTAGCTAGCTAACTAAGTAGCTTGCTAACTAACTAGCTACCTAACTAGCTAGCTAACTAAGTAGCTTGCTAACTAACTAGCTAGCTAACTAAGTAGCTTGTTAACTAAGTAGCTTGCTAACTAACTAGCTAGCTACTAAGTAGCTTGCTAACTAACTAGCTTGGTAACTAACTAGCTAACTAACTAGCTTGCTAACTAACTAGCTTGCTAACTAACTAGCTTGCTAACTAGCTAGCTTGCTAACTAACTAGCTAGCTTGCTAACTAACTAGCTAGCTAAGTAGCTTGCTAACTAACTAGCTAGCTAACTAAGTAGCTTGCTAACTAAGTAGCTAGCTAACTAAATAGCTTGCTAACTAAGTAGCTTGCTAACTAACTAGCTAGCTAAATAAGTAGCTTGCTAGCTAACTAAGTAGCTTGCTAGCTAAGTAACTAGCTAGCTAGCTAATTTTGTAGCTTGCTAGCTAACTAACTAGCTAGCTAACTAAGTAGCTTGCTAACTAACTAGCTAGCTAATTAAGTAGCTTGCTAACTAAGTAGCTAGCTAACTAAGTAGCTAGCTAACTAAGTAGCTTGCTAACTAACTAGCTAGCTAACTAAGTAGCTTGCTAACTAACTAGCTGGCTAACCAAGTAGCTACATAACTAACTAGCTAGCTAGCTAACTAAGTAGTTACTAACTAAGTAGCTTGCTAACTAACTAGCTTGCTAACTAACTAGCTATCTAATTAACTAACTAGCTAGCTAACTAAGTAGCTTGCTAGCTATCTAACTAGCTAGCTAACTAACTAGCTAACTAAGTAGCTTGCTAACTAGCTAGCTAACTAACTAGCTAACTAAGTAGCTTGCTAACTAGCTAGCTAACTAAGTAGCTTGCTAACTAAGTAGCTTGCTAACTAAGTAGCTTGCTAACTAAGTAGCTTGCTAACTAAGTAGCTTGCTAACTAAGTAGCTTGCTAGCTAGCTAACTAAGTAGCTTGCTAGCTAGCAAACTAGCTAAGTAGCTTGCTAGCTAACTAACTAGCTAGCTAACTAAGTAGCTTGCTGCATAACTAAGTAACTTGCTAGCTATCTAACTAGCTAGCTATCTAACTAGCTAGCTAACTAAGTAACTTGCTAGCTAACTAACTAGCTAGCTAACTAAGTAGCTTGCTAGCTAACTAACTAGCTAGCTAATTAAGTAGCTTGCTAGCTAACTAACTAGCTAGCTAATTAAGTAGCTTGCTAACTAACTAGCTAGCTAACTAAGTAGCTTGCTAACTAAGTAGGTAGCTAACTAAGTAGCTTGCTAACTAACTAGCTAGCTAACTAAGTAGCTTGCTAGCTATCTAACTAGCTAGCTAACTAACTAGCTAACTAAGTAGCTTGCTAACTAACTAGCTAGCTAACTAAGTAGCTTGATAGCTAGCTAACTAAGTAGCTTGCTAGCTAGCTAACTAGCTAAGTAGCTTGCTAGCTAACTAACTAGCTAGCTAACTAAGTAGCTTGCTGCATAACTAAGTAACTTGCTAGCTAACTAACTAGCTAGCTAACTATGTAGCTTGCTAGCTAACTAACTAGCTAGCTAATTAAGTAGCTTGCTAGCTAACTAACTAGCTAGCTAATTAAGTAGCTTGCTAACTAACTAGCTAGCTAACTAAGTAGCTTGTTAACTAAGTAGGTAGCTAACTAAGTAGCTTGCTAACTAACTAGCTAGCTAACTAAGTAGCTTTCTAACTAACTAGTTGGCTAACTAAGTAGCTGGCTAACTAAGTAACTGGCTAACTAACTAGCTAGCTAACTAAGTAGCTTGCTAGCTAGCTAACTAAGTAGCTTGCTAGCTAGCTAACTAAGTAGCTAGCTAGCTAACTAAGTAGCTTGCTAGCTAACTAACTAGCTAGCTAACTAAGTAGCTTGCTGCATAACTAAGTAACTTGCTAGCTAACTAGCTAGCTAACTAAGTAGCTTGCTAGCTAACTAAGTAGCTTGCTAGCTAACTAACTAGCTAGCTAATTAAGTAGCTTGCTAACTAACTAGCTAGCTAACTAAGTAGCTTGCTAACTAAGTAGGTAGCTAACTAAGTAGCTTGCTAACTAACTAGCTAGCTAACTAAGTAGCTTGCTAACTAACTAGCTAGCTAACTAAGTAGCTTTCTAACTAACTAGTTGGCTAACTAAGTAGCTGGCTAACTAACTAGCTAGCTAACTAACTAGCTAGCTAACTAAGTAGCTTGCTAACTAACTAGCTAGCAAACTAAGTAGCTGGCTAGCTAACTAACTAGCTAGCTAACTAACTAGGTAGCTAACTAAGTAGCTTGCTAGCTAACTAACTAGCTAGCTAACTAAGTAGCTTGCTAGCTATCTAACTAGCTAGCTAACTAAGTAGCTTGCTAGCTAACTAACTAGCTATCTAGCTAAGTAGCTTGCTAGCTAACTAACTAGCTACCTAACTAAGTAGCTAGCTAACTAACTAGCTAGCTACCTAAGTAGCTAGCTAGCTAACTAAGTAGCTAGCTAACTAACTAGCTAGCTAACTAAGTAGCTAGCTAACTAAGTAGTTTGCTAACTAACTAGCTAGCTAACTAAGTAGCTTGCTAGCTAACTAGCTTGCTAGCTAACTAGCTAGCTAACTAACTAGCTAGCTAGCTAGCTAACTAGCTAGCTAACTAACTAGCTAGCTAACTAAGTAGCTAGCTAACTAACTAACTAGCTGACTAATGTAGATTGGGAACAAGCTACTTCTTTCTTCAGGAGGTTCTCAGTGCTTTGTGGGTTGCGCAGAGCTTGCTTACAATTTATTAACATAACAGATGCTATTCATAATCTCTAATTTTTTTGTTAAGGACAAAAACTTACTTTTATTCAAAGAATGGAGCTTGTATTTTTAAAGATGAGAAAAGAAGAATCGCACAAATATAACAAATAGCACAGACACATATAAATAGTGTTTAGCAATTCTTTTTTTAATGCAGGGATTGTGCCTGCATCTAAGAAATCACTTTTACAATAGTGACTGTGGTTGATTACTGGGGAGGAGTTGGTGATGGAGATGTGAATTAGTACTTAAAATAATCGGTGCATTGTTGTAGCACACATACGTCTCATATTATTAAGTGCTGATGAGTTTAGTGCCAGTAGTGGAAGGGGAGGTTTGTGCGATGAGAGCAAAGGAAGACTGACACAATGGGTGTGGAATTACAAACTTATAGAGCTAAAATAGCTTCAGAAGAAAGAAAATAACAAAAAATGGAAAGATAAAACTAGAGTTGTGTGCATGGATGGCTATTATAATAGCAATGTTGTTAACCATCGGAGGAGTGTAGCATAACATGGAACTGGCAGACTTGAACAAGCTGATGGAAACGATAAAGGAATTGGGAAACAAATTAGGAGAAAAAATGGACAGCAACACCAAGCGACTGAAACATGCAATAAAACTACAGAGAGAGGAGCTGGACCAGCAGATAGCAGAATGCAAGAGTTGAAATGGTAGCACATAAGTATGAAATGGGCAGCAGAGGAAACATGGATAATTTTTGGTGCGAGAGAACACAATAGAAGTTTGTAGGAAATAGTATATGAAATCATAGAAGAAGGGCTTAGAATAAGAATGCACAGCTTTAAAATAGAGGACATGTTCAGAATAGGAAAAAGATTGTAGAAGGTGAAAAGTGTAGCCTGAATGTAAGGAGGAACGAACATGGAAAAATGTATGAGAATCAGCAAGAAAACATGCAAACATTGGAAGGAGCAGGCGAACAAACTGGGCGAAGTGAAGCAGCCACAACTGAGACAGTGGACAGGTAAATGAAGAGAGGATACCAGGATCAACACAAGAAGGGAGAAGAGGGGAGAAAATTCAAGAAGATCCAAGAGGAGAAAGCTGAGAGGAAAGAACAGTGGACCAAGAGGGGGAACAGGAGGCAATGCTGACAAACTTGGCGACCTTGACGACTGATGGAGCGACAACAGCAGACTTGGGGGGGCAAGAGGAAAGGTGGGGAAAACTGGAGCATTTTCAGCAGAGTGTATGAGTGGAGGGAGGGGCAGGGGGAATGCAGGATCATCTAAATTGGGGAGGAAAGTGAAGAAAGTGAAGCAGCATACAGAAATACAAGACTTAGGAAAGCGATGGAAAAATTTAAATTTCCAGTTAAACCAAAAAGCAAATAGAGAAAGAGACTAAAAATGATATTCTAGAATGTAGAAGGGTTAAAAAACAAGATATACAATAGTGAAGTGCAAAATGTAATGAGAAATATGGACATTGTAGGTGTAGCAGAGACATGGTTAGGAGAAAACAAATCAATAGAGAGAAATGGTTTCAAATTTGTAAAGAAAAATGCAAGTAAAGGATATGATAGGGGTAGAGCACAAGGAGGAATAGGCCTATTTACAAGGAAAGACATGGATATAATTATTGACGCAAAGTTATAAGGGAATAGGAACAGCAAAGTGTTGTGGCTGATAATTAAGCAAATAAATGGGGCAAAAGCAAGAATAGGAATAGAGGGTTTATAACCTGCCAGAAACATCATATTTTTATGACAACAAAATATATTAAAAAATTAGAAGAGGAAATGGAAGGAGTTAGGGATAAACTGCCTGACATAAGTTTATTGTGTTGGGAGATGATAATGATAGGGTAGGAGAGGAAACTAGTAGATTAGTAGGGAAAGACTTCAAAGAGGGAGGAGAGAAAGATGAGGTAAGAGTAAGTAATGAGGAAGGAAAAAAGCTATTAGAATTTTGTGAGGTAAACAACTTATTAATCTGTAATGGAACAGTAGGAGAAGCCAAGGAAGGAGGATTTATTTTTGTAAATGCTAATGATCGAGTGTGGTAGATTATATGTTATGTAGTGGGGAAATGGAGGAGAAAATCACAAAATTGAAAATAAAAGATGAGATAGCCAACAGTGGCCACTTTCCATTAGTTAATGGAAATAAGGATAGGAGAGCAAGAAGTAAATAAAAAAGATAAAAAAGAGGTAACTCAGATAAAGAGAATAAATTATTTAAATGTAATGAGGAATTAAAAGAAAATTTCACAAAAGAGTTAAATTCAAAAGTAGGGTAGATCATAGAACGTGGAATAATGGCATCCATTAATGAAGGAAAATCAGAAAAGCACTACAGCTGCTAAAATTACTAGTAAAGAGAGTAGGGATGGGATGGATTTAAAATAAGGAAAGGTGCAAATGAACAGTGGTTGGTTCAGTGAAGATTGCAGAATAGCACAAAAAAAAATTAAAAAGCTTGTCAGGTGCAGGGGTTCGGAAAAGGAATCAGATAAGCAAGATTTGATGATAACTAAATGGAGATATAAATGTTTGTTAAAGGCAAAGAAGAAAGAATGGCAAGAAAATATAGAAAAGAAATTAAAGAAAGCAATGGAAGGAAAAGAAAACATAAAAAAATATGGGAAATAGTGAGAAGGTTGAACAAGAAAGCAGAAGAAAAAAATCAAATCACACCAACTGAATGGGTAGAATACTTCAGAAGTTTGATCGGGGAAGAGAAAAAGATAAGATTAGGACCAATAAAGCTAGGACAGGGAGTAATAACAGATGAAAAATTAGATGGCAAAATAACAATACTAGGGGTTTTCACACAAATGAAAAATATAAAGTAAGGCAAAGCAGTAGGAATAGATGGAATACCAGGGGAAGTTTGGAAAAGATATGGGGAAATGCAAAGTGGATTATGAAGAATAATGGCTACTAAATAAAATCAAAGAAAAGAAAGAAAGATGTACCACATGGTGGTGCCAATTTATTAGGGAAGGGAGGGATAAATAAACCAGAGAGCTATAGGGGAATAAGCGTATTGCCCATATTAGGGAAAGTGTACACAGCAGTACTGGCAGATGGATTAAAGGTGTGGGTAGAATCAAAAAAGAAACTATCAGAATTTCATACTGGATTTACAAAAGGAAGACGACAGTAGACAACGTATTTATAATAAAAATGATAATAGACAAGTACCTAAGCAAGAAAAGAGGAAGGGTTTAGATGTTCTTTGTGGAACTATGAGAAAGCGTTTAATATAATAAACAGGGAAGCTTTAGAGTAGAAACTAAGAGAAGAGGGAATTAGTGACAATTTTATAAAAGAAATTAGGAAAATTTACAGAGATGTAAAATTCTGTATAAGCTGTGAGAAAAATGGTATTGCAGAGATGATACAACAAAAAATAGGACTAAGTCAGGGATGCAAGCTAAGCCCCATACCATTTAATATATTTATAGATGATATACTGGAAAGAATAAAAGAAAGAAATCGGCATTGTGCGATAATAGAGGATCTTATGGCAGGGGCTATATCAATTATAGCACTACAGAGAGCAATTAATGAAATTCAGAAATTTTGTGACGAATGGGGAATCAAAGTAAATACAAATAGATCCAAAGTTATGGTATTTAAAAGAGGAATCAAACTACAGAAAGAGGAAAGGTGGTTTTTGGGTGGCCACAAATTGGAGGTTGTCAAAGAATTTGATTGTTTAGGAGTAAGGATGAGTAGTAACAGAGAATGGGGGCCCATGGCGGAAAGGTGGTAGCTAAAGGGAAGGCAGCCATGACGGGAATAAGCATATTATGTAAATATAAACCGGAAATGTCATCTAAATGGTTGGAAAGAATGTATGAAGTATTGGTAGAATAAAGAATGCTGTAAGCAGTAGAAATCTGGGGTGTGTTCAGAAATAAGCAAAACAATTGATCACATGCATAGAATGTTTTGTAAAGATTTGCTAGGTCTACCAAGAGCAGCACCAGGGGAGGTAGCTTTAATTGAATTGGGAAGAGCAAGGAAAAAAGGATTAATACTAGAAAGAATTTTAAAACTCTGGTTTTGATGTTTAACAAAGAAGGAGGAAAAAATTTTAAAGATATGTATGAACCAGCAAAGATGTATGACAAACAAAGATAGTTGGTGGACAGGAATGGAAAAAAAAATCATGGAACAAATAGGAATGGGAGATGTATGGAGGTTAGGGGAGAGACATATAAATGGACTTTGGAAGGCAGTAAGAATTAGAATGGAAGATGTAGAAAGGCATGGGGAAGTTTGAAAGATACAAAAATCATTACGTTTCTATAAAATAATAAAAAGAGAATGGGAAGAGAAGGGTACGTTGACCAATGTAATAGACAGGAAAGGGAAAGATTAGCATGGATGAGAATGGGGTCAATGCACTTAAAGGGATATTCATATTCATCTTTATTCACCATAATATTCATTTACAGAATTAGGCTTCATCAAATATAACATATAATATATAAAGAATAGAAAAGATATAACATTACAAGTATGCTGTTTAAATGTTTGAATATTTACAAATGAAATTTACATGGAACACAATTTACAAATGCATGACTTGCATTTCTCACAGTTGTTGTTTTAGTATGTGTTCAAGGAACTCCTTTGTGCTGTAGAAGCAGTGCGAGATTAAGAATTTTTTTACCATATGCTTAAACCGTTTACATTTAGGGTTGTATTTTTGTGTGATTGTATTATACAATAGGATTCCAGTGTGGAAAATTGACAGGTGTTTTTTAGAGGTTCTGTTATTTTCTATATGGATTTGATTATAATTACATGTAAAGTAGGTATGAATTACACTGTTAATATTAAATATGTGTAAATTGTTTTGTATAAAGCAGATTGTTTCCAGAATATATATACACGGTACTGTCAGTATTTCAAAGTCAGTGAAGAAGGAACTACACTGTGTGGACTTACTTACATTTACAATGGTTCTTATTATTTGTTTTTGTATGAGAAATATTTCTGTTCTGAGCTACAGCCCCTAAGATTATTCCATTGATGTATAGTATAGAAATATGGGGATTAGATAGAGGATGGGAAAGTATAGATGAGGTGCACAGGATGTTTTGTAGAGAAATACTAGGGTTACCGAAGGCAATTGTAAGACAGGTAGCACAATTACAGATGGGCAGGATGGCAGCTAAGGGGAAGATAATGGAAAGAGCTTTGAAATTTTGGTTCAGAACTTTAAATCTAGGAAAAAGTAATGTGTTAAGAAAATGTATAGAATACCAAGAGAATAGCTTAATGAATGATGGATGGGTAAGTAATTTACGGAACATTTTGGAGAAAAATGGGTTATGAGACATGTGGAGAAGGAGAGAAAATAACATGAAAAACTTTTGGTAAAAGGCGAGGAAAAGACTGGAAGATATAGAAATACAAATCATGTTCAGTGAGATTGCCGAAAAGAGCTCATTAGTTTGTTATAGGCCAATGAAAAATACATGGGGTAGGGAAAAATATATAGACATAGTAAATAAAGAAGAGAGAGAATCTATTGCATGGGTAAGAACCAGAGCATGGAGGCTAAGAGGGTTAAGATGGGGTATTCCTCAGAACCAATGTCCGATATGTGGTGGTAATGAAGACATTGGAACACACAGTATTTAAGTGCGAAGGAACAGAAAATTGGAGAAAAGAATTTTTTAATAAGAAGTGGTTGAAGGGAAATAGAAATACGCTTATGATCGAAATGATGTGCAAGGACGCTAGAAGCATTGGACAGTTTTTGTGTAAAGTAAAAAATAAATGGCTTTGGACAGTGGATAGAGAAAAGTAAGAGGTAGCGTATCTTACTTTGAATGGAAAACTATAGTGAATGTGTGATGGTTAAGTAATCAATAAGTGAAAAGTGAAAAACAAGTGGAAATGGAACATGAAAGAACTGAAAAAACAAGATAATTTATTGACGAGAAATTGTAAAATGTAAATAATCTGTAGTAATTGTCTACAGACTGCGTTGACGGGAAATTGTAAAATGTAAATAAACTGTAGTGATTTTCTACTGAATGAGTGGCCAGGGTCAAAGCGCAGTAGACAGTCAAATTGTAAAACTCCTAGCACAATAAATACTACCAAATATTCCATACATTACTATTGATTTTACATATGAATTATATACAACAAGTAAAGTCTTTGTATTGCATATGTTTCTTAATATTCTAATTGCGTAAAGAACCCTATTCATTCTACTTTTTGTGTTGGTGATATGTGGTTTCCAATTTAGAGAGCTATCTATCATTATCCCTAAAAACTTAGTTTGCTCATTATACTGAATAGTATACATTTATTATTGGTAAGGGTTCATTAGTGACATTGTTACAGATATTGAAATACATTCCAACCGTTTATTTTTAGCATTTAAAACTAGTTTATTATGTGTTAACCACACCATAAGGGTTTCAAATGAATTATTAAATCTGAGTTTGTAGTTCATGGAAATCTTTACCTCTAAATATAAAATTTGTGTCATCTGCAAACAGAAGGTTTGATGCCAGATCATTAATATATGCTAAGAATAAGATGGGACCAAGGTTTGATCCTTGGGGAATTCCACAAGAGGAAGTGGAAAAGGAATATGCGAATTATGTGGTGGAAGTGAAAGTATACAGCACTACATGACTGAGTGTAAAGAAATGATGATATGAAGGAAAAAAATATGGGAAAAAATAGGCAGAAAAATAGTATCTATAAAAATTTTGACAGGAAAAGAAGAAAAGAGAATTACAGACATGGGAAAGTTTTTAGAGAAAGTGAAAGAAAAATAGATTAAAAAAGTAAGAGATGCAAGGAAAGAACAACAAAAAAGGAGAGGGGGTAGGAATGACTGTAAAGAGCGAAAGTCAGTAAAGGGCTACTCAGTGAGCTACAAGGCCAGGGAGCCAAGTAACCTGAGTAGCACAAAATAGGCTTACAGACCAGACAATTTATACATAAGTATAGTTAGTTCTAGAAATAAGGTACATTGTATAAATACCTTAAATTAAGTTGTACAAATATATTCCATTCTATTCATTAAGTGCTGAAGAATATGTTTCAAAATATAACTGCTTCCATTATCAGCTTTTGGTAAACTGATACTATCTAATAGTGGTTCCCAAACTGTACTTTGTGGAGCACTTCGTGCTCTGTGAAATATCTCCTAGTGCTCTTAGAAGAACAGAGAAATAACTATGTCTTAAAATTGTTAATTTTGTTTGGCCATGAGTCATGTATTGGTAAAAATTGAGTAGAAATAATTGAGGTGCATACTTGGCCTTCACAAGTAACAATGCAAGTTGGATGTTGCCACAGGATGATAAGGTCCTTAATGTTGTCTTTTGTAGTGAACCTTTGCCAGCCAACAACTTCTTGGAACTATGAGGTGGTGGCTGGAAGCACAAAGCATACAGACAGCATGTGGCAAAACCAGATACAAAGAGACAAACAGCATGTGCGATGTTTCTATTAGATTTTAAAACTTGTTACTTCGCCCCTCCATTCAATTGCCATTCAGGCAGCATTCAATTGAGAAATGAAAGTGATCAGGTTGTTTATTTACGAGTGCTTTTAATGCATCATTTTTAATTTAATGTCAAGTTTCACGCAATGTACCATTGGCTGAAGATGGGGTTCTTAAAAGAAATACTCAAAACTTCCATCACAGTTCCTCTAATAGCTGTGGAAGAAGTTAGAAGGTATGTTCAAATACTTTTTTTTTAATTATTATTTTAGAATATGAGATGCCTTTTCATTATTTTGTGGCACAATCGGCACCTTATGGAGTGCTTAACAGTGTTGCTTTGTCCTTCTGCTCCTACTCTAAAACAATTTGTGAATTATGATACATATGGAGTTCAAATTCATACTGTAGTTTTCAAAGAACATTTATCAATACTTGCTCGATATAATTGAGATTGAAAAAACAATTGCTGCTTTTGCCTATTATTACCCAAGACAGCTATAAAGTTACAGGATTAAATCATAAATTACATCTCTTTTGGCCATTTTTCAATGTTGATTGTAAAATTTTGTGGTTAGTCGACCAGGCTAATTGTGAAGGAATGTGACTGAATTTCAGTACTAGTGTACATTGTGCTTCAATAATAATGAGCCAATTCTTGGACATAGGGGCACAGTTCATAATATGCGATAGGCTAGAAGATGCCCCAAATTTTTTTTTTTTTATTTTATTAACTTGGGCCCATCTGCAAAAGCTCTGGTTGCACTGAAGCCTAAAGGCTTATTGTGCTAACCCTGTAATGATTGCTACCCTTTCACAGTAGTCCTGTGTCCCTCACCAAATTACACAGGTCCAACAGTGTGTTGGGGTAGTAATCTTCTGGTTCCACAAAAAGGTTCCCAATGATCCTATATCTCCTTGATGTTAACACTTCACAGAAGCATAATATATGACGGGCTGTTTCAGTTTCAGACCCGCACAATCTACAGTCCGTGTTGCCCTGAAACCTCCCTATTGTGTGTAGGTACTTTCTCACTGATGCATGCTCAATGGCAAAGGCTACTATTGTTTTTAACTGAGACTTACTACATTTAAGCAGTCTGTCAGTTATAGGTGTACATGGTTCTTTGATAAACAGTTTCCCATACTGAATTCCTAGAATCCTCTTTCAGGTGAAAGAGTTGTTTTCTACACCAGTTTGTTATAGCCACTTTAATGGAACACTTAGGTGTGCCTAGATGTGGCTCTGGTTTGGGTTTCAGCTGTGTCAATCCGTGTTTTGCAAGTTCGTCAGCTTTCTCGTTGCCTTATATTCCTTTATGCTCTGGGTCCCATGACAAACATACTTTGTTATGTTCTGCCAGATTGGATAAGGCAGTAATACATTCACCTTAATTTGAGATTGAGAAGCTAGTAACAGTGATGTGTCATAATTTAAAATAAAGAGAATCAGAGGTTGTTACACTACATCACTAAAAGGTACTTTGTACGCTTTTCAGGAGAACGGTTTGCTCCCATTGTCAGCTTGTTTCCAACTGATTTTGCCGGTTACTGTCCAGGGGATGTGTGTGGTTAGTGGTGTTCTCTGGTGCCAGCTTGATGAACTTCCAAAGGCTGCTGGGTGGCAGTAGTTCGAAATTCATTAGTGATTCCTGTGTTTGACAATATGTATTTTTTCCCAGATGTCCAATTCATAGCTGTTGTTGATCGGTTTTAAAGAGTTTTATGTTTGGAGTGATTTCACGGTTTGAAGACCAGAAATGATGTGCTACTGCTGATTTAGCTGTCTGTTTTTGGTAAATGCATCTCATATGCTTATGTCTTATTTCCAGATTTCCTTTGGTTCTTCCTATGTATACCAGGTTAGTCATTATAAGCTATTTGGTATATACCAGCTGACTTATCGTTGGGGATAGGGTCTTTTGTTCTGTTGCATAGTAGTTTCTGTATATTGTGGTCATTCTTTAGAGTCAGGGTGATGTATTTCTTGAAAATCCTTTGAAATTTATGATGTGTCCAAAGGTGGTAAGTGAACTTTCTATATGTTTGTGGTTTTTGTTGTCTGAGTAAAGTAGCCATTTTTTGGATGTAATTTCTGTCTTTCAAACTTTTTAATCTTCTTATCTATTGTTTTCTGGTATCCATTCATGGTGGCTATGTGGATAATGTATTGGTATTCCTTCTGGTATTCCACTTTCTCCGATGGTATATGTACTAACCTGTTTGTAAAGCTATTTAAAATTGCATGTTTGTGGCTTGTAGGATTGTAGCTATTGTTTTTAATATAGCTTTCTGTGTGAGTTGGTTTCCTGTAAATGCTAAACATTAAGTTTGTTGTGTGCTTTATTTCTGATGATTCTGATGTCTAGATAAGGCAATTGGCCATTTTCTTCTCTTTCTATTGTGAATTTTATGGATCCTTTTTGTAAATTCAATAATTTCAAAGCATCTTCTGTAAGTTTTTTTGGAACTATAGCAAAAATATCATCTACGTACCTATACCAGTTTTGAAAGATGTGGGAAAGAAAGTTTCAAGTAATCTTCTGTTAGTGCTCTATGTGTGTCATTATTTAATATCCAAGTTTCTAGGAGTGGTAATAATTCTTCTTTTGGTATGCTAAGCATACAACAAACTAACGTTCGACATTTACAGGAAACCAACAAGTAGACAGTAATTGGCAAAATCAGTTGGAAACAAGCTACTGTTCTTCCGAAACGAGTACTTAATTTTTTACTTCAAATGGATGAGTCAACAGATGTAGCTGGATTGGCAGTTGTAATAATGTTTGTGTGCTACTAGTACTTGTATTCTTTTCAAGAGGATCTGCTTCTCTGCACAATGTTAATGCCTACCGCAACTAGCACTGAATCTTTTAAAGTAATAGATTAATTTTTCGCAGTGAATGGCATCCCATGGGATAATTATGTGGATGTGTGCACAAATAGCATGGAGACTGTGACTGGAGCAATGTCTGATATTACTTCAAAAATGAAACAAAAAGGTGAAGGAATGCAGCAGTAGCCACTGCATTCTCCACTGTCTAGCCTTTGCTTTGAAGAAGATGTCACCTTCTCTAAAAAAAAAAAAAAAAAAAAAAAAAAAAAAAAATCAGGAGGAAAGCATAAAAGCAATTAATTCTATTAAAACATGACCTAAGAATACCAGGTTATTCACTGTGTTTTGTGATGACATGGAGAGTTTGCATACATCTTTGCCTCTTCACACAGAAACAAAGTGGCTCTCTCAAAGCAAAAGTTTGACTTAACCATAAAATGAGGGCTGAAGTCAGAAACTTCCTTACTGACAATACTTGTCTATGGGAGACAGGTTATGTAATGAATGCTGGCTAATAAAATATGGCATATTTAGGCGAATTTTTCAGAAAGTTAATAGTTTAAGCCTCTCACTTCAATTAAAAGCAACAACAGTTTTGAACACCAGTGATGAAGTGCAAGGGTTCGAAAAGAAAAAGTTTTGGGCAAAATCAGTGAACCTTGCCAATCTTGACAGCTTCCTGGTGTTAAAAGAATTTATAAAAACTAGATTCAGACATACTGGTAATATCTTAAATTGGTTTCAATTTCTCGTTTGATAACTGTAGCAAAGGATATATGCACAAACAATAAAAGTTATCTTGCCCCTCAAATACAACTCCCTAATCACACACAAACAAATTGAATCCATAAAATTCCTTGATGTCTGGAACAAAGTAATTTGAAATGGGATGCTCACATTAACTTAATAAATTCAAAACTTAGTTCACTTTGCTACATGATAAGAATATTAACCACATGCACAAGACAGAAATTAGGGCAGCATATTTTGTGCATGTCCATTCACTATTAGAGATGGCATAGTTTGCTTGGGGGAGTCCCCAGTGAACAAGACAACCTTTATAGCATAGAAAAAGATTCTTAGCATGGAAGGTGTTAGCCCAAAATCATCATGCAAACCTCTCTTTAAAAAACTGGCCATTCTTCCACTTCCCTGCATTTATATATACGAAGTAATTATGCTCGTACTTAACATTAACGCTAGTAATGCATCATTTACAGTGGATAATACCATGCATAAACACAACACCAGGAAAAATACACATATGCATGTAATCCGTCACAGTACCTCACTATATCAAAAAAGTACTGTACACTCTAGCATTAAGCTATATAATAACTTACCAAGTTTCATTAAGGCAATAAAACAAGTAAACCATTTGGAATCATGTCTCAGGAATATCTAATTAACCACTGCTTTCAATCCATCAACGATAACCTTGTACATAAGAGTGAACTGAGACACTGACTGAAAAATGTGGTAATGTAATATTTGTGATTTCTTGCACAATGTTTTCTCTAAGTTCCTGTAGTGTGCGAGGATTGGAATGACACACTTTGTCTTTTAAAGAACCCCATAAATAAAAATCACAACTCGTTAGGTCAGGAGAATGAGTGGGCCACAAATCAACACTAATTATTCTGTCATCAAACACCTCTCTTATTGCATGTAATGATTCGGCAGCTGTATGTGCTGTTGCAGAATCTTGCTGGAACCAACCATATGGTTTCTCTTCTTCTGTCAAGCGATTACAAATTGGCCTCAGAATTAACCTCTGATATCGCTCTGCATTTATTGTTTCATCAAAGAATATGGGCCCTATTATTCTTCTAGCACTTGTCGCATACCACACTCAAATTTTATGATCATAATGAGGCGCTTCATCACAAGAATTCCTGTTGCTGAGCTTCGGAGAGTGAGCCAGAATATTTACACGAGATATGCTGCCTGTTTGAGAGCAGAAGGTCAATATTTCCAGCATAAGGTAAGGATTTTAGTCCACCTCTGCCGGCGTAATTTCCCCGGTGACTGCCGGTGTTTCGCATAGTAGAGAGAGGCCGCGAGTGGGTTCGAGTATAATTTAACTACCCTATAGAATGATATGAAAATATTAAAAGAAACTAAAAATCTGGTTACTTTTAAACTATCCCAGAAGCATAAATTTAAATTCAGCATTAAAATGACTATAAGGATCACCTCCAGAAATGGGGGGAGGGAAAAAATGTTTGTAGAACAGTTTATTCTTATGACATTTTACTTTCCTATCTACTTCATTTTAATCAGATAAATCTTTCTGGAAATAGCTGCATTACACGTTTTGTTATAGATACAAATGGAATAGCAATAGTTAAATGTTTTAGAACTGCATACTATATGGTGGCCTTGAAATTCCGTATTCTTTCCATGACATCGCAAAAAACAGTTGAAAATTGGCAGGACTTTAAAAGAATGACTAAGTATTGAACAATATAAACCATTGACTATGATATCTTGGAAATGGCTATGCCACAAAAAAAGTTATTTGAAATAGTATGTTTTATAGAGCTATACATTTTTGTGTAGTACATTTTCGTCTATCGCTTAATATTCACCAGTAATGTTAGATTATATGAATTTCCTTCCAAATGAAGAGGACTTCACAAGCTATTTACAGAAAATTCAAGATGTAAATTTTATTTGTCATTTAAATATCTTTAATATATGATATTCTAATCAAAATTGTTAGAGCAATTTTTCAGAAAATAGAAAAGTTTCAGAAATGTTCCATTAAAGGGTAGTTTGGGGTAGGAGGACATTCCTGAAAATCTTTGTGTCACATCTTTGGAAGATGCTGAACTTAAATACCAAGTTTGGTATTTATTTGTTATTTGACATTTCATTTTTGAGTTATGCTGTACTCTCTCTCACTATCTCTTTCTTATAATAATGCTTTTTTTATTATTATTTTTATTCAGGGGGTCTCAATATCAAACTTTTAGGTGGAATGCAATACCTTCTCTACCGACTTTGTATGTGGTAGAGAAAGTAAAAATGTGAGTTAGTCCCGCCTCCAACAAAGGCGAACCTGCTAACTGTTTCTCCAACAATGGCGAACCTGCTCCCCAACACCAACATCTTCTCTCCTTTCCTCTTCTCCATCCATCCTCCTATAATCACCACATTTCTCTCCTTCCTGTCGTCTTAATTAAAATCTTCTTCTCTCTGCCCATTCCTCTCATCGCATAGAAACAACAAAAAGCTTCTATTTATTATCAGAGTTCGGCCTAGTTAAATATCATCATTATTACTTCTATTACAATCGTTATTACTTCTTTTCTTTCGATCTCCTCCTCTTCATTCTCCATCAGTGTCAACATTTGTAAGCTAACCATATCTTCACTTACACTTATATCTTCTCCCATATCTACATTTTGATTTATTATTCTAATCCTCTCGGATCTTCTAATTTCCTCTATGCCTCTCGGTAATTGTTCTCTACTTTTGGTAATATATCTTTTTCCCACATTGTTTTACTTATAATATAATTTGTTAATTGTTGTAAATGTTTAATTAAATCAACATGTTTTAAAATTGTATACAAGGCATATCCTAAATTTTCCCTTTTTTTTAATATATGTTGATTATATCTATTACATTAAAAATCTGTATGTTCCAGCGTGTCCCTAATTCCACAAACATCGCATATATTGTGCACCCCCCAAAAAAATTACACGGACAGTATTGGAAGCCCACATTCTACCAAAACTCCTTGTACTATGCCATACACGAGTGAGGTAACCAAGAACCACATTGTAGAAATGTGGCCACACAGTGGCACAAATATGCTGAGCAGTTGGGCATACAGAAGAGACTGTGCAGTTATGGGTGAAAAGCTTTCAGGAGGAGGGTGAAGAGGGCCTTAAGGTAAAGCGAAAGCAAGGAAGGCCAAAAAGACTACGAAGAGAATACTTTCCAGCGACAAGAATAACAAGAAGTCTCAATTTCCCAGTAGGTGCTGAGATGGTCCATTGTCAACTCTATGCTGCTGGCATCCAACATCACAGGCCTGCTAGAAAGGGTCCCCTTAAGCAAGAACAGGAAGCTCACATGGCCTTCTGCCTCCAGCATCTGCCAGCAAGTTAAGACTTCTAGGAGATGATAATATGGTCTGATGAAAAAGTATTTTCACTGTCTTTGTGGCGAACTGACAACACTCGCTTTGACCCTAAACGCATTGTTGCCGCTACATGGAGTGGTAGGATCAGCTTAGCTGTATGGGGGTGGATGAGCGCCGGTGGAGTAGGGGAGCTTATTGAAGTCTCCTCTAACATGGACTCTCAGGAATTTGTTGTAATCCTGGAAGAATGCATACTCCCAACAGTGTGATCTATCTACCCAGAAGAGGAAATGCCTATGATACATTTCATGCCCGACAACAGTGGGCGCACATCCTGGACCACAGCGGCTTGGCTTCAGCAGCACCCAGACATTTCAGTTTTGGAATGGTGTGCAAAGTCTCCAGACCTTAATCCAGTTGAGAATATATGGGCATTAATGGTTCGGGATTGGGAACATCAAAGATGCACCAAAGATGGGGAGAACATATCTGGGAAGTCTGAGAGAGTGAGGGAACGACCTCAAATTTGCAGCTCTTGTTTCCTCAGGCTTCAGAATCTAAATGTCATTGTAAATTAGAGCTATTAAAGAAATAAAAAATGAATCATCCAAAAGGTTTTGCAGTATCGTCATTATTATTATTATTATTATTATTATTATTATTATTATTATTATTAATAATAATAATATAATAATAACAACAACAATAATGGAAATGTACACTAAATGAAAAATCCATTTGGATTTGTATATAATAATAATAATAATGATGATGATGATGATGATGATGATGATGATGATGATGATAATAATAATATGTCAAATTGCTTCTTATTTAACCAGAAAAAAAATCCTATCCCTGGACTTGGACATGCAACCTCTGCAGTGCAAGCCATAACGCTCCCCTTTATACCAAAGTGGACAGTACTAGAATTGTGCTTATTTTTGCATTTGATGTCTGTGGCACCTCCTTTCCCCTTTTGTTGAAAGGGTGAACAAAGTACCAGGAGTGCGCATGTTATGGTCCCCAGATACATTTGAGAGAGAGTGTATGCTGACTGTAGTGACATACCTAGTAATATTGGCTCACTCCAGAAAATTAGACCTAATAAGCAGAAAATGGAAGGCTGGTACTTCTCTCGGTTTGGATTACCTTTGTGAGAAAAATGGTGGGGGGGTGCAAAGGAAAAAAGAATAAACTGTGTAAATAATGAGACCAATTCAAAGAAGTGTAATTTTAAACCATGGTTATTCAAGGCACTACAGCTTACACATTCCTGTTGAAACTTATTGCATTTTAATGCTTTGACTGATCAACAAGAAGAGATTCCTGCTTCAAGAGTGTTAGTAGTCGTATGACGTCACCACAGTGCACTGCTGGTGTGGAAAATAACCTGCAAATCCTGAACAGTAAGTTGTATATTGTTCCAGTTTGAACCATTATTATACACAACCGAAGATCTTGCAAGACTATTAAATGAAATAGACATACAAATTTTTAGTTCAGTCCTCCTTTAAGAATAACAAATGCCATATTGTTTTCTTTAATTGAAGGCAATGGCTATAGTTCCTCTCAGCCCCTCTTGGGGTCTGGCACATAGGCATTTGTTTCTTCATATTATCATCATCGTGGCAGTCCTTTCTGAATAAAAGGTATTTAGAATGTGCTTGACAACATGGAACATTTTTTGTTTATTGCATAGTACTTCTCAGCAGGAAGGTGAATTCACCATTCTCCTTTAAATTTCTACATTTACTGTTAGGCATACTCACTCCAACTTGACAGTTTAAAACCAAAATGGCTGCCACTGCAAAGAATTGTGGTGGCGCGTCCAGACCTTATCTATATCCACCTTGCCACTATTAAAGTGCAGTCCCATCTATTAGTACAGTTTTGTGATAAAGTACTACCACCCCAACATACAAAGTTGGAGGAGAATGATATGCGAGTGTACAAAATGGCATACCTGGTCTAGAGTATGACTGTACCTCCACACCTGTCTGCATTAATTGTAAGGGACATTTATTCTTGTTCCCAAGTTGTCCACTTTGCTTGAATGGGTAGGCTGTCCAGGAGATCTGTGTTAAGTAGAAACTCTCCTTCACAGAAGCCTGTAAAAGGCATTTTGCACATCAGCCATCACTCTTTAAGATCTGGCACTTCAAGTTCTGTTGCCATTACACAGACCTGGACCACCACTACCTCTTCTGAAGCTAATATCAAGCTCCAGCACTAAGCCTTTTAAATCCAGCCATTCCCTTTATGCATCTAAGCCAAACATGGTTACCATTCAAACCCTACTGAGGACATTTAAGTTACAGTAGTCCCAGAAGTGTGCGTGCATGGTGGTGGTTGTTTTTTTTTAATTGTCTTCATTGAACAGCATACTCCATTATAAGTTGTAATATAACATGCACTTTTTATATCTTAACAAAACTACATTTTACTTACATAAAGAACCTATTGATAATATTTCTGTTGTGTGTGTGGGGGTGGGGGTGAGTGGGTGAGCATAACTCGAAACAAAAATTTGGATACATACCAGAATATATATTTGACCAACATCTTCCACAGATGCGACACAAATGTTTTCGTGAAATTCCCTGCTGCCCAAACTACCATTTACATGAAAGAACATTTGTTATTTTTTATTTTCTCAAAAATGGTGATTTTGATTAAAATGTCATATGTTTGAGATACTGACACAACAAATAAAATGTATATCTTGAATTTTCTGGGAATAGCCTATGAGCTCCACTTTGACCAATTTGTCTGAAATATATTTCTATTTTTTGCAACGTCAACAGTTCTTTTTGAATATTTCATGCAGTATGTTTGCATTTTCCCAAGTGTAAGTAATTGTGACAAAAAGCATTTAAAGTTTTGCAATACTTTTTTCTTCTCACAGAAGTTTGATGACAAAACAATTTAAATCAGTTGAGTGCTTGTTCTACATTTTGCATCTAGGTGGTGGTTGGTGATGGTGATGGTGATGGTGGTGGTGGTGGTGGTGGTGGTGGTGGTGGTGGTGCTTGTAGTTGTACATTAGTAGTTTTTGTAGTAGTGGCAGTACTAATAATAGCAGCAAGCAATATATTAGTGTTTTTTTGTATCATTAATGCTCATGATTGGGAATATCACCTTTGTATATGTGAAACATACAAAAACAGTTACACCTCTTGCTTCTATGCTAAGTTACATAGAATGCACACCATAAAATGTGCTTGGAGAAAAACACAAGCATTTCATTTCAACATCGAAAATGAATGCTTCAATTTGATTTATGGTGGCACTAGAACCGGTCCACTACCTGCTTCTTGGCACTGATGCATCTCCAGCCCTAATTGAGCTTGATTGCCATAAAATGCGGTTATACAAGTACTGGCAAATGACAACAGACCCGCTCCATTCCCATTCCCCTGCCTTACCTGCTTTTGTAAATGGAGCTGTCTGTCTTTTGTTCCTAGTATCTTGGAAAGGTTGTTATTGCAATAATGATGAGAGGATTATTGCAGAGGAAACAACTAAAAACATTAAAGCTGGAATTGGAAGGAAGCTCAACAAAAATCATTAATTTTGAAACAAAATGATGATTCCTAAAGTGCACTATGGAACAATTTCAAGCTTGTGGTGAACCTAGAAACACAGAAATCTGTAGGGTATGTACAATCAGTAATGGCCGGTGATCATAAAAGAAGGGGTGCCAGTGAAGAGTGTTGGCAAACTACCCGCCGGAAATAACAGATCAATACATGTATATTTGAACTATTTAAGAATATACTTTAAGACATCACAGTCATTAATAATTATAAGTTATTTAATTTACACAGTTCATAGGTGACTTCTAAGCACTTATATAATATCTTTACTCGCGTTTAGTCTTAACTGCATTTGAATGTTCTCTTTTCTATGAGTGCAAAATGTGAAACAGATATTCTACTTCATGCAACTTTGATTAATAATGGTACTCACTCATTTCTTGTAGATGTTATCTGCCCTCCTGTTCTTAGCACTAGTGAATTTCTCAATTACTTTCTGGTTGAAGTCTTCCATATTGCAGATATACTCCTTATACACTGTTAAAACCACCAACGTGTTCAATTTGTCTTGGCCCATTGAATTTTGTAGATCAGTTTTTATACGTTTCAATGTATTAAAACAGTGTTCTAACTCGGCAGTTGCCACTGGAGTTGTGTAAACAATTTCCACTAATTGATACATCTTAGAAAATGTATGTGTCAAATTATTATCACCTGTGAACAACAAAAATTCACTTATTGTTGAAGTTTCACGCACAGTTTCATTACATAGGCTGATCAGTGGAGGGAATTAAATTGAGAAGTAAAAAAACTTTAGAGAGGTTTACACCTTTCCGTAACAGAACGGGATCGCAATAGCGGTCAACAAGGAGAATGGGATTTTAGAATTGTGAAGGCCAAATCGGCTGCTTTACAATTTCACAATCCTGGACTGTACTATCTTTTGAAAAAGATATATAAATGTTAAAGGATAAATATATGAACATAGAAATTATAATAATGGGGACCTTAACGTAAGAATAGGGGAAAGAGATAAGCAGAGAATGCAACTAAAATTATTAGAGAAAATAATGTGAGTAAAATAAGGAAGAGATAAAACTAATGTACCAAAAAAAAAAAAGAACTTAAATCTAATGTAGATCAAAAGGGTGGGGGAAGAGAAGATATATAATATATTATATTTGAATGCAAAGAAATAGAGATTAGGAGAAAAGAAAGTTCATGGTATGGAATGGATAGGAATAAGATATGGATGGTTAAAAGAAGAAAATAATGTAAATACAAATAAATATAAAAATTACTAATTGTATTAACATGTAATAGTAATCCGAGAAGGCATCTAATATGTAATAACTTAATGCTCAATAGATTAATACATCATTATTATAACCAAAGGAGGGGAGATGACTATAAAATGGCCAGGGCCAGAAGCAGTCACTCCCAACATGATTGTAATTATTTTGGCACTCAATAAATATTACATTACCTTACATTACATTACATAGGCTGCAGATAATTCGCTTTTAATTTTTATTTGTTTATCATCGGGTAGGTGGTTGTGATCATTTTGAAATAGGAAAGAGGAAAATTCTGTCTATATATTGGGAATTTCTTTGGATCAATGATTGAAAATGCAGATAGCACCTAATTGTTTTGAAACTTATCCTTTACCTATGTCACAATTGCATCACAGGCTTCTTAGCACCTAATCCATTGCAATTTCATTTTGAAATGTTATGGATTTTTTCCGTGATGGGTCGGTAGTCAAATCGCCATTGTCTGTCTTCATGAATGGTCGGTCAGTGAGTCAGGAGATGATGAATGGCTATTTAGATAGTTTCTTCATTCTGTCATGGTTTTCTGGAAATTCTCCGGCACATACATTTGCCTAAATTGAATGTTGTGGAGTACATCAACATTATAAAAACCAAACAAAGAAAGAGAGGAAAAATACAAAATTTTTGTCCTCAGTAGCTTTTGGAAACCATAAGCTTCCCTTACTGTCTTGTCATCCCAGTGTCTTCTGTTTGTATCCACTCGAAACACTGAAGTAGTTCACTTTTATTTTCATGCACAAAATTAATTATCCTTGAATTGAAATTCCATCTTGTATCACATGATGATGGTGGTTGTCCTTTACACTTCACTCTTAAAGGGGAGTGAAACACAAAAATGAATATTTTATTTACCACATTAGTTTATTTGTTGTCAGGAATAAATAACAATGCATGCAGTTTCACCATCCCAAGGTGAATGGTTATGGGGTTACGGCCTGTTGTTGAGTTTGACGTGTGACATGAGAGCCACACTGCACCCAGAAAAGACATATGCAGCATAGATGTTTTAAATGAGTAACAAGTTCACGTGTTAATTTCACTAGAAGTTCATAACTTCTCTGAATAATAAAGAGTAAAGCTAAAGCTAGCCAATGACTTTTCATAATCCAGTTAATAGCTACTAGGTGTTAAACAGTAGTCCAACATCTGCTTTGAAAATAAGTGAACATGTATCTGACCATATCAGTTGAATCAAAAAAAGCCATTTTGAAGATTTACACCATTCTGACAGCGATTCCGAGACAGTATGAACACCAAAACCCGTGCTGGTTCCTCCATTGGTGTAAGTGTAAGGAATGTATACTTATGAATAATGATGAGGAAAGCGTGTGTTGCTCGGACTATGAAAACACAAAATTGGTGAAGGGTGATTTTGTCTGTATCACAAAGCATCCTAATTTTCACAAATTAGTTATAGATTGTGATGTTTTGAATACTGTGAGGCATAACATAGTGTTAAAAGCAAAAAGCGGAAATTATTCACCAACAACAATCCTGCTAATAAAATGATATTCCTGCTACAAACAGTTTACAGCGTGGTTTAATTCATGGACTGCTATTGGACAGAGAAAAGGATTTGTCATACCATCATGTGTAGTGCTTAATATTAGAAATGCTTTTCCAGAACCCAACGAAGTATATGTAGGCTTCAAATTTCACTAATAAACATACAAATTAAAAATACATTAAGTTTTAAATTCAACCATTATCTGCTGCTGCTGCTTAAAATTGTATATGTGTCCGTGACAACCTTCTATGTTGACTGAAAATGTGAGAAGCGCTTCAATTGTAAACTCTAATGGAGGTCGAAGTGTGGCAGCTATATTCTTCGGTAGACAGATCTATTACTATATCCGGTAATGGATCCACACAATGTGTGTGCAGAGATTTTTTATTTTGTGCATTATCAGCAGTTACCATTCTTCGTTAGATTCCTCGAATTTATTTTTCATGATCCAAGACCCAGATACTTTGGAGTACTGAGCTTAGACACCAGAACTTTTTTATTTACATTGAAATTGTGATCTAGGCTACTCTCATGGATCTAAGTTGAGCCATTATATGAAAAATGTATTCTTTTCAGAGCATATCTGAGACGAAGATTGTGATAACTTTTTAAACTGCCAGTATGCATATAATGTCAAATATGAGCCAAATCCTTTTAGAAGGTGCTATCCAAAATAATTTTCTTCAGAGCATGATAGGCATTTGATTCGCCTGTAATCCATAATTTATTTCTTTGATCTTCTTCCAACAATTCTTCATGTTCACAAGATTTCCAATCACGTTTTTGAGCCATTGATGTGAATTTTTCAATCAATATGGTACCGTTCTCATTACAGTTTTTGCGCAGCCCACCATAAATGGTTATTTATAATGGCTTTTCATGCCATCAGCTCTGGGTATTTTTTTTTCTACCATTTTAACTTTTTTATTAGACTTTTACACAAATGCCATACGTTAAATTATGTTCAACTTCCGGATACTGAGATTTTAACAGGTATCTTACACCTTTATGTCTTTCAGAGAGAAAAACTTCAACTCTACACTTTTCCTGTTTAGCAAGTCTAGTTATTATGTTGTCACAAGCAACCTTTTCCAAATCACCTTTCACCATACCTCTTTGAACAAGTTCAAAATCAATAATTTTTTGGGAATTTAAATCCATGACAGAATAGACTAGATATTTGGCTAGAAATTCTGGGGAATCATACTGCCCATCCCCTGCCAACCATATAGGTATGCCACAACCTTTTCATGAATTCAATTTCTTTTTTCTTTCTTGAACCCAAAATGCTGTAACAACTGATGCTGCCATGTTTCGAATGGCTAATCGAATGTACGCCTTGAAAACTGTCAATCCCAGTGATTTGCACAAGGACTTAATTTGCTGAAACAATATACCAGATAATAATAAAGAACTTGCTATTAAAGCACTTCCTATGGTTTCTTTCCTGATAAATTTTGAGAGTTCCATGAATGTATTACCACAATAACACACTGTTTTAACACATAGCATTGTCCCTTTAATGTAATGAGAAATTGTTTTGACTTCATTTCTACATAAAACACATACCTTGAAAAATAAAAGTAGAGATGTCCAAGCAACAATGAAATATTCCGCTGTAGTTTAATTTCCATGTATGGTGAAATCTCTTCTTCTTTTTCGTTATCACTTGTATCAGAATCTGAAGTATCAGGTTCGTAGAAACTTTCATTCAGCTTATTCTGATCTTCCTCCTCATTGCTTGTTTCGTAGATATTTTCAGGTTCCACCAATATATATTTTCTTATGATTCAGTACCTGGTTCACATTGTACTTCTAAACATTAGGTTTCTTCATCACCTATTCTGAATTCTCTTTCGCTACTTTTATCAGCATCACCTTCATTGTTAGTCTTATTGCAAGTAATACTATCCCATAGCTCAGAAAGTATGCTTTTACGATTTCTAGCCTCATATCGTTCTGTTCTTTGTCGCTTGCTCTTGGATGAAGATGGTGAAGAATCAGTTGTCTTACTAGAACTTTATATCTGGAAATTGTCTTCATTTTTCTTTATAATAGGAATAGCTCCAGGTTTTAATAAAGGCCCTCTGAAATTTTCATCCGCCATAAGCTGCTTTTTTAATAACTGTGTCTGTTCATAATCTGTGTCCTTAAAATGAAAGGATGGAACATAAACAAGCACCAGGATTAGGCAAGAAATATTTTCTGTTGCAAAATTCTACTCACATCCCCCATCTTTTGGGAGATTTGTCTCTGGAAACACGTAAAAATGAGTTCCCTTGTGTATTTTCCTTCTCACATTACAACCATATGCACAACATTGGGGCATTTTATTTTTCACAATATTACATTGTTTGTATAATACTAAACTAATTCAGTAACACCAGCACCAAAACACCACGAAGTACACTACTCTTGAACTTAAATACCAGCAAGAACAATTTATGAAAATTATTATTGCACGTGCAGCAATGCCTGCTTGTGACCACCCAACAGCTTCCAGTGCACGGCTGGCTCTGATTACGTATAAGGTGATTTATTATTTCACTTGTACTGCGATAACAGTGTGGCAGAGTAAGAAAACAATCTTACCACTGCATTTTATTGGTTATATCCTTAATTTAGGAAGAAACATGATTTTTGTGTTTCGTTCCCCTTTAAGAGATTACTGCGTTAAGATGATGGTGTAAAAAATGCACTTGCACCACTAACATTTGCAAAAATATTCTCTTTTAATTGTTGAGCAAACTCTTTTGAGGATCAAATTTAGTTTATACTCATAGCAATGCACATATATGGCATTAGGAAATTTCTCCTTCATTAAAACTTGCACTCTTCTGTGACAGTCTCTCATTACAGCACTGCCATTGTAAGTTTGCTCTATAAGCCTGTTTTCAAATTGAGTTCCTCTAATTCATTTGCAGTGCAAATGTTAAGCCTGCCGCAGTTAAATCAGAAATAACAATGCATTTTATGAACCTTTCTACAGGTTCACCCTCACTGATGTATCGTAATATCACAACAAATTGTGACAAACATGTAACACCTGTTATTTCATCCACTTGTACAACAATGGAACTTGCCTTCTCAATTTCTTTTCTAATTTCATCCCTATACACAAAATACATTGCATCTAATACTTCATTCTGGATTGTTGTGGATGTATTCTTTGGAACAGTGGTGTCTAATTACGCTATATAAGCAGTGTCATTCCATGCCAGATCACTCAGTCCACAACCTTATATATACCCTGATCTCAATGAAATTTAATAAGACATGTAGGTTCTGTGGAACAAAGCATTCACACCAAATTATAGGCCCCTAGGTATAATACTTTATTAAATATAGGGATTTAAAGGCTTTAAAAATAATGATATTTTTTCGCAAATTGTGTTCATGTTTATTATCATAATCAGTCAATTACAAACTTACAGAGTTGAGAGTGGTATCAATCAAAAGCTGCTTTCAGCTGACATACAGCATAGCTACATTGGCAAATTTTCAGCTTTGAAGGTCATATGATTTAATATTTGACCTGAATTGCACAAATCACGTCATCTCAAAAAATTAAAAAAAAAAAAAAAGTCACATTAAGCATCATATCATAATTTATTATTACCTAGAATATCAAGCGGGCAGAAAATATACCTTGGTGAAATAATTTTTACATAACAAAAGACACATTAAATAACAGTATACAGTACACCAAATTTCACAAGTTATTCCCAGAAACAAGTTTGTTATGCGTTTGGTACAAACAAAATAAGAAATAGTCAGAGCTTTTGATTTACCTCAATACTGGCTTGCAAGATTTACTATTCTCTGTGTATCCTGAGGTGACATAACATAAGCTCATCCTGTTGTTTTCATATCAACTTTTGTTAGGATGGCTGTCTTTTCCACATTCAATATATCAGGAATTTCAGGCTACAGAAATGAAGGTGAAGGTCCCCAAGGATATAAAAAGCTTATTTTAATCTCATCTGTATCTTCATCCACATTTACATCACAACTACCCATCAGTGACCATCATACATGCATGCAGCAAAGCCTGTTTTATTAGCAAGCTATGCTTCATTTTCCCTTGTTGTCAGTGATTACATTTTTACTTCATCAAAATTTGAGAAGATTTTCACTTTAATGGTATAAAGGCCAGGTGGTATAACATAATGTAGCTTTTGTGTTCCTGGAATTGTGCAAATGTTTTCTAAATGCTTATGAAGGAATTCTCTTCATTGTATACCAAAAGTTACACAATTTTCTGAACACTATTCAATAATTGTCTGGGTGTCATGATTTGTAAGTTGTACGAATGCTGCAAACTGGCATGGGCAGCAAGTCTCTTTGACAGTACCTGCTATGCCATTGCATCGTCCTTTGCCATGTGAAGTCACAAAGAAATGCCATTCTGCTGAACTATAACAAAGGAAATATATGTTGCAAGGGTTTCAGAATTTCTATAATAAGCTATGAAGGGATAGGCTTACTTATTGTTCCAATGAAAACCCTGCACCTCATTCTGAAGAACAAATATGTAATTTTCTGCAAAGTCAATTTAACATAATTTTATTTTTCAGTTCAGAAAAAACATAGACTGTCGGACTGCTAAGAAAGAATGTGACAGGAGGTGATTTAATTTTTCCTCAGAAATTTCCAAAAATTCTTGTGCAGAAGTGATAACTGATTGAAGTGTTGTTCTCTCTGTAGATGTCCATATTTTGTAAGTTATCTCATCAATTCCATTTGTATCAAATATATCAGCAGTATGTTTCACTAAAGTAGATGTACACTCGTGGACAAAAAAATTGAGTCACCCCCAGATTCCATGTGTGGATCGGAGGGCTTCATGTACCTTTGTAACAGCTGTGTTCACAACATACATAGTAATAGTAATATTTAGTAATATAGTAATATTTATTTTCATCATTATTACAATAATACAAATAAAGCTTACATCTAAAACTTATGTCTAGTGCACCAGTTTTCTAGCTCCCCCATATTTAGCCCCTAGGCTGTATATATGGGATAAAGCTACTATACCATCTCTCCACTTTACAAACTGTGCTCGTTCAGCTGTACCTTTCTTAAGCTCCTTATCCACTTATCCCTTGTGTTGCCTAAAAATGTCCCCATCATTTTAATTATTTCTACTTTTGTGCTTCCCAACATTCTTAATGCTACTGCTTCTTTGTTTAACTTGTCCCATTTTTTATTCCATGTAACCTCTCTCCACCTTTTAACCTTATCACATTCTATTAGACAATGAAAAGTACTACCCGATTCATCACACATAATACATCTCCCCGAGCCATTATATCCATTCCTTTTTAAAAATATTACTCCTGTGCGCATCCACGCAAGACCTATTCTACCAAATTGATTACATATATCTACATACTTCTCCCTTCCCCAATTTCTTTTAACTGATTTATACAAGATCAATGACCTTTTATCCTCAAAACTAGCCCATATCTCTTGTTTCTCGATATCTTCCACCCTCAATCTCACTTCTTTCCAAAACCCACTATTATTATATTTATCTAATAGGAAAATATTCCTCATGCCAATTTCTTTTAGGACATTTCCCATCTCCCCTAACCAACACTCTTCTCCTAGGACAGCTTTTTGAAACTGTATACATTCTTTTAATATATTATTATCTTCTAAATTTAAACATCTATACCAATACTTCAATATTCTTTCCACTATTATACCTTTTCTCCCTACCCTTCCTAGCTCTGCCAGTGCCACGCCCCTTGGTGAACTCTTGGGTAAACCCAAAACTTCTTTACAAAACATTCTATGGACTATATCAATCTTAATCCATCCCTTTGCCACCCCCCATACTTCTATTCCATATAACATTTTTGACTCTACTACAGCTTCATATAGCCTTTCCAACCAGTTCATTGTTAGCGTGGGTGTTTTGCACAAGCAAACTCTAACAGCTTTCATCGCTAGCTTTCCTTTCAATTGTGCATATTTAGCTTGTGCTTCCCACTTCCCGTTGCTTGAGAATCTAATGCCCAAGTAATCAAATTCTTTTACCACCTCTATTTGCTCTCCATTTATATACCATCTTTCCTCTCTTTTTAATTTTGATCCTTTCTTGAACACTATTATCTTGGACTTTTTTGTATTCACCTTTAGCCCCCATTCCATACTAAATTTTGCAATTTCATTAATAGCATGTTGCAACCCTATCACTGTTACTGCCCCAGCTACTAGATCATCTGCAAATAGTAACCCTGGTATTTCCTTTTTCCCTATGACTGGGCAGTGTTTATTACTTTTCATTATTCTATCTAAAATATCATCTATAAATAAGTTAAATAATATTGGACTAAGTTTACAACCTTGCCTCAGACCTAAATTTTGCTGTATATAATCAGTAGTACTATTTCTTCCACATTTTACACAAAATTTAATTCCTTCATACAATTTTTGTACCCCCTCGATGAATGCAGTGCTGACTCCTTTGTTCCTCAATTTATATGCCAAAGCCTCTCTGTTTATAGTATCAAAAGCCTTCTCGAAGTCTGCAAAAAATATGTATACCCTACCCCTTTTATTTCTTAAATATTTGTTTACTATAGTTTGAATTATCATTATGTTATCTATTGTTCTTTTTCCTCTCCTAAAACCTGTTTGGTATTCTGATAACTTATCTTCCCTCTCTACCCACTCGTATAATCTTCTAGCTAATATACCAGTGTATATCTTGCCTAATATAGATAATAAACTAATTCCTCTGTAGTTGCTTGGATTATTTGTATCTCCCTTTCCTTTATACAATGGTGCAATAATGCTCACTTTCCAGCTTTCCGGTATCACTTTCTTCTCTTTGATTCTGTTAAATAGCTGTGTCAACAACTTTGTACCCTCTCCTAACTCCCCAAAATTTTTCCAAAATTCCCCCGGAATTCCATCGGCCCCTGTAGCCTTCTTCTGTTTTAATTTTTTTATTTCATACTCTACCTCTATGGTTGTAATCTCTTTGTCTAAGTGCTCCACTCTGTTCTCAAAATTTCCCCAATATACTTCACTTTTTTGAACTCTTCCTCCCCCCAATAAACCTTCGAAATGATATTTCCATTCCCTTGGTGTTATCTTATTAACTACCTGTTTCTTTCTGTACATTTCCTTAACAACTGACCATATATATTTATTTTCTTTCCCTCTGACTGCCTCCTTAATCTTTTCTCCCATTCTTTGCTGCCAATCCTGCTTTTTCTCATCTAGTAGACATTTATAACCCCTTTTATTTGCTAAAAAAATTTGCCTATCTTCCTCCTCTTCTGACCTTCTCCATCTATCCATTTCTTTCATCACTTCTTTCTTAGCCTTTCCACACTCTTCATCATACCACCCACACTGATTTACATTCACTTTAGGCTTCACTTCCATCCTGCTACCTGCCCACTTAACCATTGATTCTAGCCTTTCCAGTGCTCCCTTTATCCTCCCACCCTGTAATGCTTCTCTAATACCAAGTTTCCTTAATTCACCACACTTGGAAGTTAAATTACACCTAAATTGTTCTGCATTCTCCTCTTTCCATTTGTAACTTCTGATTTGTTTTAATGCTAATTTTTCATCTTCCTTGTAACATAACCCTAGTCTTATTTTCATCTTTAATGGAAAATGACTACTATTTGTTATTATGTTCATAATCTTGAATTCTTCCATCACCTCTTCGATTCCTATACTACATATCATATAGTCTATTACACTTTGTCCGATTACACTTACAAATGTAAACTCTCCCCACTGGTCCTCTCCTTTGTTTCCATTACATATTATTAAATTATTCTGTTCGCAGAATTCTATTAACTTTCTACCTTCTGCATTTATCACTTTATCTCTACTTCTCCTCTCCTTTTCCTCATTTTTTTCCCAGATACATTCACTTTCTACATTTAAACTTCTTGGATTATATTCCCCTACTCTTGCATTAAAATCCCCTACTACAATGATCTCTATGTTAGGATTTTTGCTTCTTAAATCTTCCATACTATCATTCAGTCTTATATATAAATTGTCCTTATAAAATTCCGAGACTTCTGGTGGGTTATACACTATGCCTAATCCTATACAAACTTCCATCCCCTTCGCCCTATTTATCTTTATCCACATTATTTGGCCTTTCTCTATACTCAACACTTCACACACATTTATTCCACTACTCTTGTTAATGAACGCTCCAATACCACCGGAGGCCCTCCCTCTTTTGCTTTTCCTTTTACCATGATCCCCTATATAGTCATATCCTACCACATCTATCTTCTCACTTTCATTCAACCAAGTTTCCACCATTACTATTATTTCACCTAATTTTAGCACTTCAAATACTTCGCCATTTATCACTTTCGCTTTTAGCCCTTCCACATTAAATGACACCACCTTCAGATCTAGACCCTATCTTGAATCCCTTCTTCCCTCTCTGAATTTTTCTAACTTTGCCCTATATCTAGTTATCCTCTCCTGCGCCGCCGGATCTTCTTTCTCCTCCTCTAATTCCAGGATACTTCCTTCTGGGGTTGACACCACTTTGAGGCCGCTTCCACTCGCGATCATCTGTTTTTCTCGATCAGCTGCCACCAGGGTCATCGCCTCTTGCTTCTCTCGTTCACTGGGTATGACGCATCTCCTTGGTGACGTCACGCCAGCTATTTCCTCCCTTCCACTTGCACCTCTACGCACGTGTCCCTCTCGTTCTTGGATTACGTCGGCCGGCTTCACTGCTTTCGCTTCCTCTGCTGAATTTGCTCTGCTTGTTGTTCGATCTGGAATCAAACGCTGACACACATCCTGCTTCCTGCCGTCTATCCACAGTTCTAGTCCTCTTACAAATGATTTTTTTCCTTCTTGCCTGGCCTGATTCATTTTCGCTAATAATAATCTTCTTATCTCTCTCTCTTCTTTTCCATAGTCTCGTTCAACAAAAATTCTCGTTCCTTTCAATTTTCTTCCGTTATTCAAAACTGTCCATTTGATTTTACTAGTTGCAAATTTTACTACTATAGGTCTGGCTCTGTTGCCCCTTCTTCCGATTCTAAAACACGTTATAATTTCCCAGCCTGCCAGCTTTATATCCATTCGTCTTTCTAATATTTCCTCCACTGCTTGCTCTAGGCTTTTCTCTCTGTTTTCCTCCACCCCGAATATCACTATATTGTGTCTTCTTGTCTCCATTTCCATATTCCGTTCCATCTTGTTCAATCTTTCTTTACAGATGCAAAGTTCTTCATGCACTTCCTTCGTTGTAGTGAACAACATTCCTTTCAATTCTTCTATCTTTCTATCGATATTTAATTCTATTCTCTTTTCTATTTTCTTCAGATCCACTATATCCTCTGAAATGATTTTTAACATTGTCACTATCTGTGTCATTCCTTCAGGTCCTGGGTTTAATTCTACTCCTCCAATAACCAATAATACTGCCAGGATCACAAACAGCCATAGGTATTCCTTTGATAGTTGATTCCTTTTCTCTTTCTTATTCTTTTTACCGTTTGTAAAGCACCCAATTCTGGCCCTATACACTTCCAAATCTACCCCCATTTTTCTTTTTTCCGATCTTTCCAGGAGCGCTACGTATACGCGACCGCTCGCTTCCGCTGCTCGCGCTAGACTCCACAACATACATGCAGAACTGTAGAAGGTCTATGCCTGTGAGGAAATGGTCATCTTTATAAGCTACTGAAAATGGAGCACGGAACAGTGTTACAATGCCCAAGAGGTTAAGAAGACACTGCTTGTGTTCATAAGCTCCTTGGTTGAAATCTTGCATTAGTTGTTAGTTATAAGACTGTGTAGAACACAATATTGCATTAATATAACTTTAGCATTTGAAGTTGTAGGCGTATCTATGCACACTAAAATATAATTCTACTAAAACACTCATTTTATATAACTAAAGAAATAAATTTCTTGACTTTGTGCCCAGAAGCCATCTTTTGTAATTCATGCATCTGCAGGGAAATTCGAGCACAGCTCCCTTTTCACCTCTGCCCACATATTTTCAGTAAGGTTGAAAACTGGTGAACAGGGAAGCCAGTCTTATCCCTCGATATCCTGCCCCCCCTGAGAACCAATTTGAAACCTTTCGACTTGTGTGTGCAGGATGGTTATCCTGTACAATTTCAACAATTCCATCAGGATATCTCATCCTCACAGAGGGAATCAAAATATTCTCAAGTATTACTGTGTATTGCACACTATTCAGTGTGTCGTCAAGCTGTCACAACACACCTAGACTGTCCCTTGACATTCAACCCAACAAGATACAGATACACGACTGTGCTGAAATTGTGAATTTTGCATCGTATATCGGGACCCCTTTGATGGTGCGTGCGTGCGTCAGATGGCAGGTTGAGGGCAACCCAATGGTGTGTTTAGGCGTGTACCTGCCCTAATTAGGGCTTTACCACGTAGTGACGGGATATGGGGGTTACAGGATGGCGGTTGTTCTTTAGGTAGGGGAGAGAAAGGAGGTAACAAAGTTTGTTCCTCAACGGTAGCCGGTCATGGTGCAAATGCCCTTGTGCACCGCTGATGATATGAATTTTGTAATTTAAAACATGTAGGGATTTTAATTTTGAAGTCCAAGCTACTCTTGAAGGGATTGTATTGGAGTTCAGCTTTAGCTGCTGTTGGAATTACTCCGCTGTTACCGGATATGCCCGCAAGCCATGCGGGGAAGCCGGTGATGCCTCAAGCGGCGTGTTCTGGGGTTATAATCCCCAAGAAACCGAACGAGGGCGCTCTGATGGTATGGCAACTGGTCGTAAAATTTTGCGGCCCGGCGCCTAATTTCATCCTCCACGTAAGGAAGAGATGAGGCTTCGTGAAGCAGTCTCACGGGAAAGGAGCGGTTTACAGAATAGATAGCCCGAAGGCACCTATTCTGCACCCGTTGCAGGAGCAGCAGACTGGAATCTGCGGCCATGCCCCAGATCTCGCAGGCATAAAGCAGGAAGGGGATTATGAGCGCTCGAAAAAGGTGTAACTTAAGAGGGACAGGCATCTCGGACCTCAGCATCGGGTACAATGAAGCCGCAGCCCCATGCCCCCGACGCGCGACGTCCCTGACGTGTCCCCGAAAAGTTAGGCCCTTATCTAACTTAACCCCCAGGTAGGTGATGGCATTTGTCCATTCTACCCTTCTTCCGAGGTAGCTGAATTTGGGGAAGATTGCGGGAAAGCGGCGCTTGGTGAAGAGAATGGCGTGGCTTTTTGCCGGGTTGATGGATAATCGCCAACGCCTGCACCACTCTTGGAGGAGGCGGAGGTGTCTCTGAATGGGGTTGAAGGCTCTGTTTGGGTTTTTGCTTGTACAATACAGGAGCACGTCATCAGCGTACTGTGCCATGTTGACGTGCAGCTCTGTGGGTAGGTCGGCCACATATACACTAAAGAGTGTGGGGGATAGCACAGAACCTTCGGGACTCCGCCTCGTATTGGCCTAAGTGTAGATTCGTGTCCCGCAACCGAAACTACAAAAGTGCGGTGTTTTAGATATGTGTGTAGGGAGCTCCAGTTGGATGAGTTTTTCTAGGAGACCCGCATGCCAGGTCGTCGAGAAGGCCTTCTCGACATCCAGTAAAACCGCGGCGGTGTAAGCCCTGTCCTGGAAGCCCAGGGCAGCCGCTTCCACCACGCGCAGCAATTGCTGGGAGGTCGAGTGCCCAGGACGGAAGCCGAACTGGTGTGGTGGGATGGCTCGAATGTCCCCTAAAGTGGGAGACAAGCGGGTAAGAATGGTCCTTTCAAAAACTTTTGAAAGGACAGAGAGGAGGCTAATGGATCTGTAATTGGCAGGATGTATCGGATCTTTCCCCGGCTTCAATATGCAGATAACCCGAGCCTCTCTCCACTCGCGTGGAAAGTGACTTAGGGCGAAGCACATATTGAAGACCCTGGTGAGAAAGAGCACGGCCCGGAAGGGAAGGCGTCGTAGCATGGCGGGTGTAAGCCCGTCAGGCCCCGGTGTCCTTTTGGGGTTGAGACGCCGGAGTGCGCCTTGGATTTCTGAAGGTCTTATGACGGGATATCGATCCGCATCGTCGGGGGGACGCCGAAGGAATCGGCGTACCTCCCTCCGAGTGCGTTCGGAAAAGGCATCGTCCTGGGGGTCATCTCGAGGCCTCATGGTCCTCTCAAGGTAGTCGGCAAACACATTTGCTTTGGCTTGGGGGTGGTGGAGAGGGGAGGAGTATTGATCTCTGCGGTTACGGAGGTGTTTGGCAATCCTCCACACGTCGCCATCTTCGAGGTTCATACGATTCATCGTCTCCTTCCACGCTCGCACTCTATGCTCGCGTAGTCGGCGACGAACCTCACGGCGCAGGTGCCGACGAAGCACTCGATTATGTGGCGTGCGGTGACGATGGTAGAGTCTGCGTGCCGCCCAGGAGCGGCGGATTAGCAGATGGAGTTCAAGAGGAAGGACGTCAGGGTGCAAGGGAGCTGGGGTGTTGACGGTGAGGTTATGGACCGTTCGTACCACGATGGACGTGAAGGAGGAGACAGCCGCCTCCAGGGTTGGGACGTCTACGATTCTCGGGTTGGGTGGAAGGGAGTCGTTGAGGCAAACCTTGACGTATTCCCAATCGACTTCCCGGTGTTGAACCGGGACGCCGTGGCTGGCAACCTTGGTGTTAACCTCGGCTAACACAGGATTATGATCTGAGTGTAGCGCGTTGATAGATGTGAGAGAGATATGAAAGGGGAAATGCTTGATGATCGCGAAGTCGATAACGGTAGACCGTCCTCGACCTCGTGGATGATGTGTAGGTTGCCAGGGACCCTCTACTCTGAGTTGAGGGTCCGCATCTATCATACGTATAATTTCATTGCCTCGTCTACACGACGGGGGGCTGCAATGCCAACGCATATGTTTGGCATTGAAGTCCCCAGCCATGATAACGTTAGGATGAAGGGCGAGGATGGATAGGTAATCGTTAAGCACGAACAGCCTTCGTGAAGGGTGGTAAACAGACACCACCATGACTTCCGTACCGCCGAGATCAATACAGACGGCCGTGGCCTCTAGGGTTTGAAGTGGCGGGAGAGGGATTGGACGTTGGACAACACTGTTCCTCACAAGAACCGCAGTGCCACCTCCTCGGCGGCCCAAACGGTCAGTCCTGAGGCAGCTGAAGCCCGGTAGGCGGTGTTGGGTTTGAAATGTGTTTCCCCGACTAGAATGGGGTCCAAGGCATATGAGCCAGCAAAGTGCTGGAGCTCATTCCCCTGATCGGCCATGCCACACGCGTTCCAAAACGCGAACCGAAACGAGGTACGTGACCTAGTTCGATTCGCCATTTCGGGCCGTCTGGATGACAGTGGTCAGGATTGTGAGCCCCTCCATGGCAATAACCATCTTTGCGGCTTGGTCGGATGTTGATAGGAACCTGACCAGCAGGTCGCAGATGCGCTGGCCGTGGTTCTGCAGCAGCTGCTGCAACCACCCTAGCACATCAGAAACCTGTGGTGCAGGAGGAGGGGTTGGGGCTCTTCTCGGGAGAGGAGTGGGGGGCTTGGGCAAGGGCGCCGATCCACTGGTCCCCTTATCGGCCCTCGACCTACGCGGAAGCGTGGGAGTACCACGCTCACACGAGGCCTCGGAATCCGAGTCCGGTTCTCGAACTGGACGACGTCTCCTTGTCCTTCTAGGACGGGGAGGTTTTGGGGTATCTGGAGCTGGTGTTTGTGCCTTACTGGGTATGGGTTGTGTGGGGGCCCTTGACACCGCAGATCTACTCGAGGCGCTCTGTAGTGCTGCTGCATAAGAGCGTCGGGAAGCAGGCTGATCTTGTTGCCGTGGCGGAGCCAGAGCTGGCGGGTGCTGCTGTTGTGCTGGTTTGCCTCCCCTACCTTGGGGGGCTGCTGCTGCAGGTGGTCTCCTGGAGGCTATCACAGCCTTCCTCGTAGGGCACCCGCCGTAACATGCCACATGCTCCCCCTTGCAGTTAGCACAGGTGGGAACTTCGGTGATTGTTCGGGGACAGACCTCTCTTGGATGGGAGCCTCCGCACCTTAAGCAGCGCAGGTTGCGGAAGCAGAAGTGACTGGAGTGGTTAAACCCCAGGCACCGGTAGCATTGTGTGGGACCGCCAGAGCCCTTGGATGGTTCGATGTGGACCCGAAGGTAACAGATGGTGGTGACACCATCTATCTTTGCCTCCGGGTCTGCTGACCGCTCCACGACTACTAAAAATAGTGGGAGGGGGGTGGGGTCTTGGCCATTTGGAGCTGGTCTGGTGAGCTGCTTCACCAAACGTGGGGTGATGCCCTGGCGGGCGAGGTCGTCCTCGATGTCACTCACCGAGGTATCCACAGGCAAGCCTCGAATAACCCTGCGAATGTCGCGGGCCTTATCCAGGCCGAAGGTAAAATGGGGAATGCCCCTGCTACCTAGCTGTTTAAGCAGCGTCGAGTAATCCCCGGCCTGCTTAGCCTGAAAAATGAAGCGGCTTTTGTTCCGCCTCACCGTACATGACCCGATCAGGGTCGGCATGACTTCCTTCAGAAAGCCTACCGACCCCGCGAAGTCATCCACGATGATTGGTGTAACGTGGCTCCGCTGCCCAGCGTTCTGGGCGGACCCAGAAGCGGCAGGCTGCACGGATGCTCCTGATTGGCCAGAGGGCACGCCCCCTGCAGCCAATCGGGAAGCACGTTTCCTTTTCCGTGAAACCACTTCACAGAAGTCGTCGTCTTCTCCGGCCGTGGAAAGGCCAGAGGAGCTTGCCTCATCCTCCTCCATGGAGGAGTAGGTTGAATGAACCTTTCTCTTAAATGTGAAAGAAAATGTCACCTTGTCTGTCAATATCATGTTATTCCAGTTGTGGTTGGCATTTTCCTCTGTAAACATGAAGCAAAGCAATCTGTTATTGTCTGTCAGATATTGCTTTGTAACTGTCCTTCGTGCAAAAAGTCCTGCGTCATTTACACACAGAGCTGTTCAAGCTGCTCCAGGGAATTATGAATGTGCCTTCATTTCAGAAGCAGTTTGGAAGGGTTCCTCTCTGCTACTGCAATTAAAGCTGCATCCATTTCAGGAGTGGACATGTCTTCTTCCTGAATCAGGATGATGGCGTTTAATTCCTTCCCCTGGATAATCTCACCCACCACTGCACTGCAGTGCAGGAAGTCCAATACGAGCTGTAGCTTCACGAGCAGAAAAGCCTGCTACATTGACTAGTGCAAGGAGAGACTTCCTTATGCCTGTGTCTTTGTATGTGAGTTCTGCCATTGTCAATGGCAGTGTGATTCACTGAAAGAGAACCTATTTGGGCCTTATGTGTTTGCACACCCTTCTGTGCATCATGTGGTTTCGTGTGCAGCAAATTGCGGTTAGGTAGGATAAACTCTTAAAGAAGCATTATAATAACTGTTCTATTAATAACTTTACCAAATGCTGTGTATGATATACAGTATATTGAAAATAAATAGCCTCTATATGTTGGTTAAATATTAACAGTAGAAAAGAAAGTGTTTGCTACATGTAAAAAGCAAACTTGCGGTCTTAATCACAGAAGTACCCTATGCTTTGCCACAGTGTTACAGAGAGGACATGTGGAGGGTAGCATATTTAGTAATGCCATACAACTTGCTGCAGCGGCTACATAACTGTATTGCATATGGTGTAAACAAAGCACTTTGCTGTGTAGGACTTGAAATAATTTGGCATTCAAAATATGACTCTTTGTTACCCAGGGCAGCTCTCACATGATGAGAAGTAACACCATGGAAGAGGTGGATTATAAATGAATTGTGAAAGACAGTCATTGTAGTGCTGAGTTGAAAGTCTTCATCACTTGTCAAAACATTTATTCTACAACCTTCCAACATTACCTCAATATTCTGATGTATACCACAAATACACACACTATGAGTGTCTTTTGCACCAGACAGGACACAGTTCTTTGGTCGCAATTCACAGAACTTGGAACTCCTATTTTTAACTCTGAATTATCGTCTTTAAATGTTTTATACACTTCTTTAAGACTTCTTAACTCCAAACGCTTCTGTTTATGAACCCTAATTCCATTTTCTACATAGAAACAAAGCCCTTTCTCCCAGGTAAACAGTGACTTATTTCATCACTGTTACAGAATTATTTCACACAAATCACAATGTGCTCGCTCATGGTTCACCCAGGTATGGGACTAGGAGTTGCTAGTATACCACTTTCCTTTACAAACTTGTTTTGCTTTTCGCACTAAATATTTTGAAGTTCCAAATTCGTTTTCAATCTGTTGCATGCTCCAACTCTTCAGCAGAACTGTCACTATTTGAATCTTTTCACTATTTGTGAGATGGGTTTGAAATTTATCTTTTAGTTGATTTATAATTTCAGACTCAGCACTTGTTCCACAGTTACCTTCTGTTTCCTGAATGGGTGACACACAAGTTAGTTTTAGTATCTCGGTAACTTAAGTTTCTTTTTAGGATATTGCTTTCCTTGCAATCCCTTTTTTTTAACTGATGACTTGCCAAGAGATACAAGACTCTCATTGAATGCATGTAAAGCTACACTGGGCCTACTATAATGTGTCAGTCATCTCCTGAGTTAACTAGATGACTGTGCATGTAGTTCTTTGTTCACTACACCTTTGGACAAACTTGAAACCGCCACATCTGTTATTGACTCTTGAATTTGTGATAGTTTTTTTCCTACCCTTGTCACATATTTTTTGTCCTATATTTATACTACTAATGTTCAGAACCATCCACATTTGCACATTTAGTAGGTCCTTCTTACACCTTTTGTGTCCATCTTGCTCAAAAGGATTACAGCAATAAAGCATATTTATGAAATCCATCTCTTTGACAACTGTTTTCTAAGTAAAATGCTAAAATATTATCTCAGATGTATTTTTCCTCAAAATATTTTCTCAGATGTATTTTTCCTCAAAATATTTACATTAATTATTTTTAAAGTCTTTTAAGATACACATAGTAAATAGCAATACTTCACTTACAGTGAATTATTTGCTAATGAATGATGAAACAAGAATTTCTATGAATTGCCTAATCATATACTGTGATTGTTCATAATAAGAATGCATGCTATTGTGAATGGTCATAATATTCAATTACAGCTGAATAATTTAAAATAAATAAACAAGTGAACGCATTACATTGCAAATGAAATTTTTTTAATTTAATTGGCTTTTTACACAGACTTATTTTGAAATAAAGCTTTTTTGGTCGACTACACTATAATATGCTCATTACATGTAATTTAATTGAATTAGAATGGCATCCACTAAGCTTCAGCGACTCATTATGATCTTACTCAGCTGTGTGCGCACCTTTCCCGTACCCTTTAACACCTTCAAAGCAGCAGTCCACTGGGACACATTCCCCAGATAAACAACGAAATATATGTATTTAAAGTAAAATAAATTCTGTTCATTGTAATTTTAATCTTCTAATAAATTGAGTTCATTTCCTTCGTTTCAATATATGTTACCTGCAAAAAATCAATAAATACAACACAGACTCAACAGTGCTGCCATCTGTTGCACTACTTGCAATGCTCAAGGTGCTGTCATTGGATCAGCATTTAATTACACACAATAACAAGGTAAGACATTTTTGTAAAAACTCTTAAGCTTTGAAATTATAATGTGGTCGAACAAAAACGTCATATGCAATTTGACTATACTCGTAATGGTAATTATAGTCTTGTTGCATAATATATTATACTATTTCTACCTGTTAGCTATTTTGTTATGAATAAACAGAAGTTTGTTTACATTTTCCGAGTCAAGACAGGAGCTTCTGCTTCCCAGAAGATAACCTGCTCTACTAGAACTGTGTTCGTTTGCTGCACTTTACAGCGGGAATACATAGCACCCTTAATGCACCATTTCATAGCTGTGGAAAACTTGTTTGCTGGTTTCTTCATCATTTTAGAAGTTCGTCTTCTTGACAGGCACATTCCCTTTTAGTAAGGGCTAAATATCTGTGTAACTCATCTGGATAGAACCTTTATCTTCATCAGACTTCCAGTTCAACTTAGCCTTTTTTGTTGGAGTGATATTTTCAGGCAATTGATCTTTGTTGTTTACCCCATATACAAAGACTTCTGAACACAATCGTTGAAGTTCATTGTATCCCTAGTTTTTTCTTCTTAGGACAATTTCTTGAGATGGAGATAAGAAGGCCACAGCACTAATGCAGAAAAATGTATTTATTCTAGTTTACATTTTTCTGTAATATAAAACCTGACTCTTTCATCTTAGTCATCATTTCACTGCCAGTGCTGGTCGGTTCACAATGTTCTAACATAGTTTATGCCATGGAATCACCTGTTCAATAGAGGTGTGCTTACCTCTCCTAATCTAAACTACCTTCCTTAAATAAGAATAAAAAGTGTATAAAGTTAATTTACAATGTCTTTGTTGTAGTTTTCAAGAGGACAGGACTTTCCCCTTGATTCTAGTAGCTCTTTTATCTTTTATTTTACACTGGATTGATTGCAACATCGAAACCACAGTGTTCCAATGCATCACTACTTCTTGATGGAATGCGTGCACATTTAAGTTTAGCTGAATAACTTCCAGAACTTTTCAAATATTTTACCACTCTTCTGGCTGCTTGTATTGAAGACAGAGCCTCTGGAACTTCAAATTGCTAAAATTCTGCTTCATTGAAAGTATGTCAAAGTGCTGTATTTAAGCAGTGATCAACACAAGGAACCTGCTGGTAGTTTTAAAGAGCCTTCTTTATGTTTGATCCCTGATCACTAACAAACATACACCGCTGCAAACATTCCTTCTCAATATCAATGCTACACATTCTGTTCTCCGTTTCCAACTGGATGTTTTCTCCAGATTTTGAAATGTCTGAAAATTAGGTCATAAAGAGAACATTTCTATCTATATCCTGTTCTTCATTTATGGAATGTGATATGGTGGTTAGAAAGTGTTTGTTCCTGTAGTTATGAGTCCATGGGTCTGCATCCAAAGCACATGTTTTTTCATGGACTCTATTAAAGTTGGAATAACAACAGCATGGATTTCGTCTCTATTTTTCTTTATATTTCTATACACTGTCGTTGGATGTGGCAATATAAAAGTTGCATCCATCTTGCTGTGCGTTGCTACATTGTTTATCATTTCCTGTGTGTACATTTTAAACCCTGGCTTAAAACAGACATTGAAAGGTAATAAATCCATTCCACACATATCCATAAGTTTTTTCTACTACAACATTCTTGACACTTGTTGGAAGCGCTTCGTCTTTATTTATGTTTTGTTATAACCCACTTTACAGTGTATCATCATTCCTGAAGTGCTTGAAGAATGAGAAAGGAGTAATCCACATAGAAGCATAGCTAGGGGGAAGTGTTTGCGCGTTGGAACCCCATCTTGCTAAGAAAATGTTAAAAATGAATAACAAAAATAGCTTTGTTAAAATAATAGCATCTTTCTAGGTTGGTGGGAACGAGATACTTCCTAATTGGGCTGTTTCATTTCAATTCGGACAACAGTAAACATTGCATTTTTTGAGGGGTTGAATTTTCTGTCATCTAAAGTAGACGTTAAGTTAATATCTTTTGCAAAATCACAGCTATGATAAACAAGTGGTTCTGGGTTTTTTCCAGGGTCAAAGTTACCATAATTTAATAATATTATATGATTCCGAGACTTGTAGCTCAGAAACTATTCAAAGTAAAATTCTCAAATAAAATTAAAAATGAAGGTAACATTGTATAGTTTGTGGTGGCAGTTATTAAATATTTTAGAACTTAAACTTAATATAATTTTCATCATATTTCATATTTTTTCTGAAAACTTTAGTTTTAAATGGAGTGCAAATTATGCCATATTGTTCAGCATTTAATTTCAAAACAATATTAGTGAATATCTTTATGGCATCTTCAATGGAAAGCTGTAGAAAAAATAAAAAGTAAATAGAAACAGCGTGAAGTCTGCTAGCCATGCAGCACCGTATCCTGCAACACCCATGAGCCATGACGAGGACATTGTCGATCATCTGCTGTTACATGTTTTGCTGTGAGAGGATGCTAAGTGAGATGATAAGAATGTGAATAAAACAAACAACCCTCTTTTGTTCCCCTGACCTAAGCAAGCCATTTTCTTACAAGGTGTGGTTGTGGTACATCCATGTGAACTGTGTTTTAATTATTAAGTTATTTTTGAGTGTATAATAGTTTTTAGTTATTTCATATCAAAATCTATTGCATTAAGGTAATAAAAAGCTGCATTTAATTATAACATAAGTTATTAGATTAAGAGCTGAAGTGCTATACACAATACACCACTTCTCCTCCCAACACTGCTTTATACAATTTAATACATACTTCACAGGTTGCATAAAATGGAAGGAGACAAACTTATGTAAATCACTGCTGCTCCAATCCCTTGGAATTACCCAACCATAAAACAGTAGATGTTAAATCCCTCTAACAGTTAACACCTCAAATGATGGACAAGTATGATATCCCAGACCCATACAAAAAAGCTGTAAAAATTTGTTCTACGAGGCGCATCCAGAAAGTAAGTTCCCCGATTTTGTTTCTTTTAAAGTAAACATATTTAGCCAGGAAAATTGTGCATGCATAACAGATCTATGATGTATCAATCATATGGCGGCCGGACAGGTCCCGCCTGGTGCCAGTAGCATGGCAGCAGTGGACCAAAATGGCGGCTCTTATTTGTTCTCCCACCGTCTGCGAGGTTCAGTCAGTGATGTTCCTTACTGTACAAAATAAAGCGCCGATCGAAATTCATCGTCAGCTCTGTCAGGTCTACTGACTGAACATCATGAGCAAACAGATGGTGCTGGTGTAGGCAGTTTTCCGAAGGTCACCAAAATGTCCAGGATGAAAAGTGCAGTGGGTGACCGTCCCTCGTCAATGATGATCTTGTTGAGCTGGTGTGGCAGCGCATCATGGAGAACCGCCACTTCACGATTACGGAGCACAGCAGTTATTTTCCTCAGATATCGCGATCCTTGTTGCATGAAATTGTCACTATCACCTGCTGTTCAGGAAATTGTGTGCTGGGTGGGTGCCAAAAAACCTGATACCCGAGCACAAAACGAAACGCTTAGGAGCAGCACTGACATTTCTGCAGTGGTATCATGACAGTGGCGACGAGTTCCTTGACAGGATCAGCATGGGCGATGAGACGTGGATTTTGCACTTTACCCTGGAAACCAAGCAGCAGACAATGCATTGGCGTCACAGTGGATCTCCGGTCAAGACGAAATTCAGACTGTGTTGGTGGAGAAAGTAATGTGCACGGTGTCCTGCGACAGGAAGGGCATTCTGCTCATTGACTTCCTGCCCAGAGGTGAAACAGTGACTGCTCTGCAGGAGTTCGGCTGGGAGCTGTAAAATCATCCACCATACAGTCCTGATCTTTCTCCCAGCGATCTCCATCTTTTCTTGCACCTCAAGAAATTCCTATCCTCTGGTCACATTTTGACGATGAAGAGCTTAAGACGACTCACATGTTGGTTCCATTCACAGGCAGCAGACTTTTATGACACAGGAATACAAAGGTTGATCCCACGATATGACAGTGTCTCAATTCTTGTGGTGACTGTGTCAAAAAATAGCTCAAACATTGCTGTACCCATTGCCAATGAACTTTTTCATGTAACTATGTATTCTTTGTTTTAAAAAAATAGGGAAACTTACTTTCTGGATGTGCCTCGTACCTGTAGAATTAAATTAAGAAGAACTAAAAGTCAGTACTGTCAGTACTCTACTTGCTCAACACAAGACATTCAAATAAATGTTCAACCTAGTTTTAATGTTAATGTACCTGCAGAATGTAGTAGAAGTAGTAGTGAGAACAATCCTTTAGATAGTTCGGCTGAACTGATAAAACAAAACTACAGTCGCAGGATTAAATAAAACTCTTCTGTTACTTGGTGAGTCACCAATTAAAAAGAAGAAACTTTCCAAGAAACAATATGGAAAAGACAAAGCAAAAAAAAAAAGTTACAGCTTTGTTAAAAGCTAACGTTTCTCTGCAGTCAGACGCTGAATCACAAGCACCTGAACCAAACCAAGAAATTTTAGAAAATCTGAAAAAACATTTATTTCTGCCCCGGATAGAAACACTAAAATCCAGATCCTCACAGTACTTCCACTAAATTGGTCTATTGCTAAAGCTCAAAATCATTTTAATGCAACAAAACACATGATTTCAGTGGAAAAGACATGGCATCAAAAGGTTTAATAATGTGTACCTGGAAAGAAAGACCGGTCATCCCCTTCCAGAAGAAACTATAAATTTAGTCACTGAATTTTACAAGTTGGAAGAAGTTAGCATACAAATGCCTGGAACAAAAGATTAGGTGACAGGAAGCACGGGAAAAAGCAAGTGCAGAAGAAACTAATTCTGTGCAATTTAGAGGACCTCTATGATAGTTTCAAGGACAAATATCCTACCATTAAGATATTTTCTCAAAAATTGCACAACTTCGGTCTCAACATAGTCTTTTAGTGGGATCTGGTGGCACCCACACTGTCTGTGTGTGTGTATGATCCATCAGAATGTTAAACTTATGATGGATGGTGCCAAACTAGCACTTTAACTCATCAGGAAGAACTTCCCTTAAAAATGTACCACCACTGCATTTGAAGAATCATTTGTAATCCACCTCAACCATCCTTTTTTTGTAATAAATGAAAGCTGTGTCTGGGCCCTTCAGGATTGAAAGAACATATTGAACCTGATTTCCAATCTGCTTTGGTGGATACAACAATGTACAAGCAGTGGATTACGGCTGAAAGAACAACATTAGAGACCTTGGAGAAACCCACAGATGAATTTATTGAAGTCTTATTGGAGAACTTGACAGTATTGAAAAAAAACAAAAAAAAACATTCATTTATAGCATCACAGCAAAATTTCTACTACCAGGAAACAACAGAAATTGCCGTTTTAATGGATTTTTCTGAAAATTACTCATTTGTCATCCAAGATGTTTCCGGGTTTCACTGGAACAATCAGGCCATGCTACATACTTTTGTTATCTACTATAATGGTGGTGGTGCTGTCAGTTGTATGTTGTTCGTTGCAATTTTCGACTGTTTAAAACATGATGCAGTCGCAATTCACTTGTTTCAGAAATATTTAATAAAGCTGTTTCAGAAATATATAAAAAAGCTCATCAAAGATAAATTTCGAAATTTGGCTAAAATAATTTAGTTTACTGATGGTGCTTCGTCACAATATAGAAATCTAAAAATTGTTTCACATTTATGCAGTCGTCTAGAACATTTTGCAATAAAAGCAGAATGACACTTTTTTGCAACATCTCGTGGAAAGGGGTAGTGCAATAGCATTGGGGGAACTATCAAGAGACTAGGAGCTTGAGCAAGTCTCAAACGTCCAAGACATCAAATAGCCAAACCTTAGGAATTGTATCAATGGACAGCACCAAGTTTGACAACTATAATATTCTGCTATGTTCCAAAAGAGGAATACAAAGATGAAGAACAAGTGTTTCACCCTAAGTTCGAATTGCGCACACAGTTCCAGGTACCCTAAGAATACATGCATTCATTCCACTTTTGAAGTAAAAAATGGTGACAAAGACATATTCATATGCAGAAATAACAATATATGAGATGTAACCAATCAACCTTGAAGCCTGCTGGTGACCTTGATTCGCTCCAAGCCTCTTCCCATGTTGTGGCAGACAGCAGCTGACAGCATGACGTAAGTGTACAGTGTGAACTTAAATATTTATTCTGTCACTTTTTTTCATGTTTCATACAAGAGGCTCCATTAAACTTAAACAAATGTGTAATAAAAAGAGGTTTAAGCCTATATAGGCTTCTTCATGAAAAATGCATTCATACTTAATACATGAAAAAAAAGGTTTTAAAAAATGATATAATTATTGTTATGTTATGGGTATATACCTCCATCAACAGCAGACATTCAGCTTCAAAATGGATCCTAGTTCACTGAAATCTGATATAGGGTTCTTCAGTTACATGCTACAGAAATGGTCTCGTTTGGAAAATAATGTAAGTTTTACCGAATTTTAACTCAAAAACTATAAACATTTAAGAGATAATCTTATGAAAATTGTTTTCTTATACAGTAGTTCACACATGTATAAATTATTAATGATTTTAAAAAATAGGTCAATTTTCTCATTTTTTGTCCGATTGGAAATGGAATAGCCCAATCATATCACTGGTATTTATGCTGCATGTCTTAGACAGCATCGCCAAAGATGACAGCAACAGAAACTGTACTGCTAAATTTGAGTGGTTCAATTTTCAACCTGACCCCTTTTGATTTCCATTAAATTTGGGGAGTGCTTTTCCATATTGTTTCTTGGAAAGTTTCTTCGTTTTAATTGGTGACTCACCAAGTAACAGAAGAGTTTTATTTAATCCTGCGACTGTAGTTTTGTTTTATCAGTTCAGCCGAACTATCTAAAGGATTGTTCTCACTACTACTTCTACTACATTCTGCAGGTACATTAACATTAAAACTAGGTTGAACATTTATTTGAATGTCTTGTGTTGAGCAAGTAGAGTACTGACAGTACTGACTTTTAGTTCTTCTTAATTTAATTCTACAGGTACGAGGCACATCCAGAAAGTAAGTTTCCCTATTTTTTTAAAACAAAGAATACATAGTTACATGAAAAAGTTCATTGGCAATGGGTACAGCAATGTTTGAGCTATTTTTTGACACAGTCACCACAAGAATTGAGACACTGTCATATCGTGGGATCAACCTTTGTATTCCTGTGTCATAAAAGTCTGCTGCCTGTGAATGGAACCAACATGTGAGTCGTCTTAAGCTCTTCATCGTCAAAATGTGACCAGAGGATAGGAATTTCTTGAGGTGCAAGAAAAGATGGAGATCGCTGGGAGAAAGATCAGGACTGTATGGTGGATGATTTTACAGCTCCCAGCCGAACTCCTGCAGAGCAGTCACTGTTTCACCTCTGGGCAGGAAGTCAATGAGCAGAATGCCCTTCCTGTCGCAGGACACCGTGCACATTACTTTCTCCACCAACACAGTCTGAATTTCGTCTTGACCGGAGATCCACTGTGACGCCAATGCATTGTCTGCTGCTTGGTTTCCAGGGTAAAGTGCAAAATCCACGTCTCATCGCCCATGCTGATCCTGTCAAGGAACTCGTCGCCACTGTCATGATACCACTGCAGAAATGTCAGTGCTGCTCCTAAGCGTTTCGTTTTGTGCTCGGGTATCAGGTTTTTTGGCACCCACCCAGCACACAATTTCCTGAACAGCAGGTGATAGTGACAATTTCATGCAACAAGGATCGCGATATCTGAGGAAAATAACTGCTGTGCTCCGTAATCGTGAAGTGGCGGTTCTCCATGATGCGCTGCCACACCAGCTCAACAAGATCATCATTGACGAGGGACGGTCACCCACTGCACTTTTCATCCTGGACATTTTGGTGACCTTCGGAAAACTGCCTACACCAGCACCATCTGTTTGCTCATGATGTTCAGTCAGTAGACCTGACAGAGCTGACGATGAATTTCGATCGGCGCTTTATTTTGTACAGTAAGGAACATCACTGACTGAACCTCGCAGACGGTGGGAGAACAAATAAGAGCCGCCATTTTGGTCCACTGCTGCCATGCTACTGGAACCTGCTCCTTGTCTTGCAAGTTCATCAGCTTTTCCATTTCCCTTGAAGCCACCATGACCCAGCACCCAGATTAGCTGAACTTCATTCTGTTCTGCCAAGCTTGTGAGCATGTTTAGATAGCTTAAAACCAGTCCTGACGCTACCTTAAGACTACTTAGAACCTTAATGCAGCCTAGCTATCTGAGAAGATAAGGATCTGTTTACCAGTGTAAACTCTTTAAGCTGTTTACCGGTGTTTTCAATTGAGAGTTAGGAGATAGGCTTGACCAAAGACCTGGTGGTGGCAATTCAAAATTCATCACATGATGTTTATGTTTTTTGATTAATAACTTTTCCCAAGTATCCTTCTCTGCTGTGTGTTTTGTCCGTTTTAAGCCACCGAACCCACTATGGAATTTCATCACTACACCAGATTCCACCACACACAGACGCATACAGAACAACACCATGAGGAATCAGTCGGCCACTGCCGATGATGGGAGCAATTAGCTCCCGAAATCGGTCAAGTTGTAAAACATTAAGTGATGTTAAGTGTTTCAACTCCGACTCAAGTTTTCTATATAATTTCAAATTCACATCACTGTTACTAGCTTATCCATATTTTATACTAAGATTTTGTACTTTAAAATTGTTGTATTTTCATGTCCACCATTGCAAGAGACACATTTACGTTCATGTTTTTGAATTTCCAGAAAATAAATTGCTAGCAATTGCTACCTGCTCTGTTTCATTTGTCTGTAGCTATGTTTTAAGATCCTCTTGCCATGATTTGTGAAATCCACTTTGACATAGCTTTAATCTTTGCTTCCCCTCTATATCATTTTTAGGAACATCAAATGACTTAGTATTTTGAGCTTCTTAGCAAGCTCTAAATGAATTTTGTCATCCAAAGATTTAAGGGATCTGAGGAGGGATTGCAATTGAGCAATAGGTATGGAGGAGCAGTTCTTTTTGGAGCAATGCTTTGGATGACAGTTCATGAATATAAAATTGCCAATCTACTCTGAAGGCTTTGTGTAGCCATATTGTATTTTTCAGCCATAGGAGGGAAACTTGCAACTAGATCTGTAGCCATACCACCATCTGTTGCCAACTGAAAGATTACTGGACATATTCTCATTTTCTAAATCTGGGTCATCATAAATACTATGAAATTTGCTCCAAAGTGTTATGAGTTCACCACATTTTCTTATTCAAAGTTTCATAAATTTTCTTTTTCTTTGGAAGCATTTTTCATCATTATTAATTTTTACTATATTACACTTTCCATTCTTTGGAACTTCCCAGCCACGAGCCAGTGGTGGCTCATGGCTGGTAAGTTAGGTAAAGAGCTAGTAGGAAAGAAGAATATACCTATATTTACACAAGTTTATCTTAATAATTGAACTGACCCATTTCTTGTACACCAAATCAATCCTTTGGTCCTTTAAGGCTGCAAACTTGTCAGGATGTCTTCATAGAATGGCTGTGTTTTTATTAACTACACTAAAAGCTCTTTCTGAGTTGAAATATTCTCTAAAGAAGAAGGTCTCTCTTCTGAAATTGCATTCCTCACGTGTGTTTTTATATGCTTCAGGCAAGAAAAGCTTCATTTCACAGATGCTGTAGTAGAAAAGATGGACAGAATAAGGGAGAACAGTTTATAAGTATCCGTAAAAATGTTCTTATCCTCATTAAGCATTTCTAACGTCTTTCCAGTGGAAACCTTTCTGCACTTCTCATCAGTATACAAAATAGAGAGTTTGTTTCTTAAGCGTTATCTCTTGGAGAACACAGGTCCAAAGAAATTTTGTTAGTTTTCAAATGCATAGAAGGAAAACATGTGTGGTATTCTTCAAATTTTGTGGTATCGGCAAGGCAAACAAATTTAATTTTTTCACAATTGCAAAACGTCTTGTTCATTTCCATCGAAACACAATCTAAAATTTCGTAGTACAAGGCTTGATACATCTGAACACATTAATCTTGAGAAAGGAAAGTGCACTCTCTTGAGAGGCGCTTATATATCATTTTGCTGGTCTTTTCAAGGATAATTGAAAACTACTGTTCGTTGGTTTTGTTTCTTAGCATATCTCAAGTAGTCCTTATTTTTGATATGCAGTAGTTGACATCCAATGACCTCTTCTGCAAAACATCAAACAGTATATCTGTCAAACATCTGTCATGAAACATTACTGCCAGAAATGTAAATTCAAAATTGTTCATGTCGTTAAGAAAACCTTAGACAAGTTGAGTGGAATTATCATCAGACTGTTCACAGCAAACTATGGCTTCAAAAACCTCTCAACTTTTCCCAGTCATTCACAAATTACACGCAATAATTTCAAGTTGGAGCTCTGGCAGACAGGTGTTACAGTTGGAATGTATAGTTCCGAGTATAAGTAACTGCATAGGTTCTCTTTGCTGAGTGATGGAAAAAGGTAGGAATTCTAGTACTTACATGGCTTACCCTCCTTGTATGTAGGACTTACAACTGTGCCTAGGGTCAGAGGCCTGTAGAGGAGCAGATGAACATTGAATCATAGAATGAATTACCCAGAACAGGAGATCGGCCTGTAGCCAGGTATGAGAGGAGTGAGGGAAGATGATGATATGAAATCAAGGCAAAATGGATGAAAGGAAAGGTGATGATTTAGCAATTGGTGGAATGAACAGCGGAGGAAACCGGAGAACCCAGAAAAAAACCCACTCAGTTGCTGCTTCATCCACCAAAATTCCAGTAATAGAAAAAAAAATATATATACAGCACTTACATATTTTTTTTGCAACTCTGTTGTAAGACTAGGATTAGGTGAATTCCCAAACAGTGTACAAGTACTGCAAAAGGATCTTTTTCCTTAATCTTATTCTGGAGTCCATTTAAATAGCCAGACATCATGCTTGCACCATCATAACACTGCCCTACTAATTTGTGCTCGTAGCTAAATAGTCCCAAGATTTCCAATAAAACAAACAAAGTTTCTGATATTCTGTCAGCACTTGCATAATGGAAAGCTAAGAAATGCTCCACCCAGACCCTTAGCATTAACAAATCTCACTATTACAGAATGCTGAGGCACTGGTGTAATATCTGTCATATCATCTACCTGGACAGAAAAAAATTCAGCAGTTTCCAATTCAGTTTTTACAAATGCATTGATGCAGTCTGAAATGCAGTCAATTAGTTCATTTTGTATACTTTTTGATTCACCACTGGGCACACCTTTTATCTTGGAATATTGGTTCTGTATTTTTACAGGACTCCTTGATACCAGCAACAGTTCCTTAAAATTCCCAGGATTTATTGAGTCTATTTCTTTACCGTGACCATGAAATGCTATTATTTGCTTACTTAAATAGAGTACTGCATCAATCACTAACTGTAGGAAAAGCCTGTTCAAATGTATAGAGCGGTCCCTCAGCGCTCTGGCCAGGAATTGCACGGCAGTCTTGTGCAACACGTCTGAATGAACTCAAGGCCATGGGCTCTTCCACTTATCGGACATGTGGCAGCGGGCTTCAGTCAGCTGTTATTGCTTTTTGTGTATAGACGTGAGACACATGTGTATTTGTGTGCGATTGAATTATCGGATTATTACAACCCAGAAATGGTACTCAAATTTTTGCTTGAACAAAGACTTTTTATGTATGACACGTATGTGAAAACCGACTCATGTAGACAGGTGTGTAGGCAATTTCATGATCAATTTCCTGGTGTTCCAGTTCTGAGTAGAGAAACCGTTAGATATCTAGTGAATAAAGTGAAGAGAATTGGATCATTTAATGTTGTAAGTTGTAAAAAGAAACAAAGGATTCTAATGGAAGAAAAACTAAAGGGTTATGGCCGGCTCGATCGCTGGATCTTACTGTGTGTGACTTTTATCTGTGAGGAACTCTCAAAAATAGTCTATAGGAATAATCCTTGCACCATAGACGATCTTAAAAACAATGTAAGAACAGAAATTAGGGAATTACGCAACAAGAACTTATGCGTGTGAATGGTAATTTCATCAGAAGGTACCAAGAATGTTTCTCTGCCGAAGGACACCACTTTCAACACCGACTGTGAAAAAGGTTAGTACTGATAAAATAAAAAGTAATTATGTTTGTTCAATAGGTAATCAATATATCATAATAATCATCATAAAATCAGTAATAATATGATATCAGTATCAATAATGAGAATAATAAACAGATACACTGAATATAGCGCACGGAACACGCATCGCGACTACTGGTCAGATAGCTGAGGGATCGTGCACGGAACACGCATCGTGACTACCGGCCAGATGCCTGAGGGACCGCTCTGTGCATTATCATAGAACTGCACAGTATATAGTCTAGCATTTTCCTTTAGGGCTTCTGAAATTGAATTTCAATTTCTTTTTGAAGTTTTCAAATTAACCTGGCACTTTAAATGCACTGCCGAATCTGAGTGTTTGTGTAATGATCATGTTATATTCAACAAAGCAGCAAATTCTTCTCTATTCCAAACATTGCTGTTATTGCTATGTGACACTTCGAATAAGGATCTTACCTGGAACATTCTTAAAGACATATTGGTCATCCCTTAAAGTATTATTTGAATATATTTTTAATTCACTTGTATTGTATTATTGATGTAGATGTTATGTTTCTCTATTTGTTTATGAGTATATATTTGTTAATATGCATATGTCTGGAAATAGGAGTATAAATATTAAAATAGAAGTAATTTACAGCTGATATGGCCAACTTGAACTAATGCCTTAAATAAAGAAAATTTATATCTTTTGTCAGAAAGCCATGCAAAAGTAATTAACAAGGATACTTGTTTTCACATTACCATGAGGATGAAAAAGAAAATTGTCAAGAAGAAGCCAGTATCAATTCATCATCCGTAGGGATCACTACGTACTGCTTACCTACAAAAAGAAGTCTCCGAACATTTAACATATTAAGTTGGTGAGTTGTATAAATCAGTTATTATATTTAGAGGACTGTAATAAGTATGGATAATAATAGAAATTGTTAAATAAAAGATAAAAATTTAAAATGGAGTAAATTATTTATGAAGGAGCATTACCTGTCAACACACCCTGCAGAACATTTAACATCTCATAGCTCAAAATTAAAACTCCACTAACTTCTGACCACTACAACTCAAAAGCAAGTGTAGGCAAAAAAACAATTTCTGCAGAGTTGGAGAGGAGCACAACCACGGAAGTTCCATAAACCACGAATTTTTAAAACTAAGATTGTAGCATTTACCTGAATGTTTCACTTTTTTTTTTTTTTTTACCACATATTTGTAGAGATTCAGTAAGGTGCCCACAGTTTAAAACTTCCTTCTTATCTTTGTCTTTCCAAGTGAAAATGGTGTTTATAATAAAACACACACTATATCATAAGCAGGATTCATTTTTAAAACAGCACAGCACTAAATGCACAGAACAACAATTAAGATTACTGCACATTCTTCACATGCAGGAAGGAGCAGGGAATAAGAATTCCATCCAACCTCATCGCATGTCTCCTCCACAGACAAACTCAAGCAGGTGACATCACAATTGCTATAGCAACCATATAGTAAGCTTGGCCCCAGAGGTTGAGCAATGAGAAAGAAAGGCTACTTCACTTCCCACAAGTCCACATGGTCAGAATTGTATGCTTACTGCTACAACGGAGTACTACACAGCACAAAAATAGAGATATACGTTTGTAGTAAAAACCCTCATATATAGTAATATAAATAAACTTTAAAAATAAGTTTGGCAAGATACAAGTATTGGTGAAGTACCACTTCACCTACTACCACTGAATAGCCACTCCTGTCCCATATCAAATATATCTTTGTAACCTTAGAATATATTATATTCATATCATGAAGGGTGCTGTAAAAGCTCTCTTGACTGGCCAAGAAAACACAACATTTAATAGAAATTTTTTTTAATATGAGGGTGGATCAGAAAGTAACGCACAAATTTTTTTCTGCATTGGAATTGCAGCTGGGATGTTGAAATTTCACCAAGCTATAGTGTGAAGGTTTCACTACAAATGCTAGTTTGTTCTCATGTGTAGCTCTAGCAAGAGAAGCGTGAACAATGCAACAAAGATGGCATGCATGTTACTGTCCTCCGCTTGTGAAGAGCGGTGAGGTGTAGTGCGATTTTTGTGGGCTAAACGGCATAATCCGAGTGAAATTCACAGGGACATGCGTGGCGTGTATGGGGACAACAGTATAGATCATAGCAATGTGTCCAGGTGGTGTGCATTCTTCAAAGACAGCCGTGATAATCTTTGTGATTCGCCACATTCCAGACGGCCTTAACAGCTGCAACCCTGTAGAATGTCACAGCCATTGAGGCAGTAATTGTGAACAACCAGCGGATCCAACTGTGAACGTTATCTCATCAGTTCAACATTTCATATGGTGCGGTATACAATATTGTGCATGACACATTGAAGTTTCGTAAAGTTAGTGCTCCCTGGGTGCCTAAGAACCTGACAGATGACCATAAGGGCCAGTGAATGATGACAAGCTTGGGTCACTTATCACATTACACTGCAGAAGGGCATGACTTTCTGAAGGGAATTGTCACTGGTGATGAGTCGTGTGCGTACCACTACACTCCCGAAACAAAGCAGGCCTCTGTGGAGTGGAAACATGCTGCTTCCCCAGTAAAGAAAAAATTCAAAGTGACTCCATCTGCTCATAAAGTGCTTGTGACGGTATTCTGGGATATGAATTGTGTTTTATTGGTGGAATTTGCTGAACACAGACCACTGTGAATGCTGCAGCCTACATTAAAACTCTGGTAAAGTTGCATCATGCCCTTCATGACAAATGCCGTAACATTAATGCTGATAATGTCAAACTTCTTCACGACAATGCATGCCCCCATATTGCTGCTGCTGTTCGGGAGAAAATCAAATTTGGTTACTAGGTGCTCCAGCATCCACCATACAGTCCAGACCTAGCACCATTGGAGTTTCATTTGTTTGGTCCCATGAAGAAATTCCTGGCTGTCAATGCTTTGCGTCAGATGCAGAAGCGAAAACAGCAGTCTGCAGATGGCTATACTCCAACCGAATGGACTTCTATGAACAGGGTATTATGAAACTGGTACCACAATGGAAGAAATGTGTTGAGAAAGTTGTTGGTGACTGTAGAAAAATAGACAAAAGATGTCAGTTCATTTGTGCATTCATTTGTAATGGTAACTATTGAACTTTTTGTAAAGAAAATTATTATCGTTACATGCCGATCCATCCTTGTACTTTTCAATATAGTTACCATGCAAATCAATACATTCAGTCCATTGGCTTTCCAACAGTTTAATACCTTTGGTAAAATGATATTTGCCTAACTGTGCAAAATAAGTATCTATCTCGGCATCAACCTCCTCATTAATGTGAATCTTCAACCACCGAGATATTTTTCAGGTTTAGGAACAAAAGTAATCGCTGGGAGCCAAATCCAGTAAATATGGTAGATGTAGAAGCATTTTGAAGTGAAGGTCGTGCAGTTCTGCAGCAACAACCCCAGATGTGTTTGAAGGTGCATTATATTGGTGAAAGAGAACTTCCTTTTTCGTAATGTGTGGATGCTTTACCTAAATAGCATCCTTCAATTCATCCATTAGTGAAGCATGATACCCTGCTGATAGTTCTGCCCATCTGGAGGTAGTCTATGAGTGCCACACCATGAGAATCTCAGAAAACCATAGCCAAGACTTTTTGCTTTCTTTGGTGCACTTTCAACTGTTGCCACACACTGTTTTGACTGCACCTTTTACTCTGGCTTGTAGTAATAAATCCATGTTTCATCTGCTGTAATGAAACAGAGAAACTCACTGTAATTGCACTTAAGCAAGTCTAAACACTCTTGAGAAATGTTCAAATGCATTTTTGGCCCATTGTTAACAAATGCAGCATCCATAGAGTGGAAAGCTTTCTCATACCTTAAACGTTTTTAAAATATAGTGGACATGGTTGAGATATTTGCAATCATAGCCAGCTCATGTATCTTCAGTCAATGATTATTGAGTATAGCATTATAATTTTTGTAATAATTTCACCAGTTTTAACAGTTTTGGGTTGGCCTGATTGCTCATCATCTTGATTGGATGTACAACCACATTTAAATTTCAGCAGCCCACTGCATCTCTGCTGGTATTACACCTTTTAAAATGGCGTACTTATCATAGCTCATATTTCAGTTTTTATCCATTTTGTAGAAAAAGTTAACCTAGTTTGCTTACAAAATTGTTGCAAACAATTAGCTACACATAGGCATCTGAAATTTTACAGTGTGCAATCTAAAGGATGATACTCAGCAGCTGTCTTAATCACTTGGTCATCATAACATCTTTGAGTCAGGTCGAGAACAATTAGAAGGAATTCTAAAACCTTATCACCGATATCTTTAATTTTAAAGTTAGCCTTACCGGCTTCAAAAGTTTATTTTTGAAACCTTCATTATTTCTATTGTTCAACATTTAATTGTAAGTTTTTCTTATGTATTATATATTGCCCTCCTTCCTTTAATAGTTTTGCTCATATTTGATACCATCAAATACTTTATTGCTTGTTCCTTCTTCATTCTCAATCCTGTCACAGTGAACAGAAACTGTGGCATTTGTAAATAATTTCACTTACCCAAACCTTACAAAGATTTGTCACAATGAAAATGTTTATTTCTTTACAGATTCTTGCAGAATATATGGCTTAGATACAGAGTTAAGTACAATGATGCTATCATTTATTTCATATATTCTTTCCTATATTTGCAATGGTGCCAAACAGGCATTTGTCTTAATTTATCTGCTGCTGTTATATAAGCTGCTGAATAAGCCAAATAGGTAATGAACTAAAAAGGTATTAAATGAGCAAAAACTGCAAGAATTAATAAATATAAACTGGCCAAGGAAGTCTTCGAAAGGAGCCAGGTGATAAATGGAAAAACATTAAAGAGGGATGATGAAGATTGAATTAATCACTAACGGAATAGGTGAAAATGAAGGAAAGACAATTTAAAAGATTTTCTATATAAATGTGCAAATTCAAAAGGTGCAAATTCAAAAGGTGCTAAAAGAAGGCAATTTAAGGGCAGGAAAGATGGTCTGTAGTGTAACATCAAATGAGACAATTGGCGATGACCTCGAGACCAGTAAAAACAAAAGATATATCTCCCTTGTAGGCACAGAAGATGGAGAAAGGTCAAGTTTAGATAAAGTTAAATTGATGATAAACCTAGAAAAGGTCTTACATATTGCTAGGAAAAATGGGAAAACTAAAACCACATGTACAGCTACAAAGCAAGTAGCAGAGAGAAGTGTCAGGAAGGTGCTGCAGTACAATGTACAAATACCAATATACATTAATAAAGGAAGACAGAATAATACCAAGGAAAATGAAATGGAAGAAGCTAAGAGAAGGTAAACCAAAATTGAAAATATTATAATATTAAAGCCCTTAGGAGAAAGGATATATGCAGAAATTTTAAAAAATGTTAAACAATATGAAAATATCATGGGAGTAGTTATAAATCAGAAAAGTAAGAACAGCAATGAGAGTATACAGTTAAAAATAAAATGAAATAATGCAAATAATAGGCAAGCCTTTAAGCAGTTATTAACTACAAAGAACAAATTGCAAAGGTTCAAACGAAGGCAACAAATTACAGTTGTGATATTAGATATAGATGAGATTGTACAGGATGACAAAATAAAGGCAGTTTTAAAACAGGAATTAAAAACAAATGAAGAGAGTAAAATGTGTGTTTGTAACCACTAGTACAGAAGTGGCAAACCATTTGATAAAAAAGAGGAAAATAGGAGATGGATTGGATAGATGGATAGTAAAGGCAGTGAGCACTTTAAAAAGATGCTATAAATGTTTTGAGGTGGGATTTATGGCAAGAGACTGCCGAAACTTGCAAATAATACAAATGTGCTATAATTGTGGCAAAATGGGCCACAACATTAAAGAATAAGACAAAATGTTATTTATGTCAATTAAATGCATAAGTCGGGTTAATGCGATGTCCCAAATATAAGAGACTTGTACAAGCTCAGGAAAGGTAAAAAAGGAAAGTTTTCATGAATCAAACATATTAATACAGGTAAATCTTGATAAGAGTAAACATGCCATGTATCTTCTTGTACGCAAATGTGTAGTGCATTGTGTGGATATAGCAATAATAGCATAACAAAATGTAAATATGACAAATCTCAGCCCTGCATGGATAACCGATGAAAGTATAGATGCTGCCATGTATATATATATTATTCGAGGTGTGATAAAAAAATAACGGGAATTTATTTAATTTCGCTAGCTTTATACATCCGATGTTCGAAACTTTTGTTTTAGCTTGTTGGTACACATGTTCCTGATGTATGTTTGTATTTTCAGCTGTTTTGAAATCTTAGTTTATTGTTGACAGTCGAAAACTTTATACGTGTTTTCGAGCGCTCGGTGAATTTTTACTTTCGAAAAAGATGGATCAAAGAATTTGCATTGAATTTTGCTTGAAAAACAAAATAAAGTGCAACACCACATTTGAAATGTTGACTGTGGCTTTTGGCGAATCTACTATGAGTAAGACAAGAGTTTACGAGTGGTATAAACACTTCAAAGAGAGTCGAGAAGACGTTTAAGAAGACGACGGTCCTGGACGCCCTAGCACATCAATTACTGACGACGATGTGGAAGAAATAAAGAAAGTGCTTCTGGAAAATTGCCAAATCACCATCAGAGAGGTTGCTTATGATGTTGGCATATCCTTTGGCTCATGCCAAGCAATTTTTTCAGATGGTTTAGGCATGAAACGTGTAGCAGCAAAGTTTGTTCCGAAATTGTTGAATTTTGACCAAAAACGACGTAGCATAGACATTGCTCAGGAATTGCTGAATGAAGTCGAAAACGAACCAGAACTTCTAAAGAAGGTTATAACAGATTTATTTTTTTTTCGAGTGGAGGATAAAATGATTTAATCACTAACCCCAGCCCCGATGGGAGTCGGGACTCACCAATAGTCCTCCACCGGAAGGAAAAATGGAAGAAGGAAAAGTGGAATAAAACGTGGCTTTATGCGGCCCCGCATAGCACCCGCGTTAGTACTTGAAGGCTGGTGGCTGCCGCCCTATGGGTGGGAGCGGATAAAGGTAGATACTAGGTTGCAGCCATGAAACCTGACTGCAACACTAGTGGGAATGGCGAGGGTTTGGAAGAGAATAGGAGTTAGAATTGAGGATGATGCTGCTGTTGCTGATTGAACTCCTTGCATTGCTGCAAGAAGCGGGCGACTCTCTGGTTCTCTCTTCTGCCGTGGAACCCGAGCTGAGTTCTGGATGGTGTCTTCTATGGTGTGAAGTCTGGTTGCTGTGGTGTTGAGCAGCTGATGTGGTTTGGAGATCTCTGATAAGTTCCTCCAGGGCTGTCAGCTTCGCTGACATGTTCAGGAACTCCGTGTGAAGATCCTGAAGGGCGTCGCATAGGCCCTGGATTTCCTCGGTGACTGCGATGATCGGCGTTGGCGATGATGCTGGCGTCGGCGCTGTGGAGCTGTCGTTGGCTGCGATGTAGGTGCTGGCGGCTTCGGCGGTACCTACATCGCAACTCTGCAGGGGCAGAGCGCCTGGCCGGAGAAGTGCGTTGACCCTCCACAGGTTGCACAGTAGTGGCGGCGGCGGCGGCGGCAAAGGTTGTGCTGAGCAGGTCTTCTCCTCGTGCCCGTAGGCACAGCAGCGCCTGCAGGGCACCTAGCGTTCTAATCGGCAGACCTCGATCCGTAAGCACCGCCCTAACAAGGGCAGGCCCGCCCTCAAGGCCACTTCATAGTCGCCAGGATTTGCGTACTCGATCCTGACGAGCGACGTGGGTCCCTGAGCTCCGAAGATCCGAGCGGCCTTCAAGGCTGAAGGCCACTGCTGGTGAGCTGCGCTGATGAGGAACCTGAGTGGCAGGTCCCTCGGGACCCCTCGGATGACAGCGCTGTGCCTCCCATGAAGTACAGGCTGGATCTGCGCAGGCTGGGTAGCTTGCAAGATCGGCGGCGTGGACACCGGTGAAGGTGGCGGCAACTGCGGAGGCAGTCGCGGCGAAGCAGCGGTCGAGGCGTAAGTAACCCCAGGCTGCGGCGAGTTCACCTCGGCAGATGCCAGAGGAGAAGAAGAGGTTCCTGCCTTAGCAGGATCGGTGACTATGACCCTTCTTCTTAGCCATTTTGGAGCTGAGTGTGAATTTTGTTATAACAGATGATGAAACATGGTTATATGGGTGTGACATCCAAACATCCCAATGGAATCTGCCTGAAGAGCCAAGACCGAAAAGAATTTGACAAGTTTGATCACATGTGAATGTTCTTCTCACCGTTTTCTTTGATTACAATTGGATAGTGCATCAGGAGTTCCTGCCTAATGGTTGTACGGTCAATAAGGAATACTACCTGGAAGTTATGCACTGTTTGCGTGAAGCAGTCCGAAGAAAATGACCAGAATTGTGGCAGAACCACTCGTGGAAATTACATCACTATAATATACCCATTCACACCTCAATGCTTGTTCATGACTTTTTGGGAAAAAACAAATCCGTTATGCTGCCTCAGCCACTGTATTCACTGGACATGACCCACTGCGACTTCTTTCTATTCCCAAGGCTGAAGAGAACCATGAAAGGACAACGTTTTGCCACCATTGATGATATAAAAACAGAATCACTAAAGGAACACCAGAACGAAAAGTGAGTTCCAGAAGTGCTTCCAAGATTGGAAAAAATGCTGGCACAAGTTCATTAAATCTGAGGGGGATTACTTTGAAGGGGACAAAGTTGATGTTGATTAAATAAAAATTCTTTAAGAAAAACAAAAATTCCCATTACTTTTTGATCACACCTCGTTTACCATCAAATGTCTTAAAGATAAGGGATACTGGAAACGGTAAAGGATATATATATAGGTGGAAACCTATGAGATGGCTGTATATTCTTGTTATGCATCTACAACAAAATAATGAGGAATTACAACAATTCTTAAACCAAATAAGACGTAGTATTAAGCAGTGAGGGAAAAACAGTAAAAAAGTACTAATTGGTGGTGATTTTAATGCAGTTTGTTCTGCTGGAGATCACCGATAGAAGACAAGAAAGGTAGTACAATGGCTGAGTGGACTAGTGAAAACAATTATATTATCCTAAATGATGGGAAAACCCTACTTTCAACAGAAATAATGGATACTCGTATATAGATGTTACAAATGTTCAACAGAGGTAGGAAGACTAGTTAATAAATGGCACATGGATGATGAGGAAAGCTTGAGTACCATAAGAAAATATGTATACATATATATGTATGGAGTTGCGAGAACAAAACCTTACAATGAATCAACGAATAAATAGACATAGAAAAGGTGAATATATAAAAAAGAGAACAAGGATGCTTTGCTCATAAAGTTACAGCAAGAAATTGAATGCCTAGACTACACTTATCAACCAAGTGAACTTGGACAAATGATGGAAAGTGTATGTAACTATGCACTTAGAAAGAAACATGGTGCCAAGAAATATAAAGCAGCATATTGGTGGAATCATAGTATTGCACAGTTGATGCAAAGTACTGATGCAAGAAGGAAGGTGACAAGGGCAAACCGAAAAAAAACCAATATAAATGATTACGAAATACAAGAAATACAAAGTCAATATCATCAGAGTAGAAAGGTATTAAAAAATGCCATTAAATTACCTAAAACAAATGCATGGGACCAACTATGTACCGAAATTGATGCTGATAAATGGAGTACGGGATATAAAATAGTATTAGGAATAATAGGGATTTGATCACCAGTACAAACCACAAATTAAGAGCAGCTAAAAGTAGCTAAAGCATTATTTCCAATTAACTTATGGCCAGAAATAAAGGTCAATAGAGAAGAAATTCCTATTTGCCAAAGGAGTGAAATAGTAGAAGCCACACAGTGAATAAAAATATGAAAAACAGCGGGACCTGATTGAATCCCTCCAGAAGTTTTAAAGGTCATCATGGAACAAACACTTAATGTATTTGAAAAAACAATAAATGAACTTATTATAAAGGGTGTTTTTTACAAAACAGTGGAAAATAGCTAGATTAATATTACAGTAGGAACGATGGTTCTGTGTCGGTGACCTTGTTTCCTCGCGCACTGAAGAGAGTCTATGTCTAACGCCAGGCAGCTCTCTGTCTGCCTGCCTGCCTGCCTGCTGGAAGACGTGGGACTTTGCTAATACAACATAAACATACAACACCACACCATTGCATTGACTGTTTATTCTCATTATTATCAGATTGCTCTATCATTCTTTTATATTTACACATTATACACAAACCTTGTCACGTAAATGCATTGTCGTAAACTAGCAGGGGCTTTATTAGTGTGATAAACACTCTACACCAGACACATCACCACCATCGTTTTCTTCTGCAAGACTTTCCCTCTCATCATCTTCAGTCTTCTTCTCGTTCGCTGTCACTATATTTCCTAACCTGGATTACAGAACCTTCTAAGACATTTTCAAACAGGCCTTGTTGTTCTTCCTACTTAATGTGTTGAGAGGCATTTTCACACTTTTCTACGCTAATGTCCTCAACATGTTGTTAGCTAAGCTTAATCAATAACATCATGTAGTTTAAAAGGGTGTTCTATAAGCTACCCATTGCTTTATATCAGCCCAGATGAGTTCTACTCGAGTAAGCCCCGAAGACTAGGGCGGTAATCGGAGAAGATTTATGTGCATGGCCTACAAACTATCAATGTAAATTTTCGGAATAGGTTTTGACCCTTGCTTAGGTTGTAAAGCTCCAAACTTAGCATCCTTTCATAGAATGGGGCAAGTTCTGCATCGTATTTTGGTATGAGGCGATGGGGCCTTTTCCAATTGCACACTATGGTACGGTGTGTTATGCATCACCAAGACAGATCTGAGAGGCAAGGTAGGAATTAGTTTTTTCATTAGCAATTTCTTTGTATTTATCCCCATCATTTTGTGTTATATTAACCTTTGTTATTTTTACATAAAACGTCGCAGAAGGCAAGAATCTCTAATAAACACACCAAAATACACAATAACTATATGCAATCCAAGTTTAATTACAGAAACACAGGGGTGTTATTTAGGGGGGCAGGGGGTCAATTGGCCCCCTCCCCTAGGTTACGAGCAACATTATTGCTCTACCAAATGAAACATTCCAATTGTAATATTAATAGCAATATTTCACATTTAAGAAACAAAACGTTACATATATCGTTACAATCCACATGAACATTTGTGAAACTGCTCCAAGCAATCTTGGTCCCCCCAAGGCAGAAACTGAAATGACGCCCCTGCAGAAACATATAGTGACTAATTTATAAACACAACGTTCAAGGTAGCGTCAACAGACGGCTGACAAGAGAGATGTTACTCGAACTACTGCTGCCGCTAGACTGAAGCGATGGCTCTTACTGCGCATGCCCGAGAACTGGGGGCTCGCTCACTGCACAGATAACCAGTGTGCATCGAGCCTTCACCGGCACAGAACCATCGTGCCTACTGTAATTTAAAAGCCAAATAAAGGTGATGGAAATGCCTTGTATAGACCACTTTGTTTAATTAATGTGATAGGAAAGTTTTTTGAGTAGATCATTAATAAAAGACTTACACAAGAGATGGAACAAAAAGGGAGCCTCTCAGAAAGAGACGTTTTTTTTTCTTCTTCTTTCTTCGGAAAAGGCGTTCAATGCTAGATGCAATAGAGACTATAAAAAAATACTATAAGAATAGAAATAGAAAAAATAAACCATATGCAGTCATGGTTACACTAGATGTGAAAAATTGCTAATGACTTAGCAGTTGAACACCCTTAAACAAAACAAGATGTGTAAAATGCATTTAACTTGGCACCATGGCTGGGCATAATAAACGATTGAAAAGGAGGGAATTAGCCCCATACTTAAACTTATTTGTAGTTATCTAGAAGAGAGACAAATACTTACAGGAGAAAAGATAAGACTAGACATGAGTTGCGGAGTACCACAAGGATTGATCTTGGGACCCACCTTGTGGAATCTGTACTATGATGGGATGTTAAAATTTGATCTATCAACAGGAACCAAAACAATAGAATATGCAGATAATCTTGCAATAATAATACTTGGTAAAACAAAAGAGGAAATAGAAGAAAAAATTATGTCATCCATGAATAAAATTGACATTTGAAAAGACATTTAAAATATACAGGAATCCTAATTGGACATAACATGAGTATGTGGGCACACATCAAGTATGTGGCTGGTAAGGTAGAAAAAACTGCTGCAGCACTGGGAAGATTAATGCCAAACGGTAGAGAATCTAAAGCAGATAAAAGAGTATTGGGAAGTGTAGTGAGTTTTATATATTGTGCACCAGCCTAGAACACTTGGATAGGAAAAACAACAAATAAGAGAATTATTGAAAGAGTCCAGCACAAGATAGCCATAAGAATAGCTAGCGCATATAGGACAGTCTCTACTAGGTCAATACAAGTGATAGCGGGGTCTATATCCATACATTTATTGGTTAGGGAACTTACATATGGTAATATAGTAAACAAGAGAGCTCAAAAGAAAAAAAGCCAGGGACAACACTATGGAAATGTGGCAACAAGAATAGCAAACAGAAACTGAATGGACAAAGAGGCTTATACCACAGATTAAGCCATGGATAACTAGGAAACGTGGAGAAGTAGGATTCTAACACAGTTATTGTCAGGACATGGGTGGTTTAAATCGTACCTATTTAAAATGTGACTCATTAACCCTGAAAACTGCTCATATTATGGAGGAAGAGATACAGTAGAATCTTGTAGTACGTTTTTGTAGGGACCCTAGGATTTGGACATCATAGATGGGAAAATGTTTTAACGAAAATACAAAATGTGCAATTTAAGAATATAATTATGTAATAAAATCTCATAATACATCTTATCTCCCAAACTGATGTGAAATGTGGACACTATTTACACTGTTTTGAAATACATATCTATGGTTGATTGCTTTGCTGGTTTTAATGCCAAAATTTTACTGCCCATCTTGTTTAGTAAAGTCATCACATCAACTTTGAAACTGCACACATATCGCTTCACTATGTCCATTGCCTTCATCATTTCTGACACTATAGGAATTGGCTCAGGATCTGGCTCATCACTTTCATCTGTCGTCACTGTTTCACGCACTGAAATTTCATTGTCAGTGTTTACATATGTTTCAAAAGACATGCAAGCATTATTCTGCAATTTGATGCCATTCTTCACTCTCGGAAAACTCATCTTCATCACAAAGAACCCGGCAAAGCCAGTTTTATTAAAACAGTTCCTAATGGTATCGTGCGTCACAGAATCCCAGGCAGTCCTAATGAAATGCATGGCATCTAAGACTGATTTTTGTTGTGAATTTCAACGCAGCCAACTTTCTCTGTACCAGCCTCTTCCAATACATTTGCTTCATGCACCGAATTATGCCTTGATCTAAAGGTTGTCGCTTACTTGTGCAGTTTGCTGGGAGGAAAATTATCTTTGTTTCTTAAATTTGAAACAGTTGATGGATGAGCGGCATACTGATCAATGAAAAGTGCAATTTTCCTGCTTCTTATGCCCAGTCTTGCATCCCATGCTTGAAGGAATTTTCAAATACTGCAGAAGTTATCCAGGCTTTTGTGTTGGAAGTGTGCTTACATGGAAAAAAAATCACACATTCTTGAAGCATCATGGACTGCATGCTTTTTCAATAACCAGCGGTACCAATTTCTCCGTTCCGCTTTTGTTACAGCACAACAAAACTGTAATCCTCCCCTTCCTAAGTTTCCCGCTGTTTCACATGGTGCCCTTAAAATCCAGGGTTTTGTCTGGCAAACGATGGAAAAAATAGTCCCATTTCATCTGCATTATGAACATTGTCATGGCTATAACCTTTCAAACTTCATGGGAGCATTGTATTTTTCCACATCTGCAGCCTCACCTCACACACATCTGTAAACTAAGCCATGTCAATTCTTGAATCTTTCAATTTAGCCATTGGATGCTTTGAAATCATCCAGTCCCATCTTCTATGCTAAATGTGTCGCCTGAGCCCAAACCACAGTACCATCTTTTGGCACATTTGAAGCTCTTGCTTATGTAAACCGCTTAAGTAGAACATCTTCTAATTCTGGAAATTGGCCAAGGCGGTTACATTTTCTTTTAGCATTTTTACCTTCTTCAAAAGCAGTTTCAATCAGTTTGTTTGCTAACAATTGTGTTTAAGGTTGATGGAGGAATGTTTAACTTCTGCACTATATCCACACGTTTCATATTTAGATTGCGATGTACTTCTTCAGGAATTTTCAGTTTTTCACTGTTGGTTATTTGCTGCACTTTCTTTTTCTTCATTGCGAACGAAAAGTTAAAATACAATCTATGTATGTGTGGTCAACACTCAACAGTAGAAACTAACCATGCCAAGCTAAAGCATTCTCTATCCTGTCCACACAAAAATGTGTCATACAAATACATGCATGTCATTGGCTGCTGGTCTCCACCCTGACTGGATTGACCAAAATAGCGAATGGGGACATCAGACTTTGAATGTAGTAAGCACCTACTCCCACTGGATCGACCAAGAATTGGCCAAAATAGTGAATGAGGATGACAAACTTCGAACATAGTAAGCAGGAGCAAGAAAACCACTAAACAAACATTATTTATTACATTTGGTGTATTTGGTGCCGGAACTTTTATAATTAAACGTAATACACTGGAAAATGTGTTAATGAGGAACATGCTAATGGGATTCCACTGTACTCCCGAGCACACAATAACACAATGTTATAAATGAAATGAGATAATACTTGAAAGTACCAGAAAGACAGGACAAGACCTTGTAGTTGGAAAATATAATTGGAATTGTGCTGGAGAGTAAAAAGAATTTGAATATTATACAAAAAATGTTAGTTGACATTATTAAAGCAAAGGAAAAAAGACAAAAAAGGTAGTTAAACAATGGTTTGCTGCAAGATATACTGGAGGGTTTTAGTTGGGTGAGAGTCCCACACTTGGCAGTAAGACTGGTGTGCATTAGCATTTCCCCACCAAGGGTGGAAAAAAGCTACTGCTACTATAATTTATGTAAGTACTAAGTAATTACATAGTCTTAGGCTGCCCACTGAGACTGACCCTGACCACATACTCAGACAGCCATCTGTATTACAAACTTATACAAAGGTTATTCACATAATCAATTTCCTGTATGCGTATACAAGTACATATACATATTCAATTATTATTTTCTTTTTTTACAGTCTGTTTCCATTTGTTTTTTACTTTCAAAAAGTATTCGACTACAGTTTTTAAAACAATAGTTAGAAGTATTATAACCTATGGCTCCGACATGTGGACTCTGAATTATTAGTTAAAAAGAAAATTTTTGGCAACAGAAATGGATTATTGGAGATCTGCTAGGATATCTAAAAGAGAAAACATTAGAAAGAGATTATAAAAGAAAATATGAATGTTCAAAAATCAATTTTAGATTTTATTCAACAGAAACAATTAGAATGGTATGGGCATGTTAAAAGAATGGAAAATGATGAGATTACCCAAAAGAATAATGGAGTGGATGCCACCAGGAAGGAGTAGAAAAGGAAGACTGCATAACACATGGATTAAAGGAATTAGAGAGGCAATGATGGCTTGGGAAATTGAAGATTTATTGTCCAACAGACAAGAATGGAGAAAAGTAATAAGATGTTAAAAACTGTAGTCTTGGGTGCCAGAAAAAATGTTTGTACATCGTAAAACCAGAAATGTATATATAAGTATTGAGCTGTTCTTAAAGCTTTTTTTTTTTTTTTTTCAGAAATACTCTTTAATGCAATTTTTCTGTTCATTTTAAACCATTTTTTACCTAAATTTTCAGTTCTCCATATTTCATTTCTTCACATCAAACACTGTATGCTCAACATTTTGTCTTCCCCTACATAATGAAATTTGCCTTATGTATGCAGATTTCTTTGCCCTTTTAACCTCCACACTCAAGTTCTTAACCATACAATCCCCTCTCCTTCTTCTTTACTTGTGTTGTGTTGTGTTGTATATATATATATATATGTACCTACCTTTATCTTTCCCAGCTGTTTTTCATTGGGAGATAAAACACTAGTGGCCTCTTCTCTGTTAGTGCACTAAATAATTTTTGTTTTCAAATCTTCTTCTTGTGCCCCTTCAGAAACCTTTAAACTTCATAACTCAGTGTACATGTAATGTTTGTCAGGAATAAGAAAAACAGAACCTTTTGTGTCTGATACAAGATTGTACTTGTTCCTCTTTGAGCCAATTGCCACACAGCATGACTTGAAGGACTTGCCATCAGTAATTGGCACCGAAACAGTGCAACCTGAAAACATGCTAATGCCTAACACTTCAAAAGAAATTACCATTGAGTAAGCAGTAGAATACATATTTTCCATGGAGTAGAAGCAAGTCCTAACATTTTGGCATGCAGAAACTATAAAGTAGCTGGATCTTATGCTAACCTCATTAAGCACAATAATGTTGGTTAGGGATAAAGTTACAGTGATAGAAGAAGAGAAAAAAACAGCCTAAAATATAGTATAAATTAACTGGACTAGATTTTACTTGAGTGGTGCCAGAAAATGTGTACTAACAAATTGATTGGTGGCCACATAATGAAAAAACAAAAACAAAAAAAATTCTGGAAAATAGTGCTAACTTTGTAAATAGGTAATCTCCAAGCATTGAATAAATAACTCCATCACTTTAAGGAATGATATGGAAACAGTTTCTGTAATATCTGCAGAGAAGACAGTGATGTGGACCAGGAAACAACTGACCTTAGAAAGAATGAAGCATTTCCAAAATTAAATGAAAAGTGCAGTTTTAAAGATATTTAACACTGATGAAGAAATACTTTTTCAGTTTGCTGGCATAGAGAACCCTTAGATGAAAGAAGAGTCTTACTACAGAGGCAAGATTTATGAAAGCTTTCTGTATTGCTGTGTACAAATGCAAAAGGAAGTGAGAAACTTCAAAACTCCCATAATTGGAAAATTTGTAAAATAGAAATGCTTCAAAGGCATCAAGACATTTACACGTATATATGCAAACAATAGCAAAGTTGGGATAATCAGTGGCATTTTTGTTACATTCTTCAAAATCTTTATCCTACATGTTTTGCTCTGTGTGTTCACGTGATTTTTCAGGGGACATGGTGGAAGAGATGACTGCTGGAAACATGTAAATAGTAACATTCACTCATATTTCATAAAACTGAGGGGTCCAACAAGGAATTAACTTGTTTTTTAAATACTTCTGCCATCATGCTTGCAGAGGTTTTATTTATGGCTGTCCTTATTGAACACAATCTGCCTTTGGCCTGCAGTTACCATGCTGGACATTTATTCAAAAAAATGTTTCCGGATTAAAAAATAGCAGCTAAATACAGTTGTGCCAGAACAAAAACTGGAGCAGTAATTAGGAGTGTAGCCAGATCAATTGATGAAAAAATTAGACACCTTGATGCATCAACCCTTCTTGCTCACTACGGATGGTAGCAACAATATTGACGATTCAAAACTCTATCCTGTAGTTGTGTCGTTTGACTCAGAAACTGCGATGATTTCTACGAAGGCCTTGACCATCCAAGAATCACGGGAGAATACAGGTAAAGATATTTTTAAAGTTTTAGATGGGGAACTGAGGAAAAGAAATGTCCCATGGTATAATTGTGTTGGATTTGGATGTTTTAATGATAGTACCATGCCTGGCATATCCACAAGATTTTAAGATTTTCTTATTTGTAAAGAAAATCCTAACATCCAAGTGCAAGGCTGTGCCTGTCATCTTCCTACTTGGCTGCTCAAAAAGGGTGTAACGGGTTAGAAAATGTCAGTGTTGAACATTTTTTAGTTTATATTTATTATTATTTACAGAAAAGCTCCAAGAGGCAAGACATTTTGAAATTTTGTCAGCAATATTTGGGGAAAAGCTTCACAAAATATTAAAATACGTATTCCCTCAATGGCTATCTCTGTTGCAGTGTGTGGAGAGAGTCTTGGAACAGTGGAATCCTCTGAGAATGTTTTTCTGTGATACAGACCATGGTAGTGCAACATTTCAGAAAGTTAAGGAGCAGTTTGAAAAACCTTCTACCAAACTATACCGTCTTTTTCTTAGCTCTGTTCTTCCACTTTTCAACTCATTGAATATATTCCTGCAGCAAGAAAAGCCTCTTATTCACCAGCTTCATTCTAAATTTAATTATTTTTTCACAGATGTGTTTGTTAGATTTGTCAAAGCATCTTTGGTTTCAGGCATTGATTTGTTTTCTGTGAAATTTTCTTGTAGGAAGTGTCAGAAAAGTGAGTGATCTGGTTGTTGGGGCTAAGACAGGGGCCTACATGAAAGAAGTTTCTTTGAGTGAGCATGAAGTGAAGGATTTTTATTATGTCATATCATTTTATTCGAAAACATGTGAATATATTATGAAGAAATGGCTCATCAAAGAAAAGTTTTTAGAACATGCTGAAGTTGCTGTGTTTCAGTAAAGAACAAAAAGTTTTTCTTCGATTGAATACATGATCTACCAGTTTCCTAAGGTACTGACAGCAGGGGAAACTGAATCATTAGAATCTGAGTTGGTTTTAAAACTAGAACTGCAGAAGGGGTAAAATGCCTATGATTTATTTATTGTTGAACAGTTTCCTCAGTATTCACGTTTTTCCACCAAACACCTTGATCATTTGATTTTCTTCCTCTTTTTAATGTTACATTTTGATATTAAAATATTTCATTTGTTTAATTATGATGCCCTATACCTAGAAGAGCAAGAGGGGTCAATTCGACCTAGGATATAATATGTATAGCACAACTTGCAGTAAAACTAACCTTTGACAAATAAACAACAGTACAGTTACAGTAATCCACAATGTGTAGAGAAAAATATCAGCTCATTGTTGGGACCTGGCATATGTGTTTAATACTATCAGCTTGTGTCTGTAAATATTATATTCCCATATTTGTTTTATTTGTTTATTTGGTGCTAAGTATTACAATATATAGGGTTGCCTACTGAAAATTTGGCCCTGGCCACTTTATTTCAGTAGACATCCATTCTGCATACAAAATTGATTATATTATATTTACTGTCCATACCCATTTATTTTTCACTTTATATAAGAATTGTCCAATCTTCTTACTGTCTTTTTAAAACATTTCCACTACCGCTATATTTCTATCTATCTTGATCCATTTCTTATTAACATACTGTTTTCTCCAAACTTCCGACCCTTGGCATTTAAAATATCACTTTTTATCATCTAACATATCCACATAGTTATTACTTGTATACTGGGTTTTGTTACATATTTACTATACATTGATTTTATAACCTTCCATACCTCATTTACATTTGACCAAGTTTCTTTGACTCCTTTACTCAACGTCTTCTTTACGAAGAAGAAGCCTATACCTCCAGATGCCCTCCGCTTTCTTGCTAACATATCTTCTTTTATCCCTATGTACTCAAATTCTTTAACCTAAAGTCTGATCCTCTTTTAACCCCATTTCAGCTACCACAAGGTAGTTAAGTTTCGTAATTATCTAATTTAAACTCCCCACGTATATATATATATATATATTTTTTTTTTTTTTTAAACTCCCTCACAGTTCCAGAATCAGGGCTCCTTATATTTTCTCTTCCCTATTGCGAGTCTGATCTGAATCTAAATGGTTCTAGTGTTTTTTTTTGTTTTTTTTTGTTTTTTTGTTTTTTTTTGTTTTTTTTTGTTTTTTTTTTTTTGTTTGTTTGTTTTTTGCTCCTTAATTGTATCCCTTCTCTTGAAGATGTTTTACTTTTACCCAAAACTAAAATACTGCCATGTTCAGATGATAAAATGTAAAGTGCTATCTTCTTCCCCTTCTGTGCACTCCCCACTACTCAGTTGCCATACCTTCTTTCACTCCAAAACCAAATTATGTGCCGCTATTACTTCTCCTCTTCTCAGTGACACTATTTTTCTGGGTGACATTCCTCCATTGACTCCTCCTCCTGATGTCACTGTCTCTTTCCCCTTTGTTGACATCATTATTGCTTCAGCTATTGCTTCTTCTCTGCATCTCTCTCTTACAGCATGTAGTGAGTTCTCCGGTGAAATTCTCCTGCGTGACGTCATCGGCTCCAGCTGTTCCTCTCCATTACCTTGATCACTTTGCTGAGTGCTACTCCATACATCCACGTGTTCAGCCATAATTTCCTAAAACTTTGGACTTCCGCGCCTATTTTGCTGTGGTATTGATTCTGTTTCCTGCCTTAACCTTCTCGTTCTGCTTAAATGATCTCCTTACCTGTCCATTACGTCCATTACACCACTTTTGGCGTCATCTATCACTTCCTCTCCTGCTATCCAAAGTTTCATGTTCTTAATATATGATCTCTTGCCCATGGCTCTTGCTTCTTTCATCTGTTGGATTAACTCATATTTCTTTACTCTGCGGTTATAAGTCTGATCTTTGTTAATAAATATATTAGTCCCTTTTAGTTTATTTGCATTCTTTAGTATATTATATATCAGTTGCATTGATGCAAAATTCACAATTATCATTCTCTCCCCAATTCTTCTTCCCACTCTAAAATCCTCTACTATTTCCCAACCTTTTAATTCCATTTCTAATTTCTCTCTGAGTATTATTTCCACTTCATCGACAGGCCATTTTTCCCTTCTCTCCTTTACTCCTGTAAACACCAGGTCAATCTTCTACTTCTCTCTTCCACCATTTCCACTCTTGATTTCAAATATTCTATCTCTCTTGACATTTGTTGATCTCTCTCTTTATTTTCTTCTTTTATTTCTTCTGCTATTCAAGTCATTTTATTGCTTAATTGTTGCTCCATAGTATCCATTTTGGATAGCATTTTTTCCAATACTTCCTGCCATTCCTGAGGCCCAGGGTTCATTTCCACTCCTCCGATTATGAGCAATATTAAAATTATACTTCCCAGTACAACCATTTTAGTTTTTTCTTCACTTTCCACTCTTCTCCTACCTCTTAATCGTCTTATTCCATGAAGGCCAATTTTTGTCTGATATATGCCTAGTTCCACACCCATAGTTACTTAGGTCACTCTTACTTTCCAATTTCTAGCTCTCTCACTGCACATCCTACCTCTTTCACTGCTAGCTTAGCACTCCCATTCCCATATAGGTAGTGTTGTTTGTTCAAGATGGTATGTATTGTCAGAGGAGCCTTTTGAGCGATAGATTTTTGCATGCTTTGTTTTTCAAGAGTTTCAACATTGATACTTGTTTATTATTCTGAAAGCATTTGTAAATTCAAATAAAGCTATTAATAAATAAGATATTAAAGTTTTCATGTTTATATGGGGGGATCATAATGGCCCCTTTCCATTGTTCTAGTATGTCGCATTCTTAACAGTTCCAGTGTTAAATATCATAAAACAACCAACTATGATAAGTACAGTACCAGACCATATTATTAGGCACACCTGGTCTATTTAGCAGTTCACTTTCTGAGGACTAGCTTATAACAATGCTCATCTATTACTGTGAGCCTCGCTGAACAATGTTAGGGGACTATTGTTGTCTACAATGAATGTGTGTTATGTTGTTTCCTGTGTTGTAAGAGTAAAAATTGTTGCTTCACAAACATCATTTGCGCTAGTGCTAACAAGAAGAGAAGGCGCAGGTTAACCTTGTGCTATGGAAATATGGAAATTTTTCAGTTTATTTATGGTTTTAAAGGTGAAATTTGTTTAAAAGGTGAACTTTATAATTTTGTGTTTTTTTGTTCACAACATAATGTGCAAATCATGTGAATTGACACCTCAAAAAGTTGCAGAGATAAAAACGCTGATTAAAACTGATTTGTTTTCAAATTGAGGGATTTCTCTAACATTGGGGGTGTCTGAATCATCTGTGAGGCGAATTAAAAAAGAAAATTGAATTTGGGGTGGACCTAGCCTCACAAAGGAAGAATAAATGTGGGCAGAAAGAGATTCTCACACCAAGAGCAAAATGTTGCTTGAAGAATATTTGTGAAAGAAGCAGATTTGCTAGTGCAAAAGAAATAAATTCAAGCTTGAAGATTGTGGCATTGCTTCATCTGAAAGAACTGTTAGACGCAAACTTTCAGAAATGAATTTAAAAGCCCACAGACCTGCCAAGAAACTAAAATTATCTGCTGCTGTGACTGTAAAACAACTCAGCTGGGCAAAAGAACACAAGGACAAAATTTAAACTTCTGGAAATTGGTAAATATGAAAATCTTCATTGTAAAAATTCTTAGTGAGTTAAACTTCACATTTGAAATGCATTATCGTGAACTAAAGTTTACATTTGAAACAATTCACATAGACTTCTTTTGTTTCAGGTTTGTTTTAGTGATGAAAACATTTTTTGAAATTTTGGCAAACAAAGCTCAGTTTGTGCGAAGGCATCCTGGTGAAATGTATCATCCAGATTGTGTTTTGCAGACTGTAAAACATCCCACAAAAGTCATTATATGGTCAGTCATCAGTAGCAAAGGCACTGGACATCTATATGTTGTTCAAGGGACAAAGTGGCAGGAAGTCCTGAGGAGTAGGCCGCTACGAGGGGCACTAATTTATATTTTGAGCCTAATAATTAAAAGAAAGTAATTTCTGATTGAAAACTGCTTTATTGTTTTTCAAAATATTCTCCTTTATGATCAATATGCTTTTGCATCCGTTTGAACCATTTGTCAAAGCATTTATTCCAGTCTTCTTGAGACACCTCCAAAACATGGTTTTTGAAGGCATCAACGGCTTCTTCTGCCAACGAAAGTCATCCATGCAATTTATACTTGATGTTCGGGAGCAAAAAGAAGTCATTGGGTGCCAAATCAGGACTGTATGGCAGAAGACCCATCAATTCAATTTTTTGAGCCTTCAAATACTCTGTTGTTAGACCAGATGTGTGTGCGTTCGCATTGTCTTGATGAAGAACGATCCTACGGTTCTTGTTGGTTTTCCTTACTTCACCGAAGACTTCCGGCAAACAAATAATTATGTACCATTCGGCATTCACCATTTTATGTTCCTCTAAAGGCACTGTTGCCACATGGCCAGTTTTGCTGAAAAAGCAGGCGACCATTTCCTTCGAAGTGCTTCGAGTGCAAACAATTTTTGTTGGATTTGCTTCATCTTGAAACATCATAGTCGACTGCTGTGTACGTTCCGGCTCATACGCATAGATCCACGATTCGTCACCTGTTACAATCTTATATACATCTTTTGAGGCACCGCCATTGTATATCTTAAGCATTTTTGTACACCAATCGACACGAGCATCTTTTTGAGATTGCGTCAAATTATGTGGGATCCAACGAGAGCATACCTTTTTCATGGCTAAATAATCATGCAGTATTTTATATATGCTGGTGGAACTAATGCCTAGGGTTGCCTCAATCTCACAATATGTTGCATGATGATATTTCATTATTAGTTTTTGCACAGCATCAATGTTTTCTGGCACAGCAACTGAATTTGGACGACCTTCACGAACTTCATCATTGAGCGAACGGCAGCCACGATTAAATTCGCTATACCAGCGTTTCACAGTAGCAAAGGATGGAGCTTCATCACCAAATGTGAAAGTTAGTTGATCGATGCACTCTTGTCTTGATAATCCGCGTTGAAAGTCATAATAAATCATTGCACGAACATTTTCACGAGTTAATTCCATGTTTTTGTTGACACACAATTTTCAAGTTAGTGTAAACAAAACAAATGACGCTCTATTGACAAAATGTTTGAAGTAGATTATGGTAAAAAATGTCAAGCTTTCCATTAGAAACGTCAAATGGCACCAACATTCAGGGTTGCCAAGGCTCAAAATATAAATAATGCCCCTCGTACCTCAAAAGACTGGTTCCCAAATGGAGAACCATTCATATTTATGCAAGATGGGGCAAGATGTCACACTGCAAAATCAGTGATAGCTTTTCTGAGAGAGCACAACATCTCTTTGTTGCTGTGGCCAGTAAATTCACCAGATATGAACCATTGGAAATGCCTGGAAGCTAGTGAAGAAAGAAGAGGCAAAGGAAGTGATTATACGAAAACTAGGCTTACTGTAAAGATCATAGAGATCAGGAATCATCATCCACATATACAAGATACAATTCAGGCATGTATAAATAGCATACAAGGACAAATTAAAGCATTAATAGCTGCTAAAGGTGGCTTGACTAAATACTAAAAGTTTCATAAAATTGGAAGCATCTGACAACAATTCAGAAAAACAGCCAATTATCACCATAAGCATTTATAATCTATATTTATTTGTCATTTGGTATTACAAAACAATTACAATAGACTTTGTTAATGTTAAATTTTAGCTATACACATTATATATACAATATTCTTAAATTTATCAAATATACATATTAATTTACAATTTACTTTTATCTTGATCATAGAATTCTTTTAAACAATAAAATTGATTTTTTTATAAGGCACTCATACATTCTATTCCTTAATGCTAAAACTTTTAAAGTCCTTATTTCCTTGGTAGTGCATTAAAATTTTTTTATTGCAATTACTTTATGATTTCTAAATGTTTTGTGTAATCTATAGTCAGTCATGTCAATTTTACTGGTATTCCTTGTTTGATAATTATGTATTGAATTTCTTGTACTATAATTGTGTATGTTTTCGTTGATATTTATCAAAGTGTCATAAATTTATAAATTTACTACAGTTTGAATTTTTAATTTCACAAATAATGGTTTACAAGTTTTGTATTTTTTTAATTTGTTAGTATTCTAACAATCCTTTTTTTAATTTTTAAGACATCTATTATTCTTGAACTACCCCTCCCCCCACCCATAATATTAGACCATATCTTAGGACACTTTGAAATAAAGGTCATTAATATAAAATCTATTGAAACTTCTCTTTTTAGATTTGCCAACAAAAATGCTACTGTCGACAATTTTTTATGCAATTATGCAATGTGTGAATTCCAAGTTTTTTTTATCAATAATTACACGTAAAAGTTTATCTGTTTCATTTTCATTATTACCTATGTATTGAACATTTTTTTTAAAGTTAAGAAAATACTTTGTGTTTTACTGTCATTCATAAAAAAGCCATTACTTTTAAACCATAGTTTTGATTTTTTATTAGTGATTTTTACAAGTTTTAATAGCATGTTAACATCTTTCTGTACATTTAAAAAAGATGCATCATCTGCATATACCACAGTGTGAGACGAAACACATTTTGAGACATCATTAATCATAATTAAAAAAAGCAGAGGCTCCAAAACTGATCCCTGGGAAACTCATATTGTTACTTCTAGTAATGTAGATTCCTTTCTTCTTACTATTACAGCTTGCTATTTTCAAGATAGAATTTAAAAACTCTTAGATTAAAATTTCTTATTCCATAAACTTCTAATATCTTTAACAAAATGACATGTCTCATACAATCGAAAGCTTTACTCAGATCACACAATATTGCGTGTGCAAAAACTCCATCTTCATAAGCTTGAGGAATTCTTTATCCAAGCCAGTCCACTGCAAGTATAGTTGACCTTCCTTTGCAATATCCAAACTGGCTGAAAACAGATTTTGAGTTTCAGTAAAATTTTGTAACTGATATTTTATAAGGCATTCAAAGAGTTTACTAATATGGGAATTGCTGATATTGGCCTGTAATTACTCGGTTTATCTTTTTCTCCTTTTTTTTTTTGTAAATAGGAGACACTTTAGAAAATTTTAAAACCTTTGGAAAAATACCTTCTTCAATACATCTATTAATGCAAAGAGTTAAAGGAATTAAATTGAATTGGCTTATTTCTTTAATACAAGTATTTGTAAAACCATAAATGTCTTTAGCATTCGAGTTTTTAAGTTTTGTTATTACTCCCTCTACATCGTTACACATAACCTTACTAAGTATGAATTCCTCACTTTCATCTCTTTGAGGTGTGTCACTCAAGCTGAAAGCCCTAGCACTATCCGAATTAACCTTCAATGTTATCTCATTTACTGATTCTATAAAAAAAATTATTGGAATCCTCTGGTGGTATCATCTCTTCACTTCTCTCCGTTCTGTGTAGTTTTCTTACCGAGTGTATTACTGACCATGCTGCCTTGCATTTATTTTCAGAATTACTTATTAGCTTTTGATTTGCTTCTTATTTTGCTTCTATTACAGATTTTTTATAATAGTTTTTAAAATCTTTAATTATTTTTATAAGTGAATTGCTTGGTTTTTTCTAGTGCATATCTTATAGTATTATAAATTTATTTTTCATCCTTTCTAAACCTGAATTACACCAACTATTTTTATTAATCCTTTTTCTATTCAATTTAGTGTCTAGCTTTTTCTTCATCTTTTTACATTAATTATCAAAAGTATCCATAAGGGTTTTAAAAAATATATTAAATAATTATTTTGCTCAATTTTTTTATGGAACTTTTCTTCCCAAATTGATATTAAATTATTTTTAAATTGATTTCTGCGCTGTACACAAAGGTTCCTTATTTCTCTTATATTAAATTGTATATCTTTATTTAAAACCTCATTTTGTATCAATACCTGAAAAAATAATGGCTGGTGATCAGATAACTTACAAGTTAATACATTTAATGAATAACTGTTTATTCAGAGTAGTCATAATGCTATTCAGACATGCAGATTCTCTAGTACGTAACCTATTTGCACAATGATAACCAATTACCTTAATAAATTCTTAGGATTGTCTACTGATTTATGATTTTTTTTGTGGCATCAAAATGTGCATTAACATCCCCACAGATAACTACATCATGTCTAAAATGAAATAGATATATCAACAGCTTTTTCACTCCTTCTAAGAACAAGTCTAGAACTCCTGATGGTGGCCCATATAATGCAACTATTATTATTCTGCACGAGTCTATAATTACACCTGTTACTTCAAAAACATTTTCTTTACAAAAATGCCTCAATTCTAGCTTTTTTGCTTCCAATAAATTATGTATGTTTGTAATGGTTCCCCTTGGCAGGACCCCACTACACTGATGATGGATGCTGTATTACATACCTTTAGGTCGTCTTGGTGCCCGTACTCTCGTGATGTATCTCGATGTTCTCATAGACTGGTATCTGTTGATCATATATCTGTATTCTTGCGTGTGTGTTAGTATGTTGTAATTATTATTTTAAAATTGTGCCCGGCTGCTGTATTTGTGTCGGAGAGCACTTGTGTCTTGTCAGAGTTCGGTATGGAGAAGGTTAAAATATATTTGCACACACGTATTCTGTTTAATTATTTCACTTTTATTTTAGATAAACCACATATGATATTCACAATTCACTATCACCTTTGTTATGTTAAAATATGTATAACTGGTAGACTTTAAATACATAGTCTTAGTGTCTATTTAGATACAAGTTTATACTCGACCTTCCTGCTTGAACACTGACAAGCTTCTGTTAGATTCCCTTCAACCGTTCTTTTTAACATACGTATTTGAATTATAGGCATGTATCAATGTACCTGATAGGTGCTACTATCCAATAACATCCAATAACAGTTTATGTTACATATATATGTTTATAGACTTCCATCTTACTTATGAATCCAAAGTTCGTTACATGCTTACGTAGATACTACTGCACTTCTCATAATTTTTATTATTGGTTGTGTCGCTAACAATGGCCTTTCCCTCTCATATCATATTCTATATGTTATAATGTTATATACTTGTTCTCTGCCATGTGCACATTATGAACACATGTGTTCTTAACATCCTCTTAATTATTATACGTACAATATTAGCAAAGACAATACATAACACATAAAGCTTAGAACAAAAATATTAAAAAAAATAAATTATTAATGTGTTGATGCTGAGAAACTGTGAATTAGATATCTTATTACATTAATGAGTTATTGTATTAGTTTGTCCGTGGCTAGTACTGTATGTTGCTTCAATATACTGCCACACCACCATTTTTATACTTATTCCGACAGAAACAATTTAGTAGCTGGAAATTTTCTATGTTTACATAACCTATCTTATCTTCTTGTAACTAGTGTTCACTTAAACAGAGTACTTGACAATTTAAATATTTAAGGTACATACATATTTCTTCTTATTTTGTTCTCAGGTACTGTATATTCATATACAAAATATTTACATCATCATACCCTTCCAATTTACTACTTTGCCCAGAAACATCACAATTTATTGAATACCTTTCTTTGCTGCACTGTATCTGACTACTTCTTACAGTGTCTTACAGTTTCTTTGATTTTGCAATTTCTTCACTGATTTTTATAGCCAATGATTTTATACCTGATGCATGCAAATGCATTCCATGCCTTTTAAAGTTTTTTCTGCCCATTTTACTCATATCCACAATTCATACATTCTTAAATCATGCATATATCTTATTAATCAGTTGATTCACTACTGTTACCTCATTCTTAACACATGAAAAAGGAGTCATATCATACCTATATGCTACATTCACTATTACAACATGTGTATATGTTAACATAGCTAACAACTTTTTTCAACTCTAAAATTAAATAATGTGTTGTATTCCTGGTAACATCGTTGGTGCCACTTATTAACACTACACTGTCCTTATCCTTCCAATCTTGGATAAGTTCTCCTTGGATTGTTCTACAGACATCTGCAGTTGGTGCACCTGGTTTCACAAATGCCATAATTGATATGTCTCCACTTGTTTCATTTTTCTGTAAATTCTTAGAAATGCCTCTTGCATGACTATCCCCTAGGATAATTATCTTTTCTTCAATATACCTGCATTTAATGTTTACACTATGTCTTTTTAACATACCTATACTGTTTGTTTTGATTTACTGTATTTTCACTTTTTTTTAATCTTTCCATCTTCCATTTTCTCGTATATATAATCCTTGTCTTCTTCACCTTCCTTTTCCTCTCTTAAAACAGCAAATTTATTTGGCATTTCAAAACTGATTGATTGTAGATTTTCTTTCATTTTTTCTTGCAAAATTGACCATCATATTTTGTTGTTTGTTCCTTTTCAAGAGCTTGTTTCAGGCACATATTTTCTTCTTTGAGATTTGCATTTTCTGCGTGAACATATTGTAATTCTCTTATCAATATTTCTAAACCCTTTTGTAATGATTTTATTGACTCCTACTCAAGACCAGCTGTTGAATAGTTTGATGTTATATTCTTACCAGCTGATCGCGTCATATAACTGTATGTTGGTTTTTCTAACTGTGTTTAATGTTCTCACTGCCTTCATTTCCTAATAATAAATAATACACACTTATCACAAATCACTAATAATTCTTTTGAAATACTTTCACTAACACTTAAATTCTTCAATAATTCAAGAGCGTCTCAACATTGTTTACACAGCAGCCATCTTGATTACTTTTCGAATCCAACGTGTATATTATACTTAAAATTCTTCATCAACGTTTAAGGAAATGTAGGCTAGTAAAAATAAAAACCAAATTAGTTGCATGTTTTGCCTACTAACTTCATGTTATATTGAGAAATCAAGGTCCGTCTAATATGGCCAGGTACTGCATTACACAATATTTATAGGTTTTTTTTTTTTGGTGTTGCAAGAGAAAAAATCTCGCATTAATCAACATGTTAATGGTGCTAGACATAAAGCAAAGCTGCCCACAGTAAAACTTTAAAGCAAGTCTTATTTACACAGCCTTCCTCTTCATGCAATACAAGCAATTTCAACATGGACAAGTGCAGAGCCCTTATAACTGCAAACATCCCATGGAATGCTGTTCAGTAGGGTGTTTCCTACTGCCTATATTTATACGAATTTGTTAAAGGAAGTTCCAATTTGAAAGCATTTAAATGTTATTTATTGAGGGTGGTTGCTTATTTGTTGCAAATTTTCACCTAGAATCAGTAGTTGACAAGCATATTGAGTCACTGCATAATACAGAAAAAGAGGAAGGTACTTTGAATTGCAGCAGTTTTATTTTGATGGCAAGGAAATCAAAACAAATGATACCACATATCAGGGTGATCAGCATTTCTACTTTAGTCACTAGGTGTGTAACTGTTCAGATTACTGGAAAATATTGATCACATCCACAAAACATTCTGCAAACTATTCTTGGTATTACTAAGAGCAGCTCCTGATGAGTAACCCTAACTGAAGAGGGAAAAGGTGATAAAAATTTAGCAGCAGTGTGTATTTTGAAATACAGGGATAGAATCCAATTTCTGGAGGAAGGGAATATTATCAAACACTCTTTAAGGGTACAAGAGAAAGCAAAATGGAAAGAAGTTTGGCAATATCAAACACAGAAATTTGTATGAAAAATTGGAGTAGGTGATAGAGATGAGCAAAAAATTAGTAGAAAGGGCTTAAGGAAATAAAATTAAACTAAGAATTGATGATATTGAAGAGGAAGAGTAGGCTAAGAGGTGTGAGTATTTTAAAATAATAGAGAAACTTAAAAAAAGAATAGGGTGGGGAAAAATAGGATATTCATACTCAAATTGGAAAGGAAGATTTGTGTGTGCAGGAACAGAAAAGTATGGTTCAGTAACTAAGAGTTACAAAGGGACTGTGCTGATAATGCAGAAGCGTAGATGAAAATTTGCACTGTTAAGCAGGATGCCCAGAAACTACTATATGGAGAGGTAAGTGCGGAACCAGAAATGGTATAATTTATATATGCAAATTTAGCTTTAAAGATGTTTCAAAACAGGAAAGAGTTTCTGAAATGATATGGATAATTAGATTTGCACAGAACAAGATAATATAAGAAGTCAAAACAAATGCACATAAACAGTGGAGGGGGGGAGAGAGTGGTATTTTTTAGAAACACTTTTATAACAAGTTAATAATTTCAACTTAGGCATTTAAGCATTATTACATGCATTTAAACTGTGGCTTAAAGATTACTGTTAAAAATATAGAAAAAAGTATGAATATTTCTGAAAGCCATCAAGATCGTTTTCTTAAAGACCCACAAAAAGCTCAGTCTTGGTGTGAAAACTGATGCAGAAAGTGGCTATTTTCTTTCTTTATTTCTTTAAAATATTAATTTTTAAGTAGTATGAATCAAATGAAATTCATGCTCAGATCTAAGGGAGCTGCCTAACATTTGCCTGATAAGATGATGTGTAATCATTAGGTTATGAATACTAGTAGTTTCAATGTATTATTCAACATACTGAGAATGCAGCATTGAAGACTGTGATATTTTGCTCCTTCAGCACTATATGTATTCATATACCATTGAAAACCTTCAGCACACTAATGCTTTGTATTGTGCTTCCGCGAATTTAGTGAAAAACTGTGATTATTCGCTAAGAAACCGAGGTGAAAAGCGTGCCACGGCATTGCAGGAAGAATGTGACACGAACAAACAAATAGGGAGTAAAATGAAATACAGTTATAGTGAAATAATAAAACAGAAAGTTAGTGCGTCTAATGGCGACGATGCTGAAAGAGAGCGTGATACCATAGCGTCGCTTCAAAAGGTGATTGAAGTAATGAAGAAGGACTTAAATCATGCACTCTGTGAAATTGATAGATTGAAAGACGAAAACATCAAACTGGAAAAAAGGATAAATAACGGCGATAAGCAGCGTGAATTCTACACGGAGTGGAGCACTGTACCTGGTCAAAAGCGGCGTCAGGTTAGCAGCAAGTACAACACTTATCAGCAAGAGGATACCTACAACAGCTATAATAGATTCAAGCTTTTGGCAGATTCGGAATGCAAAGAAGATGATTTGAATGTGAGGCTCAATTCGGCAATTGTGGTAAACACAGATAAGAAACAGATTCGAAATCGTGTATTATTGCTTGCGGATAGTCACGGACGAGGACTTGCCGAGAAAATAAATCACCTGGGTCAGAATACGATGATGGCTAGTGCTATTGTGAAACCGGGTGCTAAAATCGACAAGGTTTGCAGAAATATGGAGGTAAAATGTTCCGATTTTACAAAGGACAACTGTGTAGTTCTCATCGCTGGCACAAATGACGTAGGCAATGGTGAACCTGAGAATGTTATTCCAAAACTAGAATGCACGCTAAACGAGTTGCTAAATACCAATTTGATCGTTGTCAAACTACCTACGAGATACGACCTACACTCAAATGCCTGGGTAAATAAGAAAACCTTCTCTATAAACTCACACATCACGGAGATGTGTAAAAAATATGAACATGTGAAGCTAATCAACACCAACATAAGGCGGGAACTCCACACAAGACACGGGATGCATCTCAACAAACTGGGGAAGAGGATGCTGAGTGAAACACTAGTGAAAGTGATCTCGGTTAGTGTGAACAACAAACCGAATGGTGAAATAGAACAATCTGAGGCAAATAGAGTAAACTTATCATGTAGTCCAAAAAACTAGGTATCTTTTCAGCAGTAAGACATACGGATAAGTCGTTGAAATTAATTCATCAAAACATACAAATGCTTTCTAATAAAATTGATCAGCTCAATATATTCATATCGGAAGAAAATCCTGACATACTAGTTTTAACTGAACATGGCTTAAAGGATATAGAATGTAGCTATAACTTCATTCCAAATATGAATTTAACAGCAAAATTCTGCAGAAAAAATAAAATGTGGGGTGGAGTAGGAATCTTCACACGGGTAGATTTAAAAGAATATTCAACAGAAATTGATACTCAAAATTTCTGTGCTGAGGGGCATGTGGAACTGGCAGGCGTAAGCATTGCAATTAATAAATTTAAGATCCCAGTCATTGGTTTATACAGACCACCTAAAGGAAATTTAAACATTTTTCTTGATAAACTGAATTTACTGCTAAATAAAATTTTGGTGAATACTAGATGTAGAATAATAATTTTAGGAGATATAAATATTGATTTTCTTCAAAACTCGAATGATAAGGCCAATTTTCAATACCTTCTGAATGAGTACAACTTGCATGCTACTATTAATGAACCTACTCGCATTACCAACAGTTCAATGGCAGCCATTGATAATATTATCACTAACATAAGACTTACCGTACAGGGTAAACATTATTCAGATCATTTGGCACAAAGTATTATTTGTAACGGTATAAATGAGGCTTCTACAAATCATAACGATATTAAGTCCATCACAAAAATTTGTAATTCCTTTAGTAAATCCAACTTGCAAATACTTAAGCGCGCCTTAATCAATGAAAACTGGGAAACAGTATTTGCTGCACAAGACCCTACAGAAAAACTAAATAAGTTTTACCACACTTTGTATTACTACATTAACTTATATTGTCCTCCCATTGCTATAAGTCGAAATAATTCAAAAACTACAAAGTACCAATGGATCACTCCTAAAATAAAGCATTTGCGAACCCTTCTCAAAATTGCTACAGTGCAAAAGAATAATAATAATAACAACAACTTAAATTTCACTGATGCCGAGTTAAAGAATCTAAAAAAAGTTTATGACCAATCTGTAGTCGAAGCCAAACAATGTAGCATCAGTAATAGAATACTAAGCTCTCAAAATGTAAGTAAAGCTAGTTGGCAAGTAATTAATGAATTTCGCAGATCTCTACCTGTAAATAATAACTCGCACATTCAAATTCAAGTTGGTGATACTACCATAATGGATGCCAAAGCAGTAGCTGAAATAATGAACAGTCACTTTGCCTCAGTTGGAAGAAATCTTCACATGAATCAAAATTTAAAAATAGTTCCACCAATTATGTCCGACAAATCAAAAAATACCAATAGCATTTTTTTACATCCTACAAGTAAGAACGAACTTCTCGGTGTAATAAAGACTTTAAAATCTAAGAACAGCACTGGCCTTGATGGTATACCTACCTCTCTGATAAAAGTATGTAGCCAAGAAATAGCAAAACCTCTTGTTGAAATAATAAACTCCTGCTTTCAATATGGCATTTTCCCTGATAAACTGAAGATAGCTAACGTTATACCAGTATTTAAAAAGGGAGCTAAAAAGGACATAAATAACTATAGACCAATATCGATACTATCAGCTTTGTCTAAAATTTTTAAGCGGATCTTACATAATCATATAACAAAATATTTAACTAAGTTTAACTTGGTTCCCAAGCAACAAAATGGCTTTGTGAGCAATAAATCCACTATCAGTGCCTTATCAGACCTTGTGGAAATGGTTATAGGAAATATTGAATCAGATACATACACCGCTGCTGTTCTATTAGATCTTACAAAGGCTTTCGACTGTGTGGACACTAGCAAATTATTAATTCAGCTACACAATTTAGGCATTAGAGGTATAGCAAACAAATTAATAAAATCTTTTATGTCGAATAGAAAGCAACTTGTGACCATAAATACAGAAAATAATGATCATCATTCACAGATGCAGGATCTAACTTATGACGTACCACAGGGATCTATATTAGGACCGTTATTATTTATTCTTTATATTCATGACATAAATGAAATTATGCCAGGTAACACCAAACTAGTACAATATGCTGACGATACAACCATTTCTGTTTGTAATAAAAATTTCTGTGCATTAGGCAGTAGTATCAATGATACTGTAAACACCATAGTTATGTACTTCAGTAACCTAAATATGTATGTAAATGCAGCTAAATGTGAATTAATCACCTTCGGATTTAAAACAGTTGAGCCAGCGTTACAGCTTTCCATAAACCACAATGTGATCCATAGCGTAAACTCAGTAAATCTTCTAGGATCGAATATAGATAAATCACTTACCTATGCTGGACATATACAGAAACTGGGATCAATAATCAGCAAAAACCTATTTGTTTTGAAATATTTAAATAAGTATATTCCAACTGAAACAGCGATAGCTATATACTACTCCCTTATTCACTCGCATATGGCTTATGCTATTGAACTATGGGGCACCACATCAAAAACAAATCTTAGCAAAATATTTATTCTACAAAAAAGGGCAATCCGATACTTAGGCAAACTAAAACTTAATGACACATGTAGAAATGCCTTCAAGCAACTAAATATATTAACCCTACCAAGCTATATATTTACAAAACCATTATACATTTTATGAAATATAACTCTTTGTCACTAACAAACTCTGATGTTCATAGATACAGCACTAGACATAGAAATGATTATGCAATCCCTAGCCACAGATTACATTTGTATGAAAAGATGCCTAGTTTTGGAATAAAATTTTATAATGGACTACCAGAAGAAGTCAAGAAATGGCATAATAATAATTTTTAGAGATTTAAACAATTATTAAAACAGTTCTTAATTAGTAAATCTTTTTACAGTATTGACGAATACCTGTGTAAATAAATTTGTAATAACTGTAATAACTGCTCTGTAATACTTCATTAACAGTACTACTTTATATTTGTGTTCTATAACTTGTAACAATTCAATTATAAATTGTTGTGCCAACTGCAAATTGTTCATTGCGCATATTCAGTTACTACTTGGTTAACAGTAATTTGTACATATTATATTTATATTTACATTATATTATTATTATTATTATTATTATTATTATTATCATCATCATCATCATCATCACCATCAATGTTGTTACTTATATGTTTGTTACTTATGTACTTATTTACTATTGACTAGATTCAATCGTGTATTACACCATATTGAATTGCAATAAAATTGAATTGAATTGAATTGAATTGAATAGGTAGTGCTTAATTACTTCTGTTAAAATTTAAATTCTTTTTAAGCAATTCTGGAATGTGCAAGAAAATTGTATTTTAAGATCATTGTTCATACATATATAGAACATTTGTTGTAGAGTAGGCCAGGAGCATATTTTAGTTCCATGTGTTTCATAACCTTGAATATATATATGTATGTATTTTGTATTGCAGGTGGGCCCTTGAAACCAAAATCTTTCAATCGTGTGTATGAGCGCTTAATCAGGGTGAATCATATTAAGGTGATTGATTCATCAGGGATTTCTAGAGAAATATCAGCGCGGTTTGTGAAAGAGTACCCTGTTGAAAACAATGACTGGGGAGACTTTCAGACACATCGTCGCTTACTTGGACTCATCTCCGTAGGTATGTTTCCTGGTTTTTTGCTTTGCTTTACTTTGCTTTGCTTTGTTTAGGTGCATGTGAACCTTTGTTTTCAGAACTCCCCCTATATTTTACCATTAGATCACACAAGCATTTGTAGATGCATGTATGTGGGCTCATTAAATTATCTAATGACAAGTGTAGCAGCAAGGACTGCATTGGCAAATAAGCCATTGCTTATTGTCAATGAGGGCAAGCAAGAGCCTGAACAGGTATTTTGGTGTTGTAACACAAATTGATAGTTGAAATATTAGGGTAACAGTCAGATTTTAATGTGCTTACAGATTTGTATACTCATCTGAGTCATATTAGACTGCATTGAAACTGCCGCATATGAGATTATCATTAACTTAGTTAAGGCTTTTAGAGAGATTAAATATAATATATTTGATATTATCTTGACAGTTATACTTCAATCTAAAGTATATGGATTTCTCTCATATACATTACATTTTAATACACAACTTTAAATAATCTTTATATATAATAAAACTATTACATTGCAGGCATAAGGAAGTAGCACAAGTTTGTATACTATTAAACCTTATACTTATATCTTAATTTGTATTTACCCCCTAGAAAAGATTATTTTTCAAAATATAATGAAACTTGCAAGTAGCACAGAGAGGAGAGCGAGAGAGTGAAAGGTAGATTAGATGGGGAGAAAGGGAAGAGAGTGGAAGGAGAGGGAGAGAGATGGAGATGCAGAGAAAATGACATAAAGGGTAAAAGAGGGAAACAGTGAGAAAATGAAGGAGAGAGACCAGAAGTATCTCCACATTCAAGCAGAGCTGCTAGTTGTGGTAGTCTAAAATACACTAGTACAACAGCTGAATTTGGGCCTGGGCACACTGTATGGTCACTACATCCTCTGCTTCCATTCACGCATGACAGTACAGGTAGAGGCACCCCTTTATGATAATAAGCAGGCTACAGGACAGCTTTCACGATGTCACATATTTAAGGGAATGGTTCATATGGTAGCTAATGGATACTAGGTGAAATCATTGATTTTTAAAGCCTGCTGAACATTTAATTCGAGAACAATATGCAGCCACTTTGTTATTGTGATTATCACATTAAGGGCTTGTATTATGATCTTCAGTTAAAAGCTGAGGTTTTCTAACCTGTGGTTATTGCTACCTGTTGGTTAAATGAAGTGCCTCCATATTACAAACGCTAGGTAACTGTAGGGTAGTTATCCTAGAGTTTATTAACCATTTGATATGGTTGGCAACATTTTCTTGCCAATTTCATGTCATCTAGGTGGAAAGTTGTAGCATTAGATCTTCATAATAAACTTTCTGCTGTAATTTTCTTGAGCTCCCATCTGATCTCTCTGTATAATAAAATCTAAAATTTGTATTAAATTAATGTGGTGGGCTGTCACGGTAAATACATCTCATTTCTGATAGCTGGATGCATTCAGAAATGTAATAAACCATAATTGTTATTAATATTATGATTTGTATAGATTAGTTAGCAGCACATTTCTAAGGATTATGCCATCAGTTTAGTTTGCATTACAGTAGGTTAAGTGCATTTCAGTATGCTTAAAAAAGAATGATTTGCCATTAATAAAGTTCTTGGAGATATTGTAAAATACGATAGCTATACATGTAGCATAGTTTGAAAATAGGTTAAGGCATTTCAGAGTATTAGGTTATGTGGGATTTCACTCTCAATATAGTTTATTTAGTTAATGGAAAAATAGATTTTGCATATAATATAGTAACACATTGGTGGTGGAGAACGCTGGAGTTGCTCTTGATTCTAACATAGTAACACGTATTGTATTAATGTTGCTGTTAAAACATTCAAAACTCAATAGGGCAGGAATAAATGGTTTACCTGATGTACAAGTATCTTGCTTATTATATTTCTGCTAGGTGTTTGTTGGCACGGAGGTATTAGCCATAAGGCTTACTCTGCTACATTGAAATTTGTGAGCATTGCATTTAAGAAACAATTTTGCTGAGTGTGTTGAGTTAAAAAAAAAAAGATCATAAACTCAGGAAGAGGTTTGATACTGCTACAAACTATTACAGAGCATGAGTGTGATAAAAAAAGTGCTATAGTGCAGTTTTTGCTAACTGGACTCATTTCCCAATTTCCTCATTCTCTCCTCGAAATTATTTGAGATCTTATTCTACTATATAAGTAATGTCTGAGCCCTTCACCTCAGCATCGCTACAATAGGAATAATGTAGGGCTTTCACTAGGTTAAACATTTCAGAATATTAAATTATATAGATTTCACTGTTAACATGCTCTATGTAGTGTGAGTGAAATTATTAATAAATAAATGCTTCCATTTAGAAGAGAAAACCCACAAGCAAACAAACGAAAAATGGAAAGCCTATGTTACTTAGGTTTTTGCCATTAATATACGCATGTAGATTACTGTGGAAATATGTTGGGCATTTTCAGAGTATTATCTTATATGGATTTTTTCTTTCAGCTTCCTGCAGGCTAATAGAAAAATAGGACATTTTGGAATATAAGGTTAAGTTTCACTGTTATTTTGTAAAGGTTACATGCAAAATAGGTTAGATACTAGTTGCATTATATTAAAGCAAATATTAGTGTCATTCACGTTAAAAAAATAAAAAAAACAAAACTAAATGATAAACAAAAGTAAGCAAACTATCCCTAAGATTAATACTGGAAGTATTATGCATATGCAGCAGATACAAAATTCATCCTCGTTCCAAACCTGGAAATTATTCTTTTGTAAGTTTAATTATTTTGGCTTTCCACCTGATATATATTTATATATATATGTACATATTACTCTTGGAATCGCTAACGACTCTCAATCGAGGCCGAAGGTACACCATTTATATGGTTACCTCCAAGTTAGTACCCTAACTGCTATCTGAGCTGGCAGTTGGTTCATTGCTAAAAATAACTCCCAGTTAGCTGTTAACCGGAGATAGTAATACAGGCCCTAAATGTAGTTAAATTACAGTGATAGTAAAGCAAACATTCATATGGAAAATGTACTTAAATGTGCTCATAGTCTCTCAAGGTACTGATTTTAATTATACTTAAAAATGGAATATATTTTTATATTTGGTACAAATCAATGGTGTTTTAATAAATCAGGTTTATATTAAACTTGTGAACCACAAGTCTGCAGAAGATAGTTAACTGCACTACCTTTTATCAGGCAGTTGAATTAGTAGGCTGATTCCTAAGGTACAGGTGAGCCAAAAGACTTAAAACCGTCTGTGCAGTGTTTTTCCTGTCTGTGTCCTTGGCGCTCGTTGGCAGCTGCTGTTATCATAGAAAAGTGTGAATGAAACCATACAAAATTTTTAAAACTACTTTTAAAGGCTTTACTTACCAACTTTATGAAAGGAAATGCTGAAACTGGCCACCGTCGTCCATACATTTTTGGCACCTCTTTAGGAAACTATCCATCATGGAATTTTTGGGGGGTATTTTCCAAATGATGACTGATGTCGTCTAATGTTTCTTCGGTAAGAACCGAACACCGTCTTTTAGATTTCTTAGCCTGAACACTTCCTGTGGCCTGAAATTTACTGTAAAGTTCATGGATTGTTTACGGCCTGGAACTTTTACACCTGGAAATCTTTCTGCAAATCGTACTTTCACTTGGCGAGCTGACCGAGTTAACACATACGAATCATAAATAAACACATGCTGTGCAGTAAAAAACATATACTGAGCCATAATATACTTTGTGACTAAGTACAGGACAAAATAATAAATAACTCGTAATAACTGAACTACATCACATCACTTTTCAACTCAAAACTGCACTTCACACTGCTCAGCAAAACCACAACAGCGTGACTTTGTTTATAGCAGCAGTGCATTATGTTTTTATCATATTTCCACACGCCCAGTGAAAAAACACTGCACAGCCAGTAATATTGTTCATAAAATACCCCTCCGGGGTAGCTTAAAACATAAAGTGTATAACACAAACCCACACACTTGGAAGAATTAAAACAAAATATCCGCCAGGAAATTTCTCGTGATTTACGGCGAGTGATGGATAGTTTCCTAAAGAGGTGCCAAAAATGTATGGACAACGGCGGTGGCCAGTTTCAGCATCTCCTTTTGTAAAGTTGGTAAGTAAAGCTTTTAAAAATAGTTTTAAAAATGTTGTATGGTGTAATCTGTGCCTTTTTATGATAGCAGATGGCAATAAGCGCCGAGGACGCGGACAGGAAAAACACTGCGCAGGCGGTTCAGAGTCTTTTGGTTCACTCTGTAGTACATATACTGTGCTAAAGAAAACAAAACAAAAAGTACAGAAAATATAAAATATTTGCAAATGACAATAATATTTTCTCAAACAATAATAAGTTCGCAGACTATGTCTGTACAGATTACAGAATAGGAAGTTGGTGAGTTAACATGGTACAAACCAGAAATCTGTTAACATTTAAAGGATACGTTAGATACAAAGCTTATACGTGATGCATAAATAATATACACAAATTACAATGATATCTCATCATATAACCATATTTACACACTAACAATCAGATTGATTTTTTGTCAGTTCACTGTGGTGTTTATAGGGGAGAGCATAGTGGTCTTTTAGCCTGTGTTTACTCTTCATTCTGGCCTAAAATATTCAAGGTAACCCAGCAAACTATTCTGTTGTGGCCTTTGGAGCAGACAGTAAATCTGACTTGCATTTAAAAAATGTTTGCAAAGGTGGAACATCAACTGAATGTAAATTCTTTGCAAAATTTATGAAATCTGCTACAGAAACATACAATAAGTTGGTGCAAGTTTGTGGAATTGGTTTTTTATCTCATACTAAAGTTTTTGATTGGTTCAAAAAATTTAATCCTTTGAATCATAAATCAACTTTTTTGTTTAATACTTAAATAAAATTTAGGTTTATAATACACTACTATATCACAGAAATATGAAGCTTGTCGATCTTTTTTACGTATTTTCATTCATTGAAAAAGTGGTGGTTTCTCTCTGAAATCATAGTTGCTTTTTAAGTACACACACAAGAAAACAGTGGTGGTGGTGGTGGTGGCGGTGGTGGCGGCGGCGGCGGCGGCGGCGGCGGCGGTGGTGGTGGTGGAGGTGGTGCAGAAATTAGAAATATTTGTATAATTTGCTGTAGATCTTCTTTCAGATTCCTTGTACTATATTTAACTGTTGACTAGCGCAACCTCTATCAGGCGCCAAATAATCCTATGCCAATACTTACTACTTTTTCTATCTGTGGCATAAACAGACTTCAACATGCCGGGTTTGTCAAAAAAACTTGTGTACTTATTGTAATCTTTAACAATAGTAGGGCAAGCAATTTTATTAACACTAAATGTCTTCCTTTTCTATTGAAAATACCAATATCAGCTGGAAATGTAATACTTAATAAAAGTGTCATCTTTCCATTACAGGCACGCAACACCATTGTCGGTTATTAACCCTATACATTCTACCCTCTGTAAAGTGGAATCTGGTGATGCTAATGGAAGATTTTGGTAGTTTGATCTTGCAGTTTGAGACCGTCTGTTTTGTCCATTAACCTGCAATTGAGGAGTTTTTTGCAAAAGCCGATAGATGTAGAAATCAAGATATTACAGGAATCAGTTTTTATTTTAAATACACAAGCATATATTTTATAACAAAAGCTTATTGCATGAAGCATTCTTTGTTCCGAGGCAATGAAAGTGGGTTAAACAAAGGTGTGTGCACTTTTTTAATATTGGTTGTTTTACATGCAAAAAACTTGAGGTTTTTTCAAAACTCAACAGATGCACTCTTTCTTCATATGAGTCTCATTAGAGCACTAATAAAACTGAACAAAATTAATAATCTTAGCACAAAACTGTTATTATTACAAAAGTCTAATGGGAAACCTCTACTAGAACATTTGTGTAGTAGTACTTTGCCTCATCCGTTATTTTGAAATACTGCATGAGTTTCTTAATGTCACTCTTTTTTTCTTTAGACACCATGTTGACTTCTGGAAGAACACAGGAATTTAACATACTGTCAAATGTTTTAACTCTTGGTTTTAACACACCATTTAACACACACGCGCGCGCACACACACACGCGCGCGCACACACACACACGCACACACACGCGCACGCACCCACGCACGCACACACATATTCTTCAATATTGTGTAATAACCACTAGGTGTAAAGATGTCTTCCATTCTTCTGCATTCTTTCTTTATTCTTTCAAAAACATGATTTGGACCATATAACTATGACCACGTATTGGGAAAAAATGAAGAATGCGATTAAAACATTTGCTTTGCTCTAAAAAAAAAGCCATAAGCAATGCCATCATAATGCTGTTCTTGTCCTGGATGGCACAAGAATCAGAGAACAGATGGATGGAGGAAGTTAGTTAAGACTTATCTAGTACTGCAGATGTGACTTGGTTGTATCCTCTTGGTGACTGACTTTCCAACCAAGTATAAAAAGAAATGTCATTCTTTTCTTGTATCTTCAAATGAGTCATGACACATAGTTTGTACAGCTATATTTGTCTTGTATAGAACACTTCACTGACAGAATAATTTTCGCAATGGTTGGTTCTGCTGCAAATCAAAACATATGTTTATTACTTCTGGATTATCATCCTTCATAATTTTGTAAAATTTCTCTGCACGGAGTTTATGTAGTCTATATTGGGCCCTGAGTTCGTTTTTTTTGGACAAGTTTGTTTGTGCTTTTATGTGCAAAAAGGGCTACTTTGCAGGCTGAACAGGAATCTGTGTGGGTCATTTTAAACAAGAAGTTGAAACAGTGGTAAAATATGTGTTTATACTTCAACAAAGAACAGATCTCAATTCCCAACTTTCTTCTTTTGTTACAGAAACTTGCCCACATTTTTTTAACAGAGAGCTCTGAAGGAGGTATCCTTTACTAGATTTTCCCCTAGTATAGTGGCTTATCTGCAGTATTCCCTCCTCTGTTTTCCTTTGGTGACACTCCTGTAGAATGAAATTTGTTTGCCAGGAGAAACAATCAGTCCTTTGAGAAACCAATTATACATTGCAAACTTGATGCACAAACAGGTATCTGTCTATCTGTTTACCTGACTCTGTATTTTATCAATAAACTTTTTCTTTTCAAAGTCTCTGTATCTACCACCCTACACTTGGTCATATAATGATCATGAACTTCAGGAGCAATTTGTCATGATTAGGCTCGGATTTTTGCATATTTGCATGTTTTATTCCTTGATAGATGTATGCAAGTAAGTAATAAATTTATTCTATATTGTAAGGAGTTTATTACAGAAGTTTTATAGTACATATAAATGCATATTTAAGGGGTTAGTGCATATTTAACTAATTTCTGCATATTTTTGCATATATTTTACTTTTTCAGCAATTATTCATGAAATACGAATTTGTATTTCACAACGATGCTTTAAGAGAAAGAGAGGGTTCAGAGAAAATTTCTCTTTTGTTGTTGTTCTGTTTGTGTAGAACTGTTAAGCTATCATGTTTCTAAATGCATAACAGGTCACCAAAAATGAGAACATAGCTATCAACAACCAGCGCTTCCTGATATAAAAATGTGCTGTCAGCAGATAAACTAGATAGCGTTCAACAATCATGCGGCAAATCTTTAAAGTTCAGCGAGGTCATTGTTACTAGATACGGTTTGTATTAATGTTACACAAACGAAGCCGTCTGACGCAATGATAACATTTCCAGGAAATAAAAGGTGCCGTTTTCAGTCACTGTTAAACTTGTAACTAGTGTGTATTCTGAAGTGTAAGCAGTAGAAAACAGAATATTACAATGCTTAAGGAGAAGAGCAGTAAAGCTTACTTGCTTCGAAACTGGATTGATGGAAATCCTACTATAACAACAGATGGAAATATAGTACTGTGTCAAGTGTGTGAAAAACATGCAAGTTTTATTGTTGTATTTTCAGAATATTTTAAAAATCAACGCGATTTTCGTTAGCGAGTGTTGGTTTTATTTAACTAAAATAACCTCATACTATTTTTATACAATTGTTATAGGTGTCCTGCGACAAAAAATTCCAGATTATGCAATATCTACAAACAGCTACTCATAGATATGCTATCAATAAAAATGTCTCCAAGACCCAAACAGCCTTACCAGCAGCATTTTCTGCAAGCAGAAGTGGAAACGATGACAGTAATAATTTTTCGAAAGATATCTGCAAAGCATTAGTTTCAGCCAACACTCCTTTGAATAAGTTAAATAATATGGAATTTTGAAATTTCCTGGAAAAATATTCCGGACGAAAAGTTCCTGACGAATCAACAATAAGGAAAAACTACCTTGGCAAAGTTTATGAAGAGGTAAGTTTAAAAATTTATTAAACAAAGTTAGTTTGTGTATCAACTACCCCAACACCCTCCCCAATATTTTGAGCTTTATAAAAATTTGTCGTTTATTTAAAACTTTTAAATGCATTATAGACAAATATTTTCAAATGGAAACAAAATTACGTATGGCCCGTAGTGTCGCAGAGTTTTGATTTCTTTAGTTGTTTATCAAGAAACACTTTTTATGTATTTTTAAACTTGTTTCCCCTAAAACTGAGCCTCCAAATTACACCCTTTATCTTTACTAATTTTCAACATAATAATTATTTTTTCAGGTAATACAAGAAATAAGAGACGATATCAGCGACTCAAACTTGTGGTAATCTGTAGACGAAAGAACTGACTTTTGTGGGAGATTTATTGCCAATGTTGTCGTGGGAAAAATGACTGAATCTGAACCAGGAACGTCACATCTCATTGTCTCCAGGGTACTGGAAGTAACAAACCATTCGACGATTGCTAGAGTTGTTCGTGATGCATTACATGTTTTGTGGCCTGCTAAAGAAAATGAGGAAAAACTCTTGGTGATAGTTACAGATGCAGCAGCATACATGCTTAAGGCAGTTAAAGCTTTGCAGGTATATTATCTTAAGGCAGTTCATATGACTTGTTTAGCACATGCTCTCCACCGGTTAGCGGAGGAAATTCGAGCGAATTTTCCAGAAGTAAATGCCTTAATTTCCTCTGTGAAAAAAGTGTTTGTAAGGCGCCATCAAGAGTGAAATTATTTACTGATATGATACAAGATACTGGTTTACCCCCAGAGCCTATCCTCACGAGATGGGGAACATGGATTGAAGCAGCTCTATATTACAGTGATCATCTGGAAGACGTGAAAAAGGTGCTCGACGTGATGGACAAAAATGAAGCTGCAAGTATCCCTGCTGCAATGAGAAGGGTCTCCAGAGTAAATTAGTGTTTATTAAGACCTACTTTAGTAAAATACCAACCGCAATCAAACATTTGGAAAAAAAAGGAATGCCTTTATCTTCTGCCCTGCAAGTATACGAAACAGCTGTTGCCGAAGATATACCTGGAGAAATAGGAAAGTGTCTTTGTAATAAAATTGAGAAAATTGAAGCAGGAAATCCAGGTTTAATGTTTCTTCGGGATCTGAATAAGGTGCTACAAGGAGAATCTGAAAAAGAACTTAATGCTTATTCTGTAAGTGACATAGCCTCTTTCTGATACTGTCCTGTGGCTTCGTGTGAAGTAGAGAGATCTTTCTCTTCATATAAAAACATTTTAAGCGACAGAAGAAAGTCGTTTCTTCCTGAAAACTGTGAAAAATATTTAATTGTTTATTGCAATAAAAACGACTAATGGTAAACTAGACTGAAAGAAAGACTAACAAATATTAATTTTGTTAATGTCTCTGTTTAAGACTGAATTTACAATCTGATTACTTCATCAAGATTAATAAATGTGAGAAAGTTAAAATAATATGCTTTATTTTAAGTGCATATTTTAAAGTTTTTAGAGCATATTTTACAGATTTTTAGTGCATAGATGCATGCATATATTCATACTTTATACTGCATATAAATCCGAGCTCTAGTCATGATATATTTTGTACAATGTCTGTAATTTATTATGAAATACACTAATATCTTCATACGTTAACTCTGCCACTTTACACTGCTTACTAGCTTTTGGACTGCATGGAGAATCTGCTAGTCCATGGGAGCATTCTATTTTTGGTTCATGCTCCGTTGTCTTATGTTTATGTGTATGAGGATTCTTCTCTTTAGTCCTTGATTTCCAGCTACTGTTTCTTGAACCATAATAAATTCACCCACTGTATCCATTATTCACACACAAATGAGAGTCAGAAACTATAGTACTGATCTGCAACCAGGAGGATAAGTCATGAGAGGAGTCTGCTAGCTTTGCAGCTTTCCACCTGCATGGTACTATACTAGGCTATACTATAGCCACATTACTAGAGGAAATCTAATAAAGTATACCTGCCTCCAGAACTGTTAAAAAATGTGGGTAAGTTTTGTAAGGAAAAAAAAGGAGGAGGAGGAGGAGGAGGAGGAGGAACAACAACAACTTGGACTTGAGACTTGCTCCTTGTTGAAATATATGTTTTACCATTGTTTCAACTTGTGATTTAAAATGCCCCACACAGATTCCTGTTCAAACTGCAAAGTAGCTCTTTTGCAAATGAAAGCAGACAGACTTTAAAAAAATGAACTCGGGGCATAGTTATATAAACTGCATGCAGACAAATTTTACAAAATTAGGATGTTAATCCGTAAGTATTAAAGAAAACCAAGACCTAAAGGCTAAATTAAGAACTCGAGAAGAGAGTGCAAGTTTTCCTGACATTGTGAAATGTAAATCCAGGAGGAGAAGATACACAACATCCATACAATGTGCGCAAGATGGAAAATCATTTTATCCAATACATCATTGCAGATATGAGGCGTTGAAGTATGATGTAAATGAGAACACCTTCTAACTACAAAGAATCCGGTGCTACAGGAAAGCATAAAGAAGTAATGCTGATTGGGGCTCCATACTAAAGTTCCCCAGAAATTCATGCCAAGAGAGAGGTTATGATGTGCACTGCTTGCCGGGGATGAAAGTGAATGAGTTTAAACGCAAAATAGAGAAATTTAATGTGAAGGAATGCAGACCAGAAGTGTGGTGATCCATGCAGGGATGGACAATATAAATTGTGGAATTATGGGAGACACAATGGACCTGGCGGACACTATAAAAAATGCTGTACCAGATGTGAAAATTGTTATAAGTGGTGTGCTAAGAAGATAGGATATGAGTGAAAGAAATGTTGTAAGAATAAACAGTGAGCTTAACTGGGGCCCTGTGAAGTGAGTAAGTGTTTGATGGTGGATGGAAATTTTTGGCTGCACAATAACAATTTTGGAAGGATGGTATGCACGTCGGTTGCGGAGAATCACACAAATTTGGCAGATTGTTGTGCAAAGTTATTCAATCACAGGTAAAGGGAAACTAGCAAAAGTAAAAGGGATGATAAAAGAAAATGGAGAACCTAAAACGGAATCAAAGATATGTGATAATGGAAAGGAAACAATATCCTAAAATTTATGCATATTTCATAAAAATTTGTTAAAGAATAACAAATAAAATAACACAACTAGAAGTATTACTAAATGCATACTTGTTAAATGTATAGATGTTCTATGCATAACTGAACATTGGTTAAACTTACGGCAGTTAATAGTTACTGATCTAAAACAGTTTAGGCTAGTGGATTCATTCTGTAGGAACACCTATAAACAAGGGGTATCATGTACATATGTTGCATCAGATATAAAAACTAGAAATATCGACCCCTTTGGGGACCTCAAGGAAGTTAAGAATTTTGAATTATCATTAATAGAGATTTGTGATCAAAATGCAGTTAATGTTGATTTATAGGGCACCAAATACTAAGCTTGATATTTTTTAACCAAATTGGTTGCAGTTCCTTTCATCTAATGAGAAAATATAAGGTTCTCATAGTTTGTGGAGATTAGAACATAGGTTTTTCGGATTAAAATTTAAATTGAGTTTTATTGATGATGCTCTTTAACTACTATGATTCTTAGTGTCCCATTCTATACTCAGTGTGAAAGACTGGAAATTTTGCTCAGAGGCCTCTTTAGTATGCTGTAGGTTCTTTTACATTCCGTAAATCTATGACACAGGACACTGGTTTTACTTCCCTTCTGAAGGAAGCTATGCTAAGAATGTATATGCCCAAAAAAGAAATCCATTGCTCTCTGCCAGGTTTGAACCCATGACCTAGGGAACTAGAGGCTTAAGGGTAGTAAGGTAAATAAAATAAGACTTAAAATAAGACTTGCTCTCTTTATACAACTTAGTCAACACTAGAGGTACCAACAAGAATAACAGATAACAAAAGAACACTATTGGATGTAATCATCACCAAAGAATCTAAATTCGAAAAACAATCAACAGTTGAGGATATGACCATGTCTGATCACACAAATAGAAGTTGATGTACCAATACCTAGACGAACTGAGAAAACAAGAACTTGCAGGAAAAGGACTTTCAATCCAGAAGATAAAAAACTATTTTAACTTGTTACTAAAAGTGGAAACTTGGGAGTAGGTCTTTCAGGAAATCAATATTAATGTAAAATTCAACACCTTCTTAAATGTATTTCTTTACTATTATTATTATTATTATTATTATTATTATTATTATTATTATTATTATTTATTATTATTATTATTATTATTATTATTATTATTATTATTACTGGTTTAACATCGTTTTCCCACAAAAAAATATAAATAAATCCAAAATGGGTGGATTATGAAAGGAATAAAAATCTCGGGTAATAAGCTGAAGCTCTCGTACAGGCAAAAGAAACAGGGTAATATAAATAATGATTTTAAACACTATACACAAAAATATAAAAGTATTTACTCAAAGTAATTCTGGAAGCAAAAACAAGAAAATGAAATAATCATACAAAATGCAAATAACAACACTAAGGCACTATGGAAATTAATAAACCAGGAAATGAGGAAAAGTAACTCAAAAAATAGTGTAAAGAACTAATCAGTTAGGGTAGCAAAGTTATAAGTCAACATAGCGCAGTGTGTTTCAATACATATTTCTCAGAAATAGCAGGCCAACTCCTTACTTTAAATTAATTCTGACATACCCACTGTAAAACCTTAAAGAGAGAGAGAAATGTAGTGAATCTATTTTTATACAGCTGATTACAGAAACTGAAATACAAAAAGTAGCCCATAAAATGAAGGGTAAATATTCATCTGGAATATCTAGATTATGTGATTAAACAATCTATAGAATATGTAAAGACCCCTTTGGTTAATATATATATATGATTCTTAGCTTGACTCGGAGATTTTACCCGATAAGCTTAAAATTGCAAACGTTATCCCATTACACAAGAAAGGAGAGAAGACAAAGAAAGATAACTGCAGACTAATAAGAATAGTGTCAGTATTTTAACAAATTTTTGAAAAATTAGTGTATAACAGAATATGTTTCTTGGAATAACACAACATCCTTGCAGACACACAGTTTAGTTTCAGAGAAAATACGTCCACAGAATCAGGCATAGCTAAATTACTGGATCAAGCTCAGCATGCAGTGGACAAAAATATGCCAACAGTGGTAATATTTTTAGACCTTACTAAAGTGTGCGATGTATTTGACCACAAAATCTTAATAACTAAGCTGTACAAATATAGAGTTAGAGGAAGCATGGTTATATGAGTTGAATCCTATCTTACCAATAGGAAGCAACTAGTAGATCTGTAATATGAAAAACAACCGAGAGTAAGTAATTATCGATCAAACACAAAATAAATTATGAGTGGTGTTCGTCAAGGTTCAGTACTACGGCCTTCGTTGTTCCTAATGTATATAAATGATTTACCAAGCAATGTTCAACAAGCTGATATAGTTCTTTTCGCAGATGACACTAACATTCTTGTAAAATGAGATATGAAATTGCATTGCAAAATAAAGTAAAAACAATAATGAATAACCTCAGTAACTGGTTTAAAACAAATTAATGATAAGCAAAGAAAAGGCTATTGCAAGACATTTCATACATGGCAATGTAAACGTAGTATTAAACCTCAAATCACATATGACAGAGATAATATTGATTACAATGGAGAAACAAAATTCTTGGGTATGTACATGAATGAAAATCTTAAACGGCATATGCACACTCATCATTTAACAACCAAACTTAGTTCACTGAATTTATTAGGACTGAAAAAGTATATTTTGCTCATTTTCATAGTCAATTAAAATATGCAGTAAAATTCTGGGGAGAAAAATGTGAGAGAATATTTAAAATCCAGAAGAAAGCTGTAAGAATAAGTGGTAAAGACAGCACAAAGTCCTGTAGACCTTATTTTAGGGAATATAATATATCACATTGATATTTGAAAAGAAGCTAGAAACAGTGATGTGTATTGAATTTATTTAAAGGTGAGTCGGAATTGTTACACTAGCATCACTTAAGTTTACTCACTTAACATGTTTCGGGAGACGGTTGTTCCCATCCTCAGAAGCTAATCCGACTGGTCCGTGTTGTTGGTGTTTCTGTTTTGTGGACTGGATACTGTGGTGGCATCTTGTGGTGGTGAAATGTACTTCCAGAGAGGATTTGGTGCCGGCAAATCAAAATTCATTAGATATGTGTTGTGTTTTAGAATGGTGATCTCCCATGCATCTAATTCGGCTGCAAATTTGGCTGGTTTGACTAATGTAATATTGGGTTTGATGTTGTGATTAGTGATCCAAAAATGGTGTGAAACTGCAGATTTGTCCATTTGTTTGTATTTGATACATCTCATGTGCTCCTTTAGCCTAGTTTCTAGGTTTCTTTTTGTCTTACCTATATATACTTTATTGCAATCTGAACAATTGATTTTGTAGATTCCAGCTTTTTTGTCTTGTGGAATGGGGTCTTTTAACTTGTTACAAAGTAATTTCTCTATGTTAAATTTGTTCTGTGGAGCTAGGCTGATGTTGTATTTCATGAAAATCTTCTTAAATTTGTGATATGTTCCTGGGTGGTATGTGAATTTCTTGAACTTTAGGTGTTTATCTTGCTGGCTGAGATTCGTTGTGTTTTTGATGTGTTTCTGTCGTTTGAATTTTGCAATTTTTTTGTCAATTGTTGTTTTGTTGTACCCATTATGTATTGCTGTGTCTACTATATGCTGGTATTCTAACTGGTATTCTTTTTTATTTAAGGGGGTATATACCAGTCTATGTGTTAGGCTGTTTAGTACTGCATGTTTGTGTGTGGTTGGATTGAAACTCTTATTTTTTATGTAATTAGTAGTGTGTGTTGGCTTCCTGTATATGCCAAAGGTTAGGTTCTTTTGTTCTCTGATGATTTTTAGGTCTAAAAATGGTAGCATGCCTTCTTTTTCTATTTCTATGGTGAATTTTATTGATTGGTTCTGTAGTTTTAGTAAGGCTAAGGAGTCTTGAATGAACCTAATAGGGACAACAGCGAAGATGTCATCGACATATCTGTGCCAAACTTTAAAAATGTATGGAAAGGAAGTTGTTATATGTGTTTCTAAGTAGCTCATAAATAAATCTGCAAGGAAAGGTGAAAGTGGGTTGCCCATGGTTAGACCTGTTGGTTGTTGATAGAACTTCTTATTGAAACTAAAACAATTTTGTGTAATGCACAAATTGGTAAGTTGTATGAGGTCTTCTATTTCTTCTTTCGGCATGTTAGTCTGCTGTAGGCATTTCTTTAATTGACGCTGTAGTTGATCTGTAGGGACACTTGGAAATAGTGCAGTGACATCAAAGGAAACTAATCTGTCTTCTGGTTCGAGTTCCAGGGATTTTATCTTCTGTATTAAATCTTCTGAATTCATTATAATATATAATATTAGCGTGTCTCTTTTTAGCAGAAGTTGTAAATTATATTAAGAGATACCAAGGAGAACTATGTACAAATTCAAATATCCATTCTCATAACACAAGAAGATAAAAATGACTCATGTTCAGATATGCAGGACAAATATTGCATAAAATAATCTCACAAATTTAGGCATTAAATGATATAATAAACTACCATAAAATATTAAAGAAATAACTAACATAAAACAATTTAATAAAGAAGTCAAAGCCTTTTTACTACAATGTACTGTAACATAAGATGACGATGCCATCGGTGCCTTTACCAAACATCACGTAAATGTCTTTTAGCCCTAACCAGTGTTTTAGCAGAAGTGATGGGGATGGGGATGTAGCACAGGGATGACATTGAGAGGGTTATAGGTTGCAGTAGCTGGAAGGATGGTGAAAGGGGTAATGCTATCAGTCATATAATTCTGTTCCCAAGAGAAACTTTTATCTTTCTAATAACAAACTAAACTACATTTCATGTGGGAGTGAGTTTAGCTTGTGGGATTACCTGGGTGACAGAAGAAGTCCGGTGTTCCAACTTCATTGTGCCTGGGGCCTATTTCGATGTTGCAAGGTAGTACAAAATAAATATAAGGAACTGACCAGCACAGGGTCCTGCTAGGCAAGTAATAGCACAGGGCGTGAATTTAAAATGCTTTTTTTCTGCGACATGGGGTTAAATAGGACTTAAAACCGAATTTTGGTATGCTGAGTTCAAATCTGCTTTCCATTTTTTCGCGTTGCATACCATTTTTTTGGCATCCAGAAAGGAAATATGTAATATTTGAGTTTATTTCTAGTTTTTAAATACAATTTAAAATGCATGAAATCATGCAAACTAAGAAACAATCTCAATTCTACAAATGCAACAGTTTACATTGAACTAGGAAATTTCAAACATAGCTTATGATTTTATTTTCTCCTCCACTTTGTTGAAAACAAATGCTGAGTTGACTTGCATTTTGTGGTCCTGACGAGGGTTGTCTCTAATTAAACACCAACAGTAGTTGACCATCATGGAGACATCCCATCGACTCTGGTACCTTGTTTCCATCTCCTTTGTGTCCTGGTAGAATCTTTCTCCCTGTTCTTCACTTAGTGTACCCAAGTTTTCAGGAAAAAAATTCAAGATGCGAATACAGAAAATGCAATTTTAAGCTCATATTGCATCCGAGTGCCTTTAACTTTTTGAGCATAGTTTTAACAATATGCTCATACTGGTCATCTTTAACATTACCCAAAAACTTGTTTATAACATCACTGAATAAGCCCCAAGCTTGAAGCTGTATGTCTGTCATGATATTTCTAAAATGAACATCCTTCCTGAGTTTGCTAAACTGTGGGCCATCAAAAATGCCTTATTTCACTTTTGATTCAGACAGCATTGAAAATTTCTGCATAAGATGTTGGAAATATGGACCATGTTTATCCAAAGCTTTGAGAAATGCTTCATTATCCCTAATTTGATGTGAAACAGGGGTAGCAAAACCTTTTGTGAGTTAATCAGCGGAAGATTTATTACATTTTTTGTCCCTGGCACTAAATCTTTTCTTTTTGGCCAAGTAGTTTCTCCTCAGTGTCTTTCTCTGGCTCTAAGAGTTCCATTCACACAAAAAGCACGGGAATTTCGTGTACCCTGCTTGTTGGCTCAATAATATACCGCACACTGTAAGATCACAGCACACATACCACTTGTGTTCATTATACTTAATGTTTTCTACAACAGTATACAAATTTTGGTACGTTTCTTTAAGGGATGTAGAGTGAGCTATTGGAACTGAAGCAAACATATTGTCATTGTGCAGCAGAGCACCTTTCAGACTTCTCTTGCTTGAATCAATAAATAGAAGCTAATCTTTTGCTTTGTAAGCTGTTCCAAGATGACCTATCAAGTTAGGGACATCACAGCAATACACTAGTTCCCCTTCCTTTACAAAATGTTTCTGGAACTCTTCTTCTCAATGTCTGTACCAGTAGAAAGTTGTTCCAAATCCTAAAAGATTGTTTTCTTTCAGCCTGGAACCTAAAAGTTCACTGTTTTCTTTGGTAAGACCCAAATCAGGTACCAAATCATTATATTTTGACTAACACAATGGATTTGGAATGTCATCTTCTAAATCTGGGTACCAATTTAAATCATCTTCTACACTCAAAGTATCAGTACTACTGTCTGGTAATACTGTAGGTGGTGATGGATGGGAACATCAGGTCCAGGAGGCACAGGCGTAATTGCTGATGGCAAGTTTGGATATATAATGCCTGCCTTGTTTTTCCTGTTAAATCCAGATATATTACACAGACAAAAATAACAGTCATTAAAATTATTTTTTTGTTTGCGCCATACCAAGGAACACCAAAGGGCATAGATGAATGAACTCCCTTGTACAACTGTCTTAGATTTTCTTCAACTTTTACACACAATATGAGGAGCAAAATTCTTGTCTTGATCTTGTAATTTAATTTTAAAATAGACCAGGTACAAACTCTTGATAAATGCGGTAATGTTTCTTTTCTGCTGCTTTATTACATAACACCCACAGACATAGGAGAAATTGTTAGGATTGTTCATACAGTCCCCTAGCTATACCACTCGAACTTGCCATTTTTTTCCACAAATAAAATTCACAACACAATATGGCTTCCAAAGAGACCCACTGAGAAGAAGTTTAAAACTGCACTTAGGATTCAAAGACAGGTTCTGTTGATATCTTAGGCAATAAATGTTTATGAGGTAAGTTCAGCATTACCTGTAAACAGAGATAGACAGTGGTGAAACATGACGTAATATTTCTAATCAACCATGCTGTAAGATAGAATTTTTCAAAATCTGTACATGATGCGCAAAAACTATTATTATTTTTTAAATCAGAGCATCCAATTTGACCATTATGATATAAAATATTCTGTGGCGCAAAATCTTCGCAGGCCTGTGTAGGCTGAGCGCAAGCTGTCAAAAAACTCTCTTAAGTTTAAATACCTGACAAGAATGTTGACTAGTGCCTAGCTAATAACTGACATGTGCATGTCAGCATGAAATGCATAATTCAACTACGTGTCAGACATGAGGTGATGTCTAAAAAGCGTGCCACCAAACCCATGCTTACATAAGCATCCAAGAAATGACTCATAAGAATTCTAAAGCCAGTTTCATGGATTTACTTAAGCAAATTTTGTCCTGAATATCTCAGACTTTATAAAAACATATTTATCACATTCTTTTAAAATAAAACTATAACCGTCAAAATACCTTTTACTCAGTAAGTGAATACATGAATTTCTAAGCGTAAATTCTGTATAATTATTTTTGTATATTATATATTTATTTGTTTATTTATGTATTTATGGATGAAGCCCATATCATGTTCTGTGATCCAAATGGTATATAAAGTTTCATCATCATCATCATCATCATCATATGTTTTGATTTGCAACAAAACCAACCATTGCCAAAGTTATATGTCGGTGAAGCATTCTATTTAAGATAAGTATGACTGTATACCTATGTGTTATGATTCATTTGGAGGAAAGAAAGAAAGAGAGAGAGAGGGAAAGGGGGAGGGGGAGGAATATTCCTTCTTTGAACCTTTATGCAACGCTCTGCAGGAACGTGGTATAAACATTCCAAAGCTTGAGCAGAAATTCATGTTGTAAACTCGAGATCTTCATAGCATATCCATTGAGCAGGAAACCAAGCGTAGGAATAAGCCACTCTTCAGCAAGTACTTTGACTCATTGGGACTTGCTATTTCACAAAATGGGGTCACATTAAATTCAGATTTTCATCAGAGATTTCTCCACTCATTCTCAAGTAATTTATTTCATTGTATTACTACAAACAAAATTCAGGAAACAAATGAAATTATGATGCAAGCCTAAACCTAGACACAAGTTTGTACCTTGGGACCAAAAGACTCAAACCCTGTGGTTGCTAAGCTATAGGATTTGACTTATACTTTATCTAATACAAACTATTATTTAGCTTTCTTCTTCAGCTTGCTTGCTAATCTTCCTTAGCCATTTGGCTCTTTGCCCAAAAAGTTTCCTATTTCCCTTATATTTTTTTCTAGATTTTACATTTATAGACCTTTTCCATTGAATTTCTTTTGGTAAATCTTACCACTCCTTTTTACCTATTCTCTCTCTGAACATTTTAGTTTTCTCGCATTTCAAATTGAGGTGTCAATTATTATTCTTAAGGTTACACAAAGGGCATTTCTCTGAATTACCTATTCTGGACCTTTCAGTTTCACCACCCCTGTTCTCACCTATGCAAAGCCTTCTCTTGCTGCTTTGTCACATTCATCAACAGAATTTTCCCTGCTCCAAACTACTTTTATTTTTCTGCATGTTCTCAATGAACTTTTCAAAATTCATATCCCCTGGCCGGGAATCGAACCTGGGACCTCTAGATGAGTGAGTTGGCTCGCTGACCACTCAACTATGGAGGCATTCCTCATTCTCAAGTAATAATTAAAATCCTCGTGATTACTCTTGAAATTCTCTCATTAGAAACTTATATAGAGAGAGAGGAAGAAAACTTTAACAAACAGTTTACTAAGCATGAGAGCTGAACATAAAAGGATTGAGGTATATTTCTGTGTATCTTGTTAGATGTTGGAGATTTAAGAAATCAAAAAGGGTTGGAAAAAAAAGCTATTCAATATAATTTAAAAAACATTGCTTTTACTTTAAGATTTGGGTGTAGTAATGCATATCTCTCTCTCTCTCTCTCTCTCTCTCTCTAACACCCCCCCCCCCCCCCCGCTTAATTGAGAACCAGTTTAACCAAAATGGCAGAGGAGGGAGAAAGAAAGAATGAATGAAAAAATACAAGATGCTCAAAATTGCATAGGCATCATTGCTGGAACAATTGGCAATGTTGTTTTGCCCCTGCCCTGAATTCCAATATGGGTACTTGCTATTGCATGTAGTTAATTCTCACCTCTACCCCACATTCCAAGAAATACTTTACCATTATAACAAGTGTTAACTTAAAATAAAGAGAGTTGATGGTTGTTACACTACATCACTAAAATATTCTTACTTGAATGCGTTTCGGGAGACAGCTTGTTCCAATGGGAACAAGCTGTCTCCCGAAACGCGTTCAAGTAAGAATATTTTAGTGATGTAGTGTAACAACCCTCAACTCTCTTTATTTTAAATTATGACACATCACTGTTACTAGCTTCTAAATCTTCAAAATTAGTCAAGTGTTAACTGCTTGCACACAGGTCCACTATTATTTGGATGTTGGTGTTGGTCAGTGTGGTTTATTTGTGTTTAATATGTCATCAAAAAAGCATGTTATAAATAAGCATTGAACAGAAACTCAAACCCGTGAGCAACAGAGTGAAAGTGAATGAAGGATTCAAATCATTAGAAGTAAGAAAGGCTATGAATTCATATTCAGATGTTAATGGGAAATACTGAATTGCAGCATTATCAATAATACAAAACTTTGTTTATAAGTTGTTTTGCATTTTGTGGAACAAAGCCGTTAATAAACCAACAGATATGATTGTAATCAAATGGTGGCATTGTATAGCTGCTTACAAACATTACGAGAAGCTTCAGAATAAAATTACTGATTTTATGAAATATTTTTTGTAAATACCATAATGCATATTTTAATGTGTGTACAGTAATAATGTTCATTAAACAATATTACATGCATTTGGAATACAATTATTTTCTTCCTTTCACTGCTTAAAATCATTACTAGAGGATGGATTAGAATGACCTGGTCCATAATTTCAAGTTACTGATGCAGAGAGCATAATGTCCATTATGCGGTCCAAATCTCTTAACGTTTGAGGCGTGTCCACTAATATGGCACTAGCGAATTGCAGCAGTGCAGTGTTGACTCATCGGACAGTACACCTCGCCACTGGTAAAACTAATTACAATATGTGTGCGTCCATGCGTATTTCATATTTCAGAAAAGTATCAATTAGCTAGTATAAAAGGTGACGTTTTCCTGAACAAGTACAAAAAAGAATCATATTTTTACATCCAATGGTTCGCCATTAATTTACAGTTATCTTTCGTGGTGTTTAAACGGAGACTTTGTTATAGTAATTATAATAAATCAATTGCTGTCATTATTTTATATATTGTTATGTCATAAACATAATTATCACTTAATAATGTGCAATTCTCCATGTTCTAAATAAATTTAGAAATAGTTATCCCACGAGGTTCTCTAATACAGCTACGAACTCATCAAGAAAATCCTTTTAAAACCCTCTGATACAGCTCTACAAAACCATACATGATGTTGGCTTTTAAGAAACGGCGTCAATTATGGTTTTGTTCCACAGAATAATACCACTGGAAAACCAATGATTAAGCGCATTTTAATGGTTATTATGCTTACTTCTGCATAATGACGAATCCTAGAACCAAGCACATATCCGTTACATGAGAAGTGCATGTACGTTTTATAACATTCAACAACTTGTTACTTGGAATGCACAACAAAAGATAAACCATATAAAGAATAATCCAACTGAGGAAAGCAAAGAATCAGCAATTGTCATCACATTCTGGAGAAAGCATCAACAATGGAATTGTTTGCACCATTGACGCAATAGCTCAAGGTTAAAACAGTGTCAATCCATTGTTAAAACATTGACAAAGCAAAAATACTGCTGTTGTACTTTTTACTGCATGCTTGTTGGAAGGTTAAGCGACTTAGTTGCGAATTCAGCTGTGGTGTACTCAGTTCTTACAGTGATAGGCTCTGTCCTAGCGTTTATAAAGTTAACTCTTTCATGAAAATGTCGTTAAGTAAGCCCAGTAGTACCGGTGAATATAGCAGTAAGGTTAGGGCTGTTGTCTTCAGTGCATATAATTTCTATAAAACGTATGCCAACGAAGAATACCACAAAAATGTTAACTTCATGCAATGTCAATAACTTAGGCTGAGGCATGCTCATGCTTCACGTGTGTGTAGGGAAGCGAAAAAGGCTCACGCAGACGGAGCCGGGAAATTCTTTACGCCGCCGAGAAAGCAAAATATATGCTTACCTAAGAGTGACAAACCTGGACGATTTCGAAAAAATGTTTTACGGTGCAGTGTTTTTTAAATTTTATGATAAAGTGATATGGGGGAGGATGAGGATATACCATTAGCAGTGCCACTTGAATAACAATGGATGCATACAAAGGTAAAGTCTTTATTTCTTTATTTGTGTATTATATTTCCATTATTGTCTCTCCTTGTTTTCTTGTAGTTTTTAAGTGAACTTTGTGATGGCATTTATAACAAACTCATAAGCGTTCTGACAAAGCGAAGTGAAGTTTGGCAGCTGCGTGGTCACTCCATATTGGTTGTCATGAAACGTCAAGAAATTTGGACTGCACAGTAAACATGTGTCCCCTAGGTGCAAACAGTGGGTAAACACAGTAGAACCCCATTTTAACGAACCCGCTTGTAATGAAATTCCATTTTTAACAAACATTTTCGGAAGCCCCGCCAAAAGTCCCTTAAGTGTTATGTTATTTAAACCCACTTTTTACGAATCCTGCGTTAATGAAAAGCCCGCTTTTAACGAAAATATGTTTATCAAATTTGCGATTGCACAGCTTCTTCTGCATACTTAGTGCATTAAGATTTTCAGAATGCAGTTAACGTTACCTCCACTATAATGGGCAACGTTACGCCTTTTTTGATGCTTTCAAATTCATTAACCTCTGTGCATCACTTCGCATTCCGCTTTAGTTCACATTAAACTGCAAAAGTTGGCAGCTCGGCAATCACGTTTTCAAACCTGTTAACTTCCGTATCTCTGAGTTCTATTTGATTTCCACTTCCATTTTAAAGTTCACCGGGTGGCGTGTTAAGTTGTGTTGTCTTTGTGATAGTGATTTATATTTCTCATTTGAAAAAATGGCTGCTAAATGGAAGAAGTTTACTATTCATGGCAAGATTACAATAATTCAAGACGTGGCAAACAACAGCGCAAGTTCTTTGACCATTGTGGTAAAGAAATATAATTTGGCTCCTTCCACGTTCCACGGTGTACTTAAACAGAAAGATGCTATTCTAGCCGTGGAAGTACAGTGTGGATCCGCAGTGAAGAACAAAAGAATTTTTGTAGCTCTCCGTTTGAAAAAATTGAAAACATGTTAATGAAAGGATTTGAAGCCAGAGGAAATGACAATGTTCCTATTGATGGAAACATCTTAAAAGAAAAAGCTCGCCAAATAGTGCTAACTTTACACATGGATAACTTTTGCGCTTCATATGGTTGGCTTGATCATTTCAAGAAACGGCATAACCTTTCATGGCAAAGCATGTGCGGTGAAAGTGCAGATGTTAAAGATGACTCCATTGAGTTTTGGAAAAAGGAGACCTTGCCTCATCTCCTCCGTGGCTACATTGCGAAGGACATTTGAATGTGGACGAAATGGGAGTGTTCAACTTGCAACCCAACAAAACTTATGCAGTTTGCAGTGAAAAATGTCATAGCGGGGAAAAAAAAATCACAGAAAGGTTCACAGCTCTGCTGTGCGCAAATAGTGACAGAACTGAAAAGTTATCTCCGCTAATCATAGGAAGATTAAAAAAATCTGCAGTTTCAAAAACATTCATACACTTCTGTGCAAATACGATTTCCAGAAAAGTTCATGGACGACTTTGAAAACATTTGTTAAATATCTACGAAGCCTGGATACCAAAATGGGATCTCAGGGAAGATAGATTGCTCTGGTGATAGGTATGCAGCTCATCCATCAGATCCATCATTCTTATGGAACATAATGGTGGTCTTTTTACCAGCAACCTGCACCAGCCATCTGCAGCCTTTAGACTTGGGAATTATTCATTCTGTTAAAGCAAAGTGCAGTAAAGCCCTGGTGCAACGAGCTATTTCTTTCTTAGAAAGAAAGTAAGATGTGCATTTAAATATACTTCAGGCCATACATATGTTTGTGGCTGCATGGCAGTTACTTACACCTGGCACCATACAGCATTGCTTTGGGAAAGCTGGGTTTGGTTCTTACACGGATGTCTTCAACGAGGGCAATGATACCAAAGAAATTTGTATGCAGGAAGAGTGGGAGATGCTACAAAGGGGCACATGCACAACCTTTGAAGAGTTTGTAAGTTGTGACGACAGTGTCCTAACCTCGGAAGCACCTGTGGACGTTGTTGAGCTATGCAATGATGCAACCAGGAGAAGAGGATGAAGAGGAATCAGCAGTACCAACATTTGCAACAGCAGTGGAAGGATTGGATGTCATGAGACGGTACCTATGCTCCTTCCCTATTGATGAGGGGCTACTCAGCAGCATTAATCCCATTGAACACAGGATTCTAAGTGCCAGATACCTGGGCAGGAGGAATCAGACTACTCTTCTGGATTTCTTTAAGTAATGAAGGTTAGTAACTTTACTGTCTTGTTTCTTTGCCAGATAATACTGAAGAATCAGCCTGCATTCATATATATAATGATAAATGTGTACCTAAATCTGATATCCACTTTCATTTTGTTGGTTCCAGATTAAGTGCAAATGGCTGACCATGAAGTGGTGTTAGTATCAGTGTTTTCTGTTTTTGAAACTAGTATAAATTTCTGACCATGAAGCGGTGTTAATATCAGTGTTTTCTGTTTTTGATACTAGTATAAATTTGTAGCTATTGTAGCATTTTAATTCTTTAATTTACTGCATTTTGTTCATTAATCTTTAAAATTCCTTTCTTAATATTACATGTGTACATAATGATTTAAAATTTTGGAAAATAATAACTTATTAAAATACTTAAAAATACGATTTGCATATTATTTCTGGCAATTGAACACTCAACCTTGTGCAAACACCCTTTTAAGGAAAACCCCTATCTAAGGAAAAAAAAAAAATATTAATTCCCCTTGAGATGCCTAAATATGGGTTTTACTGTATACCGTAGTAGGTATGATGTTCCGCTTCGCAAACAGTGAGTGTATGCAGTACAAGGTAAGTCAAACTCATTAAAATGGTCGCTCTGACCCGCCCCTTAGTCATTACCATCAGTTATCCGAAAAAATGTATTATTCAAAATGGCTCTCCCTCCTATAGTTTGATATTAAGTGGGGTTCCACTACATATATACCAGGTGAGTCAGCTGCACCTATTTATTTTTTAATTTGTGCAACATGCTAAGCGACATATTTGACTTATGCCTTTCTTGAATGCCTTCTAATGGCTGATTTGCAGAACACTTTATAGAGTGAGGCAGTATTTTAATACCTGAATAATTTCAATTGTATTTTATAATAGGTAATTTCAATAACAGCCTGCCTTGAAACAATATGTATGTAATAATTATTTAAATTGTATGTAAGTCATTGCAAATGCTTATTTTTATTGTAAACCTGTTTTAATAATGTTATGTGAATACATTACATACTCTAATAATGCAAGAGCTGTGACAATAATAAGTTTTAAGTTGCTAACAATGAGGTAATAATGAGGTAACCTTGTAGCAATAATGAGTTTGAAAGTTTGAATATTACTAGTCATGATTACAGCCACGATAATGTAATGTCTGTGACAGTTTAAAATTAACCAATCACTAGCAAAGAAAAGCTTTAAGTAAAATGCAGATATTCTATTGGACTAGAATTAGCCAATCAGAGACTTGAAATACTGAAGCTTACAGGTTTAACGGTAGAAATAATGTTCAGTTGCTGGCAAACCTTGGTAGTGAAAAAATGGAAGATGTGTTCTCTACAGAAATATTACGTGTGAATCGTAAAAATATGTATACACGCTAAGTGAAAGTATTAAAGATTCTCACAGCTCTTTAAAAGTGTAGTGCTTTATAAAAATGTGCAAGGATTAATAAAAGAAGTGAATTTAAAAAGTTAAATTCTGTGATGTCTACATTCTTGTTGCACCACGCCCTGCCTAAGACACATGACTCTACAAACATTACTGACGCAGCCGAGGCAAATTCAAACATAAATAATATATAGAAGCAGTGTTAATAACAAAGTTAAATATTATAGTGTTAAACTTGGAGTGTAACAACAAAATTACATCTTAAAATCAGCTTCTCGTACGTAGCAGCATATTGTGTAATAACAGTAACTATTACGTAATCAACAAATTCAAACCGACACCCAAAGCGTGTATGCAAACTCCTTAAAGCAACTAATATTTACGTATATAAATAATTACGTAACAAAATACTTTCTCAAGTGGGCTCCCATATGTGGGGCAGATAAAATTAAATTACGTAAATAATTTTACATAAGCACTAATCAAATCTCAAGTTGGCATCCAACTGCGGGGCAAGAATTGAAAGCAAGAATAGTCAGCGAGAATCGACAAGAATTTGTGACGACATCTAAGAAGAAAAGTTCGACGAAACAACACGACCAGAATCAACGAAACCACAAGACTACATCTCAGAATTTCAAGATCATCAACAAAATCCAAGGACAGCAACAATTCTTCAGGAGTAAGGGGCACACGGTTAACAACTCGACAAACTACACAGGAACACTGAGTATAAAAGGTTTAATAACAGCCAGAACAAAACGTCAGGAAATTCCATTGTATATTATAATAATTGTCAAGTTTAGAAAATATATTGTTGTTATTGAGCAAAATTCATGTTATTAAGAAGTGGAAAAGGAAAATTAAGCAATTCAAAGGCAAATGTACAAAATAAGATGGAAACTGAAAACAATGATAGTATGGAAGTAGTAGAGGTTAGGTCAGCCATTACAGATTGTAATGTAGATTTACAATCAGAGCTAGAGAAAACAGATAGGTTAGATGTAGAAGAGCAGTTATCTGAAAATTCAGAGGTAGACATAGAAAGAGATAGCAGTAGTATGCAAGGTCAATCACCTTTACAAATGTTAGTGCAGGAAACAACAAAACAAAGAGATAACTATCCCTCAAACATCTAGCCAACAAGAGTATCTAAACTTCTCACAACAACAAATTATGTGCCTTCTAAAAGCAATAACTGAAAGTTATGTAGAAACGAGAAAAGAATTATTTAATAAGTTAACTGAAAATAATGAAATGCTAGATTAAATGATAACTGAAATAAGAGGAAAGAGAAAAGAATTTAATAATAAGTTAACAAACTAATACAGAGCTAAAAGTAGGGTTAAGTAACAAGGTAACTGAAACTAATTCAGACACATGTAATAAATTAACTGAAACAAGTACAGAGCTGAGAAAGGAAACTAAAAATAAATTAAATGAAACTAGTTCAGAGCTGAAAACAGAGTTAAATAAAGTACCAGAAACTAGTCAGGAAACTGAAGAAGTAGAAAACACATATAGATATTGAGGAAATACAAATAGATGTAACAGTACCAAAGGCAAATACAAATGTAACTAGTTTTGTAAATGCTAACCAAATGCATGTCAATAATGTAAGTACAGAAAGAAGTGTATCACCATGGTTAACTAACAACACAAGAGATGCTACTGTTTTTTCCACAGCATCAGCCTCTCAAACACACAACAAGAATGATGACACACATATACATGTACCAAATCAGATGTCAAATACAACTGTGCAACATAAGATTAGGGCAAAGCTAAAAAGTCTGTGGCACAAAAAGAAAGAGAAAATAAATGTAAACAGTCTGAGAAACAAAAAGAAAAAGAAAATAAAGTATTTAGGTTATGTGTGGAACAAAATGAAAGAGAAAATAAATGTAAACAGTCAGTGGAACAAAAAGAAAAGGAAAGTAAAGTATGCAGGTTATGTGTGGCACAAGAGTAAAACAAAATAATGTATCTGGAACATAAAAGGGGAGAGCAATGTAATTTAAAATTGTAAAGTACTATTTAAAATAATATTTTACTAAATGTAGAAAATTGTTCAATAACAAACCAAAGTTTAGATAAAAAGAAATAATAAAAATCCATTGTTAATAAAAAAAAACTGAATAGCAACTACATTTATATTATAAGTTAGAAATTGTAAGAACTGTTAAAATATTTAGGAAATAAATTGTAAAGAAAGGGTAACAAGTATTAATATGTCAAATTATATGTAAAATGTATAACATATAAAATGCCTACTAGTGGATGTGATGGTGAATGAACAAACTTTGCTCAGATCATTAATCTTATACCAGGTCATTGACCTTGGAAAGTGTCAAACAAGTGTGTATGAAATGTTCTGCTATACATGAGTGTAGTGAAAAACCAGTGTTAAAGAAAAAGTGAGAAAAGTGACAGTGAAAGATAGGAAGTGCAATAATAAAAGTTATGTTTCTTTCTTTCAGGAAACTTTTAGAAAATATTTAAAAATTTAAAGAACAAAACAAAGAGAGTAAATTTTAAATACTTCTAAAAGGGTGTAATTTGAGGCAGTATTTTAATACTTGAATAATTTCAATTGTATTTTATAATAGGTAAATTCAATAACAGCCTGCCTTGAAACAATATGTATGTAATAATTATTTAAATTGTATGTAACAGCCATTGCAAATGCTTATTTTTATTGTAAACATGTTTTAATAATGTTATGTGAATACATTACATACTCTAATAATGCAAGAGCTGTGACAATAATAAGTTTTAAGTTGATAACAATGAGGTAATAATGAGGTAACCTTGTAGCAATAATGAGTTTGAGAGTTTGAATATTACTAGTCATGATTAAGGCAACGATAATGTAATGTCTGTGGCAGTTTAAAATTAACCAATGACTAGCAAAGAAAAGATACACCTCCTACGGTGTATTATTCAATTTTAATTTTGATGTTATTCTACATATTTTGTAAAAATTAAACTTGGTATTTTATTGCAGTATGGTGTTATGTCTTAATTCATGTACCTTTTACTCCTGGGAGCTAAAGTTAAAAAGTATCAAAATAATTGACAAAATACAATTAAAAAAATAGGTAAAAAATATACTGACTTTAATAATACAAAATATGGTGAACATTTTTACTGAAAACAGGTGGCTCTGATCATAATGCTTTGAACATAGGCAGCTATGATTTAGCGTTAAAAATAGAAAGCAGAACCAAAAAGAATGCCAATCCTGCTACAAACAGTTTACAGTATGGATTAATTCATGATCTGCTATTGGACAGAAGAGCCATTTATACCATTATGTGGTGCGTAATATTAGAAATGCATTTCCGGAACCTAGTGAAGTATGTCTAGGCTTCAAACTTCACTAATGTTGTTAGGTAGTGATAGCTCAATTGTGGAGCATTTTTTCAAAACTTGATAAATGCAGTTTTTTTTCGAAATTGAATTATACATCGTAACAATATAGTTTTGACCTTCTACATCAACCTGTGAATTGGGTTTTAGCAAAACTGAGAGTTAAAGCAAAAGTCGACAAATGCAATAATTTTTTTTTTAATTTAATTTCAACTGAGCAGTTGGCAATAATAGGAGAGTGCTGTTGCAGGCTGTGTTGCTCATAATTGTAACAATATTTTTTCTTTGTTGGCTGCTTATGATCCCCCAACAAGACTTCATTGTCGTTAGTATATTTCTGGGTTACTTTTAGAGAAGTTATCAACTGTGCAGTCGTGTTTGAGGAAAGAACTGTATTTCAAGTTAAATCAGAATGGATGGTGATTCTAGTGACTCTGAATATGCTGTACAGGTAAAACAGTCCTCAGGTAGCAGAAGATCTAGAGACAAAAAGGGTGTCACCCTTCTTGAAAAGTAAAACAACAAAGGTATAAACAAACCTAATATTAAATGCAGTCATGAACTTGCAGTTTCATCTTCAAATGCAAAAGCTAAAGGGAAGAAACAATGCAAGGCTGCTGAACTATGCTACAAAGATATCACCCAGTTTCATCATGTGACATCTTTAAACAAGACAGACGAAGATAAATTTCTCTTAAAGTTTGACTATTACTTCACCTAAGCACAGAGTAATGAACAATGAGAAAGCAAAAAGGAAGAAAACAGTTTCAGTAAAATATGACATTAGGAAGAATAAAGCAGCAAGGTAGTGCTTGTCTGTGCTGCTACTTTTCAAGGAATTTCTGGCATGTCAAAAGATAGACTATCCTATCTAGCAAGCAGGGTTCACGAAGAAAGGAAATTGCCAAAGGAAAAGAGAAGCAGAGATAGGACAGGAAAGGATCATTAGGACTTTAATTATTGCCATTAAGAACGACATAAAGAAATACAAATGTAGGGAGAGTCATCGTGGCAGGGGTAAGTCAAGGAGTTATTTACCTTCAGAACTCACAGCCAATAAGATATGGAAAAGATTCTGCGAAGAAAGAAGAAATTTTGGACTCAAACAGTGCTCTTTATCAAAATACAAGAACGTGTTTTATAAATATTTGAATCTATCATTTCGGACACCTCACACTGATACGTGCTCCGCTTGTAAGGTTGGTGTCATGAAAATAAAATCAGAGAAGTGTTTGGAGAAGAAAAATGAATTAAGAGCTAGTCACAGATTTCACAAATTTTGTACAAAGCAGTTTTACAGAATATTGAAAGTAGAAAACCAGGTGTCATTAAGATTGCCTTCGATATGCAGCAAAATCAGCCACTTCCAAAACTGTGCGAGTGAAATTTTCTACGTTAGGCAAGTATGGTTATACAATCTATGCATCATAATCCATGCTAATGAGCAAAAGAAGGAAAATATTGCTTTCTATACGTGGCTCTAAACAGAGTCTTCAAGAGGATGCAACCAGGTTGCATCAGCTTTGCTGGACTTTCTTTTTGAGTTTGAGAAGATTGCCAAGTTATGGTCCCACCACTATGCATCTATTCTGACTCCTGCAGCAGTCAAAATAAAAATGGTTGCACGATGGCAACACTTATAGCATTTTTGGAAAAGAGTTTAAGATTCAAGAATATCCTTAATTTCTTTCCAGTCCAGGGACATGGCTATATAGCTCCAGACCAAATATTTAGTAGAATCAAGACATCGTACAGAAAAAAAGAAAGCTTCTTGTCTTCTAAAGAATATTATGACCTCTTAAAAGAGCATGGTACCCTGAAAGTACTCAACAAAACTGGGAAATTAAAAATCTAAAGAATAGTGCAAAAGAAGTACTAAATCCCAGGTTGCCATTCAGAATGAATAGTCAGCGTGTTATCACATACAAAAAAGTAAAGAACAATGTATCAGTGAAAGGCACACACTTCGGAGAGTCTGTTGAAGTTGAAGTTCTTAGGAAAACTCCATCCCATCCAGCACTATTATCATCCATTGTTCTACCAAAGGAAAACATGGTTAGCAAAGAAAAGGACGTTTCTGCACTATTAAAGTATTTTGAAGTTTCAGATGATGCTATTGCAGTCTACAAAAATGTCCAAGGGGACAACTGCAAATCTGACCTTGTCTCAGTATCAGGCTAAGAATGCTCAATATTCTATAAATGATACATGACTTTAGTAGTTTAGATTGTTGTTCTATGTGTTTATTAAAGATAAGTCATTGCATATTAACATATTAATTTTGTCTTATGCTTTTGTTATTAATTGTTAATTTTATTTTGCCAATTTTATTGAGAAGAAATATAAAAACCAAATGTTAAATAAATGTTTAGTATGTAATAAGTGATAGTGCAGCTAATAATAAACTGTAAAACTTCAGTAAGTGCGTGTGCGCGTGCGTGCGTGCATGCATGCCAAAACTGTAACATATAATTATACAACAATATTGACCTTTGAAAAAAACCTGAATAAATCATCATATAACCATACATAGTGCAAAATTTGTTTCAATTTACCTTACTAGGATGTTTTATTTAAAACAATAAGATCTAATGCTTGAGAAAATATTAAATTTTTCTAATGTCTCTCTCTACATGAAAATAAAAAATGCATTTCCTGAAAAATTTAATATTCTGCATATATTTAGTTTTGAAAAAACGCTCCTCAATTGCTGTGTCCGCACATTGTAAATACAAAGATTTTATTTGATTTTATTTCACTCATTATCAACAGTTTCCATTCTTTGTTACATTGCTCGGATGATGAGGGAGAATGTATAGTGCAAGAAACGGGTCTCTCTGATCACAAAGCAGTATATTCAAAGGTACCAGCCAAACATAAAACAAATAAAGTAAAAACAAAAAACAATTTCTAGGTGTATCTATAGCACGGAAACCATTGCAAAATTCAAAGATAAATTATGTAACACAACTTGGTCATTCAACCTTACAAATACTGTTGACACTAACTATAATAATTTCCTCAGGGAATTACTAAATGGTTATAATGAAATGTTTCCTAAAATCCAAGTTTCACAATCGATTAAAAAATGTTCACTAGATTGGTGTACTCAAGGCATAAGAATATCCAGTGCCCGCAAAGGATTCCTGCATAAATTGTATAAAACTACATCCAACACAGACTTTATCCAGTATTATAAACCATATTGTAAAATTTATAAACATGTGATTAAAAAGGCTAAACAGCTAGCCATAGATAAATTTATTAAAAATGCTGAAAATAAATGCAAGGCAACATGGAGAGTAATAAAATGGGAACTGGGATTAAGTAATACCAATAATGATAAAATCAGTGTAATAGATAATGTAACTGCGGATGCATTAAATAATTATTTTGTGGGTATACGTATGCATACTTGTGAGAAATTTCCCTCTGTCCAAGACTCTAATTTTGCCCTCTTAAAAAGTAGCTTTAGATTGCTAACACCTTTTTCAATTTTTGTAGTGTTTTACCGGAGGTAATAATAAATATAATAACAAAGTTAAAAGCAAAAACCTCAAACGATTGGGATGAACTACCCCCGTTCCTCATAAAGGAAATAAAACATGAAATAGTGTGTCACTCAGTAAAACAATTAATGAATCCTTATCCATGGGTGTCTTTCCGGATAGAATGAAGTATGCGGTGGTGAAACCTGAACATAAAGGTGGAAATAACGAACCAAACAATTTTCAGCCAATTTTGATTCTCCCTACTTTTGCAATCAAATTCGAAACAATTGTTCATTTTCAACGTATTATTTACTTAGAACTACTCTAAATTAAATAATTCTCAACACGGCTTTAGAGCTAACTGTTCAACAATAACTGCATTAACAAATCTGGTAAATATATGTCTCACAAATGATAGACGAGAAACAACATACTGCAGTACTTATATGTGATAATTCGAAAGCTTTTGACTGCATAAGTCATGACATATTATTGAATAAATTGGAATTTTATGGCATAAAGAATACTGCATTAGCCTGGTTTAAAAACTATTTAAAAACCGGAAACAGTGTGTCATTCTGAATAATTCAATAAGAACGGCCCAATCAAACTGGAAAGGAATAACCACTGGTGTATCACAAGGGAGTGTTTTAGGCCCCCTATTATATATAGTATACACCAATGATCTTTCAAATTGCATAAATACTAAAACAGTCATGTATGCAGATGACACGTCCATTTTATTGAAAGGCATAAACAATGGTAATCTTCTACAAAATGCAACAGTAACCTTAACACATTTAAAGAAATGTTTCAGTAGCAATGGCTTAAAATTAAACACTTCAAAAAAATGTATTATGCATCTCTGTAATCAAGACAAAGGGATGGCTTACAACCTACCAATCAACCAGACAGACACTGCAAAATATTAGGAGAGTATTTAAATAAACAATTAAAATGGGACGATCACATTCATTACATTAACAAAAAATTAAACAAAGCTGCTTCAATATGTGTTTTATAACTCAGGTTATTAACTTAGAAACTAGAAAAATAGCTTATTTTAGTTATTTTCACTCTATAATGACCTGTGGAGTCATACTTTGGGTAACACAGTGAGATGGGACACAGTTTTCAAATGCCCCCCCCCAAAAAAAAATCATACGTATAATGTCTCAGGTTGGATCAAAAGAACCGTGTAGAAAGCTATTTAAAAAGCTTAAAATACTAACTTTACCAGCTCAATATTTATACAAATTAAATAAATATATCCACACAAATTATGATAACTTGTACAACTTACAATATCAACTTAACTATGGAACCAGAACAAAAAACAACTTAAAACCATCCATGCATAGGCTTAAATTATATGAAAATAGCCCACTTTTTGCAGGTGTAAAAGTGTATAATAAACCACCAAACCAAATTAAAGCCATAAAGGACCAAGGACTATTTAACAGGAAATTGAAGAGCTTATTAATAGACAAGGCTTACTATTCAGTAGCTGAATACATTTATGACAATATAACTATGTAAAAAGTAGAATGTAACAATACAATTACTGTTGTACAAATGGTACTCTCTGTTTTGTAATATATTTTCAAATGTTTATTTAATTAACCTAATTATACTTGAAGAGTCACCTGTTTACTGAGCTTTGCTCATCTGATATGTAAGTGTTTTGTGACAATAAAGCATCTTATCTTATCTCATTTTTATTTTTCATTATCGAAGACCCAGATGTCTTAAAAGTACTGACATTTGATAGCAGTCTTGTTTTATTTACATTAAAGTTGTGATCTAGCATTGCAATCATGGGTCTAAGTTGGTCATTATATGAAAAAGTGTATTCTTTTCAGAGTATAACTGCCAGTATGTATATAATGTTGAATATGAGCCAAATCTTTTAAGAAGGTACTAACCAAAATAATTTTCTTCAGGCCATTATAAGCATTTGATTGTCCTTTAATGCATAATTTATTTGATCTTCCAAGAACTCATCATGCTCATTAGATTTCCATCCACCATTTTCTAGCCATTTATATTCATTTTTTGTATGATGAAAAATAGTTGTGAATTTTCAAATTAAAATGGTACCTTTCTCATTACAGTTTTGTGCAGCCCACTATGATAAATGGTTATTTATACTGGCCTTCCATGACACCAGTTCTGGGTAATTTTTTTCATTAAACTTTTATGCAAATGCCACATGTCAAACTTAAACATGTTCAACTTCTGGATACTGAGTTTTTAACAGATAACTTACACATTTCTATACATTTCCTGTTTTGCAAACCTAGTCATTATGTTGTCACAAGCAGCCTTTTCCAAATAGCCTTTCACCATACATCTTTGAATAAGTTCAAAATTAATACTTTTGCGAGCATTGAAATCCATGACAGAATATGCTATGAAAACATAGCAAATGGATTTGCAGATTTCTTTAAATCTGTATATAATACTATAAAGACTGTGTCTGGGCTCCCTAAGGAACAGGCACCATATACGTCACAGATCTTACATTATGGAAGAATATCTGACTATGAATTTAAACACTCAGTAAGAAAACTTAGGCCTAAAAAGTCTAGTGGACCTGACTGTATTCCACCATACATAATTAAAGGTTGTGCTGAAGTATTGATGGATCCATTATATATAATATACAATCTAATTATGGTAAATCATTCGTTTTGGAAAAATGGAAGCTAAATAAGGTATATCCCATTTTTAAATCTGAAGATGTAATAGAATTGAAAATTACAGACCTGTTTCTGTGTAATCCATTTAAGATATTTCAACAAATTTTGTATGGTCGTATCAGCACACATGTTAAGAGTTATATAACTAATAAGCAACATAAATTTCTACCTAAAAGATCAACTTTAACAAACCTGATGAATTTTTCTCAATTTGTTGATAAGTCCTTAAATTGTCAGTCACATATAGATATGATTTATATTGGTTTTTCCAAGGCATTTGATGCATTAACCATGATCTTCTATCGAAACTCACTAAATATGGATTCTCTATCTCCATGATTAATTTGATTACATCATATCTAATGAACAGAGAGCAGCATGTTATGCATGATAGTTTTCAATCCTATACATTTGTTGTAACTTCAGAAGTGCCTCATGGTTCAAACTGGGACCTCTTTTCTTTCTTTTATTTGTAAATGACTTATCTTTGTGTTTAAATTACTCAGAGTGTATTTTATTTGCTGATTTAAAATTATACAAGAACTGAGTACCATTTGGGTGAATCTAAACTGGATGATATTAATAATGTATTTGAGGTAAGTATTTTAAACGATCTTCATTTTAACATGTAAATTCATCATTTTGATAAATGCTGTGTATTAATTATAGCTAGAGATAATAGTCATTTAATTACCACATTGATAGAGTGGTTAACAATGCACATAAAAAATTTGGGATTTTTATTTAGAGATTCTAAACATCTTAAATGTTGTTTTTTCGTTGATTTTATTGTATAATACTTACATTAGGTCTAAAGTCGAATATCTTTCACAAATTTGGAACCCATATTTTCAGGTTCTTATAAATAAAATCAAAATAATTCAGGAAAGGTTTCTTAGATTTCTTTATTGGAAGAAATATAACAAATCAGCATATAGTGATGGTATGCACTACCATAGTTAATCTTAGTGTTAGAAGAGCAGTTACCGATAAAATGTTACTTTATAAATTGGTTAACTATTTTATAGGTAATCCATCCTTTTTAGAACAAGTAAACTTTAATGTAAGGCATCTAAACCTAAGATTACATTTTCTGTTTATCTGTCAGATTCCTAGATCTATATCATATATAAATTGTGTTTTATTGAGAGTGTATTTAACATATAACAAGATATCACTGGAAAGTGTACTTGACTTTTCTCTCATTCAAAAAGATTGTTAAATGACTTCTGTCTTAATTAGATATGGACGCGCTACTGATCGCTTGATTTGTTTGTTTCTTTTTATTTTGTCTATATATGTGTGGGTGTGTGCGCGCGTGCGTGCGCGCGTGCGCGTGTGTGCGCGCTTTTTGTTTATATGTATACTATAATTTATCTAACCCTTCTGTAATTGGGGAAGCGCCCTGTTGAAGGAATAAATAAATAAATAAATATACTAAATATGTGGCTGAAAATCCTGGGGAGTTTTACTGAAAATTAAAATTGAATTTTATTTATGGATGCTCTTTAACTGCTATGATTCTTAGTGTCCCATTCTATATTGATCATGAAAGACTGGAAAGTTTGCTCAGAGGCCTCTTTATGAGGCTTGAAGTTCTAAATCTAAGACATGGGACCATTGGCTTTACTTCCCTTCTGTAGGAAGCCATGCTAAGGATTTTTACACCCAAAAAAAATCAATCACCCTCTGGCCATCCACTGCCAACCATATGGATTTACCACTACCTTTTATTGAACCCAAGTTTGTTCTTCTTTCTTGAATGATGAAAATGTTTTTCTTTTGCAGAATTCTACCCATAATCCTATATCTTTTGGAAGGTTTGTTCTATTTGGAAAATTAGAAAATTACTTCCCCTAAAGTGTGTTACATCACATGAGGCAGTGATCGCCTTGTACTGCCAGAGCTTCCTACAAAGCATAGCATGCACTGATGACATGTGACACCGATTTTATTTGGCTTATGCAGCGATAACAGTGTACCGGTGTGTAGAAATAATCTCAAAACTACATTTTGCAGCACATATCCTTCATTTAGGAAGCAACATGATTTTTGTGTTACCCTTTAAGAACATTCTCCTTATTCATTCTGCCTGTATGGTTGAGTGGCCAGTGTGCTGGATTATAAAGTCAGGATCTTGAAATCATTTCCTGGCTGGGGATGTATGCTCATACAAGTGAATAGTGTGTGTGTGCGTGTGCGCGTGGGGGTGGGGGTGTGCGCGCGTGCGCATCAAAGCTACTATGGATGACTTTAGTTCTAAATATTATTTCCATTGTATTGCTTAATACGGGATCCTTCTGAGAAACATCTGGCACGTTTTTGCTGTTGTTCTGTGCCTGTTATTTCAATGTTGTGATTCTACAAATGATGCATATAAAACATTATTTTTCTATTAATTTCATTCTAATCATGAAATGGTTTATTTAGGTAATAACCACCATTCTCAAGGAGTTAAATAAAATTTTGTCAGGAGTAGTTTTCGATTACCAAAACACTAACCTTAATTTTTTTATAATTATGATATAATCTCTGTAAGAGGTTTTAGAAGTATTAATATCCTGGAAAGTAATTATGTAGTAGGAGTAACCATACCATTAGTTTCCACCCATACATACAAGATTCTTCACCACTACCGGTTTTCTGTATCTTAAAGCCATTTTGCACTATATAAATAGCAGCATCAATTCTTCGATCAGTTATCCATGCTTGGATAAGTTTTGTCAATTTTATATTTGGCTTTGCTATGATTGCTAAATCTACACAATATACTGCACATTTATGTAGAAGGGGATCCACAGCCCTTTTGCTCCTATCAAGTGCATTACTTTTGTGCTTGGTTTGTAAAAACTAGCCTTTTTTTCCCTTTCCTGAGCATGGACCAGTCTCTTGTATTTGGGTCATCGCATTATCTCTGCCTTGTGCTCGTTTGATTGACACAAATAACATGTGGTCCTATTTTTTCACTCTTTTATTTTGTGATCTCTTCACCACAGTTATTCTTCTACTTGTTTATTCGAGTAGTCACTTGTCTTGTGTCCTATCCTATAGCATGTATAGCATCTTTTTAAAGTGTTTGTTGCCTTAACTCTCCATCTATTCTAACCATCTCCTATTTTTTTTTTCTTGGTTACCAGTGTATTTGCCACTTCAATATTTGTGGTTACAAATGCATATTTTACTCCTTGTATATTTGCTTTTTCTGACATTTTTATTGGTAAATTTTCTCTTTTTTTGTGTTTAATTCTAATTTTATAATTTTCTTTATGTCCTTTTGTACAGTTTCATCTTTATCTAGAATCATGACTGTTTGGTTTTTTGTCCTCATTCGAACTTCTTCCATTCTTTTTAGTTTTGTAGTTAATAGCCGCTTAAAACATTGTCTGTCTTTTGTCATTTCCTTTTATTTTTAGTTGTACACTTCCATCACTATTTTTACTCTTCTGATTAATAATTGTTCCTTCAGTATTTACATTTTGTTTTGTTTTCTATTATGTCTGCATATGTCCTTTCCTCTGTGGGGTTTAGGATTATTATATCCTCATTTTTTTACTTTCCTTTTCCTAACTTATTCTAATAGTTTTTCATTACTTATTTACATTGGTATTTTAGTATCATTACTCCTACAGAAATACTCAAGTACTTTCCTTACACTTCCATCATCTACTTGTTTGTAGTTATACAAGAGGTTTTGGTTCTTCCATTTTTCCTAGCTATATTCAAGGTCTTTTCCAAGTTTGTCATGTGACAAATGGGGAGATATTAGAGAAAAAGGTACCAGACAAATTTGACAAATTATAACCATAGAAAATATCATAAGAGAAATGCTTGAAAATGGAAAATTATAGAGGATATGGTAACCAATATCATGAAAAGAAAAGAATAAACATGGATGTTGCATTGTGAAATAATGCTGAGAGGTGATTCTGCAATGCTGCAAAATTTGGAGGAACGTTTAGTGTTAAACCTTTATTGGGAGTCCCACACTACTTTTCTCATGCTAATGGGCGACGCACATAAAGTGTTTTACCTTCCAACTACTTTTCTGGTAATAGTTAACATTTGGTATCACATGGTTTCCATATCAGATATATACATAAGGTTGTGCAGATTCATTTAAAAAGTCTTCCATAGAGTAATAGCAGTGATGAAGCAAATAGGACAATAGTATGGCCCTAAAAGATATTATTTTTTTTTATAGTTTTAATCTGATTTGGTAATCTGTTATAAAATTTAGAAACGGAGTACACTACTCCATCCTGATACAGTTTAGTATTTGCTTTCATTATGTGTAAATTGCAATGTTGTCTGGTGTTGTGTTCATGTGCATCTGTATTCTTAGTAAATAGGATTCTTTTTGTGAAAAGGATTGATTCGTATATCTGAATGCTTGGGAATGAGGATGTTGAGTTTTCTGAATAATGGTCGACATGAGTGTTTCTGATTCACTCCTAGCAACATTCTGATAATTCTTTTTCCATTATGATGAGTTTTTTTAAAATGAGAACTTCCCCAAAAGACTATTGCATATCTAAGGATTGAATGTGCAAATACAAAATACATGCTTCTCATTGTTTCTTTACTAATTGTGTCTGCTAATTTCCTGAAAATGTAACACACTGTGCTCAGTCCTTTTACTAAAGAATCAACATGTTTGTCTCATTTTAAATCACTCTGAATCCAGACAACAAGAAACTTGGGTTTACGTTATTAATCATCATATCGTTTATTAATACCTTAGACTGCACAGTTTTATTCTGAGTGGTGTGAAAATGCATGGCTACTGTTTTTGCTATATTAATTTTTAATATGTTTTTATCAAAATACATACATATTGCTGCTGTTTTTTGATGTGTTAGTTTTTGATGGATGGTTGGATTTGTGCTTATCATCATTATTGTTGTATCACCAGCAAGTTGAATACTATTCATAGATGTTGTGGTTTTCTCTAAATCAACTAGAACAAGGGTGACGGATATTGAAAAGCAAGAAATTGTAAGTGGTTTTAAGGAAAAAAGGTCGTTAATAGATTATAAATATTTTAAAACGGAATAGGTAAAAGAAAGATGCATTGAAGTATGCAATAAAGAGACCAGAATGGGCTATGCATGGGCAAGGAGAGGTGTAATGAATTTAGGTGGTCTAACAGAGAGAAGGGGGCAGAGATGTACTAAATGTAATGGATTACATGACAACTGGCTTTATATTCTGGAATGCGAGGATACGGATAAAGGAAGAGAGAATTTAGTACTGGAGAAATGGAAAAATTTACCAGTAGAGCTAAAAGATAGGAAGACTTTTAATACAAGATCAAATGAGTATATGGAGAAAGCAGGAAAATGCTTGGGAAAAATAAGACTAAAATGATTAAAAGAAATGTGAAGCAAATTGGAGAAGATACGGAAAAAGGGTTACAAGGCAAAAAGTAAATAGTGGATACATTATACCTCCTCATTACATATACAACAGAATGTTAAATATAAGGGGAAAAGAAATAATAAACAAGTCTATTGTATACATTGTTTAAATTGTATGTAAAGTTCAAAGCAGACAATAAATCATTCATTCAATCATTCAAGAGGAAAAGAATAGGGCGTAACACTGATCCCTGAGGTACGCCAAGTTTAATCTTCCTTGCAGTTGGTAAATATTGTGTAACCATTCCATTTGTACTATGTAGTATTTCAGTGATTTCTTTCCTTCCTTATATTATTTGATCCATTCTAATGATTTCCCTCTAACACCTAAACTTTCTAGCTTTTGATACAATATGTCATGACTTAGGACATCAAATGCTTTGGATAGCTCGAGAAATATTCCTGTGATGTTTGTTATCAAGTTTTTTTTAGAATGTTGTTTACAAAGTGAAATATTGCAGTTTCTGTTGATATTTTTTTCCTAAAGCCAAGCTGAGATTTAAAGATAATTTTTTTTTCAACATAGTTTAGTAGTCTTGTATAAAAAACTTTCTCAATTATTTTTGAAAATCCAAAGAACAATGCCATGGGCATTTGTTGCTTCCATCTGATCACCTTTTTTATGGAGAGGCTTTACTTTTGTTATCATTAAAATATTTGAGAAATTTGCATGTTCTAGGGAGCTGTTGCATATGTCTGCCAAAGGATATGCAATCAAGTGAATGCATTTCTTTATTGTAGAATTCAATATGTTATCAAATCCATAAGAATTTTTTTATTTTAATTGTGACAATGTGTGTTCAATTTCTGTATAGTCAGTTGGGTTCGGGAACATGGTCTGGTGTACAATATTTATGATCACATTGCAAATTTGATTCTGTATCTTTTATTCCTAAATTATTTCCAGCATTTACAAAGAATTTGTTGAATATATCTGCTATTAAGCTTAGGTTCTTAACAAGACCTTGTTCCTCATTCAGTGTTATGCTTTTGTATGAAATATGTGTTATACAGTTTTTAATTATTTTCCATGTAGCTCTCATTTTACTTGATGAATTTTGAATGTATCTATCATTGCTCATTCGTGTAGCTTGTAGTATTACTTTATTAAAGGGGAACAAAAACACAAAAATGAATATTTCATTCATCACATTAGTTTATTTGTTGTCAGGAATAAATAACAATGCACGCATTTCACCATCCCAAGGTGAATGGTTTTCTGGTTACGGTCTGTTTTTGAGTTAACACATGACGTCATGACAGCCACACTGCACCCAAACAAGATATACGCAGCATAGGTGTTTTAAATGACTAACAAGTTCACATCTTAATCTCACTGGAAGTTCATAGCATCTCCGAATAGCAAAGAGTAGAGCTAAGACTAGCCAATCACTTTTCATAAACCACTTAATACCTACTAGGCGATAAACCTAGTCCAACATCTGCTATGAAAATGAATAACATGGTATCCCACCTTATCAATTTGAACCAAAAGGAGCAATTTTGAAGATGTACACCATTGACAGTGATTCCGAGACAGTGTGAACACCGAAAACCATGCTGGTTCCATCCATTGGTGTAAGTGTAAGAAATGTATACTTGTGAATAATGATAAGGAAAGTGTGTGTTCCTCGAACTATGAAAACACAAACTTGGTGAAGGGTGATTTTGTCTGTGTCACAAAGCATCCCAATTTTCATAAATTAGTTATAGATAATGATGTTTTGAATATTGTGAGGCATAACTTAGTGTTAAAAACAAAAACTAGAGCTAAAAAAGAAATCACTCACCACCAACAATCCTCCTAATAAGACCTGGCGATATTCCTACTACAAACAGTTTAAAGCATGGATTAATTCATGGACTCTATTGGACACAGAAGAAGAGTTGTCATGCCACCATGTGTAGTGCTTAGTATTAGAAATGCTTTTCCAGAACCTAGCGGAGTACATGTAGGCTTAAAACTTCACTAAACACACAAATTAGAAATAGTAAGTTTCAAATTAAACCATTCTTTTTCTTCTATTTTTTTTTTTTTTAATTTTTTTCATTAGACAAATGCCATATGTCTCATTCATATTCAACTTCCAGATACTGAGTTTTTAACAGGTATCTTACACCTTTATGTCTGTCGCAGAGTAAAGCTTAACTCTACACATTTTCTGTTTTGCAAGCCTAGTCATTATGTTGTCACAAGCAGCCTTTTCGAAATTGCCATCCACCATACCTCTTTGAACAAGTTCAAAATCAATAGTTTTGCAGGAATTTAAATCCATGACAGAATAGAATAAAGATTGGTTAAAATCCTGCGGAATCAAACTGCCCATCCCCTGCCAACCATAAAGGTATACCACAACCTTTTAATGAATTCAAGTTCTTTTTTCTTTCTGGAGCCCAAAATGCTCTAACAACTGGTGCTGCCATGTTTCGAATGGTTTTATCGAATGGATGCCTTGAAAACATTGCCAAACCCAGTGATTTGCAGAAGGATTTAAATTGCTGAAGCAATATACCAGATAATAAAGAACTTTCTATTAAAGCATTTCCTTCTGGTTTCTTTCCTGATAAATTTTGTGAGTTCCAAGACAAAGTTTTACTGCAATAACACACTGTTCTAACACATAGCATTGTCCCTTTAATGCAATGAGAAGCTGTTTTGACTTAATTTGTACGTAAAACAGACACCTTGAAAAATAAAAGTAGAGATGTCCAAACAACAATGAAATATTCTGCTGTAAATTCATTTTCATGCATTCTTCTTCTTCTGTTTCTTCTTCTTCTTCTTCCTCGTCGTTATCATTTGTACCAGAATCTGAAGTATCAGGTTTGTAGAAGCTTTCATTCGGCTTATCCTGATCTTCCTCATCATTGCTTGTTTTGTAGATATTTTCAGGTTCCAACAATATATATTTCCTTATGATTTCACTACCTAGTTCACATTTGTACTTCTGAATTCTTGGTTTTTTCATCATCTATTCTGAATTCTCTTTCACTACTTTTTGTCATCATCATTGCCAGTCTTATTGCAAGTAATACTATCACATTGCTCAGAAACTACGTGTTTACGATTTCTAGCCTCATATCGTTCTGTTCTTTGTCATTTGTTCTAGGGTGAAGATAGTGAAGGATCAATTGTTTTACTAGAACTTGATATCTGGAAATTGTCCACTTTTGCTTATAGTAGGAATAGTTCCAGGTTTTAATAAAGGCCCTCTGAAATTTTCATCTGCCATAAGCTGCTTTTTTTAATAACTGTGTCTGTTCATAATCTGTGTCCTTAAAATGGAAGGGACATAAATGAGCACTAGGACCAGGCAAAAATGTTTTCTTTTACAAAATTGTACCCATAACCTGTATCTTTTGGGAGATTTGTCTCTGGAAATGTGTGAAAATGAGTTCCCTTGTGTGTTTCCCTTCTCACATTACAGCCATATGTACAACATTGAGGCATTTTATTTTTCACAATATTACGTTGTTTGTATAATACTAAACTGACTCAGTAACACCATCACCAAAACACCACCACAAAGTACACTACCCTTGAACTTAAATACTAACAAGACCAATTTATGAAAACATATTACTGCACGTACTGCGATGACTGACTTGAGATCTCCCAACTGCTTTCAGCGCATAGCTGGCTCTGATGATGTATAAGGTGGTTATTATTTCGCTTGCACAGCAATAACAGTATGGCAGAGTAAGAAAAAAATCATTGTTGACTCAAAGAACACTGCTTTAAGTTTATCACAAACCCATTGCAGGTTTGTTTAGCAATCCTCACTGCATTATACACTTCTCCCATTACTTCATCCACCTGTTGGAAGTTTTGATGTCATTTGTACCCACACGAATCACTACAATTTTTTCAGCACTTAAACTTCTTTTCTTCGCATATTCTCTTTACTGACGAACATTGTAAGGCATTTTGTAGTGCACAGAGTCGAATACAACAGTCAACTGTTAATTCAAGAAGTCTGTGTTTAGGCAGAGGTCACAAGGAAGTAAAAGAATGGCTGTGCAGTCTAGTTATTAAAAATGTTAGCTTCTAAAGCCAGAAATCCAGCATATCATTTCCAGCAGTACAGGAAAGTGTTTCTTCAGTTATTAAAATCATTTCTTAATTTGGAGAGTGTAAATTTGGCATGTTTCAAATTTATAACAGCTAGCAAACAAAGAATTGTTCCAAAAGTTAATATAAACAATGCCACCGTCACCAATAATGATGATAATTTGTTATAAGTATATGCATTGTAATTCAAGTTAATTGTTAGATACAAGTTATCTGGTCTGAAGTAACAGCTCTTAGCCTTGAGCTCACTCTTTATCTTTATTCACTGTCCATTTGCATTCTGTTTTTCACCTTGTATGAGAATTCTCCTAATTTTATATAACTTCTGCTAAATATTCCTTTAATTGTAATTTCTCTGTTTCAAAGCATTTTTCTGTAATGAAAGTATGTATTCATTCATTACTACTATCACATTTAAGTGGTTAATATACCCATCATTTTTAAAATCAGCTGTACAATTTGAACAACTCCAGGAAAAGAAAAGAATAGAGAAGAGAAGAAAAGCAAAGCAAATGGGACAATTAGCTTCAAATCTAATGAAGTTTACACAACAGAAATATTTTGGAAACTGCTAATTTGTAAAAGAAGGCTATTTGACTTTAAGCTTATATTACAATGAAAACTACATTTTACATACTGTAAGCATTTCCGTTTCTTTTACTGTTTCCAAGTGATATAAAATTCAGTAAGCATGAAGACTAATATGCTAACTATTGAAGAAAATTCAAGCCATGTGGTTTATTCCTTATATCATCATCTCACATGTGTGGTAATTTATCAAAATTGTTGGTATCATTATTGGGAAAATAGAAAATTATAGAACATTTTGCTTATAAAGGGTTCTCTTGAGAAGCAGAATTCCATATAAATCTTAAATCTGTACCGCACAATCTCAAGGATGGCAGACTTAATAATGAAAATTGGTATTGCCAAAATTCAAAATTTTCAGTTATGCTCTCCCTTTCTTTGAAACAATTACTCTTCATTTATTAAGGGGGCCCCAAAACATGCATTGCTTGTGAAGTGTGTGCATTGAATTTTTTTATGAAATATAATAAATATTCACTGTACCCAAAGTAATTGATAGAGAAAGCAAAAATGTGTATAGTTTTAAAAATAACTTGCTTCATTTATTAAATTAGGTTGATCCAAAGATTATTATTTTTGTCATGTATTTTCATATCAGAAGAAACAGGTTTCCTACACATAGCATTTAAGTTTATTGATGAGGATGGCATATTCAGTAACTATAATATTCAGCATCTTTTATAAACTATAGGTATTGTGTGATCATTGAAATGTATTGGTTATTTTCATTAACAGTTCCGCCTGCTCCAGTTATATAAAAAGAAAAAAGAAAAATTGGTTCCAAATAACCATTCCAAAATAAGTTAAAAGTGCTTATTAACACATAACCTTAACAACAAGATGCTCTTCGCCCACTGTTACTCAGGTTTTTGCATCAAGTTGTGGTATGTGGTATCAGAAGACAAAATGCTATTCTCCTCACTCCCAACTTGCTCATGTGGATTCATAATTTACTGTTAACAACAATATATCTGTATATTTAAAATTATTGTTGCTTACTTAACCATGTTAAAGGAATTCATTTTGATATAGTAACCACTACGTATCAGTTTATATTATGCTAATGATTAGATATTCCAAAGTAGCATCTTGGGTATTTGTCTTTGGCATGCATATTGCAAGAGCTCATAAGAATAATTTGATATGCTGGAACATTTTTGGTGGATATTACCTTTTATTTAAATTCAGATAACAGTGATGGTTCCAAGGTCTCATATCATATACATAATTTTAACTGTTGAATTGTAATGCAAGATACCCTCTTATGATTTGGGCATTACTTTTGGAAATGGCTACAAAAATACTTGATAACATTGGTGGAAAGTCAATCTGGAACATATAACTAGACCTGTGGTTATTTTTTCCTATCTGTAATATGTACCAACTTGCAAAAATACCCATATAATATGAGATAAATGGAAAAGCCACACATAAAGCATGTACAATTTGTATCCAATTCACTTCTAATTAATACTGAAACAATTGCAACCCTCCTTCCCTAGATACAGCATGTTATGTCTCTTCCCTTCCATTGAACTCTCTAAAATGATAAAGAGCAACAAACTATTTTTATTACCCATTGGTTTCTTTGTAATTTAGAGTGCATGCCGGTTTGATATAAAACTTTAGCAGCTTAGAAATAAAATGAATAAAGGGGTTGAAGTTTGGTTGACCTCATGCACATCAGACTATGGCTTTGTATGTCCTCTTACCTGGCATTAGAGATTTGACTCTCTACCTCTTATGAGTTTGAGCCTTCACTTCAATGTTAGTGTCCTCCACAAAACCAAGTTTACTCCCTGGAACAGTGACCTCTTCTGATCTTTACAACTTCATGTTCTAGAAGAATATGTTTAGCTGTGATACAGGAACAATTGTTGGCAATTGTTTTTAGCTGTATGTTTTACCTGCTTCTGATATTGTTGCCGTTATCTCATAGCTCGTTCTGCTGTTCTCGTGCTCCAGTGTTGGCTATGAATACTTTCTCAGGGTATGCGTGTATGTATTCTGAAAGGCCAACACCAGTTTAAATTGACTGAGAAATTTAATGTGATCTAATACTTGAGCTATTGAAGTAAGTTGCTGAGCATTATAAGACAAAGAATGAAACTGATTATAAATCCTAGCACTTGAAACTCTAATAATTGAATTATTATATCCGCTTACTTCTGCAGTATAAATTTTACATTTTGAAGTAACTGTTTCCGCTAAAAGAAACTAGAAGTGTAACTTGCCATGAGTTGCTAAACAGTTGCTCGGAAAGATACCTGGCAATATCTGTGAAATCTTACTTATATAAGCACATCACTAAGTGCTTAAATTACACATGAGTTCTCACAAGTGTCCAGGGTGATGAATGTATACACAAAAAACTGTGCACAAACGAATGTCGACAATAAGTACCTGTAACAGTATAAGAGTAGCTCTCTGATTTAGAATTACTTAAGCTCTGCCTACTTTATTAGCACCCATCAATGTTATTTCATGCCTGGGCCAATACTTAAATCTCTTCATGCTAGACTCTTACCTTGTTACTAGGGTACCTCCCCTAATTCTAAGAATTCCATTAACCTTTCTCTTTTCCAGAATTTGCCTACATGACTGTTCAACACACTGAACTATAACCTAACTGGAATCTTTTACACTATTGTGCTCTATCCTCGGCCAATACTAATGACTTTCGTTAACCTGACTTCCCTAATTATCTTCTTTTTTCTGGACAAATCTTTTAACTCAAGCTTATTACACTACACACTGATTTAATATACGGAAATTATTTATTACAATAATTTCTTTATCTTACTATCATTTCTTTATTTAATTATTTATATCTCCTGTCAATAATTATGCAATCTGCTGTTTCTTGGTCTTGCTTACATATTCCTCATTAGGGTCTCCCAATGTGTCAGATCCCCAATAGCGTCAATTGTTTCTGAATTGACCATGGCTGGTCATCAAACCAATTACTCTTTAGTGTTGCTTGAATTCATATGGATGTGTCATTTATGAGGGCATGATTGGATTTCTTAATCAGGACTTTAGTTAATTTTTGTCCAGGGAATTGCAACCATTTGCCATGCCATATTTTGCTGAAGAATGAACTGTAATTCTAATCTTGGTTTTAGAATCACTATAGCTGGGTTCTGGTAAAATAAGTGTTTAAGAACCCTTTTTTGTAGGATTGTCTGCTTCTTATTACCTATGACACACGATCAAAGTTTGTGTAATATTTCAGAACTTTATCTCTTTGGAGGTAAACTGTTGACTGATTAAATGCACAGAGTGCAGCTTGGTTGTTCTTGAGTATGAAAATCTGCTTACTATGGTAGTTCTCAATGCAAAGGTTGCAAAAATCTCTACTAGAAAAACTTTCTATCGTGATTCATGGCTTAAATTCAGATAGTCTTGGAGAAGTACAGTAGACAGCTGCTCCTGTTTGGCTATTGATCCTGGGTCCATCAGTCAAGAAGGTAAATCATATTTCACACTGTTCAAGGAAGCTTTAGTTGGCCCAGTCTGACCTGGATGCCTGGCCAGTTTTAAAGGGTTGAGCAAGCAAATATCTATGGTATCATCAATTAACACATCAGGTACAGTTCCTCAGCACATAATATGAGAGAGTGTCCAACATTTTGATAGCTACTTTGGCATTGTCTGTGCTAATTAGTCAAAAAAATGTATAACCTAACTTTGCTGTAAGCAAAAGGTCCATAGGCAGAAAGTTGAGTAATATTCCTAGGGCCACAGTAGGAGTATGTTTTACAGTTCCAGTAATACTCGGACATTCTGGTCCCTGAAATTTATCGAGATCACCCTTTGTTGTCATTTGTAGTGCTTTTGTCCACCAAATCAAAACACCATAAGCTACTGAGGCTTTTAACAACCATAGAATACAGCCAGAAACAGATCATTGGTTTGAAATCCCATGTGATTTCCTATAGCACATCTTTCCATCATCAGCATTGGCTTCACCCAGTGAGAAGGTCTTTAGGAGTTCATTCCAGGCTAACTTCTACTAAGTGTAAGTTTAGCTGACTCAGAGATTGAATGTGAACACCAGTAAGAGTAATATCTAAACCACCTAGATTCCTCCTTTTGGTGAAGGGCACTAAGTTTTGGAGAGATTTACCCTAAGATCTATCCCTTCATATCAACCTTCTACTTCTTTGAGAGTATTCCTCAAAATTTCTGAGAGTGTGCATCACCTTGTATACATACTCCTAATTGGTTAATTTTTGTGAGAGATTGTCAACCAAAAGGCACCACAAAAGAGGCAAAAGAACACTCCCTGTGGACACCCATCAGTGACCACCTCAATAACTGGAACTAGAAGTTGTCATTGAATGTTCCAGCTGCACAGTGTTAAATCTACCCACTTAAGAGTTGTAGGAATGACTCCATGACCTACAGCAAGAACCATTGAATTACATTAGGTGTTGTCAAAAGCACCCTCAATGTCAAGAAAGGTTACCATTGTCATTTTTTGTGGCAAGAGAGTCTTCTGCTAATCAACATAGCAGATTAAGTCTAGTGGCAGTATTGTCAAAGTACTTGAATTTGTAGCAGCTCACTTTTAATTACAGTGTTCAGTGAAGAGAGAATTGTGACATAGTCTGAACAAGCTTAATGATCTTAGTTTCTTTGATATATGGGTTGTTGGTACCCACTGAAAATTTTTTGCAAGCTTAATAGCTTTTGTTAAGCATATGAATGATTATCTTGCCTCTGATTTCACATTTTAGATTGACCTCTGGATGTTTTTATTCTGTTAGAGCTGAGGGTCTGTTTCTGAAAGGACAATATATTAATTTTATGCTGCACAGTACTACTTCACTGCCATTAAAATGTGTCTAGGTATAGCATACATAAAAAAATGGTATTTGTCATTATGGTTATGACACTTTGAACATTTAATAGCCAGAAATCAATGTGCTAAATTCAGATGAATGTGTCTCAGAAACTGCTTGAACTGATTTGCACACATTGGATGATTAGCTAGCAAGACCCTTCCTTACCTGTTATCATGATGCTGTAGTCATCAGTTATAGATACTACAAATTTACACTAGAAAAGTGAAAGTGTACACACGTTTATTCATAATATCCTTCCAATGACCACCCGCTGCTATACATGCCTTGTATTTTCTGCATGTGTTTCTGTAAAACCAATACAGATTCTTATGTGAGATGTTCCTGAATTGTCCTGTGATGATATTTTTAAATTCATATATGATATGGAGATTATTTTCATACAGTATTTAAGAGTTACCTATAGATAAAAATTGCTTGGTTTCATAATTTTGGTGATCTAGAATGCTATAAATTTGTACTTATTGCTTCATCGTGAAAAATCTAAACCACTTCCCCCAAACTAAAGGCAGGCCAATGATTTTCTGTGCATTGATGACACAACAGACTTCTATTTTTCAACTTTGGAGAGAGGGCTAAGAATTCTACACTTGAATTTGTGGCACTCCAGTAATAACTGTTCCAAGGTTTAACATACATGCTAATATACTTGAAGCTACTTGGAAAATTAAACTAAGATCAATTATTTTGTCATGAATGGCCTGCTGAAATCATATGCAAAAACTAATTCTCTTTCCAAAGCTTGATGTTGATACTCTGCTAATAACAAAATTCCACAAGGTTTGAATTTAAGCAATTTTGTGCCATTATGAGCAGATGATCTTGATAGGTATGCCCAGCTGCTGTGCAAACACTATAAAGACTTTCTTGGCCTAGTTCCGTAACAGGTAGCAATTTCATTCAGATATTTTTCTGCCTAAACATACCACTTTCCCCTGAACCTTTCTTTGTATAAAACTGAACTTGTTTTAAATCTTTCTTCTAAAGATGAAATTGATATGTTTGGAAATGTTCTATGAAATAAATTCTGAAGCCTGTTCCAATTAAGCAAATAAAAATTCTTTCTTAACTATGTTTCTTATTACTTAACAAAACACAAATAAATACTTGCAACACTGCAAACTGTTTTGTTTGCAAGTGTTACAACACCACACACTCAACCAGCACTAACATGTGACTGATAGCAAAGTTATGAGCATAAACACAGCTAATCTTGAAATGGTATGCAGATTAAGAAAAGTTGAGTTGTGAGTTGTGGCAAGGTGTGCATGAACAGCTAATAGCAGCTTTAAAAACATGCAGGGTCAGAGCAAAATAAATTCTCTTTAAATAAAAATCCATATCTAAATCATAGTAAAGAATATAACTCAAAACACACAAACTGTGAACCATAGCAATGTTTCACAAATCCTTAAAATTTTAACATAGAGTTTATAATGGAACAGTTATGTCTGGTTTGTTTTATTTCACCATAATTGCCAAAATGAGTGATTATCCTGCTTTTTTGTTTTGTTTTCAGGTAAATATGATAATCAACAGGAACTGAATGAAGTTTGCAGAGTTCATGAATCTTTTAAAGTCAAGTACTCTTCAACACTGTTTGACTCTCGATGTGTACTATTTGGACCACCAGTAGAAGTCAGTACTGTTAAGCCAAATGTGCTAACACCACCATCAAACTTCAAGACACGTGCCATATTTTATGAAGACTGTGAATCCTGTATCAGTTTGGAAGATCAAATTTCAGAATTTCTTTCATCTTTATTTTGGGTATTGGAATCAAAACGCCTTGAGCGAAGCAGAGAAAAAATTGATCGTGTAAGCTTGCTTCTAGCACCATTTGAAAGGAAAGATTTTGTAGGATTAGACCTGGAGTCGCGCAATAACCGAAAACGTTGTATGGGAAGAATGACAAAGCACCTTGGGGATCTATCACTTCAGGCAGGACTATCAACAGAGGCAGTCAGCTACTATAACTCTGCTATTGACACTCTAAAAGCTGTTAATGATTGGTTGTGGTTAGGTGGTGCATATGAAGGACTTTGTGCAGCTTCTGTGGTTATTCAGTACCCAAATCTGGGCCGAAGTTTTCCACTTCAGAGGAATGCTTCACTGCAAGAAGGAAGTCCAGGAAAACAGAGGTAACTATTGTATAAATATTTTATTCATCATAGGAATTAAAAAAGCTCATGGTTTCATAGAGCATGGAAAGGTTGCAGTCATTGCCTATTAAATAACTCCATGCTTGCAATTGTTGCTTTTCACTTTTCACATCTGAATTAATTTATTATTTCTCTGAATCAAAAATAAGGGGGGGATTTCTGAATCTCATTCCAGTTATTATTTCATATATGGTGTTTGTACAATTTCCAAATACCTTTAAGGTGTGATCAAAGCTTCAGATTTGAAAAAGTTAAAAAAACATTCCTTTTTGTCCTGATTTTTGGATTTTCTTTTACATAATTTGGTATATTATTTATTGAAACATTTTGGTTATTAATGCCTTTTGAACATTTTTTATATGCCTGACCAGTATTTTTTATATATAATTTTGTATCAGTTCCCAAAAATATACATCTTTCAAACTGTTTGGCATAGATGCCTTTGGATTAGCATATTTTATAGCTGAAAGTTTGCTTAACATGTTAACAATTCTGTGACAACTCTAAGGAATAGTATTGTCCATCAGAATTTTTCTTACAAATTCAAATGAAAAATTAGTGTTTTAAACATACTAGGGGTTTCACATACCACGCTTTAATGTAGTTATGTTTTGTAGGCGATTCAGCATCCTTTTCTCCCGTGATGTGATGAAACTCTTCAGGCAGTAGTTTAAAGACTTTCATTTAAGGATTCACTTTTTTGGATTTCAAAATTCGTGACTCAATTTTTAGGTTTCTTGTTTAATATCTCCCACATAGTTAATTCCTTTGCATTTCTTGCAGTTTTTAATACTGTAATTTTCCTTTTACATGTAATGGTTTGTTTTTCAAAAATGAGCAGGTAATGCTGATTTGTCTATCAGTTTCTGCTTAATATTTCTGAAATGTTCTCCCAGTCACATGGTTTTTGCACCTTGGAATGTAAGTTTTTCTTAATGTTTTCTGTAGCCGGGAAAATGGAAGCATGACCACTTCAAATTGTAAACCTGATGGAGAAGATAATTGTGTAAAGGAGTGCTATCTGATTGGGAGCTATGAACACATGGCATCCTCAAGATCCAAAAGAGAGCATAACGATAGATTGGAGCTACAAAATAATTTTGAGGTGTTTAGGGAATTAGAAGAATAAAAAATGGAACATAACCTCACCTCAGAGTCTTTCTTCCGAGGAACTTTATGCTGAACATGAGCTCATTTTTGAAAAGAAGACGGCAATTGCATTGGGCGACTCCATTATTCCTCAGGTTCAACATCACATTAAGGAGGATGTCTCTGTTCACTGTTATCCAGGAGCACAAATTCAACACATAAACAAGAAGCTAGCCATAAACGGAGACAATCCAGACATTGTAATATACATGGGGACCATTCACATCATGCAGACACTGGAGGACGACATCAGAGACGAAATATATCAGCTGGTGACCACAGGGAAGGACATGTTTCCACATGCCAAGATCCGTGTCAGTGGCGTTCTTTGAAGAAAAGATGATGTTCGATACGTATTATATACAATCAATTCAATCTTGGAGCAGGTATACATAGAGAACCAATGTACTTTCATTGATGGAAATTTTTGGACATGTGATGGGGATCTAGGAAGGGATGGGCTTCATCTTAATAGAAGGGGAGTTGCAAGATTTGGCAACTTTCTCAACTTAGTTATTGCCTAACTAAAATGAAAAAACTAGACCCAGTAGTGAGCGTTGAGTCTAATGTAACTTAGCCAAAATTCAGGTCAAAGTTTCTCTAGCTCCAGGCTTCTAGGCCTGGACTTTCAATTAAAAATACAACAAAAGAAAAAGCATGATGAGTCAAAATAAACAGGTATTGCACGTAATTCATCAAAACGTACAGTTCATTACGAATAAAGTACTAGAACTTGAAGTGTTAATACAGGATAAACTAAAAGCAGACAAAAGTGTCATAGCTGAGCATTGGCTAAACTGACTGAGTTAAAAGAGCTAAGATTACCAGGTTTTAAAGTTACGTAAGGTTATAGCAGAACAACTAAAAAAAAAAAGTGGATCTCTAATATTGGTTAGAAATTCTTTAATGGCAATGCCATTATCATCTTTCCTATACCTGAATGCAGAGGAAGACTCGAAGCCAGCACAATTGAAGTTAAGAATAAATTGGTGATCATTTATGTTTATAGAAATCCTGAAAGTGACATAAATCTCTTTTTAGAAAAACTTGACTGGATACCATCCTAAATATTTTGCAAATACTGAATAAAAGCATTAATTATACTAGGGTATATAAACATAAATTTCTTAGAACGTAGCCATGAAAGAACTAAACTTCAAACGTTACTAAACATTTATGGCCTTTAGCCTATGACACATGTACCAACAAGAATAACAAGTACTTCCAAAACTGCAATAGATCAGATAATCATTAGTGAGGATCTTGTAAATTGTTGTGGGAATGTTGAAGTATTTGACACCTGTTTATCAGATCACCTCCTCAGTTTATCTCCCTAAACTGGCAGTATAAAACGAAGGTCCAGCATGTAAGTACAACACATGTACGTATGGTTTATTCACTGATTAGAAATTTGTTACACTCTCTTGGCTTTGTCAAGTACAATAGAATAATCTGTTTCTGCAAGTAATAACATCATAAATATTCAATTCAGTAACTTACTATATACATAAAGAGATAGTTGAACATTGCTATAAGGATCCTATTTACATTGGTATCTATACCTTGTAGCTAATGAACTTGAAGAATACTTGTACATTATAAAAACAGTGGTCAATTAAAAACCTCTTAACGTGCTTTCTGAACCTCAGTGTATGCTTGTCATTAATTTTTGTTGTAACTAAATTATACATCAGGATTCCTATTTGTAATATAGAATTAACCTTTTTTTTTATCATTATGGCGGCTTGTGAGTGAATGTTATTCCTACTTCTAGTGGAATGTTCATGTATGGTGCTATTTGAGTAGAAGTAGTGAATGATGTTATTTATAAAGCAAACCATTTCTAAGATATACGAACAGGGTAGGGCGAGTATATTACTTTGTTTGGAATGTACTTTTTAGTGTTGAGTTCTCTTTAAATTAAACATGTTTCTAATTATTTTCTTTTGTGTTATAAATAGTTTATTTACATTGGTAGAATTTCCCCATAAGATTATGTCATAGGCAAACACTGACTGCACATAGGAGAAATATATAATTTTTGTTGTATGAAGATAACAGATACGTTTTAGCACAGAGTATGTAGTGTATTCTATTAATTTTTTATGTAATGCATTGTAAGTGTGGCTTCCAGTTCAAGAATTTTTCAGTAGTTATTCCTAAGAATTTTGTATCCGATACATGTTGAATTATTTTACTATTATAGCTATTACTGGTTCAATATCCCCATTCTCTCTATTAGATCCTGCAAAACTCATCCAAAGAGATTTATTGCTGTTTAATGTAAGTTTGTTTGTGGACAGCCATTGCATCAATTTTGTCATAACACTAATGGCCTGCTGTTGCAATTCTGTGCAAGTATCTCCCCAAGTATACAACTGGTGTCATCAGCATAAAGGAGAGTTTCTCCATGAGGTACATTGAATAGTAAATCGTTTATGTACACTGAAAGCAGAAGAGGTCCAAGATTAGAGCCCTGAAGAACCCCACCTTTTATAGTTTTAGAGTGGAACTAACGTATTGGCCACTGGTATTGTTTCTTATGGCTGTGACTTGTTTTCTGTTAGTGAGATATGAACTTGAACCACGTATAGGCTACACCTCATATACCATATGCTTCCAATTTGGATAACAAAATAGTGTGATCAATGAAGTTAAACACCTTATTTATTTAAAGGTGAGTCGGAATTGTTACACTAACATCACTTAAGTTTACTCACTTAACATGTTTCGGGAAACAGTTCTTCCCATCCTCAGAAGGTTAATTCGACTGGCCCGTGTTGTTGGTGTTTCCGTTTTTTGGACTGGATCCTGTGGTGGCATCTTGTGGTGGAGAAATGTACTTCCAGAGAGGATTTGGAGGCGGCAAATCAAAATTCATTAGATGTGTGTTGTGTTTTAGAATGGTGATCTTCTCCCATGCATCTAATTCAGCTGCAAATTTGGCTGGTTTGACTAATGTAATATTGGGTTTGATGTTGTGATTAGTGATCCAAAAATGGTGTTAAACTGCAGATTTGTCCATTTGTTTATATTTAATACATCTCATGTGCTCCTTTAGCCTAGTTTCTAGGTTTCTTTTTGTCTTACCTATGTATACTTTATTGCAATCTGAACAATTGATTTTATAGATTCCAGCTTTTTTGTCTTGTGGAATGGGGTCTTTTAACTTGTTACAAAGTAATTTCTCTGTGTTAAATTTGTTCTGTGGAGCTAGGCTGATGTTATGTTTCATGAAAATCTTCTTAAATTTGTGAAACGTTCCTGGGTGGTATGTGAATTTCTTGAACTTTAGCTCTTTATCTTGCTGGCTGAGATTTGTTGTGTTTCTGATGTGCATCTGTCGTTTGAATTTTGCAATTTTTTTGTCAATAGTTGTTTTGTTGTACCTATATGTATTGCTGTGTCTACTATATGCTGGTATTCTAACTGGTATTCTTTTTTATTTAAGGGGGTATATACCAGTCTATGTGTTAGGCTGTTTAGTACTGCATGTTTGTGTGTGGTTGAATTGAAACTCTTATTTTTTATGTAATTAGTAGAGTGTGTTGGCTTCCTGTATATGCCAAAGGTTAGGTTCTTTTGTTCTCTGATGATTTTTAGGTCTAAAAATGGTAGCATGCCTTCTTTTTCTATTTCTATGGTGAATTTTATTGATTGGTTCTGTAGGTTTAGTAAGGCTAAGGAGTCTTGTATGAACCTATTAGGGACAACAGCGAAGATGTCGTCAACATATCTGTGCCAAACTTTAAACATGTATGGAAAGGAAGTTGTTATGTGTGTTTCTAAGTAGCTCATAAATAAATCTGCCAAGAAGGGTGAAAGTGGGTTGCCCATGGTTAGACCAGTTGGTTGTTGATAGAACTTCTTATTGAAACTAAAACAATTTTGTGCAATGCATAAATTGGTAAGTTGTATGAGGTCTTCTATTTCTTCTTCAAGTAGGTTAGTCTGCTGTAGCCATTTCTTTAATTGACGCAGGAGTTGATCTGTAGGGACACTTGGAAATAGTGCAGTGACATCAAAGGAAACTAATCTGTCTTCTGGTTCGAGTTCCAGGGATTTTATCTTCTGTATTAAATCTTCTGAATTCATTATGTTTTTGCTATTGAATTTTGGTAGTGAAGAGAATCTCTGTACTAACCATTTTGCCAGTTTGTAGGTAGGAGAATCAATATTGCTGACGATTGGTCTCATCTTATTACCCGGTTTGTGTATTTTAGGTAGAGCATACATTCTTGGTAAAGTGGGGTGGTCTGGTTTTAATCTAGATTTATCAGTGTCTGTTATAGTTTTGCTTTCCTGGATGGTTTGATTGAAGGCTTTTAAATGTAATTTTAATGGGTCTTCTTGAATTTGTATGTAATTTTCTTGTTGCAGCATATTTTCTACACTGCCAATATAATCATCTTTTTGCAGTACAACTAGTTTATTTCCCTTGTCAGCTTTTGTGTATACTACTGGTTTTTGATTTTAATGTTTTGATCACATGTTTGGTTGGGAAATTGTTATGTTTATCTGCTTGTATTTCTTGGAGAACCATTTCACATTCTTTTTTTTTTTTTTATTTTTTTATTTTTTTTTTATTAAATTTTTTTTTATATAAAAAAATAAAAAAAGAATGTGAAATGGTTCTCCAAGAAATACAAGCAGATAAACATAACAATTTCCCAACCAAACATGTGATCAAAACATTAAAATCAAAACCAGTAGTATACACAAAAGCTGACAAGGGAAATAAACTAGTTGTACTGCAAAAAGATGATTATATTGCCAGAGTAGAAAATATGCTGCAACAAGAAAATTACATACAAATTCAAGAAGACCCATTAAAATTACATTTAAAAGCCTTCAATCAAACCATCCAGGAAAGCAAAACTATAACAGACACTGATAAATCTAGATTAAAACCAGACCACCCCACTTTACCAAGAATGTATGCTCTACCTAAAATACACAAACCGGGTAATAAGATGAGACCAATCGTCAGCAATGTTGATTCTCCTGCCTACAAACTGGCAAAATGGTTAGTACAGAGATTCTCTTCACTACCAAAATTCAATAGCAAAAACATAATGAATTCAGAAGATTTAATACAGAAGATAAAATCCCTGGAACTCGAACCAGAAGACAGATTAGTTTCCTTTGATGTCACTGCACTATTTCCAAGTGTCCCTACAGATCAACTCCTGCGTCAATTAAAGAAATGGCTACAGCAGACTAACCTACTTGAAGAAGAAATAGAAGACCTCATACAACTTACCAATTTATGCATTGCACAAAATTGTTTTAGTTTCAATAAGAAGTTCTATCAACAACCAACTGGTCTAACCATGGGCAACCCACTTTCACCCTTCTTGGCAGATTTATTTATGAGCTACTTAGAAACACACATAACAACTTCCTTTCCATACATGTTTAAAGTTTGGCACAGATATGTTGACGACATCTTCGCTGTTGTCCCTAATAGGTTCATACAAGACTCCTTAGCCTTACTAAACCTACAGAACCAATCAATAAAATTCACCATAGAAATAGAAAAAGAAGGCATGCTACCATTTTTAGACCTAAAAATCATCAGAGAACAAAAGAACCTAACCTTTGGCATATACAGGAAGCCAACACACTCTACTAATTACATAAAAAATAAGAGTTTCAATCCAACCACACACAAACATGCAGTACTAAACAGCCTAACACATAGACTGGTATATACCCCCTTAAATAAAAAAGAATACCAGTTAGAATACCAGCATATAGTAGACACAGCAATACATAATGGGTACAACAAAACAACTATTGACAAAAAAATTGCAAAATTCAAACGACAGATGCACATCAGAAACACAACAAATCTCAGCCAGCAAGATAAAGAGCTAAAGTTCAAGAAATTCACATACCACCCAGGAACATTTCACAAATTTAAGAAGATTTTCATGAAACATAACATCAGCCTAGCTCCACAGAACAAATTTAACATAGAGAAATTACTTTGTAACAAGTTAAAAGACCCCATTCCACAAGACAAAAAAGCTGGAATCTATAAAATCAATTGTTCAGATTGCAATAAAGTATACATAGGTAAGACAAAAAGAAACCTAGAAACTAGGCTAAAGGAGCACATGAGATGTATTAAATATAAACAAATGGACAAATCTGCAGTTTAACACCATTTTTGGATCACTAATCACAACATCAAACCCAATATTACATTAGTCAAACCAGCCAAATTTGCAGCTGAATTAGATGCATGGGAGAAGATCACCATTCTAAAACACAACACACATCTAATGAATTTTGATTTGCCGCCTCCAAATCCTCTCTGGAAGTACATTTCTCCACCACAAGATGCCACCACAGGATCCAGTCCAAAAAACGGAAACACCAACAACACGGGCCAGTCGAATTAACCTTCTGAGGATGGGAACAACTGTTTCCCGAAACATGTTAAGTGAGTAAACTTAAGTGATGTTAGTGTAACAATTCCGACTCACCTTTAAATAAATTCAATACACATCACTGTTTCTAGCTTCTTTTCATTACAATATCAACGTTAAACACCTTACTTAGATCCATGAATAAGACAAGTGGATTTACCAGTGTAAACTCCTTTGATCGTTTGTTTAAGAAAGGAATAGAGGGCATTAGATATGTTCTTGTTTCTTTTTTAAAACCATTTTTATGGTCACTGAACATGCATTTTTCCAGAAAAATTGCAATTCGATTATACATAAAGTTTTCAGTATTTTTTAGAATCTGAATTGCAGGGAGATTGGCCTGTAGTTGTCAGCATTTTGTCTCTTGAGTATACGGACTATTCTAGTTGATTTCAGTTTATCAGGAAATATCCTTGAACATATTGAGGTATTACATATGTCCAGCTAGGGATCAGCAATATACTTCATGGAGGATTTAATTATACATTCAGGTACTTCTCCAAGACCAGCCGAGAAGCAATTTCTTTTGGATTTAATGATTTTGATTATTTCATCACAAGTCACTAATTTGAGGAATATGCTTTTTTTATTTCTTTTCAGTTTAGGATATTTGTTGGTGCCAGTTTGTGGCAATGTAACTCTGCCCATAACAGTGTTGAAATGATTGTTGAAAATATTAACGATATCAGCTGATTTTTAACTATTGCATTATTTATTGTTAATGATATGTTATTACCAGGGTCAGTCTTAAAACTGCCAGTTTCACTCTTTATTATATTCCAGATTGGCTATTTTTATTTAAGAAGTTACAATTTGCAATAGCAAATTTACATGTTTACTTAACGTGTGTTGCCATCTTGTGTGACGTCATTCGTTGGTCTGGTCCGTAGTTCCCTCTGTCGTAGCAATTTGTATGAATTAGTTTTTGAAATAATTTAAGGTTATGTATATTGTCCTCCGGCTAGCTATCATCTTTTCTTGGTAGAACTTGTATCTCTTGCAGGGTGTGAAGCGCAAAGGAATCTTTTGTTTAGAAATGATATTGACGAAGAAATTGGTTTTATAATCTTTATTGCAGAACACGTTCACCAACACTTTCACATATTTATCTTGATACTCGCCATACTGAAACTGTTTATAATAGCTTCTTATCACTTTTAACTCACGTACTTCAACTTTGTATATTTAACTGTAGAATACTTTATAAGATTTCTCGTACTTCTGCTGCGCGTAACTTTACGAATTTAGAGACCGACATGAGAATCTTGTTGAACTGGGAGCTGACGTGTTATGTGTTGAGAATCTTGTTGAACACTGGGGACGATGTATAATGTATTGAGAATCTTGCCGAACTGGGGACGATGTGTAATGTGTTGAGAATCTTATTGCACACTGGGAGACCCGCTATCTCGACCTGGCTTATTTATAGGCTTGCCTTAAGATACGCCTAAAGATTATAAATGAAATGCTATTGGCTAATAAAACGCGCCAACATTAGCGTCTATTTTAACATCCAATGAAAACCATTAATACATATTTCTTTTAGAGAACATTCTGGAAGCTTTTTTTACCGAAAAGGCGCGAAACATTACGTAACTTCCTGGTTCCCGGTAACGATAAACAACTTACTCCACCGCTGCATTCTTGCGTTATTGTTAACAGTTTCAGTAAAGCCGTATATTATTATTTACCAATAATAATTACAATTATTAAACCTCTGAAATCAATGTTACATAAAAATACATATTCATATTAAAATAATTATTTACATTTGAGTAATTTGTGATACAAATTACCGTATCAAATTACATGCATCGAAGTACTGTTTCTTAGCAGCCTTTATTACTTTGTTATAGATCTGCATGTATTATTTAAAGTATTTGGTGAACCTGTCGGTTTTATTGGTTTTACTTATTTCGAAAAGAAGACGCTTTCTCTTACTTGAATTTATGATTCCTTGGGTGATCCATTTTTTGGTGTTGCGGACATGCCCTTTTTTGGTTGGTTTACAGGGGAAGGCGGTATTAAAATGATACAGGAATGTAATCATGAATTTTTGAGACTTAAGGTCAACAGGACATCCAGCCAATTTTCTCTAGCTAATAATGAATTGAAGTATTAATGTTTTCATTGGAGAAACTTCTTTTCTGAACTAACCTGGGTGAGCTCCTGCAAGTGCTATGAATTGCATCAGCTAAGCTCAGTATTATGGCATTATGATCTGAGAATCCAGTGTTAAGATTTGACAGTTTGAAATCAGTAATAGTTTGATCAAGAATCATGACATCAATTGATGTGCTTGAGAGATCTGTTATCCTTGTATGATTATGTATGGAGTTTTCTAGGTTGTGAGATTCTAGAAGTAGTTTTAATTTATGTAAGTTTGGATTTGGCTTCAGAAAACCCACATTTAAATCTCTACAGATCAAAATATTTTTTGCAACTCTTTTTAGGACTTTAAGTACAGTCTCTGGTTTATCTAAAAATGTAGCATAATTTCCTGATGGAAATATGTACAGACAATAGTTAATTTTAAATCACAAATCTCAACAGTTGTATACTCAAATACTTTTTCTTCATTTAAGTATGCAGTTTTAGAATGCCTTTTATATTTAATACCCTCCTTTACTGCTATCAAGGTACCCTGTGAATAGTTTTCTCTGCAGTAAATATCATGATTTAGGTTAAGATAACTGCTCTCAAGCCAATATTCAATAAAACACCAGACCTGAATATTTTCCTGAGAGTTTAAGAATATTTCAATGCCGAAGAGCATATTAGTAATCTATTTTATATTTTGATGCATTACATTAAAATTAAGTTATCAGGAGTTTGACTATGTGCACTCAGCTGATTGCTGTTTACCATAGGCTTGAGGTTACTAAATGCTGCTTCATGCCTAATATGACTCGCATCCATCTTATCTTTTGTTAGTTTCACTTCAGTTTGGAGGAGAAAACTTTACACAATAGCTCACTGAATCTATAGGAGCCTTTGCGATTGAGATGTGCACCATCTCTAGCATAATCGCTATTATCTAACCAGAAGTTACCATCTAACATTGTGCAGTTTCTTTTATCACACAGCCAGTTCAGTTCACTGTTTATTCTTACTGTTTTCCTTTCACTTACATCTTGACGCCTTAGCACACCACTTATCACAATTTTTGCACCTGGTGCTTTGTTCTTGATGGTTCTCACCTACTGTCCATTACAAACCAGAGTGCCTTTCACTGAAAACACTCTTTGTATTATCCGCGCGAAAGTAGTTCGCAATCCCCGCCCATAATGGCTGCTTGTTCCCCTCCCACGTGCTTGTTGAACACTATTTAATCTATGAAAAGGTGCCCTACATGAGAATTATAGTTCAAAATGCAACCTGAGGTAACAATAGATTTTATAAGTATGTGCCAATGAACATTTTACTTACGTTAATCACAATCCTCGGGCAAAAGTGCAACACCCAAATCCGAATCCTCTGAAGATGACTCAGCTGCCATATCAGAATCAGAACTACTCTCCAAAATAATGACAAGCTTATCCACAATTCCACAGCACTGTCGCACTTAAAACAAGTTCCCACATTTTATCCTCTTCTATCTTGTATTATGTCTGTTTATATTCCCTGCTTGCTTTCGTTACACTTCTCACTGAAACGCCTGTAAAATCCGATATTAGTTTCGTAATATGCAATAATGCAAGTGTTGGGGATTTTTGTAATAGTGAATTGAATATATGAAGTATTGTTTGTTTTTAGCCACTTTTTATCTGTTTCCTGCTTCTGTGTTAGAATAGTTTATTTGCACTACACGCACCTTCCTCTGCCATGTAAGCTCAAATACCAACTGACTAAATCACAAGATTTGACCTGAGCTGAGCATATGTGTGTTAGTGTATTATGAATGACTGTTCGCTTATCATATATCCTGTGTTACGCACAGTGTTTATTCGGTACTCAGATAGCACCTCTGGGAATTCATTCTTGTATTTCTTGTGTATGTAAGAGAGTGGCAGTCGTGCATAAGGTTGGTATTAACCAGCAAGATGCTCTCGGCGTTAGCGCAATAGCAGACGAAAATCATATTTTGTAATCTCTTAACAACTAGTATATATCCATTACCTTTAACAATGAGTTCTTATGAGAACCGCAATAAAATGTGCAGTTCTATACCTTTCCTGCTCTAATATTTCATAATACAATACATGTATTGAACTATTTACGTTGACATAAGAGTATATTCTTGGTGCTTCTGTTTACATCAGAGGGAACTCTGGTTTGGAATGGACAGTAGTCCATGGTGTCCCCCATTATTTCTTCCGCAAATACTTGTTGATTGATACCATTTGATTCTGCATGGATCACAACCACTTCTGGCTTGTTTTCTACAATGCTGAGGTGCTCCACCTTGTTTTTCAATTTGCTAACTTTTATTCCTGGGAAGCAGTGTAAACTGGGGAACTTAATTAATGAGTTGCTGATCACCATCACTTTTTGAGCACAATTGTCGAAGCTAGTTACCTCATTGTTTGGATGAGCTGTGACATTGCTTACGTTTCCCAAAATTTAAACCTCTTTTTCAAAAGTACAGCAGTATCGTTATTTCCTTCAGCCACATGATGCATGCTCGTTTCACATCGCCTACTCCTGGTTTTGCCCTTAATGATTTGTGCAAAGCTCTTTTTCTTGCAGCATTCTTACTTGTGATGTTAGCACATTATTTTCTTTTTCAGCTTTTTAATTTCAGACTGGGTGCTCTGCAGGTCTTTGTTTAACATACCAATGATCACCTGTAGCGACACTATTACTTCTCCCTCATGTGTATGCCCCCGAATTTCCACCATTTTCTATGACATTGTTTTGGAGATCACTAACTATTTTATTGACTGCAGTAATCAATTTACCATCATGTTTACTTAAGTGTTGAGCCATTCCTCTCATGACGCCACCGCCCTTTGCCATCTTGTATGATCTTATATAAAAGAATATGCCTTCAGAAACAGGAAAATATAGATTATTTTAATCACCTACTGAAACATGGCAAGAGGTTTATGCAGATAATTCAGTCGAGGGGTTGCTTACACTAAATTTCTAAACACCTTCAGACACTATTATGAAATGGCATTTCCTGTTGTTTAAATAAGAATAAAAGAAACACCTAAAATGTGGGTTTCCAAAGGGATTGGAATTTCCTGTGCAAAACTAAGATTCTATAGTAATATAATAAAAAGTAAGGCAGTTTCTAAGGAATTCAGCTATGCTCTATAAAAGGTACAAAAATATCTATATGAAAGTCATTCAAGCAGCTAAAAAACTAAACACTGCCAGAAAGATTGAGGATGCCAAAAATAAGCAAAGGGTCATGTGGGATATACTTAAGCATTAAGCGAATAACAATTAATTGCCCCTGGAAAACTTTAAACTAAAACATTAAAGCAAAATTGAGACAAATCCCAAGCAGATAGCTAACATATTTAACAAATATCTTATAGAAATCACAAAAACATTCAAAATGCAAATAGCCGTAATCACATAGAAAACTAAATGTGTTGTATAAATAATGAAAAATCAATGTACATTAATCCAGCTTCAGATGCTGAACTGTGGAATGTAATAAGAGAACTAAAAAACAAAAGATGTGAAGCCATAGATGGTAGTTCTAGTTATTTAATAAAAACGTTGCACAAACATTAAAACACCGCTCTATTACATAATTAACAAATCACTGGAAAGTGGCACATTCCCACAAGAACTCAAAGTCACAAAAACAAATCTATTTTCAAGAAAAAGGACATTCAAGAGAAAAATAACTATAGACCTTATTCTCAAAAATATTGGAAAACGTGCATAGGGGAGTAATGTAATTAACAGCTCCCAGTATGGCTTCCAAAGAAATAAATCTACTAATTTTGCAGTAATTAACCGTATAGATAGCATTTATGAAACCTTAGATAAAAGTGAACTAGGGTTAGGACTATTTTTAGATTTATCTAAAGCATTCAACATAGTACACCATAAAATACTACTACTTAAGTTAAATAAATGTGGCATAAGAGGGATAGCCTTAAAATGGTTTAAATCTTACCTGGAAATGAGAGAGCCAATAGTTGAAATGAACTTCTTGAACATTCAGAAAAAAGAAATAACAAAGGAAATTTCAGATAGAAGATCCGTGTTTTCTGGGGTTCCTCAAGGATCTATTTTAGACCCTAATGTTCTTGTTATATATAAATGACTTACCAGTATATCTAAGAAAGGACAATGAAGTACAAGTAACATTTTTTGTAGATGATACAAGCATTTTTATTGCAGCAAAAATGATACTTTTCAATAAAATGTTACAGTTACTGTGAATAACTTACTAAACAGGTTTGAAATCAATAAATTGCTTGTAAACAAAGAAAATTATTGCCCTTAACTTCCAGCATAAAGCATGTAAAGCAATGGTGAATCCAGTCACAAGAATCAATTCCAGATTAGTAAACTATGAACATGAAAGCAAGTTTTTGGGATTATTTCTTGATAAAAATTTAATTTGGGACAAACACATAGAAAAGTTAGCAGGGAAGCTAAGTAGATCCTGCTTTGTTCTTTACTAGGTAAAGTCTCGGGTGTCACTCAGCATGCTTAAAACATATTACTTTGCATACTTTCAGTTATTACTTTTGTATGGCTTACCACTTTGGGGAAATGCTACCAGTAGTAATATATAAACTACAGAAAAAAGCTGTAACAATTCATATCAGGTATACCAAAAACAAAAAGGTGCAGGGGATATTTTCACAAGCTGAATATTTTGACACTACCATGCTTATATACATAGCAATTGCTAGTCCATGCCAAGAACAACAAAGCTAATTACATCACCAAAGCAGAAGTCCATCCATACAACACATGTAATAAGAACAAGTTGCATATAACCATTCATAAAACAAAACTATTTGAAACATCCTTTAAATTTAACAGCCTAAAACTATGTATGTAATCATTTATCAGAATATTTGAAGAACATGCAAATAAATATAAAGTAGAAACACTCAAAATTTTAAAACAAAGCTAGTTCTATTCTGTGAATGAATGTTTAGAATATTGTATGAGTAAAACATAAATGTAGTTTTTCCTATGTTTTGTGTGAACGCGAGCTGAAGCTAAAGGTGGACAATGAGCTAGGAACTACTTGAACTAAAAATGATTGTAACTAAACCTAGGAAAAATGTATCTAAATGTACATATTATATTCTGGTTTGTATTCCTGTACATACCACATTCTCATTTATATTCGTTGACAATGCCTATATTTTCTGTAAGATCACTGGTTGCTTAATAAATTTGATGGTCATTTAAACTCATATCAGCTTTTTCTGGGTACGCAGTAAACAGAGCTAGACATTTAAAATTCCTCCATAGCATAATTTTCTTATGTGTTTACCAATTTATATATTCATTCTTTAACAACATATTTTAATGAAACAAAAAATGAATTAAAGTGCATAAAATGCAGTATACACCTAGGACATCTTTATTTTAAAAAAGTGGCATAAAACATTTAAGTATTGATACTCATATGTATTGTTAGATGTTTTTTATTCCACTTTACAAAGCTAAATAATTATGTATTTCTCTCTTGACTGCTCTGTTTCCTCTTGGCTAAGCAGTGATATTGTGTATAAGAAAAATACAACTTCATATATAATTACTGATCTAAGGATTTATTATTGCGCAGAGTCTAACATGTGTGCCTAAACTTCCTTTATTATATTCTTGGCACACAACTACTTATTGTATTATAAACAAACTGTTTGATTAAAATCACAATTTTCTGTCATACATTCCAAGAAAACTAGGTTTTAAGCACAGTCTTAAAATAAGTATGTGCATGTATTGAATCATATATATATCAACACTGTGGTATAGTAGAGGCAGTGCCAAAGGGTGGGCACTGACCTAAATTCAGCCCACCGTTAAGCACCGTGGGATAAAAATAAGTGAATAACCATTATGGAATTAATAATTATTGAGTCGATTATAACACTACATCACTTGTTATTATAATGAATACATGTTTCAGGAGCTAATTGTTCCCATCCTCAGGACCCTGTCGACTGCCTGCATCCTTCATCTTGGTTGTTAGCTTGATTTCTGGTGGCGGTTGGAAGAACTTCTTCAGAAGTAAGTCTCCTGGCAGGGTTTCAGAATTATAAGTGTGGTTTCTGTTTTTCCAAATATAAATGTTTTCCCAAGTTGTAAGTTCTGCTTTTTCTGAGATGTTTTTTGGTATTTTTGGGTTTCTGTCTATGGTGTGTTTCTCTCTTCAAAAGTGCCAAGCTACTGCTGATTTATCTTCCTGTTTTTGCTTTATGTAACTGAAGTGTTTTTGTTCTTCTTTTTATATTTCTTTTGATTTGCCCAATGTAGATTTTTTCGCAGTCTTTGCAGCTGATCTGGTACATTCCTGGTTTGTTCTCCTGTAGGATGCCATCTTTTAGTTTGGAGTTTAGTAGGATTTTGATGGTGTAATTATTTTTTGGGGGCCAAAGAGATGTTGTGTTGCTTGAAGATTCTCTGGAATTTGTAGAAAGCTGTTGGGTGGTATGTGGATTTTTTGAAGATTGTCTTTTCTTTTCCAGTAGGGATGAGTGTGGTAACTTCTTTTATTTTCTTTTTGCTCACAGCTCTGTTTATTTTCTTATGTATTGTTTCTGGCCTGAATCCGTTTTCTGTAGCTATGTCCAATATGTTGTTTAGCTCAAGTGTGTATTCCTCTTTGTTCATAGGGACATTGACCAGTCGGTGTGTCAGACTGTTGAGTGCTGCATGCTGGTGGGGAACAGGATTGAAACTGTTTTGTTTTATGTAGCTCTCTCTCTCTCTCTCTCTCTCTCTCTCTCTCTCTCTCTGTGCGTGTGCATGTGCGCGTGCGCACGCCTTTTTCTTTTTCTTTCTCCTGTAGATGCTGAATGTTAGGTGCTTTTCTTTCTTGATGATTTGCATTATATGCAATACTTCACAAATGAAAATAGATTAACACTTATGCAATTCCATTATCTCTTTAAAAATGTCTGAAGTGGTTGACTGTGCTGCTTATGCATTTGTATCATCTCCATCTGCCTCTCCACATCATATAAGGCATTAAATACCCCATCCAGTCCTGAGGTATTTGCAATGTATTCCCTCAAAACAGTGATGGCTTCCATGGCTGCATATTTTAAATTTACTGGCAGAGGTGAGTGTCTGCTCAGATAGCCTGATAGCTTTGAAAGTACTTACAGTGTTTAAAACTATATATAAATTGGTGTGGCATTGCCAAAGAAAGTTGGACAGACCCTGTGGCAGCTGCCTGGTCATTCTTGTTTGGCTTCTTGGACATACTGGTATTAGAGGTAATGAGTTGATAGACAGGCTCACTAAGAGGGGCATGGGGTTTAATGTTATAGTACTCGAGCCCTACTGTGGCATGTCTCCCAAAAGTGTCAAGTATGAGATAACTGGTAGGGTTCATCTGAGTTTTGGAATGAACAAAATTCACCAGCAAACCCATGATTTTATTTCAGGACTATGTGGTGAGCAGAAATTCTTTTGAATCTAACTAGATCTAAGCTCAGAGGTGTTGTTGGCTATCTTACAGGCCACAAAACTTTGTACAGACTTTTATACGTAATGGAACTTGATCAAGACCCTTTATGCAGGAAATGTGGGAGAGAACATGAACCTTCCAGCATAAACTATGCAAATGTGAAGGATTCACCATGCATAGATACTTGGAACCTGAAGGTATAATAAGGATAGATACCAAAGATGTGGTCCATTTTAACAGGACTATAGGATTTGATTAAATGGCAAGGCTAAGAGGCACAAGGGGCTCTAAGAGCCTAAGTGCAGGCTTCAAAAAGAGGCATCTCAAATGTTCATCATCATCCACACTTCTCTGTAGCAAATGGGTATTCGGGTTCCTAGTCACAGTCTTCATCAAACATTTCTTCTTCTAATTGGCTAGAAAGCTGTCTTTTAATGTTGGCACCACTGTTACTACATCAACATCAAAATTTTATATTCTGGAACTGAAGAAGATTTGTCCATCACATCACAGACCAGTTGTGGACTCTTGACATATCTCTTCCTCATGTATAGGTAGATGCTCTTCTTCCACAAACTTGAATCCAACCTTCTGGAAACAGATGCAGTTACAGGACAAATACTCAACCATGCTGTGATCACATAATTCATGGCATCAAAAACTATTACAGTTATTGCTTTGGGTCCATACGATTATGCATAAAGACATTCTGTACTAGCATTTTCCAGATTCTCAGACTCAGTGTTTGGTGCTCATTGGTACAGTTCGGGGGAAGAAACACTAATTTGAAGTTTCTGAGCTGTATATCTTAAGCGTGTGCAGGATATCTTATTAGAACACCATTTTTCAGTGATTTCATGTATTTTAACAATCGGAGCATGCAAAGGAAATTTTGTATAACCAGTAAACTGTAAGAGATAGACAAAGACTTAGTACACAAAAAATGCAGGTCTCTCTTAAAAGACACAATATGAACATCAAGGCCAACATACAGCTACCTGCAATTAAACATTTGAGTATCATGTTGGTTTCCTGTATCCCTCTTGTACCTACAACAAAATGTTTAAAAGTTTATCTCAGTTAACCAGAAGTAGATGCAAAAATTAGCTTTTGTAAAAATAGTTTGTAGAAGCTATATAAAAATAAATGATAGTGGGTAGAGAAAATCATATGAATGTAATGCATAAGATTTTTATTACTTCAAAAATCTGCTGTGAGATTGGATAATAGAATTTCAAACTTAGAATAGGCGTACTTATTTCTTTTTGTTATAATTATTTTAGTTGTTTTACTGTTTTGTAAAATGGATAAATAAGGCTTGCTCTCCTTGCCCTGGTGCAAAGAGAGCACCAGCTGCCACCCAGTTATCTTTTGAAGCTTTTTCAGTTTTGATTTTTATATCCATTGGCTATTTACTTAATAAATGTGCTCCCATCGAATGAAGTGCAAATTAATTGCCCTGCTGTTAAAGGATTAAACATGCCAATTAAGATTTTTCAGATAGTGAGCAAAAATTGTTGAGCTTATTGCTTTTTATTGCAAGATAATAAAAAATGGCTGCTAGGAGTGATATCCTGTGCATTTGAATTCAAATTGATTAACCTTTCGCATAAATTAATGAGAAATAATCAGATAATTTAGTTATGGGTATAATAAATTTCTCTTCAGGTGAATACTTTGGATTTTAGAGCACCTAGCTGTTGTTATTTTGCTGATGTATTGCTTGATATGATGCAGATTACTTTTATATATTTGAGTTTACCTTCTGTTTTTAATTACACATCTTGTAGTTGTTACTGTGCTGGTATGAATTTTGAAATCCTCTCATTTATTCTAACTTATTCTTAAATATCAGAGTTTTGAAAAAAAAATTGTAATAACTGTAGGGGATGCAAGAATTGCAGAGCTTATAAAGGGAAATGTCAGCTATAAAAATTGTAAACTGATATAATCTTTCCAACCATTTTGTTGGCATTTGCGAGTTTCGTATTTTTTATTTTATTTAATTACAGTGCTAAGATTACTACATTGTGGCTACCACTTTTGGCCCTGGCCATTATTTGGGTATACTACCATAATCCATTTGATAAGTATACTTGTTTACTAGAAGAGCTCTGCATAACGATTGTTCACAATTGATCTTTTGATTCACTCCTTTTCCACTTTCCTTATCCATTTCTTTCTAGCTCTCCATAGGAATTCCCCTAAATCTCTTAACTGCCCTCAATCGTTGAAGATGATCTTTATCCTGCCTTACTACTGCTCTCCACCCATTCTTTTTGATCAACTCCACTCTCCATTCATCAGTCCCTTTACATTTAAACATTATGTGCAATTCATTCTCCTCCTCCCCACAAATTAGCCACAATTCCTATACCACCCCCCCCTCAAACCTTTCAGTTTCCAAATCCCTAATTGAAACCAAGCAATCCTGCTCTCCCATTTCTATTACAGACTTCAGGATACACTTCTTTTCCTACATTTTCCTTCACCTTATTGTACCATTGCAAATGGGAGTTTCGTATAAACAAAAGTGTTCCGACAGCTTTCATGGCTGATTTACCTTTCATTTGTACAAACTTAGACTACACCTCCATCTCCTGTTGCTCAAGACTTGCTCATAAATAAAAACAAATTCTTTCAACTGCACATATGAAATCTCCATTTACAAAACACCTTTCATGTTTTCTTAATTTTAGTCTTTCTTTGAACACTTAATATTTTTAATTTCTGGCTTTTTAGCCTTAAAGCTTACTGGGAACAAGATTGAACAATTTAAAATAGAGAGTTGAGGGTTGTTACACTTCATCACTATAATATTCCTACTTGAACGCGTTTCGGGAGACGGCTTGTTCCCATCATCAGCATTTTCTCTCAACTGATTTTTGCCGGTCATCGTCTGGGGGATGTGTGTGGTTTGTGGTGTTCTCTGGTGCTGGGCTGATGAACCTCCAAAGGCTGTTGGGTGGCGGCAGTTCGAAATTCATTAGGTGATTCCTGTGTTTGACAATATGTATTTTTTCCCAGATGTCCAAAAAAAAAAAAAAAAAAAAATACATATTGTCAAACACAGGAATCACCTAATGAATTTCGAACTGCCGCCACCCAACAACCTTTGGAGGTTCATCAGCCCAGCACCAGAGAACACCACAAACCACACACATCCCCCAGACAATGACCGGCAAAAATCAGTTGAGAGAAAATGCTGACGATGGGAACAAGCCGTCTCCTGAAACGCGTTCAAGTAGGAATATTATAGTGATGTAGTGTAACAACCCTCAACTCTCTATTTTAAATTATGACACATCACTGTTACTAGCTTCTAAATCTTCAAAATTAGTCAAGATTGAACAATTTCATTTATAGCCTGCTGCAACCCTATCACAGTTAATGCTCATTTTATGGTACCTAGCATTGACTGGAAGCAATCCTGATAATTTCCTTTAGCTAATTACTGTACACTGCTTATTCGTTTTCATTGTGCTTTCTAAGATATCTATAAATAAATTAAACAATACTGGGCTCAGTTTATATTCTTTCCTTAAAGTCAGTTTTTCCCAAGTAATAATCTATAGTTTCGCTTTTTTCACATCTGACAAAAGTTATTTCCTTCGTATAATCTCTGAGTCTTGTAATTAACTAGTTACTGACTCCCTTACATCTCGGTGTATATGTCTGTGCAACCTTATTTATTATATCAAATGTCTTCTCAAAATTTGCAAAAAGTATATATAAAACCTACCCCTTTTATTTTTCAAAATACTTATTTATAGCGGTATAGGGTACACAATGGAGGGAGACACCTCACGCACTGGGACCTGTGTGAGATCTATTGTGGCTACCACCCCCAGGAGGAAGGGATGAAGTGAAGGAACCACAGGAGGCTACAGGCCACAGACAGACATGTCACAGAGATGCTCAGAAGTCTGTAACAGACCCACCCATTACTGGAGCTGCCCAGAAAAGGCAATGAAAGACCTGTTCAACCGGGTAGTCCTTTGGTGTTCATGGAGAATACCCTCTCCTTTGAGCAAACATCTGCATCATCTGCCTGTTGCTGCCATATGCCACAAAATGTAGAAGCACATATGAAACATGAGAAGGAAACGGAATGAAAAGGAAATGATGGAAAGAAATTTGTGGTGAATGAGAAACCACCAGGGAAAGCAATGAAAAAACCAAGGTTGGAGTGAGCAGTTAACGGGAATCGAACCTGGGACCTCCCGAATGTGAGCCTCATATGTTACCACAGAGCCATCTTGCTCATTTAAGTACTTAAATAGAATATAAATTAAAATTTTATCTTTGTTTTTTTTCTTTTCCATTTCCTGCATGAAATGCAAACAATTACCTTTCATTTCAGTCTACTTGTGCAAGTATTCCAGTTTGTATACCACTATATTTTAATTAAGATAGATAATAGACTATTTTCTCTATAATTGAATCATCCAATGTTAAAAAAGCTGCCTCCTAAAAATCACTTTTCAGGAGAGAAAAGAAAGAAAATAAACATTGCCACTACAGGTGAATTCTGCAAAATGAAATAACTTTCAGACTTTGTCATGACCCTAATAAACATTTTTTCACCATTCTGCCTTTTAAGAAAAAACTCAATGTAGCAACTTGTTTTAAAAATTCTATAGATCAGTTATAAGGGATGTACTTCATTCTGAACATACAGGACCACATGAAAACAAGCTTAAAATACAAATCATTTACCACAAAACCAGTGGTATGAGTCATTCCCATGCAAAACCCTTTGTCCTACCATAGGAGATACTGGATCACCTTATTAAATTCTAAGAGAGGAACTTTGGTAAAGCAAAGAAGCTAAATATCAATGTAATAGGACCAAAAAAACATATATACATTTGTGTCATTTCCCATTAACTGTGTCACAAAGCCTCTGCTTAAAATACTTATATCAGAAAAGAAATATTTTTCTACTGATCTGATAATATTGTTTAGACCTTCAATGTTTGAAGTGTAGGTGTTGGACTTCAGTGAAGTCAAAGTAAAATGGAACTGAACAATGTGCACATCTGACTAAGGTCACTTTCTCACATTCAACATCACTTCTGCATTTAAGAAATCCAATAGCAAAAACCACACCACCGTATTTGTTGCTGTAAAAGACACACTTTTTAGACCTATTTTTGGAGGAAAAAAAACAGGATGCATCTTGTAATGCTGATAGCAAGTTATTTATTACATCAATTTCTTCAAAATTTCCATATTTTGATTTGATGCAATTCCTTGTTAGCTTCCTTGCGGAGAAGAGAGTATTCCAGTTGTATAGAGTTCAGTGAATGCTCACACACTGTCATTAACAATTTTAAATTGTTCATTCAAGCTTCAGTTGTTGTGATTAGTATGAAGATCCACTTGTATATTTAATTACGGTAATTTGCAAACTATGGCTGGAAAACGATATTGCTATAAATTGCATTTAAACTACAAGTGATTTTGTATGCTAAAGAATATGGAAACAGGGCTGCAGAAAGGCACTGTGGGCTGCTTCCAACTGACAAAATGATAAGAACTTGGCAGAATCAGGAAGAGGTTTTAAAGAAAGCAACTCGTAGTAAACATAATCTAAGTAGTAGAACTGCTAAATGGCCAGAACTTGAAGTAGAAATGAATACTTGGATTTTAGACAACAAGTGTGAATTTTAGTTGCGATGAAAGCGATAATTCATCAAGCATAAGCAGTATCCACTAGCGTTGAATATCATCGATTTGTGATTAATAAAGGGAAAAGAGAAAATTTTGAACTTCTGCAAATTGGAAACGTGAATGAGATTCTGTTATCCTTAGGTGTGCCTTTAAACAGAACTGTGGATTCCAAGGGTACAGAAAGCATTGCGGTTAAAACTTCAGGCCACAAAGAGACTCTTTACACAGTCGTTTTATCTTGCTGTACTGATGGTACAAAATTGCCGCCACTTTTGACTTTTAAAACAAAGATGCTTCCTAAGGAAAACTTGCTGAAAGGAATGTTCGTCCATGTGCACGATAAAGGCTGGATGGATAGAGGAGGAATGAAGTCTATGTGACCTGGAGGACTACTGAAGAAGCCTGCCCTGTGGGATGGGAACAGTTTCCTTCTCACAGCACAGAAGACATTAAAAATAGACCAAATGAATCTAAGCCTCAGCTGTAATTCCAGGAGGGCTAATTGGTTTACTTCAACCAGTAGAGGTATGTATCAACAAACCAGGAGGAGGAGTGGAACAGGTCAATAAAGTCTTCAGATTTTGAAACTACACTATCGCAAGGAGGAAGAGACCTACCATTTCTCAAGTTTGTAAGTGGATCATAGCTTCTTGGGATGCATCAAAACTGAAACAGTGATTAACTCATTTAAGAAGTGTGAAATTAATAATCCACTGGATGATATAGAAAATAATTTACTGTATGAGGATTCATATTCTGACTTGGAGGCTTCAAGTATTTCTTTCTACAGCACTGTGGATGGATGTTGTGGATTTGAGGATGAAGATTAAAAGGTGAGCACTTTTTCCTATTTAGATTATATATTTGATGAACATACACATACATTCACAGTTGCTATAGAAACTTCTGCCAGAACACTTCGACCTTGCCACTGCCACTGAAGATGTTTGCCGTAGTCACAGACGAAACATCTGGGAAGAAGGAGCAGCCCAGTAGACCACAGCCCACAAGCCCGGATAATACTTCATTTAATATTGACACTGGTCGTGAAAGCCTACGAATTTTGATACACATATTTGTTACAAGTGTTTGAATTACAGTAGATTCATTAAGTGAGAAATCCTTTTCCCTAAAAGTGTTTTAAAAATGGGGTGTGTTGTATATGCTAATTAATCTTATATGCCAACAAATGTGTTAATTACATTTTCAAAAAGTGAGATTGGTGCCAATGTCATAGCCAGGCAGAATTTTTAGCATCCCATTCTATACTGAGCAACCAGGCAGAGAGGTTTTAGTAAGTAAGCCATAAAGTTAGGAATGCACCAAGGAATGGTGAGGAGGGAAGGTGGAAGCACCGGTGATCTTGCAGGGTTCTCTGTAAACAAACACGATGTACAGTTTATGACAGTTCCCAGAGTGGTAAATTAATCCCATACCAAGTTGATAAAGCAGCTCCTATAAACTCATTACTTGAACTGGGGAATTTAAGTAAGAGAAAGGGAAACTGAAGCATTATTTTATTACAAATTAATAAAACCATTAAGACAAACCATATTGTAAGTTAATAAACATGCCAAAAAGTTGATTGAATTTAAAGTGATTAAGAAATGTATGGGCTTAGCAGTGTATCTGAAATAGTTGGCACTTATCTGTCCAGAAAAAAATGTTTATAATTGCCCAGAATTTTTTTTTTTTTTTTTAGAAAATGACTGTTATTCTTTTGGTTGGTGCTATTTTTGCAGAGGAATGCAGAAAACCAATTTACAGAAAATGTACTCTAATTGCTAATTTTTTGGCCAGTTTTACGTACATTTTTCCTATTAATACTATGTCTTAGATCTACTTTTAGTTATAAGTGATAGATATTAGGTTAATCCAGTAACTAGACAAATAAGAAATAGCTGACATGAAATTAATAAATGTTACAATACAGAACTCATAATTAAAAGTAAAAATTCATGTTAAACATAAAGCATAATGAATAAAAATAAATAAAATTTTACTCATTCCCAGCTCTATAGTGGCGATTTTATATCAGCCCTATCCACACCTTCACCTCTAACTTGCTCATGTGAAATACCCCAAGGCCCAATGTAATTTGGAGTCCACGGTAAAAGCTGTAGGTCCTCTCATTCCACCACCATCCTCATCACCACCCTAACATCAGAGGTAACCGTCTCTGCCTGCTGGGTACCTCCACCTCAGAAATGGGTCCAGTTATAGCTTGGTGGACTGAGGTAGTCCCCAAAGGCCACAGGACATATATGGAGAGCATTAGAGGTGATGACGATGACAAATAGAAATTAAATGGTTTAATAGAGGAATACACTCGACTGGATCATGCATGAGCTAACTACTGAAACACTTTAATTTGCTGTGGGTAATCAACAATATCAAATAAAATTAAATCAAGAAATACTCCAATAAATAAAAAGTTCTTATTGATTATATTTTTTTCTTAAAATTTATTTGATATGTGGACTTGTTTTCAGATTATGCCAGAAAAAATGGAGAATATGCTGAAAAATGTTTAGCAGCCTGAAAAAGGTTTCCACTTTCCTGTAACAAACTATGGCAAGTGCCAGCTTAAGTTTCAACGTAACCAACTAAAAACAATAGAATAGCTGGTCTATTTTTTTTTCTTTCTCTATTTAACCTCCTCATATGTAGGACTTACACCCCCCAGGACTTACAGGCGGGTGCCTGGGGTCAGAGGCCAGTCAAGGAGCAAACACTCATGGATCAGACAGAATATCCAGGATGGGTGATCAGCCCGATGCCTGGTATGGGAGGAAGGAAGTGGATGAAAGGAAAGGCAATGATGGAGCAGTTGGTGGAATGAATGGCAGGGGAAACTGGAGAACTTGGAGAAAACCCACCCAGATACCGCTTTGTTCACCACAAAACCCACATGCGGGTCCCTGGGATTGAACCCGGGCCGACTCGGTTAGAGGCGAGCGGTCTAACCACTCGGCCACGGTGCTGCCCTAGCTGGTTTATTTGACAGAACATAATGGTGCATTTTAAAAGTACTGCATGTAATTTTCATCTGCTGGAGCTGGGAAACGGGGACTTTCCCTTGGCAGACTTGTGCATATGTTCTACAGTGACTGGAGGCATGCATTAGAAGATTTCAATAAACGCCTACTACGACATATCATGCTAATGCCAAGGTAGCTGCCAAAAACTTTTTTTCCCTGAATCTAGCAAGAATTAGTTGCCCAGATAAGTGTAAGCAAACAAAATTGTGGAAAATTGCTGTCTTCTTACACCAGCAATTAAAATAGTCCATTTTTGTGGCAGACAAGGGTTATCTTTAAAAGGACACGGAGGGAGGCCCACTCATCATTAACGATTGTGAGAATTTCATTGCGAATGAAAGGAACTTTCATGCTCTCTTGAGACTAAGACTTGATAGTGGGGATCAGACTTAAAAAGAACACTTATTGAATACTGGTAAGAATGCCACATAAGTTGTCAGTCAGTCAAAATAAAATAATTTCATGCTGCAATGGAATACTTATGTTAAAAGTAGTAAGTAAGGTAAATAAAGCAAAAGATTTTGGCAGATGAGATGACTGATATATCTTAAGTGGAACAGATGTCATTGTGTGCAAGATATGTTGACTTAGAAAGTGTGATGTTGCAAGAGAACTTCATTCAATTTGTTCCACTCTGTAACATGTTTGGTAAGAGGATAAGTGAAGTGATTAAGAAGAAATTGAGATAATTTGGAATTGACACAGATAACTTATATGGACAAGGCTATAATGGTACATCTGCTGTGAGTGATGCTTTCTGTAGAGTACAGGCTTTAGTAGGAAAAGAAGCCCCAAATGCATTGCATGTACATGCATTGTAGTAGTCACTGTCTTAGTTTAATTTTATCTGAATTGTGTTCATTAGTTTTAATTAAAAGCTGTTGGGTATGCTCAAAGGGGTGTATGACTATTTTGATATGCTGAAGCACCAGGCACTTTTAAAGAAACATTCTGAACCTGAGTACGGCTCTAAAAGACTAAAAGCACTATGCCTTACTTGCTGGACACAGTGACATAATTCCATAAATACATTCTATGAAATGTTTGAAGCTATACTAAGATTATTCCAGGAGATTTGGAACTGGCCTGATACTGATGCATCAACAAATACAAATCCACTATTCTGTGAGATTCAAATGTGTGAATTTACTTTTACGTTGTATATTATAAGAAAAATATTTTTTTATACCTTACCACATTGACGAAGTATCTACAGTCTGAAAGCATTGATCTTGCTAATGCAGTCACATATGCTAAGCACACTGTGAATGAATTGCAGAAATTTAGGAATAATTCCAAGGAAGTATTTGCAGAAATTTTCTAATCTGTGGCAGCAATTTGCAGCCAAGAAAAAATAATCATTAAAGTACTAAAATGACATGGTGCCAAATGACTCATGAAAAGTTCCCCATGACAACATATTTTGGAAAGGCTGCATTCATGCCATTCATTGATCATGTCATTGTTTAGATTAAATAAAGTTCACAGTTCGTAAAGAAACTCTGTCATGATTCGAAGCTTTGCTGAATGACACAATTGAAGATAAGTTCTACATTTATTTCTTTGAGCTGTATGAAAATTCTATTGATGAACTGATGATGTCAATTATTTGAAGAAATAAGAATATGGCATCAAAAATTGAAGCAGGTGGAACTTGAAAGAGTAGAAAGGTTAAAAAGATTAATAAGACTTTAGAAAAAAAAATTTGCAAAAGGAGACATAATGTACTTGCTATGTTGTATGTACACAAAGACCAATCAGTTGTTGTTGAAGCCTTAGCCGAAACAGCAAAATAATCAAGGATAATAGAAATTAAGCTTTAAAATTAAGAATTTCAATTGAATTATTGTTTTATTTTCCTAACATATCTTTGAGTATACACAATTTATATATCTATACAGGCTTCTGAGTATAATGTAAACTAATAAAAGTAAATGTTTTCTTAAGTTGTCATTATTATGTTATACTTGTATTTCGGTTGAGAACATTTAATTTTATTATCCTCATTTTAACAGTGCTATAAGCACTCTTGAATCTGCATTCATTGTAGATTCAAATGTTACGTGAAACACAATATAGATTAACCCATGAATTTTAAATTTTGCTCTAACACAAAGTTGAAATTTATTGGGTAGTATGCATTTTACCTTCCAAAAATATAATGTTGAATACTTTATAATTTGGTTCAATATTTCTGGTTATTATTTACATCCAGATGAATGTTAAAATGTGTTAATTAATCAACTTTGTTATGGGTACCAACATTAATGTGTAGAAGAATATTAACTTTCTCTATAACATTAAAACTTAAAACAGTCTTGGAAATGCAGTTTTATAGTTATTTAAAAACAATTTTGGCATGGTGGCAAGACACGGTTATTCCAGACTCCCTGGTACTTTACCTATCAAAACTATTTTTGGTCTCCCCATGAGCAAAATTCTATGTATGCACTGTGACAGTACACACTACTTTGGGAGCAGATAGACAAGGATTAAGGAGTATTACAAGGAAGAAAGCAATGTATGTATAGCTATTAATAGTATGCAATAAAGTTACCTCATTATTTAATTAAGGCATTAATGTACAGAAATCTGAGTTACATTGGCTTTTCCTTTACATTGTGAGTATGGTCATCGCAGCCTTCGGATCCCCAAGCGGCGACCTTTGTGCAGTAGCCAACACTTGTTCCCTACCCTCCCTAACCGCAAGCACCATAAAAATCTTAACAACGCTTTGCTTTGGTGGAGCTGGAGAAAGGACCACGTGTTGTGTTTAAGGGATGGTAAGACCCTACTAATCGTTTACTGATGGGTTTATGGTCAGGCTTCAAAGGTTTCCGTTCGCTTTGAAGCCGGTTGGGGAAAGGATGCCCGCGACTAGTTTACAGGTATTATAGTGTACAGTAATGTGTTTCCGAAATACATGGAATGTAAATCCATGTGATTAACATGTGGACAATTTTTATATTTTGTAAAATCCTACTTTCTACATCACACAATGTAATAGCAGATAAACATGAAGTATCAGAATTGTTTGAGATTCCCTGCCTAAGAACATGTCCTTCATTTTACATATTTTTGCATACCCCATATTCTTCTTTAGAATTCTTTTAAATTACTTTGTTATGCTTTCTTATTCTTATTGCCACTTGTACTCCACTCAATGTTTCTGAAAACTGTTCTATTGCCTTAAGAGCTTCTGGCATTTTTAGTGTGGATGACTGTAAATATGTTATTATTGTTGCAATATTACTGAAATGATTCTGAATATCTGAAAGTTCTTCAAACAGAGCTGATAAAATGCTTTCTTTCCCTGCACATGTAGCAGAATTTGTCTCTTTGTTACAGACATTAATGATGTTAACAATATTGTCATGATATTGACTATAGTATACTGCAACCTGTAGCCATGTTCCCCACCAAGTTACAATTGGTTGTGGAGGCAAGGGAATTACAGATACCATCTCCTTAAAAATGTTGATTGTTGAGGATGCCTTGTGTAATATCTTTTTTACTGTGGTTATAAAAGCATCAATGTCTGGAAAACAGGCTCTGATTTTTAACGGAACTTGGTGAAGGCTATGTGCTAGATAGGTTAAATGTATTAAATGTGTATATGATTGCTGTATTCCCGTGAGAGCCTTCTTCCTATAAGAAGCCCCATTTGTAACCAGTTGCAAAACATTTTCTTTCTTAATACTGGTGGGCAACAACAGAGGGAACAAATAATTAAACAAGTGAGTAATATTAGAATGATTAACCTCCTCCAGCTCTTCAGAGGTTAAAGGGGAACAAAACATAAAAATCATGTTTCTTCCTAAATGAAGTAGTATTCAAATTCAAATTTTATTCACCATTTGATTTCAATACAGAAATATTGATTTCATCAACAATGCAATTATTATCACATAAAGAAGAGATCTAACTAGATGTAATACACAAATACAGAAATCCTAATTTCTTACATGAGTAGGTACCTAAACTAAATTTTGTAATTGTAAACATAGTATATTCCATAAGAAAGCTTATAAACTAATTCATTGATGATACAAGTATTATAATTAAAGAACACAACATCAGTCACCTCTCAGAGTTATCCAACAGTATTTTCAGTGTGCTAAATAATTGGTTCGATAATAACAAAATTCGTATAAACTTTGAAAAAACTAAGTATATCAATTTTCGCACAAAAAATAAAAGTATTGCAGACATAAGAATTAAACATGAAGGCAATGAAATTACTGAAACTTGTACCATAAAATTTCTTGGTCTTATTATAGATCATAATATGAATTGGAAAGTCCATATTGACTACATCCTACCAAAACTAAGCTCTGTATGTTTTGCAATTAGATCATTAATTCATTTTACAAATAAAACCATCCTAAAAACAGTATATTATGCTTATTTTCATTCAATTATGACTTATGGAATAACATTTTGGGGAAATTCAGTAGATGCAAAAAAAAATATTTCTTTTGCAAAAAAAGGTAATAAGAATGATGACAGGTGTAAAGTAATCAACTCATTATAAACCCTATTCAAAGCATTTGGAATTTTACCATTAGCCTGTGAGTATATTTTAGCTGTACTTTTAACCGTGGTTGACCACCCAGAAGTGTTCATAAAAAATTCAGACATATACAACAAACAAACTAGAAATGGGCAGGACTTACACAGGCCAAGCAATATCCTACAAGTATTCCAAAAAGGGTCTTACTGCAATGGTATAGTATTTAATTATAATCATATATTAAGGAACTGAAAACTATAATAAAAATAAATTCAAATTAGGATTGAAAAGATATCTCATCACTCACACCTTCTATACAGAGGATTTCTTTCATTCAAAAATAACTGACTATAAAATGTTACTGAATTTTATAAATACAGTAAGTATAAATAATATTGTTTTAAAATTTTTTATCTCTAACGTAATCTACATCCTAGAGTAGACTACCTTTCTTTAAGCTGGTCTAGCTCACTATAGGGTCTACAGATTGTGATGTTATGCTAAAAATGTTAAAAGATATTCTTCCACTGAATAAAAGCAACCCTGTATTAGGAATTTTTTCAAATTTTTTTCGAAGACTGTTAGGGTTTTAACTTTTTTTAAATATGTGGGGAGTTTATTAAACAATTGAATGCCATTATAATATAAACTTTTTTTTATTTAAAGGTGAGTCGAAATTGTTACACTAACATCACTTAAGTTTACTCACTTAACATGTTTCGGGAAACCGTTGTTCCCATCCTCAGAAGGTTAACTCGACTGGCCCGTGTTGTTGGTGTTTCCGTTTTTTGGACTGGATCCTGTGGTGGCATCTTGTGGTGGAGAAATGTACTTCCAGAGAGGATTTGGTGGCGGCAAATCAAAATTCATTAGATGTGTGTTGTGTTTTAGAATGGTGATCTTCTCCCATGCATCTAATTCGGCTGCAAATTTGGCTGGTTTGACTAATGTAATATTGGGTTTGATGTTGTGATTAGTGATCCAAAAATGGTGTGAAAATGCAGATTTGTCCATTTGTTTGTATTTAATACATCTCATGTGCTCCTTTAGCCTAGTTTCTAAGTTTCTTTTTGTCTTACCAATGTATACTTTATTGCAATCTGAACAATTGATTTTATAGATTCCAGCTTTTTTGTCTTGTGGAATGGGGTCTTTTAACTTGTTACAAAGTAATTTCTCTATGTTAAAATTTAACATAGAGAAATTACTTTGTAACAAGTTAAAAGACCCCATTCCACAAGACAAAAAAGCTGGAATCTATAAAATCAATTGTTCAGATTGCAATAAAGTATACATTGGTAAGACAAAAAGAAACTTAGAAACTAGGCTAAAGGAGCACATGAGATGTATTAAATACAAACAAATGGACAAATCTGCAGTTTCACACCATTTTTGGATCACTAATCACAACATCAAACCCAATATTACATTAGTCAAACCAGCCAAATTTGCAGCCGAATTAGATGCATGGGAGAAGATCACCATTCTAAAACACAACACACATCTAATGAATTTTGATTTGCCGCCACCAAATCCTCTCTGGAAGTACATTTCTCCACCACAAGATGCCACCACAGGATCCAGTCCAAAAAACGGAAACACCAACAACACGGGCCAGTCGAGTTAACCTTCTGAGGATGGGAACAACGGTTTCCCGAAACATGTTAAGTGAGTAAACTTAAGTGATGTTAGTGTAACAATTTCGACTCACCTTTAAATAAATTCAATACACATCACTGTTTCTAGCTTCTTTTCATTACAATACATACATAAACTTTTTTTTTTATATAGGTTCTTTTATGACCTGTAATGTGCAGTTTAGATTTATTTCTTGTATTGTAGCCATGAATACCAGCATTTGTGTTAAAACTATTTTGCTGCTTATACATAGTTACCAGAATTTCAAAAATGTATAGCGAAGGAACAGTCAAGATATCTAACAGTATGAAGTAAGGTTTGCAGCTTGTGTTGCTGCAAAGGTTTAACATTATTCTGATTACCCTTTTTTGTATTATAAAGATTCTATTTTTATAACTGGACTTTCCCCAGAATATTATACCATATTATAAATGACTATGGAAACATGCAAAGTAGGCCATTTTAAGTACTCAAGATTAACTGAAGTTTTAAGGGTATATAATGCAAAACATGTTTGGGATAATTTTTTAGATAGTAACATCAATGTGGATTCCCCATTCAAGGTTACTATCAACCCAGATTCCAAGAAATTTAATTTTATTAGATATTGTTATTGATTCATTTTGTAAATGAACTTCGGCAAAGTTTTAAGTTTTTGTTAACTTTATCATAGAATCCTAAGGCAACACTTCTATTTTTATTAATGACAAGTCTGTTGTTACTAAACCAATTTACTACATAATCTGTTGCCATATCAATGTTTTCTTTAAGTTCTTGTTTATCTTTACCAGAAATTAAATTGTTTTCTTACTCCACCATACAGTTATCGCTGTGCAAGCGAAATAATAACCACCTTATACATCATCAGAGCCAGCCGTGCGCAGGAAGCAGTTCAGATATCACAAGTCAATCCTTGCTGCACGTGCAGTAATACATTTTCAAAAATTGTTTTTGTTCGTATTTAAGTTCAAGAGTAGTGTACTTTGTGATGGTGTTTTGGTGATGTTAATGAGTCAGTTTATTATATTATACAAGCAATGTCATATTGGGAAAAATAAAACGCCTCAATGATGTGCATATGGCTGTAATGTGAGAAGGGAAACACACAAGAGAACTCATTTTTACATGTTTCCAAACAGAGACAAATCTCCCTGAAGATATAGGATATGGGTAGAATTTTGCAAAAGAAAACAATTTTTGCCTGGTTCAGTGCTCGTTTGTTCCTTCCATTTTAAGGACCCAGATTATGAACAGACACAGTTATTAAAGAAGCAGCTTATGCCGTATGAAAATTTCAAAGGGCCTTTATTAAAACCTGGAATTATTCCTACTATAAGGAAAAATGAAGACAGTTTCCAGATATAAAGTTCTAGTAAGACAGTTGATCTTTCACCATCTTCATCCAAGAACAAATGACAAAGAACAGAACGATATGAGGCTAGAAATCGTAAAAGTATAGTTTCTGAGCTATGCGATAGTATTACTTGCAATAAGACTGACATTGCTAAGCCAGTAGTGAGAGAGGACGGTTGTGTTAAGGAGGAGCTCGTGACCTTGAAGGAAGAAGGGGCTAAGTAACAATGGGTGTGGATATAGCTGTGTATAGAGCGAGAATTGGACAATTTTTGAGAATGAAATTTGCGGGAACAATGTTTTGATTATTGGGAGTGTATTAACCATTTTACTAGTGATTGGAGGAGTGGAAGTAAATCCAGGCCCCAATGATATTCAAGAATTGTTGGGGAACCTTAATGAGAAAATGGATAGAATGGAAGGTATGGAACAATGATTGAGTGATAAATTGTGATTGATGATTAAGGATATTAAGGAGGATATTATAGATGAAGTGTGTGAAGCAAAACAGGAAGTAAATGCAATTAAGGAAAGAATGGAGGAGAGGGAAAGAAGATTTAATTTAGTATTTCTAGGAGTAAATGAGAGAAGAGGGATATGGCCAACTGAAGAAATAGCGCAGATAATGAAAGAGAAGCTTGAACTGGAGATGTATGGATGGGAAATTGTTGAGGCTTTTAGAGTTGGGAGACAAGTTGGAAAGAGGGCAATAGTGGTGAAGCTAGCAACAATACAGCTAGTACATGAAGTGCTTAGTAGAGCCAAAACATTGAAAGGTACAAATATCTTTATTAACAAAGACCTTCCACCAAACAAGGGAGCATTACAACAAAATTTAATTCAGAAAATGAAAGAAGCAAGAGCTTTGGGAAAAATGCTGTATATTAGAAACTTTCAGCTGTGGGTTGATAATGAAAGGGTACTAGATACGGACAATATGGATTCAAGAGCAAAGTGATATGAAAGGGTGGAAATGAATCAGCAGATGTCAGCGGTAGTTTTAAGGAATGAAACAGGAAGATCAAAGTCCACAACTGGCAACTTGCGGCAAACACAGAGAAAGAAGTACATAATGGCGGGGCTAGCCCAAATTGCGTAGTCAACAGAGAGGAGAGAATTAATGACCATGTGATGTCAAGCAGAATGAGGTCCCAAACAGTTGAACCAGCTGATCGAGGAATGACTGCAATGGTGACAGCAACAGTGGCGGAGGGAGGAGCTAGAGGAGTGACATCATCCAAGAGAATTGTGTCACCAAGGAGGGGAGAGGCAGAAGTAGTGCTTGCGTTGGCAGAGGGGAGAAGGAAGACATGGTATCAGGGAAGTGAGGAGAATATGGAAGAGGGAGAAGAAGACGGACATGGGAGCATTTTGGTATTAGAATGAAACAAACGTTAATGCTGAAAGAAGGAATTGAATTAAGGAGCAGGAAAATATTAAATACATTTAGAAACAGAGCAGGCTCGCAATAGGAAAAAGGTACAAGTAGGTTGGGCTTTTGGAACTGTGAGGGTTTAAAGAATAAATTATATGTGGGAGGTTTGAAACAGCTGTTGGCTAAGGTGGATTATCTAGCAGTAGTAGAAACGTGCTTAAAAGAAGAACAGATAAATATAAAGGACTTTGAACACATTGGTAGGAAAGGAGAGATAATAGCTAAAAAGGGAAGGGTGTTTGGGAGTATTGGCTTCTTTATAAGGAGCAGCTTAAGCAAGGAAATTAAAGGAATATGGTCTAGCAGCAAAGAAATATTATGGGTTATAATGTATATTAAGTGCATACATGGGAATGTACTTTGTATAGGAATAATATATAACCCCCCCCCCTGTTTCCTTGCGGTTTCATAATCCTGATCTCCTTAATCAAATAAAACAAGATATAGATAGGCTGAAGGAGAAATTTGTAACTGCAGAGGTAATATTAGAGATTTAAATATTAGGATTGGGGGAAGCAATGCTTATGTTGGAAATGATTGGATGAGTGATGAAACAGTGTTTAAAAGAGAGAAATTTAGGCACAGCAAGGACAAATTTGTTGATAAAGGTTGTGAAAAATTTATTGATTTTTGTGAGTTGAATGCTTTAGAAATTTTGAATGGAAAATATGGGGAAGATGAACAAGGGGAATTTACCTTTGTTAGCAATAATGGGCAGAGTGTAATAGACATTGTGTTGTGGCCTCCTAATTTAGGGCACACTTTAAGGAATTTTAAGGCACTAAATTTAAGTTCAACCAGCGGGCATTTTCCACTGATATATTTTATGATGCACACAGCACAAGTGATACACAATATAAGAGTGGAAAGGTATTGTAAAAAAGAGTATATTAGTTATAAATGGAAAGAAGAATTTTGTGACACATTTAAACAGACTCTAGATTCAAGTTATGGAAAGATATGTCAATGTGGAGTAACATTCATGGTAAAGAATAATTAAATAGAGTGTGCAATGGACATCCTTAATACTGTTATGCAAATTGCAGGAGAGGAAATGAAAATAAAAAAGAGGGTTTACATAAACGATAAGGACTGGTTTGATGAAGAATATAGGGTATAAAAAAGACAAGTAAAACAACTGCTGGTTAGGTGGAGGGAATTAGGTGATAGAAAATTTAGGGACAATTATATGCAAGGGAGGAACTCACATAATTTATTGATAGAACAAAAGAAAAGGACTGGAGAGAAAGAAATGAAAGAAATTTGATAAAGTTTTTAAATGAAAATAATGTTAATAATGTATGGCAGGCTCTTAAGTCGACCTATAATAAATGTGTAACTAAACCCAATATTGAGCCAGGACAATGGATGGAGTATTTTAAAACATTATATGAGGAAGACAGGAGTATAAGAATTAAAGGATTTCTGGAAATAGGGAATGTTTTTGTAGAGATACTGGATGGTGAAATTAGGAATGAGGTAATAATAAATCAAGTTACAGGAGAAAAATAAAGCTACTGGAATTGATAGCATCCCAACAGAGTTTCTTAAGGAGTGGTGTACTGAAACAGAAAGAGTAAAAGTTTTATTAGACTTACTTAATGTAAGTATTAGAAAGGGTTATGTACCTAAACAATGAAGGGAAGCTATTATCCATCCTATATAAGGCAAGGATAATGTTGACAAACCTAATAACTACAGAGGTATTGCATTATTATCTAATATAGGAAAACTTTTTGCAGGTATTTTGGCGGCTAGACTACAAATTTGGGTTGAAGAATATAATATCCTTTCGGATTTCCAGATGGGTTTTCGTAAGGGAAGGAGAACAACTGATAATTTATTTTTTATAAAAACATTAGTAGGCAAATATTTAAAAGTAAAAAGGGGTAAATTGTATATGGCTTTTGTAGACTTGGAGAAAGCTTATGACCGAATTGAGTTACAACTTCTGTGGCACAAATTAGTGTGTAAGGGAGTAAGTCATCAGTTGGTGAATATTCTTAAAGCATTGTATATTGAGAACACTTTCTGTGTAAGGGTGGAGACAGGCTGTGTAACAAGAAATTCAACAAAAGAAAGGCCTCAGGCAAGGATGTAAGTTATGCTCAGTTTTATTCAATTTATACATAGATGATGTTTTAAGAAATTGGAAGGAATAATAATTGTGTGCCAGTAAGTAATAACATCCAAATTCCAGAACTTCTTTTTGCAGATGATCTAGTGGCAGGATCTATTACAGTAAGTGGTTTAAAACAATCATTATAAGCAATTGAAGTATATTGTAAAGAATGGAGGTTAAAAGTGAACCAAGAGAAGACACAAATTGTGGTATTTAAAAAGGGGGGGGGAAATTAAACAAATATGAAAAGTGGAAGGGAGAGAATAAAGATTATAGGGTGGTGCATGACTGTATTTATTTAGGAGTAAAAATAGATGAAGGTAACAAATGGGAGAAACAAAGGAACTTTGCACTGGCAAAGGGTAAAGGGGCTATGGCAGCAATTACAAGCTGCAAATATAGAGTACCCAATATAAATGTTAAATGGCTGGAGAAAGTTTATGAGATAGTTGTGGAGGCTAAAATGATGTATGGTATAGAAATATGGGGATTAGATAGAGGATGGGAAAGTATAGATGAGAATCACAGGATGTTTTGTAGAGAAATACTAGGGTTACTGAATGCAATTGTAAGACAGGTAGCACAATTAGAGATGGGCAGGCTGGCGAGTAGGGGTAAGATAATGGAAATAGCTTTGTAATTTTGGTTTAGAATTTTAAACTTAGAAAAAAGCAATGTGTTAAGACAATGTATAGAATACCAAGAGAATAGTTTAAAGAATGGTGGATGGGTAAGTAGTTTACAGAACATTTTGGAGAAAAATGGTTTAGGAGACATGTGGAGAACGAGAGAGAATAATGTGAATAACTTTTGGAAAAAGGCAAGGAAAAGAGTGGAGGATTAGAAATACAAAACACATTTAATGAGATAGCCGAAAAGAGTTCATTGGTTTGTTATATGCCAATGAAAAACACATGGGGTAGGGAAAAATATATAGATATAGTAAATAAAGAAAAGAGAGAATCTATTGCATGGGTAAGAACAGGAGCAAGGGGGCTAAGAGGGTTAAGATAGGGTATTCCTCAAAACCAATGTCCGATATGTGGTGGAAATGAAGACATTGAACACACAATATTTATGTGCCAAGGAACAGAAAATTGGAGAAGAGAATTTATTACAAAAAGAAGTGGTTGAAGGGGGATAGAGATATAGCTATAATGGAAATGATGTGTAAAGACTGTAGCAGCATTGGACAGTTTTTGTGCAAAGTCAAAAATAAATGGCTTTGGACAGTGGATAGAGATAAGTAAGGGGTAGGGTAGCTTACCAATAAGACGATGTACAGAGGTAGTGAGAAATCATAAATTCAATGAAATAAAGTGTTGAAATTTTGATTGGAAAATTGTGGTGAATGTCTGATGGTAAAGTAATTAAAAAGTGACAAGTGAAAAGCAAGTGGAAATGGGGACATGAAAAACAGGAGCAAGATAATTTACTGATGGGTAATTGTAAAATGTAGATAAACTGTAGTGGATTTATTGAATAAGTGGCCAGGGCCAAATTTCAGTAGACAATCTAATTGTAAATTTCTTAGCACTGTGACAATAAATACAATAAAAATAAGACTGACAACGAAGGTGATGATAAAAGTAGTGAAAGAGAATTCAGAATAGAAGGTGATGAAAGAACCAACAATTCAGAAGTACAATGTGAACTATGTACTGAAATCATAAGGAAATGCATATTTTTGGAACCTGAAAATATCTACGAAACAAGCAATGTTGAGGAAGATCAGGATAAGCTGAATCAAAGTTTTTACGAACCTGATACTTCAGATTTTAATACAAGTGATAATGAGGAGGAGGAGGAGGAGGAAGAGGAAGAATAAGAAGGAGAAACTTTTACCATACATGGAAATAAAGCTACAGTGGAATACTTCATTGTTGTTTGGACATCTCTACTTTTATTTTTCAAGGTATGTGTTTTATGTAGAAATGAAATCAAAACAATTTCTCATTACATCAAAGGGACAATGCTATATGTTAAAACAGTGTGTTATTGTGGTAATACATTCACTTGGAACTCAAAAAAATGTATCAGCAAAGAAACCGGAAGGAAGTGCATTAATAGCAAATTCTTTATTATTATCTGGTATATTGTTTCAGCAGTTTAACTCCTTCTGCAAATCACTGGGTTTGATAATGTTTTCACGATGTACATTCCATAAAATCATTCGAAACATGGCACACCAGTTGTTAAGAGCATTTTGGGTTCAAGAAAGAAAGAAAGAAAAAAAAAAAAAAAAAAAAACCTTAGTTCATTAAACGGTTATGGTAAAACCTATAGCTTGGTAGAGGGTGGGCAGTATGACTCCCCAGGATTTTCAGACAAATATTCTGTCATGGATTTAAACTCCTGCAAAATTATTGACTTTGAGCTTGTTCAAAGAGATGAAAGGCGATTTGGAAAAGGCTGCTTGTAACAACGTAATGACTAGGCTTGCAAAATAGGAAATGTGTAGAGTTGAAGTTTTTCTCTCCTACAGACATAAAGATGTAAGATACCTGTTAAAAACTTAGTATCCGGAAGTTGAACATGTTTGACATATGGCATTTATATAAAAGTCTAATGAAAAAAATTAAAATGGTAGAAAGAAATACTCAGAACTGAGGATATGGAAAGCTAATATAAATAAACATTTATAGTGGGCTGCGCAAAACTGCAATGAGAACGGTACCATATCAATTGAAAAATTCACATCAATTCTTCATCATATAAAAAATGAACATAAATGGCTAGAAAACAGGGAATGGAAATCTTGTGAACATGATGAATTGTTGGAGGAAGAACAAAGAAATAAATTATGGATTAAAGGCGAATCAAACACCTATGTATCATGCTGTAAAGAAAATTATTTTGGATAGCACCTTCCTAAAAGATTTGGCTCATATTCAACATTATATACATACTGGCAGTTTAGAAAGTGATCACAGTCTTCGTCTCAGATATACTCCAAAAAGGATACATTTTAATATTGGCCTTAGCTTAGTTCCATGATAGCAACACTAGATCACAATTTCAATGTAAATAAAAAAAAACAAAAAACAAACAAACACTGGTGTCAAAACTCAGTACTCCAAAGCATCTGGGTCTTGGATCAAGAAAAATAAATATGAGGAATCTAACGAAGGATGGAAACTGCTGATAATGCATAAAAAAAAAATATCTGCACGCATATTGTGTGGATCCATTACTGGACACAGCATTGGTCACAAACACATTATACAATTTTAAATAAATAAATAATAATAATAATAATAATAATGGAATTTAAAACTTACTATTTTAATTTATATGTTTATTAGTGAAGTTTGAGGCCTATCTATACTTCATGGGTTCTGATAAGGCATTTCTAATAGTAATCACTACACCTGGTGGTATGACAACTCTTCTTCTGTGTCCAATAGTAGTCCATGAATTAATCCATGCTGTAAATAATTGCTTATAGCAGGAACATCGCCAGGTCTTATTAGCAGGATTGTTGACAGTGATTAATTTCTTTTTAGCTCAACTTTTTGTTTTTAACTAAATAATACCTCACAATATCCAAAACATCATGATATATATAGAAATTTGTGAAAATTAGGATGCTCTGTGGTACAAAATCACTCTTCATCAAGTTTGTGTTTTCAAAGTCCAAGCAACACACACTTTCCTCATCATTATTCATAGGTATATATTCCTTACACTTACACCAATGGATGGAACCAGCATGATTTTTGGTGTTCACACTGTCTTGGAATTGCTGTCATAATGGTGTAAATCGTTCTGTTTTTGGTTCAACTGATAAGGTTGGATACCACATTCCCTCATTTTCAAAGCAGATGTTTGACTAGTGTTTATCACCTAGTATGTATTAACTGGATTATGAAAAGTAATTGGCTACCTTTAGCTCTGCTCTTTGTTATTCAGAGAAGTTAGGAACTTCTAGTGTAATTAGCATGTAAACTTGTTAGTAATTTAAAACACCTATGCTGCATACGTCTTGTCTGGGTGCAGTGTGGCTCACATGGCGTCACATGTATACTCAATAACAGGCCGTAACCTGATAACCATTCACCTTGGGATGGTGAAACTGTGTGCGTTGTTATTTATTCCTGACGACAAATAAACTAACGTGAATAAAATATTCATTTTTGTGTTTCGTTCCCCTTTAAGAGAAATGTTTTACCTGGAACATCAAGCATCAGCTTTCCTATAACAACATTAGCAACATTTTTAGTTTTGTCTATATATAGGAAAATCTTTTTCAGCTGCTACTGCAACTCTTATATTATTTAGGCATTTGTCATAGGCTCTTTGAAACGTGTTTTGCTTAATTTTATTTTCAAAGGTATTTTTCTATTAGTATATTTCTTTATGAAACAAGGGTATTGTACATTTTTTTGAAGGAATATCCACTCTTGAGTCATTCTACATCAAACCGAACACACATAAATCGACACATATTTTATATTTTGTGGAAAATCAAATTATTTTAGGATTTACAAGGTTGCTTAATGTTTTTCTTATATGTGCACAACATTACATAAAAGCATTTATTCTCACAACACAGAATGGTCAGGGATGAGAACAATTTGTCGTTTTGTAGATAAAAGCATCATAGCTTTCCTCATTCAAAATACAATTTGAAATAAAAAAGAAACAATCACGTTTTTAAGTATGAGTATTTTAAACCACAATATCCTATTTAACCCCCTAATATTAAAATCTGGAAAAACTTCCGAAGGAATCTGTGATATATTTTGTTTTAAACCTGCTAATATCAGGATGGGATCTTCCTTAAAAGTACGCTTTTAAACAGTTTGTGTTAGTGCGTAGGATTTTAGAACATAGAGACTGCTTGCTGACTGAGAGCTTCACATCGCAGCACCATGCCAGCCGATGCATTACACAGTACAAAAGTGATAGGCTATCACTTCTGGTGTTCGGTGTAACTTAGCAACTGGAATCTGATATTCTATGAAGTCTCTCTCCACTGTTTCATTTTAAATGTAACTTTGGGTTCAGCTTTTTGCATTAGAAGTTCATTTTTAGCTCTATGATTTATGAAAGTGCATAATAAGTGAACTTAAGAAATGGAGCTATGACTATTGCTTCAATCCATTTAATGTTTCTAAGCATAAAACAAGACAGAAATCATTAACTGTAGTTACCCACAATATGCTTACAAACTTAAAAATGGAGTACTTAACTTTATCACCAGACCTAAAACTAAGTAATGCATGTCGAAAAAAATTCCCAAAGTACCAACCACTAATAACAGTGATTGTGTGTTACAAAGTACCAATGTCGTGAATAATCCAGAAATGGTTTTGAACATAGTGACCATTTTGAGGCAAGAAACAGCAATGTGAAAAGCGATCCCTGGTACCTTAGAGCTAAATTCATTTATTCCAATAACCAATAATGCAGTAATAATTAGATGGTTATTCATTTGATCCTGAAGGGGAAAAAAGTGTGCATTTAAATTGTAGTTAAGTTGTCTCTCATAGGATAAGATTGAAAGTTCGAATGTTTCTCAACTGTATGCCAAATTTAAGTCACGTGTGAACAAATTAGTACAACTAAAGTGCTGTGAACAATTGACAAGGCATCCAATGACCTGCTGCTGCTGCTGCTGCTGCTGCTGCTGCCGCCGCCACCGCCTCCACCACTGCCACCACCTAAGTTATTTTATTTAAAATTAGTTGTACAGGATTCCATCTTTGTTGTATGCAAGTATACACAAAAAAACTACAAGGAATTTATTTATTATTTTTATAAAAATTTAAACTTGGGGTTATAAGGATGCATAGTTTTTAAATGTTTGGATTTTAAAAATTGATGTGAATAATTATATCAATCATAATAAATGTTAAGTAAAAGATTGAATATTAAGCTTTGAATTGCACTTTATAACATAATTTTATCACATATCACCTGTGAGATATTTTAATTTAAAGTTAGAGAGGTGTGCTGCTTTTCACAAGTTGGATTGCGCAATATTTTTTAGGATATTGTGATTTAAAAAATAAGAATATAAAACATAATTCACTTTGTTTTCGTAATCCATGGACAAAATTTGAAGTGAATCGGAGACATAATGGTCAAATTTTGTCAAAATTTGTGCGACTTGACATGGAATGACTCTCTTATATGATCCTTGAAAAATTCGGATCTGTAGTTTGTATCTGGAGGAGGTTCAAAAGTCCACATTTTTCACAGTTCCTTTCTAATAATGTAACATTTCCTAGTGTTCAGTTGAATTACTGTTGTTTAACATGATGTTTAAAATGTTCTTGGAACTCTGTTTTGTTTGCCATTTGTGCTATAGCGTTCCCTGTCAAATTTTACCATAGATAATACTAATTGTGATGATGATTTTGATGTATGAGCTCATCTTTACTTAAGGCAGGCAGCCCCAACTCACTGCACTGTTATGTCACACCTTTTAGCCCCAATGCCCATGCATCTGGAAGTGAGCAGAAAGGAAGGTTAACACAATTGGAAAGAAAGGCAGTAGCGACAGTTCTACGACTTGAAATATCAGAAGGTTTGAACTTTTATTGACAATATTGACTGTATACAAAGAGAAATAGAAATAATATTTTGTATTACATTCAACTGGGTGCTTAATAGAGCAAATCCATTTGTTACCTCCTCTGCCACTTTATATCAGTACTAAATTTAATATTTACAACTGTATTCATTCCTGATTCAGACATCGAGCTTCTTGTACTCTTTTCTTCCTCATTATCTTCACAATATTTGGAGTAATCATCTTTGTTGTACAAAGCCCAAGCCGACATTTGAAATTGTTATCAGATAATTGGCTTCTGTGGCCAGGTTTATAGTGTTTAATTAATGAAAAAAGCTGCTCACACAGGTAAGTAGATCCAAACATGCTTAGTATGTGAGCAGTAAGTCGGTGTAGTCATGTAAATTTGGACTGAGGAAATTTTAGGTAAAAATCAATCAGGTTTGTTTCGTGAAGAAAGCACTTCTTCATTTCCCTGATCATCAGCCGACTGACTGATTTTATGCTTCTGATCATTTTCAGTAGTCATGGTACTTTGGAGCTTCTCTACCATCATAATGTTCCACTCTTATGAGTAGCATAGTTATTGTAAGTTATACTTTTTAATTGTTTGAACAACCTTGCCACACATTAAACCTTTTGCTCCACCACCTATGTCTATAAACAGATACTGTTCTTCCCAAACAAAGAAAAGTATATGGGGATGATGGGCGAGTGTTAGATGAGCCACACTTTGAGAAGTTGTCTTTCGTATAATCCACAAGCCATCACTGCACACTAGGCTGCTGCTGCTGCTGCTGCTGTGCACTTGAACAAACAACTGTGACACAATGCCCACTAGCCTAACATAGAATATGCTGACCTTGCCCGCTGCCTGTTTTTCCATGAGTTGAGATTGCCTGACTTAAAGCGTATTGCCTTAGTTCTCCAGTGGTCTGTATGCAGCGAATAAATGGAACAGTTTCAATGAAACTAGTTGTTCTAGAAAAGTGCAGGGGAGGGGAATGTATGTCACTGTACCTGATATTACCTATACTCTACGTGGTCATAACCTGCTTTTTGCTGAGCATATTGTAACATAGCTTGTACTTTGGTACAGAAAGTGGGTTATCTGTCACAGAGTGAAGTCTTATGATAAAATGGTGATCATGTAACTTATGGTTTTTCCACCTTGTTCCCTCAGCAAAATCTACAATCCTTATCATATAGAAGTTATATTCCCTAAAGGAAGTACATTCAAGAGACTAGCAATATTTTATGTCTTAGATGGCAGTACCTTGATCGTAAAAACTTTGTTTGTAAAGCTTACATCTAAAAGTGTGTGATGGGCTGACCAGAAATCGCACAGTAACACACACTTCGTTTACATGTTTAGCAAGGACTGAAGTAAAAAACATTTTTTATGTGCTCTCAGTTTTTCCTCTCTTAATTTCCTCCACATGAATGCTGAGTCAAGTTGCTTTTAGTTTGTTTAAAACATTTGAGTCAAAACTACCTTATGTCTCTTGAAAACAGATGTAGGGCTTGTTAGATAATTTTCCATGCATTGGCAAAGCCACATCAATAACTTGTATAACTGTGTGTCTCCTCTATGATATAGTGTGGACAATGAAAACATTTCATAATTAAATGAACTTTAGTCAAGCTTTCAGATGTTTTCTTTCTCCACACTTCCCTCTGCTAGATATTTGTTCACTTCCTCTTCAAAAACGTGTGCCTTCTGTCGAATTTTATGATCTTCTTTATGCACTTACTTCTGATGAACATGATTAGTATGCATGAAAGAAATAGCACATTCAGTTTTAATATTGTTGATAAAAGTAATCAAGGCATGGAAATTATTCAGGCTAACCATTTCAGAAGTTCCAGTACCCAAATTTGCAGATGCCAGTAGTGAACTCATTAAGTATGCTCTTGACATATCAAATTGTGACTTTGCATATTCAAAGCTTAGAATTGTGAGAGCCTGTTTCCTTGAAGTGAGGTCTTTCTTGCTGCTTGCTAGTCACAGTTTAAGATTACCTTGCAATTCAAATTAAGTTTAATATAGGAGTTGAGGCCACTATTGTGATAATCTTCATAAATATTCTCCAGTATGCTGACATCAGTACCTGCTAATACACTGGACTTTGACATTTCGAATGGAGGTAATTTGTATTCCCTTTGACTTGAAGGTTCCAGTTTCTCTGGATATGAAAACTTGTACTGCTGGAACAGCCAACTCCAGGTACAGGCTCTTCCTGTTCTTCAAGATCACTGTACTAATCAAGCGTTTCCATGTATGTTTCTGTGTTATCCCCATTATACTGGATGGAAGGTGACCTATGATCATCCTTTTAAACTATGAAAGAGCATGTTGTTTTGAGTGTTTTTCCATAATAAATTTTTTCTATAAAGCTTTCTATTCTTGATATAAATATTTTTTCATTTTGCTCAGTATTGCAACACAGCAAATCCAACAGGTTCACTTTACATTCAACAGGTTAACTTTTAATTCTTCAGTTTCTGCTGCTGTGGCAACGAACAAATAAACATTTCCAGTATACAAATAAACAGAAAACTACACATGATTGTAGTATAACCTAAATATCACACGAATATGGAACTGAGGAAGCATTTACAATATTATGCAAATTATTAATAGGAACACTTATTTATAAAGGTAAGTAAAAGCTTGAGAAACCCAGGTTACAAGATTATGCTTACTTTCTGTGTGAATTATATAACTGAATAATTAAAGCAAGAACAGAAATTCAGTGAGAACTTCTTTTTAATGTATACAGAAATTGTTCAAAATGTGCATCCCTCACCAACATGCTTCACAACGTTTTCTCCAATTCTGCTGCACTCTAAAAAGTACATCTGGGTTGTTTTTTATTTCTTCCTTGCTCGAAGTATTCTATCTTCAATGTTTTCACATCAGGCACTTCTGTAATGTACACGCAAGTTTTCATATTGCCGCAAAGAAAAAAATTGATTGGATTTAGATCTGGTTATCTTGGTGTCCATCTTACTGGTCCATTCTGAGCGATCCAGCATTCTATGTGGGTGTTGCATAGAGGGCCACACATGGCTCTACTTATGTGCTGAGGTGCACCATCATGTAATAGCCACATATCATTTCTTACTGCCAGGGGAACATTCTCAAGAACTGCTAATGTTTCTTGAAGAAACTGGAGAAACTGGCTCGTATGACAGTTACTGATTCTTTGCTTAAAGAGTTCTCAGTTGGCTTATTCTTTATGTGGCTTTTTGTAGTGCATTCCAAGTAATGAGGTGTTGAATATTGTAAAATGCACAGCACGCTCCTCTCATGTAATGGATACGTAGTTGGTTCTAGAATTGGACATTATGCATAATAACCATTAAAATGCACTTAATTATTGTATTCCAATGGTTTTATTCTGTGAAACAAAACCATACATGATGTTTATTTTAAAAAAAAAAGGAGTCATATATGGTTTTGTAGAGCTGTGTCAGAAAGCTTTGAAAAGATTTTCACGAGTTTGTAGCTATATTAGAAAACCTCGTGGGATAACTATTTCTAAGTTTATTTAGGATGTGGAGAGTTGCACATTATTAAGTGATAATTATGTCTATGACATAACAATATATAAACAACCACAACAGCAATGGATTTATTACTATTACAAGCATAACTATAACAAAAATCTCTATTTAAACATCATGAAAGATAACTGCAAATTAATGGTGAACCATTAAGTGTAAAAATATGACTCCTTTTGGTACTTGTCCAGGAAAACGTCGCCTTTTATCCTAGCTACCTGTTACTTTTCTGAAATATAAAATATACGTGTGCACACATGATATTGCAGTTACAGTTTTACCAGCGGCGAGGTGTACTGTCTGTATGAGGCAACACCGCACTGCTGCTATTCGCTAGTGCCGTATTAGTGACATGCCTCAAACGCCAAGAGATTTGGACTACACAATGTTTAATAGCATGGTATTAAGAAGTATAATAACAAATTTTGGCACAAGTAAATGAACAAACTATTTTAAGACATTGTTCTACTGAGTTCTTTCCACTTTTGAATTTAAATTGTGTTACTCTTTTTGCCTTGGGAGTACTTCATCATGAAAATATTTTGCATAGGTGGTATGCCATACATATGGATAGACTTTTTCTAGATCTGTAATCTTCCGAGCACTGATAGGCACTTTACCGGAATATACTTTATGAATATTTTCCATCCTATGACATACGTGCTAAGAAAAGATATTTTCCATGTTGCTATCACTAAATGATTTGTTTTTATCATCCTAGGCTGTACAGCTTTAAAACATAACTTTTGAAAGAATTTGTTTCAAACTGTGCTTTTCTCCTTGGGAATGGTTTTTATCTTCTGAGGAAAAAGTCATTTTATACAGGCTAGGCTGCCACCTGGTGTAATTGAGAAGCACATCAGAAGTGACTACTTTAATGAGGACATACTTAGTTGAACTGGCATAAATTTTCACACAGTCCATAGATGTGTGAATTCTATCCAGCCATTTCAGATTCTTCATAAAAACTCCACAAACATCCTGTCACATGGCAGGAAGGAATGTCCTCATTTGAGAAAATGAGGAGTGACTCTCTTCATGGTGAAGAATCAACCAGGTCAGTACATATATTAATGTGTGCCTTTGGATCTGATCTATACATGCATAAAAATATATGTTTAGGTGTTGTACTTCTGAAACAAGTGAAATTACAGTATATTCAAACAAAATTGAGGCTACCTCATTGCTCTCCTTTCCCCACCCTCTCCCTTGTGATAAACATATTACACTGCTGACTGAGTTTTAAGATCATACACACAAAAACAGTTCACCCATAGGATTCTAAAATTTTAAAAAAATGTGTTGCACCAGTATGTGTAGCAGGAAGTCAAAACTTCTCACTTCTCTTCTTGTGTATACTCAGCTCAGCTGCAGTGAATCTCTTCAAAGATACTCAAAGGTGAGGCGATCCGAGTTCAGCCTTCAGTTCTTCACATGTGCTGCATAAGTCAATTTGCAGATGCCCATAGCAGCAATTGAAAGTTTGCCCATAGAATTTACAAACTATCTCATATTTAACAGTGTTATGTGAATGATTTTCACAAAACATATCACAAATATGTCTTAATGTTTAATCAACATCTAAATGGGAAATTAGTTTTCTACGATAATGGTTTTGCTTTAGTGGAAAATTTTCAGTGTGCTCTCTCATTAATTTGAAAATATTTTCAGATGTTTTATTGGCAATTGGATTCTTACCCATCATATCTCCAGGCAAAATTCCCCTGTAGCAAGGAGCTAAACCGGAAAACTGTTTGTAACTGCATCAAGATTTAAGAATGCTTTGATTGATACTTTCCCTTTTCACATCCAACAGAACACTGAGGTACTGTGCTGTTCTGCTGATTTCTCCATTGGGATGTCTTGGTTCATGTTGCTCAATTGGCTATATTTCAATTACTATAGGTGGAGATCTTGGGGTTTTTTTTTATCCTAAATATTTTGAAAGGCGGTAAGAATATCAATTCTATCACCTTCAGTTAAGTTTCAAAAACACCTCATTCAACATTTGCAATATTCAACTTCATTGTTTTCCTAATAGGTTTATCACTTTGACTTATATATTCTCTCTAGACACACTACATTTCTTAATAACATTCCGTTGGTACTTACCTGAATTATTATTCTTTTTTCACATGTTACTATGATTTATTTAAAAATACAATGCTAAGCAGCTCCTCGAAGAATGTAGTCAAATGGTTGATAAAAATGTCAACTTAATTTGAATGGAATATTGTTGCCAGCACACTAACTTACACAAATTAGTCTGGACAGCCAACATAATGCTTATTCAGGGACTTTGTTCAAAGGATTCAAGTCATTGACTTGGTGCATTTTAACATTGCAGTACAAATCAAGACACTACTGAATTTCTGTGATTTGGTTAGTCACATTTCCTTACAGGCTGATGCTTTTAGCTAATAAACCCAAAAGTATCACAGATAACAATGCCATTCTTGAACTTATTTGAAGAGAAAGTTTCAGTCTTTAATTAAAAAGAAAAAAAGTTTGCCTCAATGGGGTAATGTGTCTAGGGTTTTACCTTATCCCTGGGAAGACAAATGTTGCATAACTTTAAGCTCTGTGGACCTGGGGCTCATTTGAGCATCATTTCACCCATTTCATTCATTCATCATCTGATATGACCTACCAGGTTAAAGGACATTTAACTTCAAGCAAAAAAAGAGAAATGTCTTTTCTTGACCCTTAAAGGTGTAGCCCCCCCCTTAACATAGTTTCAGGCATTTTTACATTCTTTTGCATTTTATGAAGGAGGAAAATAAAAAATTGATTTTATTGACTTAGTACCCTTTTATTGTTTACTTTTATTTACTTCTTACATAATAGTCCATAGTGAGCTGCTGCTCTTCCCTGAGCAGTATATACAGGTGTTTCAGAATTCGACCAAATAACTTTAAGAGATTATAGAGGGATGTTTGGGGAACAATTGGATATAGGACACTTATGGTCCCAGAGTAGATGATTTTGTGTAATATGCCAAAATAAATTAGAAACAGTATGCCACTGATATCACTTCAATGGTATATGCTGCACTCAAAGAAGTGTACATGTGTGGCTCAGTGGTAAAGTAGGAAGTTCTCAAGCCAGCGACACCAGATTCCAAGTTCAAGCCCTGCCGAATGTTTCTCTCATTCTCTTTTTTTTATTATTTATTTATTTCTTCAAACTTTTTACTGTGAAGGATATGGAATATTGCACTGCTCCATTTGTCATTACCACTGCTTTTAAATGTAATCAAGCAAATCAAACAAATGAATTTTGAACAGGTATGTACAGTATAAGATACTATAATGTTCTAAACATACACATGATATGTAACCAGAATCCTTTATGGAAGTTACTTTAGAAATGGCATTACCATGACCTGGGACAAATACACTTGTGCTTATAAATTGAAAGAATGTTCTGTTAGCTCTGGAAAATAAATAACTAGTGTGCAAGACAAATCACAGTCACATTCCTGCTTTAGCTTTACTTGTTTACTTCCAGGAACTGTAGAAAAGCATACTTCTTCAGATCTACAGAAACAAGCTAACAGAGAGCATTTCCATTTGTGAACTCTGATTTTCTGAAATATTTTCCTTTTCAGAAGAGCCGGTGAATCACAAGATAGCACTCCTTTATATTTGCAGAAAGTCAAATGTACCTATGAAAGCACCTGTTGCCACTGATACAGATAGCTCACTTGGTAACATCATTGACTATAGTGAAATAGTGCTGTGTTCAATTCCCTCTGTAAAATAACTTTTGTTTTTCTTCTTGTGTTTAGGATGAGAGGTGCATGCATATGTGAATAGCAATGGTAATTTTAATTTCTGAATAATCCAGAAGATAAAACATTTAGCTTTAGTGTAATAAAGTCATGGATTTATTATACTGTTTAGATCTATTGCATAGGAACACCTGCAATATTCTTGTTCACACAGTGCAGCTGCAATACCTAAGTTCATGCATGAATCTGAACATGACTATGGTTGACAATCTTGCTGTGTCATTTGAATTCTGTTGGTTGTATTCAGTGGAGTAATGGCTAATGATTAGAGTTTTGAGTAGGTAGCAGACGTGCATTTTGTTTATGGGGAAGCTAAAGGCAATGCGTATGAAGCTGTGCTACTTTACAGAGGAAGATATCCTAACAAATGTCATCCACACCCCTCAATTTTTCAGCCTGTTCACCAGTGTCTAAGGGAAATTGGATCCCTGGAGGAGCATCGCCCAAATGCCGGTGCAAGACGAACACATCACACTCTGGTATTTGAGGAAGGTGTGCTCAGCATGTTTCAGGAGATCCCTTCAGCTAGTACGCGTGCTATTGCACGTAAAATGGGCACACATCATTCGAGTGTATGGCAGGTGATGCAGGAAGACCGACTCCATCTATTCCATCTTTTGAAGGTGCAGTCCTTGACACCAGCAGACTTCAGTTGACAAATGCATTTCTGTAACTGCATCTGAACAGCACATCGGACAGCCTGATTTCTTTTTCCAAGTGCTCTTCACTGATGAGTGTTGTTTTACAATGGATGGAATGTCATTCAACCAGAGAAATATCCACTTTTGGAGCCATGATAATTCACATGGCATTGTGCAGAGGAGCAGTCAGGCGTCAACATTTGGGCTGGCATAATTTCCAATTACCTTGTTGGTCCATATCTTTCACCTCGGTTAAATGGACACGTGTATCACCAGTTCTTGATTCATGTTCTACCTGGGTTTCTGTAGGACATTCCTCTCATCCTCCGACGCCATATGTGGTTCCAAAATGATGGAGCTCCCACCCACTTTGACACGGACGTTAAAAAACCATCCAAATAGTGCATTCCTAAGACGATCGATTTGTCATGATGGTACTGTTGCTTGGCTGCCATGTTCTCCTGATTTCATACTCCAGATTATTTCTTATGGGATCACATTAAGAGCCTTGTACACGATACCCCAATAAGTTCAGAAGAGATACTGCTCGCGAGAATAATAGCTGTCTGTGATGTAATCCACGACACTCCAGGCACCTTCGAGAGAGTATGAGATGCACTTCTTCGTCGTTGCAAGTTGAAGGACGTCACTTTCAACAGTTTCTTTGAACTCCTTTTTGCACAAAAGAATGAATAACATGTTTAGTTTCCTTTACTTTTTCTTATAATTTTCAAGTTTCCTTCACTCCCAGGATAAATAGGATCTTATTTTTCCTTGATCTTCCTTGTGATTATGAATTTCTTCCATCTTGAGGATAAGGCGCTGTAATTTTTCTTTACCTTCCTTGGTTCATACAATTTTTCTCCTGTTTAAGGATAAATAAGAAGTTTAATTTTCCTTCATCTTCCTCAATGTCTGCAACTTTCCCCTGAACCGAGGCATGAACAGTTTTCCTCCTAATTCTTCTTTTCGAGTTTCCTCTTATCTGAGGATAAATAAGAGCTTTTGTTTTTTGTTTTCCCGTATCTTCCATGGTTTCTACAACATTCTTCCATTACGAGGTGTGAATAAACAGTTTTCCTCCCTAATTCTTATTGTTTTCCAGTTCCCTCCACTCTAAGGATGAATAAGAATGTTAATTTTCCATGATCTTTCTGGATTTGTAATGTCCTCCAGTTCCTCCAGTCTGAGGTTGGAATACTCAGCCCCCCCCCCTGCTAGTTTCCATGTAATCACTTTAAAGCTTCCTCCACTCTGAGGATAAACAAGTTTATTTTTCCTGGTTCTTCGTTATTGTTTACACGTAATTTTCTCCAGCATGAGGTATGAATGAAAAGTTTTTTTTCTTAATTTTCTTCATTCAAAGGTATTAATAACTACTAAAATATTTCTTACTCATCTTTATTCTTCACATTTTCCTTCTCTTCGAAGCATAAGCATGTATGGTTTCCATTGTTCATCTTTAACAGCTACATCTCTCCATCCCTAAGAGGGGAATGGATAGAGTAATCAATTTTTTGGTATTTCTGTCTTAATATTTACATTGTGTTCTCTCTATTCTTGGTGTATACAAGACTACATGACAAGTAACCAAGGCATTTTACCATTAACACATACTCTTTTTATGATTACTGGTATCTACTTACATGTAAGAAATGAAATTGAGTTTTATTTATGGACGCTCTTTAACTGCTGTGGTCCTTAGCATCTCATTATATATTGTGCGTGAAAGACCGGTAATTTTGTTCATAGGCCTCTTTATCAGGCTTGAGGTTCTTTCACGTGCCGTAAATCTACGACACGGGACCACCGGCTTTACTTTCCTACCGAAGGAAGCCATGCCAAGGATTTTTACACCCGAAAAAGTCCTTCGCTCTCCGCCGGGTTTGAACCCGCAACCTTGGGAACTAGAGGCTAGCATGGTAACCACTACACCGCAGAGGACGACTTACATTAAGACATGGCTACCGAATCATCTTAGTGTGTTCGACCTATTGTGAAATTAAAAGCTGCATTTATTTCTTCATTCATTATCTCTAACATTTCGACTTTGTTTTCGTAAATTTACACCACACTGTTTTGGACTACCGTCATGTTATCGCCATTGCATAGTTTAAAATACATGCGCTATGTCATTCCGTGATTATTTCTTATATGGTAGCGAAGTTCGAGCAGAGTACCAAGAATTACGTTAGTATTGTCAACAGGTGATAAAATGCCGAAACCCCGAAGACAGTCTTTTAGGGACACAGAGCTGCTGTCAGCAGTCAAAAGGGTATTTAATGGCCGCAAATCGAGGTCACGGGGATCTTTCTCTCACTCTCATCTGGTTGAAAGACTCAACGGCGAAGCTCTGAGCACCAAGGGGTGCTTCGTACCCCATCATAATTAAGTTAACATTTAATAAGTGGATACATCCAGACCTCACTAACTACAAGATGCACTAGTGTTAAGTTCTCGCTAGTACTGGCCATCAGGCTATCCAACACCTTACTAACTGCAGCTATGTAGTTTTAAGTATGAGTACAATTCTTAGTTGTTATACAACCCCTGGGCCTTTTAATTAACGCCTCTTTCTATAAGTCACCCGCCTACGCCCTACCTACCAACCCCCCGGTACCGATCTGCTCTCCCCATCTGAGTCTACAGCCCTTCTGTGTACGCTACCCCTCGAGACTAGCCACCCTAGTTAGGGGTGCTACAAAATGTTGGAAATGCTGTGTATATAGGGTAGGCACCATGGTTCCAGTTAGAATAAAAATGTTTAGTTAAGTATGGCTCTCCCCCGGTTGGTGAATGTACTAAAATTTTTCTCGCCTTATCTCAATCAGTTGTGAATTCAAGGTTCTAACTAGCACAGACACCAGCATTAGAGACCCTCATTAATTAGAACCTACCCACTCACCCTTCACATCTTGGTTCTTTTTTTAAGTGCATGCTCTAATCTATACAGTTAAGAATAAAATATATGTAGCCTTAAGGCACAGTAGCCACCCCCAAAATTGTGCCGCTAAAACGGGGAGCAGCGCCAGAAAAACCACCACAATTAGGTGGCACTGCCGAGTAACAGCTTGGCATAGGTAAGGGAATGTTACCGCCATAGAATGGTGGAACGGCGAAGTACGACGCCCAGAATTTTTTCTCTCTTCTGTCACACTATGTATAAATTCACCCGTAAGGTTTTTTTTCTCCTCCACCGCCACTGCAGATAAGGAAAAATGCACGTCAAAGTACAATCAGTACATGTAATATTCCGGATGCCTTGTAGACCCAGTCATGATGCCATGTAGAAAACCACCCGCCCACACGTTGCATCATGACATGTTTTTTTTAGGTTCATGCAGTGTTATAAGAATTTAGTAGCAAGTTGTACAGCTTTAGCATGTGTTCTCTCTTTCAGTTGCACCAAATGTAGATATTATTTAAGTTAGCTTAAACTCAAAATAAAAAGATGCTTTTAGAAGTTAAATGCACCGCCACCAGTGTAGTTAGAACACACACAGCGTAAATGACACAAGAGACGTGTAAACGACAAACATGCAGAGTGCACAAAATTAACAGGCCCAATTTTACAGAGAAATTAGATAAAGATATTGGCATGTAGCGGAGCTGAATGAAAAGTATTTCGCAATATAAAAACTTATATATTCAAAGATAATCAGTTATATCTATAACAGCTTCGTCAAATTCCTATAAAATTTAATACATCCAGGAAGCGAGGCCAATGTGTTATCCAAATGTAATTATAATTATTATTGCTGCAATATTTTACTTAACCCAAATCCATTTATTTCGATGAATAGTTTCTGTTGGCACGTTTACGAAAATCCTAGCTGACCCATATTTGACACACATAACGAGTCGTTGAGTACTCACAAACGCCAGGAGATGGTTGCCACACACAATGTCAGTGAAACATACTGACGTTTCACTTTCCTATACACACACACACACACACACACACACACACCATACTAGCGAAAGTGTTTCCACACACGAACTCCGAAATGCATTCTACACCCATGCAACAATAAGTGGTGATAAAAGAAAAGAAGGAAGGTGAAAGGAAAAGAGTAGAGATGTTAAGCTTTAAAATCTTCATAATAGTTCTCGAATGCTTGAAAGTAGTTTAAGTGGTTTGTTTAAATAATGCATTGATGTTTTGCACCTCCAACGTAATTTAATTTTTTTGTAGAGCAAATGCTAATCCTCGCGACCCAACTGTATTTTAAGAGGGATAATAGACAAAAAATATCTTAAGTGAGGTACAAAAGGTAATCCGGAATGCGATCCTGGTGTTTCTTCACGTTGTTAAGACATCACTTGTTCAGAGTTAAAGATTTGAACGAAGCACATTGTTCTCCCAGAAGCAAGTTGGAAACACAATTTTGAGGAAGTTCATGGTGTACGCCTCAACGAATATGTGTACATGAGTTATGAGAGTTTTATGAGTTTCCCATACCTTCTATAGTAGGATAAAGACTGAAAATTAGTTGGAGTATCTTATGTAAGTCTAACATTTGTCGAATGTTTTAAGTTTAATCTTAGCATTTTTTGTTGTGAAGTTAAGTTGTTTCGAAAATTATTCATAAAAAAGTTAGTCAGTTTGAGCTGATTTATCCAGAAGTTAAATTTTTCAGGCGAGAACTATGAATAAATAAAAAGCTTGAACAACAGGACAACGCGAAGATGAAAGTAATTTATGGTGTATAGGATGACATCTAAATAGATAAATTTTCAAGAAATAAGTATTAAATGTAGTGTGGCAAGCAAGCGAAAAACAGCAACGTAATGTTATAATAGTAGTTTCAAGGGGGGAAAATGGAAGAACACGGAAGAGTAAAGTTGCAAAGATACATTTTGAACAGCGAGCTGGTCATGAAAGCTAATATTCCGGCTGTGAAGGCGAGCGGCATTATACAAGATGTTATTGAAGTTATTGAGATTTTGTTCTTAATGTTGTGTTTGATAGTGATGACCGCGGTAAGATGTAAACTTCTAGGGACATTTTGTCGTAAAAAATCCAAGCAGTGCCAATGCCACTACAGAAACACAAGAACCCCAGGCACCGACAATTGGAGAATCCGCGAACGGATTCGGTGTCGGAAGGAGCTGAAGCGTGAACCAAATCTTAAACGGACGAAAACGCAAAAAGAACGGAAAGCGCAGTTCATATATGTAAATGTAATTAATGGTGAGTAAAAGATAAGCAGGGAAAGTCACAGGAGAGTGATTACAGTAAGGCGACGTACACACACAGAGACGTAGTTTTTTTGGGGGGGGGAAGAAGTGCAGCGATACATGTCTACCTAGTTCACAAGCTATACTCAATACTGCAACTCGAAAATTGAAGCTAAGCGGTAACACAGAGCGCAAAGTGAAAGCGCTGACAGCACAGTTCACACGGGCAAGCGAACTCAGTGGCGGACCACATAGCCATGAGCATATGTAAATACTAATACAAAATAGTTGAGATGATATAAAAAGAAACGAATCAGGAACAATATAGTGCCTTCCCTGATACTAATTATAGTAGTCAAATAAATATAAGTGAGCTATTAACAACCAGCAATTAGAGCATTGTAAATATAGTGAAAATGTATGCGTTCTTTTGTACGGTTGGTAGGTTTGTCTTTTTTTTGTGTATGTGGTTCCTCATGATATATTTAAGTTTGCTTATAGATAGAGCAGCCCAAGATGCACGGAGCTGCAGAGAACGTGCCACCCATAATTCCAGCCAGAACGAGATGCGGAAGGAAAAAAACGCGTGAATCGCGTGGGAAGTTCAGACCGCCTGAACCAAGGAGGAGAGGTCTGCACAAATATAAAAAATAGAGGGGGAAGAAAGAGAAATCAGACACAAAGCACCACATCATGACACAAAACAAAAAACAAGACATTTAATTTACAGATACACACCGTCAAACAATTGTAAATTATAGTAAAAGCAGGATATGTACCGTTAAAATAGTGCGGGCAGAACTTAACAGCATTGCGTCGTACTAGAGAGTAAAGTTCAAACTTTTTTGTCGTTTTTTTTTTCTTGGAATTTACTTTTCCCACAGCTGTGTTTGCATTCATCCCTGAAAAATTAAAACCCCAAATCCCTTCCACATTTCTGAAATATCTTTGAAAGAAGAAACCCTTTCGCTGCGCGCCGAGAACTGGCATTGCGTTTTAAGAAGAAAAAGAGCCCAGAGAAGTCAGAGTAGGAAATAGCCAAGCATGAACATTGACTGGTAACAGCGTTCATTCCTTCGGTGACTACCTAAACTGGAAGGTAGACGCCCAAGTTAAATGAACATCACTGAAATGCCTCGGAATTAACACACTACGGAACAAAAATGGCTGCCAGCGAGAACGACCCAGTTATCAGGGAAGTCCAGAGTCATGCTGACAGTGCATAGTACAGCTTCGGACATAAAATATGAAACAGGGAAGAATCAAGAGATTGCAACGGGACACAGCTTTGCAGCCAAACCTACCCCTATAATTTCTCTACCTCTAAAGAAACTCTTCCATTATTTCAGTCTTTTGTATAGCGAGTATCTCGGTACTAGTGGACCGAAGTTGCAAAGGTCAGTCTTTATTTTATTTTTGTTTTCGCAATGGAGACAACCCTAGTACCCCATAAGATGAAACGGCTTTCTCCCTGTCGCATTTGAATTCTGGTGTCAGAATTTGTCTGCCTCGGGGGTAATGCAGTGAGGTTTGAATAGAGTACCAAGATTTATGTTGTCATTGCCAATAGGTGATAAAATGTCGAAACCCTGAAGACACTCTTTGTAGGACACGGTGCCGCTCTGTCAACAGTCAAAAGGATATTTAATGGCCGCAAATCGAGGTCACAGGGGTCTTACTCTCGCTCTTGTCTGGTTGATAGATTCGACGACAAAGCTCTGAGCAACAATGGGTGCTTCACATTCCCATCATTATTAAGGTAACGTTTAATAAGTGGATACATCCATACAAGTAAGATGCACTAATGTTAAGTTCTCGCTCGTACTGGCTGCCAGGCTATCCAACATCTTACTAACTGCAACTATGTGCTTTAAGTATGAATACAATTCTTAGTTTTTATACAGCCCCCTGCCTCTGCCTTTTACTTGATGCTGCTTCCTAAATGCACCTGTGTATGACCTACCTACCAACCCTGATACCGATCTGCCCTCCCATCTGAGTCTACAGCCCTCCTGTGTACGCCACCCTTTAGTGCCAGCCACCCTAGATAGGGGTGCTACATCATCCATGTAATGGAATATTTATTGCTGCTTTAATACAACGTTTTAATCATTAATTAATTTCTACATTTAACTAAATACTTTTGAATATCGCCATAGTGACCTTCAGAAAGGAATAGGCATCTAAGCATTGCAATCTATTGTGCAAAGAAGAATAATGCACGTATTCCTGAGCAATAGTTTTAAACATTGCATGACAAAACCATGTGTAGAAAGGACTTCATTAACTAAAGCTATATTTTCTTCCTCTGCATTATTCAAAAGTTAAAATTACTATTGCTATTTGCATATGCATGCACCTTCATCTTAAACGCAAGAAGAAAATAAAAGTTATTTTACGGAGCACTATTTCACTATTGTCCATGATGTTACCAAGTGTGCTATCTGTGCAAGTAACAACATGTGCTTTCATAGTATGTTTGACCTTCTGCAAATGTATAGTAGTGTTATCTCCTGATTCACTATGCTTCCCAAAAGGACAATATGTATTTCAGAAAATCTGAGTTCACAAATGGGAATGCTCACTGTTAGTTGTTTCTGTACATCTGAAGAAATACACTTTTCTACAGTTCCTGGAAGTGAATAAATAAAGCTTAAGCAGGAATGCGACTGTGATTTGCCTTGTACACTAGTAATTTCTTTTCCAGAGCTACTAGCACATTTATTTCTTTTCCAGAGCTACTAGCGCATTCTTTCAATTTGTAAGCAGAATAGTGTATTAGTCCTAGGCCATGGTAATAACGTACCTATTCTGCTTGCACATCATGTGTGTGTTTAAAACATTACAGTACCTTACGTCGTACATTCCTGAGAGAGAGCGAGAGGGAGAGAATATTTCACAGGGCTTGAACTTGGAATCTGGTGTCGGTGGCTTGAGAACTCCCTACTTTACCGCTGAGCCACACATGTACTTTTTTTCAGGAAAGTTTATATACACTTTTCACGGGTCAGTATCATTCAGGCATTCTGTGAGTAGGGGGTATGAAAACTAAATCAGCCATGGTTGTAGATGTGTACTGTTGTGGTGGCCATTTTAACCTTCACTCACTTCAAAGATTTCTATGGCTATATTTACCCAGTATGACGAAATATCACAAAACAAGTTGCAGTTCTCTTGAAGCTGAGCTATTAACTACATGGCATTGGAAAATATGCAAGAAAACAGAAAACACCTGGAATGATTTTAATAGAACCAAACATCTATGTTGTATATAACCCACATCTGCTGATGTAGCTCAGTGGTAAAATGCATGGTTTTAAGTGTGCCAGGATTCCAGCATATGGTCATACGTTTTATTCCAACATTTTTAGTTTGTAAGATGCAGTAAGGAACCAATTTACAGTTACAGGAGTTTGAATGATAGCTTTAATGGAGTCAACCTCTAAGTGCTGTGCACAATCCATCTGATCATAACAATAAGCTAATACATAAATAACAAGAAAGTGATAAGTTCTTATCTTTAGAAAAACAAACTAACAGCTGCAATATAATGTATAAAATTGAAAAGGTTGCGTTGTAAAAGTATTTAGGTTACGTAGTTGTTTGGATGTTGAATGTGAGAAGCCCCCATGTATGAGTGTCACTTTGAAGTAGTTTATAGGCTACATAGTTGTTTGGAGGAGTTTGCCCCACAGTTGTACGCCACCTTGAGATTGTAGTTTTCTCAATCTGAAATTTGTAACAGTATTTGCCCCACGTAATGAAAATACACTTTGAAGTTGGTTGATGCTTGGGACGCCAAAAACTTTGAAGTAGTGAAGATGATGCTTGTTTTACGTAATATTATTTTAATCTGCCGCGGCTGCTTCAGTCGAACTATAGAAACATAAGGTCTTTTACATTCGTGATATGACAAAAAATTAAAGACGTCACAGAATTTACTTTAAATTTCACTTCTTTTTATTTCTTTATACTTGCATATTTATAAAAAACAACACTTTATAAAAGAAAACTGTGAGAAAAATTTTATACATTCTTAATGTATTTACTAGCGGAGAACACAATTTTTGCCATCTGCACGCTTTCACATCATGTCCGCGACTGACTAATTTCAACGGTAAAACCCTTAAAGCTTCGGTAATGCCAGTCTCTTATTGGCTAATTCTAGTCCAATAGAATTTAAGTATTCAAACTAAAACTTTTCTTTACTGTTGATTGGCTAATTCCAAACTGTAAGCGAAAATATGTCATTACCAATCTTTTCATGACCAGTACTTTTCAAAATTCCAGACACATTATTGTCACAAAAAATTACATTATTACCTCATTATTAACAACCTGAAACATATTATTCTCACAGTTTTTGCACTATTAGAGTATATAAACATTTACATAACATTAATAAATACATTTTACAATAAAATAAGTATTCGTAATGACTTATATACAATAAAAATAATAATTATATACATATTGTTTTCATGGTGGGCTGTTATTGAATTTAATTATAATAAAAATACAATTAATATTATTTATGCATTAAAATACTGCCTCAAATTCCCCCTTTTAGAAATATTTAAAATTTACTCTTTTTTTGTTTTGTGGTTTTAAATTTTCAAATGTTTTGTAAAAGTCTCCTGAAAGAAAGAAACATAACTTTTATTTTGCACTTCCTATCTTTCACTGTCACTTTTTCTTCAACACTGGTTCTTCACAACACTCATGTATAGCTGAACACTTCATATTCACTTGTGTAGCACTTTTCAAGGTCAATGACCTGGTATAAGATTAATGACCTGAGCTAAGTTTGCTCATTCACTATCACTTTCACTAGTAAACACTTTATATGCTTTACATTTTTATATACAATTATACATGTTAACATTTGTTACCCTTTGTTTACAAATTGTTTCATAAAAATTCTAACTTATAATATAAATGTAGTTGCTACTTAGATTTTCTACTAACAATGGAGTTTTAATAACTTCTGTTTCTACAAATTTTCCTTTGTTATTTATTACTTGCTATATTTAGTAAAACAAAAAAAAAATTATTTACAATTTTAAATTACATTGCTTTCCCCTTTTATGTTCGAGATACATTAATTTCTTTCTTTTATTGTGCCTCAGATTGTTTACTTTTATATGGCTTTAACATTTGTTTGTGGAATTTTCCAATTATTTTATTTGTGTTATTGTTTCTAAGTTTGTATGTATCTGTTCCAAATATATTTATTACTTCATAAGGACCATGGTAGCTCAAAAATAATCTCCAATATTCTTTACGAAGTTTATTTGATAATCTTTTGTTCTTCACTAACACTTGATCTCCTAATTTTATTTTGCAAATTCTTCATTTTCTTTCTTCATGTTTTTGTTTTCTTTTGAGGGCTTTTGCTTGTATTTTCGAAAATGCTAATTTGAAGATTTCTTCTTTCTCTGGTAATTTAGTTGTTTGGTCTTCAATAACTTTTGGTATATTATGACTCAAAGTGTTATACAATTTTCCATGTTGAAGTTCAATTGGTTTAAATCCTGTAACTGCATTTATGGATTGATTTAATAGATTTTGGATAATACTGATGTATGAGTACCAACTGCTCTGTTTGTTATGACATACCACATATAGATAATTTGAAATTTCTTTAATTCCTCTTTCCACTGGATTGGCGTTTGGTCTGTATCTTGATGAAAAATACTGTTTGACTCCTAAATCTTTAATTCCATTCATAAATTTAAAACTAGTAATCACTGATGCATTATCACAAAGTATGGCCTCAACTATTCCTTCCTCTGGGAAATATGATTTTGTTAGCTTGTTTAAGCATGCTATGCTAGTTGCATTCCTGAGTGCATAAATTCTAACATATTTACTAAATATGTCATAGCATACAAATAAAAATTTGTATCCAAATGTACTTGCAGGCATCGGACCATGTAAATCTAAACTCAATAAACATCTCGTCTTATCTCTAAGTACTGAGTTTGTTGTATAGTCATAGGCAACATTAATTTGTTTTGCTTTCTGACAGAGGTCATAACATGATATATATTTTCTAACTTTATGTCCTAATTTTGAGATGTATAAATTTTCCAAAATGGTTAGGGTTGTCTTCTCTGAATCTGCATGTATTAATCCTAAATGGAATTTCTCTATTTTGTAATTCCATGCTTGTTGGAATATATGTTTTCTACCTGTTTATTTCCTTTCCATGTTTCTTATATGGTACACCATATTTAACAGCGATTGTACTATGCTGTGCCTCTTCTATCGTTGGAGCTTTTTCTTTTAAACCTGCTAGTTTAATATCTTTGTCTTGCTCTTCTTTAATGTTCTTGAATTGATTCTTCAATTCTTTTCTCATTGGAATGTCAATTGTAAGCACTTTAATTTTGTATTGTTGTCTTGAATAACTTTCAGGAAATTGTTTGTTGTGATTGATCCTTGATATTAAATCACTAAATGTATTTTGTTTGCCTGGAATATGTACAATTTCAACTTCAAATTCCATTATAGCAAGAATCATTCTAGCTAACTTGCCACTATATAACTTACATTTCTGAATGAAAGCTAAGCTAATATGATCTGTATATATTTTCACTTTGTTCTGATATATATATTTTAAATTTTAGTAGTGAAAAATATAATGCTCCAATTTCTAACATTGTTACTGATGCATTCCTTTCAATATTGGTAAGGCCACGTGATGCAGTACTAATAACATGAAATGTGTTGTCAAGTTCTCTTTGTCCAAGTATTCCTGCATATCCCTGACAAGATGCATCCATGTACAATTCGTAATCTAACTCATCTCTTGGACGTTCCAACAATATTGCATTTGCAAACAGCTGTCTGACATTTTCAAAACATTCTTGTAGCTCTGCTGTCCACTTCCATTTATTTGTCTTCTTCAGTAGTTGTCTTAAAGGTTCTACTTCTATAGCATATCTTGGTAAGAATTTACTTTCATAATTCCAAATTCCAAATAAACATCTTAGCTGTCGAATATTCTTAGGTGGTGGTATTCTTAATATGGCTTCTATTCTTTCTTCATCTGGTCGAATGCGTACTTCATTTATTACATAACCTAAAAATTTGATTTCAGGTACACAAAATTTTGACTTTTTGATGTTTACTGTCATGCCATGTTCATGTAATTTGTTCAACACATAAATTACATTTTCTAAATGCTCCTCAAAGGTTTGACTTATTATTAGGAAGTCGTCAGTGTATCTAATTAAGAAATAATCTTATGTGTTACCAAAGATACTATGTATTGCTCTCAGGAATCCACTAGCACTATTCTTCAATCCATATGGATTTACACAATTATATTGTAATCAAAAAACTTGAAAAGCTGTATAATCACGTACTTTAGGATCTAGCTCAACTTGCCAAAATGAAGCTGTAAGATCTATCAAAGAGATATATTTGCCACGTGATAATTTTGCAATTGTTTGTTCTATACTTAAATTTTGAAAGTGATCTGGTAGCATGAATTTGTTTAAATATCTCCCATCAATAGTGATTCTTAAACTATTGTCTTTCTTTACTGTCCAACAAACACTATTTATATATTGTGAATTGCTAAGTTCTATGATGTTGTTTTCTAGCATACTAGCTATTAACTTTTTAGCTTCGTTTCTTAAATTCACTGGTAGATTATTATACTTTCTCCGAAATGCTGGTACATTTTCTACTGTGAATGTGTGAACATATAATGTACACCATCCTGGAATTTCACTGAAAACATGTTTATTGTCTTCTAACACCTTCTCCATTATTAACTTTTCATTGTCCGTCAGTATTGTATTTATCATCAGTGTGTCTGTATGCATCTTCCTGTCTTCAATCTCTGTTGCGTAACTATCTTCTACCTGCTCTAAAATATTTTCTTCTGCATTAGATTTTTTTACATAAGGGTTCCATTTGGTAAGGTCAGTGTTTTGTTCTAGGAAGTTAAGGGTCAATAACCTTTCTTTGTTTTCTCTGCTCGCTTGGACATTAATTATTTGTATGAAGCACTCTTCTTCGTATACTGCATTTTCTTGCTCCATCCTTTGTACTTTACATACTTTATCTTTAATAAATGGCACGTATATCTTCTTTTCTTCTTTATTTGATATAGGTCTGTCCATCTTAAAATCAACTATGGCAGAGAACTCTTAAAACATCACACCCAATTATAACTTTGCATATCAAGTTTGGAACAATTAAAAACATAACCTCCAATGTAATATCTGCTATCTGTACAAGTATCAATGCTTGTGATTTGATGGTTTGTGCTATTGTACCTATAGCTACCCTACATATTAAGTTGCTGATTGGTGCAATCATGAGTTGTATTCCTTCATTTAGCAATTGTTCAAAAAATTTCTTCGAGCAGATAGAGCTTGATGATCCTGAATCTACTGCAACATTTACTTCCTTTCCTGCTATTATAGTTTGTATGTACGGTGAATCATATTTGGTTTCACAGTTCCCTGTGTTTGTACTTAAACGATAACAATCAAAGTGTGTAGATATTTTACTTTTGCCGTTTAGAGCAGAAGGTACTGTATTACCAGAATCTGCATCAGGCAATACACAACTTAGTTTTCCTGGTAAGTATTCTCAGTATTTACTGGATTGCCATGTTGTACCGCAGTTACAATTATTTCATTATCATCGATATTTGAGTACAAGCCACATCCGCTAGCTCTCGTTCTTCCTCTGAAATTGCTACATCCTCCGCGTGTATATTCTTCATGATGATCATCGCTCGTCTGATTATAGTTATGAAAGTTTCCCCTGTTTTACATATTTCCTCTATGTTGGAATCTGTTATTACCCCTGGGTGATGTAGAATTTTGCTGATTCATTCTTTCAGTTGTCACATAATTTATGTGTTCCTGTCTCCCTTGTTGTCTTGTATCTCTGATTTGTGTGCTGTAATTAAATCTATTGTGACCCTGAAATTCATTATTTCTTCTGTTTACATTGTGGTAGCGTTATTGTACGGCATATCATTGCATCTTTCTCGCCTGATCTGTCTATCTTGCCTGTGTGGACTCCACATTTCATTTCCGCTACTTTCTTGTTCTAGTGATGATATAAGCTCTGTCATCTTGTAGATTGTTTTGGGTCTAGCAATTAAGATGTAGTTTTGTATGTGTAGAGGATAGTGTCTGGTAATTAAACTAATGAAATCCTCCTCATGCATGGCTGGAGTTAAATATCTGATATATCCTGCAAATTTAATCAGATAATCTGTCATTGACAAATTGTTGTCCCTATTGTACTGTGAGTAGCTTAAGCTCACCCTAATCTTATGTTGTACAGTGGTATTCCAAAATTTATTCATGAATAAAATTCTGAAAGTTTCAAAATTCATTTCACTGTCCGCTACCATATGTAACTATTCTAGTGTTTTGTTGTCAAGCATTTTCTAACTAGGATCATTTTTAATGCTTCTGGCACATTTTTCAATTTAAAATACTCTATAAGGTCATTAATAAACTGCCCTGGACTTGAGGAAGCATTAAAGTTAGGTAATGGTAACTCATTAAGCACAGAATGATAGTTTGATACCTGGTTTGGTACATGCAAATGTGTGTCGTCAATGTTGTGTGTTTGAGAAGCTGATGCTATTGAAAAAGCATTAACGTCTCTTGTGTTGTTTGTTAACAATGGTGATATACTTCTTTCTGTACTTGTATTATTTATATGCATTTGGTTAGCATTTACAGAACTACTTGTACTTGCGTTTACCCTTGGTACATTTGTACTTAAATTTTCAAAGCTATTTCTAAGCTTATCAATTTCCTTACTACTTTCTTGTACTTCATCTTTTATTTCGTCTATCATTAACCTTACTTGTCCTTGCCCTGTATTTGCATCTTTAACTGCAGCTGCATTTGTTTTAACCATTTCATGCATTTTACTAATTTCCCCAGTTAAATCTATTTGTACTTGTACAAGATCTTCATTAGTATTTTCTACCATAGTTTTCAATTCTTCTCCTTGTTTATCTAATTTTGTAACAAATACTCTGTTTAGTATCAGCGAGTTTTAACTCAATTTCAGTTACATTTTTGTCAATATGACTTGACAATTTCTGTTCTAGCTGTTTGTAACCTTTGTTTACTTTTAAATCCATGTCTTTCTGAATTGTTTTAGAAGATTGTTCTAGCTTTATTTCTAACCTTTTGCTTTCAGCTTTGCGTTCTTTCATAAAAGTTTCTATTTGTCTAGCTAGGTCAATTTTAATACTAGATAGCTCTGTATTAGTTTCTGTTAACTTATTTATTACTTTGTTCAGTTAACTTACTATCTAACTTTGCATTATCTTCTTTTAACTCTTTTCTCAGTTCAGTAAAGTTATTACTTTGTTCAGTGAACTACTTATTAAATTCTCCTCTCATTTCAGTTATTGCTTTTAGAATGCACATAATATTTTGTTGTGATAAGTTTTCTTGCATTTGTTGGCTAGATGTGTATGGGATAGCATCTGTTTCTTTTGTTTCTTGTACTGATATTTGTAAAGGTGATTGACCTTGCATACTATTGCTATCTGATTGACTTTGCATACTATTGCTATCTCTTTCAACACCTACTTCTGAATTTTCAGATAACTGCTCATCTACTTCTACATTACAGTCTATAATAGCTGACCTAATCTCAACTACCTCCATACTTTCTTTGTCTATAGTTTCCATTTTATTGTTTCTATTTACTTTTGAACTATTTAATTTAACTTTTCCACTTCTCAACAGCATGAATTTTACTTAAAATTAACAATATTTTCCTAAACTTTACAATTACAACATGAAAAAATTGAATGTTCTGACCTTTCGTTTTGGTGGTATTTCATTTTTAATACTCATTGTTCCCGCGTAATTTGTTGTTAAGATGTTAACCACGTGTCCCTTACTCCTGAAGAATTGTTGTTATCCTGGATTCCTTTGTCAATTTGGTGCCGATCTCGAAATTCCAAGCTGCAGTCTCGCTGTATGTTTGTTGTTTCTGGCCGCCCCGTCGAATTCTCTCTTCTATGACGTCGCCAATTCTCATCGTCTTTGAAGCCATCCACGTTGCGCGCCACTTTGCGATAGTATTTAGCCTCGTTGTATTTGTTGCCAACTTTGAAGAAGCTATTTACCTGGATGCTGGATGTGAGAAGCCCCCATGTATGAGCATCACTTTGAAGTAGTTTATAGGCTACGTAGTTGTTTGGAGGACTTTGCCCCACAGTTGTACGCCACCTTGAGATTGTAGTTTTCTCAATCTGAAATTTGTAACAGTATTTGCCCCACATAATGAAAATACACTTTGAAGTTGGTTGATGCTTGGGACGCCAAAAACTTTGAAGTAGTGAAGATGATGCTTGTTTTACATAATATTATTTTAATCTGCTGAGGCTGCTTCAGTCGAACTATAGAAACATAAGGTCTTTTACAGTCGTGATATGACAAAAAATTAAAGACGTCACAGAATTTACTTTTAAATTTCACTTCTTTTTATTTCTTTATACTTGCATATGTATAAAACACAACACTTTATAAAAAAAAAACTGTGAGAAAAATTTTATACATTCTTAATGTATTTACTAGCGGAGAACACAATTTTTGCCATCTGCACGCTATCACATCATGTCCACGACTGACTAATTTCAACGGTAAAAACCTTAAAGCCTTCGGTAATGCCAGTCTCTTATTGGCTAATTCTAGTCCAATAGAATTTAAGTATTCAAACTAAAACTTTCCTTTACTGTTGATTGGTTAATTCCAAACTGTAAGCGAAAATATGTCATTACCAATCTTTTCATGACCAGTACTTTTCAAAATTCCAGACACATTATTGTCACAAAAAAATTACATTATTACCTCATTATTAACAACCTAAAACATATTATTCTCACAGTTTTTGCACTATTAGAGTATATAAATATTTACATAACATTAATAGATACATTTTACAATAAAATAAGTATTTGTAATGACTTATATACAATATAAATAATAATTATATACATATTGTTTTCAAGGTGGGCTGTTATTGAATTTAATTATAATAAAAATACAATTAATATTATTTAGGCATTAAAATACTGCCTCAAGGTATATTCTATGTAACTGCTAGTTACAATATAGCTAATCCATTTATTAGAAATAACGAAAAGATGACAATAGCCAAGCATAATGGTACTTAAAAGGGAAACTAAACAACTGCTATTTCATAGTTGAAGCCACGTCATATACAACTATTAAAAAATAAATTAATTTCTGAAACATTTCAGATTTATAGAAAATATATTTCTCCTGGAACAAATAACTTGTCAAAACAAAGAATCTAAAAGAAAAGTGAAATCTTGTGTTTTAGAACCTGGTATAATTGCCCCCAGCTACAATTACATTGTTTATCCTTTTGTGCATGTTTGCAACCAGTGTAGAACACTGGTTTGGGTTCTGCTGATAATGTTGCTATACCTCCATTATGTGAACAACCAGATTCACTCGCACCCTGTCTGGTCAACATTCTTCCCATTCCTTTACCATGAAGGTCCATACATGTTCAATGGGGTTCAGATCAGGAGATCTTGGAGGCCACTCCATGCGGATTATTTCTGGATGCCATATTAGCCAACCCTGAGTGATATTTGAGTTATGCACACCACTATTATCATGCGTAAATAAATGTTGTTCTTGTTCTGGAAACCTAGCACAAAGGGATGGCAGCAAAGTGTTTTCAAGGACATCCACATAGACTGCACTGTTCATTCTTTCTGGCACTTGAATTAACTCCCCTGAACCTGATGCTGTCATATAGGCCCAGAAATGTGCAGTAATTCTTCCCGAATGTTCTGTTCGAACAACATCCTGAGGCGCGTATATAGTTCCCCTAGCTCTATATAGACATAGGGTCCCTTGCTGGTCTGATCGAAATACCTTCTTGTCACTCCAGATTACCAGGTCCCAATAAGCCTGAGGAAGGTCAATAGTATGCTGTGCCCGTTGTAACCTTCTTGCGTTGTGTGCCTCAGTGAGAAGGAACTTAGTGGCAGGATAATGTGATTCAATACTGGCATTCTTTAATTGTTGGCATATGGTTTCATATGAGCAACCATACTCAACTGCTTTGTTCAGAAGGACAGATCTGTGTCTTAAAGGTTGGTTCCTCACATCTTCTACCAGAGCTTTGTCTTGAGCAAGTTTTGTTACACGAGGCTTACTTAAATGCCTGTGTGATGCCGGTCTAGTCATTGTTTCATTGTTCTTCGGCTATAACCTAATTCTCTGGCGATTTGCGAGGCATTTTCAAGATGATTAGCACAACCTACAATTTTACCCCTTTGAGCTGCAGTCAGCTCCACACAACCTTGTAGACATGGCATGCTGCTTTACTGTGATGAAGCCTTAGTGAAGATGTTTGAATGCAGTGCATAAAGAATTTCTAGCAACATTTTGCTCATGTGCAAGGAATACAAGATGAAAAAGTTGGAATAAAAAGTATGACCATATGGTGGGGTTGAAACCGTGAATCCTCAGTACACTTGAAAAAGCATCCGTTTTACCTTTGAGCTATGACAGCAGATGTTAGTGTGTGGATTAGATACAACATAGGTGTTGATTCTATTAAAATCATCATTCAATGTGTTTTTCATATTTTTGCATATTCTCCAGTGCCATGTAGTTAATAGCTCAGCTCAAGAGAATTGCAACTTGTTTTGTGATATTTAGTCCATGTTTCATCATACTGGGTTAATATAGCCATAGAAATCTTCGAAGTGAGTTACAGGTTAAAATGGTGACCACGACAGAACATATACAACCATATACATATACGACCATGGCGGATTTAGTTTTCATATTCCCTACTCACGGAACGCCTGAATAATACTGACCCGCAAAAAGTGTACATAAACTTTCCTGAAAGATAGTACACTTCTTGGTAGTGCAGCAAATGCTTGCATATACCATTGAGGTGGTATCAGTGGTCCACTGTCTCAAATTTATTTTGGCTTATTGTACAAAATTGTGCACTCTGGGACCATAAGTGCCCTATCTTCAATTGTTTCCCCAACACCCCTCTATAATCCCTTAAAATTAATCGGTTGAATTCTGAAACATTCTGTGTAGTTCTGTGGCAATAACACATTACATAGTTTCTTACGTTATACAATGTTATATTTGCATTATACAATGTGTGGTGTGTTACATATTGCTATTATTAGGCATGCTTATAGTTAAAGTATCCTAGACATTGTTTCACTTTCTTTTCCAAATGTTTGAAGAGATGCACATCCTTTATTTCTATTATTATTGTTGGTGGTGGCGGTGATGGTTTATAGTAGGGGAAAATTTTCCAAAGACACCACCCTATGTGGGAGTTGGGTTTTTACCAACTAAAAACCCCTACTTCCTGTCATATGTGATTGTGTCTCTTGGAACGCTGGAAGCATTACTTCAAGGGGGGTGGTGGTGGTGGTAGTTTTTTATAGTAGGGGAAAATCTTCTAAAGACACCACTCTATGTGGGAGTTGGGTTTTTACCAACTAAAAACCCCTACTTCCTGTCATATGTGATTGTGTCTCTTGGAACTGCTGGAAGCATTACTTCAAGGGTGGTGATGATGGTTTTTTATAGTAGGGGAAAATCTTCCAAAGACACCATTCTATGTGGGAGTTGGGTTTTTACCAACTAAAAACCCCTACTTCCTGTCATATGTGATTGCGTCTCTTAGAACTGCTGGAAGCATTACTTCAAGAGACGATGACGCTATGGTATATTTTTCCTGTTTACTAACATCAAGTTTTAGTTATCTCTATTTTGATTCACTATCCATTATCATAGTCATGTTTCTCCTGTATAACTTCCTTAACAAATATTGCAGTGCCTTTCCATTTACTTTCGTTCTCCAGCATATGTGCAACTATATTTTCTACTGTTAATTTTCCTATTTTATTTTCCAAGCACTTCCTCTTTTCTTTCCAGTTTATACATTTAAATATATTGCGTTCTGGCATATCTTTCTCTCCACAGTGTAAACAAGTTTCACTTGAGGCTAAACCTAAAGGAAACAAAAAGCTTGTAAAACATCCATGTCCTGATAAAAATTGGGTTAAATAATACTCAGTCTCTCCATGCTTTCTGTCTATCCATTTTTAATGTCAGGTATGAGCCTTTTGATCCTTTGGCTTGTTTTATCTTCTGCAACCTATTCTAGCTGCCATGTCTTTAATATATTTTCTTTTACTATCTTTTTTTTAATACTCCTTTTTAATCCACTCATGTGCTTTCTTTCTTTAACTAATAAGTAGGGCTAGGATTTTTATGATAGGGCTTATATTTTTTGGTAGGACTGACATGCTCCTTAAATACATATAAATGCTTCTTATGAAACAGCGAAATGAATTAACCTAATTTGTTAAGTCATATTTTTGCATATATGGGCATTTATCTCTGATAGAGCATATTTTGGTAAGTAAATGGTCATATTCATTATATTTTCACTCTTTCAAGAAGAAAATAACTTTCTTGTGCAATTTATTTATTCCGTGTTACATTTCTCAGAATTGTGCACCTCATTTTGTTTCCTGGAAAATGGCAAGTATCTACCTTCCTTCCCTGTTTCCTTTGAATTCACAATATGGACTTCACCCTTACGCAGTAAGTGAGTTTGTGTAAGCTATTGTTACTCTATGAGCAGATAGCTGATTAAGTCATTCTGGACCCTGGACTGCAGACAAGTGTCTAATTCACTCCTTGTGTTATTCAATCTTATTGAAGTCGTAAGCATGTGCAGTAAAGTTCAGAAAAAAATGCCTAAAGTGAAGCAAAATGTTCAAGTATAACTAAAAAAGTTTGTGTCTCAATATGGTGAGAAAGTATTTTCAAGTGATGGTAAAATACTGTATTGTAAACTGCGCGACGTAAGAGTAACTGCGGAGAAGCCATTTAACGTTCAGCAGCATGCGGCAACAGATAAACACAAATGTGGAGTACAACGGATTGAAAATGAAAAAACACTACAGCAAATGCTCCTAGTCGAATCCCGCCAGTCTTATTCACCATTCTGCAAAGAACTTTGTACAGCTTTGCTTTGTGCTGATATTCCCTTAAGTAAACTAAACCATCCAAATTTTGTGAATTCTTAGAAAAATACACAGGCAACTCTTCCTGATTCTTCCACATTAAGAAAGAACTTTGTCAGCCGAAGCTACGAAAAAAACAATAAAACAAATCAGACAACAGCTTGTAAATAAAAAAATTTGGGTATCAATTGATGAAACTACAGACTCTATGGGAAGATATATTGCAAATGTCATTGTGGGAACTTTGGAAGAAGATGGTCCAGGCGAAAAGTTTCTAATAAACTGTGAACATTTAGAAAAAGTACATTTTTCCACCATTTCTAAGTTGTTCGACAGATCTATGGTTGCCATATGGCCCAAAGGTGTTAAGCATGGCAATGTACTTCTCTTCGTAACGGATGCTGCACCTTATATGGTGAAAGCTGACAATTCTCTAAAAGCATTGTACAGTAAAATGGTGCATGTAACTTGTTTAGCTCACGCCTTGCACCGAGTTGCAGAGGAGTTCGTAGTAAATTTAGTGACATTGACAAATTTATTGGGTGTGTCAAAAAGGTATTTTTGAAAGCCCCTTCACGTGTTCAGCATTTAAGTTGTTAGCTCCAGACATTCCCTTGCACCATCTCCCATTTTGACAAGATGGAGGTCCTGGATTGATGCCTGCAACTAGTACTGCCAGAACTTCAACGTTGTAAAAAGCATCATTGATTCATTCGAAAGCAGTAAAGCTACTTCAATTGGACTAGCTCAAGAACTAATGTCTAATGGTGAAATTTCAGGTAAACTTTCATACATCAAATCAAATTTTGGATTTATTCCTGCTTTGGAGGAATCAGAAGTGCCACTAGTGAAGCAGATAGAACAAGTGAAAAAGGTTGTGAATAAATTAGAGGGTGTTTGTGGTAAAATGGGAAAAGAAGTGTCAAAGAAAATGGAAAAGGTGTTAGAAAAAAATGAAGAGTATCATACACTGCGTTCCATTTCAATGATTTTGTTGGGTGAAAAGTTCTCTCTTAATCATTCAGATTTAGATTCAAATGATGTTGTTAATTTTAAATATGCTCCTCTTGTGTCAGCTGAAGTAGAAAGGAGCTTTTCAAAGTACAAGGCTTTGTTGGCTGACAATATGAAATCTTTTTCATTTGACAATTTGCACAAGGTATTCATTGTGCATTGCAACTCAGAGCTTATATGAAGTAGAATGAGGATGTAAAAAGCACATAGGTTAACTATGTTCCTATAATGTTAATAAAAATCATACTGAATATCAAATTACATAGTTTAGTTTGCTTCTCGTGTGCATTTTATTCTCAAATAAATAGTTCATTATCAAAACTGACTTACTAATTTATTTTACAACAGAAATTTTACCTCAATTTAATATTGTTATGTCATATTTATTGTTATTGTGAATATTTTGGTAAATGTTTGGTCATAAAAGCATATTTTTTGGTGCATATTATGGTGATTTTTAGGCCATAAATATCCTAGCCCTACTAATAAGTGTATCAGAATCATTCCCGCAATGATCTGTATTGCTTTTGTTGAAATTGATCTATATCCACTGGCTATCTTATTGAAATCTTTCTTTGCTGTTTTTCTATAAGCTTTCTATATATGGTTATTTCTACCCAATCTGCCCAGATTGCTGCTCCATACAGAATGATGAAGTTCACTACATTACCTAGTATATGTCTTTTATCAGCTCCAGGTCCTCCTATATTTGGTATTAATTGGCTTAAAGCTGCCACGATCTTTTCTGCTTTCTTTATTACACTTTGAATATGCATTGACATACATAGGTTATGACCCATCTGCATGCCAAGGTAACTTATGTTTCTCTTGGATGTTATACATATATCGTCAATATTGATTTTTACCTCTCTAATAGTTCTTCTACCTACTAGAATCACTACCTCAGTTTTTTGTGGCGCTAATTTAATCCAGTTCTCTGCCATCCAGGACTGGACTCTCTTTATAGCCCATCCTATTTGGTCTTCCAACATATCTCTATCTTCACCGCATATTACTAGAGCAAGATCGTCTGCATAACCTATTATTGTTATTTCTTTTCCCATTTCTAGTTTCAGCACTCCGTCATAGAATATGTTCCATAGTGTTGGCCCTAACACTGATCCTTGGGGTACACCACATGTCATTTTCATTTTACATTTTTCCCTATCAAGATTTCTCTATCTTCTAGGTAATTACAAATTAAGTTGATCAGATAGAGAGGTATCTCTCGCCTCTCCAATTCTTGTACTATCCCTTTCCATGGTGCAGAGTTTAAATGCATTTTTAACATCTAATGTTACCAGGACCGCATATTTATCTGTCCTTATTTTCGCCCTTTCTGCTATGTGTATCACAGCTTGAATTGCATCTACTGTGGACCTGCCCGGTCTAAATCCATATTGTTTAGGCGACAATCCTTCTTCTTGCTCTATTGCTTCTATTAATCTTTTATTTGTAATTTGCTCGAATAGCTTCCCATAACATTTAGCAGACATATTGGTCTGTAAGACTTTTTTCCATCATGTTTACTAGGCTTTTCTATCAAAACCAAATTACTTATTTTCCATTTTTTTTGGAAACACTCCGGATTTAAAAAGCTTATTTATTACATCTACCAATATCTCTGGTTTTTTCAGCGCTATAACCTTTATCACCTCGGGCAGTATTCCATCGGGTCCAGCTGCTTTTTTAGTTTTAATTTTTTGTCCAGCAATTATAATTTCCTCCTTAGCACATACTGATATATCTTTTATCTCTGGAATATTTATTTTTTCCCATCTTACTCTTATCATATTTTAGGAACAGTTCTGCCACTATCTTTATTTGTTCTTCATCAGTAACCGTTATTGGGACCTGTACTACTAGCAGCAGCCTGTTCTGTCATATGTCTGTAAATTTAGAGTATATAAAACTAAAGTTTAATAATGTCATCTTGTTTACATTTTATATACAGTGCATATTAAGTTTTTAATAATATTTCTATGGGAGAGATTCTTGAGCTTACATACAATTCTGTATTTGGAGTTCATAGGTAATTTTATACAGAATCCTGATGGCTCTTCTTTGCAAAGTTTCTAACTTACATATCCAAACTGTAGTAAAAGTTCCCCTTATTGGGCTCAGGTAGTTCAAGTGAGAGTTGATTATTTCATAATAAGCATTCTTGTGTTGCTTGTTTTGGTATTCTTTTTGATTATGCAATACCCCTAAGGCTGGAATTATTTTCTTTTTAATGTGATGTATATGGTTTTGCCATGTCAGTTTGTGTATCATTAGTCCTAGATTTTAATTACACTAATATTTTTGATTATTTCATCACCTAGTTTTAAGTCATAATTAGACCACGGACCTTTAAGTTAAAACCTATTCTTTTCCTGAGTTCCTAGTTACAAATAAATATTTACTTATGCGCTTCGACTAATTAAACTCAAATCCATTGACTTTATAGCACCTAAAAACAATCTATTTCGACATTAACACCTGTTTTTGCCTATTTTAGTTTTAAAATCCTAAAAGATACGTATTTCTTTAATGTAACATAAAGTTCTTGTATTTTCAAAAGATTACAATTGCTTACAAGAATCGAAGGTGGGAGGACTGAAGGCGATATTTGAGAAAAAAAAATGTGTACCTCATAGAATCCTTGCCAACTGCTTGTTTCCACAAAGAAATATATTTATAGACCTTGAACTGGCCTCATATGAAAAAAACACATACACAAGGAGAGAGTGGCAGCTGCCTAGCCATTGTAGTAAAAAACCCTTGCCTCTCTCCTTGGTTATATACGGACTCTCATTGTAGGAAAGTAAGGCCATTGTCAAAGTTTTGTTATCCACCCACCAAACTAAACTAGTACGTTGTGTACTGATGTACATATAAAGTGTAACATATTTATTGTTCAAAACCTATTTTAGTTTCAATGCGCGAATAGTTCAACAGAAGAAAATGCTGAAAATAGCTAGTTCGAAGTCTTAGCCTTGTAAGCTTCCGCACTATATGACACTATATGACAGATGGAAAAATTATATTCTGCCAAGCATGCAACAAAAAGGTTAGTTGTTATGTTTTTATGCTTCTTAGTTTTTCCTGCCATTTCAGAATTGTGAATTTCTTCTCACATCTTTCAGCACCAGAACGTTTGTGAAGCAGATTATTTTATAAATGTTGTTTAAAATTATATTAAGAGACACCGGGACTCAGTTGTTCACTTTTATTATAATTTTTAAGTTGCCGAGTTCAATTTTGGTATAAAAGAAGAGTAAGCAATGTGAAAATGTCATACCTATAGGACAAAGCATAAATGTTTTTAAAATGATGCACCAGGTTTTGATTTAGATTTTTAGATTTATTTCTCCATATATTTAAATACATACATAATTCATTCGATTTTTTTTTTACGACTACAACTAATAACCAGCATAAAAGCAACTGGTATCCAGCGGTTACTTACTGATATCCAGTACTATATTTCCTTCATTTACCTTTTTATTTATTAAAATCATCTACCTTTTTATATTCATATGTATAATTATAACACATTTATTTTATAATTTATATTTTCCTTTCCTACTATCTGGATACTAATACATTAATTATGCTATTCTAGGAGTTGCTTGAGATAGGATCATATATACTTAACACCCTGGTTGTTTGTGTATATGTGCCCTTCATTTTACTATATACATTTTCCAAAACTAGCAATTTAAATTACTCTCCTCATCTATAATTTGCCTATATCATCACTTCTGTTATTATAAACCTCTTTTTCTTTAATAATTTTCCTCCACCATTTCTCTCTTACCTTCCCTGTATATTTACCTAATTGTTTCAAAAATTCTTTCTTATTGTTTCCAAAGAGTTTTAAAAATAATATCTCTATCTGTAATTTATCCCACTTCCTATTCCATATTTCCTCTCTCCAAACTTTGGTTTCTACACATTCATACAGTGTAAATTTTTATCTACACTTCCACATAGTGGACACAGTTCATTGTCAACTTTTAAACCCCTTAACAACTTGGTTCCTGTTCTTGCCCATGCCAGGCCCTCCCTTTCCATTTTATCACAAACATCAATATATTTTTCCCTTAGCCACTCTTTTCAAATTCAGATAGTATATCAAAGTTCTCTTAACCCTTAAACTAACATATATTTCCTGTTTCTCAATATCATCAACCCTGGATTTCACCCCCTTGCCTGAATATTGGCTAACTCGCCCAATCCTACTTCCCTCACAGTTTCCTTTAATTGGAATAGCCAACTTCTTTGCCATCTTATTTTTTCTTGAATCCTTAAACAGTTTTTAAGAATATTTCCTTCCTCCAATGCTTGGATCCTACTCCAATATTTCATAATGCGTTTTAACACTATTCCTTTCCTTCCAACTCTTCCTAATTCAACTAGGTCTACCCCATTTGGAGCTGCTCTTGGTAACCCCAATATCATTTTACAAAAGATTATGTGAATCTGATCTACACATTCCCATCCTTTTTCTGTCCCCCAAATCTCTATACCATGCATCATTCTTGATTCAACTGTTGCAGTATATATTGTGTCTAACCAATTTACTCTCATATTTGGTAATTTCCTCAAGCATGTTCTTATGCTGTTAATAACTAACTTTCCTTTACCTAGTGCATTTTTTCTCTGCTCGGTCCACCTACCATTATTATTTAACCTTAACCCCAAATAATCAAATTTATTTACAACATCGATTTCACTCCCCTCTAACCACCATTTCTCATCTCTGCTGAGTTTATTTCCATTTTTACAGACCATAATTTTGTATTTACTTTTATTTATCTTTAGACCCCATTCTTTGCAGTATTTCTCTGTTGCTTCTATTGCTTTCTTTAATCCTCTGCTTGTGATTGCTGCTGCTACTAAATCAACTGCAAAGAACAAGCCTGGGATGTCTTTATTATTAATTGATGGACAATGCGAGTTTTCCTTAGTATGTCATCTATAAATAGGTTGAATAAAATGGGACTTAATTTACAACCCTGTCTTAAGCCCATGGCATATGGTACCCATTTTGTTACTTTATTATTGGCAAGCCTAATACAAAATTTATTATCTGTGTACAACCTCTTTAATAGTCCTATAAGCTTCTCAGTCACCCTGTTTACTCTCAGCTTGCTCCAGAGCGCTTCCCTATGGATGGTATCAAAGGCCTTTTCTAAGTCTGCGAAAAACAGACATACCTTTCCTCTTTTCTTACTTAGTTATTTATCTATCACTGTTCTTAATATAAATATATTATCCACTGTGGATTTCCCTTTTCTAAACCCCCCTTGAAATTCTGATAATTTTCCTTCTTTCTCTACCCATTCTTGTAATCGCTTTGATATTACTCCTGTAAACACCTTGCCTATTGCTGATAAAAGACTAATGCCTCTATAATTACTTGGATTGTTCACCTCCCCTTTCCCTTTAAAGATTGGTACAATCACTCCTAATATCCAATCCTGTGGGATCTTTCCGCCCTCTAAAATCACATTAAACAATTTTTTTAAAAGCTCTCGTCTTTCCGCATCTTCATACCGAACCTTCCAAAATTCCCCTGGTATTCCATCCATTCCATCAGCTTTCTTAATTTTCAACTTTGTCACCTGTTCTGTTACCTCATTCTCTAATATTTTCTGACCTAGTACTTCGACATAATTCGTAAACTTTTCTAACCTCTTTGTATGCCATACCAAATTACACCCTCCAAGTAGTTTCTCAAAAGAACCTCTGCATTTATTAGGGCTAATTTTATTCTCTATTGATCTTACTCTACTTTCTTTTTTCACTAAATCCCATATAATTTTACGCTCCTCCTCTTTTGCTGCCTCATAAATCATTTGACCAATTTTTTCGCCCCACTCTTTCTTTTTTCCTCAATCAAACATTTATAACTCCATCTGGCTATTAGAAAGTTTTCTTTTTCTAATAGTTCTTCAGTTGTTTCCACCTCCTAATCTCTCTTTCCACCTTTTTCTTTGCTAAAAAGCAATCCTCATCATACCACCCCTTTTCTAATGTTTTCCTTTGATTCCTAATTTTCATTATCTTTCCCGCTGACTTCACCTAAATACAACATTGCCTCGTCAGCTTTTCCCACCTCAATTAGTTGTTTAACTTTGCATTTAGATTTTCTTCCTTTGTTCGAGTTTAAATTTGCAATAAGCCTTCTCTTTCCTCTGAATGCCATCTATAATTCTCAACAATTTTTCCTTGCTCCATATCTTCTTCCTGTTCAACTACCTTTACTGTTTGGAATATTACTACTATTGGAAAATGGTAACTGCTCAATACCTTCTGCATTACCTCAAATTCTAAAAGATCGTTATCTAAGTTCCTTGAACACAACATATAATCAATTACACTTTCCCCCCTTTGATTAATAAATGTAAATTCTCCAAACTTATCGGCACCTTTTGCCTCATTACACATTACTAGATTATTAACGTCACAAAATTCTATTACTTTTCTGCCTTCTCTATTACTTATTTTGTCTTTACTATGTCTCTGTATATATAAATTTTCTTTCACTTGGTGGTCCTCTAGATCAGCTATATATATTTGATCTTCTCCTACCCTTGCATTAAAGTCTTCTACTATCAAAAGATCTAAAATATATTTCTTCATCAAAGATTCAATATCCGTTTCAAATTTTTTATAAAAGCTTGGGTCATAAAAATCTGATGCCCTGGCGGATTATACTCTACTCCAATTCGTCGATTTTGTCCATTACTTATCACATTTTGTATCACAATCCACATCGCTCTATCTGATACTGAACACTTAATTTCCTTTACCCCAAGATTTCTTTCTTTTCTGATAAATGCTCCTATTCCTCCTGAAGCTCAACCTTTTGTTTTCTTTTTTTGCCCCATTTCTCCCAAAATAATCAAAATCCTCAATATTTATCACTATATTTTTGCATAACCACCACTGTCACCACATCACCTAATTTTAACATTTGTGTTAATTCACCTCTATTTATTTTATATAGTAAACCTTCCACATTCCAACACACTACCGCCAGGGGTATCCCATCCTAGACTGATCCTGTCCTATCCGTCCTAAATTGTTGCAATTTTGCTTTTGTTCTTCTTAATCTCCCCTCCTGTTGTACCGCGCGTCCCTCGTGGTCTTCTACTGTCAAGATACTTCCCCCTGGTGTTGACACTATGCTCATCCCTTCTCCATCTTTCCACACATTGATTCCAGCTGACGCCACTCTTTCTGACGTCTCTCCGTGCTTCATCAACCAGCGTTTGGGTGGATTGACCCTCTTCGTAGGTGACATCATCTCTCTAACTGGCCTGCTACTTCTCTGCGGCTCACATGACTCTTCTCCCCTCTTTCCTCTCTGCCCGAAGTTCCATGACCTTGCTGGTGCGTCATCGGAATTCCATCTATGAACAACTGCATACCATGCATATAAGCTCATCTCCCTTCATTCCTGGCTTTTTTCATCTCTCTTAATAATTCGTATCTTATTTCTCGTTCCTTTTTCCCATAATCATTCTCAATAAATATTCTTGTACCTTTCAATTTCCTTGCACTACTCAACACTTTCCATTTGAAGTTCATAGTGGCCAATTTAACAAGAATAGGTCTTAGTTTCCAACCCCTTCATCCAATTCTAAAGGATTCTATTATTTCCCAGCCTGCGAGTTTAATTTTAAGTTTCCTTTCTATAAGTTCTTCAACAGCTTCCCATGTTCTTGTTTCTCTTTGTTTTTCTAAACCAAAAATCATAATATTTTGCTTCCTATTTGCATCTGACAATTTCTCCAATTGCGATAATCTAACTTTGCATTCTGTTAATTCTTTTTTTGTTTCTTCTTCTATCTGGGTAATGCTGAGTTTTATTTCTTCCAATTTCCTATCCATTTTTTCTTCCATTCTCTTCTCATTACATTTTATTTCCTTTACGTCATCCTGTATGGCTTTAAACATGGCTTTTACCTCATCCATTGCCAGTCCTGGATTAAGTTCCACACCTTCAATTATTAATAGGACTGCCAGCACTATCGCAGTCCAAAAATTTAGCACTTGCGAGCCAGTTTCTATATCACAAATCCTAATTCTTCTTCTATTAAACTTCCCTATACGCGCCCGGTAAACCTGCAACGCAACTCCCATTTTACCGTACTTACGAGCGTTCACCCACCAGATTTTGATTTTGATTAAGTTTTGAGTTCTAACAAAAATCTATTAAGTGACAGAATAGTTAGAAAAATAAAATTGCTAAACTGTATGGTATGTTTTTTATTTTGCTAAAATTAAGTACCAATGTCCCTCAATAATACCAGATACTTTTTATATGCACTTCTATATAGCATCTTGTTTCTTTCTTGTATTAGGTTTTGAGTGATAAAAAGTCCCCTTAACTCAGCATGGAGATGGAGCGTTACATAAGTCAAATATTAAGCAAAGATAAAAATTTAAGCAAATGCTTTTAACAAAGACATCTGATGACTCCACCAAAAACAACGAATTCTGCAGTGACTTGTGTCATGCTATTTTGGCAGCAAACATTCCTTTTCAAAAAGTAGAAAATCCTATTTTCAAAGGTTTTTCTTGAGAAGTACTGCCATCAGTCTGCTCCTGCAGAGTCAACAGTGCGTAAAAATTATGTGGATTCAAGTTACACTAACGCATTGCACAGAATCTGAGAAGATACTGGGGAGTCTTACATATGGATTTCTCTTGATGAAACTACTGTCTTGACTGGTACATTGCAAATTGGATTGTTGGCAAATTGGACCCAGATGCGCATCCAGGGCTTATTTGATTTGATTTGATTTGATTTGATTTGTTCAAAACAACACCCAAAAACTAACTAGCAAACAATTGCACTCTTTGTCAACAATGGGCTGAAGGTGCTGTATCCATGGCGTGGATGAAAACAAGGTGCTTTTGGCCTTCACAGATGCCGCTGCATATATGGTTGCAGTGTTTCAATTAATTCAAGTATTCTACCCTTTGATGCTGCAGAGCAAATAAGGCTAGAATTCCCTAAGGTAAATAAATTAATCTCCATGGTAAAGAAAGTTTTTGTTAAGGCAACATCAAGGATACAGGCATTCAAAGAACAACTTCCAGATGTCCCCATGCCACCTGAAGTGTTGTTACCTGCTGGGGCACATGTTTAGCAGCAGTGGAATACTACAGTAAGCATCTCCCAGCAGTCCAGAAGGTAATTAAAAATCTACCAGAGGATGCCGCCTCTGTAACTTCAGCAAAACAATTACTCTAAAATCCCTCAATCCAATGGGACTTAGCTTATATTAGAGCCAACTACATATTTATGACAAGAATTATTTCCAAATTAGAAGGTTCAGGGAGTCCTATCTATGAGAAAATTTCTTTACTGGAGGAAGTTAAACAGAAAACTAACGAAGCGCCAGGTGAAGTGGGAGAAAAATTACGGGCAAAAATGCAAAAGCTTTTGCAGAAGAACACCGGCCTGAGGGACTTGTGTGCAGCAGCAGACATACTTAGGGGAAAGTCCAACTTCCCTGATTGCAGCATTCGTATCCAACATGTGCCAAAAGTGAAGCATGCCCCTGTCACATCTGTTGATGTAGAACATTCTTTTTTGGCATATAAATTAATGCTGACTGACAAGCGCCATGGTTTTTCTCTGGAAAACCTACAAAAGGTTTTACTTATTTACGGTGAGGCCAACTATGAAATCTGAATGTTTGAAACTGCTGGTTATTCTAGCATTTATTAAATTATATATTACACATATTTCAACATATGCCTATGTGTGTTTTAGACTGTGTTTTTATCTTGGAAAAACTAAAAAGGTTTGGGATCAGTTTGAACATTAAAGTTGTATAATGTTTCCTGTGTTGTGCAACTGTGGATATTTTCATTTTCCTTGTTTTTAAATGAATAATATGCTCATATGTCAGCTTTGTGTATTTTACATTATGTTAAGTTTTTCTGCATAATACCTTTTAGGGTCTATTTTAGGTTTTATATTGACTAAATGAGGTACTGAAAGAGCCTATTTTAGGTGCCTAAAAGGCACTTTTTACGACCTAGAAATCTGCAGTCTGATCATAATTTTGTCATGAGTAATCTTTTTTGTTAGTAAAAATTATGCATTTTGTTATAGTATTGTTTGTTAGCTTGTTTTCACTCACTTGAGTATCTTGTTTAAATCAGCTTGCTTTTTTTTTCAAAATATCATAATTAATGCCATCATAAGAGACTGCTATGTCGTCTGCAAACAACACAGTTTCACCATTCAGCTTGAGTTCCATTATACTGTTGACATATATTAAAAATAACAGTGGCCCAAGGGCTGAACCCTGAGGTACACCATAATGCACCCGTCCTATGTCAGTAGTGTGATCATTACGAACTCTTTACTGTTTCCTACTGTGTAAATAGTTTTGAAACCACACCTGTAATAACTTAATACGTCTAGTATTTGTATTAACATCTTGTGATTTGCAGTGTAAAATGCTTTAATCAGATTTATGAAAATTACTGCTCCTTTTTATTATTGGTGGCTTTGTGCATTATGTATGTAGCTTCAATAACAGAAATGAGTGCTTGATTTTTCTTAAATTCAAATTGGAATTTGAGAAAATATTGCTTCTGCTCAATATATCTTTGCAGTTGGCTTTTTATAACTGTTTTTATTATAGTTGATAATACTGGTGACTTTGCTATAGGTCCGTAGTCTTCAGGATTGATTCTATCACTTGCTTCATACTCTGATTCTAGCCTACTAATTTTTAAGCAGTCTGGGAATTTGTCTTTGATGAATGACTGATTAATCAATTCTGATAGTACACAGAAATCTTTTCTGAATATGTATTTGACAGCTTATGATTGCATCATAAATTCTGTTCCCTTTGAATTCACGCACTTAATTCCTTTTTGGATTTCAGTGTCATTTGCTGGCATAAAAAATAATGATCCTGGTAATTTTTTTTCTTTTTCCTTTTGTCGCATTTGTATCTTTTGGAAGTTTTGAGAAATTGTGATGACATTTTTATTTAGCTCTTTGTATATTTTTCTTTTATTACTTTGCCAATGTATCTAAGTTCTGCAACGTTATTCAAGCCCTTTCTTTTATTTATGTAAAGAATATTAATTATTTCTGGCCAAGGTATTCTGTTATTGTCTGCCATTTGGATTTTGTTTTCATAATATGCCTTCCCAAGTTTCCTCTTTAACATTATAGTTTCATTCTTTCATATATATATTACAGAGTAATTTCTTTATCATTCATGGTGTTTTTTGATTAGTTTTGTGCTTCAGAGATAAAATTAAGCATTTATGTATAAATGCTGTCTTTCAATTGACTGGTGACATTTTGAAATGCATAATTTATATTGTTTTGGTCTTAAAATTATTCAGTGAATCATTGAATTTATCATAATTTGTGGTTGAGACTGTGATATATTCTTTGTTTTTACTTTTAGGTTGATTATTTGGCATTGTTACTGCATATATGAGTATATTATGGCCTGATATGTGACATGTCTGACATTAACTCTGCACCATTCATTACCATCATAGTTTGATAGTATGTGGTCAATTAGTGTTTCAGTCAAATAAGTTATCCTGATGGAGTACACAGTATTAAGATGCTTAAATAAAAAACTACTGTCATTGTTTGTTGATATTTTGTATTTAATTTGTTTTTAATGAGCATGTCTACATTTAGGTTTTTTAAATACAATACATTTATGGTATGAACTGTTATTATTTAAGGTATTTTCAAATTGTGCCATATGCTCAGTATAATGTGATAACCTAGAGTTGTAAACTGCATAAATATCTATTGCTTGCTGTCCCTTTTTGAGTCGTACTTACATTATACTATGGTTGTTTACATAATTTTGGATTACTGTGTTCCCAACTTGCATGTGTATTAAAAAAAAAGTATATAAGTTTCTTCTGGCTTTAACCAAGGTTGTGTTATTACAACACCTGTTCTATTTATACCTAAATTTTTTATAATTTATGGAGGTTATTTCCAACACTATGATTATTCAAATACAGACACTTTATGTTGTAGTCTCTGTCGTTAGATACACTCATGATACAGTTTCAGTATAGTTATGTTTAAATTTGCCATGCCTTATATTAAGTACTGAATTCATACCTAATATTCTTTGCATTGGTGGCAATATGTACTACCCTGTGGCTTATTGCACACTTTGGTGTTCTGTAATATCACTAAAGTTTTGCACTCTTATATATTTTATCATATCTGCGAAGGTCTCTCAGCCTTTTGAAGAGTTCTCTTCTTCTTGTCATGATGTGCTCTTAAACATATATGCTTGAACTTGTCCCTTCCAGACCTACTTTGTCGGTCGTAAGGCTCTTCTCTCATTTGACTACTGTTATAATCTTGTCTTTCTTCCATCAATTAATCGTCTTTACCAGCCATGGTCTTGAACCAGTTTTTAAGGGAAGTCTGTGTGATATGTCCATGTCGTCATATTGCAGGGCTAGGTGCAATGCTTCAGCTATCATGGTCACTTCTGTCAACATTCTTTGCTTTTCCTTTTATTTTTAGGTTATTTATTCTCAGATACTGTATCTCTTGTAGCTCTTGATTCGTTTTTTCCAATCCAACTCTTCTGACATTTTCTTGATTGAGATTGCCCTCCATCAGTTTCATAATAAAAGTTTTAAGCTCGTTTCTTTTACTTTCACATACTTGTCAACTTTTATGGTTTGCTCATAAAATGTACAGGAGTGGAGGGAAATTTATGGCTTTGTGGGCGGATTCAGTGTGTTAAAAGTTCTGTTGCATTATTTTGTAACTTAAGAGTACAGACTGAATGTACCATGCTAATTGGTATAATCTGCTATGATAGAGCTTATCTTGTCTATCCTTCATCACAATTCTGGTCCCTCTTCACTAGGCTGCAACAAAATGTATAGCATGCAGATTTCAAATTTGATTGCATCACTAGTCACCTCAAGTAACCACCAGTGATGGACAAGAACATTCAATAGTGGATGACATGAACTGTAAAGTCTACTTCTTCACTAAATAATTCATCTTATTTGTATTCTATGGCTGTGGGATATGCTTCCCATTTTTTGTGGCAGTAGTTTATATTATTCATACTATGAAGTGTTAAATATGGACTACAAATCTAAAGTGTTATGAAGTGTTACTCTTTGCTTTAATACATGTTTACTGTGGTACCAGGAAGAATTTCAGTATTAATGATAGAAGCAGTACTACCAGGTCTTCAAGTATACTTATTAAACAGAATTCTCTTTTATTTTAAAATTAGATAAGGGGATAAAATTTGCATTCTGACCACTTCATTGGAAGTAGGGGAAAATGATAGGTTTAAGAAGTGGCTCCATGAGGAAGGGATGAGGCGAGAGAGTGAGGGGCAGCACAGTGGGTTCCTGTCATTTCCAGATACAACATCCTTGGACATCCTTTCAATGCCCTCCCCCCTCTGGAAAAATGGATGGACAGATTTGAGCAGAAGGTTGTGTGCTGGAGAAGAAACCCTTCTTTTCTTAACCCATTCGAGTGTATGACAAGTTGTACTCGTATAAGTTGGTAAGTACATTTAAGTTGCATGATGAGCACAGGTTGCAAGCATGTGCTGATCAATAAATACATATATTTGCATTTTTAACTAACAGGCGCCATTCTGCATCTCTATTTAGAAGACTAATGAACAGAAATACTAATGCTGTTGGTACCATGGGAGCAAAGAATATGCTGCCTGATACATATGTCATAATAAAATGAAACATGGTGAATATTAATTATGGTTTGCAACGAATGTGCTGTGTGTGAAATGGAAGGATAACAACGATGTTTATTTCCTATAGATGAAACACAAAGCTGCTGACATTACAACAGGCCAGCTGAAGAAGAAGAAGAAGAAGAAGGAGACACTCAGAGAGGCAGTAAAGAAACCAAAGTGTGCTCTTGAGTACGAGAAGCTAATTGGAAATGTCAATTTGTAAGATCAGGTGACAGCTTTGATTCCTATAATGCAACACAAGCTGAGGATTACAGAGAAATATTTTTCTGTCTGCTAGACATATGCATATTCAATTGTTTCATTATGTTTCACAAGAAAAAGACTAACTGCACATAGACTTTGGAACCAATGTAGCTCATCAGCAACTTCAAAGTGTAACTACCAGAGTTCAATTAAAGATCAACATTCATCCCATTGAGACTGCAAGCTAAAACGTGTGCCCCTTTTCCAATGTACATCACATCCACAGACAAGAAACAAAAGAAAGAAGAAACAAATCTGATGTATTGCATTCTTCTATAAGCTATTCTTAAAAAAAAAAAAAAAAAAAAAAAAAAAAAAAAAAAAACTTATTGTTCTATCTACTGCTTGTTTGAGATAAACTTTCACACCATTTCAAGAGTGAACTTCTCAACATGCATCACTATAACAAAACAATAAGGAATAAGTCAAAATCATATTGCATGTCTTTGTATTTGCTCACTTGGTCCCACAGTGAGCAATGTTCTAAGACACTGAACACATTCAATTATGAAATATGCAGCATTACTAATAACTCGCCCATCACTAAGAACAACCTTCTTTAAAAAAAAAAAAAAAAAAAAAAAAAAAAAAAAAAAAAAAAAAAAAAAAAAAAAAAAAAAAGGAGCAATTTGGACCAATAAGACTTATATTTACTTCACATCATGCATTATAGAAGAGAAGTTGAAAATTGTGGATAAATGTAAACCACCACCATTAATAACTACTTATTATTCTTCCTTATCGTACTGTGCCGATTGCATTGAACCCCTTGATCTTCAACTCAGCTATGAGTATGAGGTAAAGAAATTATCAAAGATTTTTTGACTTGCAGAGGATTGGGGACCATGTTCAACATAGTAGTGTTCATCAGTTTCTTTACAGTGATATATTTTCAAGAAATAAGGGTAAACAAAGTGTCCAGATTTTGAACCCGAAACAAATGGATTTTCCCTTTATGAACATTTTGCAAGAATTATGACCATAGTAGGGGACTATCAACTACTCAATACTCCGTTGTTTATAAAACATTCCAAACTGTTTGAAATTTGTATTTACTTCTTCATAAATTGGTGAAATTTTCCCAAATTTGTCATCTTATTTCAACTGAGTATTGTCCATGACATGGAAATATCTCTTTATATCACAGAACTTCTGTCTTGACATTACCGTTGGAACAGTTGAAACAGCAACATCCTCAGCTGTTGATCAAAACATATCTTCTTTCGGAACGGTATGATAGCCGCTGATTAGAAACAAGCCAAAAATTGAGCTGTATCATTTTTGCTGTGTGATAAAATTTTACTGAGCTGCATAACAGCAAGTCATTGATGCCAGATGATCCAAATCATTTCAGGTAATATTTTGTGAAATAAGTCTATAGCTTCAAGAGCTAATAACTCTTGGTGTTTGTCAGACAAGCACTGGATTGTAGCATTGTCCTATGAAGAACCAGTTTCTATAATTGTGGATTTTTCCCATGAAAGGTTTTCTGCATGCACTTGATTCCACTTGAGCCTTTTTCGATGTGGTTGGTTGAGGACAGGATGGAGTAGATTATTCCGTATTAGTTGTGACAATTAACTGACCACACATATCTGAAGGAACAACTTCTTCTAAAACTTTGCCATCATAGTCCTCTTCATCAGTAATATTTCCTGGGGGCAACTGACAAATATCAACTTCATTTTCAATGTCTTGGTTATTATCATCCAAAACTTCATTGAGATATTCAAGAGCTTGTTCTAATGTGAGAAAACTTTTCGATGTCATCCTGACAGTTTAAAGATATCCAAAATACTAACAACTATACGTATAAAACTTAACAATTGAAGCTAACATTTGTTTATAGCCAATTAGACACATAAGATTTATAACCATTGTTGAGTTAAATAATAGAAAATGCTGTCTCGTAACAATGGGAAATGTACATTCCTCTCAAGTTTCATCTAATAGTTATTTGCAGCATCCTGTATAAATAGTATATTCAAACTGCCAGTGTTTCCTTTGGGAACACTGTTATAATTTTAGGCCCACGTGGTCAGAAATCAAACAGAAATACATTTTCTTGCATGCATTATAATGCTTGTACTCTCTCTTACCTTATTATGCTCAGTTAAAAATAAAATTAATTGAACTAGGGTAATTAGAGAAGTATACATTTATGAAGGAGGATTCAGCCATTTTAGCATAATCTGATGATTTTCTATAAAATTAATGATTATTAAAAATGGTGAACTAATGTTATAAAAAGTAAATATAGACCTCAAATTGATATTAAAAAGTGAAGAACAAAATTTTTATTTCAGTATACTTGAAATTTTTAAATAATTTAATATTCCCAATTGGGAACATTGGCAGATAAAACGTGAAATTTATTACTCTGCCCCTCCTTCAATTTAAATAAAGTATACTGCCTAGTAACATTTTTTCCTTCCCTTCAAATGTCAACTGCTTGTTATGATTATATTTTTATTCCACTACCAGTGGGAAATGAACAGTAGCTGAATTAAAATTAAGTATCCTAAAGTTGATGTATACCTTGTGTTAACTGGCTATAGTAGTATATACAATAGCACAGCTCCATCATCTATTCTGGTGTTAGAATTCCCCATTACTATAACTTCTGGATTCAAGTACTTCTCTCTTAACCTTTCAATATTGTAATTTCTAATTGTTTAAGCAGTCAGGGTTATGGTACTGCGTGGAAACTGATTATACACTACTTCAAAACATATAGCATTATCATCAATCTGTCTGACATTATAATCCTCAAAGCATTTTTTATCCTAGACAAAGTTTCTTTTACTACTTTACTCAAAAATGCCCCAGCCTCCGGAGTTTCTTCCCTTCTTTGCTGCCATTTCTCCTTTTATTCCAGCATATATTAACTCATTCATCTCTACATACTCTTCCATTGGCTAAGTGTCTGCTACTCCCAAATAATCCATCTTTGCTAGTAATTGTTTCAACTTTCCCCTATAAATTTTATTTTTCAAACCTTCGCAGTTCTAGAACCCTAACCTCCTTACTTTCTCCATAACCTATTGCGACCCAGTTCTGTTTCTGAATCCCTCTAATACTTTTTTGCTCTTTAACTGAATTCCCTCTCTTGAAGATGCCCCTTTATCTTCATCCAATACAAGTAAGCTGCCATTTAGAGTTGATATGATACTGCTCTCTCCCTCTGTGCCTGCATCACTACTCTGTGACCATGCTTTCTTCCCTTTCTCTGCCAGTCCACTTGTTAGTCGTATTTCCTCCCTCCTTGGTGATATCACTTTCTTTGCTTCTGTTATTCCCTCATCACTCCCATGTGATGTATATGTTACGTCATCTTCCAACCGCTTGTGTGACATAATCTTCTCTTATGTAGATTTCAAATGTCCATGCTCTCTAGCTGTTCTCTGATGCCCTTTGGACTTGCCTCCAGTGTTAGTTGTATTCTCCAAGCTACTGATGCATGGAGTTCATTTCCTTTACCTGCGATCTGTTGTCGTTTATTTTTCTTTCCTGCAAAGTCATCATCTGCCCATCAGTCAACAAATGTAGATTACAAGTGAATGCCTGTTTTCCCTCTGATCTTGCGATTTTCATTTGTTGAATTAATCTCATCTTCTGAGTTTGTGATTCCACCAATAAATTCTTTTGATAATGGTATCAGTTTTCTTCAGAACATCATAGACAAACTGCACAGATGTGAGATTTACAACTATCATTCTCATTCCTCTTAGTCTTTCCACTCTGAAGGCTTCACCAATCTCCCAACCTAGTATCATCTTGAATTTTCCTTCCAGAATGTCTCTTTATTTCTTATATGGCCAAACTCCTCTCCTATCCTTGATTTCTGGGATAACTTAGTTGAACCTACAATGTATCTCCTCCACACTCTCCATTCTGCTTTTGATGGTTTGCACCTCTATTCTCACATCTTGCATATTTGTAAATAAAGGCCATACTTACTTAATATAGTTAGTGCATACTATATTTAATGCTCTTTCAGCTTTTGTTTCATTATATTAATGGATGAGGAAGGCATAAATAAGGTTCTACAATGCAGACAGTTAAACTGAGCCAATTTAATGCCTAGCTCTGTTTTGTGGTAACAAGGGAGAGGCTGTAGATTAAGTGGCCACTGGGCAATGGTTTAAAGTGCTACTTCTTGTAGTAACTTTGTCTTCTGTAGCTTAATACAGTTTTCTTATTTTATCTTGCCCAGTACTCCAAATTAGATTACCTTCATACCTCATAAAGCTTAATTGAAAATATTTTTTCTCAGAAAGTCACTTGCTGCTTCATAGGTTTAATTAATCACTTTAAACTCGCAGACAGAGAGTATTTTATGCACAGCATGCTAAGACATCTTAGGTGTATTTCATTTCATATATTTGTTAGCCAATATAGTGTATAAAGACAGTTGAGTTCATGCCAAGAAATAAATATAAATATCATATGTAAAATGAATATAGAATTACAAGTTGCAAGAGACAAATGCACCATTAATATTATAACATACGTTGTTAATTTCAGACCCTGTGATTTTAAAAAAATCTAAATTAAATAAAATTAGTAGTTTATCCATTGAAACATTTCATAAAAATCACAATAAAGTATTGTCACAACCATGGGGATGTGACTGAGGGAAGCAACTTCTTGGGATCAGATAAGAGAGATAACACCTGCTCAAGCTTAAACTATCAAATTTCTCATACTAAAACATGATCAACAGCATTGCTACACATTATCTCAATTGCCACCTTAAAGGAGGTCCTGCTATCAACGGTGGTCAACTAACGTGGATAAAAGATAAAATAGTTTACAAACAAAGTTCATGAAAACAGAGTTTCTCTGAACAGGATTTACCTTCGGAGATGTCCCGTACCGATGAGAGGTGGTAGTGAATCAAAGAAGTGATGTGCCGTGTGTTGCTGAGCAAGACAGGCTGATCAGTGATGCTCAAATGGACCCTACAGCCCTTTATATAGATCATGGCTATCTAGAGGGTTCTCATCATTAATCCATAGGCTTTACCAAATATGTGTATTGCCCTAGGTTTGAATTAAACTAGGCAATGACGAACTAGTAAGTGAGTTTTTCAGAACTTTCCTAATGGTGCAGATATGCCTAGGTTCAGCTTGGTGCCGCATGATTCTGCAGAAGCTGATGTTATTGTAAAATCCTTTGGGATTGTCGTGGGAAATGATAAACCCTTGCATTCCTGTTACATATTGTGAGCTGCTAAGCACAAAAACTTCAGAAAGAATTTAGAATATAATATTGCCTGAAATTAAAAAATTATGTACACTAAATAAATTTTCACAATTTAGCATAATTCATGGTACCCCTCATCAGCATATGTGACATATCCCTGTTGGCTAAAATATTCACCACCCTTGCCGATGATTACAACAACAAAAAACAAGGGTAATACATTTCACTGAAAGCAATGATAAAAATAAAATGACATGTATGGAAAGCTAGTGTTTAACATGAACAATGTTGAAAGTGCCCATAGGTAACCTATCTTACTTACAATCTACCCTACCATGAAGAGGTAGGAACTAATGAAAATTATTACAAAAATAGTTACATATGTGGTGATGGATGAAAACATTAGTAACAGTTGTAGCACCTGAAAAAAAAAAAAAATACAACAGGCAGGAACATGGAGGAAAGAGAAGGAAAAACCCCAAATGAAGGGAAAAACAGGTGTGTGAAAACATTCTATATGAATAAGTAGACTGCCATATAATTGGCAGGAATGAAGAGGGTCATACTTACACAAGTCTTAAAATTACATGAAGTATTATGCTAAAGGGTAAAACTATTTCACAGCAAGCTTCAGTCGTTATACTACGTATACAACAAATGATACTGTCTACAAGTAAACTGCAAAACAATGTTTTGTTTAAATTAACATAGCTCTAATTCACACCCAGAACCATTCTGTCCATAACAGGTGAAGGGCATCTGCATTTCGTCCATAACAGTGAAGGGGTTAAACAACAAAATAAAGCAGATTGACCCCAAATTTCTGGTTTTGGATCACATTCAAATGAATGTGACTTGAACCATTCGGTTATTGAGAAAAAGAAGAAGACAACATGTTTTAGATATGATTATTATAAGCTGGTAGACTATGTGGAAAAAAAAATGTAATTCAAAGTGAAGGGTTGCAGCACTGATTTCTGTGATTTTGCAGCCCTGCTAAGTACAATATTATAGGCAGGGAAGAAGAAATCTGATGAAGAAAACTTTTTGTGGAAAGATGTCCACTGGCTCTATTATGAACTCTGCAGGAACCACCTGGTAAAGTATAGAACAGATCTGGATATAGAGATGTGTTTTAACCCATTTGAGTCGTACAACAAGCTGCACTCTTAAAACTAGTAGTGGTGTTTAATTGCATGACAGTCATAGCTTGCAAGTGAGTGCTGACCAATAAAAGTATTTGTATTTTTAAGACATGGCATTCAAAAGATTTCCATAGAAGACTGATGAACAGAAAAACTAATGCCACTGGTACTATGAGAGCCAATAAGGATAATATATCTCCTGATAAATCTCATAATAAAGGGAAACTTTGCAACTATGAATTGTGGTCTGCAATAAATGTGCTGTGTGTGAAATGGAAGGATAACAAAGATGTTTATCTCCTACTGATGAAATATGAAGCTGTTGACATTACAGCAGTATGCAAGCTGAGAAGAAGGAAAGGTCAGACAGCCAGAGGGGAGGTAAAGAAGACAAAGTGTGCCTTTGAGTACCAGAAGCGAATGGGAGGTGTCAATTTGTAAGATCAGATGAGAGTTTTGTTTCCTATAAAGTTACACACGGCTAAAGATTTGTTGTAAGTTTCAGTAAAGGGTAAATAGAAAAAGTGCTTTTCAGTGCAAAAAGTGTTGTATTACCCTTCATTTGGAGAACTGTTTTGAGGTTTACCACATCCAACCTATTAGGCCATTAAAATTGATGAGCCAATGCTTTCATTATTGTGTGTCAATTCCAGGAAAGAAGTTATATGTATTGATTAATTTTATAGGGATTTTTAAACTTGACAATGAACTCATCCAGCTATAAAGGGATTCGAGTCAGATTTCTGAGGTAGTCATTAGGGTATTTAAATAAGACAGCAGTGGATTAAGGAAGTCAGCTACCATTGTAGAGGTTGGAAAAACACTGAGAACATAAGACTTCCTGTATGTGATACCCTCCAACCATAAGCAAACAGAAGAAAAATGACCTTGTGAATCGTCTTCCTTGTATCCCCATAGTATTTTTGGAATTTTACCACAATCTCAATACAGAAGGTACACCAGCTGTTCTTTCAGATGAAGATGAAACAGGAGAGGTTTAAACAGTATTACTGTTAGCTTTGTTTACATGCCATACTTTATAATGACATTGCTGTAATGGTATTCTCAATACTATTCATTCCATCAACAAAAAATGGACACATTTTTGTTGGAATATTACCAGAGACTGTTAGAATATTGTCAAGTCAAATTTTGTTCTATTTGGTATGTTGTAATTTGTAGTACTCAGTGAGTTTAATTTATTCAAAGTTTATGTATTGTTAGCCTGTACTGCTAACTTTGTTTTTTCAGTAGAATAATACAACCAAAGAGTTTAAGTTTCAAGTTTATTGTTGCTAAAGGGATTATGTCAGAGGCAGCATAGGAATAATTAAATTTCTTTGCACTATTTGATCAGTACCATGGATTACTGTACCATAAGGCAAATAAATATGTATTTTGACATTTTAAGCCAGTTTTCATGTATAAATACTTTAATCCTGGTTTATGAAACAGATGCATGCTTGGTTTTGCACCCCAAAAAATCCTTAGCATGGCTTTCTTTGGAAGGGAAGTAAAGCTGGTGATCCCGTGTCGTAGATTTACGACACGTAAGAGAACCTCAAGCCTGATAAAGAGGCCTCTAAGCAAAATTACCGGTCTTTCATGTCCAATATAGAATGGAATGCTAAGGACCACAGCAGTTAAAGAGGGCCCATAAATAAAACTCAATTTTTTTTCTATACACTTTCCCACAATTTAGTATTACAATTTTATGCAAAGTGCCGGGAAAGTATATAGAGGTGTGATAAAATTGCATTCTACAAAATTTATTCACACAGCACTTATAAATCAATTCAATAGTTAACCATTTGCTATACTCGTATCATCCAAATAGTTGACATAGATAACTTTTTGTTTGACTGAACTGCTCTTTATAGACAAAACCTGTATCCAGTTAATATATGGTGGAAGCAGTACCTCCTACCCTGTATATTAAAGGGAACACTTTGTCATAACACTGTGTATTCCAGTCCTGAGCTGTGTAAATGTAGAGCTAGGCTCTTCATATTCTATTTCAAAGTATGCTACGAGAGATTACCTTGTTATATAAAGCGATACTCTTTAATTTCATTGTTGCGATAAATATGATTTGAGTATGAATTTAAAATGAAGGCTTGTACTTTTGCTGTAAAATTATTCTTTGTACTCGTGTATTTGTTGTTTTATTTCAGTTAGTAAGCTCATATGAATTGTTTTCAAGTCTTTAATTGTAATTATCAGTTTTGAATACTTATTAGTATGCATTGCCTAACACTTTTTCCTTCTTGTTTCAGAAATAATACATTCTCCACAAACTCATTACCCAATGGCCTTGCACCAGCTGAAGTACAACAGGAAGTGCAGAATGTGCTACCCCCAGATGATATTCCCAAGCGATATCGTGAAGCCATCATACATTATAGTAAAGTATGAAACACTTTTATAGAGGAAAATACTTGGGTGCTTTTATCAGCATAGAACAATTTTAAGGTTATCCATAAAAGTGAATGACGTAAAAACTGTACAGGCTTAAATATCTACTAGAGTGGTACTAGTGTTTAGAACAGAGTCTGTACTGTTACATATTTACATAACACGATTGCTAGATAATCATGGAATGGTACGTAAGTGAAGTTATTGATTTACATGTTTATACATGCTGTGTTTTTTTAATGCAGGCCATGAGAAAAAGACAGCCTGTTTAAATTGAATTTCTTTCCATTCACATACCATCATGCTGTTACACTGCTGAAGGATTTAGGCATAGTAGCTTTTTTTAGTTTTATGGAAATCATTAGTAAAAATTCTGTGCTCTGGCTGGGAAACAAACCACATATCTTTGCGATCTCAAATGAGGGAGGCTTAATTCATGTTAAGGTACCCTCTCATGATAGCTAAGTGGTAGTGCATTAGTATGGAATGGAGAAGAACTCAGGTATTTGGCCATGACATCGACTATTTCTAATTTGGCTCAACCTTCAAAGTTTCTGATGAGTTCATGTATGCATTTGTATATCACATAGGTGTATACTATAACAAATGAGAACACCAGTTACTGCCAAACACACTTTATCACTTAGGCACTCATTGTCTTCAAGTGCACTTTTGGCACACATTCAGAACACAGCACAACTGATCTGCCGAATCACAACTGAGCTGCACTGGTACTGTCCACTCTCCATTTCCTAACTTAACTAACACAGCCCCCCTTATTTAGGCCTTGCATACAAAGCAGAATGTTCTAGAAGGTGAGGCTATTAGAACATGCAAATAGCACACATTGGGCTATTGTTCTGCACTAGCTATTGTTCTGAAGGCCGATCGAGGGCCCCCCAGGTGCCGGGTTGGAAGTCACTTAATGGCAGCTCGCAGATAGCTTTGCGCATACGGTCATACTGCTCCCTCCTCAGAGCTGGTCGTCCTGATCAGCACTATCATAGCGGATGAGACAATCTAGATGTACCACCAGCATCTTTCCTCAGCGCTGCCTCCGGATGTGGTACACTGCATCGTTGGTCTCTTCACCACACGATACAGTCTTTTTTAAATTGAGTTTTTAATTTATAGATGCTCTTTAACTGCTGTGGTCCTTAGCATCCCATTCTATATTGGGCATGAGAAACTGGAATTTTGCTCAAAGGCCTCTTTATCAAGCTTGAGGTTCTTTTACGTGCCGTAAATCTACCACACGGGACCACCAACCTTACTTTCCTTCTGAAGGAAGCCGTGTTAACGATTTTTATGCCCGAAAAAATCCATTGCCCTTTGCCGGGTTTGAACCCGTGACCTCGGAAACTAAGAGGCTCGCATGGTAACCATTACACCACGGAGGAGGACGATATGGTCCTGTCATAGTGTTGAAGCTTGGGGCAATGCTCCTTGTTCCGGGTAGGTCGATACAACCAGACCAAATTACCCTGTTGGAAACCTTGGCTGTTGGCATGTCAGTCGTAACAGGTCTTAATCCAGTCACTCGCCACCTGGATGTATTAACAAGCCATCTAGTGTACATCGTGAAGACAGTCTACGAAGTTCTCCATGTAGCTGATTGTCGGCTGTTCTGCCCCAGGTGACTCTCAAACATCAGGTCACATGGAAGACGCAGTTCACTGCCGAAGACCAAGCTGGCTAGGTTTCAATCCGGTGGTGGTTTGTGTTGACGAGCAGTAGGTCAGCAAGAAAAGAGGCACCCTAATATGCCAATCCCTCTGGTGATTGTCCACAACCTTCCTCAGGTGTTCTTTGAGAGTCTTGATATACTGCTCGGCTATGCTGTCTGACTGTGGGCAGAGAGTTGTTGTGCGTGTCTTGTGCACTCCAAGTGGCCCCAGTGCTTCCCTCATCAGGTTCAACTGAAGTTGATGCCCTTATCGCTGTGTAGCTGTAACGGTACCCAAAGCGGCAGAAAGATTACTCCACAAGGCAGTCTGCGATCGTTTTGGCCTCCTGGTTAGGAATGGCATATACTCCGGCCACTTGGTGAAATCACCCTTAACCCCAACAGATACTTGTTACCCCTGTCGGACACAGGGGATGGCCCAGCTATGCTGATGGCGATGTGTTCAAAGGGTGCTCCCACGTTACACTGCTGCATGCGACCCCAGCTCCTAGTCTGTGGGCCGCGACTTGCCGCACACACGACATTGGCCGCATTACCTCTCAGCGTCTGCCCGTAGCCTCGGCCAATAGTACCTTAATCGGAGCCTATCGATTGTTTGGTTAGGTCCAAGATGTCCTCCCAAAGTCCCTGCATGTACTTCCACCAGGACTGCCGTCACCTTATTCCGAGAAAGGATCCACTACTGTCTGGGTTTTCTCGTCAGGTGATTCCCAACTCAGAACAACACACCTCCCTTGGTCTTCAGTGAGTTCCATTGTCCCAAACGGACTTATACATCTTACTCCAGGGTGCGACGTCTTCCCAGCTCAGTCTAGTTCCTGCCTGCATTTCTCTCAGGAGAAATCTGTCTGCAGGCACCACCAAAATCACACAGACAGCTGCGGCACGCACCTCTGCCGATGCAGTGGACGCATTTCCCTGGGTAGGATCTTCTTGACATGGCATCAGCATTGAAGCGACTCCTTCTTTGATGTTCTGGTGTAAATTTGTACTCTTGGAACCTCTGGGTCCAATGGGTTCTGGCCCTAGGTTCTTAAATCTCAACAGCCAGGCGAGGGCGGAGTGACCAGTGCTCAGGTGGAGAAATGTTCCAGCGCCTTCATTATTACCCGCTCCTGCCCTTCCTGAACCTGGTGTAGTATGCCTCAGATACCACTCCTAGCGTCGGTGTTCACAATAAAATCCTTAGCCGGTTGTGGAATATTACAGGCGCAATGCACCGTATTGACTTAAGCGCCAAGCCTTCCCTGATTCTTCTGTACATATGTAAGGCCGGTGTTCTTCCATCAGACGAGTTCAGAGGATCTTCACGATGTTGGAGAAGCCTCAGACAGACCGACTGTAGTAGCTGTATAGGCCCACAAAGCTGCGCTACTCTCGTTTATCCTTCGGGTGAGGCCAATTTCTCAGCCCGAGCCTTCTCCGGGTCCGTGGCCACCCCAGTTGGTGACCCAAATAATTAATCTCCTTGCAAAAGAGTTGCCGCTTCTTCGCGTTCAGCTTCACGTTGGCTAATTGCAGTCTCTTCACTACCTTGGTCAGATGGTCTTCGAAGGTGCTACCAATGTCGCTGATGTCCAGGTATATCAGCAGGCATCTTAATTAAACCCCCTCATCACTAACTACATGAGGCACTAGAAAGTAGCTGGCACATTGCAGAGGCCAAAGGGCATAACCGTAAACTACCAAAACCCTTGCCTGTCGAGAATGCAGTCTTCTCCTTGTCTTTGGGATTTAGAGCCACTTACCAGTAAACCATTTTCAGGTCCAAGGTCGAGAACCACAGGGCACCTGCATGAGCGCCCAGGGTGTTGTCAATCCGGGGTAAGGGATACCAGTCCTTTCGGGTGAGAGCATTCAGCTTCCTATATTCCATGTAGAAGCGCAGCTCGCCATTCTTCCCCAAGACCATAAGGGAGCACAAATGGCTCTCGGACTTTTTGATAATACCCCTAGATCTCGTGTCCTCCAGGATGTCTCGTACCTCCACTTGCTTTGCCAGAGGTACACGTCTTGGTGGTTGCTGGATAGGTCAACGTGATGAAGTACTCGGTCGATGCAGCCTTAATCGTCGCCCGCTTGGCTGGAGGCAGGCTGGTATTGTTTAAGTAAATGTCGGACCCTCTCCAGTTATGCTGTGGTCAAATGGTCGGCTGCCCTCGGATCCATTGCACGGCTATACACTAGCAGCGGGCTCGTATTTACCCAACTCCTTTCCAGCCTGTATGTACTGATCGATGTCCGATGGATTCAGCAGTCTCAGTCTCAGAGGCACTTCTTCCCGGAAGGCAACAATGCCCTGGCAATGCATAATCCATCCATCTGTTAGAAAACCAGGTTCCTTTACCGCTGGCCTTTCAGACGTGTCTTAATAACCACCTGACTTCTCGCGGGCACAACCACATTCTCCATCAGGATCACCGTGCAGATCCCCAATATGTTGGGGCTTCGGAGCATCGCCTCGTCTCGTCTCGGCCGAGTCGCAAGACCTTCCTGTCGACCCTCGTCACGCGGCTCCTGAGGGCATCCAGTCCCAGTTGCATCTTTAGCCAACCTTATGATGAACAGCCAAAGTCTTATAGTACTCTGCCCCAATGAGCTCCAGCAAGGTCTCCTCCACAGGTAAGGTTTGCCTGATGCCGTCACTAGCTGGTAGGGCCGATTCGGTTTCCTTTATGGCAAGCCCTTTACCACGTCAGGTCTGATTATGGTCATGGCTGCACCTTTGTCCACTACTATCTGGCACAGCTTCCTTTGTATCCAACCATGCATGACGGCTGTCATCCATTCTTCTGCCCAAGGCACACAGTGTCATTCTAAGGGTTGGTGATGGCAGCCCCGATGTGCCCCTTACCACACTGGTACTTATTGGTTTCCCACCTGCTCATCAGCTTGGGTGTCCTGGCTGACCACACTCCAAAACACATCACTTGAAGATAAATAATAAAATAAAATAATAAAGTAAGTCTATAATTACATATCCTGGCATATGATTGCCTAAACCAGGACGTATATTCTAAATTTGTTGTTAATTGATCAATACTTACCATATCATTTGATTCTATTCATAATTGTACAGATAATTATACTCTTAACCTACTGAACTAAACTAAAATAATTAAATAATAATAATAATGATAATAATATAAAGCAAAATAAAATGTACAATAGCAATTAATTGTAATAGCATTTCCCACTATTACTTGCTACTGAAGGTTAGCAGCTCTTCCAACTGGTTGCCAGTTGGCATCTACTACCCTTTAATTCTTCTTTAATATTAAACTTTTAACTACTGTATCCAGCAATGTTAAATATTGGTAACCAGCAACCCTCTTAATCTAAGTGCATTTAATTCATTTATTTAATCTTTTATTTCACATTAATTTATTTTAAATATTGTAACTAATTCTTCAGTAATTCCATTTACTAAATTTCTAAATTCTTTAGTACATGTTGCTCACGTTCACCTTAAAATTCATAAATATTTCTTTGTATCATTATTTATAAATTAATGTAGTCATTTATATACTGCAGTAAAATCATATTGCTTCTTTAATATAATATTCAACCTAATTATTTATTACTCTATATTTTTAACATTTATCTTTAAACACTATGACTATAATATTTTTATCTTCAGTATTTAAGCAGCCACTAATCACTGCATGTTCTTCTATTTCTTATCCTCTTAACTCTGACTTTTACTTATTTTTAGCTTCACTATCCTCCCCTATTCCACTCTCACTATTGGTACTTTATCCTATCCTTTCCCACTTATCACTTCACTTCTCTTTCAATACATTTCACTCTATGACTCGCCTTCTCAGATCCAGTAGCTAGCTCCATCCTTTCCCCCAATCCTCCCTTGGCTCCCAGCTTCTCCTCTCCTGCTATCAGCAGCTATTCCATTTCCTCGATTGCACTACCCTTTCCACCACTAAACTCTCCATCTAGTCACTCCTCTTCCTTACTGCTGGCATGCTGTTCCATCCCCCTCGGTTCCATTACTCCCTCCCCCTCCAAACTTTCCATATTTCCATCTAATTCCTTCTCCCTTTCATCATCAATCTCTTCTTCCGCTTCTTCAGTCTGTATTTGTGTGTATATTACTAATAGCTCTTCTTCTGCTGTCCCCATCATTTGTTGTAATAATCCTTCTGATCTTGTAATTCCTATTTGGGTTGTAATTCTATTTTCTGTTGGTACTTCTATAATCACTCTATCCTTCCATGCTAGTCTGTGGATTTTATTTGCTAAGTTATATAGATGTTTATATAATGCATTGTTTCTAATAATAAATCCAATTTGATATCCTTGTAAAGCTCTTCTTTCTTCATCTACTTCATTATTATTTTTTGGGCATTCAAAGAGCGTATGCTCTGGTGTTCAAGGTTCTTGACATATATCACATATATTATTTAAAACTTTATTTAATTTTGTGTCAATATGTTTTATATGAGCCATGCCTGGTCAGGTGATGTATTAAACCTTTTGTGGGTTGTACAATGTTTAAGACTGAGTCTTTCCACAATATTGAAGAAAAATGTCATAAGTTCTCCTTCCTACTTCTTTACTATTCCATTCCATCTGCCAATCGTGTATTAAAGTATTCCTAATTTCCCTTAATTTAAACATTTTCCTATTATTTCTTCTACTGTGTAATTTTCGTTTTTTAAACCAAAAAGTTGCCGCTCTGAATTTTATTTGGTAATCAGTTGGTGTGATTCCTGTTAAAACTAATAATGCCATACTCAGGGTTTTATTAAGAACACCTGTATATCTTAATAGTACCTTCCTTTGGGATCTTCTTAAAAGTGTTTTAATTTGTACATTATTCATCCTTTTAGCCCATATTCCTGCGCCATATGGTATAATTAATAAAGATTGCAGATATGATATGTTATAATTGAATTTAAAGGTATGTTGTATTTAGATTGTGTTATTGGCTAAGGTCATCATCACTTAAAGGTCTTCGTCGACGTCCTGGGTTGATTCTCTGTCCCCATCATATCTAATACTCCTAGTCTTCGAGGTAGGTGCACTTGTTACCTTGGCCACCTCCATCTTCAACGCGGCTGCTAGTGCCTCCTGGGTGGTCTTGTAGTCGTCAAGCATCAGGCGCTGTCATATCTCAGCATCATGTACCCTGTCAACAAAGGAGAAGACAGCTTCCTGGGACACACAACTCAGTGGGAGGTTCACCAAAGCATTTTTCAACTGTCAATTACTAGAGCAAACTCCTGCAGCGCCTCTCCTGGCTGTTGTAGCCTTAGCTTGAGCTGACTATGCTAGGCTGCAGCCAAAATGGATGGTTCCTGATCCGGTTTTTGAGGACCTAAAAAAGTCTTCGCACACCACCAACATTGAAATCATATTTAAAATTTCTGCTGCTATCCCTAGAGGCCCCCCCAGGGGCTCACCTTATGTGAGTATGGGTTTGGTGTACCCGGGGGTTCCCGAGCCTTTCATCGCCATCATCATCCTTCCACCCTCGTCCGGTCGAGGTGGGTTCGTCCCCGTGACCGGGGGACTCAAGGTAGGCTCTCGTGCATTCTGTGCATTGCATTTCATTCCATGACGCCCCTCACCATCGTTTCTTACTTCTCTCTTCTATTTACGCACATTTCACCTCACGTCCATTCATTTACACATCTATTTTCCTTCTTCGCCGGCCTACTTTGAGTGCGAAATGCCCACACACTTTTAGTTTCTTTTATCCTTTTATTTTAATCCTCTGGACACAGCCTGACGGATACCCGCGCACTGGGTGCGCAGCTGGGCGAGTGGGTAATGGCGTCATCCCCACCATCCGGGGTTGTCATGTAGGGTTTGTGTTCGTATCCGCTGTTCAACTGCAGTCCCGCGGGGAGGGGCATTGAATGAGAGCTGCCGACTTCTTACGGCCATTGGGTCCCTCTGTCTATGTTCTGGGAGGTGTGACCCTGGGTTGAGACGGGTATAGATAGGCCACTCACCCAAGCCGGGGTAACGCCTGGAAAGTCAGAGCCCGAGGTCAGAGACGGTTGCAATGGTGGAGGATTTCTTTCGCTATGGAGCACCCTTTCTCCATTATTTCCAATAATCGCCGAAAATTTATTGTAACAGAAGTAGCACCGCCGACATCTGGTTGTTACTTGGTCATTTCCAGAACAGAAGAAGGACAAAGTTTTGAGAAGGTGAACCCTTTCATTATTCAGAAGGGCATTGATGCTATTGCTGGTGCGGTTCAGTCCTGCACTCGTCTACGGAATGGTTCCTTACTAGCACAAACGAAGTCCGATCAGCAAAGTAAGACCTTGTTGCGCGCTACGCTTCTCCACGGTTATCCCATCCGTGGTGAGAAGCACCGCACATTGAATTCCTGTCGAGGCGTTCGTTACCACCCATAGCCTCGATGGTATGTCGGGCGATGAACTCGTAGACTATCTTTCCGACCAAAAGGTGACAGCAGTGCATCGAGTGCAGGCCAAACGCGACGGAGTATTGCTACCCATTCGTACCCTTTTTATAACATTTGATGGCGTCGATATGCCCACGAGCATTTCAGCAGGGTACGAACGCATTGCGGTGAGGCCTTATATTCCTAGACCTCTGCGTTGTTTTAAATGGCAACGTTTTGGGCATACGCAAGTCTCTTGCAAGAGTGCCGTTTCCATCTGTACCTCTTGTAGTGAGCCCTCACACGATGGTACCTGTTTATCCGCCCCGTCTGGTAAATTGCAAAGGGTCTCATTCTGCTTCATTTGCCAACTGTCCGCGGTATTTGGACGAGAAGGCGATCCAGGAGATCCGGGTAAAGGAGAAACTCTCCTTTGCCGAAGCCCGGAGGCGTTACCATGCGCGCCAACCTTCGCTCCTGCGATCGGGAACATTCAGCTCAGTTGTTGCCTCGCCAGTACCCCGGAGGGATGCAGAGACTCAGACTTGGACGATGACTGCATTGACCGCCACTACCATCCGGCCGTTTACTTCTGGCACAGTTACTAAGCCAGCTAAGCCTGTTCCTAAAGTACTGAAGTCCCAAGCCCTTGAGAAGAAATCAAAGCAGAAACTACGCCGAGAAGAGTTTTTGAAAGACCCTCCGCGTGCACGCGGTAAAAAGAATTCACCTTCTCCTCCTCGAAGGTCGCAGTCCCAGGATGCTCCTGGGACAAGCCGCGCTCAGCGGCACCCCTCACCCATTGCCACCCAGAACCGATTCTCGGCGCTTGAATCGGTTTCTGGCTCTGAGCGCGTGGGCCCTCCCTTCGAGGAGGCTATGGAGTCTGACCAACTCCCCGAGCCCAAAGGTTAAGCAAAAGGTAATTTTGAACCGCCCTTCTAAATAAGAAGTTTGTTATTTATGGCTATCCTGACCTGGAATTTACGTGGTGTACGATCGCATAGGGTGGAACTGCAACTTTTATTGCGTTCCCATTCACCTATGGTCGTATGTTTGCAGGAGACTAAGCTTCGCCCTCACGATCCTTTTGATCTCCGAGGGTATACTCCGGTTCGCTACGATCCTGAACCGGAGGAGGGTACTCCTGCTCACGGAGGTGTTATGTTATTAGTGCGTAACGACGTTCATTTTCAAACTCTCACTCTTACGTCCGACTTGCAAGCTGTTGCCGTTAGGCTTCAATTGCCCGGCATTTTCTGTTCTGTTTGCTCTGTGTATTCGACTCCATGGTCTCCCCTTGCACCCGCGAACATTCGCGATCTCCTGTCCGCTCTCCCAACACCATTTCTTCTGTTGGGAGATTTTAATGCCCATCACCCCCTGTGGGGTTCGCCAAGGGCTTGTGCGAGGGGAACTCTTCTTTCCGCCATTTTTTACTAGTTCAATCTCTCCATCCTCAATACAGGTGAACCTACTTTTCTTTCTGATTCTCTGGTACATTCTTTCACCTGGACCTTGCCGTTTGCTCACTCCAGCTTGCTAGTCGTCTGCGGTGGAACGTCGTCGCTGACACCTACTCCAGCGACCATTACCCCTGCATCGTTTCTCTTCTGTCTCGCCACGTCTAGCATTCCAGAGTGCCTACCTGGATATTCACAAAGGCCGACTGGAGATTGTATTCCAGCCTCGTGTATTTTGACAAGCCCTTCGCCGACATTAACCAAATGGTGCAGCACCTTACGTTTACGATTCTATCCGCCGCCGAACGCGCAATTCCCAGTTCATCCTCTCAACCTCGGCGTCTACCTGTTCCTCGGTGGAACGAGGATTGTCGGGACGCCGTTCGTGCCCTAGAACTGCGCTTAGGGTGTTTCGGCGACACCCTGCACTTGATAATTTGGTTACTTTTAAACAATCGCGCGCCAGGGCTCGTCGCATTATTCAGGATAGCAAGAAGGCGTCTTGGACTCGTTTTGCCGAGCCTTTTAATCGCTTTACGCCTTCATCTGTTGTTTGGGATAAACTTCGTCGCTTCTCAGGTAAAGTGTCGCATTGTACTGTTTCTGGCCTTCAGGTTCACAATGCCACCATAGTGGATCCGGCTGCCATCGCTAACACTCTGGGTGCTGCCTTTGAGGCGGTTTCCAGTTTAGACCATTATTCCGCCGGCTTTCGCTCTATTAAAGACCGGCTGGATTCCGCAACGTATAATTTTTAGTCTGCTAATAATGAGTGTTGTAATTAACTTTTCACAATGAGGGAGCTGGAGCACACTCTTCATTGCTCTAGGCACTCCGCTCCTGGGCCGGACGGCATTCATGTCCTGGTGTTAAAGAACCTTTCAGCCGACAGTTAAGTCGTTCTCTTACAGGTCTATAACCATATTTGGCAAGACGGCTTTTTTTCCCTTCCGTTTGGCGCGAAGCCACCATTGTCGCTATACTTAAGCCTGGGAGGGATCGCCAACTACCTTCCAGCTACCGCCCTATCTCCCTCCCCAGTTGCATTTGCAAGGTGATGGAGCGCATGATCAACGGGCGGTTGACATGGTGGCTTGAGTCTCAGAAACTTCTAGCGAACGCTCAGTGCGGATTTCGTCGCCATCGCTCTACCGTCGACCATCTGGTGTCTATGTCGACGCATATTATGAATGGATTTCTGAGACAGTGTCAAACCGTGGCTGTGTTTTTTGACCTGGAGAAAGTTTATGGCACTTGTTGGAGGGGCGGCATTTTACGTACACTTCACGCATGGAATATCCGCGGCCGTCTTCCCATATTTCTTCGGGAGTTTATGATGGACCGCGTCTTTCGTGTACGTGTGGGCTCGGTTTTATCTAGTAGTTTTACTCAAGAGAACGGTGTACCGCAGGGCTCTGTACTCAATGTCACACTTTTTGCGATTGCTATCAACCCCATTGTTGATTTATTCCACCTGGCATTTCCTCGTCCCTTTTCGTCGACGATTTTGCCATTTATTGCAGTTAGAGGCGGACCTGTCTGCTCGAACGCCGTCTCCAGAGCTGTATCGACCGTCGCTACGCCTGGAGTAACGACAACGGTTTTAATTTCTCCGCCGAGAAATCCATCTGCATCAACTTCTGGCGCCGGAAGGCTTTCCCTCCGCCCTCTCTCCATCTTGGGCCGGAGATCCTTCCGTTTGCAGACGAGGTGAGATTTTTGGGGTTGATCTTTGATAGGAAGTTGAGTTGGATTTAGCACATTTCCTTTTTAAAAGTAAAGTGTGACCGTTCTCTTAATCTTTTACGTGTTTTAAGTGGCACATCCTGGGGAGCTGATCGGACAGTACTTCTTCGTCTTTATCGCTCTGTGGTCCGATCCAAGCTTGATTACGGATGCATTGTCTATTCGTTGGCACGTCCATGTGTGTTACGTCGATTAAATGTCATTCACCATCGTGGCATATGAGTCGCTACAGGGGCCTTTCCAACCAGCCATGTACCTAGCCTATATGCTGAAGCTGCTGATTCTCCGCTGTTCTTCAGGCGTGAGATGCTTTTGTGCAGCTATGCCTGTCGACTCTCAAGCTTGCCTGACCACCTGTCCTTCGAGTTATTTTTCGAGGAGTCGCTTATCGGCAATATTTAATTAGCCCCTCTGCATTGCTCCCTCCAGGGGTTCGATTCCGACAGCTTCTTCGGCATCTGGACGTTACGCCAGCGCCGGCCATTCCAAGGGAGGAAACGCGTTTTCCTCCATGGTTGCGTGCTGAGGCCCATTGTCACCTTTGGTTAACGTCGATGCCGAAGAATGAGACCCCTTCTTCAGTCTTTAGATCAGCGTTTTTAGAACGACAGGTGCAATTCGGGGAATGTCATTTTATTTATACTGATGGGTCTAGGACTGATGTTGGAGTAGGGTGTGCCTTTGTTTTTGATGAACATAGTTTTAGCTTTCGTTTGCATGGGCAATGTTCAATTTTTACCGCTGAACTTTTTAGTATTTATCAATCTGTTTTATACATTCAGCGGTACGACTTACGGCACTGTGTAGTTTGTACGGACTCTCTGAGTGCCCTTCAGAGTATTTAACGCGCTGTACAATTACCACCCCCTTGTACAGCACATACATGACCTGCTCCACTCGCTTGGTGCCTATGGCATCAGCGTCTCCTTGTGGATTCCAGCTCATGTGGTCATCTCAGGGCATCTGCCGACGCCGCTGCCAAATCGGCTCTTTTATCACCCAGATGTTTTACCTGTGTTGTTCCTTCCTCAGATTTTTATGTTACTTTACGTTACTGCATCCTCTCGCGTTGGCGCGATGAATGGACGGCGCTCCAGGGGAACAAGTTGCGGGAAGTTAAACCTCTCCCGATAGTCTGGGGTACCTCTTCTTGCTCTTCTCGTCGGGAAGAGGTAATTTTACCTCATTTATGAATCGGACATTGCCTTTTAAGTCATAGATACCTTCTCAGTGGTGAGCCCACACCACTTTGTGAGCGGTGTGATGCGCCCTTAACGGTGTGTCACCTTTTAACAGAGTGTCAGGTTTTAGCACAATTGTGCGTTCGTTTGTCTCTGCCTGTTGGTATAGCCAACGTTTTGGCAGACTGTAGAATGTCTTTTACATTTTATCTGTGACAGTGGTTTTAGTCGATGCATTTAATGTGCTGAGCGTCTTTGTAGTTTTGTGATTTTATATTGTGCATTTTAATGGGGTGCTGTTCTCCCCTGGGGTTCTATTGTGCTCTGATCCATTGACTTCTACAGTTCCTGACACATAGTTTAATGTTTTATTATTTGATTTACCAAGTTTTTAGTGTGGTGGTTTTTAGACTTGGATATGTTTTTTATTGCTTTGATTAAGCGGGTTTGTGTCCTGTACTTTTATTTTCTGGATTTTAAATTTTTATACATTGTAAGGGCGCTGATAACCTCAGCTGTTTAGCACCCTTAACCCCATATCATCATCATCCCTAGAGGCTGGCTATCAGCTGTGTGGTTCCTCCTCTGCTGACCATTGGTTGTGGGCGGTGACGGCGGCGAATGGTCATTGGAAGACTTTGGAAGTTGATGTTCCATCATATTTGGGTGGCTTGGCACGTGCAGATGTGTTGCATCCTGGTGTCTCAACCTTCAAGTTGTTAAGTCTACCATCAAGCATTTCTTCTACCATGGTGTTCAGTTCCTTGGTGTTGCCGCTGACTCTTCCCTCCAGGATGCTAAGCTGTTAGCCAAGGTCCTTCACCTTTCTGGCAAGCTCTTCCATGTCTTTCTCCATGCCGGCCAGTCGTTCGTTAATTTTGGTCGATAGTTCTCCATTGTGGAATTCCTGTAGTTATTTCACTTCCCTTCATGTCCATCTTATCCATTTTTGTCTCCATTTTCTTCACTTTGGAGTTCATTTCCATCTCTGTCTTCTCCATTTTGGCCAATAATTGATAAAGCATTTCATCCATTGTGGCTTTTATATCCCATTTCTGACACCAATGTAACAAATGAAAACACCAGTTACTGTGAAACACACTTTGTTTATCAGTTAGGCATTCGGCATAGTAGCACGAACGTTACACTAGAGTCACCTTTGACACACACTCAGAACACAACACAACTGATCCGTCGAATCACAACTCAATAGAACTGCACTGGCACTTTACACTTTCACTGTCCACCTTTCACTTCATGACTTCTTAACTAACAGAACTCTTCACAGGCAAGAGCAACTCTCTTATAATATAAGCTTCACATATAAACAGAATGTTCTAGAAGGGGAGGCTTCTAGAACATGCTGAAAGGAATGTTCTGGAACAGGAAAGTGGCACACAATGGGCTATTGTTCTGATGGCTGGTCAAAGGCCCGACCCAGGAGCCGAGCTGAGAGGCGCTTACCGGCAGCCCACAGGTGGCTTCACAAACTCAGTCACAATACTTTGGTGGTGTATTGGCTGGTAATCAGTGTGACTAGTACATTAGATTCCTGTCAGAATGGATTCATTCCTGCAGTGGCAGCTTTAAACATATGAATATACTATTAGAGAAAGACATGGATCCTGGTATATATTTGCTATAGAGCAGGCATTCATATCAATCATCAGCTTGCATAAGTAAAATTTGCTGACAGAAATTTAAAACTGAGCAACAAATTGAAGATAAGTTTTTGACGTTGAATTGACTAGTAAAGTACACACAGTGCTTAAACTAATTGGGTTTTATTTATAATACAATACAGAGCAAATATTTTAAGAATTTGTGTTTGTAATTTAGCCCAGTTATGCAAAGGTAAGTGAGCAATAAATTTAATGAGCACCAATTTCCTTTTCAGAACTGTCTGTTTTCCTTACTCTCCACGAAGCATGGTAGGGGCATCCACTTCAGTGAGCAACCAATGAGCTGGGTCATAGACAGCACTGAACTTTGTATTGAATCATTCGAGAAACCTAAGAAACACAGTTGCTTCTTAAGATGAGAGCATTAACCCAATCGCATCATTTTAAATGCCTACTCAACTAACCAAGAAATCTGATCTAAATCCCCTAGCACTGAGGGTGGTAACAGCTTAATGCTTAAAAAATTATTTAAAATCAACCAATAAGTATTTTTGAAAAATTCAATGCCATAGCCGGGATTTGAACCACGGGTCTCCCGGTCTCCGTCCGGTTGCTCTAACCACTGAGCTACCATGGCAACATGCCGACACGACATTAAATTCTCCAGCTGATTCGCATTTTTCCCGGTAAACCACAAGGAGATCTCAAATTGTATTGAGATGCCATACCCCAATGGCGACTTACATTTATTGTAAGTACTTTAAGTTCCGGGCTTTATAGTTGCAACCACTATTAGGTCAATTAATGGAATTAATTGTTCTTTCACACAAGCCGTGTGTTGGACAGGGTTGGAAAGGTAGAATCAGATGACTGAAAAATTCAATGCCATAGCCGGGATTTGAACCACGGATCTCCCGGTCTCCGTCCGGTTGCTCTAACCACTGAGCTACCATGGCAACATGCCGACACGACATTAAATTCTCCAGCTGATTCGCATTTTTCCCGGTAAACCACAAGGAGATCTCAAATTGTATTGAGATGGCATCTCAATACAATTTGAGATCTCCTTGTGGTTTACCGGGAAAAATGCGAATCAGCTGGAGAATTTAATGTCGTGTCGGCATGTTGCCATGGTAGCTCAGTGGTTAGAGCAACCGGACGGAGACCGGGAGATCCGTGGTTCAAATCCCGGCTATGGCATTGAATTTTTCAGTCATCTGATTCTACCTTTCCAACCCTGTCCAACACACGGCTTGTGTGAAAGAACAATTAATTCCAATAAGTATTTTTTGCTGAAAATTTGCATGCACAACATTAAACATATAAACTCACCAGTACTGTTCTCCTAGTACTGTTGTTATGTTTGATAGACCTCAAAACAATCCTCTAAATGAAGAGCAACATCACAGTTTTTAAAATTGGGGTGTTCAAGGCTTCGGGTTTTGCTCCAGTACAATTGAATATGCTATTTTCACGCTACAGGTATCAAAATAACTAAAGCAGTATAGGCCCTAATTTCATCTGCTGCAGTGTTTGACCATTTTTTATCATCTTTGAACATTTTTCTGTTGGGATTGTTCAACTGCCTTGTTGCCTAAGCATTAGTTTGGTCATGCATTTTGTCAAAGGTTCCGTGTATTCCGAAGAATTTGAAAGCGCAGATGGCATCTGTGATGCATGTTTATTCAGTAAGTGTTTACAAACACCACTATTTGCAATAAAATGGTAAAGAATGGGAGTTATTGTCAGTTTTTGTCCAATTCCAATCACACTGTTTTTTTGTGTCATAATACGAATGAGTTTCGAAGGGCCTGGTGCATCACCATTGGTTTCATAATTATTTTCTTCACTACTTTCTGCACTATATTCATTATCACTGTCACTAGAACTTTCTTCAGTCTCTATTTCATATTCAGAAAAATCACCAATTTACTATCACTCTGTAATACACTTTGTATTAGTTTTCTCAAACCCTCTTTGTCATGCGTACAGATTATTTTCGTGGCCATGATGGCTACTAATGTGAGTATACGAAGAATAACATTATTTTTCCTTGCTTGAAACACAGTTGGTGAGGCCATACTCAAACATCACATGTCAGCACTTCATTGCAAACATATACAAATGACTACTGTGAGAAGGAACCTAAACTATACACAATTAGGTAGAGCAATGTAGCATTGTGAGCTAAGCTCATCATACGAATCATATGCCAAAAAAAGTGCGTGTGAACCTTGGTTGTCAAATGATGCAAATGGGTTAAAGTGCATGTGGAAGTCATTGCAGATGAACTTTTAAGACTGCTAGGTATCTTGGATCATGAAAATTTAATAGTAAACATAGCTGAACAGTAATAAAGTAGTATGTAGATAAATAATTCTGCAGGCAGTGGCAGGAAATTCTTTCCATATGCAAGATAATTACATTAATACTATTTGAATAAACTAAATATAAATTTAAAAATATTATTGAGTGTTGACACCATTCTGCAAGAATAATAAAAAGATTGGCTGCAAACATGGGAAAGGGAAAGTAAGTGCCTGTAAGAAAGATGAAAACAAAGGTCAATGTTTTAGAGATGAGAGAGGACAGTCAGGATTATAAAAGTAGAAGATTGGAGCAGGAAGAGAGAAAACTGTTTAAAAGACAAATTTTGCTTTTGGAAAACCAAATATCGTGTGATAACTATATATGTTTACATAAATTGCTTGTTTACATTTATAAAGACATCTAAATTTTTGTTTAGATAACAGAATACATATACGTGATTTTTAACATTCAGCTGCAGTGCAAAATGCATATCTACACATGGTGATGTTTTTATATGGCTTCATTGCATTTATTACATTCAGAGACTTTCTACAAGTTTTCCAATTGTAAAATGATATCTCCCTCTATACAAGTTCAGTATTTCATTCAAAGCTGGTCATTCCATGTCAGTTGATCCTAGTCATATCACCCAATAGGTGATATATATATATATATATATATATATATATATATATATATATATATATAAAATCTGTCCACCAGCTCGGCCCCTGGCAGAAATGCAGTCAGTTCAGCAGTATACTAAACAGTTCCATCTACAAATCTACAACCATGTTCTGATGCTGGACTGGCTCCTCTAGCTGTGCTTACGGCAGTAGTGCTAACCTTGGAGTATATATTCTCATTAGATTCAAGTGAAGAAGCCACTAAATGATCAGAAAAAGTTAAGTTGTTCAATTTGATGTACTATATTTAGCTTAAAAACAACATGCCCTCATCTCAAATAAGTGGTGTGACCAACTCTTCAGAGCTGGACTGATATTTGCTGGAGAAGGAAGAGGAAAATGAAGAATCACTGCTGTCATCCCCCAACAAAACAACAGCACTGTCAATTAAGTTTTCCATTATACCATTCTCCCAGTAATCATTTTCTAGCTTCTCTACATAAATTCTGCCAGTCTGTTTCAGTCAGTAATATACCCTTATGTGTTACCTATATCACCCAATTTCTGCAGTGTTACATCCTGTTACTTTTATTTTCCTAACCATTCATTTCACCCCGTCTCAAGCAAATTCTATGGAGTTCAGATTATACGTGTATAGGGGCAAGTGAATGGCAGTATTGGCCAAAGACAGCAAAACTTTGTCAACTTTAAATACCTTCTCTTTAGGTTTATTTATTCCAGTCAACTTTTACAGTTCTGATTTACACAAAGAAGATTTGCACCAAATTTCTTTTGTTTTGTAACCATGATATCATAGCAGATTTCGTGGGAAGGAAATTTGTCCACCTCTATGGTGCTATATGGAGCATTACTTGTATCTATTGCTGCAACTGGTAGTGGAGTTTTAATTTCCCTGCCTTGTAAACAGGAAGAGAATTTTCCAGAAACCCATTGACTTACGTACATGAACTGTTTCCTGTATTCATGTAAATATGAATGCCAGATTCCTCGTAGCTTTGCCAGTGCTTGCCATATGTTTGCATTCTTCCACTAGTTACTCTTAAGAAGTTACAAGTGAAACAGTGATACCAGCCATCAATTATAGTATAGTGAACATTAATGCTAACTTAGCAACATTAAGCATAACCGCGATATTGGAGATGCATACAGACTCTTGTATAAGATTAACATGGAGTACCTTGCCTTTTCCTCTCATTCTGCAATAAGCTTAAACTGATGGGCAGATTGTATCTGTTGGATAGCTAATTGAATGCCTGTCTTGTTCTTTTAGAACTTTGAATTCAATAACTGAAAAGGAAAGAAAGAACGAAAAATGTATGTATGGCTGCTCTGAAATGAGCAAATGTGTCTCCTAGCTGATTTAAGAAGTTCCTTTCAAAGTTAATTTCTTTTGCCTCTAATAAAGTTGCACAAATAGGCTTTATTTAAAAACACATAATAAAGAATTAAATTTTAATATTCGTACATGAAAAAATTAATACAAATCTGAAATGTAACTACAGACTCATTGTCCCAAACTATACTTTGTCCAATATATGTAGGTTTTTCTCAGAATGTATCGAATGATTTTGTATCCCCATCCAAAGCTAAAATATAAGTAGTTACAAATTGGGCATTGCACAAATGGTTGTACTTATAATTTTAAAATAATGCAAATTTAACTTTAAGCTTATCCATAAATTCTGTTTCACTGGCCCCACAAAAAGAAGAGAGATCCTTAAGAAAACAAATATAGCTTCCCAGTGAATTTAAAGAGGAACAAAACACAAAAATGAATATTTCATTCACCACATTAGTTTATTTGTCATCAGGAATAAATAACAACACATGCAGTTTCACCATCCCAAGGTGAACGGTTATCAGGTTGTTGAGTTGACGCGTGATGTCATGAGAGCCACACTGCAGCCAGACAAGATGTACACAGCATAGATGTTTTAAATGACTAACAAGTTCATGAGATAATTTTATTTACATTGAAATTGTGATCTAGCGCTGCTATCGCAGTTCTAAGTTGAAGGCCATTATATGAAAAATGTATTCTTTTCAGAGCATATCGGAGACGAAGACTGTGATAACTTTCTAAACTGGTAGTATGTATAAATGTTGAATATAAGCCAAATTTTTTAAAAAGGTGCTATCCTAAATAATTTTCTTCAGAGCATGATAGGCGTTTGATTTGCCTTTAATCATAATATATTTCTGTGGTCTTCTTCCCACAATTCATCATGTTCACAAGATTTCCATTCACCATTTTCTAACCATTTATGTTCATTTTTTATGATGAATTGATGTGAATTTTTCAATTAATATGTTACCGTTCTCATTACAGTTTTGCGCAACCCATAATAAATGACTATTTATACTGGCTTTTGTTGCTATCGGCTCTGGGTATTTTTTTCAACCATTTTAATTTTTTTCATTAGACTTTTACACAAATGCTATATGTCAAATTATTGTTCAGTTTCTGGATATTAAGTTTTTAACAGGTATCTTGCACCTTTATGTCTGTCAGAGAGAAAAGCTTCAACTCTACACATTCCTGTTTTGCAAGCCTAGTCATTATGTTGTCACAAGCAGCCTTTTCAAATCGCTTTTCACCATACCTCTTTGAACAAGTTCAAAATCAATAATTTTGCAGGAAATCCATGACAGAATGGACTAAATATTTGGCTGAAAATCCTGGGGAGTCATACTGTGCATTCCCTGCCAACCATATAGCAATACCACAACCTTTTAATGAATTCAAGTACTTATTTCTTTCTTGAACCCTAAATGCTCTAAGAATTACTGGTGCTGCCATGTTTCGAATAGTTTTATCAAAAGTATGCCTTGAAAACATTGCCAAACCCAGTGATTTGCAGAAGGACTTAAATTGCTGAAACAGTATACCAGATAATAATAAAGAACTTGCTATTAAAGCATTTCCATCTGGTTTCTTTCCTGATAAATTTTGAGAGTTCCAAGTGAGCATATTACCTCAATAACACACTGTTTTAACACACAGCATTGTCCCTTTAATGTCATGAGAAATTGTTTTGACTTTATTTCTACATAAAACACATACCTTGAAAAATAAAAGTAGAGATGTCTAAGGAACAATGAAATATTCCACTGTAGCTTCATTTCTATGTATGGTGAAAATTTCTTCTTCTTCTGCTTCCTCCTCCTCCTCCTCCTCCTCCTCCTCATTATCACTTGTATCGGAATCTGAAGTATCAGGTTTGTAGAAACTTTCATTCAACTTAACCTGACCTTATCATTGCTTGTTTCGTAGATATTTTCAGGTTCCAACAATACATATTTCCTTATCATTTCAGTGCCTAGTTCACATTGTACTTCTGAATTTTGGGGTTTTTCATCACCCTCTATTCTGAATTCTCTTTCACAATTTTTATCATCGTCGCCTTTGCTGTCAGTCTTATTGCAAGTAACACCATCGCATAGCTCAGAAACTATACTTTTATGATTTATAGCCTCATATCATTCTGTCCTTTGTTGTTTGCTCTTGGATGAAGATGGTGAAGAATCAGTTGTCTTACTAGATCTTTATATCTGGAAATTGTCTTCATTTTTTCTTATAGTAGAAATAGTTCCAGATTTTAACAAAGGCCCTCTGGAATTTTCATCTGGCATAAGCTGCTTTTTTAATAACTGTGTCTGTTCCTTTAAATGGAAGGAACTTAAACGAGCACCAGGACCGGGCAAAGAAATCTGTTCTTTTGCAAACTTCTACCCATATCCTATATCTTTTGGGAGATATGTCTCTGTTTGGAAACGCATTAAAATGAGTTCCTTGTGTGTTTCCCTTCTCACATTACAGCCATATGCACAACATTGAGGCATTTTTATTTTTCACAATATTATGTTGTTTGCATAATATTGAGCTGACTCAGTAACGCCATCACCAAAACACCCCACAAGGTACACTACTCTTGAACTTAAATACCAACAAGAACAATTTTTAAAAATGTATTACTGCACGTGCAGCAATGACTGACTTGTGATCTTCAAACTGCTTCCTGCGCACGGCTGGCTCTGATGACATATAAGCTGGTTATCATTTCGCTTGCACAGTGATAACCGTGTGGTGGAGTAAGAAAACAATCTTACCACTGCATTTTACTGGTCATATCCTTCATTTAGGAAGAAACATGATTTTTGTGTTTTGTTCCCTTTTAAAAGTTGGACAGAACATGAATAGTTATTTATTTCTTAATGTATTTAATTCATTATACATGTACTGTAATTAATACTAACAAAAACTTCTGTAATATATGCAAAAAAAGAAAAATGCATACTATAAGCTTAACTTCCAAAATATTTCAATTGTTGTTTGGGAAAAATTTAGAAGTTTGTAATGATGTTCCTAGTAACTCTGGTCTCCTAGTTAAAGAATAAAGCTTCTCCATAATCAATGGCTTAGGCATTCTTTCTTTGCTGTAAAGGATTATTTTTTATTAGTAAGCTTTTATCTATAAAAATGGATATATATATATATATATATATATATATATACACGCGCACACATACTCTCCCTCCCCCCTCCATCCCCTTCCCTCCCTCTCTCAGTTCATAAACAAAAGATTTACAATTTTACAAATAATTTTTCTATAAGATGTAATAACATTTGTGATTCATGATTATCCATTTTGGAATATTCACCCACATAAAACCTGTGGTACTAATTTTTAAGCATGTGATTTTCATAAAGTTAATTAGAATTCATACTGAAGATAAAAAAATGTGTTAACTCTTTTTATTAGATTTACATTTTACCTACTTCTTTACTCTAGGAGAGATTGAAACTCTTATCTTGATTAGAATGTGATGCTAGATTAGTTAAAAATAAGTATGTAAATACAGGATCATCACATTATTTTTGGGAAAATGATGCAGGTCAATTAATCCCCAGTGCCGTTGGTGAACAACATTATTTTTCAAAGCTGGTATTAGCATAAAAGCTGAGACAATAAGGCTGCAATTAAGTTACAAGAATTTGACGGTGGGACCTTCCTGTGACAATACCATCCTTGGCACAAAATGTAAGAAAATCGATTTCCCAACTTGACAGTCAGGATAATAAAATAACAGAAGTTCATGTGGATACACATTTAACTATAACATTTCCATCTCCTTTATAGTATGCCCAAAAAAGATTGTACCCTTTTGAAGAAAATATTCTCTGCCTCCCTGATGTGATATTAAGATTCTTTTTATACCAAAAGTAAGGTAATATCTCAAAGATTTTATGTTACCATTCAAAGATTCAATATGGGTCCCCTTCATGAATGGCAGATATCTAGTCAATACTCAAATCAACATGTCTCTGTTAGTAGCAAAAGGTTTCATTGAACTGCTCTCAAATCCATCAAATGCCAAGGCAATGATTGTATAATGACTCTGTCTCTGATAAAGCCTCACTAAAAGAAATTGCACAGTGTTATGTCTGGGGACCGTGGGGGGGCCATCTCAACAATACTTCAACTTAAGGACCAGTGGAACCAGTGGAATTTCTTCATGGGACCAAACAGATGAAAGTCCGAGGTGCAAGGTCCGGACTGTATGGTGGGTGCTGGAGCACATCCCAACCAAATTTGGTGATTCTCTGATGAAGAGCAGCAGCAAAATGGGGCAAGCATTGTCTTGAAGAATTTTGACATTGTGAGCGTTCATGTTGTGGCGTTTGTCACGAAGGGCACAACGCAACTTCACCAAAGTTTTCATGTAGGCTGCAGCATTCACAGTGGCCCCGTGTTCAGCAAAGTCCACCAGTACAACAGCATGCATATCCCAGAACACTGTCACAAGCACTTTCCTAGCAGATTGAGTCACTTTGAATGTTTTCTTCACTAGGGAACCAGCATGTTTACACTCCATACTTGCCTGCTTGGTTTTAGGCGTGTAGTGGTATGCCCACGACTCATCACCAGTGACGATTGCTTTCAGAAAATCATGCCCTTCTGCGGTGTACCGCGTTAGGTCATCGTCATTTGCTGGCCCTTGTGGTTGTCTGTCAGGTTCTTAGGCACCCAGCGAGCACTAACTTTATGAAAATTCAACGTGTCACGAACAATATCGCACACTGCACCATAGGAAATGTTGAACTATTGCAATAAGGTTCGCAGTTGCACATGCCGGTCATTCAAAATTGCCTCTGACATTCTGCGGGGTTGCAGCTGTTACTGGCCTCCCGGAGCGTGGCGAATCACTAAGGTTCACATGGCTCTCTAGGAAGAATGCACATCACCTGGAGACTTTGTTATGGTCCATACAACCATCCCTATACACGCCACACATGCCCCTGTAAATATCACTCGTTTTATGCCCCTTGGCCCACAAATATCGAACCACACCTCTCTGCTCTTCGCACGTGGATGACAGTAACATGCACGCCATCTTTGTTGCATATTTCACGCTTCCCTTGCTAGAGCTGCACATGAAACAAAAAATACCCTCTGTAGTGAAAACTTCAAACTATATTTGTGTGAAATTGCAACATTCCAGCTGCAATACCAAGGCAGAAAACAATTATTGTGCTTTACTTTTTGATCTGCCCTCGTATTTCAATGTTAGGTTCATCATTTAACAGTTCAGCTTCTCGTTTTCTAAGTGTTAATTCAGCACATACTTGTAATGAATTCTGTACTGGGGCTTGATTCTTAGAATCAACATCTACAATTAGGTAATTTATTCATTTTGTCATTGAATTGCCCACATTGCATATGTTCACATTTGCTTTTTATGGATTAAATTCATGATATCAATAAATGTGCCACAGATTCTTTACGTGTCTGAAATTCTAATGTAGGATTTGTAATAAGTTGTAATTTAAAGCAACGAAGGAAACCTGGATTTTCAGAATTTTAAATTTGTTGGGATTACAAAAGTATTCCTAAACTAAGTATTGACGCTGAGGTGATAGTGATTTGTACTGATTGAAAAATTCTAGAATTGTTCAAAATACTCAAAACAGATATTACACAGAATTAAACAAACTTGGCCTTTTGTTGTGACAGGAAGAGGAAACAGTTTTGGTGTGAGGCAAGTACAGTTATCCTCAATATATATAAGGGGTGCTGTCAGTACAAATTGCTTTTACATTTGAATATCTGGCTTGGCTTGTGGTGGCATTTTCTGCTTCTAGAAATGAACAAGAACCGAGATAAAGTTTCTGAACGATTTCCCTGCTATAGTTCCAATAAAGTTCGCAGATACACAGTTGCCATTAGAATCAGTAGTTTTATCACAAAATAATATGACCGGTTTGTCTGTAAGATCTTCCATCACGATGGTCCTAGTTTCTGCAGTACATTGGGGTACATATTCCTGTCTCATCCAATTTGCACTGGGAAGATCTCCATACCGCTGTACATGCTTCCTCATCCACGTCCTCACAGTCCAATTTTTCTATGGGGATATTTGCCTAAAATAATAATGAATTGTTTTATTTTCATCCTACATTTCCCATGAATTCATTTGAAACTAGCCTGTGTTACATAGGATAGAGAAAATTACAAAATGAAGCTTACCCTCTGAAGCATTTTTATTGTGTCCATTATGAACTTTTTTTTTTTTGTTTTGTTTTGTTTTGTTTTGTTTTGTTTTGTTTTGTTCTGCTCTGCACTTGAAGACCTTCTTCAATATTGCACTGTCTTTTCAGAGCAGAATCCTGTGCACTCATTAGTTGAATACAGATTAAAGGCCCTTTGCTTTGAATATGATTTTCACATGAATCATGTCTTTTCCAATCAACTCTTATGTTACAATGTTTACCTATTAATATGTTAGTTCCACTTGTCACAGAACCATGTTTCTGGAATTCTTTAGCCCAAGAGGTGATACTAACTTCACGAATTTTCTCCATCTCGGTCACAGAAGGGAACAAACTGAGGTAATATTTATAGCTTGCGCATTCATTCTTGAACAATGACCTTGATGTCGAAAACAGTTAGCAAGCTGTGATCTACCTTTCTCTCTCTGTATCAGCAAACATATGGCTTGTGTTATTTGATGCAATATACAGTGTGAATCGTCTGCCCTGAGTAAAGTTGAGTGTAAATAATATTGTACGGATGTTACTGTGGTTTTGCATAATATGTTAGTTAACTTTGTGATACTGTCTCCTTTAATTTCAAAGTTAAAAGGAAGAACACTTCATAGGCAAACATGTGAGGTGATCGCTAATGTTTAGAAAAATACATGAAGGAAGAGGCCAAACATAATGATCAGTACCCTCCAGAGTTTTTCAAAGAAATCTACAACTGCAAGAAATACTTGCTGCAGCCACTAGCTTCTCATACAGTTGTGTTGGCAAAACTTTTCAAGAAAATCAGAAACATGAAAAGGAAGGAGCCTCTTTTGAGGCTGCTACAAAAAAAGCATAACATCCTGACAAGAGTAACAGAAATTGATGAAAAATGGGAGAAAGATGGCTTAATGCAAAAAAGAAATTAAAGAATTGTGATTGAAAACAATGGGATGAAAAGTAGTGATTCCACAGACGAAGAATATATGTGAGACATAGTAGAATGAAAAATATACTAAACTATTGTTTTATTCAGTGCAAAGTGTTGTGTCTCTAGTTCCCGAGGTCGCGGGTTCAAACCCGACAGAGAGTGATGGATGTTTTTCAGGTGTAAAAATCCTTAGCATAGCTTCCTTCGGAAGGGAAGTAAAGGCGGTGGTCCCGTGTCATAGATTTACGGCATGTAAAAGAACCTCAAGCCTGATAAAGAGGCCTCTGAGCAAAATTTCCAGTATAGAATGGGACGCTAAGGAACATAGTAGTTAAAGAGCATCCATAAATAAATAAAAAAAGAAAGTGTTGTGTGGAACTAAAATTATTACTGAAATTAAGGAATTTAATTTACTAGTGACTACAACTTGTATATATAGAGATATGTGAAGTAAACTTTCCACTGTTACTTGAGCTGGTGACTACCTCACAATAGGCCGATAATTAAAACACAGCGTAAGACATGGCTGTAGATGTACCCATGTTTGTGTCATTAAAATGAGATTTCGTGCCAAATTGCAAGACATATCCTGTTAAAATGGGGTGAAACTTGATACACAGGGCAGGTTTAAAGCCATGGCTAGATAGGTTAGAATCATTGGTTACTGATAAGCAATGGTTAGAATGGAAGAATTGGAGCTATAAGAGGCATACTAAAGATTTTAAACTTTAAAGTTTTAGGACAACGTTAAAAAGGATTGTAAAGCTGGATTAGCACCTGTATAAAATGTGGGAACACTATACAGCACCACAACCCCAAATGTGTAACAGTTACATGTATAACCCACTTCTTTATATTCCAATCTAAACATGTGTTATTTTACGGTCATTTTAGATATCTGAAACTTCAACAGAGTGAGCTGACCTCATTAGCTCCGCTTATCATGAGTCTAATTTATTATTTTTGCCTGGTGATCAACTACAGCAAAGTGGCATAATCTCATTTCGTACCCATTAGTTTTATCATCAATTAATATTATGATGAATAGTAATTTATGTACCAAGAGAATTAAGATTGATAATTTTGTACTGAGGGCAACAGATTTGTCAATTTGTCCTAGGTGTATTATTTATTAATAATTCATGAGTTGCATACAATACGTAATTTGTCTGCTATTAGAAAAGGAAATAAATATTTAAGTATATTAATTTAACAAATTTTCATAAATTTTGTATGTCACATGCACTAATGTCTGAGAACATTTCAATACATGCATAATGTTTGTTCTGTTGAAGTTTTTAATATCAGCCATTCTATATAAAAGTTTACCAAGGACTCGATGGATGAAAACATTTGTCGCTTGCCATTGCCTATAATCATGACAAACTTTAGGCCCATTAGCATATATTATATGTGTCATATGCAAAGAATAAAGCTACTAGGTACTTACCTATAATGTTAAGTTAAACTTAATGTTTTTTACGATAGAAGTTAGACATATATCAGTGGCGGTTTCCATATTAACAAAGGCCAATGGTTGTAAAATAATTAGAATAAAGATTTGTTGCAGCATTTATTATTGCAATAGCTTTTCATGAATCAGAGCAGGCATGTGTAAGTGTGCAAAATGTGTGAACAGTACTACATACATCAAACCGTACACTAGAAGAACCAAATCAATAAACAATTACTATGCAAGAATCCAACAAAAACATTATAACATATTATCAGCATGTATGCATTTTTCAGACACCCATAAAAGAATGCCTTGACTAGGCAGAACCAAAGGTTTTCAACACAAAACTTATGTAATTCACAACTCAGGATAAGTGTTTAGTTTCCAGAACTTCAGTTAGAAATCTAAGTCTTAATGCACATTATGTCTCTAATACACTCAAACTTGATTAATTTGAACGTTTTTAATTGGAAATTGTGGATAATTCGAGCTTTTAGCATGGTCCCTTGACATTCCTATACAAAGCTATGTTAAAAAGCTTCTGTAAATCGATATTTCTTTTGGATAATTTGATATAATATTCAACGAGAATGACTGCAAAAATATAAGTTAGTTAACTGCAAGTTAGTCAATTCTAGGAACTTGTTGGCAGCCCCTAGCCTCTTACAAGCACTTGTCATTGTGAACACTGTACCCAGTCCATTGTCTACCTGTGGTCATTCTGTCTACCTGCTACGTTTGCAGCAAATAACTTCCCGTGCAGTAAAATGGGCATTTTTAAACAATGTACACAGTTACATCAAAATCATCAGTGTGTGTTTAAGTAGTGAACTGAGCCGACCATGGCCCTCTCCAAACCTTAACGTATAAATTACAAAACTCTTACTTTAGCTGAAAAGGCAGCAGCCATTTGCGAAGTGGAAAAAGGTTTTAAAAAAAAGATGTGACATTGCAAGAGATTTTGGAATCCCCCAGAATACGTTGTCTACGTACCTCAAAAATAAGGACAAAATTTTGAACAGTGTAGTTACAGGGGAAAAAAAAAAAAAAAAAAAAAAAAAAGCAAAAGGGCCTGAAAAGCCTAACGTCCATGAATGTAAAAAGTGGTTCAAGCAGGCATGGCATAAAAAAATTCCAGTAAGTGGACCTCTTATCACAGCGAAAGCAGCAGAATTTGCACAGCTTGAGAAAAACTAATTTTAAGGCAAGCAGTGGATGGCTGGATGGTTTTAAAAAGCGAAATGGTATTTCCTTTAAAACTGTTTGTGGAGAAAGTGGAGGTGTTGACCAGCAAGCAGCCAGTGATTGGAAAATGAGCTTGGTAGAGTGGATTCAATACAAAAATGCAAAAGATATTTTCATTGTCAACGAGACAAGGCTGTTTTATAAATGTACACCAGATAAAACACCTGCATTTGAAGAACGATGTAGTGGGAGAAAACTTAGCAAAGAACGCATCACACTCCTGATTGGTGCCAATATGAATGGCACTAAAAAGCTTCCATTACTAATGATTGGAAAGTCAGCCAACCCCCGGTGCTTTAAAAATGTTAAATCTAAGCCTGTGGAATATGAAGCTAATAAAAAAGCTTGGATGACGAGTGAAATGTTTGGAAGATGGCTCTTGAAGCTAGACAAAAAGTTTTGCAAACAAAATCGCACAGTTTTACTGTTTATTGACAATTGTACAGCCCATAACAGCATTCCATTGTTAGGGAATATCAAAGTTTTGTTTTTCCCCCCCAATATGATGTCAGAAGTGCAACCAATGGATTAGGGAGTAATATAAAATTTCAAGCATTTCTACAGGGGTCTGGTGGTCCAGAATCTTCTGTTAGAAGCAAATTTGGGCAAAAATGACAAATTCGAAATTGTAAATGTGCTTGAAGCAGCTCGTATGTGTAATAGTGCATGGGACCAAGTGAAACCAAGCACCATAGCCAACTGTTTCAGAAAGGCCGGCTTCTGTCATATTGGATTGAAGGTCTTGAAGAAAATGAAATGATTGTGCCTACACTTGAATACTGGGAAGATGTAAATTCTGAAACTGGTGTTTTCTATGAGGATTTTGTGCACATGGATGATGAATTGGCAGTTTGTGGGGAGCTAACCGATGCGGACATTTTGGGCGACATCATGAACACACAAACTGCAGCCCTATCTTCAGATGAAGAAGAACCAGAACAACCCATGAAAACAATTCCTACAATTGCTGAGGCAATGAATCACTTACAACAATTAAGGTGTTATGTTGAGGGACAACAAAATGTGAGTGAAACAATGTTCCAATCACTCAATAAACTAGAAGTGTTTTGTGTGAATCAAAGGTTAAATGCTAAAAAACAAACAAAGATATTAAGTTTCTTTAAAAAACTTTGAATCTGAACTGAACCTGAGTTTTAACATCACAAAACTGTAAGTACACACTGTAATGTTGTCCGTCCTATAATTTCATTTAATTTAGACCTGTTTTAATGAAAAAAAATTTTAAAAATCAAACTTTTGTAATTCGAAATCTTGAATAATTCAATTTTTTTTCTTGGTCCCTTCAACTTCGAATTAGCCAGTTCGACTGTAATATATAAACAGTGCTTGCGACTAGAGAAAATTTGATATCATGTGGTCACTGATCAGGTTGAATTCATGCTGTCTACCTTCCACATGTTAAAAAAATAACATCCCGGCTTCTTATTCATTTATTACAATCTGGCAGAAAAATATGGCCAGCTTTAATGCACCATCTCAGTTCTGGAATGTAAAATATAAGATTTAAAATAACGAAAATTAACATCCTTCAAAATGAATTTCTGTTGTACAATAGATTAGTAAATCTAACTAGAATACTCTTCTTCAGAAATATTATCTTTCACAATTTTAATCTCTGATCATATTGCAACTTTAAGGACAATTTCTGTAATTTCAAAGAGTTCAGTGCCAGAACAAGCAGATCAGTAATTCAATTACCATCTGTTTAATACTTATGTAAAGTAAATGCATTATGGTAATAGCAAGAACAGCAGGGGTTAATAAGTTAGTTAATGGAATACGCTAGGTACTTTTGTGACTTGCTGTACCATTTACTCCAACTAATGTGTTGCTTTATTTGTACATAGGTGATAATGCTATAATCTACTAATGATTACAGAAATACTGGGGAGAAGTTCTTAGTCAAATGCCAATACCAGGTATCCAGGTGATTGGCACAGACCAAAAAATACTCCAAAACTGTTGCAGAAAAAGGAACAGAAATAAAAGCTTATAATAGGTTTCCAAGTTGACTGAAACTATTGAGATTTTGAGAAGCCCAAAGAACCACAGCAATACTTAAACATTTCCACTCCATGGAGCATGGAAAATATTTTGGTATTATATTAAATAAGACATAACTGTTTCGTTTAGTTTACCCTGCAAATACTGGTGGCTTACAGACAATTTGTAAACTTTTGTGTGTCAACACATTATACTTGACATTATTTGTAACCTCGTAGCATAATGAAAGGCGATGAGTATGTCTTTAGTTAGGTGTTAGGAATTTAGTAATGATTGTGTGCATATGATGTGTCCCCAAGCATTGCTCACTTTGGAATAAATAAATAAATAAATAAAGAAAGAAAGAAAAACAATAATATGCCCTTCAGTGTTCAGTCAGAACATGATATCTCTGCTTCTCAGATCAAGATTGCTTATGACTGAAGTTAGTCATTAATGATTCAGTTAATGTCCCAAATACCAAAACTAAAATTATTAGAATACTGACCAATAATAGGCTGGATAGGTTCAAAAATCAATTACGTGAAATAAACTGGAACGTGTTAAATGTTTTAACGTAAATTATGCATTTTCCATATTCATGAACACACATGTTTAATGAAATTTGTCCAAAAACCATAAAAAAAAACTTGGACAGAAAAAGAATATTTACAAACAAAAGCAAACAAAAAATCGGTATACTCCATACTTAAAACAAATTGGAACATGGCAAATAGTGTATCACTCCTTGTATCATACAAATAAATGCACTAATCTTAAAGAAACATGCGCAAAATTAAAATACTATAAACAAGAGCTCAACGCAGCTAAATGTAGAGCTAATAATTGTATCATACAAAATTCTAGAAACAAATGTAAGACTGCTTGGGATATAATAAAAACGTAAATAAATAACTGTATAAAGAATACAGACACCTATCTCAGCTAATATACTCAATGCTTATTTTGTTAACACACCACATTCATCCAATGCAACTAGCTGACAAGCAGGAATGCCATTGGAAAATGTAAGAATCCCTATACAAGCGCAACTTCATTTTTAACTGTTCCCTGTATGCATATATATATATACCAGGTGAGTCAGCTGCCCCTATTTATTTTTGAATTTATAAAACATACTAAGCGGCATATGTGACTTACACCTTTCTTGAATGCCTTCTAATGGCTGATTTGCATAACACTTTATAGAGGAGGGATAGATGACTCAGTGCATAAGCGTTTTACACGACAGAATGTAATTGCCATGTATGTCGGTGCCAAAGACATCCCACCCTGACACTGGGAGCTGCAGTAGCACTTTTAGCTGATTTTACAAACTTTTATTCTTTAGCATACATTCATACACACCTTTGAAAATGCCCTTGAATGAACAACTTAACACATGCATCAGTCGACAAAAGGATTTGAAAATGAAATGGCAGATCTACGCAGTGCAACCACTTGGATTTAAGTTGTCAGCCAACAAAGGTTTGTTGTACAGTCATGTCAAAAAGTGCTAAGTATTAGGTGCATAATTTCGCTTCTGTCACAAACAATGGCATATTTCGGTTCATACAGTAATTGAAATGGCTGATGCAGTTTGTTTATTTAGTTAAAACTATGAAAACGAGCTTCATACACTGTAAGAAGCTGCAAAAAGCGTGTAAAGATTAGAGGTGGGGTATCAGTTCTGCTATTATTAATTCATATAGGAACTCCAGCTCGCAGGGAGCATTGGCCGAATGGTATTATCATGGTTACTTTATCACTGTACCACGGCAATTCGGGTTCAAATCCTTCGTGTTAAGTTCAAACTTCTTATTACCTTTTGTTTTATCTCTTTGGGCATATAATTTGATATTATGATTCAAAGAGCATTTTTGATAACATAAGTGTGTACAAAATAGAATAATCGCCATTATTTCTACTGACAGGTGGATAATTTATGAGATACTTTGTAGTAGGTATTTTATTGTGCTCGGTGTTATGCTTGACCCATTCACCCAAGTTTAAAACACTTCACACATGCAAAGTGTCGTCCTCCATGGACTAGTGGTACCATGCTAGCCTCTGGTTCCCAAGGTTGCGGGTTCAAACCCGATGGAGGGCGATGGGATTTTTTTGGGCGTAAAAATCCTTAGCATGGCTTCCTTCAGAAGGGAAGTAAAGTCGGTGGTCCCGTGTCGTAGATTTATGGCACATAAAAGATTCTCAAGCCTGATAAAGAGGCCTCTGAGAAAAATTACCGGTCTTTCATGCCCAATATGGAATGGGACGCTAAGAATCATAGTAGTTAAAGAGCGTCCATAGATAAAACTCAATTTAATTTACACATGTAAAGTGGCTTTAGCTATTTGCATCTGCGTCAATGCTTGACGTGAATAAACTCTCCATTATCTACTGAGTATTTGAAACCTTTCTACGAGACATGGCTGTTGTCATAATGTATACAAAAGACGAGTATGTTAACATGCTGTTAATGTATGGAGAAACAAGGTGTAATGCACTGTCAGCAAAGCACCTGTATGAAGAGCAGTTTCCAGGAAAGAGGGCACCTACTGCAGGCACTTTTCAAAGGGTTGAAAGATGCCTTCGTGAAACAGAATGATCTGGAAGATGATGAAGTATTTATTTGAGGTGCTTTATGTTTATCTGCCCCACGTATGGGAGCCAATTTGAAGAAAGCAATTTAGCGATGTTTTTGATGTGAGTTGTTTCTTGTACACCCCACGTTTTGTATCTTTTACGAAGAAGTTATTTAGGTTACGTAATGAAGATACACTTTGATGTTGTTTGATTTTTAGGACGCCAAACTTTATAGTGAAGATGATGCTTGTTTTTACGTAATATTATTAAAGTTATTTGCCTCGACTGCTTTCAGTTGCACTATAGAAACACGAGTTCTTGTAGGGTTGAGATAAGACTCAAATTATAAGACACCACACAATTTACTTTTTAATTTTTTACTTCTTTTTGTTTCACTTTATATTTGCACATTTTATAAACATAACACTTTATAAAATAAAACGGTGAGCACTTAATACATTTTTGGCGGAGAACACAAATTTTATCATTTATATTTTACATTTTTTGCCCGCGACTTTCACGTCTGCTCTGTCTAATATCTTGCCCGAGACTTTCACGTCTGCTGTTCACTACATCTTGCCCGCAACTGACTAGATTCAACGTTAAAAATCTTTAGCTTTGGTAATGCTATTCTCTTATTGACTAATTTCTAGTCCAATAGAATTTAAGTATTCAAACCAAAATCTTTTCTTTACTTTTGATTGGCTAATTCCAAACTGTAAGCGAAATTACGTTATTACCGATCTTTTTCATAACCAGTACTTTTAAAATTCCAAACACATTATTGTCACCAAAATTACATTATTGCCTCATTATTAACATCCTAAAACATAGTATTCTCACAGTTTTTGCACTATTAGAGTATATAAACATTAACATATCACTAATAAATACATTTACAATAAAAATAAGTATTTACAATGACTTTACATACAATATAAATAATACTATATACATACTGTTTTCAAGGTGGGCTGTTATTGAATTTAATTAATAAAAAATACAATTAATATCATTTAGGCATTAAAATACTGCCTCAAAGAGTACCACCTGTTCGTGATTCTCCAGTAACCTCTGGAGGCAATGAGGAAGCTGTGCGAAATGTAATAGAAAACAATCCAAACCAGTTGAAGGGCCATAGCACAAGATCTGTACAAAAGTCTAAGTCGGTCCTCAGTGATGTGCATATTGCACCGTAATAAATATCATCTGTGCCATCTACAACTACACCAGGCTCTTCATGGACACAACTTTCAAGCACGAGTGATATATGCACAGTGGCTACAGCAGCGAGAGCAAATGGATGGAGAGTTTTTAGGAAATGTTCTCTTCAGTGATGAAGCCACATTCCACAATAATGGAACTGTTAACTGCCATAATATGCACTACTGGAGTATAGGCAATCCTCACTGTATGTGAAAAGCTGCATTCCAGAGTGGGACATCAATGCTGAGGCAGTATTTTAATACCTGAATGATTTCAATTGTATTTTACAATAAGTAAATTCAATAACAGCCCGCTTTGAAACAATAGGTATGTAATAATTATTTAAATTGTATGTAACAGTCATTGCACATGCTTATTTTTATTGTAAACATGTTTTATTAATGTTATGTGATTACATTATATACTTTAATAATGCAAGAGCTGTGAGAATAATAAGTTTTGAGTTGCTAACAATGAGGTAATAATGAGGTAACCTTGTAGCAATAATGAGTTAAAGAGTTTGAAAAGTTACCAGTCATGATTATATCAAAGATAAGGTAAATTCAGTAACAGTTTAAAATTAGCCAATCAATAGCAAGGAAAAAGTTTAAGTAAAATGCAGATCTTCTATTGCACTAGAATTAGCCAATCAGAGACTTGAAATACTGAAGCTTACAGGTTTAACCGTTGAGAGTTACTCAGTTGCTGGCAAGCCTTGGTAGTGAACAGATGGAAGATGTGTTCTCTACGAGTGAATCGTAAAATATGTATATGCGCTAAGTGAAAGTATTGAAGATCCTCACAGTTCTTAAAACGTGTAGTTCTTTATAAAAATGTGCAAGAATTAATAAAAGAAGTGAAATTAAAAAGTTAAATTCTGTGATGTCTACATTCTTGTTACACCGCACCCTGAATAAGAGAAACATGTTTCTAAAGTAAGACTGATACAGCCGAGGCAAATTCAAACATAAATAATATATAGAAGCAGTGTTAATAACAAAGTTAAATATTATAGTGTAAAGCTTGGAGTGTAATAACAAAAACACATCTTAAAATCAGCTTCTCATACATAGCAGCATATTGCGTAATAACAGTAACTATTACGTAATCAACATATTCAAACCGACGCCCAAAGCGTGTTCCAGGAACTCCTTAAATATTACGTAAAATACAATTACATAAGCATACCCACTTCAAGTCTAAACATATATATTATGTGAACCAAACACTGTCTTCAAGTTCAAACAATACTTGAAGCAAATAACATCATCTTCAAGTTAAAAATATTACGTAAGCACATCCTACTTCAAGATGGCTTCCATACATGGGGCAGATATGAAATAATTTACATAATTTATTACGTAAGTCAAATAACAATCTCAATGTCTGGTGCAGAATATTAGGCGACCAGCTAATTGGATCACACTTTTTTAAGGCAACCTCACAGGACCACGGTACCTTGCATTTCTACAAAACGAATTGCCATTGCTACTAGAAAGTGTGCCACTAGTGAAAAGGACAGGAATGTCTATTCATCAGGATGGAGCTCCACCACACTGGTCACTGATTATAAGGCATCACTTACATAGAACATATCCGCAAAAATGGATAGGCTGAGGGGGCCCAATCGCATGGGCCCCTAGATCAGTTGATCTCACCCCACTGGATTTCTTTCTGTGGGGCCATTTAAAGGAACAGGTTTATGCTCATGAACCGCAAAGCCCAAATCATCTACGGGCACTCATACCTGAAGAATGCAGGCAGATTACACCGCACATGTTACAGCATGCAAGAAGGTCTCTCCGGCATTGTACACAAATGTGCATTGATGAAGGGGGTCGTCATTTTGAACATTTACTTTGTTGATGAAATCCATGCTCTTTAACAATTTATTATTCTGTTTACATCTGACCTTAGCAAATTTACAACTCCTTTGTCAAAAGAAGAAGTGAAACAGGGTTTAAACATGAAACAAAAACTGTTAGATTTAATATCGTCGATATGCGCCCTAAAGAATGAAAGCTAACTACGTAACACGGTTTAAAACACCAGATACGATACAGATTATTGAAGTAAACATGATCATAATTATCTGATTGTAATTCTTGTGTCTTTGGCTTACAGGAGAGCCAGTAACAAAAATAAGTAAAATATTATACTGAAATATAGAAAATAAACACAAGGAGAAAGAGAGAAAAAACAAGAACCAAAACAATTTGATGTATTAGATTTGAACCTCCGAACCTTTGCTCCACCACATTCCGTCAGCTAACCCACTCGGCCAGAACCAACGTAATCTGTTCCGCTCTTCGGGAGAACATTCCTCTAGCTCCTTGCAAGCATTTCATCCATGAAAAGTCGCCTTTTTTAAGCCTTTCACAGCTCCTTTGCTCATTCAGGCCTTTAATCATTAATGGTGATTGCATATACTACCAAAAAGAAGGGCAGAGCTACAATGACAGTTTGTTTGCTAAAAAGGGTCAATCTTTTCACAGACTATAAACTGCGGGTTGTATAGATATGAATACCTGGGGGCAGCTGACTCACCTGGTGTGTGTATATATATACAGGGTGAATCACCTAAAACTTGTACCGCAAATATTTCGGAAATGGAAAGTGCTATTGATGTGCAGTTTTCACAGCATTGATTATTAGTCAGGGCCTCGTACATTTAGCCTATAAACAGATTTTAATAATACTGAGAAAGTGTATTTTTTGAGCAAACATACAATTTTTTAAATGGAACAATGCCTAGTTACATCAACAGAATAAAGGTAGGGTAAATTGAATGTCAATGGTCTTTGTTGCAGGATTCTAGTGCAAGTGGTTTATGAGAATCTTATTTTGAAAAGTTTCCACCCCGACAATTGTTTGTCCCATTCTGCCTGCTTAGTTGCTAGGTATGATGCTATGTTTGTTTGCATTGTGTTTTCTGTTCATTGATTGTATTGCGACTTTATGGTCAGTTAGTTTGTGACAGTTCAAGGAGTAAGTCGTGAGTGGAAGATGGGGTTTACTAATGCAGAAAAAGCCGACATGCTCATGGTGTATGGAGAGTGTAGGAAGAATCCAGTTCATTCCTGTACGGTGTATGCAGAAACGTGTCCCAATAGATGTCAACCATCTCGGCAATTATTTATCAACCTCTTCAATCAATTACATGAAAGTGGTACTGTAACACCTAGAAAACATAACAGAAACAAACAAGTGATTGGAGAAGAGGCAGAAAATAATATTTTGGCTGCCGTTGCAGTAGATCCGCTAATTATTTCCCGCACAATCGCACGTGGAAGTGGCATAAGTGGGGAAAGTGTACTGTGCATTCTCCATCGACATAGGTTCCATCCCTATCACATCTCTCTCCATCAAGAGCTAATGGAAACAATTTTGAGAATCGTGTTAACTTTTGTACATGGGCATTCAGACATGATACTCCAGATTCATCATGTATCTTGTTTAGTGATGAGGCAAAATTTACTAATCATGGCCAGGTAAACTGCAGAAACATGCACTATTGGTCTGTTGACAATCCCCGTTGGCTTCGTCAGGTGAAACGTAAGCGACCATGGAGTTTAAACGTGTGATGTGGGGTAGTGAACCATCAGCTCATAGGCCCTTTGTTCATAGAAGGAGCAATGAACTCACACAAGTATCACAGTCTCCTGGCTGACCATCTGCCACAGATGCTAGAAGGTGTTCCTTTGCAGACTAGGAGGAACCTGTGGTACCAACATGATGGCTGTCCAGCCCATAGTGTACGAAGTACCACAGCTTGTCTTAATGGATTGTTTCCAAATTGTTGGATTGGATGAAGAGGACGTGTACCTTGGCCGGCCCATTCACCGGATCTGACCCCTTTAGACTTTTTTCTGTGGGGAGGGCTGAAAGATACTGTCTACAAGGATGTACCAACTACAGACGATATGAAACGACGTATTACTGCTACCTGATCTGAAATTTCCACTGAAATGCTAGAACGTGTGCAGCAGTCTTTCCATAGCAGACTGGAAGCATGTATTGAAACTGCCAATGGTCATTTTGAACACAACCTTTGAAAGGCTATGTTCTCTTTATTTGTAAGAATCCACAGAAGTATTGTAATTCCCTTTTGTTTTTCTTTAGTATGTGCTACCACAGGTTGTACAAGTGTCGGTGCATAAAAGCTTCAAAATAAGATTTCTCGTAAACCACTTGCACTAGCATCTTGCAACAAATGCCACTGACAATCTAAATTTACCCTACCTTTATTCTGTTCATGTAACTAGGCATTGTTCCATCTAAAAAATTATATGTTTGCTCAAAAAATACACTTTCTCAGTATTATTAAAATCTGTTTATAGGCTAAATGTATGAGCCCCTTACTACCAATTAATGCTGTGAAAACTGCACATCAATTACGCTTTCCATTTCCGAAATATTTGCAGTGCAAGTTTTAGGTGATTCACCCTATATATATATGAAAGAAAGCATAACAAATATTGTATTAGATAAAGATGAGCAAATAAATAACATTTTTCATAAATACTATTTGAGAAACAACAATGAGTATTTTAGATCAATCCTTAGGTGTACTTTAAACAGCCGAGATATAAAAAGTTTGGGTAAACAGCTATTCAACAATTTACCTAAAGAGATAAAAGCAAATAAAAATAAAAAAAGGTATATTAAAATTTATTAAAACAATATTTACTAGATAATGCTTTATAGTTTAGAAGAATGTAAATTAAACAACAGAATTTAAAATAACTTGTAAAAATATATATATACTGGTGTGCAAAACCTAAGGACGAAAGCAATCTTCGCATGCTTTGACACTGCCAAGTAACATAGCTTGATGAAACTTGAATCATGCATAGAGGGAACTGCTACGGTATGCTACAGTAGGCAACTAAACAAAATATGCTATGAGACGAACAGAAATGCCACTTTTATTCATAGACCATAAGCTATACTAAAGTCAATACGACATATAATGGCTCTCTAGATTTACAGAAACAGATGCATGGTTCTTAAAAGGGTGTATGATCACCACGGACAGCAATGCATGCTCTGCATCGTGCTCCAATGCTGGTCACAAGGTTGGTAAGCAGTTCTTGTGCTAGGGCGTTCCATTCCTCCACCAGTGCTGTTGACAACTGTTGGAAGGTCGTTGGTGCATATGGATGTGCTGCAATACGTCTCCCCAAAGCATCCCACCCGTGTTCGATGGGATTTAAATTGGGGGAATGGGCAGGCCAGCCCATTCGCCGAATATCCTCTCGTTCCAAGAGATCCTTCAACTGCGCTGTTCGATGCGATCGTGCATTGTCATCTATAAAAATTAAGTCAGGGCCATGCACCTCTGAAGAGACACACATGGGGAAGGAGTACAGTATCACAATAACGTTGACCAATGAGCATACCGTGTTCAAAGATTTGGGGTTCTGTGCGCCCATGCAACATTATGCCTCCCCAAACCATAACACCCAGACCACCAAAACGATCATGTTCAAGGTTGTTCCTGGGTTCATTACGTGTTCCCACCTCTCGCCAGATGAGGGTACGTCGAGAATCACTACTTAGGCTGAATCTGCTCTCATCTGAGAAGGGCACACAACTCCATTCCTTGTTGGTCCAATTTTGATGCTTTTGGAACTATCGCAAACAGTGCCGCTGATGTGCGGATGTTAATGGCCCACAACATATTGGCCGTTGGGCAGAGAGACCACCCCTCTGTGTAGTCGCCATGCCACTGTGTATCATGAGATTGCATGCCTAGCTGTACTGTTAAATGTGGTTGCAATTGCACCCACTGTTTGGCGTGGATCCCTTCTTGCCTGTTGCACAATGTAGCGGTCATCTGCTGCTGTAGTTGAGTGTGGTTGACCACCTCCTCTCCTTGGGACAGCAGTGCCTGTGGTTTGAAAGGTTCCCCATCCACGTGAAACAATGCTGTGAGCAATTCCAAACTCCTGAGCAACACTCGTCACACTTCGCCCTTCTTCCAGTTTCCCGATGATTCTTCCCCATGTGAAGTCATCCAAATGGTGACTACGGGCCATGTTGCAATGAAGAACACCACTACAGTGCACTGTAACAGCTCGCTAATTACCACACACTGTCTTGTCCTGTTTCTTCAACTGCCCCGTGTTGCGGTACCAGACCCATTTGACACTTAAGGCTCGCTACACTCACGACATGTGATATCCATCTTTCTGTGTACGTGTGAGAGACCTCTGGCAACATGCTCCCGCACCTTCATCTACTTCCACCAAGTAGTTCATTTGTTCTGTTACTTTACCCATCTCGTCCTTATGTTTTGCACACTAGTGTATATATGTGTGTAAATCTGATGTGTCCTTTAACTGCTGTATTCAAAGGATGAATAAAATAAGTTAAGAGTTATGACCCCAGAGAATATTTGCATAGCCATTAGACAACTTAATAATTCTAAAGCAGAAGACTATTAGGGATCATCAAATTTGGTTATTAAGCACATAGCTGAAGAAATTACTTTCCCATTAACAGTGCTTGCTAATAGAGTACTAGAACAAGGAGTATTTCCAGAGTGCTTAAAACTTGTAGTAATGATTCCTATCTTTAAGAAAGGTAAAATAAAAAAAAAAAAAAAAAACCACACATAAAAAACCAGATAATTAAAGGCCCATATTACTATTACCAGTCCTTTCCAAAATAATCAAGTACTGTATACACAAGCTACTCTCCACATACTTTGAAAATAACTCATTACTAAGCACCTCTCAGTTTGGCTTTAGACCCAAGCTCTCTACCATAAAAGCAATTGAAAATATAATAGGTCATATCTATGGATACTTTGAGAATAAACTCCCAGCCAGCATAACCCTCCTAGATTTGAGAAAAGTGTTTAATACAGTGTGACTTGTAATATTGATTGAAAAATTAAAACAGTGTAATTTATCTGAAGTAGCTCTTAATCCAGTAGTCATATTTGGAAAAATTGACTTCAGATGATACAAATGTATAGTGAATCATCCGGTACTATGTCAATAACTAAAGGAGTCCTCAGGGTTCAGTACTAGGTCTCTTCTTATTTATTGTATACATAAAGGATTTCCCTAATTATCTAGAATGTGAAGTAGTATTATAGATTAGACTAGATTAGAATGCATTCTGTAGGTTCTATGATGGCCAAAAGCCCTTGAACATAGAACATGTCAAATGCTGATGTCACTACGTTGGTAACAACTAGCACATATATAGAAGCATTCCATAATTTAAATAATATGGTGTAATTAGCAACTAAGTGGTTTACTGCAAGCATGTTACAGATAAACATGGCAAAAACTAAAGAACTGTTATTTCAAATAAGTGCAAAGAATCATGATAATATATCTGTGCAAACCTCTAGGAATTTACATTAACAAAAACACTTAACTGGAGACATCACATAAACTACTTAAGTGGCAAATTAGCTTGTGTGATATTCCTGTTATACAAACTTCGTCATAATGTTAATGAAAACAGATAATACATAGTGGTACAACATGAAATAATTCAGCCTTAGATATACCTTTTCCAAGATTATCAAAAATACATAACAATCACAAATATTTAGGATTACACATGTATAATAAGCTTCCTGATCATATTATCTCACTACCAATTCATAAATACGAAACATTTCTGGATAAATGGCTAAAATATAAAGTGTTTTATTCAATAGAGCAATTCTATGAATGCAGCAATTTTCACATAGATGAGTAGATAACTAAATGAGTTTTATTGAGTGTTAACTAGCCCACCAATATATCACTATTATATAAATTTAATACAGTAACTGAATTGTAAATAGTGTGTATATATATATAAAGTTCCTAATAGGGTATAATATCATATAAATTTATTGTAATAGTTTTTATATTGTAAATATGTTTAGTTCCTAATATGTAAATCAATTGCAATGTTGTAAAACAGCCAATTGTTTAATATCATTGTATAAATTTATTGTAATAATTATTGTAATGTGGTGACAAATATATGTACTTGACGAGACCAATTGCAGTGTTGTAAAACAACCTAACAGTCAATAAACTCTAAACTGAAAAAATACTGTTTTGAATTAAACATTATTGTTTTCAGTTTGCATTTTAAAAGTCAGAAATTTGGTACATACAAATGTAAATGAAAATAAAATACATCAATGTTTTGCTCATTACATCCATATGCATAAGCTGTTATATAGTTTCTAAAAATGCCATTTTGGAAATATTATGTTCTGAACAAACACCATTGAATTAGCCCTTGCATAGGGGAGATTAGATTCATTCTTGCTTCCCGTTTTTTTACCAAATGAATAGAACTATACTCGACGCCAATCAAGAAGGTGATTGACAGTTACTAACCATGTGGCGGAAAGCTTTAAGTGAATGGGAAGGGATGAATACGTCACAGCGGTCGTCATAGCAACCATTAGAAGGACCAATTAGAACTAAGATGTTTCTATAGCAATGATAGACGCAAATCCGTTGTTGCGATATTGTAACACATGATTGGCATGACGTGCCGGGCGAGCGACCGTTGCAGTAACCAGAACTGAAGTCTTATCTTCTGCTGTCACAGCAGTTATAAACAATTCCTCCTTTTAGCCCCAGCTTGCTTGTGTGTTTGTATCAGTTTAGAGATTGCCTGCGTACTGAAAAGTTCTTTTGCGTCGTCCTATTTGTATGGTATTTGCCTTGTGTTACATGTATTTGAGTTTGTGTATTTGTGCGTGTGTGTGTTGTGTGAGCATTTATAATTGTATTTAATGGATATTTAACAATGTCCAAAAATACTGACAAAGATAGTGTAGCCAAACGAAAAACTGGGTGAACTCGGGAACCGAATAAGTCTATCAAGCGAGCAGCAGCAATAACAACAACAGCGATGCAAGCGATTCGGAAATCAGTGGCATTTTTCCATTAGAATGAGCATCAATATTTCACAGGTATGTTTCTTCTGTTAACGCAGATCTTTACACTGATATATTCTTGCATGATCTATCCTCTGCATGTAGATTCATTATTTTACAATTGTCTTCGTATATGAATATAAATAGTATCCGCTCTACAATGCAGGCGCAACCCAGTCTCCTCCTCCACGTGGTCGCGATGAGTGGCAACGTCGCCTCTCTCGCTCCGCGAAATGCCAATCACCTTCTTGATTGGCGCCAGGTATAAGTAGTTTCTGGTATGGCTCTTATGCATAACAGAATACACACTACATTCTTTCCTTGCTTCCCAAATACAGTTTCACAACGAAAGTGGTGACATAACATAATAATTGAGGAACAGCTGTTAAAAATAGTAATAACTGGGCAAGGAACATAATGAAGAGGTAGCTTGGAATCTAGACAAGAAGGGTCGTTGTGAACTACATTGTACACATATATCTCGTATATATAGCTTTAAGCAGTTTTTAAATTCAAGTATAGTTTTCCTTTGCTTTTATTTTATTTATATCAAAATCTTTTGTTAAAAGTTTGAGGCAGTATTTTATATCACAACACTGTAAATGCCAGAGTGATTGTAGTGTAAATTAGCATTATTGTATGACAATGATTTGAGATGTTTGTTAATTATAAGCATTGTTAGGAAATAAGTTTACACGGCCTCACTGAAACTGACAATAGGTGCGGGTAACAATGTAGCGAGGGGGTGAGTTGTTTATCATGCCCACCTGTGTGGTGTGGGGGCAGTGTGTCTACCTCATATTCAAGAGGTCATGATTTTTCCCTTGCCCTGAGAAGACATGCGTACTTTAAGCTCTATGGACCCCGGGCTCAACTGAACAACATTTCATTCATTTATCGACCAGACAAACAAATGACGTCAGAGTACCGCGCTTTTCTGTAGAAATGGAGGGAATATTTTCCCTAGAGCATATGTGTTCGTAATTTTGATTGGATAAAAAATAGACGCTAATGTTGGCGCGCTTTATTAACCAATAGCAGCTCGATTATAATCTTTAGGCATATCGGGGTGAGGGATTATAAATTATGAAGCCAGAGACAGGTAATGCACCGTTTAAGAGAATCATTCACGCATTACATGTCGCGCAGTTCAACAGAATCATCCACGGGTTACACGTCGTGCAGTTCAACAGAATCATTCACGAAGTACACGTTACGTAATTCTACAGAATCTCTCGCGTCGTTAAGTTAGTTACAAAAATGTGAAATACTCGAATTAATAATGTGCGGCAAATAAGTGATTATAGTTACATTCGAAAATATAACAGTTTCAGTCGGGCATGTATCAAGAGTAAATATGTGTAATCAATAAAATGTGACGGCAATAAAAATGTAAAAACAAATTCTTTTATCAGTGTTATCTTTAGTAACAACTCCTTTCCATTTACACGCCCTGTTCAAGAGATTTGCTCAACTGAGTAATAATAGCTACCCGGAGGACAAAGAACTCAAAATTCAAAATAGTAAAACAATAACAGGCGCTCAGCAAATAAGATAACATGAAAGTTACTGCGACAAGTTTTGATGACATTATGACTGACTGACTGACTGACTGACTGACTGACTGAATGAATGTATGAACATTATTTCTCAACATTCATAATTACATAATTAAATTACATACATTTTAGACTATAATAACATTTGAAAGTATGCTATTTATGCTATAAATTCACTTCTGGGTTGCTTGCCTATGCTGATTTATGGTCCCAATACACACAACTCCTGGTTTTCCGTGTATTGTTGACCCACTGTCTGCTTGCTTACATTATTTGTCTATTTTGTCTGCCTTTAGCCCCATCTTCTTTATAGTCATTCTGAACCATTTCTCTTTGACCTTGCCCAAATAGTTTTCCCATAACTTTTATGTTTTTATCCAATTTTACAGTCAGAATCTTTCTTATTAATACTTCCCCATCCAAGTTTTTCCATTTCTGTTTCCAAACTTGTTCTCTCCATGTCTTTGTTTGGTTACAATATAATGTACAGTGAAAGTCTATGTTCACTTCACCGCACATTGGACATTTTCCTATATCCTGGTCATGCCTTATGCCTTTGAAGTTACTAACTCCTGTTCTCGCCCATGCAAATCCTTCTCACCCTAATTTATTATATTCTCTATGTACTTTTCCCTCTCCCATGCTGTTTTTATTTCCCTATATATCTTCGAGGAGCTTTTCTCTCTTGTACTGCCAAAAATATCATGTCTGTCATCATCTAGCCTTAATTCTACTTCTTTCCAAAAGCCTCTAATGTGATTTTCTGCATTTATTCATGCTTCTCCCATACCTATCTGTTCCAAAACTTACAGCATTTTTAATAATCATGACCCTTTCCACTTACTTTTCTCTTGTATTTGAAAACATTCTTTGATAATATCGCTATCTTCCAGATTAGAAAGTCTATATAAATATTTCATAGCTCTTGTGAAAATTTTGATCTTAGTGGAGTACCTACCAAGTTCTAACTGTGCTACCCCATTTGGTGATGCTATCAGTAGACTAAAACATATTTGCAAAAAGATCTGTTGACTTCTACTGTGGTAGTGGAAATTCTTTCAAGCCATTTGATATTAATGTCCGGCAGTGTTTTTAAATATGATCTTATAACACTCGTGCCCATTTTACCGTTTTCTATAGACATCTATTTTTTTGTTCACTCCAACTTCCATTCGAACTTGCAAGTCTTACCCCCAAGTAATCAAATCTCCTTAGCATCTCCATTTCACTGTCATTTCTCATCCTTATGTACTTGATAACCTTTTTTAAAAACCATGATCTTCATTTTCTTGGAATCTGCATTTTCTACAAATATTCCTTACTGCCTTGGTTACTCTCCTGAGCCTTCCACAAGATATGGACTGAACTATGTACTAAGTTATCTGCAAACAGTAGTCCTGGGAATTTCTTTATTATTAATAACTGGCAAGTGGACCTTATATCTCAAGATCTCCTCTAAGATGTCATTGATACAAAGGTTAAATACTACTGGACTAAGTTTCCATCCCTGTATTACCCCTGCTTGATGACATTATAGAACATGCAGTAATATTGAAGGTACTAAACATGCATATATTGCAAATGTGAGGCCAAAAGATTAATATTGTTTTATGTTAAAAATGTTCATTTTGGTCCATATTCTTCTTTTATCATCCACAAAGGTCCTTCTGCATACTTGTTTGCTTTTCTCCTGAAACAAATAATAGTAATAAAAATAAAAACGTTAAGCATTAATGTTAAAATGACAAACAAATACACAACTTATATATATCCACTGTGTGTATCAGTAAAGCAACTTCTTTTTCAGTTCTATAAATGTGAATTTTTCAGTAACAACATTACACCCCAGCATACAAAAGTAATCAAAAGAGGGCAAGGGAGGATGCGAATACCTCATTTTAGCTTAGAGATATAATATTGTTCAAAAAACTGTTCTGTTCTAATGGAACCTGTGCATTGCACACACATTTTGGTTATGGAGAGAAAATCTAAAAATATGATCTAAAAATAACATGTTCTGTTTTATTTGTTTTTAGTAACTTCACTTATAAATTTGGAAATTATTTCTGTATCTGCTAGAACAGACAAAATAGCAAATGTTTAAACAATAATTGTCTTTTAACATGCATTTCTCTCTGTGTACCATTGCTATATTACAATTCCATGGCTTTAAAAATTAGCATATAATTAACTAGTTGCCATTAATAAGTCATAGGTTCTTGAGTAATACATATTTAATAGATTTATAGCAAGCAGATGTTTACAAATCATTTTGTTATATACTGGATTTTGGAAACAACATAAATGTACATAAAAGCATTCATACACTGAAAATGTGGTATAATAGAACAAAATCAGAACAACAGACATGGCTATGTAACAGGCATGTTTCACTATGGTAAAGTTTGATAACAGTGCTTGTTTACCTATGTGAGCATGCAGATTTCTTATACAAATCCTATGATAATCATTATTGTAAACAAACTTATAACAGATTACTGCAGAAAAGTATGGTGGTGTAATAGCAAAATAGAACTGTACAGTTAATATTGTAACAAATGAGAACACCAATTACTGTGAAACTTACTTCATTCATCACTAGGCACTCAGTATAGCACAAAAGTTACACTTCAGTCACATTTGGCAAATACTCTGAACACACCACAACTGATCTGTTGAATCATAATTGAACTGCTGAATCACAATTCAAAACTAAACTGCTCTGTCTACTTTTCACTTTGCCACTTCTTCTAACAGAACTCAACTCAACTCAATGCGACGCAACTCTGGGCAAGAGCAGCCCCTTATATAGGCCTTGCTTGCAAAGCGGAAGCTTCAAATTTTCATATAAATATAATGTAAAAGTAACATCTTTAAGAATATAAGCTTTAACTACAATTTGAAGTTACTAGAACTTGCCAAAAGGAATGTTCTCAAACAGGTAAGCGGCACACAATAACCATTGTTCTGCACTAGCTGTTATTCCATGCTGCCTGTTATTCCACTGGTCAGTCGAAGGCCTCACCCAGGTGTCAGGCCGAGGAACACTTATCGGCGGCCTGCAAATAGCCTCGCGTGGGCAGTCGCAATATGCAGTATAATAATATTGACAATGTTCATCTCCATTATTATGTAACCCAACCTTAAAAGTGTGTTGATGTTGCTCACTTGCATTCCCAAATTCTCAGCCTTGTTAGCATTTTTGGCATTCTCTAGGCCTTATGTTAGCTAATGGTGGCATAATTGCAACTTGTTCACAAATAGTAACTTCTCCATTTTATCAGTTTATCTGAAAATAAAGATAACATCTTAATGTGAATAACATAACTTGACATATCTGATATTATGTATTAAATGTTTAAGTATCGGCAATACAAATGTAGGAAGCTTGTACATTCAGCATTATCTCGCTTGGCGAGTGGACCTGACATTGGCATTCGAGCTCGAGAAAAATGGTGCTGGTAGTTGGTGGTGATCCCTGATGTGTTTACAACACTAGCTGATATGTTGTGTTTTCGATGCCTGTGATTTATTGCTTTTAGTAACTCCAGCATAAGTTTGTAATGATATTAACTAAGCAATAGTGTTTCAAAACCTTTATTTGTACAATTTAGGAAATGGGAGTAATCCCAATCATTGTTTTCTGTACCATGTGCTTTTCATGTTTTACTGATGTTCACTAATATAATCCATGTAGATTATGGTTACATTAAATGTAAAGTGTATTTATTTGTTAACTCATTCATTTGAGAACATATTTTGTGTCACAGTTACTGTGGTAATATAAAGAAGGAATTGTTATGTAGGGGATGTTATTGTAGAAAGATTGGTTTCCAGGCTTGTGGGCCGTGGTCTATTGGAACAACTATTCTTTCCAAACGTTTTGTTCGTAGTTTCGACTAACATCTTCAGTGGTGTTTCCGAAGTGATCTCTTGGGAACCTCAGCGACGAGGAGCTTGTCAGTAGCGTGCGGTTTATATACCCTAGTTTGGACAGAGCTTGTTCCTCATTGGTGCGAGACATATTGGCTTGCTCCTGATTGCACCGGGCACGGAGTGGGTTAAAATCGTGCTGGAATAGCGCTTAATGACCACATTGCGAGGATTGTCTTGTCTGTGTGCTTGCTGTATTGTCATATCGTTCGAGTGTTTTATCTGAAACTTACGTATGATATATTGTAGAGCTGGGTACCATGTTTTATTGAGCCTTAATGACTCCTTCATGTTGAAGTTGTTTTTGTGTTTGAAGATTTCTATTGCTTCCCTATTTAGTCGGGTGTGGTAGTGTTGTGCGGAGGAAATCACATACTGCACTGTATGTTCCCCCCTCTTCATATAGGGCATGTTCCTTCACGGCGGATTTCGCAGGTTGCCCTAATCGCAGCATCTGTGCTCTACGATGCAAATGTTGATTTCTGTTGAGTCATGCCAATGTACACAGCGCCACACGAGCAGGGCACTGCTCTCTGCCAGTCAAAAAGTAGCTCCTGTGATTTACATTTATCCAACAAAAGAACAAATCAATCAAAGCATCTGTTGTGCGATGCAGTGATGACTGCATCTTTGTAGTGGAGCTAATAACTCCTTCAGTTACCCATGTGGAAAACTTGGTCATAAACTCTGTTATATGATGAGAATTTACTGTAATGGGTTCCTGGTATCTGTTTCTGAACCTCTGCCCCTTTAGAACAGTTTTCACATTCACAATTTCCCACCAACAGCACATCAATTCAATGGAATCTGCAGTTCCTTGCCAGTTTTCTATGTTCTTCTGTGGACCTAGCGCTCTTAATGCAGCTACAATACCACAGTTGAACATTCGAAGTGCAAGTTTTACATTCTGTCGTTCCAAGGACAATGAACACAAAGATTTTAATGAAATAGTTGTGCCATATTTCCATAAGTTGTGCTTCTCTAGAGCACAAAGAGCTTTAAGAGTAGAGAAAGAAGACTGACCTGGCACATCATTGCTGAAAGATTTAAAATAATAATCTGGTCTGATTGATTCAGCCAGTTATCCTTTACACATTTTAAAATATGTATACTATCAAACATAAAGTACAGAGGTTGCTCTACAGCTCCAATACTGGGGTGCTTGTATTTTACTTTCAGTTCTGGGGGATCACAAATGAAACAGCCTTCCTATTTATGCCATTGTTGTCTGAAACAATACCAAAAGCTTGGAAACCTATTTCCTCCAATTTCAAAATAACACCCTTTTAAAACAATAGTAATTGCTCAGCATGTATAATTTTAAGGCAAGATATGTGCAACATCTAAATAGCTTGTATCCAAACTTTGTACCATAGCATGTGCAGTGGAAGCACATTGTGAATTATCCTCTGCCTGACTAACGATATTGCCACACTTGTAGTTAAGCTGGGGTTTTAAATGGACACATTGTGAATTATCCTCTGCCTGACCAATGATATTGCCACACTTGTAGTTAAGCTGGGGTTTTAAATGGACACATTGTGAATTATCCTCTGCCTGACCAATGATATTGCCACACTTGTAGTTAAGCTGGGGTTTTAAATAGACGTCATCCTTGAGCATTAAAACATTTTTTTCTTCCTTCTGTAAGAAATTTACTTTCCTAGATAAATAATTTAGGAAATTTGAGGATTCCTGTGCTAACAATGGATTTGTTGATAAATTATTACAAATCATACTCAGCATTGCTTCACAAGTCAAGAATAAACCAGAGTTACTTTGTAGTACCTGTAACAATGTGGAGATATGGACCATGTCAAAGACCAGCAAACTGGATTTCCACAAGTATCTCATACTAGACCTTTTACAGTTAAACAGAGAAACTTGCTAATAGAGTTATTGTGTTTTCCTTTTCAGGCAAATCCTTAGATAAGCTGTGCAATAAGTCTTGGATTAGCTCAAGCTTATCTTTCAATGTATTTTCTGAATCCTTAAATTTGACACAAACCTTTAAGAATACTGTTTAGCTTGTCTGTATCACCATGAATGAAAGAGTTGTGTTGCCTATCATTTTTAATGGTAATAATAATAATAATAATAATAATAATAATAATAATCTTTATTGTCAAAGAGCAGCATTCAACTGCTATAGACATAGTCATAAAACCTGTATGATTACATATGATTAAAATTAAATTTTATAACAATGGCCTTTGCCACATATAGTCCTCATATTCACTAATACTATAAAAACTCATATCCTTTAAAAACATTTCAAGATATATTTTAAACTGCTTTAGGGGGAGTATTTGGATACTAGGAGGTAGTATATTAAAAAGCTTAAGACCTGTATATAAATAGTGATTTTGAGTTTTACTCAGCCTAAAGTAAGGCATTTCTAAATTTTTTTTTGTTTCTAGTATGATGATTGTGTATAGTATTTCTAGAAGGTAAGGTATGATTGTTTTCGTTTATATATAATAAACAACTGAGTATGTAAAGGCTAGGGACAGTTAAAACTTTTAATTCTTTAAAATAATTTTTACATGAATCTATATTTTTTAAATTTTTTATGCAACGAATTGCTTTCTTTTGCCACTTAAAGACAGTGTTAGCTCCACTTGCTTTACCCATAATAAGATTCCATAATTAAGATGAGAATGAAATAAAGCATAATATATATTCAACAACGATTTCTCCTTAATAATAAATTTTAATCTATTAAGTACATACATAACTCTAGCCAGTTTCGAGGAAAGTTTATTTGTATGTACATCCCAATTTAATCTACTATCTAAATGCAATCCAAGTAGCTTTACAGTATTTATATTGCAATCTTCATGTCTGAGAGTAAATACAATATTTTCTGTTTTCGTATTATTAGTTGCTAGTTGATTCATTTTAAACCAGTAGGTAGATTTTTCCCACATACACTTATTAAATTGCTCAATAGTGTCCATATTTTCTGCTGTAGTAATAAAGGTAGTATCATCGGCATATAATATAGATTTATGTGGAAGACAGTCAGGTAGATCATTTATATATATTAAAAACAAAAAGGGTCCAAGTACGGATCCCTGGGGTACACCTTTTCTAACTCTTAAGGCTTTAGAATATTTATTATGTAATGAGGCAATCTGAAATGTATTGTCCAGGTAGGATTTTAATAACAATAACTCAGAATATTTAATTCCATAAAATTCTAACTTTTTATAAGAATATTGTGTGATAAGTTATCAAAAGCTTTAGTTAAATCAATAAGTGTAACACATGACAACCTTTTGCTTTCAAAGCCCTCCAATATAGTTTGTATTACACTTTCCGCTGCTTTTATAGTAGATAAGTTTCTTCTGAAACCATACTGTGGGGTATTAATTAAGTTAAATTTATCAAAGTAGTCATTTAATTGTCTATACATTACTACTTCAATAATTTTGGATACCACTGGGACTAAGGATATAGGTCTATAATTCTGAATATTGTCTTTGTCTTCCTTTTTATGTATGGGGATGGTTAAAGTAATTTTAACACAATCTGGATATATTGAATTATCCAAAAGAAGATTTATTAAATATACAAGTGGGTAACACAAAATATCAATAGTTTTCTTAATTATATAATTAGAAAACCCATAATAATATGTAGATATGGATGATTTAAACTTGGAAACAATATTAATAATTTCAAGTGTACTAACATATCGCCATTTAAAACTACCAGCTCTCCTGTGGTGAATTTGCTGTAATTGTAATAGTTTAGTTATTTTTCTGTCTATCTCAGAAGTGTCACTAGCAGAATAGTTTATACCTTCTTTACCTATAATAGTGGAGTTAAATTCATTAGGTATAAATGGTAGTTTAGTTAGTTTATTATTTCTGGATGACTCGTCTTTAACAATGTTCCATACAGCATTATACTTATTGTTACTGGTCTCAATATAATTCTCGATGCCTCTATATTTAGCATCATGGATTTTCTTTCTGTATATTTACTGTATTTGGTGTGTATGTTTTTATATTTATCATCTTTACAGCTTTTATCATATAATATATTTAATAATATTTTATACCTTTTTAATTCAAGAGTATACCAATTGACCTGTGGTATCCTTTTCCTACCACTTTTAGAGATATTAACCTGTATTCTAGGGCAGATTTCATTATAATTTATAATCAGTGTATGCAGAAACCTACAATAGGCGTCAGATACATTATTACTAGAGTTAATAATTTGAAACCAATTTATTTCTTGCAATCTTTCCCTAAAGCAGTTTAAAGTTGTTTCATTTAGTTTTCTAGTACTCATAACGTGTGGAAAAACTTTACAATGAACATCTAGAACATTTATCCAGAAGGCTTTATGGTCAGAAAAATGTGGATTAAATATTCCCCAATGTACATCAGAGTTACAATTCGTCATAATGTTGTCTAAACAAGATTGTAGCCTAGTAACCTCATAGTTTAAACAGTACAAATTATTAGATCTTAACATATCTAGAAATTTTGAGACAATTTGAATACAATGTCTCGCATCAATGTTTATATCTCCAACTATAAAAATTTTACAATTGTAGCTCTTTCTTATAAAACTAATAAGTTTGTCCATTACATCAATAAAGGGTTCAATGGCAGTATTAGGTACTTGATACACTGAAACAACAATTTTCTATCCTATAAAATACACCACACATAATTGAAAAATATCCCTCTATGAAAAATTGTTTAACTTGCAATACCTTAAATTTCCAAAGAATATTAATATCCATATAAATTGCTGTACCACCATGTTCCCTATGTGTTCTACAGAATGAGGTTAACAACTTATAACCTTTAGGTACAAAATGCTCAATTTCATTTTCCTTCAACCAGTGTTCATTAATGGTAAGAATTTTAACTTTTGTAAGATCAGCAACCATATATAATAGAGAGATTTTACCTTTTAAAGATTGAATATTGACATGAATAATGGAAAAAGAATCATTACTGAAGTATGGTGGTAAGTCTACACCTGAGTGAGGACTTGGGGAAAATTTTACACTATATTGCATTTTGGTAACATTTTGTATGTCTTTCACATGTACTGTTAACATCAATTCACTATTTATAACTGCATAACACACAATCTTGGGATGTGGAGTTTCACAAATTAGCAAAAGTTACACACTGGCATTTTTTCTTAAAAGTAACCAATCACTGTCCAGTTTTAGTTTAGACATAAGTTCCACTAACAAGCTGAGTGATATATTCTTCAAATGTAGTTCATGCAGTGTTAAAGTTTCCTTTATTGAAGCTTTAAGAAATGCATTTTCTAGGCATTCCGGGTGATTATAAGAATCCTCCCTGGAGGTCAATGGTCTCAAAAGGTAGGTAGGACAACCAGGAAGCTTAAGGTACAGCATCCGAAATAAACACCATAAGTAGCCTGCATTAGTTAATGTACAAAAACACTTGTGTGGTTACAATTAAATCCAATCCAAAAGAACCCTTAATGCATTCTGTGAAAATCTCCATTAAAATACAGATAATAATTAAAACCTGTTTCTAATATTATTAAGCAGCTTATGGGGCATTACAAAGCTAGACTTACGAAAGATATTAAATGCAAATTTTAATAATGTGGAAGGGAGAACTTTCAGCAGTACAAAAAAAAAATTGAGAGAAAAAAAAATGAGGTTTATTTATGAATGCTCTTTAACTGCTGTGGTCCTTAGCATCCCATTCTATATTGAACATGAAAGGCTGGTAATTTTGCTCTATCAGGTTTGAGGTTCTTTTACTTGCCATAAATCTATAACATGGGACCACCTGCTTTACTTCCCTTCCGAAGGAAGCCATGCTAAGGATTTTTATGCCCGAAAAAATCCATCGCATTCTGCCGGGTTTGAACCCAGGACCTCGGGAACTAGAGGCTAGCATAGTAACCACTATACCACGGAGGACGACTTTGTGACTACAAGACTCCTTAACTAAATAACATGAGTTAATTCAACCAAATATTCCAGTGTACATTCGACAACCAAGTTATATTATGTACCTGATCCAAACAACTTTGCTCTTAGAAAGCAAAATCACAAATGCGGCGGCGTTTTAATTGCAAGTAAATTAAAACTTCTCTTTCCATACACACACTGAAATAGTATACAACAGGTACATGTATTGAAGTTTTGCATTTTTGCACTGTTAACTTTTACCACATGTATCTGCTCACATTTGGTGAAGAAATCTGGCCACATATCAAAATAGGCTCTATTGTTTCACTGGCAATGTACCTATACAACTAACCTAAGGGTGATGCGTTTATTCAATAAAATAATCAGTGGGTAGATAACATATGATAAGAAGCTGTGGTGTAAAAAAAAAATAAATAAAAAGTAGGGTTATACCAAAACAATGTTTTCCTTTCATCAACAGAAATAGTGACACGGATTATGAGCAGGTAAAATTGTCTAAAATGACCGTATGGAATCCTATTCTGTAAGACTTCTTTTGGGCAAGAAGGATTTTCTTTGGTGAACTTAAGATGGCACTCCAGAAGCAGGGTTTTGAAAATGCTTTCAGAGCCATCACACTTTGCAGTTCTCAAAAGGAAATAAGTTATCTTGAATACAAGAATTTACTGAAGCTACTTTAGTGGATTCCAAGTCAGTTCCATGCTTTTTTGCAAACAATTGCCACATTCACTGTCAGCAAGACCTCCTATTCAGGAGTGAACTTGGATGTTAACAGATTGCTACTTGATGTATGCTTGTATGCTGCTTTGTTTCAGCCTTTTTCTTTTTCAATTTGGGAAGGTAAAATTTGCAATATTAATTTGTAAAGTTTCACACCTACAGTTGCACAAGAAAATAATAAAAATTGAAGTTCATTTTGATTACTCCAATATTGCATTTCATTATATTACCAGTGATATTCCCATAATAAGTCCAAATTTGACATTAACTATACCATTAGGCTCAGGGCACTTTGTGACAAGTCTGTGTAAGCCCTATAGATTGTACTTGACATCAATTTAAGGTTACTAAATACTGTCTTTAACTTGGCAGTATCAAAGGAAACATGAAATACCTTTGGAACTTTGTAAGATGTGAAAGAAAAGGAAAACTCAGTTTTGTTGTTTGCCTGTTGTGTAAAGCTGACAAAATGGGCTTGCCATACCTTACCTTGTGGTACAGATATAAAAAGATGTGTTTAAAACTGTTAGGTACCTCATTAAAAAATTCTGAATGTAAAGATATTCATGACACTAGTGTGAATCTAATCAAAAGTGTAGTTTCTTGTATAATCAATCCCTTAACTCACTGCATTAATAATTGTTGAGCATCTGAAATATTTCCACAATCTTTTAAATATGCTAAAGTTGTTCTAGTATTTAAAAGGAATGATCCATTGAAAGTTGAAAGTTATAGAACCATTTCAATATTGCCAGTGTTTTCTAAAATAATTGAGAAAATTATGCGTATACAGCTACTTGAGTATTTTGAAAGTAACAGTCTATTTTCCAACACACAATTTGGACTTAGGAAAGGTTTATCAACCATTTAAGTTGCCCAGAAGTTAGTCACATATATATCTGGTTTTGAAAACAATAAAAGTGCTTATGTATATTATGTGATCTTTCCAAAGCATTTGATACTGTATCTCACAATAGTATTATCTCTAAGTTACAGTATTATGGTGTCATTAATAATGAACTTGATCTGATCAAAACATGTTTAAGTAATTGTTACAATTGGTATTTTGAAATAGAACTTGCTTTGATTTTAGCGTTGTTGAAACGGGCATCACTCAGGGTTCTGTTTAACACCCTTTATTGTTTCTTATTATGATTAATGATTTTTCGCATAGTATAAGTTCTGTATATCTATTTTATTTGCAGATGATACTTCTATCTATACATGTAACAAGTACATGAATAATTTAGTAACATACGGATTTTTCCTTTTCTTAAGCTGCAAATTGGTTCCATATGAATGGATTTAAATTTAATAACAATAAAACTGGAATACTATTTAGTTTATCTTGTTCAACATCTGTTACAACCTCTGTTCAGACTAAGCTTTTCGGTATTATCATGCATAATAAGTTGACTTGGAAGTGTCATATTATGTATGTATCTGTCAACAGTGATTTATTTATTGAGATGTATAAGATCCCACGTTACAAAGGAGTACCTTAAAAGTACATGCGTTATGCATTTTAATAGCATTATACATCATGGTATATGCATTTGGGGTAGTGGTGTAATATTCATCAGGTGCTTCTTTTGCAAAAGAAAGCTATTCACATTTTAGCAAATTCTTATAAGTAACCTCTTTTTATTTGTGAGGATATTCTCAAAATTATAAATTTTTGTATATATGAATATCTAGCAAAGATAAAGGAAAATATTCATAATTATGACTTACAATCTGATGATCATAATTATGCATCTAGATTTGTTTATTTTTTATCTGTACCACATACTAATTTAAGTAAATCAAAGCATTGTAATTCTTTAGGCTTAGATATGTTTAACAGGTTGCCTGAAAATGCTCATTCATTAAATATTAATTTATTTAAAAGTAAGTTATGTCACTGGCTTGTAATCCATTTTATGATATAAAAGAATTGTTTGAGTCTACAGTTGCTATACCATTCTAGGTTTGATGGTTTTATAAACTTATATATTGTAATTTTTATTTACATGTCCTTTGTATGGACGATGTCCATTGCTTAGCAATTTTGCTGTATGACTAAATAAAGAATTGAATTAAAGCTGCAGTAACATTATAATGTGTGAACAAAAATGAATATCCTCTTCTGAGTTGTTGTTCATTTGAGTATTCACTCCATTCCATAGGAATAAAATTTACAAGAAAAATGAGATAGTAGTTCATAACAATTGACAAATTTCTTAGCTTTACTACCCATCTTCCAGCTGTGATATTTACCATCAATTTATCTTTACTTTTCAGTCAAGTAGTTTTTACCCCCATAGTCTGCTTTAAATATCATATTCCATGTCTTGTACATGTGTAAGAGTTCCTCTCCTAGTTTCATTGTTTTCTGATAGAAAGTTTGTCAACCACTGCATGTTTTGCTTTCCAGAGCTCTGAAAAATTTTACAGTCACAAGTATTCAAATCCCTGTGCTTTTTGTATAACTTTCCTTCTCTTAAAATTGACATGAATTCAGCCATTTTTCCTCCTAACCACAAATCACTACAGATTGCACTGTCACTTACTTAAGCCACTTACTGAGGACACAAAAAATATGAAGAGTACTCTCCTGATGAAAAGAGAATTGTAATATTTATTTATACCAAATTAAAGGCATCTCCCTAACCAAAAGATAAGTATCAATTGCAGAGACATTTAACAGTTTTCATGTCTGAAGTAATAACTTCTTTCATATGAATGTGAAAAAGCATTACAAAAAGGAGTGCTCACTCACTGATAAAGTTATTAATTGAGGTATGATTTTTATGTAGGTATCCTCAAGTATTGGTGCATATAAAATATTCAGCATCATTCTGTGTTGTATATTTGCATTTTTTGTAACCACAGTTTCTTTTTGTGTATTATCATCTTCAATATTTTAGTTTGAATTCTATAGGAATTGTGTAACTTGCTTTCTCTATATACAGTGAGTTGCTAATTGTGGGTTTACTGATAATATATTTCTGGTTTCACTTTTTTGCAGTATTTGAATGCTGGTATAATAGAAATGGAAGCCTGTTTTAAAGCAGCACGTGTAGCGGTGGAACAGGGTTGTGCATTGTTGGCATCAACTTTCCTACAAAATGTGATATTTATTAACCTCACACTAAGTGAATCAGAAAAGGTAGGAATATATTTATTCTTTGCAGTTCATTTATCACTTCTGTTTGCTTTCCTATTAGTAAAAAGTGGTTCTGGGTTTACTCTTAGATTCACCTCTTCTGTAAGTGCATTTTTCTTTTCCACCCATGTGACTGACAAAGATTCTTTTCACCCTCTTTTTGGCAAATGTGGTGCAGTATTCTCTTTGAAAAGGGATGACATAGGTTTAGGATTTTACCAACCTCCAAATGCTTTTAGAAAAACAGCTTTAGGTTTCAAGGGTTTGATCAGGCTCCTGTTTATTTTCCAGTCACAAGTAACCAGTTATAGTATTGAAATGCTTAAGCTAACAGAAGATTTGCCCAGTAATCTGCTGCTGGTATTTGACTAAAGAATTTGTTTGCAAGACATTATTAGATTTCAGCCCTTGCTTGTCTCAAGTAACCATTAACCTGTAACTCTTTGTTTACTTTCATATTCCAAATTTTTTGAGAATTTCAGTGAAATATGTAGCACATAAAAATGAAACTAAATAAAAATTGCATTTAAGCATAAACTACAGTCTCCTAATGTGAAGGATAGTGGGATGAATTGCTCTAACCATAAAATAATTCTATGGCACTTAAATACATTCATGTTATAATGTGTAGTTAAGTACAAATTTAAAAGATCAAAATAGTCATATGAATGACTATGTTCATCAGATATTATGGAGTAGTATTTCTCTTTCATTTTTCTTATGCATTTAACATGAATTTTACTTTAAGAATACAAAAAGAGAATGACAATGAATATTATATCTCTAAAATAAATCTGTAGCAGTATAATAAAATGCTGTTCACATAATGGGATGGCCATTTGGCATATCATGGCACAAGGGTGGTTGGACTAATGTGGCACAATGGAGTCATGATCAGACTAGTAATTCCATACATTTTGTGCCTTGGTTTACTTTTTTGTCTTCCAGTCTCAACAAAAGTAGTGTGTAGTTCAGAAGTGAAGTTAGTGCTTGCATATTACAAGTGTTTTTGAGTTTGTGTTGTAGTAATACCACAGAATAAGTACACATTACAGCAGTGGATTTTCATGTGCAATTCATATATACTTCACATCATCCTGCAAGGATGTTAGAAGACAGTAACAGAATTCTCCAGTGTACATCCTCCAAGCAGAGAAGCCATGCAAAACATTGTAAATAAATTAAATTATTCTCAATAAGAAGTAAAGGGTGAAATGCTACATGCTTGCTGAGGCAAAATTAGGTGAAGTGGGAGAAAGATTGGAACATTCTCCTCCAGAATCTTTAAAAAAAACTTGCACAGTAAACCACATTTATTTCAAGGAGCTCAGCATCGGGGACTACTAAACTCTTCAAAATTGAAACCATACAAAATCACTGTTTTTCACAAACAATCGCATGATGATGAAAAATAACTACTATTTGTGTAACTTGTAGCAGTTCCATTGGTAGGTCCCACTACGTTGAAGATGATGAATGCTGTGTTACGTACCTGTAGGTCGTCTTGATGCCCCTACTCTTGTGATGTATCTTGAGGTTCTCGTAGACTGGAATCTGATGATCATGTATCAGTATTATTGTGTGTGTTAGAGTGTTGTAATTATTATTTTATAATTGTGCCATGGCTGCTGTATTTGTGTCTTCTCAGGGTTGGGTATGGAGAAGTTTAAAATATTTTGCACACCCGTATTCTGTTAATTATTTCACTTGTATTTTAGATAAACCACATATGAGATTCACAATTCACTATTACATTTGTTATGTTAAAATATGTATAACTGGTAGACTTTAAATACATAGTTTTAGCATCTATTCAGAGACGAGTTTATACACTACCTTCCTGTTTAAACACTGACAAGCTTCTGTTAGCGTTACCTCGAACCTCTCTTCTTAACATATGTATTTGAATTATTGGCTTGCATCAATGTACCTGATTGGTGCTACTATCCAATAACAGTTTGTTACATATATATATATATATATATATATATATATATATATATATATATATATATATATATATATATATATATGTGTGTTTATAGACTTCCATTGTCTTAATTATGAATCCAAAGTTCGTTACATGCTTATGTAGATACTACTGCATTTCTCATAATTTTATATTACTGGATATATAGCTAACAATGGCCTTTCCCCTCATATTATATTTTATATGTTGTAACGTAATATACTTGTTCTCTACCATGTGTACTTTATGAATATATGTGTTTTAACATCCTCTTAATTATTATATGTACAATATTAGCAAAGAAATGACATAACACGTAAAACTTAGAACAAATTATTAAGGAAAGAAATTATTAATGTGTTGATGCTGAGAAGCTGTGAATTAGATATCTTATTACATTAATGAGTTATTTTATTAGTTTGTCCGTGGCTAGTACTGGATGTTGCTTCAAACTGGAATGTAAGGAATGTTAATAATAGGCTAATTAATGCAAATTTAATAATCCTCTCTGATGAAGCATGGTTCTATTTATACAACTATGTTTTGATTCTAAATAACCAGTATTGAGCTCAGAGAAACCCAATTTAGTGCAAGAAACCCTATTACATGATGAAAAAATCAGGGTATGACGTGCAGTAAATGTATACAGGATAATAGGGTGAATATTTTATTGCACATACCATAAATTAAGAATGTTCGGAAATTACATTCTTGCGCCATTATTAAAACAATTAACAAATTGAATGTTGGTCTGGATATTTACAGCAATATTCTATTATTGTGCTTATAGCTGCAGTCATTAAATTAGTTTCAGGAAGTTTTTGAATATAGTGTAATTAGTAAGGAATCATGGTCTGCATGGTCCCTTAATCTCATATCATGAGACTTTTATTTATGGGCAAACTTAAAAAGTATAGTGTATAGGTGAAACCCCCACATGTTGGAAGAACTGAAGGAAAATATCAGTTGAGAAATCAGCTCTATTTCAGAAACTGAATTGCAGTGGTATGGAAGACAATTTCCTGAAAAGGTGCCAGAGATATGTGGATGCAGGATTAGGACATTTCCAACATCTGTTGTAATGTAAAAGGGATTATTTTCATTATAATTGTAAATCTAATTTTAAGAACTTTAATCATTACAAAGTTGGTAGTTTCAATTATGGAGATACATAAATCCAACTGCTCTAGAGTGCAAACTTAAACTGCTGTAGTCAGATCTGCTACACAATGGGCCAACTTTGTGTGAAAAGTACTGCATCAAATCTGATGTATATGATTACAATATGAGGATACACAACAAGCCATTTCTATGCCATGCATTGCATAATTTCACCTAATTTTTATTGTTTATAACCCCACATTTCAAACATCATCCTAGTCCATTTCTAATATCAATTATGCACAAGGAAAGCAATAGGTAGTTGCAAGTGTGTCTGATTAGAAGAAGAAAGAAACAAGACCAGACTTACATGAAGTGTTCAAACCCATGTAAATCAGTGCTCATAACCAGGGTTAGGATTTTTAGGTGCAAATTTCAGACGAAAAAAGGAAGGGAAAAGGTCTTCAAATAAGGTGAAAAAAGGGACAATAAGGTGCTGGTTTATTTAAGGGGATGCACAACTGAAATTGCTATTTTCTAAACTATCCATTCAATTGGGCTGAAATTTTAACCACATGTTAGTCTTCCTTAGATATAATTGTTTTGTGAATTTCAATCCAAAATCTTAATTAGTTTTCAAGTTATTAATTTTCAAAATATAAAATTATACGTGTATGCAAAATGCAACACATGATGCATTTTTCAAAAAAAAAAATATTATGTTGCTTCTATGTCAAGGAACTACATATCTGTCATATAATTTTTTCTACTATTCTTAGTTTCAGAGAAAAAAAAGTTTTGCAGTTTTGTATTTGCATTGTTTTTTGTATACATTGCTATCTTCAAAAATTAGTAGCGCAAAATGTCTTAATTACACAGAATAATTATATGACAGTTTTATTTATTTGGGTTTTTGAAATAAGTATAAAAAATTTCAATATGAATGGATGAAAACTGCATTGTGTGGAACATTTTGAATATGCAGAAATGCTGAAAATAAGAAATGCCATAAAATGAAGTTTTAAAAATGTAAACAGCTAGCAACCAAATGCGCAAGGGTATTTAAAAAGTCTCATAACGATCCTGAAGCATTCGCTAGGTCAAAAATAAAAGTGGATTGTAAAACTACAAGCAATGGAGAATTTTTTGGGAATATTCTTTTTTTTTTTTTTTTAAAGTTTTTGGGCTAATTCAGTTGTGCATTCCCTTAACTAATTCAACGATTTCTCTTTCCTCTATTCTAATTTATTGAACTACAAACAAGTACATCAAATTATCACTCATCAAAAGAAGGAAAAAACATGAAGCTGCTTTACTTCAAGACATTAAGAGTCTCCACATTTTTAAAAGTAAGTCTGTTTCTATTAGGAGATAGAATGTCTTTGTAGATGCTAAAGCTTTTTTCAACATCCACAGAAACCAGTGGGCCAAACCTTGTATTCACTCGGAATGCCAATTCTACAGATGTGGCGAATTCCTCAATGTCTGGATCCTTCTGAAGACTGGATTCAAGTTTGTCTTTGGTAAAGCCACCTAACTGCTCCCTCACAGAAGTAAAAATATCCCATTGTCTTTCCTTTTCCAGACCTTATTCTTCCAATCGTTTAATAGCTGCAGGCAGGTACTTGTAACTATGGACACAATATAGTTCTGTCTGCAAATTATGCATTTTCTCCGGTAACAGAAGTTGCTGTGCCTTGGAAATTGCACCTGCGTCGGATGGATCCAAAGAAAGCACAAACTCTTTAATTTTGTCAAAATTCTCACACAACAAAGCAGCACACTCAATCCAGTAGAATCTTCTTCAAGACAGAGATGAATTGATTTGCGATGTTGTATTCGTTCCTTATGGATTCACAAACCCTGTGAAGGGCATGAGCCAAGCATGTCACATGCTTCAAGGTAGGAAATAAAGATTTCAATTGGTTAACAGCTGAAACCATGTATGGAGCCTGGTCCATAACCACAAGAAGAAGTTTTTCAAACTCGATACCAGTAGGCCAGAGTTTTTGGCAGAAGTCCATAATGGATTGCATTACTGTACTGGCATTGGCTTTCTGCAGCTCGTACATTTTTAACAACATGGGCTTAACTTTCTCCCCTGCTAAGGGAAAAACTAAAATGTTCAAAACATATCGTTCCATTGAGTTTATGGTTTCATCCATAATGATACCCACATTGCTATCAGACACTTTCTCCTTGATTCTTTCTATGGTTTGTTGGTAAACAGGCTCCATGTAGTTTTTTTCTTAAGTACTCTCATCGGGCATTGACATCTTTGTGTATTTTGCAAGAAATCCCTTGAAGGCTGGATGGTTCACCTTATTGAGTGGAATTCCTGCTTGTGTAAGAGCTGAACACAAATCAATGTTTAATTCCTTCAAATTTTGACTTTTTGAAGAACTCTGTTGAAACACATTTCGTAATAGAGTTTGCTGTGATTTGTTTGCTTGAGGAGTCTTGTTCATTTGATGCTTAGAGCTGAAAATGTGTTATTTGATGCGATCTCGCTGGTGTTTTTCATGTAAAAAAATTCCTGACTCACAAATAGTACATTGCGTAACAGTTTCATCAGTGTCTATGAAATCTTGTTTGAATTCCTCAGCCAGAACAATAAATCGAGCACTGGACACCTTTGGCATAATAAAATCTAGTACTAGTACACTCGTTTGGAGAGCTAACGCTAGTTCACTTGCTAACACAATGCGACTGTCACACAACTCACTCTTGCGCCCATTCGCTGTCCACATTCTCTCACAACACCACGACAATTACCAGAATGTTCTCATTCATGTTGGAACTTCAATCTCAGCGATTTCTAGTAGTTTCGAGCAGAACCCAGTCTTAATAATTCTCGGAACTGCGCAGGTGAGGTTACTGCCATCTCTGCGTGCCCAGCCTTCGCTCCACACAAACAGATGACGTCTCTCACAGTAACAAACTCACATTCACGAACAGCAGGCTACTGATTCTGGTGGGATAGAATCACTCATTGTCAATTGCATTATTGCAGGCTACTTTATAGCAGTAAAGCGAGAGAAAGAGGTTTTCGTTGAGCACACAATTATTTTCCATTGTTGCGGGTGTGCTTTCAATTCCCACGTGGCGTTTACTGAAAGAGATAGGCTTCCTATTCGCACATACACAGCAAGCTGAGGAGACCTTAATTGAAAGTTAAAGAATAAATTGTAATGAAACTTAAAAGAAAAAAAGGGGAAAAAGGGGATTATGGGCATGGTTGGGGGAAAATGGGATAAAGGTGCCAAAAAGGGGTAAAGGTCCCAAAAAAAGGAAAAAAGTGCAAGAAAAAATGCCTCTTTTCACAACTAGAAACAAAATTTCACACTGTGATATCTTTTCACACAGTGTTAACTTACCCTAAAAAAAAGGTGCGCAACTAAAAATCCTAACCCTGCTCATAACTAACAAAAAATGGTGGTTGGTTCACAATGCCCCCTGCGGTCAATTATCTCCAGGGAAACCTCATTCTACCAGTTGATGTATAGACCCATTTATTAACTGAAGGCACCTAGAGGGCAGATCCCATTAACTCCAATAAGGGGTGGATAATGGTAAATGACAATGGAATGAGAAAACCTACAGCTTTTACCTTGGACTCCAAATCACTTTGAGCCTTGGGGATACTTCACAGGAGCTAGTCAGCAGTGAAGGCTTGGATAGGGCTGACTTAAAATCGCCACCCTAGAGCCAGGAATTGAACCATGCATCATGGACCCTCAGCACAAGAGCCTTAAATGAAACCACTGAACTACCCTGTGTACCCACTAACAAAACATTAAATCAGTTAAAATTATATCAAAACAATAGTTCATTAATCACTTCAGATAATGTTATCAATCATAGTTTTGTTTAAAATCTACAAAAATTTTACACAAAGCATTTTATTTGGCCCCTGTAAAATTTGGTTTTCGGGACTTAGAGGTTTTGCACCTCTGCCATTGAATATTACAGTTATGGTTATATATCAAGTTTGAACACACACACTTGAATTCAATAGCTCTGTTCAAATTGCAGACTAAATTGAGGAATCTTTTACCGTGTATTTGCAACTTTGGAGTAACTACTGTCCATAATGATTGAATAAGAATTACTCCCAATGTTGCTAACTTATGAAAGAAAAACTTGAAAATTTCATGACGTTCCGAAGGCAATTTGCCTTCATGCTCAGATATGATCTATTGTCAATTCATTCGCTTCCTGTTGTGGCTATTTCCTTAATTTTATGTATTTGGTGACAAGATCAATTTCGTTGTGCATATCAAAATTTTAAACTGAATCTTGACGCTTCTTGGTGGGCAATTTCTCTCAAGTGATTAATTCTACAGGCTTTTGGATAACCTTCAACAGTCTTGCTTTCTCCTTGAATCCATGATTTTCTTGCCAAAGGTGAAAGTTTACTGACTTTTTGATATGCTTGTATTTAATATGCCTTATATATTCTTTGATGTACATCTTGAAATTTGTAAATGTTTCTTCTATACGTTGAAGCTGGAAGAAATTCTTATTCAGAATTGCACAGGCCTGCAAATTTAAAACTTTTTTCAGCAATACAGGGTTAAACAGGTCACTAAACCTAATTTTGGTGTGCTGAATTCAAATCTGCTTTCCATTTTTTTTATATATATATCATGTGCCATTTTTTTGGCATGCATAAAGGAAATTTGTAATATTTTGAGTTTATTTCTAGTTTTTAAGTACTATTTAAAATGTGTGAAATCATGCAAACTAAGAAATGATCTCAATTCTACAGATGCAACAGTTTACATTGAAATATGAAATTTCAAACATACCTTATGATTTTATTTTCTCCTCTGCTTTGTTGAAAACGAACGTTGGGTTGACTTGCGTTTGTGGTCCTGATGAGGGTTGTCTCCAATTAAACATCAACAGTAGTCGTCCATCATGGAGACGTCCCATCGTCCCTAGTATCTTTCCATCTCCTTTATGTCCTGGTGGAATCTCTCTCCCTGTTCTTTACTTAGTGCACCCAAGTTTTCAGACAAAAATTCAAGGTGCGAATACAGAAAATGCAATTTTAAGCTCATATTGCATCCAAGTGCCTGTAACTTTTTGAGCATGGTTTCAACAATGTGCTCATATTGGCCATCTTTAACATTACCCAAAAACTTGTTTATAACTTCCTTGAATGAGTCCCAAGCTTGAAGCTCATGTCTGTCATGATATTTCTAAAATGAACGTCCTTCATGGGTTTATAATTATGTGGGCCATCAAAAATGCCTTCTTTCACTTTTGATTCAGACAACATTGGAAATTTCTGAATAAGATGTTGGAAACACAGATCACATTTGTGTAAAGTTTTGACAAATTGCTTCATTATCCCTAATTTGATATGTAATGGAGGTAGCAAAATCTTTTGTGAGTCAATCAGTGGGCAATTTGTTGCATGTTTTGTCCCTGGCACTAAATCTTTTCTTTTTGGCCAATTAGTTTTACCCCAGTATCTTTCTCTGGTTCTAGAGTTCAATTCACACAAAAAGCATGGAAAATTGGTGTACCCTGCTTGTTGGCCCAATAAAATACTGCACACATACCACTTCTGTTCATTATATTTAATTTTTTCTATGACAGTATACAAATTTTGGTACATTTCTTTAAGGGATGTAGAGTGAGCTATTGGAACTGAAGCAAACATATTGCCATTGTGCAGCAGAACACTTTTCAGACTTCTCTTGCTTGAGTCAATAAATACACACCAATCTTTTGCTTTGTAAGTTGTTCCAAGACAACCTATCAAGTTAGGGATATCACATCAATACACTAGTTCCCCTTCCTTTACAAAATATTTCTGGAACTCTTCTTTTCTATGTTTGTACCAGTAGAAAGTTGTTCCAGGTCCTAAAAAATTGTTTTCTATCAGCCTTGAACCTAAAAGTTCGTTTTTTTCTTTGGTAAGACTTAAATCAGGTACCAAATCATTTAATTTTGACCGACTCAATGGATTTAGAATGTCATCATCTATGTCTGGGGACCAATTTAAATCATCTTCTACACCTGAAGTATCAGTACTACTCTCTGGTAATACCGTAGGTGATGAAACAGAAAAATCAGGTCCATGAGGCACAGGCCTAATTGCTGATGGCAATTTTGGATATATAATGCCCGCCTTGATTTTCCTATTGAATCCAGATATATTGCAGAGACAAAAATGATTTTGTTGTTCGCGCCATACCATAGGAACATCAAAGGGCATTAATGAATGAACTCCCTTGTACCACTGTCTTAGATTTTCTACACAACTTTTACACACAATATGAGGAGCAAAATTCTTGTCTTGATCTCCTAATTTAATTTTAAAATAGGCCAGATACATACTCATGATAAATGCAGTAATGTTTCTTTTCTGCTGCTTTATCACCTAACACCCATAGACATAACCGAAATTGTTAGCATTGTTCATACAGCTCCTCTTAGATATACCACTTGAACTTGCCATTTTTTCCACAAATAAAATTCACAACACAATACGGCTTCAAAAGAGGCCCGCTGAGGAGTTTAAAACTGTGCTGGGGATTCTAAAATAGGTTCCTGTTGATATCTTAGGCAATAAATGTTTATGAGATAGGTTCCATTACCTGTAAACAGAGATAGACAGTAATACAATGTGGCGTCATATGATTTAGCATGTTTATATATTGTAATCAACCATGCTGCAAGTTGGATATGCAGTGATGTTAATACTAGCATACTGAACTTTCAATTTTGTGTTAAAACAGAATTTTTCAAAATCTGCATGTGATACCAAAAACGATTATTATTTTCGAAATCAGAGCATCCAATTTGAACATTATGATGTAAAATATTCCATGCTGCAAAATCTTCTCAGGCCTGTGTTATTAATTCACCTCATTGTACTTTCCCATCACTCATTTAAAATTACTGTGACTTAAACTGTAGATTTGATTGCTACAGGTTTTGATATGCGTAAAATGATTAATGTTATCAACCTGTCCACAAATGCAACGCTTCTCTTTTACAGCGAACACATATTTTCGCATTGTTTAACTGTCGGGCATAAAATAAATTTTTTGAACATGTAATGCATGGAGCAGCTGCAGCGGAAATGGCAAAATATTTGCATGCAAAAGAACAAGCCACTTTATATGATGAGTATTCTTAAAAGATGCACATTTTCATGAAACCTTTAGAATCTTACCTGAAAACCACTGCATGTGGTAAAGAAAAAAATCATTTTAAATCAAGTATAAGAAAAGTGTATTCCCTCTTTTAAGTTTTGTACCTTTGATTATGGAAAATTCAATTCCAATACATTTTTACAGATTCAGAGATTTACAAGTTTATCAGAACTCTATACTCAAATTGGATTTCATCGCAAGGCTTCATTTTGTCGCCGATTAGCTGCTACACGTTACGTCTCTGCCCAAAATCCACAGCCCAACTGGTCACAGTGTTATCAACTAATGTTGCAGGCTTTGTCTGGGCATAAATTAACATTAGACCCAACAGAATTTCCTAAAGGTAAGTAAACATACTACAAGACACTGTAGGTATCTTTGTCTAGACATAAGAGCATGCATTTATTTGCTTACTGATTTATTTATATATTAATTTATTACTAGGCAAATTACAATATATATGGCTTGATTTCAGCCCTGGATCTACTTCAAGCAGTAAACAACTATAACTACCAAATTCACACTTAGTGGAAACGGCATACCTGAAATGTAAAACTTTGTTTTTGTTAAATTCAAGCCACTCCTGTTATCGCTCCATGAGTCTACACCAGTAGGACCAATATTTATTCAGCTGTTCACCTGCCATATTCCTTTATATTTTGCTCAATGCAAAAAGTTCCCTAGAATCTTAATTCGAGCACTACGTCCAAAAATTTTCTTTGTTGCTATCTTTTAACTTGACTAACCATTTTTCTTTAGTTGGTTGCTTCTGCCATTCTCACATTCCTGGACATCAAAATAAAATCTGCTTTCATATTCTCTCTCTCTCTCTCTCTCTCTCTCTCTCTCTCTCTCTCTCTCTCTCTCTCTCTCTAAATGAAACGCTGAATATACTTGGGCATTCCAAATACATAAATTTTAAAATACAAAGTTTACCCATTGTCTCATTTTTTGGTAGTTACTTGATAGATACTCTAAATTTTGCTGTAATTTCATTTTTTTTTACATGTGTATTTCTGCCGACATTTCTGTTTGTTGTGAATCAGCCAGGTCAGTCAAAGTTTCTAGCTGCATGTTTTATAGGCACTAGACGTCTCTGTTTCACCTGGCTCTTGCAGTCTTTTGTGTGTTACTTCCTCGCACTGAAAATAGAGAGTGACTAAGAGTTCAATATGAAATTTAGTGGACCTGAGAGGAAGGCCTTGAGGAGGGTTCAGGAAAAGAAAGTGTTGTGTCAACTTCATCTGTGGGTGATATTACAAGTGCCAGTTTGTGGTGCAAAATAGATCCTTCTAGGCTACTGGTCGAAACTGATTACAATTAATTTGCTTCTTACTTACTTGAATATATTGTTACACCTTGTTTTCATTTCGTAGATAAACGTGAAGTTTTCATCCATGTATTGAGGATGTCGTGCACCATTTTAGTCAATTTGTTGATGATTAACTCAAGTAAATTTTGGTTATAGACTAACAAGTACATAATGCAAACAAATGTCCTGGCATGGAAGAACACAATTGATGAAGTGTATGTATTTATGCTGTAACATTGTTGCCAAGCATTGTCAAAAAACTAACATGTCAAATGTACTGAATAAAAACAGTTACACCAATGTTTTGAGTGGTTCTACCATTCCAAAGATTTGTAAAGTTGAAAAATGATATACATTTTTATGACCATTCAAGCTATAAGGCAGTAAGCCATCCACAACCCAAACTGAGTAAAGTATGGTCTATTTTGAGCTACCTCTCTGCTAAGTATCTGTACTCCAGAAAGAGACATGACCATAGATGAAAGCTTGATGTTATATAAAGGACAAATTGGATGGAACCAATATCTGGCCCTCAAGAGAGCTAGATATGGCATTAAAACATACATGGAACTTGGAAGAAAGAAATTACTCAACATCCTGGGAAGAAGTAGTAGGAAAAAATAAATGACTAATGGGACAAAAACAAAAATAAATGACTAATGGGACAAAAACAAAAATAAACTGAGGAAAGAAGCTATGGCAGCCTTCAGATTGGAAGCAGAACTTGACTGTCTAGCTGCACAATGAGCTAGAATTAAAATATTAGATTAGGTATTTGACAGGGAGATGAACAGGAGGGACCTCACTGCCTGCACATAAGCCTTAGGTTTATTATACGGTTGTCTCCCTGTTTTTCCAATCATCACCTCCCTAAATTCTAATACGTATCATGAGTCCATTGATTAGGTTTTTATTGGATACTATCTCATTTGGATCAACTTCCAAATTGATTGTATCTATTCACTTCCAGTGCTTCACACTGGAATATTAAGTGTGGGGCCATTTCCTCCTCTGCACCACACATCCTGCATCTTGGGTCTTCTGAAAGCCCTATGATCTGAAGGTGTTTTTTAAAATTCCCATGACCAGTCATCAAACCCAGCATGAGCCTCATCTGCTCCCTACTTAATTTAAGGACTGCAGTACTTCTTCTGAGACATGGCTGTTGCATCTTTAACTTTCCATGTCTTTGTTCCTGGATATGTTTCTAGTATTCTGGATATTCTTCTAGTTTTTAACCTCTAGTATGACACAAAGATGGCAGCGGTTGGTGTGCTGACGCGATCCAGCAAACAACAAATAACGTTAAAAAGCAGTAATTGTGGAAACTCAAGAGCATCATGTGCTTAATGCATATCAAATAAAGTCATAAAAATGGAGGAAATGAAGTAATAAAGGGGATGATGCAAGTCAAGAAAATTCCAAGGCAGAAACATCTCATGAGAAGCTGGATGTGAAATCAATAGAACGCGATGCAATGAACACCAACTGACATTAAAAACCAGCAATGATAGATCTGCAGTGACTTCAAATGCTGAATACACCTCAAATATAAGTCAGGTAAATAGTGGAAATATAAAAAATACCACGGAACATGTAAACCGTGAAAATTCTGAATCGGAAACTGCATTTGTGACTAGAGATGCGGAAACAATAGCATCTATGCTCATAATAATAAATCTGCTAAACTGGGACTTACAAAAAGCCCAAAGAGAAATTAGTGCATTAAAACAAGAAAATGAGGAACTTAAGAAGATAAATGAAGACTGATGAAGCATCATATGCAACTGTAACCAGGAGAAGGAGAGCCAGAGCTGAAATTAAACCTAACCTCAAAAGAAACTATGCAAATGGAAACAAGTCTGAGGCATTAGAAATAGAAGAGGAAGAAAATATAGTGGAAAATGAAATGAAAAGTGCACATCCTTATAATTCAAAAGGAACTGCAAAGGAAAAACGAGTGCTAGTGATTGGTGACTCATTATTGAAATTCGTTCATGAAACGTGCAGGGAAAAGGGGTATAAAATGAGATGTTTTCCGGGCATAAAACTAGAGGTGCTACAACACAAAGTGAGTGAAATAAACTCGAAGAAAGAAAATCCACAGGTAGTACTAATACATGCTGGAACAAATAACATCAGAAGGGGAGTATTGGCTGAAGACATAATGGGGGAAACAATGGGCATCAAATACCAAGCACCAGAAACCAAAATAGTAATAAGTGGGGTGTTACGAAGGCGTGACATAGGTATAGGAAGAATAAATCAAGAACTGGACTGGTTGTGTAACACAAAAAAAAAATGTTTATAATAGGTGGTAATTTTTGCTTAAATGATAATGATTTTGGTAAACATGGAGTTCACCTAAATCGAAGGAGATCCTCAATATTTGGAAATTTAATGTGTAAGGTAGTGTTTGCATTGTTAAAGGGAAACTGATAGGCAAAAACGGCGGATGTTAGTAAGGTAGATTGCATGTACATGAATCCAGGAATGGAGCAATGCCCATTAGCTGATGCAGGTAAGATAAACAAAAAAATATATTTCAAATAAACTATGGAAATAGTAGTTATGCTAAATGAATGTAAACCTGACATTTTGGTACTGAAAGAACACGGTCTTAACGAAATGCAGATTAACTATCTTAACACGCAAAGTTACAAACTAACTTATAGTTATTGTAGGCAGTTTCATAAAGTTGGTGGAGCTACTATACAGGGTGAATCACCTAAAACTTGTACCGCAAATATTTCGGAAATGGAAAGTGCTATTGATGAGCAGTTTTCACAGCATTGATTATTAGTCAGGGCCTCGTACATTTAGCCTATAAACAGATTTTAATAATTCTGAGAAAGTGTATTTTTTGAGCAAACATACAGTTTTTTAAATGGAACAATGTGTAGTTACATCAACACAATAAAGGTAGGGTAAATTGAATGTCAATGGTCTTTGTTGCAGGATTCTAGTGCAAGTGGTTTACGAGAAATCGTATTTTGAAAAGTTTCCGCCCCGACAATTGTTTGTCCCATTCAACCTGCTTAGTTGCTAGGTACGATGTTGTTGTTATGTTTGTTTGCATTGTGTTTTCTGTTCATTGATTGCATTGCGACTTTCTGGTCAGTTAGTTTGTGACAGTTCAAGCAGTAAGTCATGAATGGAAGATGGGGTTTACTAATGCAGAAAAAGCCGACATGCTCATGGTGCATGGAGAGAGTAGGAATAATGCAGTTTGTTCCTGTACGGTGTATGCGGAAACATATCCCCAATAGACATCAACCATCTTGGCAATTATTTATCAACCTCTTCAACCAATTACGTGAAAGTGGTACTGTAACACCTAGAAAACATAACAGAAACAAACAAGTGATTGGAGAAGAGGCAGAAATTAATATTTTGGCTGCCGTTGCAGTAGATCCGCAAATTATTTCCCGCACAATCACACGTAGAAGTGACAAGTCAGGCAAGTGTGCTGTGCATTCTCCATCGACATAGGTTCCATCCCTATCACATCTCTCTCCATCAAGAGCTGCATGGAAATGATTTTGAGAATCGTGTTAAGTTTTGTACATGGGCATTAAGACGTGATACTCCAGATTCATCATGTATCTTGTTTAGTGATGAGGCAAAATTTACTAATCATAGCCAGGTAAACCGCAGAAACATGCACTATTGGTTTGTTGAAAATCCCCTTTGGCTTTGTCAGGTGAAACATCAGCAACCATGGAGTTTAAACATGTGGTGTGGGGTAGTGAACCATCAGCTCATAGGCCCTTAAGGAGCAATGAACTCGCACAAGTATCACAGTCTCCTGACAGACCATCTGCCACAGATGCTAGAAGATGTTCCTTTGCAGACTAGGAGGAACCTGGGGTACCAACATGATGGCTGTCCAGCTCTTAGTGTTTGAAGTACCACAGCTTGTCTTAATGGATTGTTTCCAAATCATTGGATTGGACGAAGAGGACTTGTACCTTGGCCGGTCCGTTCACCGGATCTGACCCCTTTAGAGTTTTTTCTGTGGAGAGGGCTGAAAGACACTGTCTACAAGGATGTACCAACTACACCAGACCATATGAAACGATGTATTACTGCTGCCTGATCTGAAATTTTCGCTGAAATGCTAGAACATGTGCAGCATTCTTTCCATAGCAGACTGGAAGCATGTATTGAAGATGCCGGTGGCCATTTTGAACACAACCTTTGAAGGGCTATGTTCTCTTTACTTGTAAGAATCCACAGAAGTATTGTAATTCCCTTTTGTTTTTCTTTAGTTTGTGCTACCACAGGTTGTACAAGTGTCGGTGCGTACAAGTTTCAAAATAAGATTTCTCGTAAACCACTTGCACTAGAAACTTGCAACAAATGCCACTGACAATCTAAATTTACCCTACCTTTATTCTGTTGATGTAACTAGGCATTGTTCCATCTAAAAAATTATATGTTTGCTCAAAAAATACACTTTCTCAGTATTATTAAAATATGTTTATAGGCTAAATGTACGAGTCCCTGACTACCAATCAATGCTGTGAAAACTGCACATCAATAGCACTTTCCATTTCCGAAATATTTGTGGTGAAAGTATTAGGTGATTCACCCTGTATATGTTATGAATGGGATAGATTTTGCATTGCATAATTGGGTTGGGAGCCATGAAAGGGCTTTTGAGGTAGCAATGGCTAAAATAGAAACAAGTATGGATAACTATCTAATTATTGGTATATACAGATCCCTAGGTACTAAGGCAAATGACTTTTTAATCAATCTTATAATCTTTTAAACAGAGTGCATGATAAAAATTTAAAAAATCATAATTATGGGCGATTTAAATATATACCCGCTTTCCAGTACTGGAGACTATAGAAATCTGTGTGACTTACTTTATAGCTTTAATTTAAACAATACTATAAAGAACCAACTAGAATCATACCTAACACATCTTCTGCCAATGATCATGTGATAACAAATTTAGAATATGATAGGTATGCTATGATGGTAAAGGAATTCTGTATTTCTGACCATTGTACACAGGTAATGGACATATTAAACAGTGGCAAAATTCCTGAACAATCAAATATGAAAATAATAAGACAAATAACTTTAAAAAATGTGAGCCTAATGCTGGAAAGCTAAAGCAAGAAAAATGGGAAATAGTTAATGAAACACAAGACAGTAATTTAAAATGGGAGTACTTTTTTCAAATCTTAACGAAACACTTTCATAAGCATTGCTCCAATAAAACTATCAAAGATAACAAAAAATGGAGACCAGTACATTCAAATACCATCAGAAATAAAAAAGTTAAGGGAGAAAAGGAAAGTTTATTACATTTATTTAAATGTACTTAATCACTTAACTTAAGTGATGTTAGTGTAACAATTCCGACTCACCTTTAAATAAATTCAATACACATCACTGTTTCTAGCTTCTTTTCATTACAATATCAACAAAGTTTATTACACTTTTTTTTAAATCTACAAACTTAGAGCTATTCAAATGCAAATATAAAAATCTAAAAAAGCAATATAAGTCAGCACTAAATGACCTAACGAAGCAACAATATGGTAACAAAATAATAAAGTCAGGACATTATGGGGAATAGCAAAAGAAACTGGTATGTTAAGGGGAGACATCGGTGAAATTGAGGCAAAAATAATGAAAAATCCGATTTTACGTTTTTTGCCTTAAAATTTTGTTTATACTTTGTACTTTCAGAATCTATTGTAGTTTGCGCCGCATCACCATTTAAAAGGCCGTTATGTCATGATTTACATGCCCATGTGCGGGTGGGTGTGGCTCCTGAAATGCACTCATTACCCCATTGCAGCAAAATCGCATACAATTTTGAAGTTTAAGGGGACCTAGGACAGATTTATTAGTCAACATGGCCAACATTTTCAGTTTTTGATGTCTGCAAAAATAAACTCTTTATAATGTTAGTCAAACATTTAAATGCGTTTGATGGTGATAAACACTTTTTTTAAGGGTTTGGCAGGCGTTTTTAAAAACCATGCATGGAAATTTAAATACCTTCCACGCCTATTTTTGTACAACTCCGCTTTAAAATGTTATATATAACATGGTATGTTACACGATTAGTAAACCCTTTAAATATGGCGGCGCAAGCTCGACATCGGGATTTATGGCCATGCGGTCTAAGGCTGGATAGGAGTAGCTAACCTATCAAACCAAGGATCGTAAGATCGAAACCCGGTAAAATGCATATTCTGCATTCAATTGAAACTGTGGTAAAGGATGGGGAGGGCCCAACTAAACCAAGCGGTGTGACGGCATGGTTGGATGCTGACGGGTTTCAATTGGATGCAGATATGCATTTTACACTTTTAAATTTAAAAAAAAAAAAAACTCACACACACACACACAATATTAGGCAGACCGTATTAATGAGGTCAGACAATGCTGCAACTATCATGTGCTCAGATGGCTAAACGTGTTGAGGCATTGTGATATGATGTGGTTACGTTGCATAATCAGAGGTTCACGCCCCAAAGAAACAAAATTTTTTTTTATTTTTATTCTTACTCCGAGAAGAATTTACCTCACCTCATTGGGTATCCTTGAAGGATGTAGTGGTAGGCTTAAAGTTTTGCAAAAAATGGGTATCAAAACTGGTCAAAATATGAAGACAGACCTAAGGGTAACGTAAGCTTATATAAAAAAGAACTGAACTTAACCTAGCCTAACCTCCCGTGAATCAAAAACCGGCTTATATAAAAAAAAAACTAAACCTAACCTCCGTGAATCAGAAACCGAAGCTTAGGAACGCACGTTTTTAATTATTTCATAAATTTTATTATGTAAATGTATTGCATATTCAAACATCCACGTGCATCATAAGTTAAGAAAATTTCTGGGTATTGTTGCCCTTTTGAGCAAAACCATGTCTTTCTGGGTATTGTTGTTCCTGCCCCGCCCGATTCTCAGAATCATTCATATGAAGGGGTAAGTGCATAGAACCGACGGTCGCTTCTCCCCCGACCTCTTTTCCAGGAATCCCATTTGATAGTTAAGGCAATTTTGTTTAAAAAAATTCACTTTCCATTAGCGACCCGGCTAATGAGGTCATTAGGAAGGACCTGTCAATCAATTCACGCAAGGTTAACCTTAGGTTAGGTTTTTTTTTTATATACAAGCTTCTGTCATGATATGTTTATATCTCAAATAATTTGTGACAAGGCTAAATACATTCAAATCAGCAAAGAAACAATTAAAAGTATTAAAACTTACAAAAGAGGAAGCTAAACAGTTATCTCAAGGACCTTCATATGGTTCAGGGGAATTCTAAAGCAGTATATATGTGTTCTTATACATTTAAAGTCATTTTTCTTCACTTTTTGTTTTTCTACATTTTTTAATGTTCAAAATGCTGCTTGCAATACAGTTTTTAATAGATTTCTTTGAAATTTTACACACATGTTGTTAGATAACTGCTACATAAAACTTGGTATTTTAAATGATCTATATGGAGCAGTTTAATTGTTATTGCATTTTCAATTTGAAAATTATTAATAATTTGGAAAAAAAAAGGTAATATATGTATTCAATAATTTTTTTCTCCAAAACTATTTGACATATCTGAAAAATAATACCAAGTTTTGTAGACATAATCAAAAGAAACATACAGGCAGAGTTTAGTTTATTTACAACTAATAATGTTATGCATGGAGCATTTGTTATACTACACTAAAACTGTGGCAAAAAAAAAAACAGTAAATATTTTGTTTTTGCAAAACTATCTTAGATAGAAATGTGAAATTTAGTATATATATACTAGATAACCTTTGGCACAAATACATACAAAATTTCACAACATTATGACCAAAACTATGGATTTTAGCAATTTTCACAGATGCCTCCCCTTAAAAAATAAACACAAAAATATAAAATTACCTGAAAAAGGACAAACTATAGAAGAACCACAAGACATATGTCAGCACTTTAATAACTACTACCTTAATATAACAGTTTATGGTAGACAATATCCCATGTGAACTGCCAGTTTGCACCAACTCTATATATATGGAAGAGACTACAGCAGAGAAGTAGATAAAATTGTAAATAAATTAAAAAATAAATCTTCATCAGGATGGATTGGAATGTCAACTAAAATATTAAAATACTGTAAGAATGCATTGATTATTATTCTGGTACATCTTATAAATATTTCATTAAAAAGTGAAAATTTTCCAAACTCTTTAAAACTCGGTATACTTCGATCAATCTTTGAAAAGGGAGATAAAACTCATATACAGCCAGTCACTGTAACTTCTGTTTTTGCAAAAGTCTTTGAAGATATATTGAGCTGTAAACTAATAAGCTTCCTGAATATGTATAATCTGCTTAATTCTTTGTAGCACGGCTTCAGTAGTAATTTATCAACTACCACTGCAATGGCTGAACTTTACTATGAAATACTTTGAAGGGCTTTATATGGATAACAAAGCTGTGGGAATTTTCTTGGATTTATCCAAGGCTTTTGATAGTGTAGCACATGATAAATTACTGGATACTATACAGAAGCATGGCATCAGGAAAATTTTTAGAACTCTTTATATCATATCTGTTAAACCGTAAACAATGCACAGAAATCCAACACCAGCAACATCACATGACAAAATCCACAAGTTCTGATTATGAATTCATTAAGGTAGGCATACCGCAAGGATCTGTACTTGGACCACTCCTGATTCTATTATATATAAATGACTTTCCTAAATCCGCAGATTATAAAATAATATCATACACAGATGATACTTCAGTGATATTTACAAATAAGACATGCACAGCCTAGAGAATTTAGTAATCACAAAAATACAGGATATATGAGATTACTTAAAAAATAATAACTTAAAGGTTAACATACAAAAAAACAAAGATGATACAGTTCCAGTACCAAAATGATAGGTTTAATAAAAAATTAAATATAAACTCACATGATGAAAGTATTGAGCAAATACAGAAAATAAATTTTCTGGGGATAATTATAGATGAGAATATGACATTCAAACACCATATTGAGCATGTATGTAATAAAATCAGTACTCGTATATATTTTAAGAAACTTGAAAAAATACTTAAATTTAGATTATTTAAAGTTAGATTATTATGGACTAATTCACCCCCATCTTCAATATGGAATTGAAATCTGGGCAGCATAGGCACGACAGATATGAAAACGGTACTCACATTGCAGAAAGAATGTTTAAGATATATTTATGACTAAATAGTTGAGAATCATCAAGACAAATCTTTGTAGAGGCTAAGACATTAACTGTTATATCACTGTATGTATATTAAATAATTATATTTGTAGTAAGTCACACTCTGTACAGATTAAAGATAGCCATGTATATAATACTAGAACACACAACAATTACTATAGAGATAATGTTGAAGTAGGTATTTACTTCGCGTAAATTATTTACGTAAATATGTTTATCAACTTGAAGAAGGTTATGTTGTGCTGCTTTTGTTTCGTTTGGTTACGTAATTTTAACTGCCCCACGTATAGGAGCCAACTTGAAGTAGAATGTTTGTTACGTAATTTTTTATTTACGTAATTTATTAGTTGCTGTATTTAGTTTGCAACACGCTTTGGGCGTCGGTTTGAATTTGTTGATTACGTAATCGTTAGTTATTATGCAATATGCTGCTACGTACGAGAAGCTGATTTCAAGAAGTGTTTTTGTTATTACACTCTAAGTTTTACACTATAATATTTAACTTTGTTATTAAAACTGCTTCTATATATTATTTATGTTTGAATTTGCCTCGGCTGCGTCAGTAATGTTTGTAGAGTCATGTGTCTTAGGCAGGGTGTAGTGTGACAATGATTGTAGACATCACAGAATTTGAGTTTTTAAATTCACTTCTTTTATCAATCCTTCCACATTTTTATAAAGCACTACACTTTTTAAGAACTGTGAGAATCTTTAATACTTTCACTTAGCGCGTATACATATTTTTACGATTCATACGTAATATTTCTGTAGAGAACACATCTTCCATCTGTTCACTACCAAGGTTTGCCAGCAACTGAGTAACTTTCAATGGTCAAAACCCGTAAGCTTTGGTACTTCAAGTCTCTGATAGGCTAATTCTAGTCCAATAGAATACCTCCATTTTACTTAAAGCTTTTCTTTGTTGTTGATTGGCTAATTTAAAACTCACATAAATTACATTATTGTTGCTGTAATCATGACTAGTAATATTCAAACTTTCAAACTCATTATTGCTACAAGGTTACTTCATTATTACCTCATTGTTAGCAACTTAAAACATATTATTCTCTCAGCTCTTGCATTATTAAAGTATATAATGTATTCACATAACATTATAAAACATGTTTATAATAAAAATAAGCATATGCAATGACGGTTACATACATTTTAAATAATTATTACATACATATTGTTTCAAGGTGGGCTGTTACTTATTATAAAATACAATTGAAATTATTCAGGTATTAAAATACTGCCTCAATGTAAATAAAAGAACCACTGAAATGGAATCCCTTATGATGGGCAGGATACTGTACAATAGACTACCAGATGATATTAAAATTTTAAGATGCAAAGAATTTCAAAGGAAACTAAGAGCATTCTTAACTCAGAAGTGCTTATATAGCTTAGATGAACTGTAAATATTCTATATATATTCAATTGTTTGACAATGTTTGAAAGTTGTAAGATTCTATGAGCAAATAAAGATGATGATGATGATTATTATTATTATTATTATTATTATTATTATTATTATTATTATTATTATTATTATTATTATTATTATTATTATTTGTAGAATAGTGGCCAGGGACCCATGCTAGAGTAAGTCAATTGCATTCCCCTAGGCTTTCTAGGGCTTCTCAACATTCCTTAATGATCTTTGATCTCGTGAAGGGTGCTATTAATGTCTGCAGTGCCGCCTGGCTGTCTGAGTATATACAGATACTACAATTCCTTTAGCACCTGTTGCTCGCTCTCCTCCACACAAGAGCAGAAGGCATATAATTGTGCCTGGAATCAAAGCTCCCAAGGGATACCACTTCTCCAGCTTGGACTGTCTTCCATATACACCAGCTCCTGTTCCATCTTTTGTTTGGGATACATCAGTGAACCATACAATGTCCCCTGATCAGTGTAACTAGCCTCCTAATGCTCTCTATCTTCAATCATAACATTGAAGGACTTATTAAAGCAGAGAGATGGCTTCATAAAGTCTCCTGGCTTTTCTGCAATTGCATTTATCCCCATGTCTTCTAATACTCTGGTATGATGTCCCAGATATCTCGTAGGTTTCCAGTTCCCCCAGTCTTTATTTTATATGCTCCAGCCATTGCCTCCATTTGAACCCATAGGTGCATGTGCTTCATGGGAAGATAGCACTACCACACATCCTTGCTTCTCTGGTTCACTCCTTCACGCATATGTTTCACTGGTGATGTATGAATGAATGAATTTATTATGCAAGTTGTTTTACAAATTGGTTTTCAATTTTTTATACAATATATATCCCCCGTACCCCTACATCTTATGTACAATTAGTCTGGTGCTTGTCTTCCTATTGAGCCACTCAGATTGCTTGGTTCCCAGGCCTTATCACTCACTGAGTGGCCATCCTTTCGTTGCCTCTCTTACTTTTCTGGACCATTTTTCCTTTACCTTCCTTAAAAATTCTCCCATGCCCTTGGTTTTCTTTTCTACTTTCCCTATCAACTTCTTTATAGCTACCATTTTTCTATCCTTATTTTCCTATTTCTTTTTCCACACAAGATTTCACCTTCCTCCATTGTTGTACACCTAAACCAAAATTTTAAAATTCTTTCTACTATTACACCTTTCCTCCTAGTTATACTAATGCAACCTCGCCTGGAGCTGCTCTTGGTAGTCCAATTCTTTAGAAAACATTCTATACATTTGGCTGATTTCCTTACTTAATTCTCCTCCCCCCAATATTTCCATGGCATGAAGCATTTTTTTATTCTACCAATGCCTCGTACATTCTCTCCAACCATTTTGTCGACATCTGTAATATATATTTCCATATTCTTATTCCTGTCATAGCTTTCTTCGTTTCAGCTAACATCTTCCTGCCATGTGCTCCACATTCCCTGCTATTACTCAAACTTACTCCTAAATAGTCATATTCTTTGACTACCTCTAGTTCTTGACCACCTAGAAACCATTTTTCTTCCTTCCTCAGTTTATTTCCTGTTTCTAGAAACTATCACTTTGGATTTATTTATATTTACCTCAGTTCCCCATTTTTCACAAAATTCTTGAGTTTCATTTATTGCTTTTTGTAACCCTATTATAGATACAGCACCTACCATAATGTCATCTGCGTATAATAAACCCGGAATATCCTTATCCCTTGTTACTGGACAATGCTGATTTCTTATTTTTACTCTTTCTAATATATAATCTATGAATAGGTTAAATAATATTGGACTCCATTCACATCCTTGCCTTAATCCAATTTTTTGTTGATTCGTCTCTGTGACACTTATTTTCACTGTGGAAACCAAACTTTACATCTTTATTTATTTTCTTAATTTCTCTTATAAATTTGTCAGTTACTCGCTTTTCCCATACTTTATATTCCAGAGCTTCTCTATTTATTTTATCAAAAGATATTCAATATCAGCAGAAAACATGTGTAGCCTTCCTGTTTTCCTACTCAAATGTTTATCTATTATAGTCTTTATTATAAATATGTTATCTACAGTCTGTCTTCCTTTTCTAAAACCTGCCTGGAATTTTGATTTTTTTTTTTTTCACTTTCTACCCATTCCCTTAGTCTGTCTGCCGAAATTCCTGTGTACACCTTACCTAATATAGATAGTAGACTTATTCCTCTATAGTTCTCAGGCCTATTTACTCCTCCCTACCCTTTATAAATTGGGACCATCATACTTGTTTTCCAGCTTACCGGTATGTTTTTTTGAATTTTATTTCGTTTAATAATTCTGTCATTAATTGTAATCCTTTTTGAAGTTCGCCATATTTTCTCCAAAATTCTCCTGCTACTCCATCTATTCCTACTGCTTTCTGTTTCTTTATATTTTTTAGTTGTAAATATAGCTCTTGGGTTGATATTTCTCTGTCCAATCTTTCATTTGTTATAACCGCCACCGCATTTGAAATCATCACTACACCTCCCTGCATCTAATGCCAACTTCTCCTGGCACTATTCTCACAAGGCAATGTCAGCGCCACACTTCCCTCCTCCTTCCCCCTCCTCCGCGAACGTGTTTTACGGGGGATGTTGCCGCCACATCCCCAGCTTCTTACTCGGTCCCCCTACACGTGGTCATATCACCGCCACATTTCCCTGAGTAGTTATAGCCCCGGATGAGGCAATTGGATTAACGATAATCCTGCCGCTAGAGGCGCTAGTGTCGCTTTTAATCCGCGGATTAAGAGCGAGGGCGGTAAGTTTGAAGAGCGCCAAGAGCAGTAGAATTAGCGTTATCGGAATTGCTTAATCCCGGGCCGGGATTAAGCAATTGCATTATCGATAATTTTGTCGTTATAGGCGCTAGTGTCGCTGTTACTCCGCAGATTAAAAGCTACGTTTGTAAGTTTTGAAGAGCACCACGAGCAGTACCATTATGGTTAAGCCAGTTGAATAATCCGGGGCGATATTACAAAATGGCGGATTAGGGAAAAAAGAAGCAAACCGTAAATTACGAGGAATCTCACTTGATTTTTAGAGGAGTAGAGCAGCGAGTTGTGTGAGCGGAGTCCGGGGACAGAAAGATGGAAAAGATGGCGAAAGAGGGATAAAAAGTAGAAGAGGTAGTGACGTGGAGGGTTTGATTGGTGAAAATAAGAGAAGAGATTGGTGGATAGGAGAGGAATAAACGGTAGGGATTGGTGGAAATAAAATTCGCTGTGATTGGTTGGAAGAATGTATAGAGAGGAGAAAAAGCAGTGAAAAAGGCATAAAAGGGAAAAGTGAGGGTGGACGGAATAGAATGCAAACATGATTGTTATGACAGCATTGATAGTAACAGTATTAGTTAGCACAGAGAAGAGCCGCGTTAGCTTTTGGAGGTGTGGGTTCGAATTGAATGACGAGACGGGGCATTTGGAAAATGTGAGATATGATAAGGGTTACGAAATGTTGCCAAACTGCATGTGCGTATACCGGAAGTGTAGTGGGTGTATGTGTGGATCTGACTATAAACCTGGGAGACTTAAGAACGTATATAATCGTTTAAACCTGATAACGGGATGTCAGAAGTGAGGAAGGTCTGGAGGGATGATGTATGGGGGTGTGAAGATGGGGCAAGTTGAATGATGGTGGATTGTGGTTTGTTGATGGATACGGTAGACTTGCCGTAGGTTTTGAAATTGGAATGGAAATTGACACCGGAGCAGAGTTAGCTTGTGATGGTTTATAGCGTTGTAAATGAGATGAATTCCTACTTTTCTGAAAATTTTGTATCCGTATTTGGGGCATGTGGAAATGGGGATTGGCAGCAAAACTTAGGTGGAGGGAGGGAGGAAGGAAGGTGAGTGGGAGGGTGAAGCGGTCGTCTAGGTGGTCTGCGGAGGGGAATTTGAAAATAAATTCGGAATGTAATGGAAATGGCGGGAAAGCGGAGAGGGGGGGGGTCCGTGACGAGCATAAGGAAAGCGGCGTCTGAAAGCTGTAAGAAGGGGATGAATACAATAAAGAAAAAGATCAAAAGAAAAGAAAGCTATTCTAAGGAAAAGGAAGTAAAGAGGGTGATTGACGCGGGGAAGAAGAAAGAGAAGAGTGTGAAGGAAGGGCGAGAGCGATGCAGGGGTTGATGAAAAAAATTAAAAGGGAATTAGAATAGAAAAAGCATAATGTGCCGAAGAAACAGGAGCTAGTGAACAGAATAAAAGTAAATGTATCTAAAATGCACGTAGAATTTGAGGCATTAAAGCACTTTTATTGAAAATTGGAAAGCTCATATACACGCGGAGAGGAGGAATTTCCTAATCATGTGCTAACGTAAGACGAAGACTTAACGCCGCAGGAGGGACAGGAGAAACTTGGAGCAGGGGGTTGAGAGGAAGAGGAGTTAGCATTTGAGACGAAATGAAAAGGAAAAGACAGCTGAAATGCAATGCATGAATTATACAAACATGAATTTAATATATATAACTTATTGCAATAATACTGCAATCTTTTAAATTTTGTGATTTGCAAATGTGTGTACATTATTGGCATGCTGCTTATGACACAAACGAGACGTGCTTAACATTCCAAGGATATAGGTGAATAAGAATTACAGGTAATGGTGGAATACCAAACGGTGAAAGGTTTGTATCTGTGCAGCAGTTGTTGTTACTGTGTTTTACGATACTTTGCGTCTACACAAGCAACGCAAATCTTTGTTATAATATTGAGATCGCTCCCTTGAACACCTGCACTGGATATTGACATGGATATATGGGTTTTGAATTTTGAAAACAGATCGGCAAGGCTATGATTGCACATATAGCGTAATGGGTTACAATGTATTCTTTTTCCTGTTGATTCATAACACTATTAAAGAAAGCATAGCAAGGCATATTTTACATACTGGTACAATGTGAAAACAGCATAAAAGGTAGAAAAACTAACTTGCAGCAGTAATTGTTTCTGTCTTTGATTGTGTATTTGCTGCTACATAAGTTTACAATTGTTTCTTTGTTTTTATGTGTATTTATTTATTGAGCACCTGTACATATTAATTTTCCAATGAATATACGGGTTTGGTTGACCGGTAAATTTCAAAATGCATAGCGCTTGACAAAACAGTCACTTTGGCAGAAATATAAGTGAAATATCATTGACACTTACATGCCATTGAAGTTAATAACGTTCACAAAGATAGGAATTAGCATCTGAAGAATTGGACACGTCATACGGTTTGTAATTACAACATAGCTGACAGTTTCGGTTAAGGATCCTATATTTACAGGCACCACATCTAAATCTAGCACGATGCGAAAACATTAAAACAAACTACAAAAATAAAGAAATAAAAATAAGTAAACAAAAATGTTTGCTGCATAATAAAAAAGGAAACAAATACACTACACACGAAAAATGAACACACATGCACTTGAAAAACCACGAAGAACTGCGACGAGGTCGCTTAACGCAGGGTTGTGGCCTGATTGCAGTATTGCGGTATTTGTGCAAGGCATTGGAGATAGAGTGCCGATCCTGGAGGGTGACGGGTTCGAGAAGCGGTATTGCGAGGTGTGTTTAGGCTGTCGGGATCGTTTACCTGGGCAGAGAGGCGAGGAGCGAGCCAAATTCGTCGTCCTTGTAGTTGGCAAACGCGCACCACCCGCTTCTGTTAACCGTGGACGACGCTGGAAACATGTTTCGCCGTGCTGAGTCTTTTGAGAATTTGCAGACGAGCACGAGAGGAGTCTCACTAGTGAGGGGTGTGGCGGCGAAATGTTACTGAAGGTAGGGTTGAGGAGAGGAGAATGTGGGTAAATGTAGCGTTGGGTTAATATGGTGGTGAGTGCGGGTGGTTGTGCAGCAGGAGAACGAGAGAGGGTTATTACCTCAACGGAGGAGGGTGAAGGAGAGAAGGGTATTGCCGGAATGGAGGAGAAGGAAAACGAAGGACTTAGAGGAGGAGAAGGAGGAGGGTAGGAACGGGAATGTGGAGAGAGCTTCGACCGAAATGTTAAGGGACGGGTTGAAGGTGGGGAAAGAAAGAAGGTATGTTGGAACCGGGGAGAGAAGCAAGTGGTTTGGAGGTGTACTGTGGCGGTTATGTGTTTTCAAGATCGGAGGAAAAACTACATTGATGACGGTTATAATGGCGGTAAAGAAAGGAAGGAGAATTGAGGAATCCACCAGAATCGAACTGTTGTCGCTACCATACATCTTCACCGGCTTTCTATAAAGCTTACACCCGTCTTTTCCCTCGTATTTCCTTTTTCACACCCACACCTTCAATTTACAATGTCCCCTGAGGACATTCAACTTGCCCCATCTTCATACCCCCATACATCATCCCTCCACACCTTCCACACCTCTGACATCTCGTTATCAGGTTTAAACGATTATACACGTTGTTAAGTCTCACCAAATTTATAAAGTCAGATCCAAACCTACACCCACTGCCCTTCCGGTATACGCACGTGCAGTTAGGCAACATTTCATAATCCTTATCACATCTCACATTTTCCAAATGCCCCATCTCATCATTCAACTCTAACCCAAACCTCCAAAAGGTAACGCAGCTCTTCTCTGCGCTAACTAATACTGCTACCATCAGCTCTGTCGTAACAATCATGTTTGCAATCTATTTCGTCCACCCTCACTTTTTCCTTTTATGCCTTTTTCACTGTTTTTTTCTCATCTCTCTCCATACATTCTTCCAACCAATCACAGCAAATTTTATTTCCTCCAATCCCTACCGTTTATTCCTCTCCTGTCGACCAATTCTTCTCTTATTTTCACCAATCAAAACCCTCCACGTCACTACCTGTTCTACTTCTTATCCCTCGTTCGCCATCTTTGTCATACTTCAGTCCCTGGACTCCGCTCACACAACACCTCGGTGTTCCACTCTAAAGATCACTTGACATTCCTCGTCATTTCCAATTTTTTCTTTCTTCCCTAATCCGTCATTTCTAATATAGCCCCGGATTATTCAACTGGCTTAACCATAATCCTAGTGCTCATGGCGCTTTTCAAAACCTACAAACGTTACTCTTAATCCGCACATTAGCAGCGACACTAGCGCCTCTAGCGGCAGAATTAGCGTTAGTCGTATTGCTTAATCCCGGCCCCGAATTAAGCAATTCCGATAACGGTAATCGTACTGCACATTGCGGCTTTCAAAATTACCGCCCTCGCTCTTTATCCTCGGATTAATGGCGACACAAGCGCCTCTAGCGGCAGGATTATCGTTAATCCAATTGTTTAATCCGAGGCTAAAACTACTTCTCTGCTTCTCTTGATCCCTCCTCGACGCACATGATTCACGCCGTGATAATTCCACCACGCCTCCCTCCCTCCTGCACGCATTTCACTTGGTGATGTTACCGCTACCTTTACCTGTTTCTCTTGCTCCCTCCTCGACGCACATATTTCACACGTTGACAACGCTACACCTCCGTGATTCTCTTGCTCCCTACTTCAGGTTTATGTTTCACGTGGTGATTTCACTGCTGCTCGACGTAGTGTGTCACTTGGGGTTGTCATACTCCTTGTTTTTCTTGCCAAATCCTCCAAATACGTGTTTCGCGTGGTGATGTCACCGCCACAACTCCGTGCTTCTATTGCTCACCCACCATCCATGTGTTTGAGGTGTTGTCACCGACAGAACTCGCTTATTCTCCTCCTTGCTCCCCCGCTCAAGTCTTTAACATGGTGATGTCATCGCCACACCTGTCTGCTTCTATTGTTCCATCCCTTACGCAGTGTTTCACGTTGGTATGTCACCTCCAAACCTCCCTGCTTCTCTTGCTGTATCTACCGCGCATGTCTTTCACAATGTGATGTTAATGCCAAGCTTCCCCGCCTCTCTTACTTTTTGCGCCACCCATGTGTTGCACGTGGCGATTCATCGCCAACCTCCTTGCTGCTGTTAATGGTCCCCGCAGGTACCTGTTGCATGTTATTTCACTGCCACATATCCTGGGTCTTTTGTTTTCTCCTCAAGGCCCGTGCTTTAGGTGGTGAACTCGCCGCCACTCCTCCAGGCTTGTGTTGCTGTTATCCCACGCCCGTGTTTCACGTGTTGTCAACTACGCACCTCTGTTTCTTTTCTGGCTGTCCTAACCACATGTCTCATGCAGTGGTTTCAGCGCCACGCCTCCCTGCTTCTCTTACTCGCTGTTCCACGCAGGTGATTCACATGGTGATGCCAGCGCCACACCTCCGCGCCTCTCTTGCACGCTCTCCCACACAGGTGTTTCACGCGGTGATATGACCGCCACACCTATCTGTTTCTCTTGCTCGCTCTACCACGCACGTGATACACGTGGTGATATCACCGCCAGGGCTCCGTACTTCTCTTGATAGCTCCCCCTCAAATGTGTTTCACGTGCTGATTTCACAACTGCATCACCCTGCTTCTCTTGATCGCTGCTCCACACATGTTTCACATGGCAATTTCACCGCCACAGCTTCCCGTTTCTCTTACTCCCTCTACGCACGTGTTAAACATGTTGATGTCACCGCCGCAGCTATCTGCCTCTGGCTCGCTCCCCCACGCACGTGTTTCAGGTGACCATGTCACTGCCACACCTTCCTAGTTCTCTTCCGCCTTCCCCATGCATGTGTTACAAATGTGATGTCACTGCCACACCTTCCTGCTTCTCTTCCTTGCTCCTCCATTAACATGTTTCACGTGGTGATGTCACCGCCACACCTTCCTGCTTCTGTTGTCACCTCCCGTACGAATGTCTTTAACGTGGTGGTCACCTCCACACCTCTGCTTCTCTTGCTGTGTTCAATTTGCAAGCGCTTTACATGGTATTTTCATCGCCATACCTACCTTCTGCTCACTCTTCACGCACGTGTTTCATGTTGAGATATAACCGCCCCACCACCCTGCTTCTCTTGCTCACTCCTCCACGCACCTACAGGTCTGTAACACTTTGTGACACTCCATTTGCGCAAGAGAGGGGAATTGTGAGACTGGTAGTGGAGCAAGGGACTAAAAGTAATGTCAGAACTCTGAGGCAGTTGCATAAACATTACACAACCCATTGTAAACAACTTAGTAAGCTTACCTTCCATTTGATTTGGCATTAATCATCCTTATGCAAGGACAATGGGGACACTCCAGAAATGTCCCTGAATGATTCCGTGTGTGTTGCACAGTTTCATCTTCGTAATGAGACACGTTACCGGGTTTTTCACTCTATTTTCCTATCACTATTGTTACCTAAATGGATAGTTATTTCTTGTCCTTCATTCAAGAGTCCCTCATTTTCGATATATTTCTGTTCAATATTCCGTACATGCCTGCAACGGTCTTGCCATTCTTCTACAGTAATGGATGCAATGAATGTTACTTTTTTATCCGCAACCCAATTCTTTACAATAGCCCAGGTAAGCTGAATTGGATTGAGCTCTGGATGGTAAGCGAGAAGTCTTAATACGCTGTGGTTACCCACTTCCAACAGGCTATCTAACCTGTGTCTAAGATGCTTACGTTTTATGAGATTAGATATTTCTTGTTTGAGATGGTAAGGGAAATGTGTGTTATGGAATTCTTCTTCTGGAAGGTGAGCCTGTAGCTAGGAAATCATGGCGTCTGTTGTTTTAACTAGATGAAAGAGGGTTATTAAATTGCCCTTTATGGTAGAAACATTATCGATTACCAGCACTGAATTCAGATTAGGATTATGTATTAAGCTCTCTTTTAGTCATTTCTTATAGTTAATGAAGTTCATTTCGGTATGGCAATCTCTTGTTCTTTGGTGGGGCTTAAAGCGGACATAAGCTTTGGGGATAAAACCTACTCTCCACCAGCATGGATATTGCTGGTCGTTAGCCTTTTCAGACTGTGCAAAATAAACGTCTAAGGAAGAATGTGTTTGGCGTGTTAATGTCTCCACCACACCTTCCTCTTGCTTGTTCCACCGCTCAAGGGTTTCACGTAGTTGATATCACCGCCACACCTCCCTGCTTCAGCACCACAACCCCTGGTTTCTTTTGTTGCCTTCTACATACATGTGTTTCACGTGGTGATGTAACCGACACACCTCACTGCTTCTGTTGGTCCCTCCTTGCTTCCTCCCACCCCATGTCACGTGTTTCAAGTGGTGATGTCATCGTCACTCCTCCCTGCCTCTCTTGTTTGGTTATCCACGCATGGTTTCACGTGTTTTGTCTCGCCGTCACATCTTCCCGCTTCTCTTGCTCGCTAACCCTCGCACGTGTTTCACGTGGTTATTTCGCTGCCACATCTCCCTGCTTGTGTTTCTGGTTCTCCACGCTCGTGCTTCACGTGCTGATGTTAAAACCTCACCACACTGCTTCTGTTGCTGGCTCCCGCAATCTCGCGTTTCAAGTGATGTCAAGGCCACACCCCCTGCTTCTCTTGTCTCCTCCCATACGTATGTGTTTCAAGTCGTGATGCCACACGTACTCCACCCTGCTTCTCTGGCTTGCTCCTCCACGTACTTATTCACGTGGTGATATAACCGTCACTCCCTGTTTTTGTTGCTCCCTCCACGCACGTGTTTGACATAGTGATTAACAACAGCACCTCCTTGCTTCTCTTGCTCCGTCCTCCAAGCACGCGTTTCATATTATTTCACCGCCACAGCTCCATGCTTCTTTTGCTCCCTCTCCATGGCACTTGTTTCACGTGCTGACGTCAGCGCTGCTTCTCCCAGGTTTTGCTGCTGTTTCAAGAAATGTCACTGCCACAACTCTCTGTTTCTCTTTTCACCCTTCGCATGGCTTTCACGTGGAGTTATCACCTCCACACCTTCCCTGTTCTCCTGTTCACTCCTTAACGCACTTGTTTCATGGGGAGATGGCCCGCCAAACGTCCTTGCTTCTCCTGCTCTCTCCTCCATGCATGTGTTACAGGTGATGTAACCGTCACACCTCCTTGATTTTCTTGCTCCCCCAACCTATGTGTTTCACATAGTGAAGTCACAGCCACGCCTCCCTTCTTCGTTTGCCTCCTCCACGCACGGGTTTCATATGGCGATATCATCGCCACACCTCCCTGCTTCTCTTGCTCCCTTCTGCACTCACGCATTTCACCAGAGATGTTCCCGCCACACCCCCCTGCTTCTCCTACTCGCTCCTCTAGCCGCGTGTTTCACGTGGTGATGTCACCGCCACATTTGCCTGGTTCTCAGGTCCGCTCCACCACGCCCGTGTTTTACATGGTCATGTTACTGTCACACCTCCCTGCTTCTATTGCTCCCTCGACGTACGTGTTTCACGTGGTGATGTCAATGCAATAACTGCCTGCTTCTCTTACTCCTTCCTCGGCGCATATGTTTCACGCGGTGATAATTCCACCACACCTCCTTGCCTCTGTTGCTCCCTCCTCCACCAACGTGTTCCACGCGGTGATGTTACAGCTACATTTGCGTGCTTCTCTTGCTCCCTTTTCGACGCACATGTTTCACGCAGTGATAATATCGCAACACCGCCCTGATTCTCTTGCTCCTCCACGCAAGTGTTTCGCGTGGTCGCAACCCCATATCTCCCTGCTTCTCTCAGTGTTCCACCTGGTCTTTCACGTGGTGAGGTCACACACCTCCCTGCTTCTCGTGCTAAATCCTCCTCATGAGTGTCTCACGTGGTGATGTCACTGTCACACAATACTGCTTCTCTTGCTCGCCCCCGCGCATTTCTATGACCTGTTGACGTCACCGCCACACGTTTCTTGGGCCCCCACTCAGGTGTTTCAAATGGTGATGTTACCGCCACACCTCCCCGCTTCTCTTGGGCTCTCCCTCCACGCACTTGCTTCACATGCTGATGTCAAACCCGCTTCTGTTGCTGGCCCCCCACGCTTGTGTTTCAAGTGACGGTACCGCCACACCTCACTGCTTCTCTTGTCCCATTTCCTACGCACATGTTTTAACTGGAGATGTCGCCCCGAGTCCTCGCTGCTTTACTGGCTCACTCCTCTACATACTCGTTTCACGTGGTGATGCAACCGCCACTCCTCCCTGCTTTTCTTCCTGCTTGCACGTGCGTTTTTCACGTAGTGCTGTCAACCCAAAACCTCCCTGCTTCTCTTGCTCGCTCCTCTAAGCACGTTTGCCATGTTATGTACCCGCCACACTCTCTTGCTTCTCTTGGTTCCTCATCCACGCACGTGCTCCACGTGGTGATGTCAGCGCCACACTTCCCTGCTTGCCTTGCTCACTCCTATACAAACATATTTCACGCGGTGATGTTACCCTACACCTTGCTGCTTCTTTTGTTCCCTCCTTGCTGCTTCCCTTTAGCACTTGTTACGTGGCCAGATCTCCGTGTTTCTGTTGCTGTCTCCACCACATAAGTGTTTCAAGTGATGTCACCACCACAACACCCTGCTTCTCTTCTTCCTCTCGTTACGCACGGGTTTCACGTGGTGATCACAACTCCCTACTTTCTCTGATCGCTCCTCCACGCACGTGTTTCATTCGGAGATGTCATCGCCACACATTCTTGCTTCTCCTGGTCACTTCTCCACGCATATGTTTCACGTGGTATTGTAACCGTCACACCTTGATTTTTTTGTTCGCCCCACATATGTGTCACATGGTGAAGTCACCGTCACATCCCGTTCTCTTGCCTCCTCCTGGACGCACATGATTTACATGGCGATATCAGTCCACACCTCCTTGCTTCTTTTTCTCGTACATCCACGCACGTTTTTTCTCGCGCGGATGGTACCGCCGCACCGCCCTGCTGCTTATGCTCGCTCTTCCAGGCACATGTCCTCCGTGGTGTAGTGGTTACCATGCTAGCCTCTAGTTCCCGAGGCCGCGGGTTCAAACCCGGCGGAGGGCGATGGATTTTTTTCGGGCGTAAAAATCCTTAGCATGGCTTCATTCGGAAGGGAAGTAAAGCAGGTGGTCCCGTGTCGTAGATTTACGGCACGTAAAAGAACCTCAAGTCTGATAAAGAGGCCTCTGAGCAAAATTAGCGGCCTTTCACGCTCAATATAGAATGGGACGCTAAGAACCACAGCAGTTAAAGAGCGTCCATAAATAAAACTCAATTTAATTTTTTTCCTCCAGGCACGTGTTTCACATGGTGATGCCACCGCCACACCTCCCTGCTTCTCTTGCTCCCTCCTCGACGCAGGTATTTCACGCGGTGATAATTCCACAACACCTCCCTACAGCTCCTGTTCCCTCCTCTACGCAAGTGTTTCACGCGGTGATGTTACAAACACATTTACCTGCTTCTCTTACTGCCTGCTCCGCGCACATGTTTCACATGATAATTTCAGCGCCGCAGGTCCGTGCCTCTTTTGCATACTCCACCACACAGGTGTTTCACGCGGTGATACCACCGCCACACCTCCTGCTTCTCTTGCTCGCTCCCCCATACACGTGATACACATGGTGATACCATCAAGGCTACCTGCTTCTCTTGATAGGTCCCCCTCCTATATGTTTCACATGCTGATTTCGCTACATCTCCCTGCTTCGCTTGCTCTATCCTCCGCACACATGTTGTTTCACGTGGTAATTTCTTTGCCAGAGCTCCCCATTTCTCTTGCTCCCTGCTCCTCGCACGTATTGCACGCGCTGATGCCGCTACAACTACCTTCTCTGGCTCGCACCCCCAAACACGTGTTTCATGTGGCTATGCCACTGCCACGCCTCCCAGGTTCTCTTGCTGCCTCCCCCATTCACGCGTTACACGTTAGATTGCCATCGTAATACCTCCCTGCTTCTCTTGCTTGCTTCTCCATGCACAGATTTCACGTGGTGTCACCGTCACACCTTCCTGCTTCTGTTGCTGGCTCCCCACGCACGTGTTTCACGCAGTAATGTTACCGCCACACCTAGCTGTTGCTCTTGCTCTATCTTCCAAGCACGTGTCTCGTTTGATGTTAACGCCACGCATACTTGCTTCTTTTGGTTCCTCCTCCACACAAGTGTTTCACGGGGTGATGTTACCGCTATACCGCCCAGATTGTCTTTCGCCCTCCTCCACGCAAATGTTTAAAGTGGTGATGGTAGCGCAACTCTTCCCTGCTTCTCTTTCTCACTCCACGAACGTGTTCCTCCTTGTCATGTTACCGTCACAGCTCCCTGCTTCTCGCTCCCCCAACCATGTGTTTGACGTGTTCATATCAACACCACACCTCCCTCCTCTTTTCGCTTCTAACCACATTATTCACGTCGTTCCATAACTGCGACACTTTCCCTGCCTCTCTTGTTCACTACTACGCTCACGTGATTCATATGGTGATGTTACCCGCACACTTTCCTGTTTCACTTGAATGCTTCTTCATGCAGGTGTTTCACCTTGTCATGTACCGCAACACTTACCTGGTTAATTAATTTTGAAGATTGAGAAGCTATTAACAGTGATGTGTCATAATTTAAATAAGAGAGTTGGAGGTTGTTAAACTACATCACTAAAGGTTTTTACTTGGAACGCGTTTCAGGAGAACGGTTTGCTTCCATCGTCAGCATGTTTCCAACTGATTTTTCCGGTATTGTCTTGGGAATGTGCGGTTAGTGGTGTTCTCTGGTGCTGGGTAGATGAACCTGCAAAGGCTGCTGGGTGGTGTTAGTTCGAAATTCATTAGGTGATTCCTGTGTTTGACGATGTGTATTTTTTCCCACATGTCCAGTTCATTGCTGCTGTTGATCGGGAGACCACTAACCACACACATTCTCCAGACAATAACCGGCAAAATCAGTTGGAAACATGTTGACGACGGGAGCAAACCGTTCTCCCGAAACGCGTTCAAAGTAAGAACATTTTAGTGATGTAGTGTACCAACCCCCAACTCTCTTATCTTATCTTAACTTACCTGGTTATCTTTCTCGTACCTCCACACAGTTTTATCACGTGGTGATGTCACCGTCAGACTTCCACTCTTATCTTGCTCCCTCAAACACTCACGTGTGTCATGCGGCGATGTCACCACCATACCTCCCTGCTTCCCTTATTCCTCCATGCACGTGATTCACTCGGAGTAATCGCCGCCACAACTCTGCTTCTCTTGCCCACTCCTTCAGGCACATGCATCACGTGATGTCACCGTTACACGTCCCTCTTTTCTTGCTCCTTCCCTGCACGTGTTTCGAGTGGCGATGTTACCGCCACGCCTCCCTGCTTCTGTTGCTCCCTCCTCGACGCATGTGTTTCACATGTCGATGTTACCGCCACACTACGCTACTTCTGCTCGCTCTACGCAAGTGTTTCACGTAGTAATGTCACTCCCATACTTCCCTGCTCCTGCTCGCTCCACCACTCACGTGTTTCTCGTGGTGATGTCACCGCCACACACCCTGCTGCTCTTGCTCACTCCCCCACGCATGTGTTACACCTGGTGATGTTAGCGCCACACCTCCCCGTTTCTTTTGCTCCCTCCTTCACGCAAGTGTTTCACGCGGTGATATTATGGCCAAACCTACAGCTCATATAAATCGTTATGACGCCCATATGCGCAAGAGAGAAGTAGTAAGTGTGGGGGGAGCAAGGGATTAGCAGTGATATCAGATCTCGTAGGCAGTCGCATACACATTACATAAAGCATTGTAAACAACTGCGTAAGCTTACCTTGCATTTGAACTCGGCATTAATTATCCGCATCCAAGGGCAATGGGGCCACTCCAGAAATATCCGTGAATGATTCCCATGTGTGTTGCACAGCTTCATCTTCGTAATCAGACACGTTTCCGGACTTTTCACTTTCCTCAATATCACTTTCGTTACCCAAATGTATAATTATTTCTTGTCCTTCAACCAAGAGTTCCTCAGTTTCCATATGTTTCTGTTCAGTTTCCTTCACATACCTGCAAGGGTCTTGCCATTCTTCTGCAGTGATGGATGCGAATTTTTCATCGGTCATTCCAACATCATTTTAAACGTTACGTTTTTGTCCGCAACCCGGTTGTTTATAGTAGCCCCAGATAAGCTCAATTGGATTGAGCTCTGGATTGTAACGGCGAAGTCCTCATACCCTGTGGTTGCACTCTTCCAATAGTCTATCCTGTATCTACGATCATTGAGTTTTAGAGTCGTCCTCCATGGTGTGGTTACCATGCTAGCCTCTAGTTCCCGAGGTCGCTGTCTGAAACCCGCGGAGGGCGATGGATTTTTTCGGGCGTTAAAATCCTTAGCTTGGCTTCCTTGGGAAGGGAAGTAAAGCCGGTGCTCCTGTGTTGTGGATTTACGGCACGTAAAAAACCTCAAGCCTAATAATGAGGCCTCTGAGCAAAATTACCGGTCTTTCACGCCCAATATAGAATGGGACGCTAAGGATCACAACAGTTAAACAGCGTCCATAAATAAAACTCAGTTCAATTTAATTTCTAGGTTTTAGAAGTTTTATGAGTTTGTGTATTTCTTGTTTGAGATGGGAAGGGAAATCTGCGTTAAGCAATTCTTCTGGGAAGGTGAGCCTGTAGCCAGGAAATCACAGTGTCCCTTTTTGAATTAGATGAAGGAGCCTTATAAAATTGCACGTTATGGTAGGGAGCACTATGGATTACCAGAACTGAATTTAGATGAACATTGGGTATTAATCTCTTTTCACCATTTCCTATAGCTAATGAATCTCATTAATCAAGGTATTCTCCTGTTCTTTGGTGGGAGTTAAAACGGATATAAGCGTTGGGGATAAACCCATGCTCTCCACCAGCATGAATTATTGATCTCTGGAGAGGGGCAAAATAAACCGTTTAAGGAATCCTCGCTTCAGGAATATGGGGTAGTATGTGAGGTGTGGATGTATACAATAGGTGGGCCATCGTAGCGAAATTTAGAGATCTGCGTTCGGTAATTTATACGCTTGGTTCGTATGTCATGATTCTCAGTCAAGGTTTTGCGTATCACCGAAATCCTAATGCAAGCAGGATTTTGTGCAATGTTGGCATGGGTCCTTTGAAATTGATTGAATTTCGCAATCTTGTATGCACTTTTCTTTAGGAAGGCCTCTCCTTTTCTGTTATATAAAAGTCGTTTTCGATTCTGCGGACAGCCTCCTTATTAAAGCTGTTCAAAGCTGATGGCGTTGATTTTCTTGGCATTTCTTAATCAGGTCTGGAAAATTGCTGGATACGCCGGAATAAATTGTTTGCTTTTCCCTAACAATTCGCCGTACACTACGTTTGAAACACCTGACTCCTCCATTCACATGTTTCACTTTGTGATGCAACCGTCAACCCTCCCTCCCTTTTGTTGCTCAGTCCACGCACGTGTTTCATGTAGAGATACCAGCGCCACACCACCTTGCCTCTCCTCTCGTTTCCCCACTCACGTGTGTAACGCGTTGATATCTCCGCCACCCTCCTTCGTTCTCTTGCTCTCTTTCGCACTCAAGTGTTTCACGTGCTGTTGTCGCCACTACACCTCCTCGCTTGAGTTGCTCGCTTCTCCACGCAGTGTTCATTTTGTGATGTCACCGTTACGCCTCCCTGCTTCTGTTGTTCATTCTTCCACGCATGTGTTTCATCTGGTGATGTGATCGTCTCACCCCGGCTTCACTTGCCCACTGCCCCACATGTGTTTCATGTGTTGATGCCACAGCCACACCGCCCTGCCTCTCTCGCACGCTCCCCCCACACAGGTGTTTCACCCGGTGACATCACCGCCATCCCTACCCGCTTTTCCTCGCTCCCCCACGAACGTGATAAGCGTGATAGTATCACCGACAGGATTCCCTGCTTCTTTTAAATACACCCCCCTCGCATGTGTTTCACGTGCTGATTTGATTTCACCGCCACATCTCCCTACTTCTCTTCCTCGTTCCCCCACACAATGTTTCACGTGGTAATTTCACTGCCACAGCTACCTGTTTCTCTTGCTCCCTCCACGCACGTGTTTCACTTGGCCAAATTACCGCCATACTTATCTGATTCTGTTGCCGCCTCCCAATGAAGGTATTACACGTGGTGATGTCTTCGTCACTCCTCGCTGCTTTACTTCCTTGCACAAGTTTCGCGTGGTTATGTCACACCCACTCATCCCTCTTTCTCGTACCTCCACGCACATATTTCACGTGGTGATATCATCTGCAGACACTCCTGCTTCTGATACTGGTTGCCCCACCCATGTGTTTCAAGTGATGTCACTGCCACACTTCCCTGCTTCTATTGTCCCCTCTTCTACGCACGTGTTTAACGTGGTGATGTCTCCGCACGTCCCTGCTTCTCTTTCTGGCTGCGCAATGCAAGTGTTTTACGTGGTATTGTCAACGGCACACCTCGCTCCTCTGTGCTCAACGCACGTGTTTCATGGGGAGGTGTCACCGCAACACGTCCTTGCTTCTCTGTCTTGCTCCTCTACGGATATGTTTCACGTGGTAATGTAACTGAAACACCTTGATTTTGTTGCTCGCCCCACGTACGTACAGTGAAGCCAGCCCCACACTTCCCTTCGACACGCCTTCCTGCCTCTCTTGCTTCCTCCAGGCACGTGTTTCACGCGTTTAGATTACTACCACGTTTACCTGCATCTCTTGCTCCCTCCTCGACGCAGGTGTTTCACGCGCTGATGATACCGGCACACCTACTTGATTCTCTTGTTTCTTCCTACAAGCACGAGTTTTACCTGGTGGTGTCGCCGCCGCCCCCCCCCCGCCTCTTGCAATTTTCCCCAAGCAGGGGTTTCGCTTGACGATGTCACCGCTGCACCTCCGTCCTCCCGTTGCACGCTCCCCCACGCACGTTTTTCACGTGGTGATGTTGCCGCCACAACATCCTTGTTTTCTTGCTCCCTCCACGTAGGTGTTTCGCGTAGTGATGTCGCCGCCATCTTTCCGTTTCTCTTGCTTACTCCTTCACGCACACGTTTCACGTAATGATGTCACCACCACACCTCCCTGATTCTATTCTTGGCTCCTCCATGCAGTGTTTCGCGTTCTGATGAAACTCACAGCACCCTGCTGCTCTTGATCACTCCGCGTACATGGTTCACGTGAACTTGTCTGCAATTTGTTTCTCTTTCTCACTCCTCCACGCACGTGTGTCGCGAGGTTAAGTCACCGTCATACTTCCCAGCTTCCCTGGCTTGCTCCCTCCCTCACGCATTTGACTTTTTGTCACCACCGCACCTACCTGCTTCTCTTGCTCACCCCCACACGCACGTTTCCCGCGTGACGTCATAGCCGCACCGCTCTGCTGCTCTTGCTCGCTTCCCCTTCCACGTGCTTCATGTGATGCCAACACCCTACCTTCCTGATTTTCTTGCTCGAACCTCCACGCACCTTTCACGTGTCCTTGTCACCGCCACACCGAACTGCTTCTTTCGCCCCCTCCCCCACCGTGTTAGACGTGGTGATGCCAGCGCCACTCCTACTTGCTTCTCTTCCTAATTCCTTAATGCACATCTTTCCCGTGGTGTATCACCGTCACACACACATACCTCGCTACTTCTGTTCTTCCTCGCCCACTCTTATGTTTGAGGTGTTGTCACCACCCCACCCCCTCCTTTTGTCGATTGCTCTTCCACCCACGTACGCGTTTGCTTCGTATCGCTAGCACACACCCTGCTTCCGTTGCTCGCACCTGTTTCACCTATTGATTTGACCACCACACCTCCCTGCTTCTCTTGATCGCTTCCCCACCACATGTTCCGCGTGGTTGCATAACCCCCACGCTTTCTCTCCCTCTCTTGCTCACTACTCCGCACACTTGTTTCATCTGGTGATGTACCGCCACACCTCCCTGCTTCTATTCTTCGCTCCACCACGCACGTGTTTCACGTCTCGGTCACACCTCTGTGCTTCTATTCTTCGCTCCACCACGCACGTGTTTCACGTCTCGGTCACACCTCTGTGCTTCTCTTGCTCCCTCAGCCACTCAATTGTTTCACGCGGATATGTCACAACCGCCCAGCTTCTCTCACTCGCTTCTCCACGCACGTTTTTCACGTGCAGTAGTCATCGCCAATCCTTTCTGCTTTTCCTACTCACCCCCACGCATATATTACACGTGGTGATGCCACAGTCTTACCTCTGCTTTTTTTTTTTTTTGCTCCCTCGACGCTAGTATTTCACGTTGTGATGTCACCGCCACACCCCCTGTTTCTTCTGCTCCTCATTCCACGCACATGTTTGACGTAGTTCTGTTACAGCCACACCTCCCTGCTTCTCTTTATCCCTCCTCCACGCATGTTTCACATGGTGATCTCACTGCCACACATCCCAGCTACGCTCACTCATTCTCTCTTCCTGCACCTGTTTCACCTAATGTAACTACAATACCTTCTCGCTTCTCTTGCTCTCTCTTCCATGCACGTATTTCACGCGGTGATCTTATCGCTACACCTACGTCCTTTTGTTGCCCCCTCCTTTTTTCAATTGATGTCACTGACATACTTTCCGTTTTCTCTTGCGCACACCTCCACACACATTTTTCTCGTGGTGATGTCAGCGTCAGATAAATTGGTTTCTCTTGCTTAATTCTCCGCGCACGTGCTTCACGTGGTGATGTCACCGTCACACTTCCCTTCTCTTCAGCTCCCCGACTTATTTGCTTCAAGTTTTGTCTCCACCACACTTTCCTTCCATTGCTCGCTTCGCTACCTAAGTGTTTCACGTGTTTCACCGCACCACCATCACACCTTCCAGCTTATGCTCGTTCCTCCATGCACATGTTTCACTTGGTGATGTCATCGGCTACTCCCTGCTTGTCTTGCTCACTCCACCAAGTATGTGTTTCACACGATGTCACCGCCATTCCTTCCTGGCCCTCTTTCTCGCTCCCCAACACAGATGTTCCATGTGGTAATATCACCGCCACACATACCTGTGTCTTGGTGGCCCCCTCACACACGTGTTTCACTTGTGAAGTCACCAGCACAACACCATGCTTCTCTTACTCCCTCACGCCATACCTTCTGTCTTCACTTGCTCCCTCCCCCACACTCGTTTATCACGTTGTGTCAACGGCACACATTCTTGCTTCTCTTCCTCGCTCTCCCATGCACGTATCTCCGTGGTGTCACAACCACACCACCCTGCTTCTCTTGCTGGCTCCGTCACGCACGTGTTTCACGCGGTGATTTCAGTGCTAGAGCTAGCTGTTTCTCCTGCTCGCTCTCCCACGCATGTGTTTTATTTAGTGATGTTGACGCCACACCTCTCTGCTTCCCTTGTTCGTTCCTCCAAGGACATGTTTTACTTGATGTCGCCGTCAAAACTTCCTGCTTCACTTGCTTGCTACCCCACGTACATTTTTCACTTGATAACTTTACTGGTACACTTCGCTACTTCACTTACTCCCCATGCACACGTTTCACGTAATGATGTTTGCCGTCACATCTCTCTACTTCTCTTGCCCCATCCAAGCATGCGTTTCACGGCAGCACATCCCTTGCTTTCCTTTGCTTGCATATCCAGGGACCAGTTTCACGCGGTGATGTCGCCGCCAAACCTCTCTACTGCCCTTGTTCGCTCCCTCAACATGTTTCACGTGATTGCATCACCACCACACCTCCCTGCCTCTCTTGCTCACTCCTGCGCACACGTGTTTCATCTGGTGATATCACTCGCACCCCTCCCTGCTTCTCTTGCTCGGTTCTCCACCCAGGTGTTTCACTTCGAGTAGTCACCGCCAAACCTTCCTACTTCTCTGTCTCACATCTCCATGCACGTTTCACGTGATGTCACCGTCACACTTCCCTGCTTTACCTGCCATCATCTCTGGCTCACTGCTCCATGCACATGTTTCACGTGTTGATGTCTCCGTCACACCTCCCTGCTTTTCTTACTCCCTTCCACGCAGGTGTTTCACGTGGTGATGTCACTGCCGCATCTCGCTGCTTCTTACGCCCTCCACGCACGTGTTTCACGTGGTGAGCTTACCGCCACATCCTTTCTTTTCTTGTCTTCTGCTACACGCACGTGTTTCACATGGTGATGTCACTGCCTCATCTTCATGCTACCCTTGCTTCCTCCTTCACTCATGTATTCAAGTGGTGACGTTATCGCCACACCTTCCAGGTTGCCATGCTCCCTCCACCACGCACGTGTTTCTTGCGATATCACCGCTACAGCTCCCTGATTCTTTTTCTCAATGCTCCATGCAAGTGTTTCACGTGGTGATATTGCCGCCGCTCCTCTCTGCTTGTGTACTCGCTCCTTCATGTAACCTTTTGCGTGGTGCTGTCACTGACACACCTTTCTTCTCCTCACTGCTTCACGCACATGCTTCACGTGGTGATTTCTCCACCTCCTGCTTCTCCTGCTCAATTCTCAACGCACGTACTTCATTTGGTGATGCCACACATCACTCCATCTCTTCTCCCTCCGCCATGCATGTGTTAGACGTATTGATGTTGCGATGGTTAACTTGTTATATTTATTTATTTGTTGAGCCCCACGTTTGGGAGCCAATTTGCGACGGTAACTTTTGTTATATTTATTTATTTGTTGAGCCCTACGTTTGGGAGCCAATTTGCGACGGTATTATTTATAATGTTTGTGTATTTGTGTTTACTCCACGTGGTGAAGCCATTTTGTGACGTGATTCTTTGTTATGTTTGTTAGCTCCATCTGGTGTTAGCAATTCGCGGCAGTATTAGTGTTTGTTTTAAAGAATGCTACTATTATTTTATTTAATTTTTGGTTCACTGTCCTCCGGCTAGCTATGATCTTTTTGGTCGAGCACTTCTCTTTATACAGGTTGTGTAAACGGAAAGGAATCTTTTATCCAAAGATAACACTGATGAAAGAATTTGTTTTACACTTTTTATTGTCGAACACATTCACTATCACATTTACACATTGATCTTGACACTCGCCAAACTGAAACTGTTATAATAACTTCATTACTGATCATTCTTAATTCGCGTACTTCAGCTTTTTGTATAATTTACTTTACAACATTTTAGATTTTTCATAACTCTGCTACGCGTAACTTGCAAATCGATAGCCGACGTGTACGGTACAAATATTTCTGCTGGACTGAAGGCGACATGTAACGTACAAATGTTTTCGACGAACTGACGGACTGAAGGCGACGTGTAGCATACAAATATTTTCGGTGAACTGACGGGGTCTACCTCTAATCTAGCCCTTTTTATACTCCTACACCCCGATATGCCTAAAGATTATAACTGAGTTGCTATTGGCTAATAAAACGCACCAACATTAGCGTCTATTTTAATATCCAATGAAAATTATGAATACATATGCTCTAGGGAAAATGTTCCAGCAAATTCTAAAAAAAAAAACGCGCCAACATTACGTAACTTCCTCATCTCTAATAATGATAAACAGCTCACCCCCTCGCTGCATTATTGCATGCTATTATTGTCAGTTTCAGTAAGGCAGTATAAACTTACTTCTCAACAATAATTACAATAAACAAACATCTTAAATCAATGTCACATAAAAATGCATATTCATACTATAATCATTCTTTACATTTAAATAATTTATGATACAAATTACTGCATCATATGCCCCACTAGAAACATAATTATAAATATTTACAACTTGTTTGGAAATTTTATAATTGAGTGTTAGTCTCCTAAATCATGGAACACACGCTATCACTTTCACTTAACACTTCACACGTATTTAACACACGACATATGTTTTTCCTTTATCTTGCCACTACTTACTGGCTCTGGTTTAATGTGTTTAGACATTAATCAGACATCACAAATTTTTATAGCAAATACTGTACCCTGAATTATTTAATTACTGTTACAAAAATGGTTTACTTTCTTATATTGTTGACAAAACTTTGTGCATTCAAGAATTTTTGTAATTACTACACATATTTACTAAAATATTCACCCTCTACACAAATATATTTACATCTCTTAAATCTAGACACTGTTTCACATTTTCTGTTTGCTACATAAGTATTTGTTTTTTTAATTATTTTACCCCATTTTTTTTTGTTTTTTTTTTTTTTTGTTTTTTACATTATATTCACAATACTCTTGGAATTATATTTATGTACTTTTACTTTAATATAACATCATGCTTCATTTCAAATGCTGTTACAGTTACTAATAAAATATTTTCCTTTTAAAAAAATTTAGTTATGTCCAAAATTTTATTTCTCCTTTCACATGACGTACATACATAATTAACCCTCTTACGTTCCAATACATTTCTCTGCAAGTTATCTTTAACTATCCAGCATTTACTTTACATCTCTTTGCTATTTACCCTCCTGGATCAAATTGTCTATGGCTAAACATTACTCGTAGCTGTATCCTAACCTTCAAAAATTTGTTCATGAATAACCTCTTAAAGGATTCATATGCAATTTCATCCCATGATAACATTTGAAAACAATCTGAACAGCTTATCTTTTAACAACTGTCATTTTCAATTCTTCTACAATCCCTTTAATTTGAGAGTACTCTGACAAATCTGTAATAAACTGTACTGGATTGGAGTTTTCAATTTGAACATCTTGGTACTTGTTAACTTCAGAATTTAGCTTTTGATTATTTACAGGCAAAACTTTAACTTCTTCGTACAATTTATTTCTTTGCATTACTGAATCCTTCTGTATTTCTGATATCTCCCCTCTTAAATTAACTTGCGCCTTATTCACATCTACATTCATAACCTCTTTTATCTCTCTTCTCTCATTTGAAATATTACTCATTCTACTACCTAACTCTGTACATTGTACATCAACATGTTCACTTTTAGTATTAACCTCACCTTTTTTGTTACCTATTTCCCTGCTCATGTCTAGCATTTTCTTTGAAACTTCTCCTATCTCACTTGCTATTATTTCCTTTTCATCACTCATTTTTGGCATACTACTATCTAGCTTCATAACTTTCTTTTCAATTTCTTCCCTGCTTTTATCTACTTTTTGCTCTAATATCTCATTACTCCTACCAATACTTTCCGTCCATTCCCTATGATCTTTTTTTATAGCTTCTCTCAATTCCATATGACTCTTTTGCATATTCTCGTTATTCTTTTTCATATCTTCCCTTAACGTTTCAAAAAAAATTCTTATCATTTCCATCATCATTCTAGCATCAAAATTTACATTTCCTGCTATTCTATTCTCACTTTCTGCACTAACATTTTCTCCCTCAAAACCTACATTGTTTGAGCGATTTTCTGTAACCTGTATTGAATTACAGCTAACTGTTACACTATCCACTTCCATCATTGTTTCTTCAGTACTATTAGTAGCCATTGTTTTCTTTATCCTATCGCTCCTAAGGTACATTTAAATTTTTACACTTCTTTTTAGAATAAAAATCACACTTTTCTAACCTTTCTGATGCTATCTACTGATGTTGCTTTGATGTGCAGCTCTCTGCCCCTCTCTCCTAGATTATATGTTGCTTCTGCGTCGTATTATGATGAATCTGCGTCGTCTTGGTGTCTTGTAGTTGAATTCCCCTGTTGCCTTTTAATCTCGGAATTACAATGTCCACTCATCCGCGTCGTCTGTCGTCCCTGTAGTTGTTTCTGGAATCTGCGTCTTGTAGTTCAGTTCACTGCTCCATTCGTTCCACGTCCTGGTTCCTTCGCCCCTTCCTGGTTATTCTGCTCCTTCCTGGTCATTCTGCTCCTTTCCTGGTCATTCTGCGCCTTTCCTGGTCATTATGCCCCACGTTCTGGGTGCCAATTAGCGATGGTTAACTTGTTATATTTATTTATTTGTTGAGCCCCACGTTTGGGAGCCAATTTGCGATGGTATTATTTATAATGTTTGTGTATTTGTGTTTACTCCACGTGGTGAAGCCATTTTGTGACGTGATTCTTTGTTATGTTTGTTAGCTGCATCTGTTGTTAGCAATTCGCGGCAGTATTAGTGTTTGTTTTAAAGAATGCTACTATTATTTTATTTAATTTTTGGTTCACTGTCCACCGGCTAGCTATGATCTTTTTGGTCGAGCACTTCTCTTTATACAGGTTGTGTAAACGGAAAGGAATCTTTTAACCAAAGATAACACTGATGAAAGAATTTGTTTTACACTTTTTATTGTAGAACACATTCACTATCACATTTACACATTGATCTTGACACTTGCCAAACTGAAACTGTTATAATAACTTCATTACTGATCATTCTTAATTCACGTACTTCAGCTTTTTGTATAATTAACTTTACAACATTTTAGATTTTTCATAACTCTGCTACGCGTAACTTGCAAATCGATAGCCGACGTGTACAGTACAAATATTTCTGCTGGACTGAAGGCGACGTGTAACGTACAAATGTTTTCGACGAACTGACGGACTGAAGGCGACGTGTAGCATACAAATATTTTCGGTGAACTGACAGGGTCTACCTCTAATCTAGCCCTTTTTATACTCCTACACCCCGATATGCCTAAAGATTATAACTGAGTTGCTATTGGCTAATAAAACGCGCCAACATTCGCGTCTATTTTAATATCCAATGAAAATTATGAATACATATGCTCTAGGGAAAATGTTCCAGCAAATTCTAAAAAAACAAAACGCGCCAACATTACGTAACTTCCTCGTCTCTAATAATGATAAACAGCTCACCCCCTCGCTGCATTATTGCATGCTATTATTGTCAGTTTCAGTAAGGCAGTATAAACTTACTTCTCAACAATAATTACAATAAACAAACATCTTAAATCAATGTCACATAAAAATGCATATTCATATTATAATCATTCTTTACATTTAAATAATTTATGATACAAATTACTGCATCATATGCCCCACTAGAAACATAATTATAAATATTTACAACTTGTTTGGAAATTTTATAATTGAGTTTTTAGTCTCCTAAATCTTGGAACACACGCTATCACTTTCACTTAACACTTCACAGGTATTTAACACACGACATATGTTTTTCCTTTATCTTGCCACTACTTACTGGCTCTGGTTTAATGTGTTTAGACATTAATCTGACATCACAAATTTTTTATAGCAAATACTGTACCCTGAATTATTTAATTACTGTTACAAAAAATGGTTTACTTTCTTATATTGTTGACAAAAATTTGTGCATTCAAGAATTTTTGTAATTACTACACATATTTACTAAAATATTCACCCTCTACACAAATATATGTACATCTCTTAAATCTAGACACTGTTTCACATTTTCTGTTTGCTACATAAGTATTTGTTTTTTTAATTATTTTACCCCATTTTTTTTTTTTTTTGTTTTTTTTTTTTTTTTGTTTTTTACATTATATTCACAATACTCTTGGAATTATATTTATGTACTTTTACTTTAATATAACATCATGCTTCATTTCAAATGCTGTTACAGTTACTAATAAACTGTTATTTTCCTTTTAAAAAAATTTAGTTATGTCCAAAATTTTATTTCTCCTTTCACATGACGTACATACATAATTAACCCTCTTACGTTCCAATACATTTCTCTGCAAGTTATCTTTAACTATCCAGCATTTACTTTACATCTCTTTGCTATTTACCCTCCTGGATCAAATTGTCTATGGCTAAACATTACTCGTAGCTGTATCCTAACCTTCAAAAATTTGTTCATGAATAACCTCTTAAAGGATTCATATGCAATTTCATCCCATGATAACATTTGAAAACAATCTGAACAGCTTATCTTTTAACAACTGTCATTTTCAATTCTTCTACAATCCCTTTAATTTGAGAGTACTCTGACAAATCTGTAATAAACTGTACTGGATTGGAGTTTTCAATTTGAACATCTTGGTACTTGTTAACTTCAGAATTTAGCTTTTGATTATTTACAGGCAAAACTTTAACTTCTTCGTACAATTTATTTCTTTGCATTACTGAATCCTTCTGTATTTCTGATATCTCCCCTCTTAAATTAACTTGCGCCTTATTCACATCTACATTCATAACCTCTTTTATCTCTCTTCTCTCATTTGAAATATTACTCATTCTACTACCTAACTCTGTACATTGTACATCAACATGTTCACTTTTAGTATTAACCTCACCTTTTTTGTTACCTATTTCCCTGCTCATGTCTAGCATTTTCTTTGAAACTTCTCCTATCTCACTTGCTATTATTTCCTTTTCATCACTCATTTTTGGCATACTACTATCTAGCTTCATAACTTTCTTTTCAATTTCTTCCCTGCTTTTATCTACTTTTTGCTCTAATATCTCATTACTCCTACCAATACTTTCCGTCCATTCCCTATGATCTTTTTTTATAGCTTCTCTCAATTCCATATGACTCTTTTGCATATTCTCGTTATTCTTTTTCATATCTTCCCTTAACGTTTCAAAAAAAATTCTTATCATTTCCATCATCATTCTAGCATCAAAATTTACATTTCCTGCTATTCTATTCTCACTTTCTGCACTAACATTTTCTCCCTCAAAACCTACATTGTTTGAGCGATTTTCTGTAACCTGTATTGAATTACAGCTAACTGTTACACTATCCACTTCCATCATTGTTTCTTCAGTACTATTAGTAGCCATTGTTTTCTTTATCCTATCGCTCCTAAGGTACATTTAAATTTTTACACTTCTTTTTAGAATAAAAATCACACTTTTCTAACCTTTCTGATGCTATCTACTGATGTTGCTTTGATGTGCAGCTCTCTGCCCCTCTCTCCTAGATTATATGTTGCTTCTGCGTCGTATTATGATGAATCTGCGTCGTCTTGGTGTCTTGTAGTTGAATTCCCCTGTTGCCTTTTAATCTCGGAATTACAATGTCCACTCATCCGCGTCGTCTGTCGTCCCTGTAGTTGTTTCTGGAATCTGCGTCTTGTAGTTCAGTTCACTGCTCCATTCGTTCCACGTCCTGGTTCCTTCGCCCCTTCCTGGTTATTCTGCTCCTTCCTGGTCATTCTGCTCCTTTCCTGGTCATTCTGCGCCTTTCCTGGTCATTATGCCCCACGTTCTGGGTGCCAATTAGCGATGGTTAACTTGTTATATTTATTTATTTGTTGAGCCCCACGTTTGGGAGCCAATTTGCGATGGTATTATTTATAATGTTTGTGTATTTGTGTTTACTCCACGTGGTGAAGCCATTTTGTGACGTGATTCTTTGTTATGTTTGTTAGCTGCATCTGTTGTTAGCAATTCGCGGCAGTATTAGTGTTTGTTTTAAAGAATGCTACTATTATTTTATTTAATTTTTGGTTCACTGTCCACCGGCTAGCTATGATCTTTTTGGTCGAGCACTTCTCTTTATACAGGTTGTGTAAACGGAAAGGAATCTTTTAACCAAAGATAACACTGATGAAAGAATTTGTTTTACACTTTTTATTGTAGAACACATTCACTATCACATTTACACATTGATCTTGACACTTGCCAAACTGAAACTGTTATAATAACTTCATTACTGATCATTCTTAATTCACGTACTTCAGCTTTTTGTATAATTAACTTTACAACATTTTAGATTTTTCATAACTCTGCTACGCGTAACTTGCAAATCGATAGCCGACGTGTACAGTACAAATATTTCTGCTGGACTGAAGGCGACGTGTAACGTACAAATGTTTTCGACGAACTGACGGACTGAAGGCGACGTGTAGCATACAAATATTTTCGGTGAACTGACAGGGTCTACCTCTAATCTAGCCCTTTTTATACTCCTACACCCCGATATGCCTAAAGATTATAACTGAGTTGCTATTGGCTAATAAAACGCGCCAACATTCGCGTCTATTTTAATATCCAATGAAAATTATGAATACATATGCTCTAGGGAAAATGTTCCAGCAAATTCTAAAAAAACAAAACGCGCCAACATTACGTAACTTCCTCGTCTCTAATAATGATAAACAGCTCACCCCCTCGCTGCATTATTGCATGCTATTATTGTCAGTTTCAGTAAGGCAGTATAAACTTACTTCTCAACAATAATTACAATAAACAAACATCTTAAATCAATGTCACATAAAAATGCATATTCATATTATAATCATTCTTTACATTTAAATAATTTATGACAAATTACTGCATCATATGCCCCACTAGAAACATAATTATAAATATTTACAACTTGTTTGGAAATTTTATAATTGAGTTTTTAGTCTCCTAAATCTTGGAACACACGCTATCACTTTCACTTAACACTTCACAGGTATTTAACACACGACATATGTTTTTCCTTTATCTTGCCACTACTTACTGGCTCTGGTTTAATGTGTTTAGACATTAATCTGACATCACAAATTTTTTATAGCAAATACTGTACCCTGAATTATTTAATTACTGTTACAAAAAATGGTTTACTTTCTTATATTGTTGACAAAAATTTGTGCATTCAAGAATTTTTGTAATTACTACACATATTTACTAAAATATTCACCCTCTACACAAATATATGTACATCTCTTAAATCTAGACACTGTTTCACATTTTCTGTTTGCTACATAAGTATTTGTTTTTTTAATTATTTTACCCCATTTTTTTTTTTTTTTTTGTTTTTTTTTTTTTTTGTTTTTTACATTATATTCACAATACTCTTGGAATTATATTTATGTACTTTTACTTTAATATAACATCATGCTTCATTTCAAATGCTGTTACAGTTACTAATAAACTGTTATTTTCCTTTTAAAAAAATTTAGTTATGTCCAAAATTTTATTTCTCCTTTCACATGACGTACATACATAATTAACCCTCTTACGTTCCAATACATTTCTCTGCAAGTTATCTTTAACTATCCAGCATTTACTTTACATCTCTTTGCTATTTACCCTCCTGGATCAAATTGTCTATGGCTAAACATTACTCGTAGCTGTATCCTAACCTTCAAAAATTTGTTCATGAATAACCTCTTAAAGGATTCATATGCAATTTCATCCCATGATAACATTTGAAAACAATCTGAACAGCTTATCTTTTAACAACTGTCATTTTCAATTCTTCTACAATCCCTTTAATTTGAGAGTACTCTGACAAATCTGTAATAAACTGTACTGGATTGGAGTTTTCAATTTGAACATCTTGGTACTTGTTAACTTCAGAATTTAGCTTTTGATTATTTACAGGCAAAACTTTAACTTCTTCGTACAATTTATTTCTTTGCATTACTGAATCCTTCTGTATTTCTGATATCTCCCCTCTTAAATTAACTTGCGCCTTATTCACATCTACATTCATAACCTCTTTTATCTCTCTTCTCTCATTTGAAATATTACTCATTCTACTACCTAACTCTGTACATTGTACATCAACATGTTCACTTTTAGTATTAACCTCACCTTTTTTGTTACCTATTTCCCTGCTCATGTCTAGCATTTTCTTTGAAACTTCTCCTATCTCACTTGCTATTATTTCCTTTTCATCACTCATTTTTGGCATACTACTATCTAGCTTCATAACTTTCTTTTCAATTTCTTCCCTGCTTTTATCTACTTTTTGCTCTAATATCTCATTACTCCTACCAATACTTTCCGTCCATTCCCTATGATCTTTTTTTATAGCTTCTCTCAATTCCATATGACTCTTTTGCATATTCTCATTATTCTTTTTCATATCTTCCCTTAACGTTTCAAAAAAAATTCTTATCATTTCCATCATCATTCTAGCATCAAAATTTACATTTCCGGCTATTCTATTCTCACTTTCTGCACTAACATTTTCTCCCTCAAATCCTACATTGTTTGAGCGATTTTCTGTAACCTGTATTGAATTACAGCTAACTGTTACACTATCCCCTTCCATCATTGTTTCTTCAGTACTATTAGTAGCCATTGTTTTCTTTATCCTACCGCTCCTAAGGTACATTTAAATTTTTACATTTTTTTTTAGAATAAAAATCACACTTTTCTAACCTTTCTGATGCTATCTACTGATGTTGCTTTGATGTGCAGCTCTCTGCCCCTCTCTCCTAGATTATATGTTGCTTCTGCGTCGTATTATGATGAATCTGCGTCGTCTTGGTGTCTTGTAGTTGAATTCCCCTGTTGCCTTTTAATCTCGGAATTACAATGTCCACTCATCCGCGTCATCTGTCGTCCCTGTAGTTGTTTCTGGAATCTGCGTCTTGTAGTTCAGTTCACTGCTCCATTCGTTCCACGTCCTGGTTCCTTCGCCCCATTCCTGGTTATTCTGCTCCTTCCTGGTCATTCTGCTCCTTTCCTGGTCATTCTGCTCCTTTCCTGGTCATTATGCCCCACGTTCTGGGTGCCAATTTGCGATGGTTAACTTGTTATATTTATTTATTTGTTGAGCCCCACGTTTGGGAGCCAATTTGCGACGGTATTATTTATAATGTTTGTGTATTTGTGTTTACTCCACGTGGTGAAGCCATTTTGTGACGTGATTCTTTGTTATGTTTGTTAGCTCCATCTGGTGTTAGCAATTCGCGGCAGTATTAGTGTTTGTTTTAAAGAATGCTACTATTATTTTATTTAATTTTTGGTTCACTGTCCTCCGGCTAGCTATGATCTTTTTGGTCGAGCACTTCTCTTTATACAGGTTGTGTAAACGGAAAGGAATCTTTTATCCAAAGATAACACTGATGAAAGAATTTGTTTTACACTTTTTATTGTCGAACACATTCACTATCACATTTACACATTGATCTTGACACTCGCCAAACTGTAACTGTTATAATAACTTCATTACTGATCATTCTTAATTCGCGTACTTCAGCTTTTTGTATAATTAACTTTACAACATTTTAGATTTTTCATAACTCTGCTACGCGTAACTTGCAAATCGATAGCCGACGTGTACGGTACAAATATTTCAGCTGGACTGAAGGCGACGTGTAACGTACAAATGTTTTCGACAAACTGACGGACTGAAGGCGACGTGTAGCATACAAATATTTTCGGTGAACTGACGGGGTCTACCTCTAATCTAGCCCTTTTTATACTCCTACACCCCGATATGCCTAAAGATTATAACTGAGTTGCTATTGGCTAATAAAACGCGCCAACATTAGCGTCTATTTTAATATCCAATGAAAATTATGAATACATATGCTCTAGGGAAAATGTTCCAGCAAATTCTAAAAAAAAAAAACGCGCCAACATTACGTAACTTCCTCGTCTCTAATAATGATAAACAGCTCACCCCCTCGCTGCATTATTGCATGCTATTATTGTCAGTTTCAGTAAGGCAGTATAAACTTACTTCTCAACAATAATTACAATAAACAAACATCTTAAATCAATGTCACATAAAAATGCATATTCATACTATAATCATTCTTTACATTTAAATAATTTATGATACAAATTACTGCATCAATGTCACCGCCACATCTCCCTTCTCTTCCTGGCTCCCCCACTCAGGCACGTCTTTCACGTCATATATCTAGCACACCCCGTGCTTCACTTGCACGCTCTTCCACGTACCTGTTTCACCTGTTGATGTCACCGCCACCCTCTCTGCTTCTCTTGCTCGCTGCCCCACCACATGTTTCACATTCCTCCATAACCGCCACACTTTACCTCCCTTCCTTTCTCACCCCTCCGCATGTGGAGATGTCACTGGCACACCCCCCTGCTTCACTTGATCGCTCCTCCAAACACCTGTTTCCCTTATGTACCGTCACACTACCCTGTTTCTCTTTTTCGCTCCTGCGCGCACGTGATTTCACTTGACCGTTGTCGCTGTCATACCCCCATGCTTCTCTTGCTCCGTCAACCGCTGAAGTTTTTCACGCTATGTCACCAGATTATCCTGCTTCTCTTACACGCTCCTCCACGCATGTGTTTCACGTAGACTAGTTCCCTCCAAACCTCCCCGCTTCTCCTGCTCACAATTCCACGCACATGTATCACGTGTTGATGTTGCCGCAGACCTCCCTGCGTTTCTTGCTCTCTCCATACACCTGTTTCACTTAGTGATGTAACCGCCACACACCTATGCTCTTTTCCTCCTTCCTCCACGCACATGCTTAACGTCCTGGATGTTACCGCCACACCTCCCTGCTCCTCTTCGTCCCTGCTTTGCGCATTAGCTTCACGTGGTGATGTAACCATTACTGCTCCTTGTTTCTCTTGCTTGCGCCTCCACTCACGAGTTTCACGTTTGGATATCTTGCCACATTTCCTTCTAATTCTCGCTCCACCACGCACGTGCTTCAAGTGACGTCACGTTGATGTCCTTGCTTCTTTTGCTCATTCTCCACGCACCTGTTTCACCTGATGCTGTTACCGCCATACATTTCCGCTTCTCTTGCTCCTCCACGCATGTATTTCACGCGGTAATGTTAAGGCCATACCTACCTACTTCTCATGCTCCCTCCCCCACGCCTTTTTTCACGTGTTTACGTCACCGACACAGCTTCCAGCTTCTGCACTCGCTCCTCAATGTTGTGCCTCGCGTGGTGATATCACCGTCACACCTCCCTGCTTCTCTTGTTCAATCCTCCACGCAGGCGTTTCACGTGGTGATGTCACTCTTCCCAGCTTCTTTTCTTGCTCCACGACGCACGTGTTTCATGTGTTGATGTCTCCGCTACACTCCCTCAAATCCCTTGCTCTCTCCGCCAATCAAGTATTTCACGTTATGTTACCGCCACACCTCACTGTTGCTTGCTCCTCCACGCAATGTTTCAAGTTGTGATATCGCTGTCACACCTCCCAGCTTCTCTTGGTCACTCCTCCATGCATATGTTTAAATTGGTGATGTCATCGTCTAACCTCCGTGCTTCTCTTGCCCACTCCACCACGTATGTTTCCCGCGTTTATGTCAGCGCCACACCTCCCTGCCCTTCTTACTCGCTCCATAATACACGTGATTCACGCGGTGATATTACCGCCGCACCTAACCGTGTCTTTTGTGCGCTTCCCCTCAAACGTGCTTCGTGTAGTCATATCACCGGCACAGCACACTGCTTCTCTTGCTCGCTCCCTCACGCAACTGTTACGTTTGCTGAAGTCACCATCTCACCTACGTGCTTCTCTGGCTCACTCCCCCACCAACCTGGTTCATGTGGCGATATCACCGCCACATCTCCCTGGTTATCTTGCCTCCTACCCCATGCACGTGTTACACGTGGTGATGTCATTATCACACCTCGCTGCTTCTATTGCTTGCTTGTCCATGTACATGTTTGACGCGATGATGTCTCTCTCACATCACTCACTCCTCCTTTCCTTGCTGGCTCCCCCACATACGTATTTGACGTAGTGAAGTCACCGCCACGCCCCCTGCTTCTCTTGTTAACTCCTCCACCCATAGGTTTTACGTTTTAAGGTCACCAACATACCTCCTCTTTCTGTATCCTCCACACACACGTTTATTGTGGTGGTGTCGCCGGCGCACTCCCCTGCTGCTATTCCTCGCTCCCACACTAACTGTTTTCACGTGTTGATGTCACAGCCACATATCCCTGCTTCACTTACTCGCTCCCCCACTCGGGCACGTGTTTCACATCATATCATTAGCACACCCCTGCTTCACTTGCACGCTCTTCCACCTACCTGTTTCACCTGTTGATGCCACCGCCACACCTAACTGCTTCTCTTGCTCACTCCCTCACGCACTTTTCCGCGTCATGTCACAGCCAGACCTCCCTGCTGCTCTGCCTCGTTTCCCTTCTCGTGTATTTCATGTGGTGATGTCACCACAATGCCTTCCTGCTTGTCTTGCTCGCTCCTCCATGCGCATGCTACATGTGTCGATGTCAGCACCACGCCTCGCTGCTTCTTTTACGGCCTCCCCCTACGCATTGTTAGATGTGGTAATGTCATCGTCACAGCTACCCCCTTCTCTTGCTCGCTACTCCACGCCCGTTTTTCACTTGGTAATTTCACCGTCACACCTCCCTACTTCTCTTCCTTAAACCTCAATGCACGGTTTTCATGTGGTGTATCACCGACTCACCCACACATCCCTGCTTTTGTTCTTTCTCCCCCACTCATGTGTTCCACGTTTTGATGCCACCACCACACCCCTTCCTTTTCTTGCTCCTCCTCCATCCAGGCATGTGTTTTCATCGTGAAATCACTAGCCCACTCCCTGCTTCCGTTGATCCTTCACGCACAGTTTCACCTGTTGATTTGACCGGCACACCTCCCGGCTTCTCTTGATCGCTTCCCAACCACATGTTTCGCGTGGTTCCATAACCCCCACACTTTTTCTTCCTCTCTTGCTCACTACTCCGCACACGTGCTTCATGTGGTGATGTCACTCGCACACCCCCTGCATCACTTGATCGCTCGTCATGCACTTGTTTCACCCGGTGATATACGACCACGCGTCCCTGTATTTCTTTGTCGCTCCTCCGCGCACGTGTTTCACGTGGTGACGTCTCGGTCACACCTCTGCTTTCCTTGCTCCCTCAAACACCCAGGGTTTTCACGCAGTGATGTCACCATCTCCCTGCTTCTGTTACTCACTTCTCTATGCGCGTGTTTCACGTGGTGATGTCACTGTCACACCTCTGCGTTTCTTGCTCCCTCGACACTCGTGTTTTACGTAGGAATGTCACCACCCCATCCCCTCCTTCGTTTGCTCCCTACTCCACGCACATGTTTCACGTAGTTATGTTACCGCCACACCTCCTTGTTTCTCTTGCTCGCTCCTGCGCGCACGTGTTTCACGTGGTGGTGTCACCACCACAATTCAGGCTTCGCTCGCTCACTCCCTCCTACTGCACTTGTTTCACCTGGTGATGTCGCCAGGATACCTTCCCGCTTCTCTTGTTCACTCCTCCACGCACGTATTTCACGTGGTGATGCTATGGCCATATCTACCTCCTCTTGCTACCTTCTCCTCTCACTTGTCTCATGTGGTGGTCACCGACACAGCTCCCTGCTTCTGTACTCGCTCGTCAATGTTGTGCCGCTCATGGTGATGTCACTGACATACTTCCCCGTTTTCTCTTGCTCACTCCTCCACGCACATTTTTCATCTGATGATGTCATTGTCACACCTTTCTGCTTCTCTTGCTTAATTCTACACGCATGTGTTTCACGTGATGATGTCACCATCATGCTTCCCTGCTTCTCTTCTCGCTCTCCGACACACGTGCTTCACGTTTTGATGTCTCCGCCACACCTTCCTTCCCTTGCTCACTACGCCACTCAAGTGTTTCACGTGATGATTTTACCGCCGCACCTCCCTGCTTCTGTTGCTCACTCCTCCAGTTTTTTACGTTGTGACGTCTCTGTCACAACTCCCACTTGCTTACTTCTCCACGCATATGTTTCACGTACTGATGGCATCGGCTCCGCTCCCTGCTTCTCTTGTTTACACCACCACAATATGTGTTTCACGCATTGATCTCACTCCCCAACGCAGGTGTTTCACGCGGTGATATCACCGCCACACCTATCTGTGTCCTTTGGTGGCTCCTACACACGTGTGTTTCACGTGGTGAAGTCACTGACACAGCACCCTGCTTCTCTTGCTCCCTCACGCAAGTGTTAGACGTGTTTAAGTCACCTTCACAGCTACCGGCTTTTCTAGCTTGCTCCCCCATGGAGATGTTTCATGCAGTGATCTTATCCTCACACCATGCTGGTTCCCTTGCCGCCTATCCCATGCACTAATTACATGTGCTGATGTCATTGTCACACCTCCCTGCTTCTCTTACTTGTCCATGGTAATGTTGCACTTGCACCTCCCTACTTCCTTGCTCGCTCCCACGCGCACGTATTTAATGGTGAAGTCGACGCCACAGCTCCAAATTTCTCTTGCTAACTCCTCCACTCATGGGTTTTGTGTTTCAATGTCACCTCCACGGCTCTTGCTCCATTGTCCACACACGTGTTTCATGTGGTGATGTTACTGGCTTACTTCCCTGCTTCTATTCCTCACTCCCACACGCACCCTTTTCACGTGCTGATGTTTACATCCACACACCCCGTCTTCACTTGCTCCCTCCCCACGCACGTTTTTAGCGTTGTGTCAACGGCACACCTCCCTTCTATTCCTGCTCTCCCATGCATGTACCTCCTATGGTGATGCCACTTACACACCACCTTGCTTCTCTTGTGCCCTCCCTCATGCACCTGCTTTACCTTGTGATGCCTGCCACGACTTCCTGCTTCTCTTGCTGGCTTCGTTGCACACGTGTTTCACGCTGTGATGTTATTGTCACAGCTACCTGTTTCTGTTGCTCGCCATCCCCCACGCATGTTACCACCACACCTTTCTGCTTTCCTTGTCCCACTTGATGTCACCGCCACACCACTCTACTTATCTTGCTCGTTCCTCCACTCAGATGTTTCATGCACTAGAATTACATGGTGATGTCATCGCCGAACCTTCCTGCTTCTCTTGCTCGCTACCCCACGTACATATTTAACTTGGTAATGTTACTGCCACACTTTGCTACTTCACTTACTTCCCCCACACACACATTTCACGTGGTATGTTACCCCACCCAGGCATGTGTTTCACGTCATGATGTCACTAGTACATCCCCTCCTTCCCTTTCTTGCATATCCACATGGTGATGTCACCCAAACCTCTCTTGTTCACTCCTCCACTGCATGCTTCACATGGTTCCATCAGCATCACACCTCCCTGTGTCTTGCTCACTCCTTCGTACATGTGTTTCATCTGGTGATGTCACTAGCACACCTTCCCGCTTCTCTTCCTCGGTTCTCCATGCACATGTTTCACTTCTAGTAGTCACCGCCACACCTTCCGGCTTCTCTGTCTCTCATCTCCACACACGTGTTTCAGTGATGTCACAGGCACACTTCCCTCCTTTACCTGCCTTCATCTCTGGTTCACTCCTCCACACACATGTTTCACACCTCCCTGCTTTTCTTGCTCCATCCACACACATGCTTCACGTGATGTCACTGTCGCATCTCCCTACTACTCTTGCTCCCTCCTCCACGCACGTGTTTCATGAGGTGATGTTACCGCCACACCTCCCTTCTTTTCTTACTTCCTCTTACATGCATGTGTTTTACATGGTGATGTCGCTGCCTCATCTCCATGCTCCTCTTGCTTCCTCCTCACGTACGTGCTTCACGTGGCAACGTTACCACCACACCTCCCAGGTTGTGCTCACTCCACCATGCACGTATTTCACATATTACCACCTTGCTTCTCTTTCTCAATTCTCTATGCACGTGTTTCATGTGGTGATGTCACTGCTACACCTCCCTGCTTTTGTATTCATTCCTTCACGTGGTGCTGTCACTGACACACATCCCTGCTTCTCCTACTCACTGCTTCACGCACATGTTTCACGTGGTGATTTCTCCACCACCCTCCCTGCTTCTCCTGCTCAATCCTGGACACATGTTTCTCTTGGTGATAACACCCGCATCACATGACCCTGCTTCACTTCTCCTTTCCCCACGCATGTGTTAGACGTTTTGATGTCACCACTATACCTTCCTTCTCTTGCTCGCTCCCCCACTCAGGCACACGTTTCACAGCACACTCCCTGCTTCACTTGCATGCTCTTCTGTGTACCTGCTTCACCTGTTTATGTCACCGCCACATCTCTTTGCCTCTCTTGCTGGCTGCCCTACCACATGTTTCACGTCCTTCCATAACCACTACATTTACCCTGCCTTTCTTGCTCACTACTCCGCATATGGTAGTTGCTCTTGCTCACTGTCCTGACACACTTCCTTGCTTCTTTGGCTCACTCCTCCATGCACATTGTTCATGCGGGGATGCCACCATCACACATCCCTGCTTCTTTTCTTGCTCTCCAACATATGTGTTGGACGTGTTGATGTCACCACCACAGATGCCTGCTTCACTTGCTTGCTCCCCGATTCACGTGATTCACATTGTGTTGCCACCACCACACATCCCTTCTTCTCTTGTTCCCTCTCCCATGCACATGTTTCACATTGTGACATCATCACCACACTACCTGCTTCTATTGCTGCCTCTCCCACACACATGTTTCACATGGTGATTTCATTGCTATACCTTCCTGCATCTCTTGCTGGCTTCTACACACACATGTTCTACGTGGTAGTGTCAGTGCCACACCTCTCTGCTTCTCTGGTCTCCTCCCCTGCAACATGTTTCACATGGTGGTGTCTCCTCCATACCTCCCTGCTTCTATTACTGGCTCCACCACCTATGCATTTCATGTGGTGATGTCGCCGCCACACCTCCCTGCTTCTCCTGCTTACTCGTCCATGCAAATGTTTCATTGAAGATGCCACAGCCATACCTTCCTGCTTGTCTTTCTCCTTTCTCCATGCATGTGTTTCACCTGATGAGGTGTTCGCATCTCTTTCTCAATCCTCTACGCACGTGTTTCATGCAGTGATGTTACCACCACAGCTACCTGCTTCTCTTGCTCCATCCACACTCACATATTGCACATGATGATGCTACTACCACACCTGCCTGCTTTATTGCTCACTCCCATATGCTCGTTTTTCACTTGGCAATGTCATCGCCACAACTCCCTGCTTCTCTTGCTGCCTTCGCAATGCACGTATTACAGGTGGTGATGTTATCGCCACACCTGTGTTGTTTCCTTGCTTGCTCCTCCATGCACATGGTATTGTCACCCGCACACCACTCTGCTTCTCTTGCTACCTCCTCCACACACATGTTTCTGGTCGTGATGTCACCACCACACCTCCCTGTTTGTTTTACTCCCTCCTCCATGCACATGTTTTATGTGATGTCACTGCCACACCTCCCCACCTCTCTTTCTCGCTCCCTCACATGTTTCACGTGTTGATGTCCCCGTCGCTCCTCCCTGCTTCTCTTGTCACCTCCAACTTCCCTGCTTCTCTCGCTGACTGCCCCAGCACATATTTCACACGGTGATGGCACCGGCACCCTACCCTGGTGCCTTTGCTCCTTCCTCCACACATGTTTTTCATGAGGTAATGTTACCACCACTACTCCCAGTTTTTCTTGCTCGCTCCCCCGTATATGTGTTTAATGTGGTGAGAGTCACCATCACACCTCCATACTTGTTTTGCTCAGCCACCCACACATATGTTCCTTGCAGTTATGTCACTGCCACAGATCCATGCTTCTCTTGCTTGTTCCCCCAAGCATGTGTTTCATGTGCTGACATTAGCATCACACCTCCCTACTTCTCTTGCTCTCTCCTCCCACCCTGGAATGTGTTTCACGTCATGATATTGCTGGCACACCTCCCTGGTTCTCTTGATCTCTCCTCCATGCACCTGTTTCTTGTGGTAATATCACTGCCACACCCTTCTCTTGCTGGCTCCCCCACCACATGATTCACGTGGTGGCATCACCTCTACACCTGTCTGCTTCTCTTGCTCTCTCCTCCACACAGATGTTTCATTTGGTGATGCCCCTGGTGCATTTTCTGTCTTCTCTTGGTTACTGCTCCATGCACGTGTTTCATGCAGTGATGTCACCACCGCGCCTCTCTACCTCTCTCGCTCACTCCCCCCATTGTATGTACTTCACACTGTGATGTCAATGCTGCACCTTATTTTGACTTTGAGGTTCTGCCTGCTTCTCTTGTTCTCTTCTCCACATACAGACTTCTTCCCTTGGATTTCCATTTCTGTTAAGGCAAGTTGTGAATTTGTTTCCTCTCCATGATTTCTACTAAGATCCTTTTCATCTGCAGTTACAGATCTCCCATTCATCCAAAGCTTTATTTTCTGAAGGCAACTTAGTTCTGTTTAGTCCGTAGTCACTGGCCTCCCATCATTCCAAAGTTGCATATTCCGAATATAAGATATCTTTCCATTTGCTCTTAACAGATCTTGGTTGATAAAACATTTGTTCCTAAAGTTTCTTAGTTCTGCACAAAATTTCATAAACAATACTCATGGCACTGAATTTTGCTATTATCATTCTTGTGTTTTAATTCCCTTCCCCACCAGAAACCATCTGCTATTGTCATCCTCCTAATTTCAGTTCCAAAATAACTTTCACCTCCTGAAGGGCCCATACTCATTGTTTTCTTCTAACCTGTAAAGACTAAGTTAAACTTGTGATTCTTATCCTCCAGTATTTTTATTTTCCATTTAACTTCCCCCATTTCTATTTTAAATGCCTGAAACTCTTCCCTTATGTCTTTCTTAATATCTGGGGAAATTCCATGCATCTTATTTTCTATGTGCGCTTCTAATCTCACCATGCTGCAAAGGAGCTTCTCCACAGCACCTGCATCCATAGAACCAGGATTCAGTTGAATATCCCAATAATTAACAGAACTGCATCATCATTCCAGTGATTAAAATATTCAATTCCTCAGCTTCTCCTTTTATTGTTGTTAGTGTGATTCTCCTCATTAAAACCTTTGCAAATCTGCTCTATATATGTGGTCAGATCTACCCCATTATTACTTAATCCCTTCTTCTTCTTCTTCTTCTTCTTCTTCTTCTTCTTCTTCTTCTTCTTCTTCTTCTTCTTCTTCTTCTTCTTCTTCTTCTTCTACAGAACAGGAGCTCTTACATAATGTAACTTCCCCCCTCTGTTGCTTACTCAGTACTCTTCATACAAGTTGTAGTTCAATAAACAATAATTGAAGTGTTCACGGAGGACAGAATTATTAGTGAAGATGGTGCCCCACTTTGTTCCTTGAACTAGACCCCTGTTTCTCTTATCTCTGGAGTTAATTAATAGATAATGTATTCAAGGCAAAAACTCACAATCTGGAAGATTTGAAACAAAGTAAGCACTAGGAAATAGCCAGCATTACTCAATGTAAGCTATGGCAAGAGATGATAGGTGCCAGAAATGTATAGGTGGCCTCGTTCATAAAGTTGGTAGGTAAAACCTTTTAGAATAGTTAATGAAATTGTTACAGCTGTGCCACTCTATGATAGATGGCAACAAGTGTCACTATTGCATATAGGCAAAACACAGTTGGTTCACAGTTCTTTGGGTTGCTTTTGTACCAGTTGCATAAGCTGATATTTATATTTGCTTAAGATATTATTCTTGAAGTGAGACATAGGTCAAGACTGCTACTTAAGTCAAGATGGCACGCAGAATTAGATGACATGAGATATGCGCATTGATGGGTCATGGATATTTATTTGAAGCTCAGCTTCAGTATTCGGAGGAAATCTTAACAGTATTACTTACTGTTTTCCAGAAACTAAGACACTTGAGTATTTTGCTAGCATTCAGCCATACATTGTACAAAAGGGTACTTACAGTATTGTAGTATTGCCAGTTCTGCCAAGTTTCCTTCTGCCCATGCCCCTACTTTCTGAAGGGTGTGTTATAGCTGGCACTAAACTTCTGGAATCATGACCTTGATTGCCACCCCAGCTGCTGAGCCTAGGAATGGTTTATGTTTAGCTTAATCAACGAAAGCGATATAATACCTTTGCTTACTCACAGTGCGTAACACATACAGTCTGCATAAAAGGTGTCCACATCTGGTTGTAATTTTAAAGAGAGCAGTACCTAAATAGTGATTATTTTATATTTGTTGTATTTATAACCATGGCTCCTTTGTTTTCAAAGTTAAATGGTAAGATATTACATAGTCAAAGCAGGGAAATAATTGCAAATGTCCTTGACTTCATGAAGCAAGAAGCAGAGATGAAGGGTGAAAATATATGTTCACTCGAGTTCCACAAAAGCCTTAAGAGAGTGAAAGAAAGAGTAGCCAAAGCATCTGATGTTTCACTTAGTTTGATTTCCAGAGTTCTCAAAGATAAGAAAAAACACGTGGATGAAGGAGTACCATTTGATACACCTGGGAAAAAACATAAGGTGCCTAATCGTATTACAGAAATAGACGATTTTGACAAGTGCATCATTCGGTGCACGATTCACAACTTCTATGAGGAAGAAAAAACTGTGCCAAGAATAAGCAGATTGCTTATCCAGCTGAAATCAGTATAAATTTTCAAGGTGGTGCTACAAATCTCAGAAAAATTATAAAAGATTAAGGGTTCAAGTGGAAGAAAACAAATCAAATAGAAGAATTCTAATAGAAAAGCACGACATATGATCTCAGCTGGAAGAGTACCTTATTTAAAGGTACAAATTAGAGGGTCAAACTATAGTGTATGAAGATGAGTCATACATACACAGCAGTCATACAATCTAAAAGTTGGAGTGACAATACCGAATTAGGTTTGCAGGCACCTATTGCCAAAGAGCAAATAGTTATTATCGTTCATGCTGTTGGAAAGATCGGCTTCATTTCAAATGCCCTTCTTTTACAAGTTGCAACAGAAAACAGGAGATTTTCATCAAGAAATGAATACAGAAGATTACATGAAGTGAATCAACACCATGTTGATACTAATATGCCTAATGGATCTGTTTTGGTTATCGACAATGCTTCTTACCATAACGCTCAAATTGACAAATCACCTACCTCAAATTCCTTGCAAGAAGAAATGAGAGCTTGGTTACTTAGGCATAATAATGCTTTAGATGAAAGTATGAGTAAAACAAGCTATATAACTTAATTAAAACCAACAAACCATTTCAGAAGTCATACATATTTGACCAGATATTAATACAACATGGCCGTAATGTACTTAGACTGCCGCCGTGTCATCCAGATCTAAACCCAATCAAATTAATCTGGGCTGATATAAAAAAATGGGTGCCTGCAGAAATACCACTTTTAAATTAAAAGATGTGGAGCAGTTATGTCGCCAGCGATTTGCAGAAATCGGAAGGCCAGAATGGGAAAATGTATGTCGACATGTTGAATAAATTGAGAATCATTATTTCGAAAAAGATAGAATTGTAGAAAATCAAATAGAAAGAATTCTCATCCAGGATAATGGTGCAGAAAGTAGTGACAGCAATGATTATGTCAATGATTCCGCAGAAGAGGAAGGTCTTTCAGGTGTGGAAGAATTGGAGGCAGATGATTGACAGGTTTTTATATTAAGCGCTTTTTACAACAGTGGATTTAAATATACTGTGTATAACTATAAGTTTATCAGTGCATTGCAGTGCAGTGCATAACCGGTGTGCGGATATTTGACAGTGACTGTCCCACGTACTCCTGCAGCATGCAGATGACTGGTCACCTCCTGATCTGGTAACTCACTTCATAGTTGTCATTAAAATTTTCACATATCTAGAACTGTTGTGCCAATTATAATTCACTTGTTATTACACGACTTGTTGAACTCCTAAGAGTCATTGTTAGCACTTATGTCATGTTGGAATTTAGAATTACTTGGCCAAGCAGGGTGTGCCTTCTTATGGAATTATTGTGATAAATTAAACTGTAATCCTTACATCACTAATAACTGAAAGTTGTTTGAACACAAGGTTAACTCAAAATTAATGGAGCATTGGTTAGGTTTACACTATACCTAATTTGTAATCCTTACCTTCGATGAAGAGATTTCTCTTGGAGAATTAAGGATGGCTGTAATTGGCCAGATTTGGACCATATATTTTAAACCTTCTGGTTGTCTGCACTGCCAATTCTAAATAGTAACACTAACACATTGTGCAAAATTCAGCAGATGCATAGTCTGCTACTGTAAGAAAGAATGAACATTGAACTAAGTTGTCTGTGATACCCAGATGAGGGTATACAAGGACTATACAAAGAGAGAAAGAAGGAAGGAAGGGTTTCTTGCAGGTAAGCCACAAACAGTATCACATTTTATTCTGCAGTACTTAATAAATATACACAGGGACAAGTAGCACCTCATGTATGCTGTGATAGTTTAAGTAAACTTAATTCTTCCCACAGATCCTTCAGTTCAGTGTATTCTCTGGGTCGTATTGATCTTCCTGTGTATTGAGTCCATTCCATTGTCAAATACATTGCAAACTGCTATTCTTAAGATAGCCCTCTGTTCTCCCAATACAAAGTTGTCTTTCTGATACAGTGTGCATCTCTTTTGAGAACTGCCAAAGGCAGGTTGGTCTACTAGAACTGTGAGGTCAATCTAGCCCACATTTCAAATGCAAAACAGTGCTGTGAGAATATCACCAGTCTAAGAGAGTGAGTTTCGCATACCTGACTAGAGCCTTATTGCAACTGAAAAGATATGCTGTTGGTCAGTTAAGTTTTCATTGAATATGAAGAAACTACTCTGTTTCTGATTCAAGCTGTGTCTGTTTCCACTTGGATGCATCTTTTTTTCTGCTAAACTTGCTTACCTAACATTTAGAATGAAATGTTGTTTTAGATACCTAGTCTTACAAATTGTTCATGTACATAATCAATTTTCTTGTGTATTTAACTACATGAAATTGAAATTGAGTTTTATATATGGATGCTCCGTAGCTGCTATGGTCCTTAACATTCCATTCTATATTGTGCACTGTAAATCTAAGACACGGGACCACCAGCTTTACTTCCCTTCTGAAGGAAGCCATGCTAAGGATTTTTACACCTGAAAAAATCCATCGCCCTCTGCCGGGTTTGAGCCTGCGCCTTTGGGAACTAGAGGCTAGCATGGTATCCATGCAACTACATGAGGCTGTCAAGTGCAAAACTCGTCTTATCCAAAAATTAAAAAAATTGAGTTAGACATGGGATTCAATACTTCTTGCAGTTCTCTACGAACTGGTGACTTTGGGTTTGAGCAAAACTCATCTAATACACCTTCAAGAGAGCTCTGAAAACTGCTGCAAAACTCTTCAAATCCATGGTGGCGGTTGATGCAGAACTCGTCTAATCCATCTTACAATTCAGAGCAAAACTTGCCTTATCCAATACTTGTTCCACTACAATTGTGCTGTGTGAAGAGCAAAACTCGCCTTATCCAGCACTAAGAAATGTAGCAGTTTTGCTTCTTTATTTCCCTACTACATTAGCAGTCCTGTGTGATTCCACCTGTTTTTAATTTAGTTTTGACTAGTGTAAGGTGCAGACGTGTTATTATGGAGTCCTCTGAATCCCGAAGTTGGGGGAAAGGGTAGAACTAGGAAACGGGCATCCCATGAATCCAAACCCGAAAGTGAGAAGAGGGAAAGGTATGTATGATCGAATTACAATTAAGTAGTATTCTTCTATTGTTGACAGATATGACTCATATGAATAAGCAGATGTGTTTATAATACAGTCTCAGTTGTTAAAGGCATTCAGCAAGCCTCGGTCCACGCTTAACTGCCTGCAATCACAACAGCAAGTCATTCAATTGCAGTAACTTGACACAGAAGGACATAAGGAAATTCCACGAAGCCTTCTACCGCTGCAGTTCTAAAATTAAATAAGACTGCGTTATACTGACTTACTGTTCAACTGATATACCTAAACGGCAGCGTGCAGTCAAAGACGATTCTTGGAACGGTTTTACAACAAAGTATCACGTGAAACGTGTTCAAGGTCTGCCAGTTCAGGTGTGTCAAAGAACTTTTCTGGACATTTTGCAAATATCAAAAGATAGAGTACAAAACACGCCTTGAAAATGGAGTGGCGCCAAAGGAATTCTGAGGTAGAGACAAGGTGTCACAAAAAATAGTAATGAGAGAGAATCTGTAATTAAATTCACACAGAAGTTTAAAGTACTTGACGTCCATTATTGTAGGAGCAAAACATCAAGACTGCAATACTTACCAAGGGAATTAAGCATTAATAAAATGAGACGTATGTATAATGCAGAAGCATCTAATTCTTTGAAAGTGTGTAAGAGTTTCTTTTGTAATATTTTTAATGCAAAATATAATATAGGCTTCAAAAGTCCTGTTTCTGATGTATGCTCACTTTGTCTTTCTTATGATGAGAAAATAAAATTGGAAACAGATAAAACTAAACGTTCTGATTTGCTGATAGCGAAATGAATACATTAACTTACAGCTAAGGCATATTTTGATCTCCTGAAAGAAGATGATAAAGTAGCAACATTTTCATTTGACTGTCAGAAAAATATGTTGCTGTCAAAAGTACAGGATCAAGCAGCGTATTACAGCAGGCAGTTATACATGTATAACTTCTCCATTGTGCAGGGTGAGGCAGTATCTTAATGCCTAAATGATATTAATTGTAATTTTTATTAATTAAATTCAATAATAGCCCACCTAGAAAACAATATGTATATAATTATTATATAAATTGTATGTAAAGTCATTGTAAATACTTATTTTTATTGTAAACATATTTATTAGTGATATGTAAATGTTTATATACTCTAATAGTGCAAAAACTGTGAGAATACTATGTTTTAGGATATTAATAATGAGGTAATAATGTAATTTTGGTGACAATAATGTGTCTGGAGTTTTAAAAAAAAATACTGGTTATAAAAAGATCGGTAATAACGTAATTTTGCTTACAGTTTGGAGTTAGCCAATCAAAAGTAAAGAAAGATTTTTAGTTTGATTACTTAAATTCTATTGGACTAGAATTAGCCAATGGGAGAATAGCATTACTGAATCTAAAGGTTTTTATTGTTGAATCTAGTCAGTCTCGGGCAAGATGTAGTACACAGCAGACGTGAAAGTCGCGGACATGAAGTTATGGAGAGTAGACGTGAAAGTCATGGGCAAAAATGTTGTAAAGTATAAATGATAAAATTTGTGTTCTCCGCCAAAAATGTATAAAGTGCTCACATTTTTATAAAGTGTTGTGTTTATAAAAACGTGCATATATAAAGTGAAATAAAAAGAAGTAAAAATTAAAAAGTAAATTGTGTGGCGTCTTATAATTTGAGTCTTATCACAACCCTGCAAGAAATCTTGTTTCTGTAGTGCGACTGAAAGCAGCCGAGGCAAATAACGTTAATAATATTACGTAAAAACAAGCATCATCTTCATTATAAGGTTTGGCGTCCTAAAAATCAAACAACATCAAAGTGTATTTTCATTTACGTAACCAAAAACCTACCGCAAAATTGACGCAAAACGTGAGGCTTACAAGAAACATCTCACATCAAAAACATTGCTAAATTGCATTCTTCAAAATGGTGTACAACTGTGGGGCAAACTCCTCCAAATAATTACGTAACCTACAAACTGCAAGTTGAACTTCAAGGGTTCATCCAGGACAACACTGACAAATCAGGATGTTTGTAATTCTGTTTGGACAGAAAGGTTCAAACAAAATTGTGTCAGCAGTGTACGGTCAGCTGTGAAAATCCGATTTTTCTGGAGTTCAGAAAGTAAGACTATTTGCAGATGCCTGCTGTGGACAAAATAAGAACACCCTATGATAGGCATGTATAATAAATGGCTTGCTATTCAAGCACCGCAGAACGTGCAGGTGATAGAAATGATATTTCCTATTCCTGGCCATTCATTCATCCCTCCCAATCGTGTTTTTGGGCGAATAGAGAAAGGAATAAGAATGAGAAACACTACCAGTAGGTCTGAAGAATATTTTGAAGTCTATAAAAATCATGGAAAGGTAATCAGACTAGGGATAGATGTATCTGTACAAGATTGGAAGTATGCTGCAAAGGAAATATTGAAGTCACCAGGATCCTGGCATTTTAAATTTGAGGCATCTAAGCATATTATTTTACAACATTTTACCTCAGACAAAGTTCTAGTGAGACGTATGGCAAATTATCAATTCGATTTGTGTGTAGGCAAGATCCTTCTGAAATGAGGCAAAATCTTAGAAATGCATATTGCAAGGCATATAGATGTAGGTGTAAAAGTAAAAATGTGAAAAATGTATTTAAAAAAAAACATTTGATGATAACTGGGAATAAAACGAAAGCCTGTATTTTACAAGAATTTAATATCTAAAAACAGTATTGCCGATGACGATAAAGAAGTAGGTGCTCTTTGTGAGAGTTTCTTGGATAGTGAGGAAGGACAACTTAGAATTTGATGTGTTAGGTTTTGAACATTAGTTATTAGTATAAAACTGGTCAATTTTAATGAGCAAACTATGAAAGGAGTGCTTCATTGATATCCTTATGTGAAATTAGTGAAAAAAATTGTGAAAATTTAGTTTTTTTAACTAAAATGAAATCAGAAATGGCTATAATTATACAAATATTGCAAGAAGTAATTTATTAACATTGTGAAACACAAATATTGTCGTAACCTCTACATTTTAACAACTCACGGGGGGGTAGAGCGAGGTACCGGTTTACAAACACATCACAAACTACACGAGGTCCGACAGGGGTGAGCTCAACTAAGCTCCCTAATACCTAAAATGCTTAAAAAATATGCCTAAATCATGGTGTGAAAGGAAAGAAGGATCAAACTACTTAAAGAATCTACATAGTAAAAGTTTAGATGGTAAGTATATATATTGAATAAATAGAGATACAGAGTACCTTCTGCTGACAGGCGTCTCCTGAGATAAGTCCATGTCTGCACTCCTCGCTGTTCACAAGAAGAGAGAGAGCATCAGACGCTACTACTGAAGAACCGGTTTTTCACCCCACTACCATTACATCATTCCGGTGTGTGTTGCCAACCCAAGAACCACCCAAACAAACATTACCATAACCAAATGTTAATACATATATTTCCACAACCAAATGCCACATCTCCCCCTGGCTACCCAAATCGACGTCCCCGTCGAAGCAAGAAGGATTTTGTTTTTTTTTACACAAAATTACAGAAAAGAAAATAAATGACATACTTTACAAAATTACTAAAAAAACAATATCTGGATATTTACAAAGGTAAGATGGAGCCGAAATGTCTGTCGAAGAAGAAGTTGAAGATGTAAATACCTGTTAACATATTAATGTGAAGCTAATACAAACATAATGGAGTCTTGAGTGCCACCGACGATATTTATGAAGATGTCTTGTCTAATTAATTGAAACCCCGCACACGCACTACACTGCACCAAGTCTCGACATACCTGTTTATGGGAGGAATTTTCACCATCACCCACAACGACGAAGTTTCAGCCGCAGAGTTTGTTACTGTTGATGCAAGTCGCTGATAATGTGGGGAGCAATCGCTGACTTGGATTGCCCCCCCGAACAGTGGCTCCTTTTGCCACATGCAGGGTAGTTAACTGTCAGCGGCTCTCCATGGTGTATATATATGCAGCCTCTGGCATGTCTCTGGACACTCAAGCTCCCGAGCCAGCAAAATCACTAACATGAATCACAAACAAAAGACCAGAATACATAAAAGAGGAAAATAGTATGTCATTTAAAAGAATGTGAATAGGGAATGCCACAAATTTGACAAAAATTTACAAACATTCAATTTTAGTACTGAGAAAAGAAAAAAAATGACTACACATTGACGTAAAAACTGAATTTTCCAAAGGGTTACAAGCCAAAAGTTTACAATAACTGCTTAAGAATCAAAGTAAGTAAACATGAAAGGGCCAGAATACATGTATATTATGTCAATTACATCCATTGTCTACACATAATAACACAACACAGATATAGCAAAACATTTGGGATCCCAATATTAAATCTGACCAGCTGGTACAACTAACTAACAAAATGAATAAGTGCACTTATCATTAATTCATACATACATATGAAACAAAATCATTCATACTAACCATGGCTCAAGTAATACAACACACTCACTTTAATAACTCCCAAAGCTACTGTAACCATTACTACATGCTTGAAAATAAACACCTTGTTACATGCTTCCAACTACAAATACTCATGCTTTACTTGCAGTAACACAAATTCTCCTTCACATTGCTATCTTTATCCTCCTCGTTATGATCATTATCATCATCATTTCTATCATCGTCATCCACAATAATTACTGAGAAAATAAATATCTTCACTGACATGTCTCATTCAACTAGCTGCAAAATCAAAGATACCTGACATAGGCATAAACTGAACAAATCACATTAACATCTCAGGAATGACACAAATAATATAGCATTACACTGTTGCATGCACATCTACCGAATCAAGATTGAAGCTGGAAAGTAGATGGTACTAAAACTTGTTTCATAAGATGGTACTAAAACTTGTTGCATAAACTCAAAAAAAATATATTCTCATTGCATTTACTCTCTTTTGTGAACACATCACACACGCTATACCGGGCACGTTTCAGCAACACCAATAAACAAAACATCTCTCGACTCGTCACATCGAATTTCCAGGTATGTGTTAGCCCTCCTAAAAACTCAAACATGCAAACTTCAAGGGTACATTGTAGCTATCCCATCGAAGCTGACATTAACTCGTCACATCTCACTACCACCATCAGTGTTACTCTTTGGCACTCCCCCCAAGGCAAATCTTCCATATACTACTCACATAACTTCACACACATACACAAATTTATGCAACGTCTGCAAAGAAAGATCACAGCATCATAATGAAATACAAAATCAAACCAAAAGAATGCAACAGAACAAAGCACATCATTACCAAATTAACACTTTCACATATTCCTGGAAGTCAAAGGTAATTAAACACACAGTGCACAGCAGATAATTACACTGCAGCATAACATAACAAACCAAATAATTTCCATTGCCCAAAGCAAAATCCAAAATTTTCTTTACACTAAATGGTGACTAAACCTTCAATTTAGCAGAGACATACATAGCACATTTCATTCCTGAAAAGCAAAGCCTAATTAAGCATTCGTCAGTGAGGTAAAATAAACATTTAGCATACCTGTCTTCATTGTGAAACTTTTCAATTGTTCAAAATATACATACCACACTTTGGTACATACCATGTGCACATACTTACAGTTTCTTTTTTTTTTTAACCACAAAATTCCAGTGCAACTTTCCAAATTCTGGTAACACACATGTAACTGCACCATTGACATTCAATCGGGGTGGATAAGTCCTGCTGGTACATATTGGATGCTCGTTAAACCTATATAGGTGAAGATACTGGCACAGCTGGTGGTAGCTGAAACTTTCACTCAAATTAGTCATTTGGAATACTTTAAAAAAAAAAATAATAATTGCGTAACTACATAAAACCAAACATGGCAACGGTGAAGCAAAATTATTCATAGTACTACTACTAAGCGTTCACGGTGAACGTACGAGTACAATGCACAAATATGAATTTCTTTTTTCAAAATAGATGCACCTCACTTCACTGTTTTCTTCTTTCTTTTTTTTTATACACACACGCAACTTAAGAGATGAAACACGTACTGTAAAAGATTTGCTTCACATTCTAGAACTGTTAATGAATTGCAAGACCATGCAACAATTATGCAACACCAGCTAACACGCGTCAACCACATTATTAAAGTTCCAAATATCACTAAATTTTCCAAAATTCACAAAAACAAGAAATTTAGAAGAACAGTGCAAACATTTTATCATAGAAACAGAATTTAACAGAATGGAAACAATGGTAAGGGGAAAATGAAGCCAAAAATTACCGACGCACCGCCAACAGCAAGACAATGTAAAAATTTTTAATGTGAACTCAAAATAAAGATACGAAGACGGGACTTTTAAAGAAACACTTTTAAAGGAATTTAGAACATAAAACCACAATTTTCAAATAGAAATCCTTACCATTAAGCCAAAACTAAGGAGTTACATGTTCCAACGAACACGTGGAGGACCAAATCACGCAAACTACATTTCAGGCTGAGAGAAAAAAAAATTTTGCACTTCAAAATCTCAAAATACCCGGTGACCCACGCCAATTTACCCGGCGCCTCACCAATTGCCGTAACCTCTACAATTTAACAACTCACGGGGGGTAGAGCGAGGTACCGTTTTACAAACACATCACAAACTACACGAGGTCCGACAGGGGGCGAGCTCAACTAAGTTCCCTAATACCTGAAATTCCTAAAAATATGCCTAAATCATGGTGTGAAAGGAAAGAAGGATCAAACTACTTAAAGAATCTACATAGTAATAGTTTAGATGGTAAGTATATATATTGAATAAATAGGGATACTGAGTACCTTCTGCTGACAGGCACCTCCTAAGCTAAGTCCATGTCTGCACTCCTTGCTGTTCACAAGAAGAGAGAGAGAGCGTCAGACGCTACTACTAAAGAACCGGTTTTTCACCCCCACTACCATTACATCATTCCGGTCTGTGTTGTCAACCCAAGAACTACCCAAACAAACATTACCATAACCAAATGTTAATACATATATTTCCACAACCAAATGCCACAATATTGAGAAGTAAATGCAAAAATGTTTGCACTTAATTGTAATTTAGTATTCTGTTTCCACCAAAACTCGCCAAATTCACTACCATTGTGTGCAAAACTCGCCTTATCCAAAATTAAATTTTGATTTACCACCATATTATTTGAGACTGATTTTCAAGAGAATACATACATCTTTAAGGGTCTAGTCCGGGCATTATAACATTAAGAGAATTTTTCAATGTTTTGCTGTTTGCTTAATATTAGTTTTTCACGTTTTCTGAAGATTCGTTTTACCTGGATAAGGCGAGTTTTGCATTTGACGGCCTCATATGACAAATGACTCAGATTAGCTGGAACTTTTCTTTATTCTTGTGATTTTGTCTAAACTTTACTGTGAATTATTTGGCTTGTCATTGTAAATGACACTGATAGTAAAAATATCAAGAGGGTTATAACCGAAATTTATGCTTAAATATGTTTTCCTCATGAATTATTACAGATGGATTGCAGGGTTGGCCAGGCCTTCAGATTCAAATGCTGCAGGAGCTTGTTGTTGCTGCAAGACGCATGGGCCATTCAGCATTAGCAATACGCCACATGACATTCCTTCTGCAAACCATGTGGGACCACCTGACAGCCACGGAACAAAGGGATCTAGCACTTCATTTGCAAGATTTGGCAGCTCATTGTGAGGGAGCACCTGTACCCTTAGTTCTTAACTCTGGGATAGTCATCCCACCTGCAAATCTCATGAATCTTCCACGGATTAGGTAAATATGATGTAGTTAAATATACCAATACAGAGTGAGTCACCAAATACAAGATTTTAATATTTCTTAAACTGGTGCTAATATTGAAATATAATACTCCTTTGACAGATATAAATTCTGAAGGATGTAATAATTCATTGAATGTTTTTAATCAAAATATTACTTTTTAGCAAAATTGAAAGTAGAAAATATAATATTATGATGTAGCAGCTATGGCCCAACTTATTGTGAGGACGGCGTCAGCAAGTTGGAGGTAAACAGAGATAAGCAACATGCTCGCCCAGCATAAACATCCGAAGCGCTCTCGGCAGATAACCGTAATACTCTCAAAGTCTCTTTCCACCCACCTCCAGAACATGTGTCGAGATAGTTCTAGAACGTTCTGTGGATGATTCCACTGGCCAATTAAGCAAGTGTTCTTGCAAGAGGAGTTGAGTCACTCAGTTAGTAAGGGAGTTAACGAGTGTGTTTCTGGTATGACAGTGAGTGGGCAAGGGGTTGTAGAAGTCTTGTGTTCGACTCCCCAGCCAGTGAACTGTCCCGGAAGAAGAGGCTTATTTCACAAAGAAGTTGAAGTGAAAAGGAAATTGAGCTAGATCATATTAGTGAAGTGACAGTGTGAACTAAGTGAAGTCCCAGGAAAGTTGAACCAGATCAAAACAGTGACAAGTCAGAACTGAGAGAAGTGTCAATTGAAAACTGGACAAAATCACAATATTGTTGATAATGGCATTTGCTACATTGCTCCATATCATTTATTTTCCAGAAGTTTACATTTGAGATAAAAAGATGTATTGATTGTGTTCAAATGAATAACAGCCTCTTTCTTTTCATCCTTGATTTTTCAAAGAAACACAAATGAACTGTTGAGGTTCATATTTGAGCTTATATCTGAGATATCATTTTCACATCAAATTACAGTAAATGACATTTTTACATGTTCAAGCAATTTATACCCCTTACCATTGGTCTAATCTTTTATTCTGTACATACAATACAATGCATTTCTGCCATTACCAACTAGCAAAAGCAATGTATTTCTCATAATATGCATTTCTTCTCAGTAGGCAACACTGATTTTGAAATTGGTTTCTACTGCTTTAAATCAATATTTGCAGAAATTAACATTGTTACCATAAGGCATTACCTATGGAATTGAAGTTTCCATTTTTGCTTTCCCATTTGCTTGCAGCTTGCTGCACTTGCCTTAAGAATTGCAATTCAGTCAGCAGGTTAAATGAAAGATTATTTAGTACTACTCTGTAGATTTGCACTACATTCTTGCTGTGTAATTGTTTACTGCATGTGAATTTTTTAATATTTGAAAATGCATGACCCTTGTTGATGTGGAGAATTAAGATGGATAGTGTTGCTCTTTTAGCAGAAAATGAAGCTCTGCAGCATGCAGCTTCACATGTACATATTCAGTTATCAAAAGATCTTGGCACTTCATCTCTTTTTTGAACACTAAAACATATTAATCATTGAACTTGATATAGAGAGTATGGTATCATGGCCAAAATACATGAACATCCCTGCACTACCTCATAAATGAAATGGATAAACTTGCAGGATTTTTTTTTTTTTTTTTTTTTTTTTTTTTTTTTTTGCAAGAGCAATGGATATATCAGTTGATGGACCATAATCGTAGCAAAAATACTCCAGTTTGCTATGAGGTTGGCAATTACTGCATCTAATGAATGGATTTAGCATTTCAAGAACTGTCACAATATTATTTATAACCAGCTCTGTTAGGGAAAGTTTATACATCAGCTAGGTATTATAAAAGGTTAGAAAATAAAGCATAGCTTTGTTCTTTTCGAAATAGGAAGTTGATGACATTCAGTCAGGCAGAAGGTTGTGTTTTACATAAGAAAGGTGTCATAGTAGAAAGCTCAACTGGTGGAGGGCAATATTTTGCTTTTGTTGAGTACTGATGGAACAGAGAAATTTACCTCTTATACAGAATTGGTACATTTAAAAAGCTCAGGTTTTTCAAGTTCTTGAAAAAAGTGCTTTCTCAGCATAATGCAAATAGCATGGAGACAAGCAGCTCTGTTGCATCCATTGTGCATGTTGAAATGTGACAAATCATTTTAAAATACTAATGTGTTAGATCAGAGCCATCTCTAGTCAAGGACCAGCCCTACCTGGCAACATCGCACAGCAAGTTGCTTTCCGTCCTGCTACACATCTATTAAATGCCTGAAAACTACCACATGGCTTTTGTATTTTAAAGGGAACTGGTTTATTATCTTTAACACTTTGCACTTGGCTATTGAGTTGCCATTACACAGTGAACATTTTTTTAAGACACCTTTTGTATTGTACTGTTGTTTTTTGGAGGAGACAGATTAATGGAATAAAAGTTTAAATACAGCCATTAAACACATCTTTATTTAATAGGGATTTTGGTTTACATGAGGAATTCACGACAATATTCTCAATTTCCTTCCTTACCCTTGAGTAGTTATTTAATAGTATGTTTTCAATTATAATGTCATTCATATGGTCACAGACCTCTTTGTTTTTATTGCAAGTTTACCAAGCACTTCAGTAACATTCTTTTGGTGATTTGTTAACAAAAAATGTTGCTCGCACTCTTTTGAAACCAAAGCCTGTACAATTCCAAAAACATGTTTGCATACACCTAAACGAAGTCAGAAGGGACAGATAGTTTACCTCTGTTTATGTTATTAAAATGCAAATTCACATACATTTGCATTTATAAAAGCATACTTGCAAATGTTACATTTCATTTTTGCATTCACCTTGAATGTAACATATCCACATATATAAACAAATCCTGACTCGTCACGTTTTAAATTCCTGAAGTAGTCAGAATTTAAAATCTCATAAAATAAAGTATCTCTTTCTTTGTCATGTTTCTGAATGTCAGTTTTCCTCTAAAATCTTACTGAAAAGTGTTGCCTGCCCGTACCTTGCTGAATGAAATCCTATCACACTTTTAACCCTAATTTTTCTTTCAGCTTCTAATATTTGTGTCATACTTATATTATAATTACCACCTACTAGTTTTCTATATTGACCAAATCTAGACTCCAGATTGTCTGTCTGAAATTTGGCAGCTAAAACAAATTTGAAGTTTAAATTATTTAGAGCAAATACAATTATTTCTCTTAGCACATATGTACAGTGATACAAGGCATTATGTGTATCTGATGTTAAGCAGTACGTACTAGGATTTTTGTCACTGCTATGTGGTCCAAATCTCTTGACGTTTCATGACAACCACTACAGAGTGGCTGCGCGGTTGTCAAACTTCACTTCACTTCACTTCGCTTCGTCAGAAAGTTATATGCCATCGCAATGTTCACTTAAAAACTACAAGAAAACAAGAAGAGAGACAATAATGGAAATGTAATACACAAATGGGGAAATAAAAACCATGCCCTTCTATGCATCTTTTGTTATTCAAGTAGCACAGCTAATGGCATATCCTCATCGTCCTAAATATCACTGCAGTCATTGTCAGCCTCACTGTCTTCAGTATCACTGCCGTCTTTGAGGTTAATGATAACGGGTTCTAAAATGTCTTGGCATCCTATTTCATACTGAAAATCCTCCTCTTGTAATTTTTCTGCATGTTTTACACATGCAACCCAGTCTTCTTGAGACACTTTATCTAGTTCATAATTGATTAATATTTCCACATCCGCAATTTTGAAAGAATGATTTTTTTTAGCAACTTCTCTTTTGACCTTAGCCCATATAAGCTCTATGGGATTGTACTTGCAGTAATGAGGGGGGAGTCTTATAACCTGATGTCTCATCTCATTGGCCAGTAAATCCAGTTCAAAAACTTTCTCATTGTTTTTGAAAGGCTGCACTCTTTGTGAAAGCTTGCCTTTAATTTCCAAATGAGAGAAAATACCTTTATTTCTAACCATTGAATATATCTCCTTTTCTGAAGGAAGTAATAAGAATTTTGTTCACAGAAACAGAGTGATAAGGTGCATTGTCCATAATAATATACTGCCTTCCTGTAGATAATTTAAACATCTGTTTTAAGAACCACTTCCAAAATGAATTGGATGTCATCTCCTCATGATAATCGCCCGTTTTCTTCGATTTAAACACTTATTTGCTGTCTGAAAGGAAACTTGTACAAGGTGATCCTTCATGACAAACTATAAGCCTGCTTACTTTCCCTACCAGAACTTTTAGACTTCCATTCCTAGGAGAGTCCTGCTAAATATACTTCAATGTGTGATTCTGGTTTACACGTGTTTCAACTAAGTAATATATTGGCCAAATGTCACCCAATTGTCTGGAACCATGCATAGTGAGCAAAAAATTCAGTCTTGCAGCAACAATGTTCCTTCATTCCATTAGAAACTGTCACCCTTCGTGGATTTTCTGATATCTAAATCCTAAACATTTCAGAAGCCTCTTAGTGGAAGAAATGGAACCTGCATACTCTATCTTTTCTCTAAGCACCACCATTAGCTTCTTTGCTGTTGCAAATTCTCCTTTATTATAAAATTCAAAAACACTGCGCCATACATCTTTTTTGAAATTGTCCAGGTTTGTCACTCTCTTAGGTAAGCACATATGCTTTCTCGGCGATGTAAAGAATTTCATGGCTCCCTTTGTGTGCACCTTTTTTGTTTCCCTACACACATGTGAAACAGGTGATGTACTTAATGAGCATGCTCAGTTGTAAGTTCTTGACATTTTGTGAAGTTAAGATTTTTGTGGTTTTCTTCATTGGCATACTTTTTAAAGAAATTATACACACTGAAGACAACAGCCCTAACCTTACTGCTATATCCGCTGGTACTACTGTACTTACTAAGCGACATTTTCATGAAAGAGTTAACTTTATAAATGCTAGGACAAAGCCTATCACTGTAAGAACTTAGTACACCACAGTTGAATTCACAACTGAGTTGCCTAACCTTCCAGCAAGTGCGCTGTAAAAAGGATGCAAGTAGTATTTTTGCTTTAACAATGTTTTATACTTGAGCTATTGCATCAATGGTTCAATGAACTCCATTGTTGATGCTTCCTCAAGAATGTGATGACAGTTGCTGATTCTGTGCTTAAAGTTCTTAGTTGGCTTATTGTTTATATGCCTTTTTTTTGTGGTAGTTTATTCCAAGTAATGAAGGAAGTGTTGAATTTTGTAAAAAGCATAACACACTCTTCTCATGTAACGGATATGCTTGGTTCTAGGACTCAGCATTATTTAGAAGTAAGCATGAAAACCATTAAAATGCACTTCATCATTGGTTTTCCAGTGGTATTATTCTGTGAAACAAAACCATACATGACGTTGTTTATTAAAAAACAGCATCATGCATGGTTTTGTAGAACTGCATCAGAGGGCTTTTAATGGTTTTCATGACAAGTTTGTAGCTGTATTAGAAAACCTTGTGGGATAAATATTTCTAGATTTATTTAGGACATGGAGAATTGCACATTATTAAGTGTTAATTTTGTCTATGACATAACAATATATAAAATAACTATGACAGCAATGGATTTATTACTATTACTAGCATAACTATAACTAAAAGTCTCCATATAACATCAGGAAAGATAACTATAAATAAATGGCAAACCATTGGACGTATAAAATACGATTCCTTTTTGGACTTTTTCAGGAAAACATTGCCTTTTATCCTAGCTACTTGTTTCTTTTCTGAACTCTGAAGTACGCATGCACAAACATGATATTGTAATTACAGTTTGACCGGCGGTGAGGTCTGTCCGTATGAGGCAATGCCGCACTGCTGCTATTTGCTAGTGCCATACTAGTGAACACGCCTCAAACGTCAAGAGATTTGGACCGCATAATAATTACTTTCCATTCCTTAAGCCAAGCTAAAAAATTGCTAAGGAAAACCATCTTATATCATCACTGTTTTTAAATGGTTTCTTTAAAGAATTGTTTGTCATTACATAAGTTAGGGGTCTTTTTATGTTAACAACTAACCACCAAATCAAAACCACTTCAATAAAGTATGCTATATCTACATATCCATGTTTTCTTAAAGCTGACAGTCATTTCATTAAAAATGTCTACTAATAAGTTTACTTTTTGCCACTCAAATGTATTTGGATAAAGGCTTTATGTTTTAAATGAGGGGCTGATTCACAAGCATGTCAGACTCCTTAACATACAAGCTTTGAATATCTGAAAATGATGCCACTTTTATGGCACAGCTTTCTTTTATTGACACTGTACTAGTCAGAGGGTTTTCAAGATTTTGCCAAAAAGGTACTTGAAATACTTTTCTTGAGCTCTTAACATTGAGCCAGCTGTTGCGAATATTTTTAAATACAACAACAACAAATTTTTTCTTGCCAGCTATACTGCTCTTTTTGCCTGGCACCCTGGCCTTCTGGCTCATCTAATCATCCCTTGCTATCTTTAATCCCTATTGCCCATCTTCTCCTTCCTCCGTTTGCCTTTCTACTTTTCTTATCTCTCTTACTTTTCTAATCCATTTCTCTTTTACTTTCTTTAGGAACTCCCCCATATTCTTATTTTGCTTTTCTTCTTTTCTCGTTAGCATTTTAATTGCTACTATTTTCCTATCCATTTTTTTCCCATACTTCTTTTCTCCATTCTGCTAATTCTTTGCATTCTGTCATATAATGCTCTGTGCTTTCACTTCCTCCGCATAATTCACAAATTCCGTTTTTGTTACCCCTTATCCCTCTCAAGTACATTGATCCTGTTCTCATCCATGCAAACGCTTCTTTTTCTGCCCTATTACAATAATCTACATACCCTTCCCTTCCCCAATTCCTTTTTACTAATCTGTAGAACCCTAATGACTTTTTGTTTTCTAAGCTTCCCCAAATCTCTTGTCTTTCTATGTCATCCACTCTGTTTCTTACTGTTATCCAGAAACCGTTGCTATTTCTTTCTCCTGCTCTCCAAATATCTCCCATTCCTATCTTCTCCACAATTTTTTCTATCCCTGTCCACCAGCTATTTTTATTTTTTATGCTCTTTTGTTGTTCCGTGCATATCTTTAAAATTTCCTCTTTATCTTTTCTCAGGCATTGATACCAAAATTTTAATATCCTTTCCAATATCACTCCCTTTCTTCTTGTTCTTCCTAATTCCACTAATGCTACTTCCCCTGGTGCTGATCTTGTTAACCCCAATAGCTCTTTGCAAAACATTCTATAACTCTGGTCTATTTTCCTGCTTAAATCCGATCCCCCCCCCCAAATTTCTACTGCATATAGCATTCTTGCTTCTATCAATGCTTCGTACATTCTTTCTATCCATTTAGTTGGCATTTCTAATTTATATTTACACATCCTTACTCCTGTCATTGCTGCCTTTCCTTTAGCCGTAACTTTCCTGCTATGCGCCCCCCATTCACCATTACTGCGCATCCTCACCCCCAAATAATCCATCTCCTTGACAACTTCTAACTTTAAACCCCCCATCTGCCATTTCTCTTCTCTTTTTAGTTTATTTCCTCTTTTAAATACCATAACTTTTGATTTATTTATATTTACTTTTATTCCCTATTCTTCGCAAAATTCATGTATCCCATTAACTGCTTTCTGTAGCCCAATTACTGTTATAGCCCCAACCACAAGATCATCCGCGTATAATAAACCTGGTATCTCTGTATTTGCTATTATGGGGCAGTGCAGATTTTTTTTCTTTCACTCTTTCTAATATGTCATCTATGAATATATTAAATAGTATGGGACTCAATTTGCACCCTTGTCTTAATCCTATTTTTTGCTCTGTCATTTCTGTAACTCCATTATTTTTATATCTTATACAGAATCTTATGTCTCTATAAATCTTTGTAATTTCTTTTATAAAGTTTTTGCTTACCCCTTTCTTACTTAATTTATACACTAATGCTTCTCTATTTATCGTATCAAATACTTTTTCAAAATCTGCAAAAAACATTAACATCCTTCCTCTTTTCCTACTCAAATACTTATCTATTATCGTCTTTATTATAAATATATTACCTATTGTCTGTTTACCTTTCCTAAACCCTGCTTGGTATTCTGATAGTTTTCCTTCTTCTTCCACCCAACTTCTTAATCTGTCGGCCAGTATACCTGTGTATATTTTTCCTAATTTTAAATACATGCACACTGTCATAAAGAAAAGAGCATTTTATGGGACTATTTTCAATTTGAATACAGAAATTGCTTTCTGAATCTTTGTTGAGTTCAATAAACATTACTCAATTTACCCTACTGTTGACAGTTATGACAGACAAAGTTTGCATTCCACATAAATGTATGTGTTGTACTACATTTTTACACATTTCTGCTAAATCCGACCCTGAAGTTGTTTAACAGGAACAAGTCTTATCACCTCTTTGAAATTACCAAAATCAGCATTAACTAAAAAAGTTAAACCTTCTGCAAGATCATCTGCTTGATGTGCAGCAACCCCAAACATCTCCCATTTTTATAATCTAGTGTCCCTTTTACATGAATTTCATCTATTAGCAGATTCACAATTTTATCACACTCTGAAAGCTGCCTAACAGCATGTTTCAAGATGTGAGTATTTTCAGCTTTAGAAGAAGGGGATACTTGAAAAGAGTAGGACAGTTTTCTCAGATATCGAGGATGTGGCAATGACAAGATGATTTCAATCTACTTACATCATAACACTTTGCACTCTGCATATAAATTAAAAGAGAGTTTATAATTGTACGTACCTCATACTTAGGATTTTTCATAAACATTAGCTTAAACTGATTACATAAAGAGCCTAACTTTTTTTAAGCTGTTTTCATCACAGTTCTTGTTTTTCAACAAAAGTTTCAAACTTTGTAGGGAGGCTGTAATTTGGAATACAAGAGTGATTTTGTTGTTATTTGGTGAAACATAACAATCACAAAAGTCTATTAGGGATGAAAGTTGAATCCATTTTGTAAGGAATGTGTTTCTACATATCATCCTGCTATAAGCTGTACATTTTAAGACCTCATTTAGTAGACTTCCACCATTCATGTGCACTTCCACACTAAGATCCCTGTTTACTCTAATGCTGGAAGTTGTTTCAGGAGCATTAGTTATATCTAGATTATACACTACACAACACAATTCTTTTTTCATACTACCCAGTTTTTGTTTTAGGTAGTTTCTTGGATACACTATTTGCAAAATTAGAAAATTCCTGAACATGGTTTTCCTCCTCTGTCCATCTCTTTTCATCTTTCAGGTTTTTGAGGTGGTGATCAATTTCTTTTCTTTTCAATTGTGGATTTTTTCATTTGTACAACTTAGATATAAGGGTAAATTGGAAACAACTTCAGAATTACACCTTCACACAAAGTTGGATGATCACATTTATGTGTGGGTGGTGACTAGTCTGCTCATGCAACGGAATGAATCTATTTACTCCATAAATCGGGATCTTTAGGGAACCGAAAACAACTTACATATCCTTACGCTTTTATAGTTTTATCGTAATTACTCGTGCACCCTGGCACTACACATCTATCTAGCTCTGACTTTCTTAGCAGAAAAAAAGTTCTAATCTCTCAGAAGCTGAAGTAGTCTTCATCATTAGGGACTGATGTGAAGGGACCACACATCATTTTCTATCCTCTTGTTCGATGGGAATTCTCCTTCATTAGGGGCACTTAAAATGGGTTGAAATACCATTTATTTCCTTTACTCTTAAGTGTCCTTATGTTAGTTAGCCCATTTCTCATTTATTATCTGTTGATTAAAATTTATATACAATAGTATGAATAAATGCATAATACTCGCATATTAATAAACTCATTTATGGAATAAAAACAACCTTGAATACAATATTCTTTCAGTTCCTTTTTGAATTGATTTAAATTATTAATGTTTTTAATATGTATTATAAAAGTGCAAGCAGCAACAGTAGGTTTAGTTTTGAATAACTGGATTCTATGAGATCTTAAAGACATTTCTTTCTACAACACTTAGTTTTGGAGATATTGTACAGTCTCAGCTTAAATGATCCATCCTGTATAGTATCGCAACATGGTAGCCATAATAAATTCATGTTTTAGTTAATTTAACACTTTTAAATTAGAAGCAATTTCCATTTTTCATTGTTCCCTAAAAGGTGTAAAACTGGAGTTTTGCTGCAAGCTTTGGTAAAGGACAAACATGATGTTTGGGAGCTCCAGAGTTTAACTGAAAAGTAAATTAAAATACAGTGGGAAGTTTTGAACAGAAATGTATAGAGTAGGAATAGAATGGCAACTTGCCAGCTTTCACAGTTTTCCCATAAAATGTATGGGAGCAGAATCCTTTTTACAATTTTAAAGCAATGGAGAGACTTTTATGACTTTGTAACCAGATTTAAAGTGTTACAGATTTTTAAAATGTACATGACAAAACATTAAATTCTATTGCATTATATTGTCATTTTTAATATGATAATATAAGACTTATTACTTACTTAAGTTTACAGCCTGAATATACACACTAATTTGTTTATAGTGTAATGATGAGCCAGATCATGTCTGAGCATCTATTCATCATCATCGTCATCATCATGGTCTCCCTGACTGGGTTGCAACAAAATGCATAGCGTGTGGACTTCATTTTGTGGGATTTAAAATTTTTCTGCACCTCTAGTGACTTCTAATGATAACCAACAATAACTTATGAACAGTAAATGGGCGTGAACATTCAGAAATGGATGGCATAAATTGTAGAGTCCAATCCCTCACACACATTATTTATCTTTCTTGTCTTCTATGGCTACGGGATATGTTTCCCATTTTTGTGGCCACTTTTGTTTATAGTTCATGTTATGAAGCATAAAATATGGACTAGAAATATTGTATAGCCTAGGAAGTGGTATTCTTTGCTATTTAATGTGTGTATCTGTGATACCAGGAAGAATTTCAACATGTGTGACAGAAAGAAGCATTCAGGTCTTCAAGCATTCTTAAAAAATGAAATTCCCTTTTATATTAGAATCAGATAAGGAGGTAAAATTTGCATTCTGTTCACTTCATTGGAAGTAGGGGGAGATGTTAGGATTAAAAAATGGAAACCTCCAAGAAAAAGGGATGACGCGAGAAAGTATGAAGGGTTGTTTGGCATTGTCCTATTATTTCCAGATAGAACATCCTCAGGTTCCCTTTGATGCTTCCCTTATTCACAAATATGGATGGACAGGTTCAGGAAGAAGGTTCCAGGCTGGTGAGGAAACAGTTCTCCCCATAAAGCACATCCACCATATGTGCCACATACCACCAATCATCTGCAACTGTTCAAAAGAAATGAGAGGAAACGAGGGACAGGAATATACATTGTAGTGCATAATCCACCCTAGCATTCACTTACCATTCTGAAAAAGACACGAAAAAATCCAAAATCAGGGTTCATTCCAAATGGAATCGAACTGGCAGCTCCTGAATACAAGCCTCAAGATGGTACTGCCTAAGCCATCCCCTTCAGTATCGAAGATAATAAATGGCCAACATTGGTTTGTATTTGTGGGTTAGACAGAATGTTAAAATATGATAAAATAGCATCAGTGATGTTGGCATTTTTAACCATTCCTCACAGTAATGCTGAATGTGAATGATTTTTCAATCTTGTGAGAAACAATAGAACTGCAGGTTACTGGTGCCTAATAACACATTGGAATCAATTTCTCAATTGAAAGGCAGCAGCACACAGTATGCTATGAGCAGAGTTTCAGTAAAGAGTCCTGAAAAGTGCTAACAAAGCTACAGCAAAAGCCTGAAAGATTCTTCATCCACTGCCACACAGCCTTAAACCTAAATCTGTGCCATGATGTAGGCTGATATCTGCAAACACCTTCAGATTGATAGTTTTGTGGATAGTGGTGTCTTTACAAACTTGATATCCATAATCTGCAGCATTAATTGCCTTCTACTTGAAAAAGGTTAATGAATACATTTTATTCGTATTCCAGTGTGTGGCGTATCTTACATGTAATTTTTTACATTTACTACACTTAACATTTTATACATTCTAAATTTTGTGTCATTGCAAAATTATTATGCTTTGCTGGACAAGGAAAACTTTTACATGTTTCAAATTTAGAAAGTTGGCAAGTATAGAATTGTTAGCAATTAAGACCATAATAAAGAGTAAGACAAGTGGATGGAACTTACATAAATTTAGTTTGGAATTTTGTAAATGATAGGAATTGAACTGAACTTAGGACCAGTAGATTCAACAGAGGTAATTGACACTGCATTGATTAAAATGAAGGAAACGGACAGAGGGCTCAGTACTAAAATAGATTCAATGAAGAAACGAAGGAATATGAATACATAATAGAAAAAAAAAATCAAGGCAGAAATCCAAGGAATTGTGAAAGAAATGCAACTTTTGATCAAGTTGACAGAACAAGGTATAGAATCAAAGGTTAAAAATGGAAATCATAAATGTGACATAATTCTGGCTTATGTAGGCCTATTGTTAGAATCAGAGAACATAAGTAGCAGACAATTCATTAATATACAGAGAATAAAATATTGGTATAAGTTATGCTAGCAACCAGAAAACCAAAGTTCAAAAACCTTTTGAGATATCAGAAAAGTATTGAGAGACATAAAGTTGTTTCTATCAGATACAAGAATGCTTATGAAAAATAAGGTGAAGCAGACATGTATATATCTGATAAATATTGTCGCGTACCTCACTATTTATTAATTAATATTTAACTACAGAGGCGGGCAACTCGCTGCGAGAGGGATCGTTATTCACACAAAGGAAACTTTAATTTAAGAGGCACCGACAAAGGGACGCAGCTAAAGTTAAATTCACAAATATTCTTACACTAACATAATTCCTGGCTGAAGGGAGAGGCAAGGATTCTATACTACCATAATTAAAAAGTCAAGGAAGAAGAATAACTAGAAGGTTTATTATATGTGCTTACCCATGTGTCTGCCGGGGCGAGGACGCCATATCGTTGACAGTTATCCGTACATCTGAACACCGCGAAGACTAGTCACAGACTCTTTTGAAAAAACTCGTTAAGCGTGGCGTCCTAACGCCATATCCCCTCCAATGAGACTATTTCCCCTCAAACGCCCCTCCTCGGATAAACTGCCAACCTTCAACTTGGGTAACCAGAGGGCACAGCTATTACTATAATCTGTGCACATGCCACATCTCCCCCTGGCCACCCAAGTCGACGCCCTCGTCGACAGAAAGAACATAAGTAAAAAATACAGGAAAAAACAAAAGAAAGACATACCAAAAAAAAATGACATAGAAATGTGTGATGTAAAATAAAAGAGCAATACATATGTGTGGTTGCACCCAGCCGACGACAGAATGGTGCTGGGCGATAACGAGAAGCAAGGGACATAAGTGCTGTCGACGCAATATTGTTAATGCACTAGCTTTAGCATCCCGCACACGCACACACCACGCTGCCTTAGTTCACAGGCACACTACACTGCGCAAAAGGGTGATGAACTGCCGTAACTGTTTGTGGGTGGATGAGACAGTGCCCACAACGACGATTTGTCCTGGTGTAGAATTAGCAACGCAGGTATCTGGTGATGACAACAGGGTGGGCAGTCGCTGGCTTGGACTGCCCCCCGACATGGTGGCTCCTTATGCCACAGCAGTGTAGTGGCTGCCCGACAGCTTCCCTGTGGTGTTTCTTGACTTCTGGTGTGCTCTGGGGATGCTGGTGCATCTTCTCGCTCTCTGCCCAGTAGAATACTAAAACAAAACCACCACACAATAAACAGGATGCTCCCACAAAGAATCACACATAAAAGAAGGGTATGTCCTTTACAATTAAAGATTTTAAAGTATGAAAAGTGTACACTAACAGAATTTTTTTGACATGGGCAAGTAAAGAGAAAAGAAAATTAGAACAAATTGGCATAAGAAAGAAATTTTACATAGTTGCCATCCAAAGTGTAACTTACAATGCTTCATAATCCAAATAAGAGTAAAACAGACTCAAAATACATAAACATGACAGAAATGAAACATAACCTTATCTTGGGATCCCAATATTACATCTTAAGAACCAGCTGGTATCACTAACAAAAGAAAGTAAGTGCACTTACAAGACAATCACACATGACGATGAAATGAACTCATTCACACTGACCATGGCCCCAAATTACACACAACACTGACTTAACTATCTACTCAAACTAGTGTATACATCACTACAAGCTACATCCACAATACATTTCTAAACTACGCCACGTGACATGCTTTCAACTACTAGTGTCCTACTCTTGTCATCAATATAACTTCTTATTCACATCACTATCTTTCTCGTCGCAGTTTAACCATCATCTTTCATAATCATCATCATCATTAGCAGTAGCAGTAATAGTGCAATCTCGATCATTACTTCAAGCATCATCATCTTTCAATTTTCTCTCCAAAACAAAACATCTGCACTTACGTGTCTCATTTAACATGCTGTAAATTCAAAACATCTGACATAGACATAACCTTCAAAAAAAAATCACATTAATTCAGGAATTACACAAATAACATGACACTATAATGTTGCATCTACATCCTCAAAATCAAGAAATTTAAGCTGGAAAACAGGTGGTATTAAAATTTGGTATCTAAGATGGTAATAAACTTGTTGCATAAACAGAGAAAAAAAAAATTATTTTCATTACATTCACTTCCATCTATATAATCTCTCGTGTGAATTCATCACACACGCTATACTGGGCACGTTACAGCAACACCAATAAGCAAAATCAGTACAATCATCACATCAACTTTCCAGGTACATGTAGCCCTCCTGAAAAATCAACACATTCATACACTTCAACTATCGGGGTTACACTGTGGCACTTCCACCGAAGCTGACATCATCTCATCTCTTCTCATCTCTCCTCATCAACACCGTCGGGGTTACTCTTACGCACATCCACCGAGGCAAATCTCAACTCTTATTTCTCACATAACCTCACACTACGCCATCGGGGTTACACTTTGGCACTCCTACCGAGGCAAATCTCACCTATATCACATAACCTCAAATACACACATACATACAAACACTATTCATGCAACAAATTTTCTGCAAATAAAGATCACAGCATCATTATGGAACCCAAAATCAAATCGAGTCATATCATATCAAATCATATCAAATCAAATCGAATGCAACAAAACAACATCACATCATTACTCAAAACAATATTGTCACATAACATTCCTGAAAATGAAAGCTCAATTAAGCACATAGTACACCTGAAACACATTCCTGCAGCATAACACAACAACAAAACAAATGATGTGCAGTTACCAAAACATAATTCAAAATTTAGATTACACCCACAATAATAATACACTCGTAATTTGGCAGAGACATTCATATCACATATTCCTGAAAAACAAAGCTTAATTAAGCATCAGTCAGCGAAACAATAAAAATTTAGCATACCTGTGTGAGTCGTAAAACTGTTTCATTCATCCAAACTTTAGCACTCACAATGATTACATACTTACAGGTGATTCTTTTCTTTTTAACAAGTACTACAGGAGAAGCCCAGGAGGACTGTGATTCCTTGATAATGCCAGCGTCTTGCATCTCTTTAACTTGCTCAGCAATAATTTCTTTTTGTTTATGGGGAACTCTATATGGTCTTTGCTTAATTGGCTTAGGATCATTTACTTTGATATCAAATTCTGCAACATCTGTAGTACCAAGTTCTTGTAATGTTGTGGCAAAAAGATCACTATATTTCAATAACAAAGCATGTAAGTCAGCCTTTTGTGTTTCCAAGAGTTTACCATTAACATTAAAATTACAATTTGGAGCTGGCAGAGGAGTAACATCGGATGACAAAACAGAATTACTCTGAACAAGTGCAACATCATACGCTTTAGCTAAGACTGTATTTGCAAACAATGTTTGTGGAACTGAAGTATTATTATGCACTGGAATACTAAGTTCAGAGGTAGAATGACACAATAACGGTGGAATAGAAAGATTCTTCTTTTGCATTATGTTGAGAGCAGGTTCAAACATAACCTCATTACTAATGGTTGACAAAGGCTTAACTGATATATAGCATGTAGACAGAGGTGGAATTTTAACATCATGCATAACTGCCATTTTAACACCAGAATCTGTACAATCATTATCTTGGAGAGGGTTTACTGCCATATCAACAAAAGGTCCTTGTGTGAGAGTTATTGGTATACTGAATGCATCATTGTTAGAAGATTTCAAGGTTATCAGATTTTGTGCATAATCAATTATAACATCATGGGTCTGCAAAAAGTCATTACCTAAAATCAAATCATGGGACAACTCTTTCACAACTAGTACATCCTCCTGAAAAAGAACATCATTAATATGGAAATCTAACACAGTGTGGTAAGGCGCATCAAGTAACTTGTTTCCTGCAGTGCGGAGCATCATCTCTATAGGTTTTAGTGTAGAATGATCAATAACATGTGCAGCATTCACAATACTCACTGCGCTTCCTGTATCGAGCAAGATGGAGAGCTCTGTCTGGGCAATACGACCAGGAACTTGCAATATCTGACCTGATACTGCAGACACATCCCGTTGAGGTGCAGCCATGCTGGTGGGTGGTGGTGGTGCTGCTACGTCTCGTCGCCAGTCGTTTTGTGACTGCGGGAGGCGGCTCCGGCAAAAGCGAGCCAGGTGGCCCTGCCTGTTGCATCTATAGCAGGTGACGGGTGGGTCCCTCCGGTTGAAGTCAGCTGACCGTGGAAGCTGTGAATGCTGGGAAGTTCTCTCCGAAGATGGTAACTGAAACTGGTTAACTCTGTTACATAACTGTTCCACACAATCAATCAGCTGATGCATAGGATCGATAGGTGCGCCCACAAGAGAAGAAGCCTGAGAAGGCTGAGGAGAAGCTGGTAAAGTAACAGCAGGAACAGATGCAGTATTAAATAGAACAGAGGGTGGCGTAACCACTGCAGCCTGAGATTGAACAGACACTAGATGTTCACGGTTCTGCATGTAAAACTGAGCTTTGTCCACTCGTCGAATGATTTGAATCACCTCATCAACAGTTTGAGGATTTAATGGCAATAAAGCTTGTACATACAGAGGTCTAAGACCTTTAAGCAAATGTTTAATTTGTTCCAACTGCAACATAGCTGGATTGACTTGGTCACATAAAGATAGTACGTCATAGATGTAACTAATAACAGGTTCATCATCCAACTGTACCCGCTGTCTGAGTTTCATTTCCAGAATATCACTCTGGTTTGTTAACTGAAATGCATTTAAAAATTGTGTAGATAAGAAAATCCAATCATGGTGAGGGTGCCGATGGCGAAAAGTTTGAAACCATGATGCAGCAGTATCTCGTAAATAACATGGAAAGCATTTCAATTTAATTTCCTCTGACCAGCCATTAGCAGCAGCGACCATTTCAAAGTTCTGCAGAAATTCATGTGCCGACATCCTACTAGAATTCTCAAAGTACGAGGGGTCAATGACCGGACGGCAGGCAGCTGGTGGCGGGACATGTGCCACGACAGGCGGAGTAGGCATCACAGACAACTGCGTAACAACAGGCGTACTAACACTGGACAGAGATTCCATCTCACTGTGCTCGGTAACTGGAACAATTGCTATATCAGATTTCTGTGCAGTACGTCGTTTAGGCATGATTGTAGCACAAAAGATAACGCAACCAATAAACAAACAGTAGAACCAAGCAATTCAGATTACACCAACCTAAACACTTATAGCATCACATGAATGTAAGTAGCAAGATCAGAACATAGCCAAATAAAACAGTTGCAGAAAGAACACAATTAAGCGCCCGCGGCGAAATATCAGAAAATTATACTAACACACGGCTACACAAGCCACTTGGACACAATACCAAGATTTTTAAGCAGAATGAACATATGGAAGAAAACCAAAATGATAGCTGCAGTGAGAAACCTCGAACTGGAACTTAAAAAAAACTACGTCACACTTACTGTGACCACCGCTAATATTCTCAAAAAGGAGAGGAATACAGACTTGTAATTTAAACTAGCACACAAAACTTCTCTCTTTTTTTTCTTAAATCAAAGGTATATAATCTGATATGCACACGCAAATAAACGCGCCAAAACACGTGCTGAGGAAGACTGGTTTCACAAGCTAAAAATTATAGCTGAAATGCACGACCACGCGGGAATTACACAACACACGTGCGTACATAAAAGTTACACGAAGAATGACCCAGAAAAGTGCAGTAAATAGCTAGAAATCACAATCACTGGAATATAAAGTTATACATTTCCAAACCACTGCTAATAAGCACAGAAAACAAGATTTGCAAACGGATAGCCAACACGTGACGAGCACATTTTGAAACAACACCTATATCGCTCGTTTCTTCTCAAATTTCACAAAAACATTTTTTCTTGAAAATAACCAGCACAAAGAACGGAACACAGTGATATAATTTAAAGGAAATGAAGCCAACACAAGGGGAAAATGGAGTCAGAAGTTTTAGCGTCACCCGGCAGACAATGAAAAATATGCAAAAATGAACTCAAAATTGAAATTTCGACACCAAACTTTCAGAAATGATGGAAACAAAATTTAGAACCTCTTAAATTAAAGTTTCCTTTGTGTGAATAACGATCCCTCTCGCAGCGAGTTGCCCTCCTCTGTAGTTAAATATTAATTAATAAATAGTGAGGTACGCGACAAAGGGACGCAGCTAAAGTTAAATTCACAAATATTCTTACACTAACATAATTCCTGGCTGAAGGGAGAGGCAAGGATTCTATACTACCATAATTAAAAAGTCAAGGAAGAAGAATAACTAGAAGGTTTATTATATGTGCTTACCCATGTGTCTGCCGGGGCGAGGACGCCATATCGTTGACAGTTATCCGTACATCTGAACACCGCGAAGACTAGTCACAGACTCTTTTGAAAAAACTCGTTAAGCGTGGCGTCCTAACGCCATATCCCCTCCAATGAGACTATTTCCCCTCAAACGCCCCTCCTCGGATAAACTGCCAACCTTCAACTTGGGTAACCAGAGGGCACAGCTATTACTATAATCTGTGCACATGCCACAATATATAACCAAAGAATTTTGGAAGTGATTTGGTTATAGAGTGGAATACATGGCTAGACAGGATCTTTGGGCCTTAATTAGCAGCACTCTTTGAAAGTACCCAATTATGTAAAGAGAACTGTACATAAGTTTTTAGTAATCTGTTTCAGACTAAGAGTATGCAGTATAAAACTTTTTTTGGGTGGGGGTGCTAATTAGAGTATGTTCTGTTATGGGAAACTGTCTCTTTCCATGGTGGCAGTGCATAGGCTCACTAACTTTCTCTGGGTGCTGCAGTAGTAGGCAGATCCTGGTAAGTACTTTCAAGTAGGCAAGATGGTGAAGCAGAGTACAGGGGTAAGGGGAGAAGAGTTACAGCTTGAAACATCCCATGTGGTTGCAGTTTACTGCAAATCCAGAAGGAAATAAAGGCCTTTCTCACTCCCTACATTCAATGTCACTCATATCCTTCATGACTGTAATGCTAAGTCATTTGAATTGTGTTCAGCGGAGGGTAAACAAACATCCTTAATATCTCTATCCCTCACATATAGATACTGTTGGCACTCCATATTTCATCTCCTCCTGTTTGAGTTTGTTTGTACTGATGTCATGTCCCATATCGTTTCTGGGTATTATGTTGCACGGTCCAAATTACATTTCTTTGTCTCTCAATCTTTTAAATAAATCTGGAGAGGAATGCCAATTATTTAAAATGTTCATCAAGAAGCATGAAGATCAAATTACAAGCTGTGGTATTTTTACGGAAGTGGATAGATGTGTGAATTTGTTCAAGCCTTCACTGCCAGAGAATCATTGTTGAGGCATACAGGACCCAGATGTTCAAACCAATCGACAGCAGCTGGTGATGTAGGTAACAACCTATGAATGCTTGTTCCTGTACTGTATATATGATAAAGGAAACTTCATGAGTCTTTAGTCAGTGCCAGCTTTACCTTCTTCTTCTTCTTCTTCTTCTTCTTCTTCTTCTTCTTCTTCTTCTTCTTCTTCTTCTTCTTCTTCTTCTTCCGTTTTCACAATCTGCATTTGCAAGTGACATCCAAATTGATTCAAGAGAGATGCCGCAAAATCTTTTGTGGTCAAGGTCATTTCTAACAAAATGGGCATCAAATCATCTTTAGGATTTGAACATTTCTTCATAAGGCATTAGAACTCTTTGTAGCTCTTCACTTTCTTACAAGTATGCACAAAACCTAGCTTTCTTTCACCCTGTTGATCCTTTCTTAACGGATATTTATCTAGACAATCTCTGCAGGATTGAACACACTCATTAGCTTGTAATTGGTTGAATATTACAATACAGTTGTTGCATTTTATGCAATGTGGTTGATGGTAGTAATGGCCTTATGCTTAAAAGCAACATTACAGCATCTCTATGTTTCTTTATTTAACTGCCAAGAAACCCAAATTATGGTGAGCTGCAAATCTGCTCCGTGTGTTACAAGTGACCATCAAATACATGAACTGTAGAGTATTGTTTGATGAGGTATAACATTTCTTGATTGACTTCCCATACAAAAATAACTTGTATTTAAATGACTAAAACCTCATCGGCCATAGTATACTTTTTAAAAATGTTTCTTTCCAAAAAAAAAAAAAGAAGAAGAAGAAGAAGAAGAAGAATTCACCCAATTCGATTTAAAGTTTTTTAAAGCATTGGTACTACTAAAGTACTTTTTCTTACAAGCAGACAGATTCCATTGTTTCTTACCGTAAATGGAATCTGTCTACTTGTAAGAAAATACTTCCATTGTTTGTATCAATGACTTCTTCACTTTTCATCAAAGCGACTGCATCCATAAGGTAGTTGAATAAATAGGCCAAAGACCCAAACCATGATGACTATCTTGTGACAAACATTTGAAGTGGGGCATTTTGGACCTATGTTTAATTCTTGAAATTCCTTTAAAGATGCCTTCTTTTCCTTGCACTAAAAATTACAGATTTTCGTTTCCAAACTGCAGTTTGCAGTTTAGGCAAGTGTTTCTCAGGACAGCTAACACCAAATTAAATGGGTCTGTTATTTTACAATAACAGCATTATCTTACATGGGCTGCTTAAGGATGTCAAAGTAGCTAAACATGTAGTTTGCATAATCAAGCATGAATGCCACAATCTTGAAAGGTTGGATGTTGCATTTGGTCATTGTGTCCACTGTTGTCAAAAACATGATTTGCTATCAGCCTGTTTCAAGATTGTGAATGTCATTAAAAGTTGTATCTGCAAGATGGGTAATGTTGAAGAGAATGACGCATACAAACTTGTCCTATGTCTTATAGCAGTAGAGGCTGCTGCAATGTCTACTTTGCAATGCTTCCTAATGGTAGAGTATTCATATACTCTAATCTCTCTGTAACCACCATACCTGCTAATGGTCATGAAGGGACAATGATGACTATCAAACTTAGTTGTTCCCTTTTTTCTCCCTGCGCTTTTAAAGCTGGAAGTTCTAGGAGAGTCTCAAAATACAAATATCTTTTGACAATATCATGTTTGCTTTCCTTCCTGAGGTGTTTGTTTCAAGTGGCTAGTGGATGTTATTGTTTGTTTGGGAAATGAATCCAATTAATGATATAGTTTGTAATATACTTGAGACACCTTTCTTCAGGTAGAAGACTAAGATAAGAAACACATCTTAACAGTTGGAGGACTTATCACACCATTAAGTATTTGTGTAAAAAAGAGAAAAAAATTTAAATGATATAATGTTAATTTTAAAACATCTTGGTTTTCCGAATTCTCATGGTTATGTATTAGCTCCGATTTAGAAAGACTGTTTTGTTGACCCTGTTTACTTTTTAATAATAATCATAATGTGTAGAATAAGAAAGGATTTTCAGATTTTAAGAACATAATGTGGGCTTTAACCCATTAGTGCATGATGTAGCATATTTGACACACATGTGTTTTGGTAAGGTTTTAGATTTTTAATGCCTTTTTTTTTTTTTTTTAATAATTTCATATTATACTAACCTTTAACAATAAAATACAAGTATTTAAAGCTGTTTTATATTGAAAAAATATGAAATTTGATTTAAAAAAAATTATGAGGTTCTTTTAAGAATAAGAAGCAAAATGCATACAACTGCAGTCAAATGTAACCCCGCCAGCATCCAAGCTTGCCATCACACCGATTATTTTACTTAGGCCCTCCCTGTCCTTTACCACAGGTACATTTGAGTGCAGTTACTGGGATTTGAACTCACAATTTTAGGCTTGGAATGGATGGTCAGTGCATTTCGTCATGCCTTAGAACTTACGGCTACTTGATATGCTGTGATTAAGGTGCTTGGGAACGGGGTATTTGGAAGCCAGTTTAGGAATTAGAGGAAGAGAGCATATGTACAAAATAATTCTGACACTAAGGGTTTAAACAAGCACAGAGATTCTGCCCAACATCTGAAATGCAAACTGCAATTGAACACTTTTTAAAGAATAGAAATACAATTTCTGACATTTTATAGAAAAATCCAAAACTATTTATTGTTCAATTCAATGAAAATCTTCATTTGAATAAACTATTTTTCTAGCTGGTTAAAGTAACTGTGCTATATTTAAGTAAGCAACAACTTAGTTTTAGGGGCCACAGTGAAAGTTAACTCCAATAAATTGCAGAAATTTCAAGAAACTGCTTGCTTTATTAATATTGAGGAGTCCATTGGAAATTCAACATCAGTGCTTCAAAATTAATGATCTATTCAGTGGGTATTCCAAGACAAATCAAAATGAAGTCATAAACTGTATATTTGGATAGCATACAAGATCATAAAAAATGAAGCCCATAACTCTAACACGTTTGCTATTGAAGTTAATGTAGCACAGATATAACTCAAACATTACATGTTTTGTCACAATAAAAAGTGTGAATTTTGAAGGAAATGTTGTTGAGCATTTTCTAGGGTTCTGTGGTGTTAGTGCTGATAGAACATTTGAGGCATTGGACTGGACTAGTGAACTGAGGGGACACGTAGCACTGCAACCCCCAAGGGATCTATTGTGCATACACTCCCGGGAGGAACAGATGAGGTTAGAGAACTACAGATGACGCTCAGGTTACAGAGTGAAACTGGTGCAACTGGACAGAGATGCACAGAGTTCCAAGCTTGACCACCCACAGGAGGGCTGCTTGGAGATGTCCCTCCAGCAGGACTGGGGAAACATTTGCAAAGTGTAAGCCTCTGTGCCATCTGCCCAACACCGACCAAACCACAGCCCCGGAGTCAACCCGAAACATGAAAGAGAAATGAAGTGAGAGGAAATGGAGGACATTTGCTGCATTATTTAATTTTCTGGATGGGATTTTGTCTCGAGTTTCATACAAGGACAAACTAGTTGCTGAGCGTTATGTTGGGGCAAGTGTAATGGCAGAAAAAATTAATGACAAAGCACCTTAACCTTTTATTTTGCATTACTTAGCTCATCGACTAAACTTGGTGCTCCAACAAAAGTTTAGATAGTATTTTTAAATGTCACATGTGTTTCGCAAGTATCAGTGGGATTCCTTACTTTTTCCAGCATTCACCAAAAAGAACACATTCACTAGATTCATTTTCAGCTAGACATACTCCAACCTTAGCAGAAAGTTAAAACTTTGGTGTTCTAACTCAAAACTATTCATTATAATTTTAGAAAATTGGGAAAATTGAAATAAGTGCTTGAGAATATGATGAATGACAAACAGTCTGAAAAAAAATCTTTTTATCTTATAAGGGGTTTTTTGAGTGAAATTAATAGTTTTCAATTTACTCTTCTGGCTGCAATGTTCAATGATATATTTTCTTAGACGAACATTTGTTTTCAAATTTTGCAAACAAGATAACTGGACATTATTTATTGTATTTAAAAAATTGAGATGACACATTAATTAATTAGCAAAAATGAAATGAATAGTGTCTTTTGGAAGTATTTGAGAAAGCTGAAGAAATGATCAATCTTTCCCAAAAAAGATATGTTACCTTGACATAGGAAGAAATTTGTAAAAATTTCAAGATTTTGTTTTTTCAAAATTTTGGATTCCATTTCAGTGGAAATGAAAGTAAGGTTTCAAGATTGTGACAGTTAACAATTTCTTGCTCTTGTGGATACTACAGAATTAGAAAAAGGACTGTAAAGCTTTTTTTTTTCTTCAGCTCTTGAAAATGTTCAACATTGTTATCCACAAATATTTTAAAAAATTGATCATTAGAGGAATGCGTTGCATCTTTCGTATTTTGATGAAGTGTATAGGTGTATTACTACAGTGAGTTATTTTAAATAGTTCCAGGAAAATAAGGATGTATGTGAGCAATTGTACAAGTTACTTGCTTTAGTTTTAATAATCCTATCCACAAGTGCATCAATTGAAAGAAGTTTTTTTTGTTTTTGAGATGCAGTAAATCTCTCCCTAGAAACAATATATCACCTGACAAATTCACATCATATGCAAACATCTCCATCCAAAAGGAACTTTTATGTGAACTTATAAGGAAACAGACATTTTATAAGGGCTTAAGGGATAAATTTACTTCTCTCAAAGACTGGAGGATTGACTTAATATATAGGAAATAGGTGAGGCATGATAATTATTACATAGCTAAATGATACCTTTTAAAATCTGTCAGTTTCCTCTACTAAACCCTGTAGCTCTTCAGCTACTTTTTAAAGCATGGGCCACCAGTGATTGCCTGCATCATTAATGTTATAAGTGAACATTTTCTCAGCAATTCAATTGCCGATTTCCCTTTTGCAAACGTTTTCGTTTTTCCCATCACCCTGTCCTGCTCAGTGTAATGCCGAAATAAATGAAATCTACAATTTGAGTTTCTTTCTCCATCATAAGCCACTTTTCTAATTTTCACAGTTTCTTTCCTTTTTAGAACACTGCTATCTTAGTATTACTTTGAGCTACTTTGAGATCCCTGCTTTGCACAATTTTTCAGTTTCTAATATGAATGAGTGAATAAACTTTATTTGTTCATCTTTTATACACAATCCTTTTTTTACAATATTCCACTTGTAAACTAACTCAACCTATGTAAAAATGTTCTTGCCAGCTATGTACCACCTATACTGCTCATTTTGCCTGGCAGCCAGGCCTTATGGCCCAGCTGAGCAGCCCTTGCTACCTTTAATCACATATGATCCATCCCTCCATTTGCCCGTCTACCTTTCTTATCTCTCTTACTTTTCTAATCCATTTCTCCCTTACTTTCTTTAAGAACTTCCCCAAATTCTTACGTTTTTTCTTCTTTTCTTCTTTTCTTGTTAACATTTTATGTTAATGTTGCCATATTATGGAGACTTTTTGTCTCCATTCTGCTAATTCTTTGCATTCTGTCATATAATGCTCTGTGCTTTCACTGCCTCCGCATAGTTCACAAATTCCGCTTTTTCTGCCTCTCAGCCAACTCAGGTACATTGATCCTGTTCTCATTGCGGTGGTATTTCTGGTTGTTGATTGTGGGCCCCACGTTGGGCGCCAATTTGCAGTGGTATGTCGATTCTGGCCCCAGGTTAGGGCGACAATTTGTAGTGGTATGTGGCTATTTTACGGTACAGGATTTGTAGGAATGGTCCCGGGTTCAGTACTAGCTCAGGGTTCTTTGCATGGATCTTGGATCTCGGGTTAATGGTGAATACGACTGTTTGTTTTCCTACCCGTTTATTTTCCATCACCGTTTTAACATTTGATTCCTGCTATTTCTTCGACATACACACGTGCACTTTCTTATTTGTTACACTTCATATCATTGCACCTATCCGCTGTCTTCTAAACTTTTCTGCCAACCATCTCTAAGGAACTACCACGACCAAGTGTGTATTCTAAACTTTCCTACACATTTTCCTAACAAACATCTCCAAGGAGCTACAACGGCCAAGTGCGTCTTCTAAACTTTCCTACACATTTTCCTGACAAACATCTCCAAAGAGCTACAACGGCCAAGTGTGTATTCTAAACTTTTCTGTTTCTCTATTTCCAACGTTATATCTCCCCATTCCACTATCACCTGATTTCTAGCTTCTTTCATTGGAAGCCTAAGGCTGTCTGTCTTTTGGCGAACATTGACCCTTTTCTACACCTCTGTGTTCCAGCAATCTAACGGGACACTTAACAATAGAGGGAAAAACCACCCGTTTCCGGCCACTGATGGCCACTGTCTCTCTCAAACCTTATTCCCACTTACAGTAACATTCGCTTTCCAGTTTATTTAACACTATGCTTACTGCTATCGACACTTATTCTCCCTATGATTATAATTTTATTTAACTACTCAAAACATAATGCTTCATCATCCATGCAAACGCTTCTTTTTCAGCTCTATTACAATAATCCACATACCCTTCTCTTCTCCCATTTCCTTTTTACTAATGTATAGAACCCTAGTGATTTTTTATTCTTTAAGCTTTCCCAAATCTCTTGTCTTTCTATGTCCTACACTCTGTTTCTTACGTTATCCAGAAGTTGTTGCTATTTCTTTCTCCTGCTCTCCAAATATCTCTCATTCCTATCTTCTCCATAATTTTTTCTACCCCTGTCCACCAGCTATTTTTATTTTTTATACTCTTTTGTTGTTCCATACATATCTTTAAAATTTCCTCTTCAACTTTTTTCAGACATGTAAACCAAAGTTTCAATATCCTTTCCAGTACCATTCCCCTTCTTCTTCTTCTTCTTCTTCTTCTTCTTCTTCTTCTTCTTCTTCTTCTTCTTCTTCTTCTTCTTCTTCTTCTTCTTCTTCTTCTTCTTCCTATTCCCAATTCCACTAATGCTACTTCCCCTGGTGCTGATCTTGGTAACCCCAATAGCTCTTTACAGAACGTTCTATAGCTCTGGTCTATTTTCCTGCTTAATTCAGACCCCCCCTCCCTGCCCCCAAATTTCAATTGCATATAGCATTCTTACTTCTACCAATGCCTCATACATTCTTTCTACCCATTTAGTCGGCATTTCTAATTTGTATTTGCACATCCTTACTCCTGTCATTGCCGCCTTTCCTGTAGCCATAACATTCCTGCTATGTGCCGCCCATGCACCATTACTGCTCATCCTCACCCCCAAATAATCAAACTCCTTGACAACTTCTAACTTTAAACCCCCATCTGCCATTTCTCTTCTTTTTTTTAATTTATTTGCTCTTTTAAATATAACTTTTGATTTATTTATATTTACTTTAATTCCACATTCTTCGCAGAATTCATGTATTCCGTTGATTGCTTTCTGTAGCCCAATTACCGTTATAGCCCCAACCATAAGATCATCTGTGTATAGTAAACCTGGTATCTCTCTATTTGCTATTATGGAACAGTGCAGATCATTTTCTTTCACTCTTTCTAATATGTCATCTATGAATATATTAAATAATATAGGGCTCAATTTGAACCCTTGTCTTAATCCTATTTTTTGCTCAGCCATTTCTGTAATTCCATTATTTCCACATCTTACACAAAATTTTATATCTTTATAAATCTTTGTAATTTCTTTTATAAACTTTTTGCTTACCCCTTTCTTTCTTAATTCATAAGCTAATTCTTCTCTATTTATTATATCAAATGCTTTTTCAAAATCTGCAAAAAAACATTTATATCCTTCCTCTTTTCCTGCTCAGATACTTATCTCTTTATTATAAATACATTATCTATTGTTTGTTTACCTTTCCTAAATCCTGCTTGATATTCTGACAGTTTTCCTTCCTCTTCCACCCATTTTCTTAATCTCCCGACCAATATATCTGTGTATATTTTCCCTAATATTGATAATAAACTTATTCCCCTATAGTTCTCTGGTCTATTTGCCCCTCTATTTCTTTAATTTTATTTAATAATTTTGTCATCACTTTTAAAGTATTTTGCATTTCCCCATATATTTTCCAAAATTCTCCTGGTATTCCATCTATTCCTACTGCCTTGCCTTTTTTTATATTCCTTATTTGCTGATAAATTTCCAGCTCCATGATTTTATCATCTAATTTTTCATTAAATATTCCTCCTTGTCCTACCTCTTTTGGATCTAACTTTACACTCTTCCCTTCTCCAATTAGCCTTCTAAAATATTATATCCATTCACTCGGTGTAATTTCATTTTTCTACCCTCTATTCTTGTTCATCATCCTCACTATTTCCCATATTTTTTTACTATCCTTTCCATCTATTGCTACCTTTACTTTCCTTTCCATATTTCCCTGCCATTCTTTCCTCTTAGTCTCAAGCAAACCTTTATATCCTCCCTTAAGTTTCATCAGGTTTTGTCTATCCCTCTCCTTATTTGATCTCCTCCACCTAATAAGCTCTTTAAATACCTCCCTTTTTCTTGCTCTGCACTCTTCATCAAACCACCCGTTAATTTTCTGGCCTTTTCCCTGCCTTCCTTCCATGCTCTTGTTAGTAATACTTTCAATAGCTTTAATACTTTTTTTGGTTTTCATTAATTTATAGCCATTTTTATTCCACACTCCACAATCTGACTTACCTTTGAATTTAATTCTTTTAAAAACCCCTCTTTTAGCTCCTCCCTCCATTTATACACTTTTATTGTTTTTATTTGAGCCATTTCCTTATTCTTTACCTTGTGTTCCAAAACATTTATTTTCATTGTTATGGAAAATGGCTACTACTTACTACTTCATTTAATATTTTAAATGTAGTGATTCTTTCCTCCAGTTCCTCACTACATAATATGTAGTCTACTACACTTTGCTTGTTTGTGTTTGCAAATGTAAACTGTCCTTCCATTGTTCCATTACATATTAACATGCTGTTTACCTCACAAAGTTCTAGTAATTTTTTCCTTCCCTATTACTCACTCTGTCCCTGTTTTTCTTTGGCCTTATCACATCCCTATCCTCTTCTACCTGCTCTTTTCCTAATAACCTTCCATTCTTCTCCCCTATTCTCGCATTCAAATCTCCCATCACAATAAATCCTGTCTCTGGCATCTTTTCCCATATTTCCTCCATGTCTTCTTCTAGCTTACCATAAAAATTACTGTCATAAAAGTATGATGCTTCTGGAGGGTTATATGCCACCCATATTCCTAATGTTTCTCTGTTATTCTGTTTGATTATTGGCCATAATACATTGGAACCTCTATTCTCCATTTTTTCTGTAATTGTTTCCATATTGTTCTTTACAAACAGACCTACTCCTCCTGATGCTCTTCCCCTATTGCATCTTTTCCTTGGCTGTTTCTCTAGAAACTTAAAACCTGCTATCTCTACTACCTCTTCATTTCCCAACCTGTGTCTGCTACTCCTACAAAATCCATAGAGCACATAATATTTTTAATTTCACTGCTGCCTATCTTATTTCTTAGCTCTTCCACATTCCAAAACATTAATTTCAACCCCTTTCCCTATTTGTTCTTTGGTTCTTGAAACTTAAAACTCTCCATCGTTTTCCTGTATCTTGTAGTTCTAGGCTCCATTTCCCTTTCTTCTCTTTCACCCCCAAGCTGAATATAATCCTCCTTGGATATAATTTATAAACCCTTCTTTTTTATTATTTCTTCTGTCTCACTCATGGATCCTACCCATATCACTTCCCCACTCTGTGCTTTGCCCGTCCCCACACTTTCACTTCTCGCTGTCTCCCTTCCATCACTCCTCACAACTCCTGCTACCTCCCCTCTTCTTTCTTCTGGCCCCTCCCTCTCGGTCATCTCACTCACCAATATTGCTCTTTTGCCATCCCCTTCCACTACCAACTCTTCTTTCTGCCTTCTACTTGTTGTCTCTTATTGATGTATCTCTCTTGTCTCTCTCCATAGCTGCTTCTCCCACTTCTCCTGTCCTCCTGATCAGCTGTTGTATGTCTCATGGTTCTCTCGTTTTGATGCCCTCTTCTTGCCCATGTTTGACTTCGCTGAAATCCTGCTGACGATCCCATTCTCTGTTCAGGTCTTTGTCCTGTGTTTTCCGGCCGTTCTATATTTTGCTGCGGTGCATACGTTCCTCTGGCTTCATTTCTTTTAATATTTATACTCCATATTTCACCTTCTACTATTAACTGTAGACCTCTTAAGAATGCTTTTTTCCCTCCGCTCTTACTTCCTTCATTCTTTGAATTAATTCCTTCCTTAGGTCTTGTTCCTCTTTTGTATAGTCCTGTTCTATAAATATTTTTGTCCCCCTTAGTCTTCTTGTTTGTCTTATTATCTCTCATTTTTTTTCTCATTGTTGTCAATTTCAAAATAATAGGTCTTGGCCTTCTTCCTTTTTTGCCTATCGTAAACATATCTTCAATTTCCCAGCCATACATCCATATTCTGAGCACATCATCTATGATTTCATATACTGTGTGTTCCAGATTTCTTTTGTCCTCTCTCACCCCAAATATTACACAGTTGTTTCTTCTCTTATCCATTTTGTATCCTTTTTCTATCCCATCTACTCTTTCTCTACATTCTGATATTTGTTTCTCCATTTCTTCTCTCTGTATTTTCATTGCATCTTTCAACTCTCTTGTATTATTATCTATTCTTTTTCCTACTTGCTTTTCCATCTCCCTTATTTCTTCCATTAACTTGTTCATTTCCACTGGTTCTGATTCTGTTCCACTCCTATTATCAGCAATATCGCGACTACCATCATGATGACTCTCCATATCTGAGTTTCCATTTTTACTTTTCCGTCTTTTCTTATTTTTTTTCTGCCAAAACTTCCAATTCTGCATCGGTACGTTTGAATGTCCACTACCATTTTATCGTGTTCTTTCATACTTGCTCCGCTACACAGTCTTCCCCTCTTGCTGCTGACTTACAACTCCATTTTCTAATATCATATGCCTATGTGCCAATTTTTATTGTTTGTCTGTAAAATGTATGAGTATGGGGGCCTTTTCACGACTTTACAACAATGCAAAGATTTGTATGGCTTTGTAATCAAATTTAAAGTGTTACAGATTTTCATCACATACATGATAAAGCATTGCATTCTGTTGCATTATATTGTAATTTATTGATGATGATGATGATGATGATGATGATGACGAAGAAGACTTTTCGTTCACCTGAGATTACAGTCTGAATGTACTGCACTAATTGGTACACAGTGCTATGATGGGCCAGACCTTATGTCTGCATCTAACCTTCATCAAGTTCATGGTCCTCCTTCACTGGGTCTCAACAAAATTGCAGATTTTATTTTATGTAATTTAAAATTTGATTGCACCATTAGTGACCTGTAGTAATAACCAGCTGTAATCTATGGGCACAATTGGGGCAAATATTCAATAATGGATGACGTGAATTTGTAAAGTGAAAACCTTGATGTAAATTATTTCTCTAGCATTGAATTTCAACTCTTAACATTTAATTCTCACCCGTAATACAATTTCATGAATACACAAACAAAACAACAAAAACATTTGTTATAATTACTATTAAAGTCCTTAACCTAAATTTATAACCTAATAAGTCTCACATCCATCTCTATGAGGCTTCCCTACACACAACCCCAGGGTTATCTGCATAACCCCACTCTTCACATTCCACTATTTACACTATTTCATCAATTTATAGTACCTCAATTCTCTCTAACTACTCTAATCCATTTCTCCCTTGCTTTTCCAAATATTTTTCTAGCATTTTATTCTTGTTTTTTCCCATACAGTCAGCATTTTAAGCATTATAATGGCTTTCTGTAATTTGCCCCAGTTATTTCCCATATATCTCCCTTCATCTCATAGGCCCAGTTTCACAGTATAAGCTTAAACTTCGAATCGGGCTTAACCGGAGAGTGAAGCTACAGCTGCGTTTTACAGTGCATAGTTCAAGCGATAAGCCGAGATTATACGGGACTCGACTTAAACCATACTGAACTGTGGTTTAAGTTAAGGAATCGCCATGTTATCTGAAGATGACGATTTTAGTGACGAGGAAATGCAAATTATTTTAAACCATATCCACAACAGAAGACGGCGTAAAGTGTTCAGATTGCATCCAAATCATTTTCACATATGGAATGACCGAGAATTCTACAAGAGGTTTCGGTTAAGTAAACAGTCTGCAATTATGGTACTAGAGATTATTGATGATGCAATTAAACATAAAACAGACTGGTAAGTAAAACTTAATATTAAATTCATGCTTATACCTTTATAATATACTTTATCGTTCATAAGGTATTATTTTTTTATATTTCAGGAACAAAGCCCTCTCGTCAGAAGCAATGCTTATTTGACGTTGAGGTTATATGCAAGTGGAAGCATGCTAATTGCAGCTGGAGATTTTTCCGGGGTCTCAAAATTTACAGCATGCAGAGTTGTGAAAATTGTTTCACATCATATTGCTCCGTTGAGGGACAGATTTATAAAGTTCCCCATGACTCATGAGCAAAGACTTAAAATGAGGGAACATTTTTATAAAACAGCTAAATTTCCTTGAGTCATTGGAGCTCTTGATTGCACACATGTCAAAATTGCATCACCAGGTATGCAATATTTATATTTCTTTTTCTCAGCTGTCTATAAATAAATTTCCTCAGTTCAATATTTTAAACAAATACTGAATTATTGGCTTAATTTTATCTATGAATTTACAACTAAAACAAACTGACCAAAGCGAAGACCAGAACTTTCTCTGGTTAAATAATAGTGTAAGTAGGCTTTTATGGGCTGAAAGTACATAAAATAATACTATAAGGATAGACTAAAATAACTCAAAGTTGTATATTTAGAGATGTTCTTTGAAGCAAAAATAAGAGTGTGTAAATTTCAAAATGATGACATTTGAAATCAAAAGTGCTGCAATACAGGAAATTGGAAAGCAGTTCAAGAAAGGCAAGCATTTGAACATAAAGGAGATCAAATACAGAGAAACTAATGGCATTAAAACTAATCCAAAATAGGTTACCGAAGAAGTTGGCTCATATTTTAGTTCTACCTGCTCCATATATTAGACTCACCTTTGGCTAGGAGTATCATTCTATATGCAATAAATCATTAAAAATTAAAAGCATTATGTAAACAAAAATCTGTAGTTATTGATAGTATAGATATCAATATATTTAAAAAATATTCAAGCTCTATGGCTATTCCTCTTTGAAATAATAAACTTAGCTCTTACTATTGGGGGTTTTTCCGAGGTTCTCAAAATAGCTAAAATTATACCAGTTTTAAGAAAGGGGATAAACTGATCTATTGAACCACAGACTTCAAGTTTTCTCAAAACAATAACTAAAACTGTTTAAAAAGTTACTCTGTATATTACATTAGCTGGTCTCCTTTAAAAAAGAAAAAAATGTACGTACTGCTTCCACAGCAGTTTGGCTTTAGAAAAAAACCGATCCAAACCTATAGCTATTGTACAATTTGTTGACCAACTAATTGAAGAATATAATATACATATATTGGCATGTTTCTTGTTCTTCAAAAAGCTTTCAACTGCATAAACTTTCTTTTGGACAAATTTAGTATTATAACACAAAAGAGGTAAACAAAATGGATTATGTAAATAATCTCCAACCAAAAGAAATCAATGTATGCATCAGATATACACATTCATAAGTTTACTCAAGGGGAAAATTGATAGCAATGGAGGACTGCATGCTTCGATATTAAGCCCTATACTCTTTGTAATTTATTAATTTGTGTAGTACTGATGTACAACATGTAACATACAAGATACTTTCTTATTATGCAGTAATACTATTTTTCTAAACTTGAAATACATGCAAATATGTATGCAATCAAAATAGCACAGTACTATATGCAAATTAGTACCTATAAATGTAAATAAACCTGTTTTAGTAGATACATTTTACATTAAAAAAAAGCGTATCTGACTCACCTTCTGTTGTTACAGTGAAAAAGTAGTATAAAATGTAAAAGTTAAATTATTTTAGGATTGAAAGTTGAGCAAACCTTAATGTGGAATAAATACAGTGCATCTGTATGCTCCAAATTTACACCTAACCTTGGTGCAATAATACTTGAGTCTTATCTACTATTTACATATGTTTTGTCTACTCTCCTCATACTTAAATATTCAGACTTGTCAAATGCAGTAGAGATTTAGTAACTCGATCTTTGTTGTTTGTTTAAAAAACAAACAACAAAGAAAAACAGCATTGAGATGTATAGGACCACTGAGTAAACTAGTCTCCTTTAAACCATTGCTTGAAAATTTTCAAATCTTGACTGTGTGTAACATTTATTTATTAAAAAATATTAAACAACCATCTGAACTTAATTTCCTGAAAAATAGTGATCAATCTAAATATTATACTGGAGAAAGGAATAACATATTTAAGCATAGCCTCATAACACTGCATTTGAGAAAAGCCCCCCCGTATCAGGGAAGGTGGTTTTCTAAACTGCCCACACAGAAGCCTCAAAGATATATGAGGCAAAAGGCATGCATATAGTTCATATTAAGGATTAATAAATTATCATCATAGCATAAATTAATTTTCTGAACAAGCAAATTACTTAAATGAAATAATTCATGAAACCGTAAATGTATCAGTAACATTTAATACTGTCTCATTGTTACTAATATTAAAATTTGTAATACTATTGTATGAATTTGAGCCCATTTAGAGGAAGAACTTTGTATGTGTGCAAGCACATATGTAGGTCTTCCTTTCTGAAAATAAATGAATTAATCCAGTGTAAATCTTCGCCCTGAAATTACCTTGTGCTCTGCTCAACAGCTAAAGATGAATGCTTTTGCCAAAAAGTACAGTCAACATAACCTCAAGGGTTTGAAATATTAAGTTTCTAGCTTGTGAAGTTGCAAGCAAGCATGGTTAGAGTGAATGTTAGTAGAACTAAGCTTTTAGGTAGGTTAACTTTTGATAGTGAGGTTAAATTTCTACTGTTTTGTGTGTGTGTGTGTGTGTGTGTGTGTGTGTGTGCGGTGCGCATGTGCACGCGTTTTTTTTCTGTTCTGATTTGTGTTTTATTTAACTCCATTTATGTTACTGTCTCATTCTAGGAGGAGAGACTGCAGAGGTTTTCTGAAATAGGAAAGGATTCTTTTCTATAAATGTGCAGACTTTATGTGATCCAGATTTAAAGATCACCGACATTGTTGCTCGATGGCCAGGTTTGACTCATGATTCAACCATCTTCAATAACTCTGCCTTAAGAGCTAGGTTTGAGAATGGTGTGATTAATGATGGCAGTCTAATCATTGCAGACAGTGGCTACCCAAAGAGGCCATATTTAATAACACCACTAGCTGCACCCAATTTGCCTGAAGAGTATCTGTTCAATGAGTCGCACATTCGGACCAGGAACTGTGTAGAAAGGAGCTATGTTGTTTGGAAAAGAAGATTCCCAACACTCTCCACAGGCATACGACTGCACCTCAGCAAAGTCCAAAGTGTTATTATAGCAACAGCTGTGCTCCACAACATATGCTGCCTTAACAATGAAATGAACGTACCAGCACTGGAGCCACGTATTGAAAATGCAATACAGTTTGCTAACAATGTTCCAAATGCTAGAGATGCTCAGCATTTCAATAATTTTGGGAGAAATGCAATTATAAATGATCATTTAAAAAATTTGAGATAAATTGAATTAAATTGTGCTTTAATTAGGTGTCCATACTATGTACATATGCTTTAGGAAAATTACAGGTTGTTTTGTTTTAAAAGCTCTATCTCATATTTAAATTTCTGTATTCTGATATTGTGTTCCTCTTCGTTTTGTTGCAGTGTTGATAGCTTTTTCTCATTAGCTCTTGCTCTTCACTTAATCATCTCTCTTGTGATTCATGTTCCTTTTGAGCAAGACTAGACTTTAAATGGACATGTTCTAGCTTGGCTTCTGCCAGGCGCTCCCACTTCTCATTATTTAATCCTTTACCTGCAAGTGTAATAGCATATGTTAGAAAGCCGTTTGTTTTATTTTAATACATAAGTGCATTGTCATCAGATTCATAACAATTTGAAAGGCAAAACATGTGGAAGTACAAATTGGGATACTTTTTAATATTTTTAGGGTCTGCTTTTTATCACTAGTAGTATAATTAAAGTAACCATACCTGCGATCTTCTTTATTGGGAGTTTGATATTTCTTTTTTTTTCTCCAGGTGATGTAATGGTACCTAGAAAATAAATTGAATTCATATTCAGAACTTACTTCTCAGTGCTTTACAAACATTTCTTTTAGTGCATATATATATATATATATATATATATATATATATATGAATCCTAACCAAATAATAATAATAATAATAATAATAATAATAATAATAATAATAATAATAATAATAATAATAATACAAATAATGATGATAATAATTTCCAGTGCAACAAGAGAAGAAAATCAGATGCAATTCAAATGTATACCACAGTCTCCTATATTGATAAAACTTTAAAAAAACACCTTTGTATACTAAAAGTCCATGTGCTCCTGTAATTGGTTCAGTAATTTTTGCCTTGAATTTTGCTTAAGTTTGGAGGTAATGGAGTTACATGAGTACAGAAATTTCTTGTTAAAAACTAACAAGTGTTAGGTATAAATAAATACCAAATAATAAAATGCAACTTAACATTAATCTACATATTTTTTATTTTAGTAATCAGAGAAACAAACCAGACAAATAAGTATTCCATGACAAAACCTGAAACCCATGCTTATAAATTGAATGATTTTTCATGAATCACCTATTATTCTAGTGTCACTTGAAATATAGTTGCCTTGTATATATGTACATACACTTACCAGAAGTAGTACATGTAGCAGATGAATTATTTGCTTGATCATCACCACCGTCGATCACAACAAATTGTAATTCATTGGACAATGGTTGCCTTAACGTAGCTGGCGCATACCTGCTCCAATTAATGTTTGGATTCCCTAAAAATGATTACATTTTAATATTAATTTGATTTACCGTAAGAACTTAAATATACAGAAATTTATGTAGGTAATGTTGAAATGTTTAAAGTTTAAAACATAATTTTCAAATACATATTGTGTGCACCAAGAATAGCACAATAAGATCAAATATAAACACCTACAACATTTTTCAGATAAAATACTGATAACTGGCAAACAATGAATGTTTTAAAAAATAGTATATTGGCTTTAAAATTTAAACAGATGCATTCCTGTATATCATTACATACCTACATATTTTATATGCTGATGAAATGAAACCATATTTCCTGTATACAAAATTACAATGGAGAATTAAAACGAAAATAAAAAGTAAACTTAATTTTTTTACAAAGCATTCACTAACCTGATGTACAACTGTCTGTCCCAGTATTACTACATTCTGCACCAGTAGTATCAAGAGAATCTGAAATATCAACATAGGAATTAGAGCAGCACACTGAACAATATTTGAATGACCAAGGTTGTTGATAGCAATAGGAAAATGTCTCAGAAAGCAGATAAATATACCTTAAAAAAATTCATACTGGAAACACTTTTGCTTATTTTAATTGTTATGTCAAACAAGTTTCATAGTCCAGCCAAATTCTCCTATTAGAAAACATTGTAGCTCTAAAAATGTGCCCCCAGCTATTCATTACCACTTTTAAATATTCAGATAATGCATTATCCCAGGGTTTCTATACTGGGATGTTGTAGGGTAAGGCAAATAAAAATTTAAGTGTAATCACCAATGTGAAAAATGATATAAAACAACTTGTGAATAAATATAAAATGTGTGTACAAAATAAACCTAGATTATGTTACAGAAAAAGTCAACCAATATAATAAATAAAGGACGAATATGCAGTTAAGTAAGTATTTAAAATTCCATGCAAAATGACAAGGAGTTAATTTTTTTTAATAAGCATTCTAACCTTCAAAACACAACATGGATCAAAATAAGAACATAAACATAAGTATTTTATATTATTCAGACTGGTAAACCAGAATATCGCAGTTTTATCAGATATAAACATCAGAAAGTAAACCTATTTAATTCTGCCCTATGAAAATGTTGCAATGAACTTACAAATAAAATAGTTACTCACTTGGTAAACAGATGTTATCTCCATTGTTACTGCTTGCAGCAAGGACAATCTCACAAGAATCTGAAACTAACAATGAGAAATGGAGAATATTTCAGTAAACATATCGAAATATCCAGAAATTTATGTATACTTCCATAGTTCAATGTAGGTTATGTAGGCATAGCTGTGGATGGATCACATTGTGGTATCCTAAGGACAACAGCAGCAAACAAACAAGGTATTTAGTAGGCATGTATTTTTTTTTGTTTTATAATTGCAATATACTTACACTGTAGCACCTTATCAGAGTCATAAATTGCTTCACATCCATCAATTTGGACACCTTTATTTCCTCGTCAATTGGCGTAATTAATGATGATACAGCTGGACCTCCACCTGTACCCCAAATAGAACATTTCTCGTCGGCATATTTCTTTTTTGCAACTTTCTTCAAATTGTCATATTTCTTCTTCAACACGGTAGCATCTCTGTATATTATTCTGCTCTTTGCATTGAATAACTCCGCACGTTTGGTTCTTCTTGCTCCACAGTACCCTATCAGATTGCTTGCACTCTATTATGTGTTTATACTGTTTTACAATTTCTAACAGAATGCTAACTTCTTGAGAAGTGAAGTTAGCAGTACGTTTTGGCTCTGATTTTTCGGTCATTTTAGTGTGTGTGTATCTAAATAACCTATAAAACCTTACTTTTAGGTACAGCGCTGCCATAAACAAATGATAGGAATTCGCTTGATGGGCGTGCTCAAGCGTTACCAACTTTAAAGTTCTGAGGAGTTGTTCAGCTCAGTAAAGCCAAACGTGGTTGCCCTACTGTGAAACTCGCAAAGCTTTAACCAAAGCTTAAGTTTTGTTTAAGCTGCATCCGTAGCTTAATAAAGGTTCGACTTAAGCCTGAACTGTGAAACCCGGCCCTTAGCTCCATACATTCTCATACACAAAGAACTATTCTTCAAGCTCCCCACACATAATGCACTCTTCACCATTTTCCCCTCTCAAACCCTGTAAAACCAGTGCTCCTGATTCGTCCATGCAAAACCTTCCCTCCCAAATTAATCACAAAATCCACATATTTCTCCTTCCCCTCAATTCTTTTTAGTTATTCTGTATAATTTTAAAGAAAGCTTTTCTCTAAAGCTAACCCAGATCTCTCTGCATATATATATATCAATTCTTTGCTTAACTTCCTTCCAAAACCCTACTTACTTTGATCTCCAAATTACCATGGTTCGCCTATCCCAATTTCTTGTAAAGTTTTGCATACTTGACCCATCCAACTGTTAACTTTCATTACTTCCATTTGGGATTTCATACACTCTTTTAAAACATTGTCATATCCTAATTTCAAAATCCTATGTCAATATTTTAAATTTCTCTCCATCACCAAACCCTTCGTCCTACCCTCCCTAACTCCACCAATGTCACTCCCTTTGGTGAAGCTTTAGGCAATCCCAATACCTCTCTACAAAACATTCTGAGAGCTAAATTTATTTTCAACTGTCCCTTTGAAGTCCCCCACATTGCCATTCCATATAACATTTTTGATTCCACTACCAATCCATACAGTTTCTCTAACCACTATACTAACATATCTTTCATGTTAAATGTGTGTGGAATATGTTTTGCATTCCAGTGACATTTTTAGTGTATTGTTCACATTATGAAGCATAAAATATGGACTAGAAATCTCTGTATAGCCTATGAAGTAGTATTCTTTGTATTAACCATTAACTGGTGACGTAAAATTATCACATTACCAGTGAAGTGACATCTGAGAGATATAGTATTTGGAAGTAGTGTATAACCCTTTTGTTTTTTTGTTTTTTTAGTTTAAGATTTTTTATTTAATAATGGCCTCCTTAAGCACCAGTTTGAAATATGAGATGTTTCCTAACTATAGCATAAAAAAGTAAAAACGAACAAAAATCAAAAAAAGTTAAATTATGTAAAAAGTTAGTAAAGGATTGATGTATTGTTTCTTATTTTCATTTCCACAGGGGCTGTATATAGCAATGTTCACTTGGTATTTCTAGATAGAGCCCTAAATATGGATTACAAAAAGTGTTAGTTATTCACAGTTTAGTCACTGTTGAGAAAACATGCACACACAAAAATTGGTCTTTTTTCTGCCCTTTTTCTTATGATGCACTGGCAAGTCAATCATATTCAACATGCTTACGCAGATTTTTCTGGTGCATTCCAAACACAGGTATCTTGCACTTGAAACACATATATGCGGTTCTTCTTTTCTTAGATGCTGGACATATACGGCAAGTTTTCCTGATTTCACGCTTATGCCCTACTTATGCAGTTTCCAGTCTGAAGTTGAGAATCCTTGATATTCTGGTTTGTATCTCTCTAGGAATCCTCTCATTCAGCATTCTCCCGTTTATATGAGGTTTGATTAGCTGGGCGCTAAGGTCTTAAGGAAGTCCAGTTTTGGAAACCAGGAGCTTTCGGGATAGGAATGATACAGAATGTATGCATTACTAGCTGCCACATCCACCAATCTGAAGTAAACAGTTATTGGCCATCTTCTTGTTTGGCAAACAGTAGAATACGAGGAACATTTGTGATCAAGGTTGTCAACTCCTCCTTTGGTCATATTATATGCCTCTATTATTTCTGGCTTTCCTGAAGCTGTGGGAACCCCTTTATCATAGTGCATTGGAGAGAGCAAAATCAGTGGTCTGTTTTTATTTGATACATGGGACAATAGTGCCAGTTTGCTAGTAAAGCCATAAGCTGCAGATCCCACTATTCTTGTTTTGGATAGCATGAATTGCTTAGGAATTTCCTTTTTATTCTTTTGCATTGTCCTAGTACAAATCAGATGCTTTGATCTCAACTTTTCAGCCAGCTCTACAGATGTGAACCAATTATCAAAAGTGATATTTCTTTTGGTTCCTTCAATTGACTTACACAAATGAAGGGCTGCTTGTGTTGGTTTCCTCATCCTTTCTTCCGCCGATAGTCCAAGTCCATCTGTGTCTTTGTCGGCATATAGATAACCATTATAGAAGTAATCTGTTCTTGCATCAGTCTTGCACATTAATTTCAGTCCACATTTCCTGGCTTTGAAGGCATAAACATCTTGAAGTTGCACTGGCCTCTAAAACTTATTAGCATCTCATCAATACAAGCATTGGCTCCCATTGAGTAGGACTTTAGTGAAATTTAAATGAGCATGCTCAGCAACTCAGATATAGTTGCCACTGGATCTTCCCTTCATCTTTACAGTCTGTCATCAGGATTGTCAAATCTCAAGCACAGTAAAAGATTTGCAAATCTCTTTGCAGACACGATGAGACAAAATATTTCTCTACCGGCACCATCTTTTGCAAACATAGATGTAATATTTTCATCATTTGACTTCAAAGTAGCAATTTACAGTAGCAATTCAAAGAATGCTTTCATCTCAGTTTGATCAACATCCTGAATTACTGAACGATTCATTCATTAGTATTTTTGCCACACCTAGTTAGACATTCGTCCATTTTGTGGTTATTTGTGTCATCTCAGGAGAAAAAAAAATCCCAGGCAGTCTTGCAATCCACTTTGTTTCCAAGTCATCTGAGAGGATGTAATGCAGGCAGACGGATTATGTTGTGACTTGTAGTATGAACATTTCTCACAGGTTCTTTTGCTGCCGATTTATAACGATTTCTGCTATAGAAATATCTTTGTCTGACTTCAGCTTCTTCATCTGCAGCATTTTCATCTTCATCACCATTGCAAATGTCCTCTGTCAGTTCATCAGAATCACTGTCACCAATTTCTCTATCTTTGTCTGTATTGTGCTCACTTTCGATGGCATAGTCACTATCTACATTACTTTCCACATTACTTATATCTTCATTTAACCATTTAAGCACTTATTTTTCGAAATCAGGATCGTTGGGCGTGTGACCATAATGAGATGGTAGCATGATGGAACATTTTAAGCAGTACTGCTCTTGGCAGGAATATTACGCAACTGGTGACGTAACATAACATCTACCAAATGCCTTGAAAACATTAGCATCTCCTGGACAGTAAACAACAAGGCCTATTTCATGAAGATTAATGCGAAGTAAACAATAAGCAAAGGTAAGAAGGTACTATAAATACCAGGGCTCAGATTTGATTACACAATGAAGGATATCGTTTCTTACTTTGTGCAGTGTCTGAGAGATGTTATGTCACCAGTTAAAGGTTAATATCTATTTATCTGTTGTACCAGGAAGAATATCAGCATGTATGACAGAAAGCAGCAGTACTGCCATTCTTCAAGATTTCTTATATAATTGAATTCCCTTTTATTTTAAAATCAGATAAAAGGGTAAAATTTGCATTCTGATAATTACATTGGAAGTAGAGAATAATGTTAGGGTTAAAAAGTAGAAAACTCTGGTAGGAAGGGATGAGGCAAGAGAGTATGAAGGACGGCACAGTGGCCCTATCAGTTCCAGATAGAGCATCCCTGGATGTTCCTTCATTGCCACATCCCTGTTGGACCAAACGGATGGAGAGGTTTGGGCAGTAGGTTCTGTGTTGGGGAAGAAACAGTTCTCTCCTTAAAGCACATCCACTGCATGTGCCACATACCACCAATCGGTTTGCCAAGCCCTGCAACCCATCAAAGGAAATGAAATGAGATAAAATCAGCGACAAGAAAATACACGATGTATGAAATCCACCCCAGCATTTGTCTACCAACCTGGAAAAGGCACAAAAAGACCCCAAAGTCCATCGGATTCAACACTGGACCTCCTGAATATGAACCTCAGATGCTACTACCTTACCTATCTTGCTCAGTGTGAAAGATAATGGATGGGCAAGAGTAGCACATATTTGTGGGTCAGGTGGAATATGATACATACATGCATGAATGCATACTCACTCACTCACCCACTCACCCACCCACTCACATGCGCGCACGCACGCACCCATGCACCCACCCACACACCCACCCACCCACCCACGCACCCACCCACCCACACACACACACACACACACACACACACACACACACACACACACCCACCCACCCACCCACCCACCCACCCACCCACCCACCCACATTTATTTTTCACTTCAGATGTTATGAAAAAGTCACTAAAAATCAACAGGTTCCATTCAGATCACTTTGGGACTTTTCTGACGAAGTGCTACAAGACAGCGTTTTGTTAGGTTACATGAGGAAAAAGATAAGAAAACTGCTTATCTGAATCCTAAACCTAAATGCAGTGATAATGTGCGGAAATACAATGTCAAGGCTGGAGGTTTGCATGTTTCTGTAAGCAGGAAATTTTTACTGGAGGTTCTACAGATCTCTGAAGAGAGACTCAGAACGGTACAGGAATCGCTCACATTAGATATGCTTTTTCATAGATTTTAAAATTGTATTTAAAAAATAAATGACCAAAAACCTTTTTTAAGATTTGAATTACCATTATATAATCAACTTTTTACATATGCAAAGTTAGAGGAAAGAAGAGCAAAACATCAGACATGTCTCAACAAAATCAATGATGAAGTATGGGAGCTTGTTAAAAAAAAACAAAAAAAACACATGCACAAAGTCACTTTTCCCTCGTAAAGATGTGCACTATGGTCATTCCAGATCCAAAAGAAAGTATTTTGACAATCCGGAACTTACTGTGACAAAAATCTGTTATGCTTTTAAGCAATGTTATTTTGAAACCCCTGGGAAAATGCTTTCCATGAAGTATTGTACGTACCACAAATAATGGAGAGAAAATAGTCCATATTCTTTTAGACAACCCTATCTGTTAAGTATGATTTTTGTACTAATTATGAAGTTCTGTTGCAACTAAATCCAAATCATGAATGTTTACTGAGGTATAATATTCATAAAAAGAAAGTAGAGGGGTATAGATCACATAAAGACAAACATTTGAGAGAAGTATCTAGAAATGCCAATGGCAGTATTTTTGTTTTGGAGTTTGACTGTGCGCATAACCTGCCTATTCCTAAGCTGGTTGCTGCACAGTTCTATAAAAGTTTATTGTGGTTTTACATTTTCAATGTCCATTGCAATAATGATGGTTGGAGCTCATTTTATTGTTTTATTGAAGCAGAGTCAAAGAAAAATCCAAACGCAGTGTGTTCATTCTTGCATAATTTCTCAATGCAACAGTTAAAAGCTTTTAATGCTATGAGGAAACTTGTTCTGTTTTTAGACTCGTACAGGGGCCAAAATAAAAATTCTGTCATTGTTGTTTCCTGCATGCCTATCAAAATATTTAAATAATGGGGATGAAAACCCATTTCTGTTCATGGCCACTTGTTTAACCAGTGTGATAGAAATTTTGGTTTATATGGTTCCTTACTGAAGTGTGTGAAAAATATAGAGGTCCATGATCAGTATCTGAGAGAAAGCAGATAAAAACCAAAACCTTTTGAGGTAATTATGGGGGGCCACTTAATTAAGGATTGGACAATTGCCTTGGCCCTAGATTTTTTCAAAGTGTCACACATCAAAGGATATAAATTCTGCATTTCAAAAATTTGTCAGGTTACATTATAATAGGGGCACAGTACCAGGATCTGAAACATACACTCCAGGGTTTCAGCCATTTCAGTTTTTTCATCACAAGTGCAAGCTTGTCATGTATGAAGATAAATATCTCAAAGCCAGGTGTCAAGTAAGAGAAATTCACAGATATCCTATCTCTCACCAAATATCTTAAGCTAGAAAATGCTCATTGGCTTTCTGACATTCTCAGCAGTGTATCAGAAAACAAATGCAATGATATTGACAGTAGTGAGTCAGATAATAATGAGTCAGAAAGTGAATGAGGTGTACTCAGTCTGCTATTTATTGCAACAGTAACATTCAACAAGATAAAATTAAAGATTGTTGGTTTGCATCATATGTATCAGTTTCATTAAAATAAAGAAAGCAATGTACTTCTATGCAAGAAGAGCATTATTTTCATTTCTTATTTATCGTATTTCTTTTAATTTCATTGTATTTTGTGTGCTAAACATGACTCAATTATTGAATTTTCATATTTTCAAGAGGATTGAAACATTTGTTTGTGCATACATGCAATTTCATTCCAATCCTTCAAATTTAAAACTTCAAATTGATATTTCTCAAAACCTGATTTTACTAGTTACTGTTATTGCATCCAGTTCCTCAGTTACTACGTTTTCATGTTGAATTCAATACGTATTGAGATCGATTTGAATACACAAACTGAATCTACTTTGGTGAAGGATGAACCTGCTAAACATAAATGTTTGTGTTCTATGTGTTAGGCAAAGGTTTTGAAGTCAGTGTACAGTGTCAGTGAAGAATGTGCAACATTAATATGAAAATGGTAAAAGCGGCCCTGTAGTGTTTATTATTGAACCAGTTTCTGACAGGTTTATGTTTCCTTCACAAAAAGTCATAACATGAAGATGGGCACAACAAAAGAAAATGGTAATTTTTTTGCGAAAGCTACAGACCCAAAACTTGTATTTCACAACATGCTTCAGAAGAAATGGATGAAATGCAGGTCTGTATGTTGGATTAAAGAAAGAAGCAATGTTTGGTGGAAACATAGTTAATTTTCATTTTAGGGAGGAAGATTGGCTAGAAAGTTTCCAAATGCGCCATGCACCTTTAAATTCATGTTCCAGTGGTTTAAACCATATTTATAGCACAGCAGCTATTTTTATGAGTGTTAATGTGTATTAAAAAAAAGTGTATTACAATAAGTACAGTAGAAGTTAGTAATACTCTTTGGCGTATTCATTACAATTTCAGTATTAGGTGTTTTCATGCTATAAAAATTTGATCCTATCCTACTTCCTAAGAGAATAGAATCTATGATTCAGTTTGATCTGAATCGATTTCCATGCAGTATTCAGTACATATGGAATGTGTACTCAAATCACTTTCCATTCCCCATCGAAAAGTGCTAAAATGTTACAATTGAATACAGAATGAACATGTACTCTAGTGAAGAGGTTGTTCTGATGCCTTCAGCTGTATATTATTTAAGTTTTGGTTTCAAATCACAAAGTGGTCATGTAATCGGACAATAGTAGTGATCATAATGTGCTGCTGTCGCCTGCTGTTGTAGCTACAAAATTGAGAAAAAACTGGATGTGAGCGAGTAAGTGCATGCACTTGTATTGGTTCTATGGAACAATTGGTTCCATGTAACATAGGACTCGTGTGTTTAGTGAGTTCTTTCTATAATTGCTTATTAAGCCTACCGTTTATATTAAGTAAAATGGGTTATCCATAATTTTCTGGTAACAGTCAAAACCATCCCCTCCATTATAATGGATAATCAAGGTTCTACTGTATGCATCATGATGCAGGATGATGTTGGCAAACAACACCTCCAGATTAATAGTTTAGTTTTGGTAATAGTTCTGTTAGTTTTGTGAATAGTGATTGTATAACCAACTTGATGTCCACAATCCAAGCATGTATATGTACTAGTTGTCTTCTGCTTGAAAAAAGCTAGTGAATATGTTTTATTCTTGTTACAGTGTTGTGGTTTATATTACATGTACCTTTTGTATGTGCACTATACTGAACATTTTATGTATTTTAAATTTCATGTCATCACAAAATTATTACCCTTTGTTGGACGAGAAGAAGTTTTATAGTTTTCAGTTTGAGGAAGTTGAAAAGTATGAGTGGTTTAATCCAATTATTGATGCTGATCCCACCATTAATGATCAGCAGCATATAGCAGTCCTAGTGTTTCCACAGTCTCAATTATGGCATGTGTGTGATCAAAATTTAAGCTGGATATAATATCTTCTGTAAATAAGTGAAACAACATAGGGTTGAATTTACATTCATGCAGAAGTCTTCACTCCTGTAAGATTTCAGCTATTACTTAGTGTTTTATTGATATATTTTATGTAATATCCCTACATTATCTGTACTTAATGCTTCTAGTTTTATCTTATACCATAGTGCTTCCCTTGATTTTTTTATCACAAGCTTTTTCAAAGTCTACAGATAGAGTGTAGAGTCAGCCTCTTTTCATTAGCAAGTACTTACCAATTAAAAGTTACGATGATTGTTACATTGTCCATTGTCTGCCTTCCCTTCGTGAAAGGAATAATGATAATTGTTGAATCTCCTATGGCCAGTATTGTATTCTGTCAGGCAAAATTCCTCTGAAAATTTTTCTCATATTTGATAAGATTATGCTATAAATAATTTCTTGGGTCTGCTGCATCACCGTTTTATTTATAAATGGGCTGTTCATTTGTTTTTCACATGCTGCTGAAGTGTAATGCATGTTGCATATTTGATCTTGTAAGGAAGGTATTCTGCCACCCCTCCTTTAACCTCTTAGTGCCTAGTGTAGCATATTTGACACAAAGGTGTTTTGTTACGGTTTTAGATCTTTTTTAAACATTTTTTTTTAATTTAATATTATATTAACCTTCAACAATAACATACAAGTATTTATAGTTTTTATATTGTAAAAATATTAAACCTTTTTCAATAAAATTGTAGGTTCTTTTTCTTTCTTTCTTTTTTTCTTTCTTTCTTTCTTTCTTTCCTTCCTTCTTTCCTTCTTTCCTTCCATCCTTCTTTCCTTCCTTCTCAAATGTAATCACATCAGCATCCAAGTGTGCCATCACACCAGTTATTTTACTTGGGCTCTACCTGTCCTTAAGCAAAGGTAAATTTTCCTGCAGTCACTGGGATTCGAACTTGCAACATTAGGTTTTGAATAAGTGGCCTGTCCATTTTGTCTTCTCTTAACACTCATGAGGATTCAAATCACTTGAGTTGTGATGCCTGTGAAGGGGATATGAAAGCTGGTTTAGGAATTAGAAGAAGAGTGGCATATGTAGCAAAATAATTCAGGCATTAAGAGGCTAAGGCATCAATCTTGGAAGTTGTTGGTAGTCTATTCCAAAAATCTCTTTATTACATTGAGTAACATAATAATAATAATAATAATAATAATAATAGTAATAATAGTAATAATAATAATAATAATAAATGGAAACTTCTGAAGTCATTGTACTGGTGAAACATTTTCCTTCTCCCTCTATCTTCACCTCTTCAACAAATCATTCAAGCAAGTATGGTAAAATTAAGAGGCACAACTCATTCAAGCAAGTATGGTAAAATTAAGAGGCACAACTGCTCAGTAAGTTCAGTTTATCTTGCATTCATACTTGCTTTATCTCAGCACCTCAGTGTTGCTATAATATGAGGTGATTTCATAACATGCAAGATTATCATCCAATTTTTGGATCACGTGTAATTTTAAAATTATTTTTTCCTGTTCTTTCTTTTAAACATTCTTACATTTCTTAAAAAAAAAAAACAAAGCATAAACTGTTCAAGAATATCTTCCATTAAAGCTCACCTAAAGCTCTGCTGAAGTGAAATATCTGATCCAAATTGTGAAACTCCATAATCGTGTCTTATTAACTGTAGAAGAGAAAAAAAAACTTGTTTACCTTCACTCTTCAGCCATAGTAATGACTGATCAATATGCTGTATTATAATATTTTGTAATTTATTATGAATATTACAATTTTAATCATCATTGCATATGAACTGTGACAGTAAATATTATGTGGCTTTGCAAATCCTCTGATATTATATTTCTACTGTTTCCAGTTTCTAGTTTTCATTCCATTTAGCTTTATCCTGTGTAAATCAATTGTAATCATTGTATATAAGGAGTGCTAAGCCAGGACTGAGGAGAAAGGCTGTGTTCAGTGAGAGCTCCTGTTTCATAAAGCAAGAAGATATTAAGATGTAGTAATGGAAGTGCATGTAACCATCTACAGAACAAGAATACAGATGCCAGGGAGTAGAAAACTGAGGAAATTAGGACTGCCTGGAAGCAATGAAGAAATATAAAGTTTTTGTTATGTCAACAGTAAATTATTCTATTAATTGTTGTTTGAGGCATTGAGAAGAATCCTGCTCCTGTTGAACTAATGCCATTTAGAAGAGTTAAAGTCTAGGATAAGGAAACAAAAGGAGGATTCTGGAAAATGAAACTTGTGTTCTCTGAAGTAGAAGAAAGAAAAGGTGTCTTTGCCATTCAAGAATTGACAAATTCTGGAAGGAAAGCTAAGAATGCAGCTAAATGAATGGGAGGTTGTGGATGCTTATGTGATTGGAAGGCAAAGAGAAAACAGGTTAGTATTAGCAATATTTATATCTACACAAATAGTAAAAGAACTACTAAGAGAAAACAAGAAACTAAAAGGAACCCAAATAATTACTAATGGAGATTTGTTAGTGAACAATATAAATTGAAGTCAGTCAGTGTAGCAAATGAAAGATGCAAGAGCATACGGAAGGCACGCATATATATACAGTTTTCTACTTGGTGTAAATGGAATAGCAGCCACAGAGAACAAAAAGACACTAAGGTTGTAAAGAAAGTTCACATCTTAGCAGTTGTGGAAGCAGGATTGGATGAGGAGTGTCAAATTAAAATTAATGGTTTTGAATTTATTAAAAAGCTAGAAGCAAAAAGCACAAAGAGATATAATACCTTGTGGAGTAGGTGCATTTTTTACTAATATTGTTAAAAATAGAGTAAAGGAGAGAAAATCTAAGATGGACGGAATAATGTGGATGTGCCAAGAGTGGGAAACATGCATGGGGATAGTATGTAACCCTCCTGAAAGTCCTGTTTTTTTTATAATCCTGAGTACCTTTGAGTAATGGAGGAAGTAGTAGAAGAAATCTGGAATGACTGTCCTTTAAATTCATTTTTAATAGTTGTTGATTTTAATGTAAGGCATGGGGATATACAGGCCAGGAGTAATACTTTCAAGGGTATGAATTACAAGAGGGTGGTGAATGAATCTGAGTAAGAAACAGTAAAGATATGTCAACAAATGAAGGTTTGAAATTAATTGAATTCTGTGAAAACTCAAAGCATATAAGTATTATATTAATTGGTTGCTGGAGAGATGTACGGCACAGGAGTTTGTGTGTTAGTGGATTACACCTTATGTAGTGAGCATTTACTGTCTTTAACATTTAGTTTAAAGTATCTGATAAGTCAGGTAAAAGTGCTCATTTTCCATTGTCCTTGTCAATTAAGGTGAATATTTGCAAAGGGCAAAGCTCAAGGAAGATAACTAATTTATGAAATTAGTATGTTACATGTGCAGTAATGAGAAAAGAGTGGAATTCTATAATGCTATTAACTCTGAAATGACAAAATTATGTATACATGGATTCGATTCAATGGCGAATAATTTTAAAAAAAGTAAATTGCTGGTTATATGTGATTTTGTACTAAAGAGGACAGGTGAAAATATGATCAAGAGAACTCAAAATAGGGCTAACATGTATATTCAAATTTTATTCATCATTAGATTTCAATACAGAAATATTGGCTTCATCAACAATACAATTATTAGTACAAAAAGAGCAGGTTTAATTAGATGTAATACACAAATACAGAAATCCTAATTTCTTACATAAGATTGGTTTGATGAAGAATGTGAGAGCATGCAAAATGCCATGAGAAGGGCAGTAATATTATGGAGAAAGAGAAATGGAAATGAAGAGAGGGTGTCATCCATTTACAGGAGGTATTTAAACAGCTAGTGGAGTTGAAAAGAGGGTCAGAGATAGAGTTGATGGAATTGAAGCTAAAATAATTTAGGGAGGGCATCACAAATTTGGCAGGTTATTAGAAAATATACAAGAAAATAGTCTACATGGGCTGCACTTAAACCTGTAGAATAGCTTTAGTATTTTGAGCACCTATTTGAAATGTAGGAAAGGGTTATAGGTACAATCTTGAGTTGGCTTATAATTGTATAGAGGGATTGGATAGACCATTCCCAATGGAAGAGGTGTTAAAATCTGTGACAATTTTAAAAAGAACAAAGGAATAGGAATTGATGGACTGGCAGCTAAGTTTTTTTTCAAGTTTGGTATGAGAATAAGAACAGGCTATTTTGTCTTAATAGACTTTTAACACTAGAACATCAAGGCAGTCATTCTGACTACTTTTATAATTTTAAAGCATTATTATTGTGATAGTTCTCACTGTATGTCATAGTGAGTTCATGACCTTTCATAAGTAGTCTCATACATGAGTAGACACTGCAATATTTATTTTTCCAAATTTAGCTTCATACTTATCAGCATTTATACTTAGAACCGCCATGCAATGATTCTGACCGCTGTCATGTTACTTTTAGCACAACTTGTATACTAGCCATTCAAATTCAAACTCAACTGAATAATGCTCAACAATGTGTAGGATGGTTTCAAACTCCTGTAGCTTGTTTCAACAATAATTTTGGTAATTCGTTTGAGAAGTGATATTTGAGCAGTAAACGAAGAGAACAAAGTGATACAGACAACAGCCTCTCACAGATGAAGAAATGCTGGTTTATTTCAATGAAGTTTCTGGGGATGTCAGATTTGGAGGATCCAATAGAAAGTGATGGTGTTGCATCAGAAGAAGATTATCAACCAATTGATGTTCCTGGAAGTTGCAATTCAGAAAATGAGAATGGTGTATAGACAATTCCATGTGGAAAATTAAGAGGCTGAAGGTAATATGAGTTTCATACTTCTATGTTATTGCTTATCATCATCAGCATCATCATCATTGCCGCCATCGCCATGTTGATGATGATTATTTATTATTATTATTATTATTATTATTATTATTATTATTATTATTATTATTATTATTATTATTGCTACTACTTTATGAATATCGCCATCATTAGAAGAAATATGGCTTGAGTCAAGGCAATAGAATTTTATGAGCTAAAAGGCTGTAATTCACATATTTGTCACGATGATGAAGCTCAATCAAATAATAATACTAGCTTTGGTCATGGTCAATCCTGTGCAGGAGAAGGGTATGCAGAAAGGGAAACCAGGTGAGGTACTCGCTTCCAGTAAAGGGATCAAAACTTATAGACAAGGAGTATCACAGAATGTGATACGGTAATTTGTATCACAAATTACTCAAATGTAAATAATTATTTTTATATGAATATGTATTTTTATGTGACATTGATTTCAGGTGTTTATTAATTGTAATTAATAATTGGTAAATAATAATATATGGCTTTACTGAAACTGTTAACAATAACGTAAGAATGCAGCAAGGGAATGAGTTGTTTATCGTTACCGGGAACCAGGAAGTTACGTAATGTTTCGCGCCTTTTCGGTAAAAAAGCTTCCAGAATGTTCTCTAAAAGAAATATGTATTAGTGGTTTTCATTGGATGTTAAAATAGACGCTAATGTTGGCGCGTTTTATTAGCCAATAGCATTTTATTTATAATCTTTAGGCGTATCTTAAGGCTAGCCTATAAATAAGCCAGGTCGAGGTAGCGGGTCCCCCAGTGCAACAAGATTCTCGACACATTACACATCGTCCCCAGTTCGGCAAGATTCTCAAAACATTATACATCGTCCCCAGTGCAACAAGATTCTCAACACATTACACATCGTCCCCAGTTCGGCAAGATTCTCAAAACATTACACATCGTCCCCAGTGTGCAACAAGATTCTCAACACATAACACGTCAGCCCCCAGTTCGGCAAGATTCTCAAAACATTATACATCGTCCCCAGTGTTCAACAAGATTCTCAACACATAACACGTCAGCTCCCAGTTCTGCAAGATTCTCAAAACATTATACATCGTCCCCAGTGTTCAACAAGATTCTCAACACATAACACGTCAGCTCCCAGTTCAACAAGATTCTCATGTCGGTCTCTCAATTCGTAAAGTTACGCGCAGCAGAAGTACGAGAAATCTTATAAAGTATTCTACAGTTAAATATACAAAGTTGAAGTACGTGAGTTAAAAGTGATAAGAAGTTAGTACAAACAGTTTCAGTATGGCGATTATCTAGATAAATCTGTGAAAGTGTTCGTGAACGTGTTCTGCAATAAAGATTATAAAACCAATTTCTTCGTCAATATCATTTCTAGACAAAAGATTCCTTTCCGCTTCACACCCTGCAAGAGAAACATGTTAGATCCCAAACAGCTGGCCGGAGGACATTTAAAATAAACTATTTCAAAAACTGATACAAATTGCTACGCCAGAGGGAACTATGGACCAGACCAACGAATGACGTCACACAAGATGGCTTCGCGTGAAGTAAACACATATTTGCTCTCGTAAATTGGCTTCCACAACGTGGTGCTATAAACACGTAAAATTGCTATTGCAAATTGGCTCCCATACGTGGGGCAGTTAAAGTTATGTAAACAAACATTTATTTGCAACATACAATTTGTTATATCTCGCAAATGGACTGTAGTGGACTTTGGTTGTATATCTCATGACAGGTTCATCCAGCAGAAAGAGAAGGTAGAGCTTTAGCATATTCAAAGCGACATGTAAGTAATCATAGTGTTGCAAGTGCATGGTGCCTGTTGATTGATGAATCAATATTGAAACATAAAAAAAAATGCACAGAAATAGAGACCCAAAGGGTACTCGGTAATGATTCATGGAGTGTAAAGTTAGAAGAATTAGGTAAGTTCATTGCTTTGTTATATGTAAGAGATGCTCTAGGAGCCACAAATATAGAGGTTGATGGACTGTGGTCTTCAAAATCGGGCCCTCCATTCAGTGGGACAATGAGTAGGAATAGGTTCCAAGAAATTTTATGTACCTATCTACGTTTCGATATAAAAGGCACAAGGTCAGATCATTCGTTTGAAAACAGATGAGTTTGCTCTAGAGGGGGTGTCAACAAACAACCAATTATATTTTTTTCATTGTAGTGCATTCTAGCTGGAGTTTGGTGTTGGCAGCACTGGAAAGGTCTGACCTTGAGTGACAAAATGCCATGTGTGTTAGTCGCCTGGCTGACCTCAGTTGGAGTGAAGCAGGTGAAGTAGAAGGGCGTGTTAACTGTATCCAATATGGATTTTAAGTTGCAGCAGTGTGCATCAATTAGATATTGCATTCTTATTGATAAAACTCTATAACAAATACTGGAAATGTTTCAGCAAGCCTACAGAGGGCAAGCTATGGGAAAAATGCAGGTTTTCGAATGGCATAAGCAGTTTTGGTAGGGTAAAAATGACCTTTAGGATGCTCAATGCCCCGGAAGATCCTCAGCTTCAAAGACTGACTTCAATGTAATGCAGTTGATGTCATGTTGCATGAAGACCATCACATATTGTTACCATAGGTTGTAGAGATTATGAATATATCCTATGGATCAGCTGAAGACATTGTACGAAATGTTCCAGGCTATAGGAAAGTTGCAGCAAAGTGGGTGTCTCGGGTGAACAATGATGAACAGAAGTCTCACCACAATGCGGCATGTCAACAATGGAAAGGAAGACTTTGGCAGGAACCAAATTTTTTGGACAGAGTTATCGCTTGCGATGAAGCCTGGTTTTCATCAGGATAATGCGCTCATTTCACCATGAAGACTCAAACAATCATGGAATTATGCATTAAGATGATGCCACATCCACCTTATTCACTGGACCTAGCGCCGTGTGACTTCCACCTATTTTCTACAGTGAAAAAAGAACTTCGGGGTTGTCGTTTTCATAGTGGTCATGAGTTAAACCATACAATTTCGAGTATACTCAACACACTATCCAAAAGGGGCTTCAGGGAGTGTTTTGAACAGTGTACAGAATGCTTGAACCATTGTGTTGTGTCCGAGGGAGAATACTTTGAAGGCTTGTAAAAGAATTTGAATAAAGGTGAGCAGTATTTGCCAGCAAAAACATAATTCCAGTTATTTTTTGGCACTCCCTCATAGTTTCAAGTACCTGGAATAAATTTATTAAAAATTGCCAGCTGTGTTTTAGCTCAGGTTCAAATGTCACTGTAGATGAACAACTTTTTCCAAGCAGAACAAGATGCCCTATCTTCAATATATACCTAAATAGCCTGATAAATTCAATATTAACTCGCCAGAAGCTAGTGAACACTAAATATCCTTGTAACGGGTTCCCTTACCTTGGTAAAGATGGAAAGAAAGCACCAAATGAAAATCTTCCTGCGAGTTGTACACATCTGTTCTGAAGAATGAAGACACTACATTGACTGTGTACCAAGATAAACAAAACAAAAATGTTCTTCTGTACAGTTCTATATACCCAGAAGTAGAAATACAGAACAATACTAAAAGAGTCTCAAAATAATTAGTTTCCACAATAAAATAAAATTTGCTGTTGATGTCTTGGGTCAGATGCCAAAGATTATATTCATTCCAGTGCACGTCATTGGCCAGTACATGTCTTTTATGACGTCCTTGATCTAATTACCATCAACTCACGGATTATATTAAAGTCTGTGACTGGACAGCAGATAGATTGAAGTTTCATTCTGAAGTTTGCAGAAGAACTATGCACAGAATAAATGCAATCTAGAAATCAAATAAGAAAAGAGGAAAAAGAAGATGATGTGCCAAAAAACAAAAAGAGACAGCAGTGCCAAATGAAGAAGCGTATAAATAAGGCCACTGTAACCTGTATTAGGTGCAAAAACGTGTCTGTGGATTGTGCACAAAAAAATCCATCAAGAAAGTGATTTGTATAGTTTGTAATTAGACCTTTTACTAACACCTTATGGTTTGAATAAGTCCAGAAAGGGAGAGAAGTAAAAACCGTATATTTTTTAAATGTGTGCAGTGTGATTTTATGTTAATAATTCTAACATCATATACAATATGTTTACTATCTTTTATCGCTTCATTTCCTGTTATTTCATTACTAATTAATGAATGTGAACCGACATTAACAATACATTGAGTGTTATGGAGTCAGCATTTGTACTTAAGGTAGTTTTAAGTATATAACTAGCTCCAACGGTTCTAGCATTAAACAGAACAAAAGTAAATAAGTGTATTCTAAAGAGCTAGAGGGTTGCAGTAATTCAGCTCATTTTTGAAAGAAAAGGAATAGACAATTATAGAGGAATGGCCTTATTAAAACGGTTCACTGCATTTTGGCTGACAGAATGCAATGCTGCGTAGAGGAGAATCACTGATTATTGCCATTCCGTCATGATTCTGGAAGGGAAGGTGGATGATGGAGATGTAATTATTATCAAAACTTTAATTGGTAAATACTTGCTAAGAAAAGAGGCTGATTGTACATTCTATTTGCAGATTTTGAAAATACTTAAGATAAAATAGTAAGGGAAACACTATTGTACAAGTTACAAGTAAAAGGATTAAGCAAAGATAAGGTAGGAATATTACATGAATTATATCAACAGAACACTTTTTTTATATCAGGTGTGCAGAGGAAGTAACAGCTGAAGTCTTAACGGAGCAAGGAGTTAGGGAAGGGTGTAAATTCAGTCCTATTTTGTTTTATTACTTTATATATGATATATTCAGCTTAAGTTTTGCTAATACATATATGCCATAATTGGGAATGTGGAAATAGCAGGACTGGTATATGCTGATCATTAATGGTGGGATCAAAATCAATAACTATAATTGGATTAAACCACTCATATACTTGCTAACTTCCTGAAATGTAAACCAGTAAAAAACTTTTCTTATTCAGAAAGGACTAGTAATTTTACAATGACATGAAATTTAAAATGTTCGAAGTAGTAAATGTACAAAAACGTTATATATATATACACACACACACACACTATGTGATCAAAAGTATCCAGACACCCCACAAACATACGTTTTTCATCTTAGGTGCATTGTGCTGCTACCTACTGCCTGGTACTCATTATCCGCGACCTCAGTAGTCCTTAGACATGGTGAAACAGCAGAATGGGACGCTCCGTGGAACTCACGGACTTCGAACGTGGTCAGGTGATTGGGTGTCAGAAGTCTGTATGTGAGATTTCCACACTCCTAAACATACCTAGGTCCACTGTTTCTGATGTGATAGTGAAGTGAAAACGTGAAGGGACATGTACAGCACAAAAGCGTACAGGCCGACCTCGTCTGTTGACTTGACTGAGACCGCCGACATTTGAAGAGGGTCGTAAAGAGTAATAGGCAGACATCTATCCAGACCATCACACAGGAATTCCAAACTGCATCAGGATCCACTCCAAGTACTATGACAGTTAGGCGTGAGGTGAGAAACCTTGGATTCCATGGTCGAGCGGCTGCTCATAAGCCACACATCACGCAGGAAGATGCCAAACGACGCCTCACTTGGTGTAAGGAGCGTCAACATTACACGATTGAACAGTGGCAAAATGTGTGGAGTGATGAATCACGGTACACAATGTGGCGATCCGATGGCAGGGTGTGGGTATGGCGAATGCCTGGTGAACGTCATCTGCCAGCGTGCGTAGTGCCAACAGTGAAATTCGAAGGTGGTGGTGTTATGGTTTGGTCGTGTTTTTCCTGGAGGAGGCTTGCACCCCTTGTTTCGCGTGGCACGATCACAGCGCAGACCTACATGATGTTTTAAGCACCTTCTTGCTTCCCACTGTTGAAGAGCAATTCGGGGATATTGCATCTTTCAATACGATCGAGCACCTGTTCATACTGCACAGGCTGTGGCGGAGTGGTTACACGACAATAACATCCCTGTAATGGACTGGCCTGCGCAGAGTCCTGACGTGAAGCGTATAGAACATCTTTGGGATGTTTTGGAACGCCGACTTCCCTTTAATCCTCGTTGGATGGTAGAGCCATACTTGGTCACCCTTCTGGAATCCGACACTGTGCGCCAGACGGTCATAGCGTGCCTTCATACAGTCACTTGCCAGCTTCAGGTGCTCCCTGGCAAGATGGTGCATGTCTTCCAGCCTGTCCACTGGCTCTCCGACATATTCCATTGCCGGCTGGTCAGCATCAGGAGGCGTAGCCGTTGTTCTCGTCCAAATGTCATGTTGGCCGGTGTCATGCCGGAGGATTGGTGTGCCTGTTATCTTTAGGCCAAGAGGAATAACGACACACGCACATCCCAGTCTCGCTGATGGTTGGACACCACATTCTGGAGATGCCCCTCCACCATTCCCTCCGACTGCGGATGAGGTGGAGTGGTACGAGTCGTGTGTATCCCGAGGCGCTGGAGCAGCTCTTGCATAAGTTGGATTCGAAATTCGTCCATTCGTTTGCATTGCGGCGCCACCTCTCCACGTCGCTTCGAAAAAGCAGCCAATAGAATCGACGACGTAGCTTTTTCAAGGTCTAATTAATCCCCAGGTGGCCACCGGTAGTATTGTCATGGGTCTCTTTGAGCACGTCTTTCAACTTGCTCATTTGGGAGTACTAGCAGTTTCACCACATTTTTTGCGGAATCACACACTCCATGATCATCAGGTAGCTCTTCTAGATCGTGCCCCTTGGATCGACATCAGCCCAGGCAGTTCGTTCGCCAGATTATCTGCAGGATCGGCCCTATGTCTCTATTCGCCAGTTGCCTTCTCCTCAAGGCATCTTCGACCCAACCAAATCCAGGTTGCACCGTGACCGCACGTAAGGCCGCTACACTCTCCTTTGCCTGGACTTTCACACAATTATTGCAGCTTTCCTGGCATTTTTCGGTATAGGGCGTCTATTAGAATGACGCCTTAATGCTCTGTTCTCTGAGGTAAAATTGTATTCCTGCAGGTGTTGGACCCGTCTGTCCTTCCAAATTACGAAAGCCCAACAGCCAAGTTATGGCAGAATGGTCCGTTCGGAGGTGAAACTCCTGTCCGTATAGGTACTTGTGGAAGTGTTTTAAGATCTGTACAATAGCCAGGAGCTCTTGTCCTGTCATGCAGTAGTTTCGTTCGGCCTTGGATAGGTTTCTACTGAAGTAGGCCAGTACTCTTCTCCTTCCTGCTCTTGTGACAGGATACCCCAATGCCGAACTCACTGGCATCCGTGTTCATGAAAAACCTTTTACCGGGATGGGGTACCAAAGAGCGTCCATAAATAAAACTCAATTTAATTTTTGGGGACATGTACAGGGCATCCTTCAGGGTCTTGAAGGACGTCTCAGCTTGGTCGGAACACTGGAAGGCTGGTCGTTCCTCTGTCAGCTATGTCAGCAGTTTGGCGATGTTGGCATAGTCACGGATTCAAACCCAGCTGAGAGCGATGTATTTTTTATGGTTTAAAAATCCTTAGCATGGCTTCCTTGTAAAGTAAAGCAAAGTCAGTGGTCCCATGCCGTAGATTTATGGCATTTAAAAGAACCTTAAGCCTGATAAAGAGTCCTCTGAGCAAAATTTCCAGTCTTTCACGCCCAATGTGAAATGGAATGCTAAGAACCATAGCAGTTAAACAGCATCCATAAATAAAACTTAATTCATTTTACTTACCGCCACAAATTTTCGGTTGTACATGCAGAGGACCAGGAAGTGTCGCAGGTCTTGCTTGTTCTTCGACCTGTGCTACTTCTTGATGGCTTCTATCTTTGGGGGGCCGCATCCACTCTTATCAGGGCTTACGACTTGTCATAGGTAGCACACTTCCTTTCTAAACAGATGACCCTTGATGGAGTTCAGCTTGAGGTTGTCCTTGCAAAGCTTTTGAATCACCTTCCTCAGGTTACTCAGCTAATTCTCAAATATCTTGCCTATAACAATGACGTCGAAATAATGCAGGCAAGTGTCATATGTAGGGCCCCTCATCACAGACTCCATAAGTCTCTGGAACGTTGTGGAGGTTTTGCAGAGTGTGAAAGGCATTACCATGAACTACCACAGTCCATGTCCAGAAGAAAACGCAGTCTTCTCCTTGCCATCGGGGTGAAGTGTCATTTGCCAGATGCTTCAGATCCAGGGTGGAAAACCACTGGGTCCCCACTAAGCGTTCTAAGAGTGTCGTCAGTCCGTGTTAGAAAGCATTCTTTCTTGATGACCTTCAGCTTCCGGCAGTCAACACAGAAGCCCAGATCTTCATCCTTTGTTACTAGCACTACCGGTGAGTGCCACGGACTATCAGATTCCTCTGTTATACCTCTGATTTTCATGTCCGCTATTCGGTTGACTGTTTGCTTCTGCTTCGCTAGTGGGACACGATGAGGCGGTTGTCCAATCGGTCGAGCATACCGGTGCCCATGCGATGCATCGCACTATTGGCACGGCCATCATCATCATCATCATCATCTTCTGATAGGCCGAAGATGTCCTGGAATTCTGCAAGCAGGTTGAAGATCTGCCTCTTCTCACTTCGCAATAGTTTCTCAGCCGACTCCTGGACAAGATTACTGAGATGTCTATCCAATTTCCTGGTATTCCATTGGTTCTCTGTGTCTCTGGCAGGTATTATATAAGCGACCGGCTCACAATTTCCCAAGACAACCCCATTAAGCAGTTCCTGGTCCCTGATGGGGCATTAAGGACCCTTACCAGGACTGTCTCCTGAGCAGGAAGCAGTGCCCTTGTGACATAAATCCCTTCTCAGTAGGGTCCTCCAAAATCATGTTGCTTGTAAAGGGTTTCTCTCCTATGCCGTCACCACCTCTCGCTCTATGCCAGAAGCATATCTCAATCTACAAGTAAGAGACTTACCAGCTGCAACATCTCCTCCAGATGGTTCAACAGGTTCTCGTCGCATCCCAGATACAATACAAAGGTTGTGGATTGTACAACTTGTCAAAATTTGTGTGAATGTATTTATTTTATTCATATAGGTATTGTGCTAGCAATGTTAGTATTTTATGATTTTTTAATAGATTCCTGCACGATTCTTTTGGTCCATCCTGTGACATTATGTGTAAAATTTTTTTCTGGCACTTGAACATAGTATCCCACACCGCTGAGTTGCATCATAGTATGATCCTGTATGTCATTATAGAGTGAAGGTAACTGAAATAGACTTATCTTTCTAGTTTCCAGGTTGGTAATTTGAGCTATGCAGCGCATATTAAAGCAAGCACTGTTTAATTTTTTGTTTGTGTATTGAATGTGATCCTCCCATTTTAGTTGCTTATTTACAGTTATTCCTAATATTTTTGTAGTATCTGTCTGGTTTATTGGTATATTATCTACATGCAGTTTGTCTTGAGTCCGGAAATGCATAATGCACATTTTTGAGGTGTGTAGTTTTAATCCATTACTGCTAAACCATTTCTTTAAATGAGTCAGGGCTTTATGCTGCATCATATAATAATTCTTCATTGTTTATGCCTTTCAGTAAAATGGATGTATCATCTGCATATATTGCTGTTTTACAATTTACACAGTTTGGGAGATCGTTTGTATACAATAAGTAGAGCAGAGGACCTAACACTCTCCCTTGAGGGACACCTGTTTTTATTCTTTTCCAATTTGACTGCACTGCTCCTATAGACTTGTTTAGGATTACCCTGTGTTTGCGGTCTTTGAGATAGTTTTTGAACCAGCTAATTCTGTGTTCCTGATACTATAAAATTCTAATCTGTTTAATAGTATGCCATGACTCGCACAGTCAACAGCTTTAGGTTATTGCATATAAGAACAGCTGTATGTTGTTTTTCATCTATCATTTGTGAAACCTCATTGATCATATTTATTAAAGTGGATATTTTTGAACATTTTTCTCAAAATCCACGTTGAGAATTATTTAATTTAGAAAAAGTATTCTAGATATGCAATGAATTTACAATGCACAATTTTTTTTAATATAGTTGAAAATGTTGGGAGAATAGAGATTGGCTGAAAATTTTTCAAGTCTGTATTTCCATATTTCCACCTTTATGAACTGGTTTCACAACTTCGTACTTCATCCTTTCTGGAAAAACGCCAATAGATAAGGATGGGTTAATTATTTGGCTAAGTGGCACCCTTATTTCATGTTTTATTTCCTTGATAAGAAATGGAGATAATTCATTACAGCCTTATGAGGGTTTTGCTTTTAACTTAGTTATTTCCTTTACAATTAATTCTTGTGAGACATAGTGAAATTGAACAAGGGTGTTAACATGTTGTGGCTATTTTTTTAAGAGCACTGATTTGTAATCTTGCCTAGATGGAGGTACCTCCCGAACATGGTTCCCTACATCGACAGAATAATTATTTAATGCTTCAGCCTTTACGTTATTTGCTGTATCAATCTAGTCACTACTAGTGTTACTTAGTCCCAGTTTCCCTTTGATTATTCTCCATTTTGCCTTGCTTTTGTTTTCTGCATTTTTAATAAAATTTTCAATGGTTCCTTGTTTTGCTTTGTTGATTACATGCTTATAAATTTTACAATATGTTTTATAATATTGAATAAAATCGAAATTAATTGTAGCTTTATGTAGTCTGTGTGAAAACCTTTTGTGTGTACTAGATGTTGTTATGCCATTCGTACACCAATCTAGTGAGTAATTTTTAGTTAGCTGAGTAATTTGGATATTTAGAAAACATTCATTGTAGCAGTTTAATAGTTCTCTAAGAAAGTTGTTGTAGTTCGTGTCAATGGAATCTATTGGGTCAAATGAACAAGTTGTATTGTGTAATTGTTCTTTAAATTTTGAAATATTTTCAGAGCTATATATATGCTTAGATGTTTTCATTTTAGATTTGTTTTTTATTTTGTGTTTTACTGGCAGCTTAATGAGGACTGCTTTATGGTCAGCAAGTCCTGTTTCCAGTACTCGACATTCCCTATGTTTGTATGTTTTATTTGTTATTATGTAACCTATACATGTTGTAGAGGACTTTGTGATCCGTGTTTGATCCCTGTGTTTGAGTTCAAAGCCATAGCTCTTCACAATACTGACATATGAGTTGTTAATATTATTACCTTGATATTTATCCATGGTATTAATTTTTAAGTTTTCCTCTGTAATTAGGCTTGTTTTATAGAAATCAATATTGCAATCCATGGCAATTACGATGTTTTTTCTTTTTGTCCCTTTTTAATTTGTTCAATAAACATTTAATTTAATGAGAAATGTCTTTAGTGTGTCATAATAGGGTACCCTATATATAGAGATCACAAGGTATTCAGACTACTCATCTCAATTGCTGATAATTCAAAGGTTTTGCCAGCACTTAAATCTTTTAGATCATCCCGAGTTTTAGTGTATTGTAAAAGGTGATCCCAGACTAATATGCAAGACCCACTTCGATCTGATTCACTCCTAGTGTAGTGTCCTGCTAAAGAAATACCTCTTAATTTATTTACTACTATTTCATCATGTCTTAGTCAATGCTCATTTAAGCAAATTACTTCTAGGTTTGTCACTCCTTCTACAAATAAGTTAAGTTCATCAATTTTCAACAATATACCTTGTGTGTTTAACTGTAACAACCAATCAGAGGTCTGGCCACCTTGTGTTTTCTCTATGGGTACTCTAGAGTTTATATTTGTCAAAATTATTTCAGCTTTGCTTTTCAAGTCACCTACTACTGCCAAGGTTAGTTTCCCTGTACATTGTATTGGACTATAATTTCAACAACATAGTTTATGATTTGACCTAACCTCCATGTACCTTTCCGATTTAGGTGTAGGCCATCCTTCCCTAAGCAGGAGAGGTCTAGATATTTCTCCACATCTACATACAACACTTTTAGGATTCACTAAGGCCCATCTAAGGTTTTCATTAGCACATTGGATAAAGTCCTGACATACATCACATCTTTTAATTATATTATTTACAGTAATTATAGCTTTCAGAAACCTTTCTTTTATGGATCTTATAGAACTATACATATCACCCATGACGTCCTCTGTGTACTTTGCCCCTCTTAAGTCATTGGTTCCCACATGTAGCATTATCACTTCCAGGTCATCCAGAAAGTTTTCACATTTGCACTGTTTTTTTTATTTTTTTTTTTAGGACAGCTGAGCAGCTTTTATGGCCCTATACACTCTTTTGTCAACATTTTTCACAGTTACATTCGCAATCATCGAATCACCAAGCACAAGCTCATTTTTAACTTTTGCAGCACCATTAAGGTTAGGAGTGGCCTTTTCTTCATTTTCTTTCTTCTTTTCATACCTTTGACCTTTTATGGGTTCACCAAGCACTAGAACACTGTTAACTTATGCTGGATCTTCTCCTGTTCAGCGGTTTGGCTTAGGAGCAGTCTTATTTTCTTTCTTCTTTCCTTTTTGTATGGATTCTTCCGTTTTGTTCAGTTTTTAATTTATTATCTTTTATCATGAGTTTACCAGTCTTTGTGTTTCAGTACAGCCATTTACTCCCGCTCTGATTTTGTCTTCTTGTTTAATTAGAACCTCGAAGCAGTTTGTGGTAATGATACTTTGTGTGCCAACACGTTCATGTTTGGCATCTTTTGTACTTTTTTTTTTTTGGAGTTGAAAACATGCTGATGATGGGAGCAAACCATCTCCCGAAACGTGTTCAAGTAAGAACATTTTAGTGATGTAGTGTAACAACCTTCAACTCTGTCGCGATATCGTTCATGTTATCTTATTTGCTGAGCGCCTGTTATTGTTTTACTATTTTGAATTTTGGGTTCTTTGTCCTCTGGCTAGCTATTATTACTCATTCGAGCAAATCTCTTGAACAGGGTGTGTAAACGGAAAGGAGTTGTTACTAAAAGATAACACTGATAAAAGAATTTGTTTTTACACTTTTAATGCCATCACACTTCTTTAATTTCACATATTTACTCTTGATACACGCCCGACTGAAACTGTTATATTTTTTAATGTAACTATAATCACTTATATGCTGCACATTATTAATTCGAGTATTTCACATTTTATAACTAGCTTTATGATGCGAGAGATTCTGTAGAATTGCATAACGTGTACTTCGTGAATGATGCTGTAGAACTGTGCGACATGTAACCCGTGAATGATTCTGTTAAACTGTGCGATACTTGTCTCTGGCTTTAGAATTTATACTCCCTCACCTCGATATGCCTAAAGATTATAATCGAGCTGCTATTGGTTAATAAAGCGCGCCAACATTAGCATCTATTTTTTTATCCAATCAAAATTACGAACACATATGCTCTAGGGAAGATATTCCCTCCATTTCTAAAGAAAAGCGCGCTACTGTGATGTCATTTGTTTGTCTCTTATAATTGATAAACAACTCACCCCCTTGCTCATTGGTACCCGCTCCTATTGTCAGTTTCAGTGAGGCCGTGTAAACTAATTTCCAACAATGCTTGTAATTAACAAACATCTCAAATCATTGTCATACAATAATGCTAATTTACACTACAATCAGTGAGGCCGTGTAAACTAATTTCCAACAATGCTTGTAATTAACAAACATCTCAAATCATTGTCATACAATAATGCTAATTTACACTACAATCACTCTGGCATTCACAGTGTTGTGATATAAAATACTGCCTCAACTCTCTTTATTTTAAATTATGACACATCACTGTTACTAGCTTCTAAATCTTCAAAATTAATTAATCTTTTTTACTATTGCAGAATATGGTTTTTCTTCACTTAATATCTGTATCTTCAATTTAAGTTTCTGCTTTTCTTGTTTCAATATCTTTATTTCTTCTGCAGTTTTTTAAGGTCCTTATTTAGTAATCAATTACCATATGTAATGCAGCAATCGTTTCCTCTTCACGTGACTTGACTCCCAGCCTTCTGTTTGTCTTATCATTTTTCTCGGTTTCTGTATGAAGACGATTGCTATCTTTACTTCCTACATGATATTTTACACTATTCTTCGCTATATCACTCTCCTTTCTATAATTTTCCACACTTTCCTCATTATATTGTCCTATTTTTTGAGCCTTACTTCTTGTCACCACTAGACACGTCACCATCTTGCCAGCAGGTAACTGACTGTCGCCAAAATGGGAAACTTATGCAGCCATATAATGTGAAAAAGACAATTTACATGAGGGAGTTCACTTTGTAAGTTCACATCACCCATTATTGAATGTTCACCCTCAATTACTCCTCATTGGTTACTGCTGATTAACATTAGGGATACCTAGTGGTGCATTAAAAGTTTAATCCCACCTAACGAAGTTTGCAAGCTATGCATTATGTTGAGACTTGGTGAAGGGAGACCACAATCATGATGGATAGATGCACAGACAAGATGAGGCCCGTCATAGCACTGTATACCCATTAGGACAGTGTTTTTGGGCTGTAATATTAAGTTAGTGAGAAGTGTTACATTATCACATTAGCATATTACAATATAAATGCAATAGAATGTAATGCTTTATCATGTACTTGGTGAAATTCTGTAACACTTTAAATCTGCGTACAAAGCTAAAAATGCCTCCACTCCCATACATTTTATGGGCAAACTGTAAAAGTGGTTAACTATGCATGCCAGATTAGAAATTGAAAGATATTGCAAAGACTGAGGTCTCAAAGTAACTCAAAGTAAAATTAATATAGTATTGTTAAAAATGGTAAGAGACAGAGAAATTAGAAAAATTACTTATGGCAGAAAAGGAAATTCAAATTGTATATAATTTAATTCATTTTAGCATTAAACTGAACAGGACCAGGTGTTAGGTAAAATAGAAAATGGGCATTTACCGGAGGTAAATCAGCAATGGGATTGTTGAGAAAATGTTTATTTATAATGCCAAAGATACGTGGGAAGACCATGTTGATAGAATGAGTAATGAAAGAATGCCAAAGAAGATTATAAAGTATAAGCCTAGAGAGGAAAGAGTAGTTGGAAGACCCAAGAGAAGATGGTCGGACCAATGAGACACAACAGATCGTGAGATTTAACGGCTGAAGGAAGAGGAGGTACAACAACAACGATCTGAAATTGTATATAGTCCTAGTGGAGTCAAGATGGGTTTATAGAGTTGAAATTTGGGGAATAGGCAATGAATGCAAGAAAATGGAATTGATATTAAGATAATTTTGTAAGCTTATATTATTTACCGTTCAGTACACATGGTCATTACTAGAACTGGGCAAGGTCAAAGTAAAAGGGCTGGTGATGGAAAGAATAATGAAATATATTGGTATCATATTAGTTACATGTGATAGGAGAATATTTTAAAATGTTCCATTAGCACCAAGAAAAACATTTTAAATTCAGCCAAGTGGCTGAGCAAAGTTAAGGATCAGCTAGAGAAGAATGGTTTAGGTGATATTTGGTTACAAAAACATGGAATAAAAGATTGCATTTTATTTATGGTTGCTCTTTAACTGCTGTGGTCCTTAGGTCCCATTCTATATTGAGCATGAAAGACAGGTAATTTTGCTCAGAGGCCTCTTTATCAGGCTTGAGGTTCCATGACACAGTGCCCACTAGCTTTACTTCCCTTCCAAAGGAAGCCATGCTAAGGATTTTTACTCCTGCAAAATTCCATTGCCCTCTGCCGGATTTGAACGCACCTCCTCGGGAACTAGAGGATAGCACAAAAACATGGAATGGTGAGGGCATTTTGGAAATAAGTCCATTCAAGATATGAAGATATGGGGATATGGGTAAGACAGGTATTATATATACTATGCAATAAATGAAAGACCTGTTTTTTTTTGTTTTTTTTTAATGCACTTGCGCCCATCTGCAAAACCTCCGGTTGCACTGCAGCCTAAAGGCTTATTGTGCTAAAGGCATTCTTAGATTTTTTTAATAGAATTGTTAAGACAGAATAACATAGGGAAAGTATTTAGATGTCTGCAACAGAAAGGAGAGAGAGGGCACTGAAAGGCTTATATTACAGGTGTAGGAACTAAGAGGTTTTTGGCCTAATATTACACAGTGCACATGCCCAATCTAAGAAAATGATTTTGGGGTAATAGAAGTGTCATTATTAAGAAAATGTTTAGTGTTCAGTCTTGGTTAAGAAGGTTAGGGGAATTTCTTTAAAACTTTTAGCAGTATAAAAATGTTTGGGATAATAAATTTTTGTAGCGCAATTTGTATTCATGGATGCCTTTGGGCAAGTGGTCAGAGCCAGATCAAACAGGCCTCATAATATACAGCACTTAGCAAAATTTTAAACAAAAATTTGTAAAATTATTTATTATGTGCATTAAGAAAGACTGTTCTTTGAAAAGTATGCTATATCTAAAGATAACTGAAAGGGAGTAGATCTTATGATATGAAAGGAATTGATTGTAATGCATTTTGTAATACCACGTAACATTAGAAGGAAAACATTTTCTTGAAAAGTATATTAAATCAGTGAAGCACATAGGCATGGCAACTAGACGGAACAGCAGAAGTTGCAATCCTCATTTATCATGTGCTTTAATACTATGAAAGAGAAAATATTATGATTATCTGGCAGGGCAGATAGCTGAAGGTATGCAAAAGTAAACATTTCACTGTGTAGGATTCAAAATGAACTAGTAAAATAATTTATTAATGACTTATGGAAGCTAAGAGAAGTTTATACTTAATTTGTGATAAATGTATATAAGAATTCTATAATCTTAAAGAAAGTGTAGAAAATGGTCCACTGAGTGAGAAATAATAAATATGTTGCTGTGACTGCCATTGCTGCTGACCCTACCTAAGCCTAATCCATTTATGACATAGAGAATAGTGAACTTTTAGGAGAATATGGAGCTGAGTTTTAGAATTACATAGGCCTGTATAATTTCTACTTGTTATGTGTTGTAGGATATTGATACCGTAATTATTGATTGGAAGATGTAAATAATTAAATAAAGAAATAATAATAAGATAGAGAAATAATTGCAATAAATAATATCTGTGTATTAAATCAATGTATAATGTAATAAGCCTGAGTGAAAAGATTTGTCCAGATAAAAAGGTCATTAGTGAGTTATGTTAAGGAAAGTCATTAGAAACAGCTGAGTAGCAAACGCATTAGTGTAAAAGTTCCTGGAATGAAGTTACCGACTGAATTCAGTATGTTTGAAAAGTCACGTAGATAGGAATCTGTAAATTAGAAAAGGAATGAAATTCTTACTTTTGAGCAAGGCACCACATAGTGACAGTGTCAGATACACATATGTAGAGTTTTAAGATTGGGCTGTATAAATAGGAATGTTGATAGGAGTAGCAATAGGTAAGTAGAGCTTAAGTTAAGAAAAGAGCAAGCATGCATTCTAAATCGGAATTACTTACTTAGTCATGTGATTACTCATGCAATGGCTCTTGTGATTACTCGTGTGGTATTTAGTTTCATTTTAAGTTGAGCTGTGCCCAGTGGTGTGCTTGAGTTAGAAGCATTTAGCGATTTTTGCGAGGGAGCTTTCCGAGTAAAATTTCTGTGACTTGCGGCAACTGGCGCTTTACTTCATTATTACTATAGCAATAATTTAATTCTTTAGTTCAACAGTTGGCAACTCTTTTCAAACAGAATATTTGAGTCAACATTAAAATTTATGAGCTAACTAAACTGGTGTTATCTTTTCACACTACATTCATGCATACCCTGAGAAAAAGAGCTGAAGTAGCTGGCGGACCTGGCAACACACAATGAGCTTGGAGATGACATCATAGAACTCAACAACAAAGCACATAAACATTATATAAATTGATGTACTTCAAGAAAGCAGTATCAAAATTTGAAGCAAAGGGTACGACTTCAAAGGTATGGCATCATGAACGGCTTAAAAAATGGCACCCAGTGTGGGGGCTTCGAATTGAGGACCCTCAGAAGCTGAAGAGGCCACACTGGAACTCAAACCCAGTAAAGAACAACTCAAGAAGGAAGAAAGACGATCTACAGCAGCAATAGCTCAGGCTATACAGGGGTGAGGTGCTCAAGAATACAGCAGCAGTAAACAGGGCACTCGGTGTACAATATTTATTGGAGTTAACTAATTTAGATGTGGTTCCTGGTAATATATGCTGATGGTTCATGCATAAATGGGAAAACTGGTGCAGATATTTATTGTGAATCAATGGGTAAATGCTATAGCATAAGCCTAGGAAGTCGCGCTTCTGTTTTTCAGGCAGAGATACTTGCTGTACTTGAAAGTGCACACTTATGCTGGGAAAAGAGAATCATGGGGAAATATATCCTTATAAATCCTGAGAGCTAGGCTGCACTAAAAGCTTTCAGTTCCCATCACTTTAAGTTACAATTAGTGTGGGAATGTTATCAATTTTGTCAAACCTTTCCACCTACAATACACTAGAATTGCAGTAGGTACCTGGACACACAGGTATCGGGGAAATGAAAAGGCTGATTCCTTAGCAAAGAAAGAAGAATCTCTCCCTTTTATTAGGACCAGAATATAGAATAAGCATGTTAAATGTGAAAAGTAATAAAAAAAATAAATAACTATACCCAAAAACAAACACTATATGCGATTAATTAATAAGCCTAGAGAAAAATTAAGCAATTTGCTTACTGAGCGTAACAAACCTTCATTTAGAAGAGTTATAAGCTTCATAACTGGACATGGAAAGTTCAAAAAACACCTGAAGACAATGGGATTATACCATATAGAACCCATTTGCCATCTATGTTTACAAGCCATTAAAACAGTGTAACACATTCTAATAGAATGTGAAGCCGCTGCTGCTCCGCCGCCGCCACCACCACCACCACCACCACCACCACCACCACCACCACCACCACCACCACCACCACCACCACCACCACCACCACCACCACCACCACCACAACAGACAAGGTACCAAGTTCTTGGAGATACCGCAAAACTAGAAACAGGCCCTAATTTAGTGAGACAAATGCTACAAATAACCAAAATTGTAGATATTGATCCATAGATTAGAAACCAGGAAGGCATAAAAAGTCTTTTTAGGCTGAGGTGCTTAAACAGAAACCTGCTTCCAAAGTAATGCTGCCGCCGCCGCCGCCGCCGCCGCTGCTGCTGCTGCTGCTGCTGCTCCTGCTCCTAAGTTGAAGAATTTAGGTAAAAAATAATTTAGCAGAAGCAGTGCAAGTTCAGGAAGGCAAAATATGCAGAGTAGCTCAGAACCAGGAAACAATAGAATTCAGGGAGAAAGAGTAAATAATTCAGAAATGGGAGGAAGTGATTTAATGGCAGTGATGGAAATGTTAAAAATTACAGGGGAAAAGCTAGGAGATAGATTAGAAAATAGTCAACAAGAGCTCGGTAAGATATTAAGATAGAGATTAGAGGAAAAGACAAAGAGTAATAATCAGAAATTGGAAAATAGTCTATAGAAATTATGAAAGAAGCTAGAAAATCAACAGCATGCATTAGAAACATTCAAGGATGAAATTAAAGGGGAAATAAGCAATGTTAGAAGTGAAATCAAAGAAAATAGAGAAAAGGTTAGTGAAGAAATAGAAAATGTTACGAAAGAATTTAGCTAAGAAATAGAAAAATCAGAAAAGAAAATCTGTAAGCAAGTCAGTGAGAAATCAGAGTTAGAAAGTAGGAAATTAAGGGAGGAGGTAGCAAAGAAATTTAGAACAGAAAGGGAAATAGCAAACAAAGAAATGCAACAGGCTAGGGAAATAGCTAGAAAAGAATTACAGGGAAGTAGAAATAGTTATGAAAAAGCAGAAAGGGAAAGTAGGAGACAGGCTAGGAACTTTGAAGAAATCACAGATCAGGTTAAGAATGTAGCAACAGAAGTAACAGAAATAAAATGTATATTAGCAAATTTATGAATAAGTATAAATGTACCAAATTCAAAGCAATACAAAATGTGTTATTGGACATCTCAATGCTAAATGTAGGTGCAAGCATTCCAGTAATGACCCTAGATGAATTAATGTACAGAGAAATAGAGATCAGAACCATAACATGTACTGGCCTAATCATATTTTAAACAAAATTTCACCACCAACTTTTGAAAATCAGGACTCTGACAATCCAAAATCTTTCATTTAAGAGTTGCAGGAATATTTTACTGTAAAATGTATACTGGAGGAGTACAAAATGGCAATAGTTAGGAAAAAATGTTTTAAGGGAAATGCAGCTACTTGGCTAGATATAACTGTGGGAAAAATACAATGACTTCAGGCTCTTTAGCGATTGAAATGATTGGTTTGCTGATGGCACTTGAGAGTAACAGACAAAAGTCTGAGGCAGAAAATATCAGAAATCAAGTAAGAAATGCAATGGAAAGTTCACATTTCCTCAGGCAAGTGGCACAGTGGTACAGTTTCAGAGAAATGGAAATCAAAATGACATTAGGAACAGATATAGAGGTCCAGTACTTAGATCAGAACCAGCACAATGGGAAAACAGAAATAGAAATTGTTTTGATAGGAATCATCAAAATAGAAATTCAGGCAATAGAGGTAGACATGTTCAGGTTAATTATATGAATATGGGAAGATTTGATAAACCTAGAGGAGGAATTCAACAGTTTAGAGGTAGGCATAACTCAAGTAATGAATATTGGAGACCTGAAAACAATTATGTATTTCGACCTAGATCTCCTAGACAATAGGATAGAAATAGAAGTGGAAGAAATTCACCAATAGAAAAGCATAGGGCAGAAGCAGTTGAAATGACAAGAAAAGTAGTAGGAAATGGCCAGAATCAGATGAGTGAAAGTAGAATAATAGTTTAGCAAATACTGGTGCAATTAGCAGGGAAGCACTGGTCCCGTCATATGCACCTTTAGTAAAGGCTGGGAATAAGAATGAAAAGAACAGTTGTGTTAAGCACACAGAAGTTAGGTTTCCAGTGGGCAAACATTGATAATTAAGAGAGATACACATTTCAAATAGGCATGAAGAAAATGAAAAAAATATTGGATCTGCCGAAGATAAAAATAGGAATCAATGGGAAAGAATATAGTGCAATAATAGATACCAGTGCAAACAGTACAGTCTCTTCACAAAATGTTTATGAGGAATTAGTAAAAAGTGGTATGAAAGTAATGTCATTGCCGACAAGTGGAATATTTTCTTCATTAGCAGTTGGCAAGAGGAAAGAAAGAGTGAAAATTCAAGTGATGTTATGTGTAGAAGTGAATGGAATTGTTTTTGAAATTTTGTTTCTTGTATACTGAGATTAGTCACATGTTATAATTGGATGTGATTATTTATATGCATAGGCTGCCATTATCAGCTCTGAAAATAGATTTGTGAAACTAGACACAGGGAAGCAAGCCATTGTGGTACTGATCATTGAGATAGCATGTCAGAACAAGTGACAAGGGATAGAAAGAAGGAAGAAATAAGAGGAGATGCTTTCTGTGTGATATATATTAAAATAGGAACTATGGAGCTAGCAGAAATGAATGTAGAAAGATTTGATTTTGAAAATGAGGGAAAATAGAGTATAATGAAATCAAAGTAATTGATAATTGTATACAAGGAGATTCCCAAGAAAATCCCTTAGAAAATTTTTATTATCAGAAGCAAATAGGTACTATGATACAGAAAACCATGAAGACCTAGAAAATTTATTTAGAGAAAAAGTAAATCAGGCAAATTACTTAGATGAAGAACAGAGGAAGAATTGGAAAGGTAGAATCAGAAGACTGAAAAATCCCGGCTATGGCACTGAATTTTTCAGTTGTCTGATGTTAACTTTCTAACCTTGTCCTACACACATGGCTAGTGTGGAAGAACAATTAATTTATCAGAGGGAAGAATTATTTACAATTTTGATGAAAAATGGAGAAGTATTCTCAGAAAAGTCTGGGAAATGTATAAGTTATACACAGTCTTTTGAAATGACACCTATTGAACTATATAAACTTAAAGCACAAGCAATTCCTTTCACTACTCAAGAAAAGTAGACAATGCCACAGTTCATAGAAGTAAATGTTTTACTGAAATACTGAAAAATATGGGATAAAACATCATTGCTCATCCTATTTTCTGTCTGGTAACCCAACAGAGCATGTATTGTGTGGCAGTAATTTGTATCACAATAATGTAAATGCCAGAGTGATTGTAGTGTAAATAAGCATTATTGTATGACATTGATTTGAGATGTTTGTTAATTATAAGCATTGTTAGGAAATATGTTTACACGGCCTCACTGAAACTGACAATAGGAGCGGATAACAATGTGCGAGGGGGTGAGTTGAATATTAATTAGAAGAGACAAACAAATGACGTCAGATTGGCGCGCTTTTCTTGGAAATAGCGGGAATATTTTCCCTAGAGCATATGTTTTCGTAATTTTTGATTGGATATAAAAATAGACGCTAATGTTGGCGCGTTTTATTAACCAATAGCAGCTCGGTTATAATCTTTAGGCATATCGGGGTGTGGGAGTATAAAAAGCTAAAGTCAGAGGCAGATTTCGTCAGTCCAACAGAAGCATTCACGCGTTATACGTCGCACAGTTAGTTCATCAGAATTGTTCGCGGGTTACACGTCGCGTAGTTCAACGGAAGCATACATAATGTACACGTTACGCAATTCTACAGAATCTCTCGCGTCTTAAAGTTTGTTATAAATCTGAAACACGCGAATTAATAATGTGCAGTAAATAAGTGATTATAGTGATATTAGAAAATATAACAGTTTCAGTCTGGCGTGTATCACGAGTCAATATGTGAACTTAATTAATTGTGACGGTAATAAAAGTGTAAAAACAAATTCTTTTATCAGTGTTATCTTTAAGTAACAAATCCTTTCCGTTTACACACCTTGATCAAGAGATATGCTCGACTGAATAATAATAATAATAATAATAATAATAATAATAGCTAGCCAGAGGACAATGAACCCAACATTTAAAGTAAAACAATAACAGGCGCTCAAAAATAAGATAACACGAAGTTACCGCGACAAATTGGATCCCATACGTGGTGCATATAAACATGAAGCATTTTCCAACTACTAACAAAAAAAAATATTCCACTTCAAATTCGCGCACAAACATGGAACTAACAAATAGACCACTTCAATTGAGATATATAGGTATCTACCGTGTACTGACTCACAAGAATCATAAAGATTGGGTTAGATATTGTCCTCTAATAGAGAAAATTGTTAGTAACACTATAAATGTCACAACAGGATTTGCACCTATAAAACTCATGTTAGGTAAGGAACCAGAACAGATATTTCAAAAATGTACCTAAGAATGTCAATAAATAAAATTCAGCAAGTAAGGAAGATAGGGCTAGCATTGCTTTTGAAAGGATAAAGAAAAAAGGCAGAGAAACAAAAATCCAAAAGAAAAGAAAGAAAACATAAGTGGGAACCTAAAAAAGATGATTTAGTTTCAGTAAAAGATAACAGTTACCAAGTATATTAAAAGGGAGAAATAAAAGAATGGAACTAATATACAAAAGTCCTGTAGTAATTGTATCTAAATTTGGAAAACATATGTATGAGTTAAAACATGCCAAAAATGGAAAACTAAGGGGGCATTGGCATAGCAACTTCTTTGTCCATCAGGATGCAGTCAGATTACTTGTAACTTTTGATAATTGAATTTTTGGGTGCAATTTTGTTTATAAATGATTGTAATAAATATGTATGATGTGGAAGACAAGGTTCACAAAATGTAACTAGATAATAAGTACATAATTGTAAAAATTTGTCTTAAGCAGAACATAATGAAAGTCAATGAAGTAAACATAACAATCATTAAAATCAGTGCTTCAATAAAGTACCAAAGCAAAGACTCTTGGAAATTTACATAAATCAAAAGAAGAGAAAATAAAATTATAAAATAGCATAGAAAATTTAGCATGAGAAGTATTATATTTAATTTGTGAAGATAAAAGTTATTAATTGTCCTTGAAATACTTGTGTATAACAATGAGTTGCAAAGAAGAACAAATTTGTAAAATATGTAAGAAAATTGATAGGGTTGCTACAAGAGATCAAATAAATTTAAAGTTAAAATTTTATTTGGGCAATCATGTATATTCTTTCATTATTGAGAATAATAAAGAAATGTAATGGGATGTTTTGATACCATAATTGTTGATGGGAAGATATAAATAATTAAATACAGAAATAGTATAAGGTAGAGAAATAATTGCAATGAATAATTTCTGTATATTAAATTAATGTATAATGTAATAAGACTGAGTGAAAAGATTTGTCTGAGTAAAAGGTCATTAGTGAGTTATGTTAAGGAAAGTCATTAGTAACAGACGAGTAGCGAACGCATTAGTGTAAAAGTTCCTGGAATGAGTTAGAGGTTGAGTTCAGTATGTTTGAAAAGCCACATAGGCAGGAATTCTGTAAATCAGAAAGGGAATGAAATTCTTACATTCGAGCAAGGTACCACATAGTAACAGTGTCAGATACACATATGTAGAGTTTTAAGATTGGCCGCATAAGTACAAACGTTGGTAGGGGTAGCGATAGGTAGGCAGAGCTTAAGTTAAGAAAAGGCCATGCATTGTAAATCAAACTCGCTCGCTAGCTCATTCATTCACTCATGCGACGGCTCCTGTGATTACTCGTGTGGTATTTAGTTTAATTTTAACTTATGTTGTTCTTGGCGACTTGATTGAGTTAGAACGATTTAGCAGCTATTGCGAGGGATCTTTCCGAGTAAAATTTCTGTGACTTACTGCAACTGATGCTTTGCTTCATTATTATTATTATTATTATTATTATTATTATTATTATTATTATTATTATTATTATTATTATAGCAATAATTTAATTCTTTAATTCAACAGTTAGTAACCATTTTCAAGCAGAATATTTCAGTCAACATTAATTTATCAGCTAACTGAACTGGTGTTATCCTTTCACACTACATTCATGCATACCCTGAGACAAAAAGCTCATAGCTATACCACTGAAGTAGCTGGCAGACCAGACAACACAGAACGAGCTAGGAGATGACAACATCGTAGAACTCGGCAACAAAGTAGATAACACTAAACATTATCTAAATTGATGCACTTCGAGAAAACAGCATCAAAATTTGAAGCAAAGTGTATGGCTTCAAAGGTGTATCACTGCAAATGGCTTCAGTATGCAGATATTCCTTGTAGGAATATAATTAGAGAGAAACATTTTCTGTAGCTGAAAGTAGAGCTTGATGCAGAGCTCAGGAAGACCTTATAGGACCAGTCTTGGCTGTCTACTGCTATGAGACATGGGACAAGTTTGTGTGCTTCATTCCCTTCAACATTACCCATCCTGCAGATATAGCTTTTGGGTGATGTTCACACTCTTGAAACAGCTGATAGCAAAACATGTTCATGTAAATAGTGGACACAATGATCAAATGCAACTTCCAACATTTCAACATTGTGGCATTTGTGTTTAATTATGCAAACTACATGTTTAGCTACTTCAACATCCTTAAATAGCCCATGGAGATAATGTTGTTATTGTAAAATGACGGACCCATTTAATTTGGTATTGGCTGTGCCTGGGAAACACTTGCTTGAACTGCAAACTGCAGTTTCCAAATGAAAATCTGTAATTTTTTAATACAAGGAAAAGGAAGGAATTTCAAGGATTAAATGTAGGTCCAAAATGCCCCACTTCAAATGTTTGTCATAACAAGATGGTCATCAGGGTTTGAGTCTTTGTTATACAACTGCCTTATGGATGTAATCGCTTTCATGAAAAGTGATGAAGTCACTGATGCAAGCAATGGAGGTATGGAGTTTCTATGTAATATGGTAGATGAGTTTTTAGTCATTCAAATAAAAGTTATTTTTGTATGGGAATAGATCAAGAATTTGCACCCCTCATCACACAGCTGGAGCACTAATCAGACTGTACAGTTCATGTATTTGATGGCCACTTGTGACACACAGAGAGGGTTTGCAGCTTGCCACTTCTGGGTTTCTTGGCAGCAAAAATAAAGAAATGCAGGGACGTTGTAATGCTGCTCTTCAATGGAAGACTATTGCTACCATCAACATCACTGCATAGCATGCAACAATTGCATTCTAAATTTCAGTCAGTTACAAGCTAATGATCATGTTCAATCCTGCAGAGATTGTCCAGATAAGTATCTGTTAAGAAAGGATCTCAAGAGGGTGAAAAAAGGTAGGCTTATGTGCATACTTGTAAGAATGTGAATAGCTACAAAAAGCTCTAGTGCCTTATAAAGAAATGTTCTTCTACCATAAACAAGATTTGTTGCCCATTTTGTTATAAATGATCTTGACCACAGGAGATTTTACAGAATCTTTCATGAATCAATTTGAATGGCATTTGCAATTGCAAATTGTGAAAATTTACAAAAAATAGAGTTAGCATTGAACTAAGACTTGTAAGGTTTCACTTACTGTATATGCACTACAGGAATGTGTGTTCATATATGATGTATCCATCATCAGCTGTTGTCAATTGGTTTGAATATCCGGATCCCGCATGATAAAGTTGTTCTAGCGGTGGAGGCTGAACAAATTCACACATCTGTAGGAATATCAAAGCTCCTAACTTGATTTTCATGCTGCTTATGAAAATTTTCTCCCATGCATTGAACTCTTTGGCATTTCTCGAGGTTGTGATGTATGCCTCAAAAATGGTCAGCTAATGCACATTTGTCCATTTGTTTATATTTAATGTTTCTTAAGTGTTCTTTCAATTTAACATTGAGATTTCTCTTAGTTTTTTTTCAATAAGTACAAGATTACAACTGAACATTTACCTAATCTCATTATTTCCCAGTTTATATTTGTCTTTTTGTATTCATTTTGTTACACTTTAGTGCATTTTTTTAAAGAAAATCTGTTTTGAGGAGCTTAAGAAATGTTATATTCCTTGAATACATTTTGGGAACAATGCATAGCTGCAGCCTTGAGGCAGTATTTTATATCACAACAATGTGAATGCCAGAGTGATTGTAGTGTAAATTAACATTATTGTATGACAATGATTTTAGATGTTTGTTAGCTATAAGCATTGTTAGGAAATAAATTTACACGGCCTCACTGAAACTGACAATAGGAGTGGGTAACAATGAAGCGATGGGGTGAGTTGTTTATCAATTAGAAGAGACAACAAATGACGTCAGGGTAGCGCACCTTTCTTTAGAAATGGAGGGAATATCTTCCCTAGAGCATATGTTTTAGTAATTATGATTGGCTTATAAAACAGACGCTAATGTTGGCGCGAATTAGTAACCAATAGCAGCTCTATTATAATGTTTAGGCATATCGGGGTGAGGGAGTATAAATTCTTGAGCCAAAGGCAAGTATCACGCAGTTCTAAGGAAGCATTCACAAGGTAAACGTCGCGTAGTTCTAAGAAATCTCTCTCGCGAGTTACACGTAAGCAGTTCTAAGGAAACATGCATGAGCTACACATTATGCAATTCTACAGAATCTCTCGCGTCGTAAAGTTAGTTACAAACTGTGAAGTAAGCGTACGACAGTAATTATATTCGGAAATATAACAGTTTCAGTCAGACGTGTATATCGATTACAGATGTGAACTATTAATTAAGTGTGATGACAATAAAAGTGTGAAAACAAATTCTTTTATCAGTGTTATCTTTTAGTAACAACTCCTTTCCGTTTACACGCCCTGATCAGAGATATTTGCTTGATTTAGTAATAATAGCTATCCGGAAGACAAAGAACCCAAAATTCAAAATAGTAAAACAATAACAGGCGCTCAGCAAATAAGATAACACAAACAGATTACTGCGACAGCCTGATAGAGGAATTTCCTAAATGACATGACTTGCTTTAAGAGATTTAAGTGTGGCAGTTTCTTTCAAGCATTACTGCTTTTTGAATTTGTGGATCTTACTATTTGCTAAATCCTTACTGAAGTCAGTTCAGTGGAATCTCATTAGTGTATTCCTCATTAATACGGTTTCCTGTTTATGATGTCAAATTATAAAAGTCCCGATCCCACATGTACCAAATGCTATAAAAAACGTTTGTTTAGCACGTTTTCTTACTCCTGCTTACTACATTAAAAGTTTAACATGTTCATTCACTATTTTGGTCAATCCTTGGTCAATCCAGTTGACGTGGGGACCGGAAGGCAATGGCATGCATGCATGTGTGTGATGCGATTTGTGTGGGTGGATAGAGAATGCTTTAACTTAGCATGGAGAATGGCAGCCAATGGCATGTATGCATGTGTGTAACGCAATTTGTGTGGATTGGATAGATGCTTTAGCTTGATGTGGTAAATGCTGACAACAGTTGCTAGTGTTGGCTAAATATACGTACATTGTATTTTAGCTTTGTATGACCTGGAAGTTAAACATTCCTCTGCTAAACTTAAATATGAATGTTATCAAATGTAAATTGATTGAAACTGCTTTTGAAGAAAGGAAAAATCCTAAAAAAAAAAGTATAATCCCCAGGTTCAGCTTCCAGAATTAGGTGACATTCTACTTAAGTGATTTACACAAGCACAAGTTTCAAACGTGTCAATAGACAGTACTGTGGTGTGAACTCGGATGGCACATTTAGCACAGAAAATGGGACTAGATGATTTTAAACCATCCAATGACTGGATTGAAAGATTCAAGAATTGACATGACTTAGGTTATAGAGTGTGCAAGGTAAGGCTGCTGCCCTAGATAATGATGCTACACTATGTGAAAATATAGAAATGTGGAGAAATACAATGCTCCCATCAATTTTGAAACACTATAGCCCTTACAATGTTTATAATTCAAATGAAACAGGACTATTTTTCCATCTTCTGCCAAATAAAACCCTGAATTTTAAGGGCACTGTCATGGTGTGTAACTTCACAAGGAGAGACTTGCAATTCTGTTGTGCTTTAACAAAAGTGGAACAGAAATTGGTATTGCTGGTTATTGTAAAAGCACATAGTTTGCGATGCGTAAAGAGTGTGCGGTCTTTTCCATGTAAGTGCACTTCCAACCCAAAAGCCAGTATAACTTCTGTGGTATTTGAAAGTTTCTTACATGCATAGGATGCAAGACTGGGCTTAAGAAACAGGAAAATTGCACTCTTCATAAACCAGTGTGCTGCACATCCACCAACTGTTTCAAATTTAAGAAACATAAAGATCATTTTCCTCCCAGAAAACTGCATGAGTCAGCAACAACCTTTAGATCAAGGTATAGTATGGTGCACGAAGCAAACGTAAAGTAAAAGACTGGCACGGAGAAGGTTGGTTGCACCAGAAGCAACAAAAAGAAAAATCACTGTCTTAGATGCCATTAGTTTCATTAAGGCTGCGATTTTGTGATGCAAGATATGATTTGGAACTGCTTCAATAAAGTTGGCTTTTGTCGAGTTCTTGGTGATGACATCATGCTAGAAGATGAGTTTTTCGAGTGTGAAGAATGGTGCCAAAAAGCAGATGGTGCCTCTTATGAAACATGTCTAAACATTGACAATGAAATTCTGGTGTGTGAAACTGTTATGATAGATGAAACTTGAACAAATAAGGGAAGAAGCATTAGTGCAGAATGAAAGTGATGATGAGCCAGATGCTGAGCCAATTCCTACAGTATCGGAAGTAATGGAGGCAATGAACATAGTGAAGCAATATGTGTGGTTTTGAAGCTGATGACAATACCAAACAAGATGGACAGTAACATTTTGGCATTAAAACCAACAAAGCAATCAACCATAGATACACTATGTGATCAAAAGTATCCGAACACCCCCACAAACATACGTTTTTCATCTTAGGTGCATTGTGCTGCCACCTACTGCCTAGTACTCATTATCTGCGGCCTCAGTAGTCATTAGACATTGTGAAACAGCAGAATGGGATACTCCATGGAACTCACGGACTTCGAATGTGGTCAGGTGATTAGGTGCCAGAAGTCTGTACTCAAGATTTCCACACTCCTAAACATCCCTAGGTCCACTGTTTCTAATGTGATAGTGAAGTGGAAATGTGAAGGGACATGTGCAGTACAAAAGCATACAGGCCGACCTCGTCTGTTTACTGACAGAGACTGCCAACATTTGAAGAAGGTCGTAAAGAGTAGTAGGGAGACATCTATCCAGACCATCACACAGGAATTCCAAACTATCAGGATCCACTCCAAGTACTATGACAGTTAGGCGTGAGGTGAGAAACCTTGGATTCCATGGTCGAGTGGCTGCTCATAAGCCACACATCATGCAGGAAAATGCCAAACGACACCTCGCTTGGTGTAAGGAGCATCAACATTACACAATTGAACAGTGGAAAAACGTTGTGTGGTGTGACGAATCACGGTACACAATGTGGCGATCCAATGGCAGGGTGTGGGTATGGCAAATGCCCGGTGAATGTCATCTGCCGGCATGTGTAGTGCAAGTGAATTTCGGAGGTGGTGGTGTTATGGTGTGTCGTGTTTTTCCTGGAGGGGGCTTGCACCCCTTGTTTTATGTGGCACAATCACAGTGCAGGCCTACATTGATATTTTAAGCACCTTCTTGCTTCCCACTGTTGAAGAGCAATTTAGAGATGGCGATTGCATCTTTCAACACGATTGAGCACCTGTTCATACTGCACAGGCTGTGGCAGAGTGGTTACACAACAATAACATCCCTGTAATGGACTGGCCTGCACAGAGTCCTGACTTGAATCGTATAGAACACCTTTGGGATGTTTTGGAACGCCGACTTCATGACAAGCCTCACCGACCTACATTGATACCTCTCCTCAGTTCCGCACTCCGTGAAGAATGGACTGCCATTCCCCAAGAAGCCTTCCAGCACCTGATTGAAAGTATGCCTGCGAGAGTGAACACTGTCATCAAGGCTAAGTGTGGGCCAACACCATATTGACTTCTAGCATTACCGATGGAGGGTGCCACAAACTTGTATGTCATTTTCAGCCAGGTGTCCAGATACTTTTGATCACGTAGTGTATATATTACAAACCATTGTAAACATTGTACATATTTTAGGTTCTATGGTGAGGTAAGAGGTATTATTAGATTTTTATTACAGAATTGTAAAGTTCTTAAACTGCAGAATTTGTCTTTTTGTTAACATGTTTTCCCATCTGTGATGTCCAAATGCTTGAGTCCCTGCAAAAATGTACTAATGAGATTGTAATGTATATTTGGCTGTCTTTACAATTTCAGTGGATTCCCAATTGTATTCTGAACTACTCAACAGTACATTCACCAGTCTAGGGGTTAAGCTGTTAGTAATGACATGCTTATATCTTTGATGTAATTCTGTGTTTGTTTGAAGTTTCTTAAAGATACCAAATTAAATTCTATTGTCGTTCTTATTTACTTCTAGTCTAAAAATGGTAGCATGTTGTTCGTTTCTATTTCCATGGTGAAATTTATAGATAATTCCTGGAGGTTTAAGAAATTAAGAGCATTTTATACGAGTTTTCTATTAAATACAGCCGCCACATCATCCACTTACCAATGTCACTTCTTGAAAATGTAACTGAAATCCATGGTAACTCATATTTCCAAGCTGCTCATAAATAAATTAGGAAAAAATGGATATAATGGATTGCCTATTTTCAAACCAGACCTGTGTAGAACTTACCCATACATGCATTGGTTAGCTTTGTCAAGTTCTGTGCAACCTACTGGTCCAAGTTTGTAGAAGTCAGTCAATTTTCCAATCAAGTTAGCAGTTTCTTTCTGGGTATGCTAAGAATGAGTGAATTGATCACAGCCCACTACACTACAGGCCTGAGCGCTGATTTCAATATGGCGGCAGCCGAAGGCGGTGGGCAACGAATTCCACAGTTCCAAGCAAAAAGACAGAGGAACGTAAAAATGAAAAACTAAGTTAATTTAAGATAATAGCAACTAGAACACAAAGATAACATTAAAGAAATAATGACTTTTAAGTATTTGTGCATGTATTGGATTTGAAAAACTAAAATAGTGCTATAAGTAATAAACACAGTAGAATATGTAGCCATAGTCGTTATGAGCCTATCAAATAATGTAACTGCAGCAGTATTATGGGTACTTTCTTTTAATAATCATAATAAATGAAATTAAAACAGAACATAATTACTATGCAGTTAAGTTAAACAGCATTAAGTTATACAGGTGCACATAAAAGCCAATTCACCTTATTACAAAGAAAGTGGCTCAAAATATGACAATTTTAAATTTAATTATGCTCTGAACATCTGTGTTATGTTTTGGGACAAAATATTATTTTCACTAAACTCCTTACCTTTATATAATCATATGTTTACAAGCTCAGCTTCAAATGGAATGAAAATAAACAGCTAGATAACACAAATATCAAACATTTCAGTTTATTAGGACTTACCTACCTTAGAATGCTATTGTAGGAACTTATTCTCATGCTTTATATGTTTCATTACAACAGGAATAGCAAAATTAAGGATTGCAAAATTGTACAAAGAAGCATTTTTGGGATGTGATTATATTTATTCCACTCAAAAGCTGTGAATATACAATACAAATCAAAATATTCTGCACTAATTTAATACATTGGAGCAATTTTTCTCATTTACCACTGTACAAGTCAATATACACTGACAAACTTTTATAAGATTTCTTTGTATTTACTGAAAATTAAAGTCAACATAAAAGCTAACCGTCCATCCACTAAATCTGCTAATGTTACTACTGGTAATGTACTAAAGCTTGCCACTTATTAGTTTAGTAAAAAGAGTAACATTACTGGATATATATGATGTGAAGCCAAAGTCAGATAGCCTCAGTGTGTTCATTATAAAATATATACAATAATTCATGTTACAGAAAAAAGTGGCTTTTAATACTGAAAGTATTGTTTCCTTCCTCATGGCAAGCACAAAATGCTCTTATGAATTCACACACTGGTCAGTTTTTTTTATTTTTCTTTTGTCACAAGACTTTTGTTTCTTATCCTCAGTTACCATTTTGGAGTAATTATTTAGATTAATTTTGCAAATAATTGAGCATACATCTTGAAAAGAGTCTTCAAATTTATGGTTGCATTGATTGATGATCATTTCTCTGGTTTCATCCATAATGTTTACTATATAGGGACTGCACAAATTCTTCAACAAGGCAAGATGATTACTGCTTTTAATAAAATCATCATAACACTCTTTGACTAAGCCTTGAAATAGTTGGATACACAACCACGTTACTTTTACGCAGTATATTGTGGGTTTCTTTAGAGAAACTCTACTTAAGGAATCAATCAGGCTTGCTGCACCTTCAAATTCATACTCTAAAATGTCATTTAAAATCAATAACTCAATGTATTTGGGGCATATTATACCATTTGCTACCTTGAAAGCAGCATAACCTGCAATGTAAAACACGATAGGCATTACATCATTATCCACTGGTTTTGCAATTTCTATTTCACAAAAAGGCAGCAATGATGGAACATTTTTGTTTTCAGAATCTGTGCCCACATTTAAGCTTCTTGCTGGAATGTTACCATTTTTTGATGAAAATGAAAGCAAATTTTTTAATTCTGATCTTTTTCTCACTCTCATATAGCTGTTGGAGAGAGATAAAATAATTACTGCCAGACAACTGGCGGTAAAGACTGAATCATTTTTCAAGAGGATCTGTTTGAAACTTTACAAACAGAACATAGTTTACTTTTAATTCTGTTAGAGCATAATTTACTAAACCATAAAGGTCTGAGCATGTCTGCATTATTGCATCAAATGTGCGCCTAGACAGCCCTTGGTATACATTTCCCCTACAGAGATGTTCCCAATTGCACAACCATGCTGAAAATTTATTCAGGAAAATTAACTCTTCTTGCTCGATGGCAAAGACTGCTTTGTAATCAGCATTTTTATTCTTTACATCCTTATATAGAAACTTAACATTTACAATATTCCACCATTTTAGGATAATATTTAAAAACTCTGCTGTTTCACCATAACCATCATTGCTTTCTAAGAGGGCATTAATATTTTCATAGTTGAAAATTTTACACACCAGACTCACTTTTTGGCTTTCAATATTTGATGGATAGACAGCTCTTGCATTTAATTATGACCAAATTTCAGCAATTGATTCTTTTCTTTGCGATAAATTGATCTGAGGTGACCAAAATTAGCACTCTTAATTATATCTGGATTTTCAAAATCAGGAAAATTAAACATAAGATCTTTCTGGTTTATCCAATCAATCCTTATATTTTTTAAAAATATGCGCAGTATCATAGAGCAAACAACAGAGGCTGTGATTGGCTAAAGGGATTTACTACTGAAGAATAACCAAGTGTATGTGGCGTGAATTTGTGAAACAAAGATTTGTTGATCTGATTATTATCAGCTATGAGACTGATTACTTTTACATCAAGTTTGCCAAGTTCACAGAGAATGTTACTCACAGTAGCATGTAAGAAGTCCCCAGAATTTCTACTGACTGGCAAAATGGCAATGACATCTGAATAATTACCAAATGCAGCATTTACTGAAAACACTTGAGCTGTTTTAGCAAGCTCATGTGTATTTGTTGCACTAGTTCCTGCCAATTCACCACCTTTAAAAGTTAACTCTGGTGAAATATAAACTTCACCCATCAAAAGATTAACAACTCTCTCCTCAGGTTTCAAGGAACAAATGCGACCAACAAAGTAGGAATTACTAATATTAAAATTGCTGTCACTTACATTTAGACTGGCAGCCAGTTTTCTTAAGTTACTTGGATGTGGAAGAGTTAGTACCTGTGACTGATGTATGCTTCTGTAACATGCAGGAGATATCGGGAACATTCTCACAGCCAAACTAAGGAGATCTGATGAAAATCTGTACCTTTCCTTCTTAAAGGAGAATAATTCTATCTGCTCTGTAAGGACATTTAACCTCACTTTTTACCAGCATCTAGCACCTCCTATTCTTTTAACAATTTCACTGCTGCAGCAAGTTTACTTTCTTTAAAGTTTGACATAGGAACACTCCACAATTCAAATAATGCATCCACCTGAGATTTCTCCAAGATAACACTAAATTTGAGATTCAGTTCATTAGGATTCAATTCTTTGTCTATATACAGTGTAGAGCACTTATCTCTAGAAACCACAAAACTACTAACAACATAAGGCAGTGATACTGTATTTATTTTTACCACTGTAACAGCACTAACACTAATTGAAAGTACCCAATCTTTTCTCTCGTTCACACATTTTTTTATATAAACTGTTACATTTTCATATGTGAGTAACTTGTTATTTTCTAATTCCTTATATGAAGGTAAACTTTGATCCAGGGCTGTTTGAAGTGCTTCATCTTCCCTTTCCTCTCTTGTTCTCCGTTTCTTTGGAAATGAAAAGCTTAAGTGGGGCTTACTTTCATTAACAACTGTAGGAAAAGCATCATCACTAAGGCAAGGATTAGCACGTGGAATGAAATGCACTCGTCCATCTTTCCTGCCATTTATTCTGTAAAGTGTGTAATGCAGACTGTAGCATTTTCAGTGAACTCAAAATTCTGCCTGCGTATTCTGCTTAGCCATAATTTTCGTCGTTCCTCATCTCTGGGAAACCTAAAGCAGGTTACATATGGAGGCTCATAATTCGATCTGCAACCTGGTACTGAACACTTGAAAGGCATTGCAGCTCTGAAAATACAAAGAAAACGTTGTTTTATACATTTACAATATAATTCTCTGATAAAAGCATACAAATAGTTATTGGTTACTTTCAGAGTTGTGCCAGACATAACCAAGTATACTTCTGCAACATACTACAATAACAGATATAACTATAATAACAGATATTTTACTTGCTCCAATGTGGTTTGCAATCCGTAAAAGTCGGGGTAAAAAGTGAATACTTCCACACGTGAAATAACTCAAAATATGCGCAGGAGAACTGCTTTATTCATTTATAGAAACTTTGCAACACAAACATGCCTTTCCAACGTTCGCCGCCTGCACTAGGTCACGTGACCATGTATTGACGGCAGAGCGCGCAGGCCAGATATGTAGTAGGCTGTAGAATTGATGTCAAACAAGACTAGTGCATCATCTTTTGAGAGCCTGGTGTTCTTGGTTAGTCCACAGGTCCAGGAAATTAATAATACTAAGGCTGTCAGAAGGTGAGAAAGAATTAAATTTTACATTAAGCCATTTTGCCAATAAGTTAGTAAAATATTAATGTAATTGATGGTTGGAATCATTTTATTTTCCTGTTTATAGGTTTTTGGTAACCCATTTATATATCCCAGCATTTGGGTTCCCTACTTTTCCTTTGAATTAATCTAATTTGGGAATGACATTACTTTCTTTAATGACATTACTCACTACACATGTGTATTCCTTCAGGAGATTAGATTATGTTTCCATAAATTTATCATTCATTAGCAAGAGATTCCTATTGGTTATGTACTGATCAATGCACCATTATAACAGATGTATTACCTTTTTAAGCCTTAGTGTACACAAAATGTTTTGTTCTAAGATCTACTGATGTTTTTATGTGTTGGCATTTCATTACTCCGGAGTCTTCCAATATTTTAATGCAGTTGTTCTTGATGTGGTTTTATCTTCCTGACTAGCTTGCAATAGCCACTTCAATGTCTGCTATATACTTCTTAGCATCATTTGAAAATTGCAGATCTTGATACCATTGTTTAAAATGTTTAACTCATTTGGGTCAAAGTGGTGCTCTGATAAATTAGCCACATTTTACATTTTTGCTGATACTGTATCTGACTCATCCCTAATTCTCAGAACCCTCAGGTATAGCTGGTTCCACATCCATTTTAGTGATCTGACCTTGTTATCAAAATGTGCTCGAATAAAATAAAATTATTTATTTTCCAAATTATCCCACATAAATGGTCCCAGAACTTTCGAGAGTTTCAAGTGGAGAGCGTACAATTTCAAATCACTTGTAGATAATTTTGTATACCGGTTACTTATTTTGATGTTTAAAACGTGTTTCTTAGCAACTTTGTGATTGAATTTGTTGTTCAACTGTTGTTGAATTGACCATTTTTCTCATGAATTTTGGACACACAATTCAAGCACAAATTAAAAAAAAATGTATGTCCACCAATAGCAATCTCCTTGTACTTTAAGTGTTGTGTACTTAAGTGTTTCTGAATATAAGCTTTGAGCCATCAAGATTAGCATTAAATTCTACTTCCTTGTAGTTGACCATTTGGAATTTCTTGTGTCATGCACAAACATTCGAGTCAACTCGTTGCATTCCAGGACTTGAAGATCCACAATTACATAACCTTAAAAAAAGGAACGTTATACAGTGAAACCAGCAACAATGTATGAAGTTCCTTTTTAAGCTATTTTGTTGTGAAAACTTGTATACAATATACAGCAATATCCTCACTGAAATGACCTTGACCAATAGATGTAAAGTTTGTGTTGAATCAATTTGAATAAATTTGCAAATGTAGATTGTGTATACCATGGCTGGTATACTCGGTGATTACTGTCATGTATTTTTGTTTTAATATAGTGTAAAATTGTTAAAAACAAGTTTTCATGAGTTCAGAATATGCAAATTTTTAACTAAAACAAACGTTTTAAGTAATTCTCTATGGAATTTGAGGGCCTTCTAGCTGAATTGTTCTAGTAAGTAAGATTAGGGACCTATATTGCGTTATTTAATGGCCCAAGTGTGTAAATTGTGCTTTCAGTTGTACTGGAGCAAAAACTGATACATGTTTTGCAAAACGATCAGAGTGAGATTCAGATTGATTCACATTTCCTGCATTTCACAAATGGCATTAAAGAAAATCGAAGTCATAAACTGAAAAAAAGGCCTATTATACAATATTTGGCTTCAAAATTTTCTGAAATATATTGTCGTTCTCAGAACATTCATCTAGGCAAAAGTTAATGGAATTCAACGGTTGACTTTCATTTATGCTGTGCAAAATCTCCAAATGAGCAAGATTTGGCATATAATTTTTCAAGATTTGCAAATCTACTTCTGGCTAATGTCTTTATGTATGTTTTTTGTTTGTTAACAATGCTGTCAGTTGCCAAAATCATATCCACAGCACTGGTGTACCAGAATTTCTTCCTACAGGAGTTCTTTTACATGCTGGTAAATCTACTGACATGGGGCTCTCACTTTTAGGGCTAATGTCTGTATTTTAGAATTTTTGTATGTAATGATCTGATAGTACCAACATAGTACTGTCTCTGTGAAACATTGTTGAATCGAGGTCACAAATTTTTATATAAATGGCACTCCTCTCCAGATTTTAAGAGACAAAAGGCAGCATGCACCATGTTGGAGCAAACTACTTCAGGAGTAATGTTTACTAAAGAACTCTGTATTATGAGTGTAATTTACTATGGAAGTAATGTCAGAGAACTCAACAACAGTTTACTCTTTTAGTTACCACTACGGGAGTAATTGCTCATTACTCCCAGATTATTGTTTTATTTGTGCGATTTGCTTGAAGCAATCATGGATAAGATTACATGCGATAGGAAAAAGGTGGATAAGCATCAGCGAAAGAGATAAATGTTTATTGTTAGAGATAATGAAATTCCATTTAAACAATATAAGAGTGCAAAAAACATTATGTAAAAATGCTGGAAGAGTACTACCTGGAAAGTCATGACAGATGAGTTTAATACTTCCAGGGATGGGAAATGCAGTAAAGAGCAGCTTAAAATTCTTTGGAAATAATGTTCCTAATCTTCATATTTGTATTGCAGATCACTTGAATGTTAATGGAGAAATGTACTTATCGATTTTGTAGAAGTTCATAATTTTCACCAGATGGACACACAATAGGAATATGCATGCAGTTAATTGCACCCACAATGTGTTGGAAATTGTAGTGAAGAAAAATTGCATTTTATTTTCTGAATATTCATGTGTATATATATATTGATATGCCTTGCCCTTAAGCTCAAAAGCTCTCTAATAATGCAATGAAAGATATGTATGGCCAACAGGTGTATGGTGAATGTTTATAAAATCTCCTGTAACTATCTGAAATGTTCTAGCACAAAACACTCGCAAGACACACAACAATTGCAGTATGGGTGATACAGCTGAATTCAGGTCATGAGTTTTGTTGTAAATGCTCTCCAAGCAGGTTCAAAAGGAATGTAAAAGATTCTTTCCTAATGGTGAAATGTTCTTTGAACTGTCTGTATAAGTACCATAATCTTGCCATACGTGTACTATACTTACTATAGCATTCCCATTGTTTTTTTCCCTGAGATCATCAGTATAAACTAAGTAATCCATGAACAAAGTATCTTCCCCCAAATACAATACAGTATTCTAGTGTAATCGACAGGTTAGTTACTCCATCCAGGTCACAAGAGTAAATTCTAACCTCTATTTGTGCTCTATTTAATTCTGTAGCAACATACTACATGATGGTGCTCTCTGACATTTACTTCTGCAGTAATTTACTCTGGGACTATCTGAAAGGAGCAAAATACTTACTCTATTGAACACTAATTATATGATCTAATAGAAATGGGTAAGTTGAGAATAAAATGACAAGAACCAAGGGACAAGGTGAAGAAACTGAAATGTGCCCCTGAATTCACAGAAAATGCTGGGAGGTGTTGACAGGACCAAGTGACAGCTCTATTTTCCATCAAATGACACACACAGTGAAGAGGTATAGAAAATTCTTTTTCTACCTTCTTGACAAGTGCATTTTCAACTTCTCGATTGTTTACTACAAAATTATAGCAAAGAAGAAGGCAACCTATGCTGACTTTAGAAGAAGCATTGCACAGCAGCTAGTAGAGATGTACAGCTGGTGTGGTGGGAGAAACGATGTCTCACACGTAAGAGACATGTGCTATCTCACCTAGATGCTGTCTTGGCTCTCTGAAGTTCTCTGATGTTCCTGCCGGGCTACTTCTCATAGAGCTGAGAAGAAATGCCTATTCTAGCTAGCTATCTTTGGTATTTCTCAGGATGATGTGGGTTGAAGGCAATTAACAAACTGAATTCCCATAAACAGCTTAATTTATTAAAACGTAACACTTATTAAAGCGGCTAGTAACTTTTCCCCTGCTTAATAATGATAGAGAAATATAAAAGCTGTATGTTAAATTTTCCCGCTACTTTGAATTTTTATGTGGACCTAACTAGCTGCCCCCCCCCCCAGGGGCTCACCTTATGTGAGTACAGGTGTTGGCGTACCCAGGGGTTCCCGAGCCACTCATCGCCATATTCATCCCTTAATCCCCATCCAGTCGAGGTGAGTTCTTCTCGTGACCGGGGGACACAAGGTAGGCTCTCGTGCGTTCTTTGCATTACATTCATACCGCACCTCACCATCGTTTCTTTCTTCTCTTCTACTTCTGCACATTTCGCCCCACGTCCATTCATTTACGCCTCTCTTTTTCTTCCTCGCCGGCCTACCTTGCGTGCGAAACGCCCACACAGTTTTATTTCTTTTACATTTTATTTCTTTTACATTTTATTTTAATCCTCCGTGGACACAGCCTGACGGATACCCGCGCACTGGGTGCGCAGCTGGGTGAGTGGGTAATGGCGTCATCCCCACCACCCGGGGTCGTCATGTAGGGTATGTGTTCGTATCCGCTGTTCAACTGCAGTCCCGCGGGGGGGGGCCATTGCATGAGCTGCTGACTTTCGACGGCCATTGGGTCCCTCTGTCTATCTTCTGGGAGGTGTGACCCTGGGGTGAACTAGGTATAGATAGGCAACTCACCCAAGCCGGGGTAACGCCCGGGAAGTCAGAGCCCGAGGTCGGAGACGGTTGCAGTGGTGGAGGATTTATTTCGCTATGGAGGACCCTTTCTCCATTATTACTAACAAGCGCCGAAAAGTATTTGCAACAGAAGTAGCACCGCCAACATCTGGTTGTTACTTAGTTTTTACACGAACAGAGGAAGGACAATCGTTTGAGAAGGTGAACCCTTTTATAGTACAGAAGGGCATTGACTCTATTGCTGGTTCGGTTCAGTCCTGCACTCGCCTTCGAAATGGGTCATTATTAGTACACAGCAACTCCGATCAACAAACTAAGACCTTGTTGAGCGCTACGCTTCTCCACGGTCATCCCATCCGTGTTGAGAAGCACCGCACCTTGAATTCCTGTCGAGGCGTCGTTATCACCCATAGCCTCGACGGTATATCGGACGAGGACCTAGTCGAATATCTATCAGATCAAAAGGTGACAGCAGTGCATCGGGTGCAAGCCAAGCGCGACGGAGTATTGGTACCCACTCGTACCCTTTTTATCACATTTGATGGCGTCGATCTGCCCATGAGCATTACAGCAGGGTACGAACGTATTGCGGTGAGGCCCTATATTCCTAGACCTCTGCGTTGTTTCAAATGCCAACGTTTTGGGCATACGCAAGTCTCCTGTAAGAGTGCCGTTAACATCTGTGCAACATGTAGCCAGCCCTCACATGAAGGTACCTGTTCAACAGCCCCCGTCTGCGTTAATTGCAAAGGGTCTCATTCTGCTTCGTTTGCCGACTGTCCGCGGTATTTGGACGAGAAGGCGATCCAGGAGATCCGGGTAAAGGAGAAACTCTCCTTCGCCGAAGCCCGGAGGCGTTACCATGCGCGCCAACCTTCGCTCCTGCGATCAGGAACATTTAGTTCTGTTGTTGCCTCGCCAGTACCCACAAAGGATGCAGAGACTCAAACCTGGTCCATGACTGCACTGACCGCCACTGCCATCCGGCCGTCTATTCAAGCCACTGTTATAAGGCCATCTAAAGCTGGTCCAAAGGTTCAGAAGTCTCAAGCCACAGAGAAGAAAATGAAGCAGAAATTTCGTAGGGAAGATTTTTTAAAAGACCCTCCGCGTGCGCGCGGGAAGAAAAGTTCACCTTCTCCTCCTCGAAGGTCGCTGTCCCAGGATGCTCCTGGGACAAGCCGCGCTCAGCGGCCCCTTTCACCCGTTGCCACCCAGAACCGATTCTCGGCGCTTAAATCGGTTTCTGGTATTGAGCGCATGGGCCCTCCCTTCGTGGAGCCTATGGAGTCTGACCAACTCCATACAAAAAGCTCGAGCCCAAAGGTTAAGCATAAAGTTATTTTGAGCCGCCCTTCTAAGTAAGAAGTTTATCCCTTTTACTCATGACTATCCTGACCTGGAATTTACGTGGTGTCCGATCGCATAGGGCGGAACTGCAACTTTTATTGCGTTCCCATTCACCTATGGTCGTGTGTTTGCAGGAGACTAAGCTTCGCCCTCAAGATCCTTTTAACCTCCGAGGGTATACTCCGGTTCGCTTCGATCTTGAACCGGAGGAGGGTTCTCCTGCTCATGGAGGTGTCATGTTTTTAGTACGCAACGACGTTCATTTTCAAACTCTCGCTCTTACGTCCGACTTGCAAGCTGTTGTCATTAGACTTCACTTACCCGGTTTTTTCTTTTCTGTTTGCTCTGTATATTCACCTCCATCGTCTCCCCTCGCTAACGCGGACATTCGAGATCTTTTGTCCGCTCTCCCAACACTGTGGGGTTCGCCAAGGGCTTGTGCGAGGGGAACTCTTCTTTCCGACATTTTTGATCAGTTCAACCTCGCCATCCTCAATACAGGTGAACCTACTTTTATTTCTGACACTTCTGGTACTTTCTCTCACTTGGACCTTGCCGTTTGCTCACTCCAGTTTGCTAGTCGTCTGCAATGGAACGTCGTCGCTGACACCTACTCCAGCGATCATTGCCCCTGCATCGTTTCTCTGTTATCTCACCACATTCAGCATTCCATAGTACCTACCTGGATATTTAGAAAAGCGGACTGGAAATTGTATTCCAGCCTCCTGCATTTTGCCGACCAGCCCTTCACCGACGTTAACCAAATGGTGCAGTACCTTACGTCTACGTTGCTATCTGCCGCCGAGCGGGCCATTCCCCGTTCGTCCTTTTACCCTCGGCATATCCCTGTTCCGTGGTGGAACGAGGACTGTCGGGACGCCGTTCGTGCTCGTAGAACTGCGCTTAGGGTGTTTCGGCGACACCCTACACTTGATAATTTGGTTACTTTTAAACAATCGCGCGCCAGGGCTCGTCGCATTATTCAGGATAGCAAGAAGGCGTCTTGGACTCGTTTTGCCGAGTCTTTTAATCGCTTTACGCCTTCATCTGTTGTTTGGGATAAACTTCGTCGCTTCTCAGGTAAAGTGTCGCATTGTACTGTGTCTGGCCTTCAGGTTTCCAATGCCACCATAGTGGATCCGGCTGCCATTGTTAACACTGGGTGCTGCCTTTGAGGCGGTTTCCAGTTCAGACCATTATACCGCCGGCTTTCGCTCTCTTAAAGACCGGCTAGATTCCGCAACATATAATTTTCGGTCTGCTAATAATGAATGTTATAACGAACTTTTCACAATGAGGGAGCTGGAGCACGCTATTCATTGCTCTAGGCACTCCGCTCCTGGGCCGGACGGCATTCATGTCCTGATGTTACAGAATCTTTCAGCCGACAGTAATCTCTTTCTCTTACAGGTCTATAACCGTATTTGGCAAGACGGCTTTTTTCCTTCCGTTTGGCGCGAAGCCACCATTGTCCCTATACTTAAGCCTGGGAAGGATCGCCAACTACCTTCCAGCTACCGCCCTCTCTTTCACCAGTTGCATTTGCAAGGTGATGGAGCGGATGAGCAACGGGCGGTTGACATGGTGGCTTGAGTCTCAGAAACTTCTAGCGAACGCTCAGTGCGGATTTCGTCGCTATCGCTCTACCGTCGACCACCTGGTGTCCCTGTCCACGCATATTATGAATGGATTTCTGAGAAAGTGTCAAACCGTGGCTGTGTTTTTTGACCTGGAGAATGCTTATGCCACTTGTTGGAGGGGCGGCATTTTACGTACACTTCACGCATGGAATATGCGCGGTCGTCTTCCCATATTTCTTCGGGAAATTATGACGGATCGCGTCTTTCGTGTACGTGTGGGTTCGGTTGCATTTAGTCGTTTTATTCAAGAGAACGGAGTACCGCAGGGCTCTGTACTCAGTGTCACACTTTTTGCAATTGCTATCAACCCCATTGTTGATTGTATTCCATCTGGCATTTTATCGTCCCTTTTTTGACGATTTTGCCATTTATTGCGGTTCACGGCGGACCTGTCTACTCGAACGCCGGCTCCAGAGCTGTATCGACCGTCTCTACCCCTGGAGTAACGCCAACGGCTTTAATCTCGCCGCCGAGAAATCCGTCTGCATCAATTTCTGGCGCCGTAAGGCTTTCCCTCCGCCCTCTCTCCATCCTGGGTTGGAGGTCCTTCCATTTGCAGACGAGGTGAAATTTTTGGGGTTGATATTTGATCGAAAGCTGAGCTGGACTTCTCACATTTCCTTTTTAAATGCAAAGTGTGACCGTTCTCTTACTCTTTTACGTATTTTAAGTGGCACATCCTGGGGAGCTGATCGGACCGTCCTTCTACATCTTTATCGCTCTTTGGTCCAATCCAAGCTTGATTACGGGTGCATTGTCTATTCGTCGGCGCGTCCATCTGTATTACGTCGATTGAATGCCATTCACCATCGTGGCATAAGAGTCGCTACAGGGGTCTTTCCAACCAGCCCTGTACCTAGCCTATATGCTGAAGCTGCAGAGCCTCCGCGGTCCTTCAGGCGTGAGATGCTCTTGTGCAGCTATGCCTGTCGAATCTCCAGCTTGCCTGAACACCCGTCCTTCGCGATATTTTACGAGGACTCGCTTGATCGGCAATATTTATTTAGCTCCTCTGCATTGCTCCCTCCAGGGGTTCGATTTCGTCAACTTCTTCGGCATTTGGACGTTACGCCAGTGCCGGCCCTTCCAAGGGGGGAAACGCGTTTTCCTCCATGGTTGCGCGCTGAGGCCCACTGTCACCTTGGGTTATCGTCGATGCCGAAGAATGAGACCCCTTCTTCAGTCTTTAGATCAGCGTTTTTAGAACTTCAGTCGCAATTCGGGGACTTTCATTTTATCTTTACTGATGGATCTAAGACTGGTGCTGGAATAGGATGTGGCTTTGTTTGTGGTGGGAATAGTTTTACCTTTCGTTTACCGGGGCAATGTTCGATTTTTACCGCCGAACTTTTTAGTATTTATCAATCTGTATTATACGTTCAGCGGCGTGACTTGCGGCAGTGTGTTGTTTGTACAGATTCTGTAAGTGCCCTTCAGAGTATTAACGCGCTGTACAGTTACCACCCTCTCGTACAGCGCATACATGACCTGCTCCGCTCGCTTGGTGCCTCTGGCATCAGCGTCTCCTTCCTGTGGATTCCAGGTCATGTGGGCATCTCAGGGAACGAGTCTGCCGACGCCGCTGCCAAATCGGCGATTTTATTACCCAGATTTTTTACTGCTGTTGTTCCCTCGTCAGATTTGTTTGTTATTTTACTTAGCCGCATCCTCTCGCTTTGGAGGTATGAGTGGACGGCCCTTCGGGGGAACCAGTTACGGGAGGTTAAGCCTCTCCCGTTAGTCTGGAGTACCTCTTCTCGTGGTTGTCGTCCGGAAGAGGTACTTTTAGTTCGCTTACGAATCGGACATTGTCTTTTTAGCCATAGATACCTGCTCAGTGGTGATCCCTTAACGGTGCGTCACATTTTAGCAGAGTGTCAAGTTTTAGCTCCGTTGCGCGTTCGTGTTGGTCTGCCTGTTGGCCTAGCCAACGTTTTGGCAGACAACGTGCATGCTGTAGAATGTCTTTTACATTTTATCACTGACATTGGTTTTAGCCATCACATTTGATGCGCTGAGCGCCTTTTAGCTGTTTGATTTTACATTATCTTTTAATGGGGGCACTCCTCCCCAGTGGACATCTGGCGCTCGTGTCCCTCGCATTCTACAGTTCTTGACACATTGTTTTATTCTCTTGTTGACCATGATTTTAGTGTGTAGATGTTAGTATTTGGTCTGTTGTGTTTTTTAGTGTTTTTGACCAAGCGATTTGTGTGTGGTTTTTTAATTCTATGACTTTTACATTTTATATTTTACACATAGTAAGGGCACTAATAACCTTAGCAGTTGAGCGCCCTTAAGCCCCATATCATCATCATCATCATCATCATAACTAGCTGCTTCACACGCTATCTCCCTCCCACCCACCCAAACACACACACAAAATCTTCTGCCTTACTTCACATGAGGTATGTCGGTAACAATCAGCAAGAGTGTCAAACTTGGGGCATTCTCCCTTTTTTATAACCCCCTACTATAACGCCAATATTTGCACCTTTATATGTAACAACTATTCCCATTGGTTCTTTGCGTGGCATGCTATGAAAATAAAATGCTCCACTTTTAGAAGTCAAGCTTCTCTTTGACTTCTGTGGTAAAACCCCCTATATCTGTCTCACTCTACAATCCTCATTTCTCTTTCTGTTTTGCCAACTCCCTTGACTTTCCAAGAACTGGACCTCTGCCTCCATCTTTATTTAACCTTGGACCCCCCCCCCCTCTCTCTCTCTCTCTCTCTCTCTCTCTCTCTATTTTCTGTGACTTTGTCTAAAATCTGTGTGCATTAACGTGTGTGTGGCAGTGGTGTTTTACCCCTGTTACTAGCTCGCCTGATTGCTAATTAATTATTTCTTACATGTCCACTTCCTTGCTAATTATATTTTTCAGCACAAGTTATTTCACAGTAAAGCTATTTCACAATATTGTATTACATTATTAGTTATTCATATCTTAGTTATTTGTTCCTATTATTTACAATAATTTATCCTATCGGGTAATATGTCCCCTTACAAATGCCCCTCAGCTACATGCTTAAAATTGTAAGTGTAATAATTTTCAGCTGAAGGACCCCATGAAACAAATGCACAAAGAAATATTGCAGCACATTGAAAATTAAATGAACAATGAAGGCAAGTTGAACAATAAATGTAGTATAAAAGTATTTACATGTTATTTATGTGATATTTACAAGTGTGCTGGTTTTTGTGTGCATGTAATGCTTCCTGTGTGTTTTTAGCACAAATAGCTTCATTTAGTATTGATGAATGTGAAAGTCAGAAAGATGACTAATAACTTTCTTGCTTTTCGGGGCTGGTGCCACTGTAGTTTGTTGTCCCAACTTTCCGGAAATACTTGGGGGCTTTATTCGTTGTTGTTGTTATTATTATTATTGTTGTTGTTTTTGTTATCATTATTTAGCACTTGCCCATATGCCTATTTTCTCAGGCCACTTCACTCACTTTTTGTTTCACTGCATATATCTAATTACAAGAAAAATGCTAATGCTGCAATCTTCTTCAATGGTTACCTGCTCTCTCTGCATTTTGTTAAATATGCACCATATAAAATACCACACAATGTATAATTGAAAAAATATATTCTTTCCTTCAAATAACTTTTGGTAAATATATGTGCAAAGTGATATTGCATATACACTCCATTGAAAAAGTTTTGGTATTCCCCATTCCACTTTAACCCCTTTTTTTATTTTATGAAGGGCCCTCAATAAACAAATTATAATGATGAAATGTTAAATCCAACATTATGTGTCTTCAATAAGCAATTATGATAATCAACTCCTCAAATAGTTCTCTGCTCAACAAATAATTATGATGAACCAATATTAAATTATCTAAAAATTATGTGCCTCAATAAACAGTTGGAAGGAATAGACAACATCAAAGTAAATGAAATAGTTACAAGTAATATTACATAACTAGTCTTATTATAAATACAAAGTATGTACAAAATTGAAAGTACAATATAATACAAAGTAATACAGGCTAAACGTTACACACTGTGTTGTATACCACAAAGTCCTAATATGTAATAACTAACTAAGGAAGAAAGAGAAAAACAATGGTACTGAAATGTATTTATTATATTTCAAAATATTCTTGTAAAGAATAAAAAAGTAGCAATCAGCCAATCATAGAGTTTATGCTTAAAGGTTGCTGCAGAATATTGTCGTAAGTCTAAAGATAGCGTCTTATACATTTTAGAACCAAGTACTTCAAAACTCTTCTGAGTTGTAGTCAATCTGCAATATGGAACATCAATATGCTGGCATGATCTGGTATTATAGGAATGTATATCTTGTCTATTTTGTAATTTTGGTGAAAAGCTTTTAATATACAATAACACATTGTAAATATATAGATTTATTACTGTCATTATTGTTAGTTAAGTGAATAATGTTTTACAATGAGCTAGCTTTGATTCATCTAACATTATTCATATAACCTTTTCTGCAATAAAGTATATCAGAAAAACATGTGTGCAATTTCCCCAAAGTAAAATACCATATGTTATAATGTTTTGGAAAAAAGTAAAATATGCTGATCATATATATGCTTCAGGTACACACATTTTCAGGTTTCTAATCAAATGTATAACTGGAGAGTTTGGATGCTTATGTGATCAATATGTGGTGCCCAGGATAATTTATTGTCTATTACAACTGTTAGGAATTTTACATTATCTGAATTATTTAAGGGGGTATCCTACAATGAAAAATCATGTGTTGTGTTTCGTTTCATATTAAGTAGGAAACCATTAGCTCTGAACCATTTATCAGCTAGGTTCAGTGTGTTTTCTGCTGTAGATTTAAGCATCTGAAAATCTTTACTTGTATTAAGAAAAGTAGCATCATCAGCGTACAGAATCGAGTGTGAGACTGCAAAAGATGGAGGATCATTAATAAAAATAATAAACGTCCAATATTGAACCTTGTGGGATGCCATAAATTATCTCGGCCTTATCTCAGGATTGTTTACTCCATAGAATTTTAATTCGTTAAGTAGATGGGTGGGTCTACACAGTCAAATGCCTTGCTTAGCTCACAGAAAGTGGCCTGTGCACATTTTTCCATTTCAAAAGCTGTAAGCAGTTTTCAAATTAATGAAACTATAGCATCGATGGTCTATTTCTCCTTTCTGAAACCAAACTGTGATTCAGTAATTATATTATTAAACTCAAAATAATTATGTAATTGAGCGTACATGAGCGATTCAAGCACTTTTGACAACATAGGAACTAATGATACTGGGCGGTAACTAGCTGTAAGATTTTTGTCTCCCTTTTTTGTAAATAGGAGTAACTCTGGACACTTTTAATAGATCTGGGAATACTCCCTCAGCAAGACATTTGTTTAAACCAAAAGTACGTGGTACAACAATACAGTCTATAATCTTTTTTAGTATATTGTTTGACAAGCCAAAAATATCAGTACTATCTGATAGCTTGAATCTGCTCACTGTGCTTAGTACTACTTCTGGAGTCTTTTCTGAGAAAACAAATTTGCAGTGATTATTTCTTATATTATAATCTTCTATTGAATCCATTATGGAATCGTCAGGACACCTTATGTTATCTCTAATTTCCTCAACTGATTTTATGAAAAATGTATTAAAATCATTGGGAGCAATGTCTATAATGTCCTCTGTATGATCTCTGACAACAGAATTGATCAGACTCCATGCTTTCTTACATTTATTACTTGATGATTCTACACTTTTAAGAATATGTAGCCTTTTTGTTTAATTTATGGCAGTTTTATATTTATTACTTGCGTTCACATAAGATTGCTTGGCCCACTCTGTCTTTTCTTTCCTAAATAAATCTAAATACATCAATGTTTTTCTTTTCATGTCAGCTAATTTTGGGATATACCAATTATTTGATTTCTTTATTGTAACTTTCTTTCAGTTGAAGTTAATTTTGATTATGCATTATCTTTCTGGTATACACACTTCAAAAGTAGTCTAAAAGGCCATGAAAAATCTTTCAAAAGTTTCTTCAGCTGAGAGTATGTTAAAGGGTTGTGATTTTCATAAGTTCATCCATTCTATATTACATAATGGCATTCTAAAATTAAAGATTTTACTATCTGTTATGAACCTTGAGGCCACCATTTTAGTTTTAGTTTTCGAGACCAATTGACTACTTGGCATTAGATCTTTTATCTTGAGCCAGACCGAGTCATGATCTGAGTAAGGAAAGGCTACCGTGTTACATGTTATTCGTGTTAGATTAATGTTTGTGCGTATATTATCTAGGCAGGTAGAAAGTCTTGTGGGTTTGTTGTTAGTACATTTAAAATTAACTTGCCTGAGAAGGTTTTTAGAGTCTTTATGCTTTTTTTATCTACTGTTATATCAAAGTCTGCATTTAAGTCTCCACCAATTGCAATGTTAAAGTGCTTCCATTTAGACATTAAAAGAAAGTCGAAAAGTTACGACAATACAATATCACATTCTCAAATAATTGTGTTCTCTATAAACAAATTATGATGAAGCAATATTAAATCCTTAAATAGTTGTGTGCCCTCAATAAACAAATTATGATGATGCAATATCGCATTCTCAAATAATTGTGTGCTCTCTATAAACAAGTTTTGATGAAGCATTATTAAATTCTTAAATAGTTGTGTGCCTTCAATAAACAAATTATGACAATGCAATATCACATTCTCAAATAATTGTGTGTTCTCTATAAACAAATTATGATGAAGCAATATTAAATTCTTAAATAGTTGTGTGCCCTCAATAAACAAATTATGACAATGCAAAATTAAACTCTCAAATAATTATGTGGCCTCAATAAATAAATTATGATGAAGCAATATAATTTCTCAAATAATTATGTGCCTTTTATCAAGTAGTTGCACTTTTTTTACAAAAAAAAGTCAATCATTACTCATTCTTAATAAAAAAAAAACACACATGTATATGTATGTCTCCCATATTGGAATTTTATGTGCTTCATGCTAATTTGTAATTGGATTTATCAACAACTTAAGGAAATTAGAACACTGAAATATTACATAAGATATTACCTTGGATAGTTACAAATTAAATATCAACCCTTTATATAACAAGATCATGTTACACAAAGTATGGAAATACAGTAGAGTATTGAAGTAGCCTGTTTATAACCTGAAAGTTTTAATAATTGTTTATGGTATCTTCTCCAAATTTTATAATTATTCATATCCCTTAACTCAAAGGTGTTTGCCAAACTGAGCTGTTACAACCGCTGGTCCTTCATACAACAAATTCATCCGATGGTAATTCTTGCTCTAAGTATCTTAATTTATGTTTATTTCTTACCAAAACCAAGCCTCCTATCTCGGGTGTGCACTGCACAAATCCTTATTTCCACTGTTCATCTAATTTCTTATAGAAAAATCCATTTAGATGCCTTTTTTTATATTTGCAACCATTAACTTAAATTTTGCCAATGTTCCTTAGTGCTCAATAATTTGTTTATAACCTGCAATAATAGTTTTTCTCATCCCACAACATGAGTCATGTACAGAGTTTCATCAGTTCAATTATCATTTTGTGGCATTACCTCTACCTTTCAGCAAATTTTCTTTGTTATGTCTTTATCACAAGAGTTGTCACTCTTGTATGCAGCAAACTGGTCTTAGCCTACCTACCGCTCGCTAGTGATGTTAACTTGTGAATAGCCTAATATGTTCTGAATCACCGTGTTGATATAAAAAAGTTCATTATCTAGGTTCTGACTCCAGTTTTCAAAATTACATTGCCCTTGCCCCTCATCAGTATTTATTATATCATCCCTCATAATTCAACAAAGAAGGTATTCTTCTGCATCTGTCGCACACCTTCTGTGGGGATGTTTTCCTGACTTGTTTGTCCCCTTGTAAATGGTACTATGATTTTTCCCTTTTACAAAGTTAAGCATTTATCTTAGAAATTAATGCTAGCTTCCCATTTATTGAAACAATCTGATCCGAAAATTACTTCTTGTTATAAATGTGGGATAATCAAAAAATCACTTGAAATGTCATATTTCCCATCATTATTGAAAGCATTGCTTGTTGCTTCAGCCATTCTTTACTTTTGAGATAGCTACCATGCAGTACACATTTGTAATTGGCAGTGGCATTATTTTAATTTTCTTTGGTGTCAGTTTGTGAAAATATTCCTCGGAGCATACAGAAACATTTGTGCCCGTATCTATGAGCACTTCTGACTTACACTCATAATTTCTACAACTATCTTAGGTGATTCATTAATGTCTAAGAATGCAGGCATTGTATTTACATATTTTTACATTTTGCTGCATATATACATTTATTATCAAAATTGGCCCTAAATTAGACAACTGGATTTGGTCACATATGGTTGTAGTGCTCACCTGGCCCCCGTAAACACCTTGTCCTGGTATCCTGAATTCTCTGCATTTGTTTGGCCTTGTTTCAACTCCGAGTTCGACCCCCATCTCCTCCCATTGTTGGCGTTTTCTATTGTTTGGGAGTTAACGGGCTATTTCTTCCCGAGCTGTTAGAATTCCTCCTGTACCACTACTGGTTGTAGTTTACTGGATATTGGTTTGGGTGTCCCTGTTGTTGATTTTGACTTCCCTGAAAGTTCCTTCAGTATTTGTTGACATTACTATTGTGAGTATTGTTGCACCCAGTGCAATGGATATTGTTTATTGTGACATTCCTGCTGTATTGTCTATGATGCCTATCGCCACAGTGGGGTTATTACCTATCTGACCTAGGCGCTTGATGTCTGTACCTCTCCCTTGGGGAATTTTGGTTGCATACATTGTTATATCTGGTACCTTGTGCCCCTGTCCCCATAAAATGTGACTGTTGTTGGCTATGTTGGGAGAATATGTTTTCCCGTGGTCAGGCCTGCCATATGTTAACATTGCTGAGTTTCTGATCAAAAGCAGTGATCAACTCCAGGATTTTTGCGATTGTTTGTGGCTGTGCAACAATGAGCCTGTTTCTGATCTGTGGTTCAAAGTGATTTATTAACAATGCAATTACCTCTCTGTCCTCCATGGGTGGGTCAATGTGCTTACTCTTCTGTGCCAATCTTAAAACATAGTCATTTCAGCTACTGCGCACATTCAGATTGTAGTACCCATTGTTAAGTTCTAATGTGACTTTGTTGACTTCTGTGGGATTCCAATATCTGAACAGGAATGCTTGCCTAAATTCTTCGTATGAAAGGGAGTCCCCCAGGGTTAATCGCGGCCCGTTTAACCTGTGCCCCTTTATGCTTTTCCTGACAATTAGTTTTAATTTCTTCTGGAGTGGATTTTAATTGAAAATACTGCTCCAATTTCCTAAATGCAGCTTGCCCACATATTATGATTTAATACCCAGTATATATATATAGTAGAGAAACCATGAATGCACGTTAATGTCGCCTAGATATAATGAAGTTTAACATTAAACATAAATTGCTTTTATTAAATGAATGCACAGAAGTCCTCAAGCATCCATTGTGTAGCAAGAATGAGAAACATATTGCCAACTTACCGCTAAAAGACTTGCATTTCTTGTCGTGAGAGCTGCTTTACTTACACAGATACACAGGCATTCTCTTCTTCAACTTTCAATTTTTGGTACATGTTAACAATTGCTTTTTGGAAACTGTGTTAAGCATGCATTCTTACCCTTACTGGTGAATACATATATTCTCTCTTGAGCTACCTTACAGATAATTATGATAAGTTCACAATAAAATTTGCTGTGTATGTAGATGATTTAGACCAGCAAACAGCTTAAAACTGTTCCTAAAAGGATGTTACTGTTCTGCAATAACAAATAACCTTCCTTGTTACCTAAAACTATTAGGCAATCCTAATTAACATAAAATCTTCAAAAAAGATTTAAACACTTTCTTATATAATCACTCCCCATATACAATGGAGGTTTTTTTTAACATATTATGCGACATGTGAATATTCAATACATAGGGCAGATTGCATGTGATGGTAATTTACACTCATTTGTTATTGTTGTCATACTATAATGTATATTGATAAGTTGACTCATGAAATGGTGATAGTGTAAAAAAAAAAATTACTGGTGTTGGTTATGTTATTAGTTATGCTGCATATTTCAGAATTTTATGATGTGTTCTATGTCCTTGAGCATTGCTCACAGTGGGACCAAATGAACAAACAAACAAAGTATCTTTTTTTAACTGGTTGACTGCTTTCCTCACTATTTTTTTCTCTTACTCATCTTATTTATACCCTGCCTTTTAAGGAAATAAAATAACCATGATTTATCAAAATAAATGCCTTAGCCTTAACCTCAAATATCAAAGGCTTAAATAACATGCTTTTAAACATTAATAATGCTTTTGCATTGTTATGATACAGAACACGATGTACTTACCTTTGGGAAATTTTGTTCTGCATTAACACTTTTAGATAAAATCGCTTCCAAACGCTAAATATCATAATATATTTAACGCACTACCAGTTGTGAACACGGTAATAACAATAATTGTATATGCTCTAAAACAAAACCATGCACATTCAAGGAATACAATGGCATCTAACTAACAGAATCTTGTTTTAAAATCTTATCAGTTTCCTCACCTGCATCTACCTCCAAAATAACGACTTCTTCGGCAACAGAACAGATGCAATAACACCAACTATGGTGGTATTTTGCCATGGGTATATTTCAGGAACAGTTGGTGGTGTTGATTCATATTCTCTCCCTCTCTGATTCAGCCTGAATCAAGCAGGCCAAATCGCTTTGTCATATGTGGCGTGAGTTAGAAGGTCACGCCATATGTGAAGCAATAGCTGGAAATGGAATCTCAGCAGGTGAGTGGTGCATGCCCGAGACCAGGTGCCAATAAGAGCATGGCCACTTAATCTGGTGACCCTGTGTATAATAATTAAATAGGAGTTTTCTTGGATAGTGATTTCCTTTAAGTGTGCCAAGATTATGGCAAAAGAAAAATCATGTCAAATAGTGCTGCTCCAAATTTTTACCTCAATGTATGTGTATACTGTGAGTGATTGAGATTGTATACATGTCAGATTAGTAAGAAATGTGACAAACAATCAAGACATAATGTAAAACTGTAATAAGTATTTAACCTGTTGTATTAGACCAAAACAGCAGAAAATTTTTGTAGTGTGCACGCCAGAGCATCTCTTGTTTTACCTGGTTATGGTAGCTTTCACTTTTGTTGTTGTGCATAAATTTGAACCCCTCTGTCATTTCAATTAGGACCACAATTGAGGAGCATTTTTGCAGAATAGCTGCAGAAATAAAAATTTTACAGGAATCACATTTTTTTATTTTAAACACACAAGCATATACTTTATAACAAATGTTTTTGGCATGAAGCATTTTTTGCTCAGAGGCAATAAAAGTGGGTTAAACAAAAAGATGTATACTTTTTAAATAATGGTCTGTTTTACTCCCAAAAAACTGAGGTTTCTACAAAACTCGATAGATGCAGTCTTTATTCATATGAGTTTCATTAGAGCACTGATAAAATTGAACAAAATTATTAATTTTATCACAAAACTGTAATTATCACAAAAGTTTAATGGGACCCCTGCTAGCACAGTTGTATAGAAGTCCTTTGCCTCATCTGTTATTTCAAAATACTGCACCAGTTTCTTAATATATTTCTTTTCTTCTTTAGACACCATGTTAACTTTTGGAAGAACACAGGATTTTAACATAGTGGAACAGTTTTAACTCTTGGTTTTAGCATACACATTGCCACTGGACACAGTGTGTTCTGCACTTCAATAGTTGCATTATAATGCATGGTTTATTTTATCTTTTTTTTGGGGGGGGGTAAATGATCACTCGTTACGGAGCCATCTTGAAAGGCAATGTCAATTGTAACACCTTTTGGGCTCTGGCCTTTAAGTCCAATATTTTTCAGTCCTTGTTGAGGATCTTCACTGTACCATGATTCTACAATATCTTGTAGTAAACACTGGGTGTGAAGATGTCTTCCATTCTTCTGTATTCTTTCTCTATTCTTCCGAAAACACGATCTGGAGTCATATAAATATGACTGCATATCAGAAAAAAATGAATGTGATCAAAACATCTGCTTTGCTGCAAAAAAGCCATGAGCATTGCCATTATGATATTATTCTTGTTCTGACTGGCACAAGAATCAGAAAACAGATGAATGGTGGAGGGACATTGGTTGAAACTTTTTTTTCTAGATTTAATAAAAGATTTAGTACTGCAGGTGCAACTTGGTTACATCCTCTTGGTGACTGAGTTTCCAACCAAGTATAGAAGGAAATGTCTTTCTTTTCTATCATGACACACAGGTTGTAGGGCCATACTTGTCTTGCATAGAACACTTCACTGACAGATAATTTTGTCAGTGGTTGTTTCTGCTGCAAATCAAAACATATCTTTATTACTTCTGGATTATCATCCTTCATAATTTTGTAAAACTTGCATGCATGGAGTTTATGTAGTCTGTATTGAGTCCTGAGTTTCATTCTTTTTCGACAAATTTGTCTATGCTTTTATTTGCAAAAGGGCTACTTTGCAGGTTGAACAGGAATCTGTGTAGGGCGTTTTAAAAGACAATTTGAAACAGTGGTAAAATATATGCTTATACTTTGACAAGGAGCAAGTCTCAAGTTCCAAGTTTCTTCTTTTCATACAGAAACTTGCCCAAATTTTTTTAACAGAGGAGTTTTGCAGGCAGGTATCATGTGCTTAGATTTTACCCTAATATAGTGGCTCTCTCTCAGGTGTACATCATTGTCTTTTTTACTGCCATTGTAAGATTATCATGCTTCTTACCTGCAGTATTTCCTTCTCTGTTTTCCTTTGGTGACTCCTGTAGAATGAAATCTACTTGCCAGGAGAGACAATTGATCCTTTGAGAAACCAGTTATACCTTGGAAACTTAACAAATACTACTTGTCAAACAAATACTACCTATCCATCTGTTTTCCTGACAATGTATTTTATCGATACACTTGGTTTTCTTTTCGAAGACTCTGTACTCTGTATCCACCACCCTACACTTTGGTGATATGATGGTCATGAGCTTCAGAAGCAATTTGTCCCAATCTATTTTGCACAATGTCTGTAATTTATTATGAAATATACTAATATTTTCATACATCAACTGTAACACTTTACATTGCTTACTTCCTTTAGCTTTTGGACTGCATGAAGTCTGCTAGTCCATGGAAGCATTTTATGTTTGGTTCAAGCTCCGTTTTCTTACATTTAACTGTACAAGGATTTTTCTTTTTAGTTCTTGATTTTCTATCAGCCACTGTTTTCTTGAACCATAATAAATTCACCCCCTATATCCATTATTCACAAGTGAGAGTCAGAAACTATGGTACTGATCTGCAACCAGGAGAAAAGTCGTGAGAGAAATCTGCTAGCTTTGCACCTGCATGGTTTCAGATACAAATGTTACGTCAGCACAGTACAAATTAAATGGAAAACATTAGCTCATGCTTATATTGAAAGCTTTAAATATGACTATTTAAGCAGCCAACATATGTCCAAGGATGCAAGGATTCATATTTTGCTCCTTGCCACCTGAGAACCATGGAACCTTCTCATAGAGTGGCAGTAGTTGGAATATTACAACAATGGAGAATGCTATTACTTAAGACCTTATACTGTGGTGAAAAATATTTTACTTGGCCTTGTGTATATTTCAAATAAGGATTCTAGCATGTATCGAGTTTTGCTTAACTACATAACTGCATCTATCAAGTTTTCGAAATAACCTGGAATGTTTGGTTGTCTGTAACTATGGCATGAATCGAGTTTTGCTAAATCTGATTTCATAGATCGATTAAGGTGCTAAAAATATATATATAGATGCCATATATAACTCATTTTCGGAAATTTTTGCATCTATTGACTTTTGCGAAAATGCTCAATTGCCTCCTGGCTCCAATTTTTAATCTTTTCTTGATTTACTCAGACACTCATGCAAAAATACAATATCAAGATAACCAGAATATAGAGTGCTATGCCAGAGTCTCTATGCAACAACTACTACTCGCTGCATGCGCAATGCACTATATTTCTATGTTGCTTATGTTGATTGGCCGATATCAGTTGTTGAATGAAGAAATTAGATCCAACCCAATTGAGATGAACACACACCATTGGGATACAAAATACAGAACGGAAGATGTATCAAATAAAGATTTTGTACAAATCTCAATGTTCCAGAACAATATTTTTGACCAGAAAGTTGAACCGTGGGACACTGGTTTTGATGACCCTCTCTCTATAGCCTAAATTTATTTACTATTCAGAATACACATTTTGTTTCAGTTTTGCCTTCAATGTTTCAAAAGAATAAAAAATTAATTTTTTTGCCTTCTTGTGTCCTACTTTAAGTAGGAAGGTATACGAATTTTATGGTGATATTCTAGCTACGAATGAAAAACAGCATCAGGTGTTTACATTCACATAAATGCTTGATTAATAAGTGTAATATTTAAGAAAAATGTTAACAAGAAACACATTAGGATCATCAATTTATTGTAATTTACAGTAACCTCATTTGCTAACCCACAATTTTTTGGAATTATTTGTAGCAATGTTTTAAACTGTAAAGACATATTTTGCATTTATTTCTTCACTATTATAATGTTATTTGGCACTTTCAACACATACTAGCCAAAACTTAACAGCTGTTGTAATACATCCGAGTAGAAACTTTTGTTGATTGCATTAGAAAGCATACTGTCTTTTAAATTACCCATTTTTCACTCAGTATGCAAGGATAAAAACACATACAATAGACTTAAGTAATGCTCATCACTAGTAAAGGCTTGAAAATTTTATCTCTAATCAGTTTTATTCTTTGACATTTACAGAAGCTTTGTTCTACAAAACTTGCCACCATATCTGAGACCTCAAAGAATAGAAAAAACAAAAGAAGATTCAGGTCCTTTCTTGTTCACTCCTATCCATTTTGGATCTCTGGAACGGAAAAGGTTATCAGCTAGGAGTAAAATGGGTAAGGATTATTGCATCTCTTCAGAAAATTGTAGCATATTTTGGTTACATATTGCTGCCATTGTTTTTCAATTCCAGTTTTCTTTTTCTTCTCGCTAGATATAAATAGTTTTTAATTGTGGAAGAGAAGTTCCTTACTTATAACCTTACCCAAATGCTACATCACATGTATGTTTAACCTTGGTATTGATAGTGTACCATAAATATCCCTGTCAAAAATTCTGTTTCTGAAGCATAGGCACCTAGTATACAGAGAAACAACAATAAACATTGAATATATGTTGCATATTATTATTATTTACACAATATGCATATGAAAGATTTATCACTGAGAATGCTCTTTCCAGTTGGTTGGTTGGTTGGGTTGGGTTGGGTTGGGTTGGATTGGGTTGGGTTGGGTTGGGTTGGGTTGGGTTGGGTGGGGTGGGGTGGGGTGGGGTGGGGTGGGGTTGGGTTGGGGTGGGGTGGGGTGGGGTGGGGTGGGGTTGGGTTGGGTTGGTGGGGCAGTCAAACCCTAGTGGCTGCATTTGAGATCATTTAATTCATCTTGCTTCCTAATAGAGATCACTTAAAATTTAGCGTACTTTCTTCTTATTTTGTTTGGAACAGTGTACATGTCTTTTATTCATGGATGATCCTGGTAGACTAGATAATGTGCACTCTTCTGAGTTATAAATTCTCATCTTATTGAGATGTGCTGCAAGGCCATCATGTCCTATGTCTAGTTGAAGGATAACTAATACTTCTCTTCTTGATTCTTGTTTATTTTATGATAATTTTTTCCAATGAGATTCCTGTGCTGATTTGTGGAGTATATCTAATTCTGCTCTGTTTTTAATTTTGTTTATTAATGTGTGGGCACTCAAGTTTTTATTTTGTCACTACAGTTTTGTGCTCTCTTTGGCTTGTTCATCAGTTGTATAATTACCTTTCAATCCAACATGTGGTGGTATCCACGTAGACATATTTCTTTACAGTGGATAACATCACATGTTGGTTTGAATGGAAACTGTACTCATTCTTTCACTTATATGTTTTACTTGAGAAGCTATAATGAAGCAGTTAACTAATAACTGGGGCAGATTTTACACACAACTTCACTACTTGTGTTGGTATTTTATTCAAAACATGTTCTGTTAAATAACCCAGATAGTGAAGATGTAACATCTGGCTAATTATTATTATCCACTCTTTGCTTGGACATACTTCTAAGGACCATTCGAGGTGTTCCATAAACAACATTCCAGAGAATTGAGGTTTGAGCTTCTGCCAGTAGCATTAACCTCAAGCATATTGAACTCAAACCAGCATTGTGTAGACCTTGCCATGTTGAGGGAAACCAGTTGGAATATCTATTGCTTATCTGCAAACAATGTGATTTTTAAGGGTTTCACTACCTTCTTTAAGATATCAGCTTGATAGTTGTGCACATATGTTTTCACCCCTTTCACAGAATTTCAAGACTGTGACACCCTCACATGCCACTACCCATGAAACCTTCAAAGATGCTGGATAAGTTCTTTCCACCCTAAGGAATTTGGCAGCTGCTGCTCAGAGCTCTGAACATAACTGTAGTTACTCTGACAGCTTACTGTTTATTCCACTATAAAAAAAATGTTCCTGTTTGTGAAGAAAATTTGCCTGCAGCTAAGAAGCTACTTTCATGTATACAACCACTTCTAGCAGAGCTATAAGAGGGCACTTCTCATATGACTTAATTTCTCAATGCAGAGATTTCTTATTTGCTCTTGAAGGCTGCAGCATAGCAAACGTCTGCACAGGGTTTTTGTTACACTGTGTAATGCAATCATCACAATACCTTTGGTGTCTGATTACATTTTGATTGTGTGGTGAGCAAACTTGAACTGTTATGACAATCAGAGTAACCTGGTACTAAGTTGGTGTCAATGTGGGTATGCATACTAGAAACAGAATTTATGACAGAGCAAAGTGCAATATGATGTTGAAATGGAGAGTGTATAGGCTTAATAACCTAAACAGAGTGTTAATTTTGCAGAAAGTTATCTCAGAAGTGCATGTGTAAATTGATAAACTAATTTCATGCAGATCTTTGTTTTGAAAACCTAAATTAGCCATGGTTTTGTTATACACACACACACACACATATATATATAGAGTAGTTCCTTCTCAAAGGTAATTACGTAAATGTTCCTAGCAGTAACAGAGAACACATATCATTCAAGAAGAAAAGGAAAACTGCACAGAATTTCATTGATAGAAAGTGGCAGACAGAGACCCTTTTATCCTAAGGATGACATGCAATAAGTTACTTTCAATATTTTAACAGAAGAAAATTAAAAGAATTACGAACAGAACTTTAAAAGGTCATTGTAATGTGTTGAAGATTTATGGTTGAAGTGCCATAAAAATATTCAAGTGATTCAACTTTCCAAAATAGTGCCGACACATAGCTAGTATGAATGAACAAGTATCAAAACATTGTACTTTATCCTGAAAATCTGTATGTGAGCAATTCCACAGAAATACCATATCAAGGAGTAACATTTAATTCAATATTTAAATATTTTAAGTAAAGCTACATGATTCCTCATGCTCTGAGGTGACTTATTCAATAATAAAATCACAAAGAATAAAGTAATTTCATGCCTAAGAACTAGGTGAATGCAAAACAATGAAAAATGCAAGTTACTATTTTCTAGACACAAATTGTACAAGGTAAATGTTGGAATCTACATTGGATTTTTTTTTTTTTTATTAGACATTGGGTCTTCCTTGCTTCACAGTGATAAGTACTTCCAAATATAAACATTTTAAACAGGTTTTCTGGCTTCTTTTATATCTACAGCATATTAGTGTTAGTATGTTATGCTGAACTTGATAAAATATCATAGATTGTAAAATAAGTTAGAGATTAAAATTTCCTTCCAGATCTTGCATTAGCATCACATTATCAACAAAAAAGGTGTCTAAGCATTTTTTTCTAGTCAGTGGATTTTTGGTAATAGCGCTATAAGAGACTGACATTCCATGCTCTTGCTACTTTGTATTGCTCTCAGTTGATAGAAACCTTGCGATTGCAGAAACAAGCATCGCGAGAAGAAGGCTAAAACACCAGTAGAAAGACAATATGAATATAGACAGGGTCTTAGAGAACAAGATTGCTATGGTGAACGTAAAAATGAAGAGAATACTGCTAAGAGAGAAAAAAGGCCTAAACTCAGAGGTACCTGTTAAAACTGAATTTCGTATGTTTATATCTCAAATGGTTTGTGACCAGAAGGAAGAGGAATGTATGCAATTAGGCTGTGAAAAAAGTTCATTTGTGAGTAAAATAGACATTGCAGCCAATTCACTATATCACTGGAATCAAGGAACAATGCGGAATGGAAGAGCTCAGATTGGAGAACAAGATGGATCTGTTATTGACTGCATTGAAGAACTGGCAAGAAGTTGGCAAACTTTCTAAACATGTTTGTGTTAAAAGACAGCAAGCAGAGGTCTTCAAGCACGCTCGAGAAGCTACCCCCATTTATAAAGCAGTGTTACAGATAAATTTCTCTGAAAATTACACATGCAAACAACCAAATGAGATTCAGGCGTCCATTAGAACATTACACAGGTTTCCATCTTCACCGTTGTTGCTTGGTTTAGAAAAAAGTGCGGTGAAAGGATTCAGAAGCAGGCTTTTGTTCTGGTATCTGATTATCTTGCACATGATAAATATGCCTTTGACATTTGTCTAAAATGTGTATTTTCTGAACTATTGAGATTCTGCCCTACCTTGAAGTCATCAAAACTTTTTGTGATGGAGCTGCAGACCACTTTAAACAATGTAACACTGCTTTCCAGCATATTTGGAATCCAAATTGAGTGGAACTTCTTTGAATCTTATCACGGGAAAGGAGCTATGGATGCAATTGGAGGGCAAGTAAAAAGAATGGCATGGATGGCTGTTACATCTGGAACTAGAGTGCAAAACACAGAAGAGTTCATTCGTGATGTGTGTAATAAAACATATAGTGTTCAGGAGATATCCACAGAGTGGTGTTAAAGAAGTGAAAAGAGATCTTGAGGAAAGGTTTCAACATATTTTACCTATTCCAGCTACTCATAGGGTTCATTTTGTGAAAGTGACAGATAAGTATGTTACCAAGTGTGCTCAGCTTTCATGTAAACAGTCATTCAATCCGATCCATAAGTTCTGCAGTTTAGTATCAAAGAAATAGCAGAACTTTATGTACAGTGTCTACTCCACTTAGTGATCCTGCAGCATAAGCTAGATCTGTGTTCTGTTAAATTAAATTGAGTTTTATTTATGGACGCTCTTTAACTGCTGTGGTCCTTAGCATCCCATTCTCCATTGGGCGTGAAAGACCGATAATTTTGCTCAAAGGCCTCTTTATCAGGTTTGAGGTTCTTTTACGTGCCATAAATCTACGATGCGGGACCACCAGCTTTACTTCCCTTCTGGAGGAAGCCATGCTAAGGGATTTTTACGCCTGAACCCGCGACCTCGGGAACTAGAGGCTAGCATGGTAACCACTACACCACGGAGGATGACTCTGTGTTCTGTGACACACTAAATCATGTGATTCAGCTGAGCAATGTGTTCATCTGCAGTTATCTGAAGCACCTGATTCGGAGACCTGTGTATATTCATGATTCCAAGACTTGTTTTTAGTGTGAGTGGGAGATGAAATGAAGTTTTCTTTTATAGTTGCTAAATAAATTTAATTGTATGTACCTTGTACGTTCATTAAAAATAAAACTAGCATTTCATATTCTCTCTCTCCCTCTCAGTCTCTTTGTCTTTGACATGAAAGTGTCATATAAAGAAGTTCTAATGAATAGTCATTATTACAATAAGTCTTTGCTCTAGACGTTCTCGGGCTTCAAGGCAGGTGAAGTGATGTGGAGACATCAACGTTTCGGGAGCGTACATCCCTCCCATCTTCAGGATGCTGAATCATTGGATCAGCATTTGGGCCCTTTGTTTTTTGAGTGGAGGGAAAATTATTTAATAACTGACCCCAGCCCCGATGGGAGTCGGGACTGAGAGTGTGGGACTCACCAATAGTCAGCATGCCCACTAAAAACTCCTCCACCGGATGGAAAAAGGAAGAAGGAAAAGTGGAATAACGTAGCTTTTTGCGGTCCCGCATAGCACCCGCGTTAGTACGTGAAGGCTGTTGACTGCCGCCCTGTGGGAGGGAGCGGGTAAAGGTAGTTACTTGGTTGCAGCCATGAAACCTGACTGCAACACTAATGGAAATGGTGAGGGTTAGGAAGAGAATGTAGGTTAGGTTTGAGGATCGTACAGATGATACTGCTCCTGCTGCTGGTTATACTCCTTGCATTGCTGCAAGAACTTGGCGATTCTCTCCGGATCACTCTTCAGCCTGGGACCAAGAGATGAGACCCGGATGGCTTCGGTGATGGCTTTCAGTCTGGATGAAGTGCTTTCAAACTGTCCAGCCAGGAAAACCTGTTGGGCAGCCGATGAGGTTTGAAGGTCCCTGATGAGTTCCTCCAGGGCTGTCAGCTTCGTCGTCATGTTCAGGAACTCCGCATGGAGATCCTGAACGGCGTCATGTAGACCCTGAACTTCCTCGATCGGCGTGAGTGATGGTGCTGGAGTTGGCGGTGTGGAGCTGTCACTGGCTGCGGCGTAGATGCTGGCGGCATCGGCGCTGCCTTCCTGCGGTGATGTAGGAGGCAGAGCGCCTGGCCGGTGTAGTGAGTTGACCCTCCACAGGACGCAGAGTAACAGCGTCGGCGGCCCGGGTCGTACTGGGTGCACGAAGACGTGGTGCAGGCGGAACCACAGTAGTGGCACCTGGGTTGTGCTGGGCAGGCCGACTCCTTGTGCCCGTAGGCACAGCAGCGCCTGCAGGGAGCCTGGCGTTCTAATCGGCTCACCTCGATTCGTAAGCACCGCCCTAACAAGGGCAGGCCCGTCCTCAAGGCAGCTTCATAGTCGCCAGGGTCTGCGTACTCGATCCTGACGAGCGACGTGGGTCCCTGTGCTCCGAAGAACCGAGTGGCCTTCACAAAGCTGAAGGCCACTGCTGGTGAGCTGCGCTGAGGAGTAACCTACTGGCTGGTCCCTCGGGACCCCTCGGATGACAGCGCTGTACCTCCATGAGGCACAAGCTGGATCGGCGCCGGCTGGGAAGCTCCCAGGATCGGCGGCGTGAACCCCGTCGAGGCATAGGTTGCCCCGGGCTGCGGTGGCTGCGGCGAGTTCTCGGCAGGTGACGGTGTAGAAGAAGAAGGTCCTGCCTTAGCAGGCTCGGCGACTCTAGGTTGCTTCTTCTTCGCCATCCTGCAGCTGAGTTATTTGGGCCCTTTTTTCGAGTGGAGGCGAAAATGATTTAATCACTAACCCCAGACCCAATGGGAGTCGGAACTGGGAGTGTGGGACTCACCAATGAATTGGCATACCCACTAAAATCTCTTCCACCGGAGTGGAAAGAATCGGTTCGCTGCGGTACCGCCTGAAGCACCCGCGCTTTCCATGGAGAGAATATAAACTGACTCGCAGTGCGGTAACCAGTAGAGTTAGCTATTGAGAGCTGGGAGACAGGCTTGGCCTTCTAGGCCCAGCCTGCCCTCTAGCGGATTCCAGGAGAGGATTGTTGGATTTCATGTATTGTGTGAGGATATTCCAGGAGTAGTATCTTATTCTAGTAATAGGTGTGCCTTATTCACGCCATAGCGCTGCGTCCTCTAGCAGTAGCTCTGTCGTGCATCACAAGTGAATGACTTGTATGCGAGTCAGTGGTTGGCTGAGCCGGTGGCTGCGTCTCTATGTTGAACTTAGTCTGTAAATGGATTCATAGATATATACACATTCTAATCATGTTAATGCCCTGTGGGGACATTGTCGTATGATGTAGTTTTCCGCCATGTGGCGTCGTCTTATGTTGACTTTTTATGTATTAAGTAATGTTGTTGATATTTAGTAAATGGTGCTTCTCTCTGACGGGGGATGTCATGTGTTTCATTGAGCGTGTCCTTTTAGTAAGCTGGGTCACATAGAGTGCGCATCCGGCGAGCTGCCTGCCTGAAAATGCAGGTGCGAGCCGATGCCACTTGCTCGTCCCCCGGATCCGCCTTGGCTTGGTGTAAGCGCAAGGGCTTGAAGGCTGCTGTAGGTAGTGGAATGTATCGGTGTGTGTGTGTGTGTGTGTGTGTGTGTGCTATTCAGAGTTCAGTTATGTATAACGTTGGGGTAATTAAGTTGTCTAGATATTGCTGCGTATCAATTACCGCCTCCCCGAGACCTGTGGTTCTCAAATAGAGATAGTGGCCTTGGGTGCTTGTCATGAGTTATGTCGTAGCCACCTAGTGCCTGTATTTCGTTGTGATTTTTATTCTTTTTCTCGTGAAAGTTAAAGTTGAGCCTTTTAATGAATTCCTCTATAGAGTGTATTTTCAGCTCCGCATGTAGGTGGAACGCTGGGGCCATTTCTGGCAATCTGGCAACAATGCGCAGTATACTCTGTTTTGCATTGTTTGGAGCCGTTAGTATGCGTTTTGGCTGCTTGTCCCCATACGGGTGCAGCATTACAAGTTGGACGCCATCGATCGCCGACTACGTGATTCCTTCTGGCTACTCGCCTCTAAACTCTCTCCTTCAGACTGGGACTGGGTGGACCTCTCCACCTTCGCACAAGGTCACACCACGCTCCGGAGCACTAAGCAGCAGACCAGGAAATTTGACTCACTGGTTAAATCTCAGGAGGCCGTTCAACCTCTGCCGTCCAGCCGCATCATCATCAATCTATCAGGACAGGAGATAGACGAGGCCACAACCTCCGTACTAGCCAAATGTCTTAACTTTGTACCTACACCGAGAACACTTCCAGTGGCCGATATCAGCGGGGTAGAATCCACCATACAAGAGCTCACCCTAGACAGCGACGAAGTGTTACGCTCGGCGGTGACCAACGCAGTCACCCACACCTCGCTTCCAAAACCCAACATCAGCCGGGCCTAAAGCCTGGCACTGAAGCAGCTACGCGCAGATAATAACTTGGTCGTCCCACCGGCTGACAAGGGGAATACGACGGTCATCCTCTCCACCAACCAGTACCAGGACAAGATGAAGCAACTCCTAGATGATCCAGCCTACAGGCTCCTAAAAAAGGACCCCACGGCATCCATATAACGTCGCACCAAACTTCTCATCAAGAATTCCAGCTTCACTCCGAATTCTAAGCAGTTTCTTTCACCCTCAGGCTCCAGACCGCCCATAATGTATGGGCTGCCCAATGTTCACAAAGCTGAGGTCCCTCTCCGACCCATTGTGAATTGCCATAGGCAGTCCTAAATAGAGACTTGCACGCCACCTAGCCAACGTACTGCAGCCTTTAGTCGGGAGTTGCCCACACCATGTCAGCAATTCCGCTGAATTTGTTTAAACACTTAACGCCATCACCGTTGCGCCGACGGATCTTCTCGTCAGTTTTGACGTTTCTCTCTTTACCAGAGTTCCCCTTCCAGAAACCATACAACTTTTAACTGAACATTTTCCCACCGACATCACTGAACTGTTCCGACACACCTTGTCTTCCACCTTCTTCCTGTACAACGGCAACTTTTATGATCAAGTAGACGGCGTAGCCATGGGATCTCCACTGTCACCAGCCATAGCCAACTTCTACATGGAGCACCTAGAAATTCTGGCCACCTCTCTACTGAAACCTTCTCACTTCAGATATGTCGACGACACTTTTCGTTGTTTGGCCGCCCGGCCCTGACACACTACAGGACTTCCTCACACACATCAATAGCCTCCGGCCTCAGATCCAGTTCACATGGAAGTTGAAAAGGAGGGAACTCTGCCATTCTTAGACATCCTCATATCTAAGAATAGCAACTGTAAACTTGGGCACGCTGCCCACACATACAGACCTCTACCTTAATGCCAACAGTTTTCACCACAAATCGCAAAAGATCGCCGTACTAAACACCTTGGCCCACAGAGCAGTCGTCGTCTCGGATCCGAGCCATCTCACACAAGAACTACGGCATTTAAAATACACTCTCCGACACAACGGCTACTACGATTATGACGTCACTGCTGCACTCACCAAAGCCAAGAAAGCAAAGCCTACCACACCGCCAGCTCCAGAGAAACCCACCGCCACAGCCTGCATTCCATACGCCGGCAACCTATTCGGCAAAATCACCAGAATCCTGGCCAAACACAACATCACGACCATACACAAATCTCCTCCGAAGATAAAAAATCTAATCAGGCCAGTGAAAGACCAGCTAGACCTCTTTTTTCGAGTGGAGGAGAAAATGATTTAATCACTGACCCCAGCCCCGATGGGAGTCAAGACTGAGAGTGTGGGACTCGCCAATAGTCGGCATACCCACTAAAAGCTCCTCCACCGGGTGGAGAAAAGAAGAAGGAAAAGGTGGAATGGCGTGGCTTTTTGCGGTCCCGCATAGCACCCGCGTTAGTATGTGAGGGATGGAAGCTTCCGCCCTATGGACTGGAGCGGGTAAAGGTAGCTACTAGGTTGCAGCCATGAAACCTGACTGCAACACTAGTGAAAATGGCGAGGGTTTAGGAAGGAATTTGAATGGTGATTGTGGAGATGGGTTGGTGCAGAACTTACTTCTGTTGAAGATGTAGTGCTCGGCTTCTGAATTCCTCTGTGTATGATGCGCTGCTCGGAGGACTTCGGCGGTTGCTTGGGGCCTCCGGTGGTTTGACTGGCTGCTGGAAGTGGGCTCGGAGTTCGTGTTGCTGCGCTTCCAGAGATCTGATGGTCATGTCGATGGTGTCGAGGTGTTGAGCAATGGTGTCCGATGCTGAAAATGAGGTCTGGATGGAGTTGTCGATGGTGCTGAGTCTAGAAGTGATGGTCTCGAACTGCCTAGCTAGAAAAACTTGCTGAGCAGCTGAGGTGTCTTGAAAGTCCCTGATGAGTTCCTCCAGGGCTGTCAGCTTCGTCGTCATGTTCAGGAACTCCGCGTGGAGATCCTGAACGGCGTCGCGTAGGCCCTGGACTTCCTCGATGATCGGTACTGTTGAAGATGTTGGTGTCTGTGGAGGTGCTGCTGGCTGCGATGAAGATGCTGGCGATTTCGGCGTTGCCTTGCTGCGAGGATGCAGGGGGCAGAGCGCTTGGCCGGTGAAATGTGTTGACCCTCCACAGGTCGCACAGTAGCGGCGTCGGCGGCGAAGGTCGTGCTGGGTGCGCGATGAGGTGATGCAGGCTGATCCACAGTAGTGGCACCTGGGTTGAGCTGCGCAGGACGTCTCGATGTGCCCGTAGGCACAGTAGCGCCTGCAGGGAGCCTGGCGTTCTACTCGGCTGGCCTCGATGCGTAAGCACCGCCCTAACTAGAGCAGGCCCGCCCTCAAGGCAGCTTCGTAGTCGCCAGGGTCTGCAAACTCCATCCTGACGAGCGACGTGGGTCCCTGTGCTCCGATGATCCTTGTGGCCTTCAAGGCTGAAGGCCACTGCTGGTGAGCTGCGGTGATGAACCTGGCTGGCAGGTCCCTCGGGACCCCTCTGACGACGGCACTGTACCTCCCATGAGGCACAGGCCGGGTCTGTGGTGGCTGGGTAGAACCCAGTGTCGGTAGCGTTGGCACCGGTGAAGCTGGCGGCAACTGCGGAGGCAGTCGCGGCGAAGCTGAGCTGGCTGGCGGCGAAGTGGTGGTGGCGGCATAGGTTGCCCTAGGCTGCGACGGCTGCGAAGAGATCTCCTCGGCGGGTGCCGGAGGAGAAGAAGAGGTTCCTGCCTCAGCAGGAGCGGCGACGGAGCGACCCTTCTTCGCCATCTCGGAGCTGAGTGTGTAGACCTCCAAGTGCCGAGAGTCTATCGCATTCCTTGTGAATGTGGTGCCCCGTACATAGGACAAACACAGGCAGGACCATAACTACCAGGGTCAAGGAGCATGAGAGGTCTATCCGGCTAATGCAGCCAGAACAATCTGGGCTAACTGAACACTACTTTGGCATGGACCACAGAGCCAACTTCCGCGAGACCACCATCGTTGCCAGGTGCGACGCCTACTGGGAGCGCAGGGTCAAGGAGGCGCTGGCCATCACCTCAGAGAAGGGCACGCTCAACCGGGATGCCGGTCTACAGCTCAGTTCCTCCTGGAAACCGGCCACCAATATCGAAATTGACAGGCTCAAAAAAAAACAAAAAAAAAACTTTTTTTTTCCGTGGGGGGAAAAATGCATTATTGCATTCGACCCCCAGCCGGTGTGCAATGGCTGGGGGGATATGTGGGGCTCGCCGCTCAGAAGCGGAATACCCACTAAAAAACCCTACCACGAGTTAATTGTATATTGCTGAGTGTTATCGTGCATTTGTTTGCATGCTTTTAGTCGGGTCCCGCATAGCACCCCGGTTAGTATGTGAATAGCTACTTAGCTGGTATGCATTGCATGCGAGCGCGTCAAATGTTACTTGCTGGTATTGCCCATGGAACCTGAACAATACCAGTGGGTTATTTGCGTATGTTTCTTATATTGCTAGTATGTGTTAAATAATGCCTAAGATCTAAAATGTGTGTTGTTTGCAGGGAGTGCCTGCGTGTCACATGACTTAGCATTAACTTACTGCTATGTTGTACTATTATTGTGTTATATTAGATTTAGATAAATTGAACGATTTTGTATTGTGTCCTGTGCAGTCAATTGGGCACAGGCGTCTGTCTTGAGATCCGGCCTTCTTGGTCCTTCGTTGAGCTCGTTGTCCTGATGGTAGCCATTGTCGTCTGTGTGAACGACTCCATAATGCAGCGGCCCGTCTTACGCTGCGCACGTTGTTCACGTTGGGAGGCCCCTTCTCCCGGGCCGCCTCAGCTGTTGCTGAGGACTTGAGGGCTCTGCGACGGGCGTGGGCTGAAACAAGGGTAGAAAGCAATAGAAAGATTAGTGCTGGGATATAGAAATAGGAAGTCTTGGGTCAATGTCCTTGTCATGTTTGGAGTAGATTGTTTAAGAACTGTTGGATTTGTTCTTGCGTATCGTCTTGGGAAAGCGTTCTATCGAATAGCGAGAGTGGTCTGTTATGCTTGTAATTTACGGAATCGTAGTTGCCTAATGCTTTGACTAGGTCATTGTGGTGTACGCGTAAGCTTCTGTACATGTCGTAAGCTAGCTTTTTAACGAATTCTTCTACTGTATGCATTTTAAGTTCCTCGTGGAGTAAATCAGACGGCGCTACGTACGGTACCTTAGCTACCATGCGCAATGTTTTGTTTTGAAATTGTTGTAGTTTTTTTATGTATGTTTTGGCGGCATACCCCCAGACAGGTGCAGCATAGGTAAATATTGGTCGTTTTAGTGTTTTATATAACGTGAGACCCATGTTGAGATTCAGCTGGGTGTCCATGTTTATGTGCGGGTAGAGCTTGCCTAATTGGGCGTTTGCTTTTCCCCGTAATTGCGTGATGTGTTTCTTCCAAAAAAAAAAAAAACACCGACACATCAGCTACCCCCCGAAGAAACGTGTTTTCTTCGAGGTCCGCCACTTTGAACACAGCGAAGGCCGGCTCGCGTTTTCTGGACCACGAATCAGCTCCGAGATGGCGAGGAGGAAGGGTCGCTCTGCCGCCGCTCCTGCTCAGGCAGGAACCTCTTCATCTCCTCCGGCACCCGCCGAGGAGATTTCGCCGCAGCCACCGCAGCCTAGGGCAACCTATGCCGCAACCGCCGCTTCTCCGCCAGCCAGCGCCGCTTCGCCGCGATTGCCTCGGCAATCGCCGCCTCACTCACCGGCATCCACGCTGCCGATTCTGGGCACTTCCCAGCCACCGCAGATCCAGCCTGTGCCTCATGGGAGGTACAGCGCCGTCGTTCGTGGAGTCCCGAGGGACCTGCCAGCCAGGTTCCTCGTCACCGCAGCGCACCAACAGTGGCCTTCAGCCTTGAAGGCCACCAGGATTCATGGAGCTCAGGGACCCACTTCGCTCGTCAGGTTGGAGTTTGCAGATCCTGGCGACTACGAAGCTGCTTTGAGGGCGGGCCTGCCCTTGTTAGGGCGGTGCTTACGCATCGAGGCCAGCCGAGTGGAACGCCAGGCTCCCTGCAGACGCTGCTGTGCCTACGGGCACAATGAGACGACCTGCTCAGCTCAACCGAGGTGCCACTACTGTGGAGCAGCCTCCACCACCGCATCGTGCACCCAGCACGACCTTCGACGCCGACGCCGCTACTGTGCGACCTGTGGAGGGTCATCCCACTTCACCGGCCAGGCGCTCTGCCCCCTGCATCCCCGCAGGAAGGCACCGCCGAAGCCACCAGCACCAACATCGCAGTCATCAGCACCTCCACAGACATCAGAACCATCACCAGCGCCGACACCCTCGTCTACTACGCCGATCCACGAGGAAATCCAGGGTTTGCGCGACGCCGTTCAGGATCTCCACGCGGAGGTCCTGGACATTGGTGTGCGCATCGCGGCTCTGGACGAGTTCATCACCACCACCACCGAGAAGCTCCAGGAGTTGCAGTCCGCCATCACTGCTGGCACTACTCAGCAACAAACCACCGCCGCTGACCTGTTGGCCAAACTGCACCACATCTCTACCCGGCTGCAGAACCTGGAGACCAGCTTCGCGGAAGGAAGACCTTCACCACCATCACAACCACCAGAGAGGACACCGCTGGTCATCTCCGAGAGCCAGCAGCGGATTCTTGCACAATGCCGTGCGCTTGTGCAAGACCAGTCCAAACGACGACGGCCTCCAGCGCCAGAGTAAGTTCACCTTCATCACCATTCCCTTGTATTATCTCCGTTGAACCCCCTTTTCTACTTCCACTTCCTAACCCCCTAGGCTGCAGTCAGGGCAATTTGTCATGGCTGTAGGCTAGGATCGCACTTCACGCCGCTCCCGCCCATTGGGCGGCAGCTTAGAATCTTTCGCTAGACTAACACGGGTGCTATGCGGGACCGTGCTACCTTTCCCTTGAACTTCCTTTCAAATCCACGACCTAACCGGTGGAGGAGTTTTTAGTGGGTATGCCGACGCTCGGAGATTCCCACACTCTCAGTCCCGACTCCCATCGGGGCTGGGGTTAGTGATTAAATCATTTTCTCCTCCACTCGAATAAAAAAAAAAAAAAAAAAAAAAAAAAAAGTTTTCTGGACCACACACACACATCAGCTCCGAGATGGCGAGGAAGAAGGGTCACTCTGTCGCCGCTCCTGCTAAGGCAGGAACCACTTCTTCTCCTCCGGCACCCGCCGAGGAGATTTCGCCGCAGCCACCGCAGCCTAGGGCAACCTATGCCGCAACCGCCGCTTCGCCGCCAACCAGCGCCGCTTCGCCGCGACTGCCTCGGCAGTCGCCGCGTCACTCACCGGCATCAACGCTGCCGATTCTGGGCACTTCCCAGCCACCGCAGACCCAGCCTGTGCCTCATGGGAGGTACAGCGCCGTCGTTCGTGGGGTCCCGAGGGACCTGCCAGCCAGGTTCCTCGTCTCCGCAGCCCACCAGCAGTGGCCTTCAGCCTTGAAGGCCACCAGGATTCACGGAGCTCAGGGACCCACATCGCTCGTCAGGTTGGAGTTTGCAGATCCAGCAGACTACGAGGCTGCCTTGAGGGCGGGCCTGCTCTTGTTAGGGCGGTGCTTACGCATCGAGGCCAGCCGAGTGGAACGCCAGGCTCCCTGCAGACGCTGCTGTGCCTACGGGCACAGTGAGACGACCTGCGCAGCTCAACCCAGGTGCCACTACTGTGGCGCTTCCAGCACCACGTCTTCGTGCAAGCAGCACGATCTTCGCCGCCGACGCCGCTACTGTGCGACCTGTGGAGGGTCAACACATTTCACCGGCCAAGCGCTCTGCCCCCTGCATCCTCGCAGGAAGGCAACGCAGAAGCCGCCAGCACCTTCATCGCAGCCAGCATCACCTCCACAGACGTCGACACCAGCTCCACCACCAGCGCCGACACCATCATCAGCAGCGATCATCGAGGAAGTCCAGGGCCTACGCGACGCCGTTCAGGATCTCCACGCGGAGTTCCTGAACATGACGACGAAGCTTACAGCCCTGGAGGAACTCATCAGGGACCTTCAAGACACCTCAGCTGCTCAGCAAGTTTTTCTAGCTGGGCAGTTCGAGACCTTCACTTCAAGACTCAGCACCATAGAAACCTCCAGCCAGAACTCATCATCAGCAACAGACACCATCACAGAACATCTAGATTCAATCGACATCGCCATCAGATCCCTGGAAGAGCAGCAGCACCATCTGCGGGCCCACTTCCAGCAGACAACCATACCGGAGGCTCCAAGCAACCGCCGAAAGCCTCCGGCTAGCGCAGCATTCTCACAGGAATACATCAGCAGGATGCAACTTCACAGGAAGTAAGTTCCACGTCAACACACACCTTCCAATCACCTTTCTAACCCTTACCTAAACCCTCGCCATTTTTCACTAGGGTTGCAGTCAGGTTTCATGGCTGCAACCTAGTACCCACCTATCCCGCTCCAGCCCATAGGGCGGAGACATCCATCTATCACATACTAACGCGGGTGCTATGCGGGACCGCACAAAGCCACGTCATTCCACTTTTACCTTCTTCCTTTTTCCACCGGTGGAGGAGTTTTTAGTGGGTATGCCGACTATTGGAGATTCCCACACTCTCAGTCCTGACTCCCATCGGGGCTGGGGTAAGTGATTAAATCATTTTCTCCTCCACTCGAAAAAAAAAAAAAAAAAAAAAATTTCTGGACTTCACCTCGAGATGTCAGCTCCGCCGATACGAAGCTCTCTGTTCCAGAGACCACGCAGGATGCACCTCAACGGCGACAGAAACAACTGGGCACGACAATGGGACTCGGGCTTCACCGCCGACCCACCGGCAACCGCCGAACCTCCGCCGCCACTACAGAGGGAGCAGCGGGCCGCAGCAGGCTCCGCCCTCTATCCCGACCCGGCCCAATCAGGATCGCCTCGGCCCCAAAAGCCGAAACTGACATCATCTGCGACTCAGACCTCTCGGCCTTCTAGGCCGAAGACGGCCTGTACTGCGACGCAGACCGCCGCCGCCTCGGCTCCTCGGGAGTCGAGCACACAGACGCCGCCAATAGCTGACCCGGCCACTCGGCCTTCTAGGTCGCAGATGGTCACCGCCACTACGCAGACGCCGCCAGCTGTTGACCGGGCCTCTCCAAAGAAAGCAGCCCAGCGGCCAAATACCGCTACTTCTGCCTCTTCAACGACGGAGAACCCACCGACACCACCAGCTGCCCACCCGGCAACTGATCTGGGACAACAAACGACGCCGGCGCACTCCCGGATAGATGGACGCCACAGCGTCGTTATCTGTGGGGTGCCCAGAGACCTGCCACCGCATTATGTGCTGGATGCGGCACGACAACACTGGCGCTCGGCAATACGGGCCTCGCGCATCTCTTCTGCAAGAGGCCCAACATTGCTGGTCCGCCTGCACATGGGAGCCGCATCGGACGTGGAAGCGGCCAAAGCCGCAGGTCTGCCTCTACTTGGGAGGACCCTGCGTGTAGAGGCCACTAGAGGTGACCGTCCGGTGCCCTGCCGACGCTGTTGTGCCTTCGGGCACACAGCAGAAGCCTGCAACGCTGCTCCCAGGTGCCACTACTGTGGGTCAGGCTCGCTTACGTCAGCCTGCACTCATCACGACCTGAGACGACGCCGACGCTTCTGCGCCACCTGCTCCGGGAACACACACTTTACAGGGCAGGCACATTGCCCCCTGTATCCCCGGAGCAGACAACCTTCAAGACCGACAACACCAGCAACTACAACAACACCAGCATCATCAACGACGCCAGCACCTACAGTGACACCAGCAACTTCAGACGACCACCTCACCAGCGGCATCAACGACGACAAGCACCACGGACTTCAACGCCTCCTGTCAGCCATACAGGCAGGCATACAGAATCTCACCTCACAACTGGCTGAGCTGAGCCGTGCAACCTTCACGCGCCTTTCGGCCGTGGAGGCCAAGCAGCGAACTTCGGCCAGGGTGATCACTGCTCTCACCAACCAGATCAACAAGCTACAGGACGAAGATGGGGTTCTCGCATCGGCCCAGCGCAAGCTGGGAAGAATCGAGTGCCACCTCGTCGAGCCCTACACAGACGGCAGCGACGACCGGTCCACGAGGCTGGGCGCCCTCGGCGCCTCAGTCGAAGGGATCCGAGAGCTGCATACCAACACCAGGAACTCCATCAACGAGAACTTCAAGGCGCTCAGCGCCAACTACGACCACCTGCAAGAAGGATACATGTTGATCCGCAACTTCCTTGAATCCCACGTAATGCCACACCCCTCCCAATCCTCTTCCCAACCTCATCCTAACCGTAAAACCAAACGCCATTAACCCACTATCACCAGGAATACCAAACACCTTCTCCTTCACTTCGCTAGGGGGCAGGCTGGGCTTTGGTCAAGCCTGTCTCCTAGCACACATCCTTACTCCACTGGCGACCGCACTGCGGCCCAGTTCTAATCATCACCTCGGACTGCGCGGGTGCTTTAGGCGGTACCGCAGCAAACCTTTTCCTTCCAATCCGGTGGAGGAGTTTTTAGTGGGTATGCCGACGCTCGGAGATTCCCACACTCTCAGTCCCGACTCCCATCGGGGCTGGGGTAAGTGACTAAATCATTTTCTCCTCCACTCGGAAAAAAAAAAAAAAAAAATTTCTGGATGCTCAACGAAGGACCGAGAAGGCCGGATCTCAAGACAGACGCCTGTGCCCGATTGACTGCACAGGACACAATACAAAATTGTTCAATTTACCTAAATCTAATATAACAATAATAGTACAACCTAGCAGTAAGTTAATGCTAAGTCATGTGACACGCAGGCACTCCCTGCAAACAACACACATTTTAGATCTTAGGCATTATTTAACACATACTAGCAATATAAGAAACATACGCAAATAACCCACTGGTATTGCTCAGGTTCCATGGGCAATACCAGCAAGTAACATTTGACGCGCTCGCATGCAATGCATGCCAGCTAAGTAGCTATTCACATACTAACCGGGGTGCTATGCGGGACCCGACTAAAAGCATGTAAACAAATGCACGTTAACACTCAGCAATATACAATTAACTCGTGGTAGGGTTTTTTAGTGGGTATTCCGCTTCTGAGCGGCGAGCCCCACATATCCCCCCAGCCATTGCACACCGGCTGGGGGTCGAATGCAATAATGCATTTTTCCCCCCACGGAAAAAAAAAATTCTGGAACACTCAGCTCCGAGATGGCGAGGAAGAAGGGTCGCTCTGTCGCCGCTCCTGCTAAGGCAGGAACCTCTTCATCTCCTGCGGTGCCCACCGAGGAGATTTCGCCGCAGCCTCCGCAGCCTAGGGCAACCTACGCATCGGCCGCCGCCTCGCCACGTGCCAGCGCAGCTTCGCCGGGACTGTCTCCGCAGTTCCCGCCAGCTTCACCGCTGCCAACGCCGTCACAGCCTGTGCCTCATGGGAGGTACAGTGCTGTAATCCGAGGGGTCCCGAGGGACCTGCCAGTCAGGTTCCTCATCAGCGCAGCACGCCACCAGTGGTCTTCAACCTTGAAGGCCGCTCGGATCCAGGGAGCACAGGGACCTACCACCCTCGTCAGGATCGAGTTCGCAGACCCTGGTGACCAGGAAGCGGCCTTGAGGGCGGGCCTGCTCTTGTTAGGGCGGTGCTTACGCATCGAGGCCAGCCGAATGGAACGCCAGGTCCCCTGCCGACGCTGCTGTGTCTACGGGCACAGCGAGAGCTCCTGCTCGTCGAAACCCAGGTGCCACTACTGTGGCGCTGCCAGCACCACGTCTTCGTGCACCCAGCACGACCTGCGCCGCCGACGCCGCTACTGCGCGACCTGTGGTGGGTCTTCTCACTTTACCGGCCAGGCGCTCTGCCGCCTACATCCCAGCAGGAAGGCACCGCCGAAGCCATCAGCACCTCCAGCGCAGTCATCAACACCGACACCATCACCAGCGCCGACACCATCATCAGCAGCGATCATCGAGGAAGTCCAGGGCCTACGCGACGCCGTTCAGGATCTCCACGCGGAGTTCCTGAACATGACGACGAAGCTTACAGCCCTAGAGGAACTCATCAGGGACCTTCAAGACACCTCAGCTGCTCAGCAGGTTTTCCTAACTGGGCAGTTGGTCATCACTACCAGAGTCAACTCCATCGACAACTCCATCCAGACTACATCTACAGCATCGGACACCATTGCTCAGCACTTAGACTCCATCGACATTACCATCCGATCTCTGGAAGCGCAGCAACACGAGCTCCGTGCCCACTTCCAGCAGCCAGCCAAACCGGAGGCCCGAAGCAACCGCCGAAGGCCTTCGCCCACCGCACGATACGCAGCAGAATTCACGAGCAGGATGCAGCTTCCCAAGCAGTAAGTTCTACGCAAACCTACACCATCCAAACAATCACCTTTCCAACTCTTTCCTAAACCCACGCCATTTTTTTCACTAGGGTTGCAGTCAGGTTTCATGGCTGCAACCTAGTACCCACCTATGCCGCTCCAGCCCATAGGGCGGAGACATCCATCCTTCACATACTAACGCGGGTGCTATGCGGGACCGCACAAAGCCACGCCATTCCACTTTTACCTTCTTCCTTTTTCCACCGGTGGAGGAGTTTTTAGTGGGTATGCCGACTATTGGTGAGTCCCACACTCTCAGTCCCGACTCCCATCGGGGCTGGGGTAAGTGATTAAATCATTTTCTCCTCCACTCGAAAAACAAATTTCTGCAGGCAGCAGATTCAGCTCCGAGATGGCGAGGAAGAAGAGTCGCTCTGTCGCCGCTCCTGCTAAGGCCGGAAGCTCTTCATCTCCTCCAGCACCCGCCGAGGAGATTTCGCCGCAGTCGCCGCAGCCTAGGGCAACTTACGCATCGACCGCCGCTTCGCCACGTGCCAGCGCAGCTTCGCCGGGACTGCCTCCGCAGTTGCCGCCAGCTTCACTGCAGCCAACACCGCCGATTCTGGATACTGTCCAGCCAGCGCAGATACAGCCTGTGCCTCATGGAAGGTACATGCTGTGATCCGAGGGGTCCCGAGGGACCTGCCAGTCAGGTTCCTCATCAGCGCAGCACACCAACAGTGGCCTTCAGCCATGAAGGTCGCTCGGATCTACGGAGCACAGGGACCCACATCGTTCGCCAGGATCGAGTTCGCAGACCCTGGTGACCAGGAAGCGGCCTTGAGGGCGGGCCTGCCCTTATTAGGGTGGTGCTTACGCATCGAGGCCAGCCGAGTGGAACGCCAGGCTCCCTGCCGACGCTGCTGTGCCTACGGGCACAACGAGAGCTCCTGCACGGCGAAACCAAGGTGCCACTACTGTGGAGCAGCCTGCACCACCGCATTGTGCACCCAGCACGACCTTCGCCGCCGACGCCGCTACTGTGCGACCTGTGGAGGGTCATCCCACTTCACCGGCCAGGCGCTCTGCCCCCTGCATCCCCGCAAGAAGGTATCGCCGACGCCGCCAGCACCTACGCCGCAGATAGTGACATCTCCACAGCCACCGCCGCCGACACCAGTACCAACGCCGTCACCAGTACCAACGCCGTCACCAGCTCCTTCACTCTCGCCGTTCATCGAGGAAGTCCAGGGCCTACGCGACGCCGTTCAGGATCTCCACGCGGAGTTCCTGAACATGACGACGAAGCTGACAGCCCTGGAGGAACTCATCTGGGAACTTCAAGCATCATCAGCTGCCCAACAGGTTTTCCTGGCTGGGCAGTTCTACACCACATCTTCAAGACTCACATCCATCACCGAAGCCATCCGGGTTTCATCGCTCGGTCACCGACCGAAGCCGGACCCAGCCAGAGTCGCGAGCTTGCAGCAATGCAAGGAGTTCAACCAGCAACAGGAACATCATCGTCAGCACCATCCTAGATCCTAACTTCCATTCACTTCCTAAACCCTCGCCATTCCCACTAGTGTTGCAGTCAGGTTTCATGGCTGCAACCTAGTAACTACGTTTACCCGCTTCCCGCCCACAGGGCGGCAGCCAAGCAGCATTCAGGTACTAACGCGGGTGCTATGCGGGACCGCTAGAAGCCACGCCATTCCTCTTTTACCTCTTCCTTTTTCCAACCGGTGGAGGAGTTTTTAGTGGGTATGCCGACTATTGGTGAGTCCCACACTCTCAGTCCCGACTCCCATCGGGGCTGGGGTTAGTGATTAAATCATTTTCTCCTCCACTCGAAAAAAAATTTCTGCAACCTAGTAGCTACCTTTACCCGCTCCCGCCCATAGGGCGGCAGCTTCCATCTTTTACGTACTAACGCGGGTGCTATGCAGGACTGTACACAGCCACGCCATTCCACTTTTTCCTTCTTCCATTTTTCCATCCGGTGGAGGAGTTTTTAGTGGGTATGCCGACTATTGGTGAGTCCCACACTCTCAGTCCCGACTCCCATCGGGGCAGTCCGTGCCCGCCGGCATGACAAAGAGTATATAAATGGGCCCAAATCGACCCAGCTCCATCATCACTCAGCTCCGAGATGGCGAAGAAGAAGGTCCGCTCTGTCGCCGCTCCTGCTAAGGCAGGAACCTCTTCGCCTCCTCCGGCACCCGCCGAGGAGATCTCGCCGCAGCCTATGCCGCTTCGCCGCCAGTCTGCGCAGCTTCGCCGCGACTGCCTCCGCAGTTGCCGCCAGCTTCACCGGTGCCAACGCCGCCGATCCTGGAAACCATCCAGCCAGCGCAGATCCAGCCTGTACTTCATGGGAGGTACAGTGCTGTCATCCGTGGGGTCCCGAGGGACCTGCCTGTCAGGTTCCTCACCAGCGCAGCTCACCAGCAGTGGTCTTTAGCCTTGAAGGCCACTCGAATCTTCGTAGCTCAGGGACCCAGATCGCTCGTGAGGATCGAGTTCGCAGATCCTGGCGACTATGAAGCTGCCTTGAGGACGGGCCTGCCCTTGTTAGAGCGGTGCTTACGAATCAAGGTTAGCAGATTAGAACACCAGGCACCCTGCATGCGCTGCTCTGCCTACGGGCACGAGGAGTCGACCTGCTCCGAACAACCTAGGTGCCACTACTGTGGTTCCTCCTGCACCACCTCATCGTGCACCCAGCATGACCTTCGCCGCCGACGTCGCTACTGTGCGACCTGTGGAGGGTCAACTCTTTTCACCGGCCAAGCGCTCTGCCCCCTGCATCCTCGCAGGAAGGCACCGCTGAAGCCACTAGCACCTACCCCGCAGCCAGGACCGCTCCACAGCCACCGACACCAGCGCAGACACCAGTATTATCACCAGCGCCGACACCTGCACCATCACTCACGCGGATATCCAGGGTCTACGTGACGCCGTTCAGGATCTCCACGCGGAGTTCCTGAACATGACGACGAAGCTGACAGCCCTGGAGGAGCTCATCAGGGATCTTTATGCATCATCAGCTGCTCAACAGGTTTTCCTGGCTGGGCAGTTCGACAGCACTTCATCCAGACTCACAGCCATCACCGAAGCCATCCGGGTCTCATCTCTTGGTCCCAGGAACAAGACGAACCCGAACTCGTCCGAGAACTTCAAGCTACATCAGCTGCTGAGCAAGGTTTCCTAACTGAGCAGTTCGACACCATATCATCACGACTCGACGCAATAGACGGCACCATCCGAAACTCTGCTCGAACATCCAGATTCAAGAAAGACCCAGCGAGTGTCGCACACTTCTTGCAGCAATGCAAGGAGTACAACCAAAAGCAGTATCAACGGTACGATCCTCAAACCTAACTTACATTCTCTTGCTAACCCTCGCCATTTCCACTAGTGTTGCAATCAGGTTTCATGGCTGCAACCTAGTAATTACCTTTACCCGCTCCCGCCCATAGGGTGGCAGCTTCCATCCTTCACATACTAACGCGGGTGCTATGCGCCACCGCAAAAAGCCACGACATTCCACTTTTCCTTCTTCCTTTTTTCCATCCGGTGGAGGAGTTTTTAGTGGGTATGCCGACTATTGGTGAGTCCCGCACCCTCAGTCCCGACTCCCATCGGGGCTGTGGGCAGGATTTAATCATTTTCTCCTCTACTCGAAAAAAGGGCCCAAATACCGATCCAATCATTCAGCATCCTGAAGATGGGAGGGATGTACGCTCCCGAAACGTCGATGGCTCCACATCACTTCACCTGGCTTGAAGCCCGAGAACGTCTAGAGCATATTCTTCGCCAGGAAAGCTTCAAATGTTATTTCAAATAAGTCTTTATCGCAAACCATTATTGTTTGAAATTTTGATGTTGCAGGGGTATATAAGGGGGCAACCGTTGTTGATTTGAATCACAAAGAGAGTCGAGTGCAGTCGACAGCTGAGTACCAAGAAGTTGGACAACTGAGCGTTTAAGCGACTGAAAAAATTTATTCTTCGGTAGCAATTGAAGTCGTAATTTGTTACACTGGTGTCAGGGGTGAGATTGAACACCACGATGGAGGCAATGATCAAAGAGTTATTAGCCGAAATCGAGACCATGAAATCCGGAATGGAGAAGATGGAGGAGGAAATGGAATCTGGAATGGAAAAGATGGAGGAGAAAGAGGAGTCTGGAATGGAGAAAATGATAAATGAAATGACAGTGAATTCCGCTATGGAGAAGATGGACACGAAAATGGAATGTGAAATGGAGAAGATGAGAAATGATACAACGTCAGTGAATTTCGCAATGGAGAAAATGCAATCCCGAACGGAGAAGATCGAGGAGAAGGTGGAGATCGGAACGGAGAAGATGGAGGAGATGGCGGAGCTATCGATCAAAATTGACTAACAGCTGGCCGGCGTAAAGGAGGACATGGAAGAGCTCGGAGGAAAGGTGGAAAACCTAGGCCATCGCGTTAACGCCTTGGAGGATTTCAGAGAGTTTCTTAACATCCTGGAATGAAGAGTCGACGGCAGCACCAAGGAACTAAACGCCATGGTCGAAGGAATGTTTGACGTGAGACTTAAGGACTTAGAGGTCGAGACGTCAGGACGCGACACAACCTGTGCGCGTCAAGCCACCCAAATACGGCGGAGCGTCCACCTTTGAAGTCTTCCGCTGACAATTCGCCGACGTCGCCGCCCACAACCGAAGATCAGAAAGGGAGGAAGCCGCACAGCTGATAGCCAGCCTCCAGGGACTGGCGGCGGATATGATGCCTGTGGAGGAGGTCCTGCTGGAGTTGACCCTGGAGCGGAGCATTGTGAGCCTGTGGATATTCGTCGCGAGGGTAGCCGAGGATGTGATTCTGGGACTGGATGCCCTCAGGAGCCATTAGGCGACGGTCGACGTCGGCAGAAGGGTCTTGCGACTCGGCGGAGACGGGTGAGGTTCCGGAGCCCCAGCGAACATCTGGGGATATGCAGGGTATTCCTGACGGAGGACATGGGTTGTGCCCGCAAGAAGCGAGGTGCTGGTGGTGAAGGCGCTCCTGGCAGATCAGCGGTCAAGGTAGCTGGTTTTGGATCGAAGACAACGTCGAACAGATTATGCGTTGTCAGAGCATTGTTGCCTTGCTGGGAGGAAGTGCCTGTGAGGTTGATGAATCCATCGAGCCGTTTAGGACATCCAGACCGGAACGGAGTTAGGGAAGTGCGAGCCAGCTGTAAGTGTATCACCGTGCGACAGATCCGAGGAGCCAGCACCGTCGCAAGATTTGGGGCCTCAACTGGAAGACTCGCTGAAGAGGGCAGCCGACCATCTGACCGCGGCACAACTAAAGAGCGTGCGGCATCTACTTAGACGATAACAGTCTGTCTTCAGCCAAGGAACGGCGATTATGGTCACACCGACCGAGTACTCCACCACGTCGACGGCGGAGACGCCGGACCTCTCCGACAACCACCAAGACGAGTTCTTCTGGCGAAGCAAGCGGACGGGGCATGCTGGAGGGCATGAGATCCAGGGGAATTACAGAAGTTTCCGACGGCTATTGGTGCCTTCCTGTAGTCCCAGTGAAGAAGAACGGCGAGCTGCGCTAAATACTGTGACTTGAAAGGACTGTTTTCCCGTACCCCGGAATGATGTTTTCCCTTACCCCGAATTTATGACACCCTGGACACCCTTGCTGGTGCCCAGTGGTTCTCGACATTGTATCTGAAATCAGGATACTGGTAGGTGGCCCTAGATCCCAGAGACAAGGAAAGAACTGCAGTCTTGACAGGCCAAGGACTTTGACATTTCACGGTTATACCCTTTGATCTCTGCAACACACCAGCCACCTTCCAGCGCCTCAGTAGTCAGTGATGAGCAGGATGACTTACAATGCCTCCCTGCCTGCTATATCTGGATATTGTCATTGGCAGCTCCTTTGAAGACCATCTCGAGAACCTGGTCAAGATATTGCAGACTGCAGGCAGCCAACCTGAAGCTGAATGCAAAGAAGTGTCAGATATTCTTCAAGGGGGTTAACTATTTTGGCCACAAAGTCTCAACAACTGGGGTGGCCACGGACCCGGAAAAGACACAGGCTGTGAGAGATTGGCCTCATCCAAAGGGCAAACGAGAGTTGCATGGTTTCCTAGGCCTATGCAGGATGGGCAGCAGTGGGTAATAGCGTACTATAGCAAGACACTTCCCAAGGCAGAAAAGAGCTACTGTGTTAACCAGATGGAGCTCCTGGCAGTAGTGAAGGCACTGGAGCACTTCCATAAGTACCTGTATGGTCAGTCATTCCACCTGAGTACTGACCACTCCACCCTCACTTGGCTGTTGAGCTTCAAGAAATTAGAGAGCCAGATAGCGCATTGGGTCCAGAGGCTCCAAGATTGCAGCTTCATAGCAGAACATTGGAGGGGAAGGAACCACTCAAATGCTGATGTCATGTCAAGAAAACCTTGCTCAGAGGATGCACTAAGGTTGAGGAGAAGGAGCATGCTGCAACTTTCTGCATGATTTCGGTGATGCCTGACGATGGATGGGATAGCGCAAGCCTGAGGAAGGAGTAGCTGGTGGATGCTGACCTGGGGCTGCTCCTGAGAGAAGTAGGGGCAAGGGACAGGCTGAACTAGGATGACATTGCACCCTGAAGTAGTGTGTACAAGCACTACTGGGCCCAACGGGACTTACTGAAGACCAAGGAAGGTGTATTCAGAGTTTGGGAGTCACCTGACAGGAAGACCCAGAGAGGAGCTGATCCTCCCTCAGACTAAAATGATGAAAGTCCTGGAGGAAGTACATGCAGGGACTTTGAAAGGACATCTTGGACCCAACTGAACAATCGACATGCTCCAACAAAGGTACTACTGGTTGAGGCTATGGGCAGATGCTGAGAGGTGGTGCTGCCAAAGTAGTGTGTGTGTGCGTGCGTGCGTGCGTGCGGGCCAAAACGACTGCAAACTGCCTCATGGAAGAACTGTTCTGCTGCTTTGGGGTACTGTTGGAGCTACACAGCGATTAGGGCACCAACTTTGAGTTGAACATGATAAAGAAAACACTGCAGCGACTTGGATTGCACAAGATGCACACAACACCTCTCCACCTGCAGTCAGATGGCATGATTGAGCAGTATATCAACACCCTAGAAGAGCATTTGAGGAAGGTTGTGGCCAATCACCAGAGGGGCTGGGATGTCAGATGCTGCTTTTCTTGCTGGTCTACTGCTCATCAACACACAACACCACCAGGTTGATACCAGCCAGCTTGGTCTTTGGCAGGGAGCTGCATCCATCATGCGACCTGATGTTTGGGAACCCCCCCCCCGGAGCAAAACAGCCAGCAATCGACTACATGGAGAACCTGGTGGACTGTCTTCATGATATGCATGAGATGGCCCATCAATAAATCCAATTAGCAAGAGACCAGATGAAGACCCATTGTGACCAGCAAGCTAACAGTTGTGGTTTACAGCAGGGTGAGCTGGTGTGGTTGTATCGCCCTACCTGTACCAAGGGGCATTGCCCCAAGCTTCAACAACCATGGCAAGGGCCGTACCTCATGGTGAAGAGAATTAATGATGTAGTCTACCGCGTACAGAGGCTGCCCCGAGGGAAGAACCTGGTGGTGCACTTAGATTGTCTAGGCTGCTACGGTGATGCTGGTAGAGATGACCAGCCCTGATGAGGGAGCAGTGTGACCATGTGCACAAACATGCCAGTGGGCTGCACCATATGTGAGAGTATACCAGCCCCCTTTACCTGCCTGCCTGATTGTTAGTGCATATGACCAGCATCTTTCAGAGCAGATGACCACACAGTAATGGCCTTTAGAACAAATGGCCCACACAATAATAGCCCAAGTAACAAACTCTTTATGTGCACTTCTGGAAATTTACCTGGTGGCAGACTTGAGGAGCCTTCCCAAAAGAAGTGCCATTGAGAACATTCCCACTTTGTTGCAGGTATATATAAGGGGGATTGTTGGGACAGCCATTTTTGAATCAAGTCAGAGAGAGAGTCAAGTGCAGTCAACAGCTGAGCAGCGAGAACTGGGACTACACTCAGTGTCTAAGTGACAGGAAAAAAAGTTCTTCGGTAGTATTTGAAGTCATCATTTGTTACAATATTAGTGATAAAAATGCTTCTGTCTCATAAATGTGTGAAAGTTTTGGAACAAAATGTATTTAGACCATAAAAATAAATTTCCAGAGAGATGAAAAAGTGAAGTGCCTTAACTATAATGTGTAGTGGAAAATACAGCTGGACTCAGAAAACAACAAATATCAGCCAAAGTGAATCAGTATTGAGTGGAACATAACTGTAAAAACATTTCATTGAACTATGCAGTACATGATAGTAGATATTTCAAATGTACAGTTGTGGAACATGTAAGAAATAAATATACACTTAAACAAAAATGCACAAATAAGACAGCTTGTTATGGAATCATTCAAGAATTAAAAAGTTTCAAGCAGACACCTGTTGTCCCATCAAAAATGTCTTAATCTTCAGTTCACTGTTTCTGTGTGACAACATGGGGGAAATATCACAATAAGGACTCTACGTGTTCAATTGTAATTGATTAAATGACCTTAACTATTTTTAAACAAATGTTATGTTTACATATAGTTTCACAGTGAAAGAATTTAATTTCTTCTGGATCACATGCATAGGTTGATGCAGCACATGTTGAAAAGTACTGATTGGAATTGAAGTGTTTTACAGATTTGAAATGTACCAAGTTGTTTTATTTACCTTTTTTTTTTTGGTGTCTATATGATTTTAACTAATAATGCTAGAAATCAATACTTACAAATCTACAGAGAAATAAACACCACTACTACCCGCATATGAGTGTTCAGTTTTCACTATAGTGAACACCAGTTTCTTGTAGGCACCTCCATCATACATGGTTGTGTAAGAGTGAACCTCTGTAAGCAGTGTGTGTAAACCAGGTGGCCCACCAGCACCACACTTTCTACCTATAAAGTCCTGCTTGCAGTGATGGTGAATGGGATGCCTAATCACTGGTTTTCAAAGGGACACTCCTACTCTTTTCATCATAACAACTGTAAGGCAGCTTGCATGTGTTCCTCAGCACTAGAGTTATAGTGGACCTCCATGATATATGTTCTTTATTTTGTGATCGCATTCATAGGCTGGTATTTGATATAGCAGGATTATAGTTGCTGTCAACAAATTGACAATGGCTGGAGTTTTCAGTATAGGGAATATATAGACATTTAAATCTATGGAGAAATAGGTCAGAATGCAGCTGAAGTTTGCAGATAGATAGTGTAGGAATATACAAATAGACATCTGCCTTAAATGTGTTTTTTTTTTCAAAAAAAGCTGAAATTAAGAGCTAATGGTTCAAGGCATATTTCTGTATGGATAGGTCCATCTGCAACAGGCTAACATTGTGCAGAATGTACTTAAATTCTTTGAATGCAATCGTTCGCATGATAACTAGAACTTAAATTACGATATTATGATGATGATGATGATGATGATGATGATGATGATGAAGCCATCAGCATTACAATGTGGAAACTTATGTTACTTAAGGCAAAGAGGAGCTGCAGTGGCTATAGGGGTGCCCCGATTATCAATACAAATGATCCTGAAGGAGGAGAGAAAATGGTACCCATATGAGATGTACCTACAACAGCAAATCTATGAAAATGATTTTGATTGCAGGGTAGTGGTGGACTCTGACCATGGTTACCATGATCACCTAATCTGACCCCCTTTGTATTTTTTCATGGGTAGGTATATCAATTGAAAGTGTAAGAAATAGAGCCAGAAAATTCTGAGGAACTACAGCAATGAATTTGTAATGCTAAGACATGTCAATGAAGACAGTGCGAGGCATGTCAGCCATGTATGAACCACCAGATATGTTTTTTAATGTTGTTGTTATGAAATGTGCTAAAATTAAAACTTCTGGTATTTCCAAGTCATGCGTGTATTTTCTATACTTTGAACCTATGGTATGTGTTAGTTTTTGTTACCTATTACAAGCAATTGTTTGGTAGAGTTGAATTTCCTTAAGTGTATCACTTTATGTTATTAAATTTCTTTTATGATTCTTTGGCCAAATGAAACCTGTTACAAAATATGGGTAGTAAAGTGATTGCTCTTCCTGTCATCTGAAACATATAACAGGCAAGCCTACTAAGGCACATTACGTTGAATTATCTTAAACCTGAGCACCATTCCACCTGATACAGTAACTGCATCAAATGAATTGTTGGACTACAAAAAGTTATGTGACTATCTACCTGCTGTCCTTGTGCAGCCTTCGGGTTTTTATCTCTTGTAGCCTGTAGCCAGCAAATAGTAGTGCCCCTTTGAAAACAAATGATTAGGCACCCCATTTACCCTCTCTGAAGTTGAGACTTTTATAGATTGAAAGTGCAGCGCTGGTGGGCAACCTGAGTGTGGGGAGGTGTGCGCGTGCATTTTTTTCCTCCCCACAGCCAGTGTTAGTGTATATTGAGCAAAGAACAGATTTAATTAAATGACATGTGTAGTTAAGTGATTGGATAAACTATTCTAAACTACATTTTCCAATATAATACTACAATAAGATTTCAGATTTATGCACCAGAGGTATGTAAGTTTCCTAAACAATTGGGAAAGAAGTTTATCACAATGTTTGCAAGCTTAACTCTTGACAGACATAGAAGTTTAATCAACATGGACAAATCTATAGTGTAATTTCTGAGTTTGCTACCTATAAAGGAAGTATTTGTTTCAAGAACACCCAGATGTCTCAGAGACCATGGATTTTTATTCTAGCTTTATCTTGAATTTTCTTCTGAGATTTAAATATGCCTTGTACATCCAGTTTTGCAGCCACAGTGTTCCCATTACTATAAAATAAGTATGTATGCAAGCACTATTGTCTACTGTTCATTACTGTTTCTCCAAAAATCATCATTTATTTGACAGTGCTTTGTCCTTGCAGTGCAATTAAGTGGATGCATTTGCATTTGACTTAATGTAGAGAATATTAATCTTTGATACATCTGAACCTAAACTGAGAAAGCCTTACCAGTACTACAGATTTCAGAATTTATAGTGAAACAAATGTTTATCAGAGTGTCATTTTGTACAGTAATTTTATTTCTTAATTTTTTGACTTTGTGAACTTAAATGCTCAGAATTGATTGCAAACATGCTTAGAATATAAATTGTTATTAACAAAAGCAATGGTGTGAGTAATTCCCATACAAAACTGACTTTGATGAGTGCACATATATAATATATTTGGTTATTCATGGTTTAAGAGTAGAGCTTTGGTAATGTAAAGAAGCAAAGCATTGATCTTGTCGGCTGAAAATTAACATCAGTCAGCATTAATGCTACATTCCCCTTTAACAGTGTCACAACTCTGATTTAAAATAATTAATAATACCTGATTAGCTGTACAACACTAACTGATTAAATCAGTGTTTTCTTTTAGCTATTCTTGGTCACTAATGACCATTCCAGTTTTGCACCCAAAAAAACCCACTTTAATCAAAATTTTAGGTATTTTGTTTAAATTGGAATATTGTAACACACTCAATGGAAAATGTAGCAATAAAGTAAGAATTTATAAACCTTACCTCATATTCTGCAGGCACTACCATATCAAACCTTTGCTTCTTACATTATCAAGGTTCAGCCTTGGTTAGGTGAACATCAATTGTCTCTGCCGGCTAGAGGCAGTGATTTTTATTGAAATTACTGAACCATTGCTTTGATGATGAAGGTTTCTTCATTTAAGTGTTATTTTCAATATTTTCTGAACACAAGTTCAGATACATCCCTTGCTAGAAGCCAGTGGATCAAAAGAAATGTTAAAGTCTTAAAGAAATCTTGAAAATTAAGGTTTAATATGCAGAACTATGTACCTTTTGCAGAAATGGTTGCACCAAAGATTCATTATTCATGCTGTTTAAGCCAGATTTTCACTGAAGAATTAAAATGTGTCTCTTATTGTACACCTTTCAGATTACTTTTGGGTGGAGGGTGATGTATGTGAAGTAGCAATTGAGCTTTGCAACCCATTACCATTTGAGTTGAAGGTTTTAAATATGGTGAGTATATAATGAAACAGTAGTTAAAGCAAGGACTTGCTGTTAATAAATAAGTAAAGCAGTTTGGTGATTTCATGAAAATATAGGTATATGTGTATGTTGGGATTTATTGAATTCTTTTTCCCCTGTGTCTCAGCATTCATATCTAATTTTTGTAGCAAAGCTTTCAAAAAGATAACCAAATATTAATTTGTTAATCTGCATGTGTACATATAAAATGTATAAAATTCAACTTTTCTCTTGAATTTAAAAAAAGGCATTATTTTAAAATGGGCTGTAATACACACAACAAACTGCAACAACCTGGAACTTTTCAAAAAGTGATGATCAGTATTAATCTGAATCATTAAAATGCTTCTCCATTTCATTAAGATCAGCACTGAAAAGAAAATGTCATGCAGTTTTTGCATACTTCAAATTTTGGTGACTGCTGAAAATAGAAACAATTAAACTTTCCAATGAAATTTCATTTTTTGTAACAGCAAGGTCAGCAGTACATCTCTCTAGATGCGTTTGTTTGGTATTTCTACTGTCACTATCAGAACTAAGCAGTGTAACTATGTTTCTTACCTCTCTTTTTTCAGTTTTGAGAACTTTCAAGAGTAGTTTCTAAGTGAAGCTTCCTTCCAGTTCTAGATCTTCCTGGACCTGTGGAAGCAAAAGTGTGAATCCAAGGGCTTCTGATATGCGCTGACGATGAAAATTCAATTTAAAAAAAAGGGAAAGAAGGAATGATTAATGTTTTGTGACACTGCCCCTCCTTGAAGCTGATCATCCTGGCCAGCACCATTGTAGTGGAACAGACTGTCCAGATGCACCACCAGCATCTTCTCTTGCTGCAGATTCTGGATGTATTAAACTGTGTCCTTCATAATCTTCACCACTTTGTAGGGTCTTTGCTATGGTTGATTCATCTTAGAGCATTGGCGCTTAGTTTGGGGAAGGTCTTACAGCTACACCAGTTTGCCCTCCTCAAAACCTTGGCCATTGGCTTAGTCAAAATGGATCTTCATGTGGTCACTCGCAGTCTATAGGTGCTGATGGTCAGCTTTGTGCATGTTAAGGAGTAGCTGTATAAGGTTCTCAGTAAAGACAAATGATAGAAGGAATTTTGTTCTGTGCTAGGTGGACTTCCCATACAGCAGGTTGCATGGTAGGCATAGCTCTCTAGCAAACACCAAGCTTGTTGGTATCAGCCTGACAGTGTCATATGTGGACAATCTGTAGGCCTGCAAAATAAGTAGCACTCTTAATATCCAAGTTCCCTTGGTGGCTGGCCACAACCTTCCTCATATGTTCTTTTAGGGTTTGTTGTAATGTTCTACCATTCTATCGGATTGCAAGTGCAGAGGCATAGTGCAAGTCTTGTGCATCTCAAACTGCTATAGTACTTCCTACATTTGGTTTGATTTAAATTTGGTTCTCTGGCCACTGTGTACTTTTTGCAGTGCCCCAAAGCAGCAGATCAGATCATTCACTATGCAATCTGCAATCATTTGGCCTCTTGGTTAGGGATGGCATATACTCCTCAGGCCACTTGGTAAAGTAATCCATGGCTACCAGTAGTTACTTGTTTTCTCAGTAAGAGTTAAAGGTCCAACAGCATCGTGGCAATATGTTCAGATAGTGCTTCCATATTATACTGCTGCAGGTGAACCTGGCTCCTAATCTCAGGACCACGACTCACTGCACATCACATTCCCAGTACCAACTCTTGGTTTACTCTTGGCCACAGTAAATAGTATCATTGTTGTACTTTGCCTGCTGTTCTTTTGGGTCCCATATGTCTTTTTAGATGTCTCCACAAGCACTTCCTCCAAAATTCCCTTTTTATTCTCAGAGAGAATTGCTGGTCCCTCTAGATTTCTATCAATGTGTTTTGTAACACTCGAGCATCCTGTTCTTTACCTTCAGGGTCTTTTGTACAAGACATCTACATTGAAATGGCTCCTTCCTTTTGTGTGTTTCAATGTTAAGTTTCATTCCAGTACCAATGAACTCAATGAGCTACATGGCCTTCTTTTTTCATCGTCCTCCATGGTCTATGGGTACCATTCTAGCCCCTAGTTCCTGAGGTTGCGGGTTCAAACCTGGCAGAGGGCAATGGGTATTTTTGGGCATAAAAATCCTTTGCATGGCTTCCGTCAGAAGAGAAGTAAAGCCGGTGGCCCCATGTTGTAGATTTACAGCACATAAAAGAACCTCAAGCCTGATAAAGAGGCCTCTGAGCAAAATTTTCGGTCTTTCACGCCCAATATAGACGGACATAGAACCATAGTAGTTAAAGAGCATCTATAAATAAAATTCAATTTTAATTTACATGGCCTTCCAGGTTTCTGAAACTCAGAAGTGAAGTGAGGTCAGAATGGCCAGTCCATAGGTGGAATGGCTTATTGTTAGGGCCCAAATTTTTATGTAGTATCAAAATGGAAATGCAAAGAATTTAGTAAATATTGAGGGATATGTAATAATATTAAAATATGCAGTTTGAAATCAGAGGTTAATACATATATTTTGTGATAACTTATGGTTATGAGGCCAGAATATTGTTTCAAATACCTTCATAATGTTACCATAGAGTTATTGCAGTTGCTTTAGACAATTTCCACAGTTTCCAATTTTGACATCAAAATAAGCTTACCTAAGCTTATTAAATTAAAGTCATAATCAAAATACAAAGATGCTATGCTTTGTAATTCCAGACTATATTACACAATATGATGCTGTAGCTCATATGTCTTCATGCCCTAAAAATAAAAAAACCAAGCATTACTAAATAAAGCTAATCACACTATAATTCTAATGGTTGCCAATACACAAATAACCTGAAGTTATTTGTATTGGGAGTAAATATATTTAGGCATGCAAGTTTATAAAGGCATATTGAGAGTGGATAAGTAATATTTTTATTTCTATTGGGAATAATAATTTGTATTGGAGGGTGTAGATTATGTAATCATGATGATGAAGATGGAGGAGGGGGAGGCTCTTTTTAGAAGCCTGGGCATGGGCTCTTACAGCCCTTTGTGCCTCTTATCCTGGGCATTAATCAAGTTGAATGTTCCAGATAAAATGGACCACATCCTTGATACCTGCCCTTTTTACATCCTCAGCTTCCAAAAAGGAGGATACTAGGGATACATTATTTATGCATAGCAAATCCTGTGCATTCACATAGTATATGCTGTGAGGTTCAAAAATCCCCCTGACACTTCCTACATAAAGGGTCTTGGGTAAGTCCCATTATGTATAAATGTCTATGCAAAGTGTGGCCTGTAAGATAGCCAACAACTCCTGTAAGCTTAGATCTAGTTAAATTCAGGAGAAACTCACTCTGTTTCCCACCAAGCCTCAATATAAAATCATAGGCTTGCCTGGTGGTAGTTAGTTTACCCAGATCTCAAGATGAGCCCTTGCCATAAGCTGGGTTACCTCATACTTAACTGTTCTGGGAGACACATCACAGGAGGGCTCAGGATCAATAAAATCAAGCACCAATCCCCCTCTTTGCAAGAGTGTCTGCAATCTCATTTCCTCCAATACCAGCATGCCCGGGAATCCAAAAAAGAGTAACCGAACAGCTGGCACAGAGTCTGTTCAACATCCTTTGGCATTGCCACACCAGTCTGGATGTAGTTTTGACTGCTCTAAGGTCTTTCAAAGCTGCCTGACTAAGTAAGGCCTATCTGCCTGGCAAAGTAAGAACATGCGTAACACAGGCTAAGATTGCATATATCTCAACTGAAAAACAGTGGCAACACTTCCAAGGGGAATAATAAGCCTGGTCCTAGGGCTTCAGACCCCAGCCCCCAAAGCGGGTCCACCTTTGAACCATGTCCGTCTCCCAACCTTTGGGAGAGCCCTGTCTCTGTGTCCCACTCCTCCCTAAAAGGTATTACTACAGTGTAAGAGATTATATACAGCCCCCATCATCCCCTACCACCACCCCTACAGTGCAGAGGCAGTGTGCACTCACCCTTGCAACCTCCTTCACAAACAAGTGCAAAGGAGGAAGGTCTGCCAGAATCTCCAAGGACTGTGGGGTAGTCTGCACTGCCCCAGTTAACATCAAACATGCCAATCTTTGTAGTGAATCCAGCTTGGAAGCAACTGCCTTCACAAACCAATGCTGCATAGGATAACGAAGGCCTTATCACTGAGGTCTATAGTCATTTGACCACCTTTGGTCTTAGGCCCCACCTCGGTCCGATGGCTCTCCTGCATGTCCACAAAGCATTGTGGGCCTTCTTTAATTTATAATTCATATGCTTTTTCCAGCTCAGCCCAGCATCCAGTGTAACACCTTGATCTTAACCCTTCTGGATAGCTTCAATTTCTTCCCAAACAGAAGGGGCTCTACCAACAATGGCAGCCTCCTCCTCCTCGTGAAGATCATTATTTCAGTTTTGTCAGGGCTAACAGACAAATACGTTTCCTTAAACTATTCCTCTAGAGTAGTGATGGGTCGAGAGTGTTACTTTACCGGAAATACTTCCAGCACTTCCATTCCGCAGTCGGAGTCATTTCAAGGAGGTAGTTCCAGTTCCACTCCGAGGAAGTAGTTCTGACCTTTGGTGGAACTAGTTCCATTGGAAGTACTTCCACTTTTCCACTCCGGAGTATTGGCAAAAGTACTTCCAATGGTTTACTCCAGAGTGTTGCCAAAATGACTTCCTCTTCTCCATAAACTGGAGGTATTGCATATTGCAATGGCATAAGACATTGCCATTTTAAAGCAAATTATATCCAATGGGATGCCACACTATACAACTAACATCTGCTGTCGCATGAACAAGTGTTTGTGATTTAACGGCTTGTAGTTCTATGCTGGTGTTGTGCTTTTAACCCTGTTGTATAATAAAGTACAAAGTAATATCAGTAATACCATATGTAATAAGGTATACCCTACTACATGAATAAATTTCATTTGCTGTAAAGCAAATAACCAACAGAATGCAACACTATGGATTTAAGACTGAAGATGGTGTCTGGATACTTCATAAAATGTTGCCTTATTATGTTTTAAACATTTAGGTTATTAACAGTGGAGATAATTATTTTACATTAAATGTGGTTTCAGCAAATATAAAACATTGTTTTGGGAAATGAACTTAAATATACTCATCTCTAGGAGCTGATTTTTATGTTATGTGAAGTGGAACATTTTGAGAATTTAATCAAAAAATGGCATACTCCGATTTACTTTTGTTTTATTTACCCTTCTGCCACGAGTCTACGGGATAAAAATTTACTGTCTTTGCACAGTTTAATAGGTAATTCATAAGGTATTACTCAAACTACATGAAATAGAAAAAGGTCAACGGATACAGAATAATGCAAATTACAAATACTTTGTCATAGCTACACCTATATATGCAGAATTAACACCTATTTTGCTGTTGACAACTACTAATCTATGTCATGGTGGATAGTCAACAACAAAGCAGATAAGAAGAATGCGCAATGTGAAGTACCAACATTTTCAACAGAAAAGAGGTTGGCGAAACTGGAAGTAAATCAGCTTTACCTGATTAAAATTAGGTTATGTTACAGATGGTAATTCATGATTAAATGCTTTTGTAGCTTTGTATTGATCATTATGGTGCTTTAAGAGTTTCCTGGTTTCACAAAGATATTTTGCATACAGCAACAATTAAATAAATGAAAAACATATTTCTGAATGGGTGATTATGCATAAGTAACGCTGCTCACATAAAGGGCTCATCTACCAATTTTAAGCCTAAAACTAGCAGTCAGCATAAGATGTTGCTTTAAGGTGTTAAAATGTAATATTTGCTTAAAGACATACGACAATATTACCTTATTAATATCACTGCTACATGATGTGAGAAGTAGTAGATGGAAATTTAACCACAAATTGGGATTTTCTCATAGAAGCATAATCGGCATTAAATGATTACATCAGGAAAAACCAAACATACATATTTTTGAAACTCTGTACATAACGTAACTCACTGCAACATTCCCTTTTTAATATCACTGCTACATAACGTGGGAAGTATGAGTAGATATAACATAAATTGCTTTTCTCATAGAAGCATAATTGCCATTAAATCATTACACTGGAAAAAAATAAGCTATGCGTATTTTTTGGAAATCGTATTAACATTCAACCAAAGTGCTCATTGCATTTGTCGTATTATTCAATAAGACATTTAACCTCAATTTTCCATAAATGACACAAACTTGAAATTCATCATTACTTAACTCAGAATTATTGACTTAATTTAGTTAAACAGTTTTTGTCAAATTACAGCATGATGCAGGCTGCATTGATGTCTCATTTACCGTAAATGAAAATGATATCCAATATTATGGCGACTCCTAAAACGCAATACTTGTTAGAAGTTGGAATGGCAATGGAATTAGTGAAATTATGCAATTGGAAGTCAAAGTAACTCTGATGGAGTTGGAAGTACTCCAGCGGAGTGGAAATACAATTGCAAGTAACTCCAACAGGTTTGGAAGTAAATGCCTTGGAAGTACCCCGGCGGAGTGGAAGTAAAGCTGGTGTGGAAGTACTCCGGCAGAGTTGGAAGTGGTTGGAAGTAAGGAAGTGCCTGTTTCAAATAATGGAATGGTTACTTCACACTTCAAAAGGAGGAAGTGTTTCTCTGAAACGACTCTGACTCCTTCGACCCATCACTACTCTAGAGTGTGATGGGAGCCCTGTATGAGCTCTGAGACAATTCTCAGGAATTTTCCACTTGCTATAAGGCATATGTCATCAGCATAGCCTTGAGCATGTATCCCTCCCTTGTTGAGTCTGTTCAACAGATCATTCACAACCAGACACCACACAGTGGGTGACAAAACTCCCTCTTGTGGTAACCCTGGGACACTGATACTCTCATGATCTCAGTCCCCAGAGTCACCACAGCCTGACGGACTTCCAAGGAGGTCATGATCCTGTCTGTAACCACCAGACCGACTCCTCTACTCTCCAAACATTTCCTTATGGTGCATAAAGTCATATGATTAAAGGCTCTCTCAATGTCTAAAAGTACCACGGCCAGTTCTCCACAGTCGAGCACCCCTCCAGTCTTACCAAGAATTGATGGAACACCGTTTCCATGGATTTACCTGGCCAACTGATGAGGATGGATGGGTCTGTTCACCAGTACTCTATCCCTCAAATATCTATCCACCAAACTTTCCAGAGCCTTCAACAAGAAGGGTGTTAGACTGATAGGGCAAAATCTTTAGGCCTGCAGTAGGATTGTCTACCCAGCTGAGGTATAAACACCACTTGGCCTGCCTCCATAGGCGAAAAACATGCCTAATAGCAAAGCATGCCCTGAAGATCTTCACCAGATGAGGAGAAATGATTTCCCAGCCCTCCTGCAGAAGAGCCAGGTAGAACCCATCTTCGCCCATGCTTTTATAGGGCTCAGAAGAAAAAGCAGCCCATTTAACTTTTTTAAAAGTCACTATCTCAGAAGCCACCTGCCAGCCTTCATGTGAAGGCCTGCATGCCCCAACCGAGGTTGGTTCTTGATCCATAATACAGGTCCCTGGGAAATGGGTCTGAAGTAACAGCCTCAAGGTTTTTCTCCTCTGATTGCATCATAGTACCAGAGGGGTCCTCCAACCAACCTGGCCCCTCCTCCCGAGATCAGTAATTTCTGCAAGCAAGCAACACTCGGCTGCTTCTGCATATTGCACAAAAGTGCTTCCAAGACTCTTCAAAGCCCCTCTTGATCTTTCTTTTGTACTTTCTCTGGGATTCCTTATACGAGTCCCAGGTTACCTGACACTATCAAAATACAACTCCAATAGTGGCTTACTATAAAGGCTGTAAAATTTAAAGTATTTGTAATATTGCAAGTCATTTTTGAGCTACGATATATCTAATATTTGAGATCACCTTGAAGGTTTATCAGGATACTTGAATCAAATGAGAGAAATTAATGCACATCATACCATGGTAGATCAAATGGTAAGAACATCGGCATGGAGAGCCAAATAACCGTGGTTGAAGTCTCAACTTTGACATTGAGCTTTTCAAGTCTGGCTTTCCAACTTAGTGCCTACACACTTAGTGTCAAAGACCAATTATTAAAATGCAATTAGCCTAATAGTGGTTAACTATAAAGCCCAGAAGTTTACAGTGCTTGCAACTTTGCAAGTCACCTTGAGGTATGGTATATCTAATATTTGAGATTGCCTTGAAGGTTTAGAAGGATACATGAATTAGATAATGGAATTTAATGTACATATGGATATCTTGCCATGGTAACTTAAGTGTTTAAAAGCATTGGCACAGAGAGCCGAATTTCCATGGCATGGAATTTTTCAAGTCTGATTCAACTTTCTGTTCCACACACATTTATGGATTACAATTAATGTCATTTTTCACAATAATTCATTTACCAAAATGCATAAACAAAAAAAAAATGAAATACTTAAGAAAAGAGTTATGTTGTTTCATACTGGAAAATGTTTTGTAAGCAAGGCAAGCATTTTGAAAATAAAATTTTAGAGAGAAATTATTTATTTGTTTATTTTTTTTATTCTTACAGTAATAGAAATGCTTTTTTCATGTGCTTTTTTTTCCCCTTCCTTCCTAGATTACAAAGAGCAATCTCCATTTTCTTCCTCCACCAGTTACAGCGAGTGCTTCAATGATAGTATTGTTAAGAGCACAGATTAATAGCATTCTGCTAACCTCTGTAGTCTGTTTGCAATTCATTTGATTCATTTGCAATTGGTGCCAAATACTGGCATTACTTGTGTTGCTTAAATAAAACAGAGTGCTTGTGTAGTACTGCAGATCTGTGTATGCACAGTAGTAATGTTTTGCATCATATAAGGACATTTCAGAGATGATCCATCTTCTTGCTTTGACCTGGCACATTGAGTATTTATGAATATGAGAAATTCAAACCACCTTTAGAACCTTAGTGTACATAAAAAGCAAGCTGTAAAATCTATGAATACAGCCTTAGATGTTTATTGTTTATAACAACTAAAGATAGTTTATCAGTCATAAATTGCAGATGCAAAGTAAGGTAAAAACAGATGAATAAAACAATGTGGCAGATGAGTACAAGGACATGATTTCCAAAACTTGAGTCTTTCATTTTTTAAAAAGATTGAGTTATATATGTTGGGGTAGCACACTGCTAGTCCTGCCGTAGGATGCAGCTTAACATACATATTATATCAGCTTTATCTATCAATTTCTTCTGCTGATTTAATGTAATAAGAAATTTTGGTTGTCTCCCCTCCACCACTAATGCTTTCTTTAAATAGCAGAATGATATTCCGAAAAGCATGTCATACATTGGATGCTTCACAAATTGAGCCATATGTATTATTTTTGGGTTGAGAATGGTGATACTTTGTACCCTCTTTCTTATAAGTTTGCCTTATCTAAGAGGAGGATAATACTTGAAGAAATATTACTGCTCTATAAGCATTAGTTCTTACCACATTTGTGGATATCCATGTTAAAATTAGCTTTTTTAAAATATAATAATGGTTTCTGAAACCAAATCTTTTTACTGTAATTTGATTATTCTTCTTTCTAGCGTTTGCTCACAAATGGAGCTGTATTTGAGAGCCTACCCTCCTCACTGTCTTTACCACAAGAATCAGGACCTCATCCTTTTACATTGGCAGGAACACCCAAAGAAGTTGGAGAGTTGGAAATTCTAGGTATTGTCACCACCACCAGGCATTTAGTTTAAAACAAATGCTCATGAATAAAATAAATACTTGTAGATGTTATGTTTGTTCTGTTTATTCGCTATTAGAGCTCAGAAAGTTTGTGACTGATGTATTCACAGAAGAATTCAATACTGCAGAAAACTGCAATAAAGAGAATTTATGGGGTAAGACTGGTTTGCTGAGCAGTTTTCCATTAAGGAATTGCAAAATGTTCCATAGGTGAAGGGGGGAGAAAGCAAGAAATTTTCAACAGCTTATACTGTGGAATTAATTGTTCTTTCACATAAGCCGTGTGTTGGACAGAGTTGGAAAGGTAGAATCAGATGACTGAAAAATTCAATGCCATAGACGGGATTTGAACCACGGATCTCCCAGTCTCCGTCCGGTTGCTCTAACCACTGAGCTACATGCCGACATGTTGCCATGGTAGCTTAGTGGTTAGAGCAACCGGACAGAGACCGGGAGATCCGTGGTTCAAATCCCGTCTATGGCATTGAATTTTTCAGTCATCTGATTCTACCTTTCCAACTCTGTCCAACACACGGTTTGTGTGAAAGAACAATTAATTCCATTAATTGGCCTAATAGTGGTAGTACTATAAAGCCCGGGACTTAAGTACTTACAAAGAATGTAAGTCGCCATTAAGGTATGACATCTTAATACAATTTGACATCTCCTTGTGGTTTACCGGGAAAAATGCGAATCAGTTGGAGAATTTAATGTCATGTCGGCATGTTGCCATGGTAGCTCAGTGGTTAGAGCAACCGGACAGAGACCGGGAGATCCGTGGTTCAAATCCCGTCTATGGCATTGAATTTTTCAGTCATCTGATTCTACCTTTCCAGCTTATACTGTATAAACCCCTCTCCTCCCCTCCCCTCCCCTCCCCTCCCCTCCCAACCCCCAAACAAAATGCTAACACTATAGTCCATTCCAAACCAGAGTTCCCTCTGATGTAAACAAAAGCACGTGCTTCTGCTTGTCACGAACCTAAGCACGTATGCTTACGCCAATGAAAATAGTTCCTTAATAAATGTTTTTATCATGAAATATTGGGGCAGGGAAGGTATAGAACTGCGAATTTTATTGCGGATATCATAAGAACTCATTGCTAAAGGTAATGGAAAAATACTAACTGTTAAGATATTACAAAATATGATTTTGTTGATGTCGTCTGCTATTGAGCTAACGCTGAGAGTATCGTGCTTGTTAATTACTAACAGTATGCTTGACTATCACTGACTTGCATATACAGAAATGCAGCAATGAATTCCCAGTGGTGCTATCTGAGTACGGGATAAACACAGGAAATATGATAAGCGATTAGTTAATCATAATATGCTAGCACACGTGTGCTCAGCTCAGGTCAAATCTTATGATTAGTCAGTTGGTATTTGAGTTTTCATGGCAGAGGAAGGTGCTTGTAGTGCAAATAAAGTGGCAGAGGCAAACGCCTAATTGTCACCCATATTGGCAGCGACAGTGGTTTCGTGGACGGTGGATTACTCATTTTCGAGTCTAAAAAAACAGGTGATTACCATTAGGAGATGAATGGCGATGTTTTCCGTAACTGGTTTGAACGTGTATTGCCGAAACTCGAACCCAATAGTTTAATAGTGATGGACAATGCACCCTACCATAGCGTTCAACTTTATCGTAGCCCGAACAGTTCTTGGCGTAAGCAAGATGTGATAGAGTGGTTGCAGGAAAGAGAAGTGTTCTTCGACAAAAATAGTGTAAAAGTTGAATTAGTGCACATAGCGCAGGAAATTTCTGACAAGGATGAAAGAAAATATGTGATAGACGATCTTGCATCTAAAGCTGGACATCGAGTGCTAAGATTACCTCCCTATCATAGCAATTTAAATCCAATCGAACTGGTTTGGGCATTTTTAAAAGGCTATGTCGCTAGAAACAACAAAACATTCAAACTGGCTGAAGTGAAAGAACACTTCAACACTGCAATCGCGAAAGTGACACTCGCTATGTGGCAGGCGGATATTAAGCACATAATAGAAGAGGAGAATAAAATGTGGGAACTCGATTTTATGTGCGACAGTGTTGTGGATAAGCTTGTAATCAACTTGGAGGATAGTTCTGATTCCTGTATGGTAGCTGAGTCATCTTCGGAAGATTTGGGTGTTGCACCTTTGCCTGAGGATTGTGATTAACGTAAGTAAAATGTACATTTCCGCATGCTTATAACACCAATTGCTATTTCAGGTGCATTTTGAACTATGATTTTCACGCAAGGCGCCTTTTTGTAGATTGAAACAATGCTCAGCTGTATGTGTTATTCAGCAAGCACATGCAAGAGGAAGAAGCGGCCATTAGGGGGCGGGGATTGCGAACTACTTTCGCGCGGATAATACAAAGAGTTTGTTGACAGTGAGAGGCACTCTGGTTTGGAATGGATAATAGAACCGTTGGAGCTAATTATATACTTAAAACTGCTGATGGGGTCAATTTGATCACTGCCTTTAATCATAGATTTCCAAAAAATAGTCACTCAACACAATTATGCATAAAGTATATTTAGTAATAAAGTGATGAGAATCCTTGGTAATAAAGAACATGTATTTTTATTATTATTACATATATAGGTTTACATTAAAAAAAATTTTTTAAATTTATTTTTTCACCACTTTGAGATATCTAAAGCACAAATCCTGACTCCATAACACTCAAGATATTGTTAATATGTCAGTTCACGTTCATTAATTAGTAATGAAATGATGAGAATTGAAACAATAAATGATAATAAACATACTGTGCATGATGTTTGAATTATTAATGTACAATCACACTGGTGTGCATTACAAAAATATGGGCTTTTTACTTCTCTCTCTTCCTGGATATTATGTATTATCTAAAGCTTAATCAAACTGTAATTGTTTTGACTGTAAAAGATCTAATTACAAATTGTACAAATCACTTTCTTTGAATTTTTTGTGCATGATCTACAGACACATTTTTTGCACCTGATTACAAGTTACAGCGGTCTTATTTCTACACTTCTTCATTTGGCACTGCTGTCCCAGTTTCTTTCTTGACACCTCATCTTTTGCTTCTTCCAGCTCTGTTTTTTCTTTCTCTCTTCTTGTTTTATTTCTAGATTGCACGTATTCTGTTTGCATTCTTTCTGCAAGTTTCAGAATGAAACTTCTTTGACCTATCTGCTGTCCAGTCATAGACTTGAATATAATCCATAAGTTGATGGCAACTAGATCAGGGATGTTATAAAAAACATGTAGTGGCCAACAATGTGTAGCAGAATGAACTGAATATAATCTTCGACATCTGATCTTAGACATCAACAGCAAATTTTGTTTCATTGTAGAAGTTAATTGTCTTGAGACTCTTTTAGTATTATTCCGTATTTCTACTTCTCAGTGCATAGAACTGTACAGAAGAACATTGTTGTTTCGTTTACCTTGGTACACAATCGGTGCAGTATCTTCATTCATTAAGAAAACATACAAGGAGTGTCGTTTCAAAACGTATTAAATCCCCTTGCAATTGAAATTTAGTTTGATGCAATTTCCTACTCTTAAGTAAGTGTTCTACAGTAGTATTGATCAAAACTGAAGCATTTATTCTTTCCTATCTTTTTTCCTTGTTGAATTTGGGAGTGTCAGAGCAAACTGTATTCTTTTCACAAAACTGATTGGTTCAAAACGTATTAAGTTTTAGTGCGAATTTCTGATGTTTGTAAGCCTGCTTGATACCATGAAAATTTGTTTTTATACTGTAAGAGTGACCTATCTGCACATTGATTGTTGATTCATTGTGTTGTGACAGTGTGTGCATATGCACTGGGTATTAAAATGGAAGGTTCTGCTCCTGTCGGTGAAAGATCAAGGGGAAGTAGGAAAGAGTTCAACGAAAATAAAACGTGAATCTGAAAGAGAAGCAAGGTTAGTTCAATGCAGTGTTAACTGTATTAATATTAATACCTACACTATTAATCTGTCATTCAGAGCATCTTGCATTATGGCAACAATTAAATTTTTGTTCTTCATAATTTATAAGCTTCTACATTGCAATACTCTATAGGTATGCAAACTCCAATCCACATTTAACAAATTTTGAAGCCCCATGCCATCATAAGGAAGGACGATACAAATGTGACACTATTCTAGCATGCTTTTTGGTGAAAGCAAGGAAATTGGTATATAGTGCACCAAACAAATTAGGCCACGATGTTCAACTGAGCCATATGATAACAGTATCTTTTCCAAAGAAACCGAAACCAGGAAAAGTTCCAAAAAGTGTTCAAGCAAGAAACATTATTGTTGTAAAATATGAGGTTTGTACTAGTTAGTTAACAATGAATAGAAATATAGTTTCCTGAGCAAAGATTAACAATATAATGTTCTAATGATTATTTAATTATTAATATGAGGAGAATGGCACTGTTACTTAACTTGAATTTAATTTCATATTCCTGTTCTTTTTCTAATCATTGTTTTAGCCTTTTTTCCTTTAATATCAGGCTTAGTAAAAGTAATAACTAACTTGAGAGTTTTAGCATATTAAAATATTAACGTTTTATTAACTTTGAAAACTGCACATTTTAGAAAATTCTGTACCTAGTTATTTCTTTATCCTAAATAAATTCAATAATTAATTTTCAGGTGAAAATGGGAGATCAAGCACAGCCTGTGTGTGCCCAATTTTTCAAGAAATTGTTTGGCATAGGACAAACAAGATTTAATACTGCATAAGGGTTAAAGTCAGGTGAAGGTTTAAGAGATAAAAGATGAGGGAGCCTTAAAACTAAACACTATGCAGAGAAAAAGAGAAAAGTAATTGAATTCATTACGAAATTAAAAGCGAAGGAGTCTCAGTATAATTGAAATAAAAGCCAATAAATTTACTTGTCTGCTGGCTTAAGCATCAGCAGATTATTCAAAATCTATAATTCAAGTGTTTCTGAAAACCTGAAAGTAAAAAAGTGATACTTTCAAAACATTTTCCGCACAAATTTCAATATCGGTTTTGGATCACCAGCAACTGACATATGTAGTTACTGCAGCCATATGACTTTTCAAATTAAAAATACAGAAGACACATCTGTAAAGAACTGCCACCTGGCTCAACTGGGTGTACACAAAGCAAGATCCAAAGCATTTTACAAACTGGTGAAAGAAAGTCCTCCTGAAACAGTGTCATATTGCTTTGATCTACAGCAGGTGCAATCATTGCCAAAGCTGGCTATTGGCGAGACATACTATTCCCGTCAATTAGCATTCTACTCTTTGTGCGTTACTGATATCACTATAACTTCTCCAGTATTCTTCACATGGAATGAGACTGAAGCAGGAAGGGGAGCAAATGAGCTTGCATCAGGAGTACTGCCATTTTTAGGAGAGGTAGATTTTGATAACAGCACCACATGTGTCAGGTTGTTCTGTGTTGGATGCGGAGGGCAGAATAAAAATACTCACACTGTCCAAGCTCTTGCCTTCTGGCTTCAGGGCAAAGCACCTTCGCATATTCATAAAATTATATTGCACTTTCCAGTTGGGGGCATTCTTTCCTACCAGCCGACAGAATTTTTGGAGTGGTAGAAAATATGTTGCACAAGAAAGAAGATTACGCCGGAAGAATACCAGGCTATCTACCAGACTGTAGGCATTGTCAAAACATTTGGAGAGAATTGGGTGGTAAGGGACTATAAAGTACTAACATCACAGCTCAAGAGAGTGGAAGGAATAAAGGAGATAAAGATGGTAATGCTGAAGAAAGTCCACAAAGCCAGAAAAGTACAGGTAGCTCTCAAAATGGAGTCAACTTACAGATGCAATGATCCAAGTAAGCTTTATACCACACTTTTGAAATTAGGTATAAGAACAATACTTAAGCCATCTGTCCTGTCAACACAAAGAGCTGTACCTGATGCAAGGAGTCTGATGTAGAAAATCTTCTTAGAATGAGATTTGGAGATAACTGGCAAAGGGTAGATGCTCTACAGTTTACATTTCTGCTTTCAATATTGATGTTGCACCTGATGGCAGTACTCAGGATGCTGAAGCATGCGACTGTCTGCATGAAGAAAGTGGTTTAGGGAGATTGTGAGACAACATAACATCCATTGTGTTCTCAATTCTATTCAGTGTTCTCATTCTTCTATTATTATTATTATTATTATTATTATTATTATTATTATTATTATTATTATTATTGTTATTATTATTATTATTATTATCATCATCATCATTATCATTAATATTGTTGTTTTCTTATTTCAAATCCTCATAGTTTGTGCCTTAAGTGCAATATATTGTTTCATACTATAATTTGAGCATAATTAAAAACTGATAACTATAGTAATGGAACATACACTGAGGTAGAATGTCACTTCAAAATGCCAAAAGGCTATTAAATCCCCTAGATGGATCAAAATGTATTCAATTAAATTAAATGGCTATTAATTTTCTCATGATTGGAGCAAAATGTATTTAATTCCAATGGTCTGCTTCAAAACGTATTCAGTGATCTTTTAATTTAAAATTACTTAGGAATAAGCTGGGAAATATATTTCAAATTTTGTATGATTTAGCTACAATTGTCTATACAAATATTTACGCAGCACATTTTTTCTGAAACACTGCATATTTTTCAAGAAAAATGTTTTTATCGTTTCCTGCAAAATTAGGAAAGGGAGACTTAATACGTTTTGAAACGATGCTCCTCGTATGTGTACAAATTAGTTTTCATGCTTTTTACAATGTTAGGGATTTCCCTTCTTGCACGGTTCACAGTTCCAACAAGACTAGTGACTCCATCTTTTTGTCTTTTACAAAGTTTCACTGTGGTGAAGAAGTTATTGGTAGTCACAGTCAGACCCGTATTGCGGTGCTACTAATCTAATGACCACACTCTCAGGAAGATTTTCATTTGGTGCCGTCTGTTCATCTTTGCCAAGATAAGGGAACCGGTTTCAAAAATATTTAGCGTTCCTGTATGCTATTAGCCAGAATTTAATATCAAATTTATCAGGCTTGTTCGGCATGTATTGCAGATAGGGGCATCTTGTTCTGCTTGGAAAAAGTTGTTCATCTGCAGAGACATTTGCACCGGGGTCAAAACACAGCTGGAAGTTTTCAATAAATTTATTCCAGGTACTTGAAACTAGAGCAAACTTACCTGTTTTCAAATTGTCTGACATTGTTCTTTTTATATTGAAACATACTTCAAAATTTCTTGGAACCTATTGCTACTCATTCTCTCATGAAGAATGAAAGGCCCCATTTTGAAGACCACAGTTCATCTACTCTATTATATTTCTGGCTCCTAGAGCAACTCTTACATGTAACAAAGCAGTGAGCTTAACTAATTCTTAAAACTTTACACTCCATGAATCATTTCTGAGTACCCTTTGGGCTTCTGTTTCTGTGCATTTTTTTGTGTGTTTCAACATTGATTCATTAATCAATAGGTGCCATACACTTGCAACGCTATCATTACTTGCATGTCACTTTGAATATACTGTAGGCATTTCCTCCTCTTTGAACACATTCTGCTGGGTGAACCTGCCAGGAGAAATACACCCGAAGTCCACTACAGTCCATTCTGTGATACCAGCCTTGCCTAGAAGTTTTGATCCCTTTACTTGAAGCGAGTTCCTGTTCTGGTTTCCCTTTTTGCATTGAGGCTGCACAGGCTTTCCTGCACAGGATTCATCCTGACTAAAGTTAGTATTATTTTATTGAGGTTCAGCATCTGTGCGACAAATATGTCAATTAGAACCTTTCATTTATAAAATTCTATTGCCTTGACCCAAGCCATATTTCTTCTAATGATGGTGATATTCATAAAGATAACAACAATAATAGTTTTTTAATAATCATAGCACTAATATAATATAACAGCATTAGCAATATTAGTTATAATAGTGATTGTAGTAATGATAATAGTAACAGCAATAAATAGGATTATAAAAATCAAATTACCTACCTTCAGTCTCTTTATTTCCATGTGAAATTGTCTGTATGCCATCCTCATTTTCTGAACTGCTACTTCCAGAAACATCAATTGGTTGATAATCATCTTCTGATGCAACAGTATCACTTTCTATTAGAACCTCCAAATTTGACTGATCCTCAGAAATTTCATTGAAATAAGTCAGCATTTCTTCATCTGTGAGAGGCCGTTGCCTATACCACTGTATTCTCTTTGACATGTTTATTGCTTAAATATGACTTGTGAGGTGAATTGCTTACACTATTGTCGAAAAAGTTATAGCAATTTGAAACCATCCTACACATTTTTGAGCATTGTTGAGCATTCAGTTGAGATTGAATTTGAATGACCAGTATACAAGTTATGATGCTGTAGTTCCACTAAAAGTAACATAATATTGGCCACAATGACCACATGGCAGTTCTAAGTATGAATGCCGAATAAGTATTAAACTAAATTTGGAAAAATAAATATTGCAGTATCTACATGATCTAGGAGACTACTAAGGAAAAGTCATGAACTCACCTTGACATACAGTGTAAACTGTCACAATAATAATACATTGAAATTATAAAAGCAGACAGCCTTGGCAGTTCTAGTGTTAAATATGAAGCAAAATGAGTTTCATAATGCGCATTATGCTGCTTAATGGTTTCCCATGGTAAGCAAAATGACTGTGGATAAAAACATGTGCAGTAGTACAAACAGATAAAGCTTATATTTGTACCTACTTTAAAATGCAGATTCCATGGAAATAGACAGTGGATAAATATTTTTTTGTATAGAGTGACTGCAGTAGTGAGATAACCAGCGTTAAAGCTTACTGGGACCAGTAAGGTAGTCAGCAACTTGCAAGGGTGGGTTACAAAACGTTTAGTTAATAAGAGTTACCTTACTTAATAATAATTAGGCTAATATGTAATTGGGTTATCCAACTGAATATTAATATGTACATATACAGGGAGAGCCAAAAATCTATGAAATGGCTGCGCTGTGTTTTTCCTGTCCTTGGCGCTCGTTGCCATCTGCCACTATCATAGAAAGACGCGGATGAAACCATACAACATTTTTAAAGCTACTTATAAAGGCTTTACTTACCAACTTTATGAAAGGAGATGCTGAAACTGGCCACCGTTGCTGTTTATACATTTTTGGCACCTCTTTAGGAAACTATCCATCACTCGCTATAGTTCACGTTGAGAAATGCTGGCAATTTCCTGGCGAATATTTTGTTTTAATTCTTCCAGAGCATGTGGGTTTGTCTTGCACACTTTATGTTTTAAGGTATCCCAGAGATAGAAATCACAGACGGTTAGGTCCGGGAACCGAGGGGGCCACAAATCTCTACTAATAATTCTGTCCTCAAACACACTTTCAATTGTTCTCATCGAAATATTGGCCGAATGAGCTATTACAGAGTCTTATTCAAAACAGGCAAAATCACGCTCCCTGTTTGTTAATTCTCTAAAAACGGGGCAAAATTGTATTCACGTATGCATGGGCTTCAACTATTGACTCGAAAAAAGTTGGTCCTTTAACTCTTTCGCCGTCTTTTAGCTTTCTTAAACTGAGCACTTCCTGTGGCCTGAAATTTATTGTAAAGCTCATGAATTGTTGTACTGCCTGGAACTTTTACACCCGGAAATCTTTCTGCAAATCGTACTTACACTTGGCAAGCTGACTTGAGTTAACACATACAAATCATAAATACATGCTGTGCAGTAGAAAACATAAACTGAGCCATAATATACTTTGTGACTAAGTACAGGACAAAATAATAAATAACTCATAATAACTGAAATACATCACATCACCATCAACTGAATACTGCACTTCATACTACAGAGCAAAACCACATCAACAGCGTGACCTTGTTTATAGCAGCAGTTTCCACACACCCAGTGGAAAAACACTGCGCAGCCGGTAATATTTTTCATAAAGTACCCCTTCATGACAAAAAAATTTGTGTGTGGTGCGCCATGAATGGAGAAAGAGTTATATGGCCAATTTTTTTTTGAGTCAACAGTTGACATCCGTACATATGTGAATACAATTTTGCCCCTTTTTTTTAGAGAATTAACAGACAGGGAGCATGATTTTGCCTTATTTCAACAAGACTCTGCAACAGCTTATATGGCCAATATTTCGATGAGAACAATTGAAAGTGCATTTGAGGACAGAATTATTAATAGAGATTTGTGGCCCCCTTGGTCCCCCGACCTAACCCCCTGCGATTTCTATCTCTGGGGTAACTTAAACAAAGTGTACAAGACAAACCCACACACCCTGAAAGAATTAAAACAAAATATTCGCCAGGAAATTGCCAGCATTTCTCAACGTGAAATACGTCGAGTGATGGATAGTTTCGTAAAGAGGTGCCAAAAATGTATGGACAACGATGGTGGCCATTTCAGCATCTCCTTTCATAAAGTTGGTAAGTAAAGCCTTTAAAAGCAGTTTTAAAAATGTATGGTTTCATCTGTGCATTTCTATGATAGCGGCAAACGGCAAACACTGTGCAGCCGTTAGTTTTTTGGCTCTCTCTGTATATGTATGTTAAAGGATTAAATGTCTCTTATCTTAAAATGCAGAAACTCGTATTAAAACAGAAAAATATATATATATATTGTATCAAATTCAATTTTGCTATTTCAGGTTGTATTTAAGTAGTATAAGTGTAGTGTTCATAATCTGTAAATATTTTCTATTTAAGTGCTATAAGGGCAGCATGCACTAACTTAGAATAAGCTCTACTTCTGCAGTAAACTGCTATTCAAGTAACACTTGGCAACTTCCATTAGAGAGTAAACTACTTCTGAAGTATTTTATTCCTTTCAGCTCTCCCAGAGTAAATTACCAGAGAAGTAAATGTCGTAGAGCACTGTCATGTAGTATGTTACTACAGAAGTAAATAGAGCACAAATATAGGCTAGAATTTATTCTTGCGACCTGAAATGAGTAACTAATCTGTCAATTGAACTAGAATATGCTATCATTTTTGGAGGAAGATATTTTTACATGTTCATGGATTACTTAGATTACATTGATCTCGACGAAGAAAATAGGAATGCAATAGTGCTTATAGTACGGGTAAGGCAAGATCCATATTATACCTATACAGAGAGAGCGAGAGAGGTAGGGTAGGGTAGGGTAGGGTAGGGTAGGGTAGGGTGGGGTGGGGTGGGGTGGGGTGGGGTAGGGTAGGGTAGGGTAGGGTAGGGTAGGGTCTCGCCTTTTACATTCCTTTGAACCTGCTTGGAGAGCATTTACAACAAAGCTCATCACCCAAGCTGCAATTGTGCATCCTGTGAGTGTTTCGTACAACATTTCAGATAGTTACAGGCGATCTTATAAATGTTCACCGTACATCTGCTGGTCTTATCTTTCATCATGTTGTTAGAGGGCTTTTGAGGTTTAGAGCTAGGTACATAAACAAATATAATATGAGTGTTCAGAAAGTAAAAGGCAATTTTTCTTCACATTTGCAGACTTCACATTGTGGGTGCAATTTACTGCACACATGTTCCTATTTTGTGCCCATCTGGTGAAAATGGTGAACCTTTCCGAAATCAGAAAGGGTATTCCATCATCAACATGCAAGTGATCTGCAATGCAAATATGAAGATTACGAACATTGTTCCCAAAGAATTTGAAGCTGCTCTTCAGGATGTTTCCTGTTACTCAAAGTTTTTAACTCATCCTCGCAATTTTCTAGGCATTTCTCTTCCATCATCTTTACATCATGATTTTTACACTCAATATTGTGTAAATAGAATTTCATTATCTGTACCAACAACATTTATCTCTTTTGCTGAACTTTTTCCCATTTTCCTATCGCACTAGCCTTATCTATGATTGCTTCAAGTAAATCGTGCAACAAAACAGTACTCCAGGAATAATAAGCTCTTACCTCTGTAGTAGTAATTAAAAGAATAAATTATATTTGAGCAAGTTCATTGACATTATTTCCAGAGTAAATTACTTCCATAGTAACCTACTTTCATAGTAGGGACTTCTTTAGCAAACATTACTTCCTAAGTAATATACTCCAATGTGGTGCATACTGCTCTAAGGGTGGCATGCATCTTGTTGGAGTAAATTGCTTCGGAAGTAATGTTTACTAAAGAAGTCCCCACTACGGAAGTAGGTTACTAGGGGGGCAATTTATTCTGAAAGTAACGTTGCAGAGCTCAATTACAATGTACTCTTTTAGTTACAACTACGGAAGTAAGAGCTCATTACTCCCGAAAGTATTGTTTTGTTTGTGCGATTTACTTGATGCAATCATGAATAAGGTTATGTGTGATAGGAAAAGGGGAGAAACGTCAGCGAAAGAGATAAATGCTTGTTGACAGAAATAAAGAAAATTCATGTAAACAATATGAGTGTAAAAAAAAGTGCGATAACCTGCATTACGTTGGTATTCAAAGCCAGTGAGATACCGCCAACACTCACAACATGCATTCCTAATTACTTTTTATTTTAGGTATATTAGTTTTTTACGTTTCTGATTTACGGGAGGTTAGGTTTATATATATAAATAAATAAAAGTTTAGGTTCCTGATTCATGGGAGGTTACTTTTATTAAAGTTTTCAATGAAAACCCACGTAATGCAGAAAAGCCAAAACGTGTTATAAAGATGCTGGAAAGTTGTGATTGACAAGTTTAATAATTGTGGTGACAGGAAACATACTGAAGAACAGCTCAAAATTCTGGAAACAATTTTTGTAATCTTATTTTACATCGCAGATCACTTGCATGTTGATAGAGAAGTACCCTTTCTGATTTCGGAAAAGTTCACCATATTCACAGATGGGTACAAAATAGTAACATGCATGCAGTTAATTCCACACAGAATGTGTGGGAAATCTGTGAAAGTGAAGAAGAATTGCCTTTTATTTTCTGAACGCTTGTGTATATTTGTATGTGTAGGTACCTTGCTCTTAACTTCAAAAGCGCTCAACAAAGCAATGAAATACACAGCCAGCAGACGTGTAGTGAATGTTTATTTATAAGATCACCTGTAATACCGGGATTACGATGAACTTTACTTAATGTGACATGAAAATGGTAAGCTATAAAGGTACAATTGGCATGCACTTAACATAATGGGAGTGACTCTTGATTCATAAGTTCTTTCATTACTTTGAGCTAGTGCCGATTCATTCTAATTACTGTGTGAAATCAAACTTGACGTAACGGGAAGGAAAAGTTTGACTTTGCCAAACTTTTAAGTTACATTGTGTTAAGTCAATTTATCTCCATTTAATACAGTGTAAGACTGTCACATTACGTTAAATTCATCGTAATGCCGACTCAAGCTTCTGAAATATACCAGTTTGGATTATAGAGCTGAATTTGTGTCTGAGTTTTGTTGAAATGTTCTCCAAGCAGGTTCAAAAGGCGTGTATAAGATTCTTTCCTAATACCGAAATGTTCATTGAACTTTCTCTCTCTCTCTCTCTCTCTCTCTCTCTCTCTCTCTCTCTCTCTCTCTCTCTCTCTCTCTCTCTCTCTCTCCTCTCTCTCCCCTCCCCCCTCTCTCTCTCCCCCTCTCTCTCCCTCTCTCCCCCCTCTCTCTCTGTCTCTCTCTCTCATCATATGGTTCTCGCATAGCACTATCGCATTCCTGTTGTTTTTTTTTTCCGTCGAGATCATTAATGTAATCTAAGTAACCCATGAACACATCAAAAATATCTTCCTCCAAATACGATATGGTGTTCTAGTTCAATCGACAGGTTAGTTACTCCATCCAGGTAGCAAGAGTAAATTCTAACCTGTATTTGTGCTCTATTTAATTCCATAGTAACATACTACATGATGGTGCTCTCCGACATTTACTTCTGCGGTAATTTAATCTGTGAGTATCTGAAAGGAGTAAAATTCTTCAGAAGTAGTTTACTCTCCCATGGAAGTCGCCGAGTGTTGTCTTGAATAGTAGTTTACTACGAAAGTAGAGCTTACTCCAGGTTGATGCATGCCACCTTAAGTGTGGTATTCATCATCTGTAAACATTTTCTATTTAAGTATGTAAGGACAGTATGCACCAACCTAGAGTAAGTTATACTTCCATAGGAAACTACTATTAAAGTGCACACTCGGCAACTTCCATACAAGAGTAAACTACCTCCAAAGTATTTAATTCCTTTCAGATATTCCTGGAGTAAATGGCTGCAGAAATAGATGTTGGAGAGCACTGTCATGTAGTATGTTACTATGGAAGTAAACGGAGCACAAATATTGGTTAGAATTTGCTCTCATAACTTGGTTGGAGTAACTCACCTATCGATTGAACTAAAATACTGTATTGTGTTTGGAGGAAAATATTTTGACATGTTCATGGCTTACCTAGATTACATTGATGATCTCGACAAAGAAAACAATGGAAATGCAATTGTGCGTTTAGTACAGGAAAGGCCACGTCCATATGATACTTATACAGAGAGCTCAGGGAATGTTTCCATACTAGGAAAGAATGTTTTACATTCCTTTTTAACCTACTTGGAGAGTATTTACAAAAAACAGACACTAATTCAGTTGTATCACCCAAATTACAATTGTTGTGTCCCTGCAAGTGTTTCATACCAAAACAGTTTAGATGGTTGCAGGTGATCTTATAAATGTTCAGTGTACAACTGCTGGATGTATCTTCCATCATGTTGTTAGAGTGTCTTTGAGGTTAAGAACAAGGTACATAAATATGTCCATAAAGGATTATGAGTATTCAGAAAGTAAAAGGCAGTTTTTCACTTTCACATGTTTCCTACATATTGTGGATGCAATTGACAGGGTGCATGTATCTATTTTGTGCCCATCAGGTGAAAATGCTGAACTTTTCCGAAACTGGAAAGGGTATTTGTCCATCAACACACAAGGATCTGTGATCAAATATGAAGATTAGGTACATTGTTTCCAAAGAATTTTAAGCTGCTCCTCTGTGTGTTTCCTGTCACTTGAAGCATTAAACTTGTCTGTTAGGATTTTCCAGGCATTTCTAGTTTTATCTATCATCTTTACATAATGTTTTATGCACTCAGTATTATTTACATGGATTTTCATTATCTGTATTAACAAGCATTTTTCTCTTTTGCTGACATATTTCCCCCATTTTCCTATCACACATTACCATATTCATGATCACTTCAAGTACATTGCACAAACAAAACAATGCCCCATGAGTAATGAACTCTTACTTCCATAGTAGCAACTAAAAGAGTAAATTGTAGTTGTGCTCTCTGACATTACTTCCAAGTTACTTTCGTAGTAACCTACTTCTGTAGTATGGACTTCTCTAGTAAATGTTACTTCTGAAGTAATTTACTCCTACATAGTGCACGCTGCCCTAAGTGTGGTATTCATCATCTGTAAACATTTTAAGCTCTTAGCTTTTGCAGTTTGCCTTGTTTTAAATGTACCCTAAATAATAACTGTAGTTCTTATGACTATTAATTTCTTGTCTTTGTTTGGTGATTCAGTGCCTCATAGCACTAGCAGCTGTCCAAATCTTTCAAAATTTCTCAGGATTAGAACTTAAGGAAACACTGACTTCTGCACTACTCTCCTTGCTGCTAAGTGGTCACAGCAATACTTGCTCTTCTTGCTTTAGTCTCAAGCCACATATTGAAGCACTTGACTCCAAAACAGCCACTACCACTGCTAGCTCTCGTCCGTGTATTTGTCCCAGATTGAAGATATATTTTCTTCCAACAACTTGATTGTACCTGTCTCTGGAAGTTTCCATTTTTAGAAAGCTCCTGTAACTTCCCTGTAGCTTTGGACCTCCTCATTATCTCTCTACTTTGTCACAGTGTGCCAGTGGACTACAATAATAGGTTTGACAATATGGCTGCCTCCTTTCACAGTAAGTTACATTAGAACCTCATTAATTTTATGTACTTGGAATAAAAAATTTGGACTGGAAATTATATAGTTCAAAATAACAGAAAGTATAATGAAACAAAATTACTGAAAAAGTATAAATACATAGTATCTGGACACATTTTCTTTGTCCCTTTACACCATAATGCTGAATCAGTAGAATTCAGCAAACTAAGTATGAGGATACTGGTATTAATAGTAGAAGATAATAATCACTATCATAAGTCTAGAAATATTGATGCACTCAAATCTATTTAAACAATTACTTCATTTCATAAATATTATTGTAATATACCGAATTAGGCAACTACATAACTTAAAAAAGTGAAGCAATATCTTCCACTGTTTCTTTTTATATACGTTACAGTACAGTGTTGGAGTTCATCCATAGCTTTAATGACTCCTTCATCAGCGTTAGTTGCATCTATCAAGAGCAATAACATAGAAAGTGCTGCAACAGCTGGCTGATCATCTTCCTCTTCTAGGTCAGGTATCTCACTTATCATGTGCTCCAGCACAGTTATCTCAGGGTTTTCCACAATGCTGGGTTCGCATCTTGTAATAATGGGGCTGAAGTGTCTACATTAATGTACTCATGCAAACGGGCATGAAATTTTAGGTTTCCTTGCACTTCTTCCCAGTCATTTTCATCACCATCTTCATGTTCCATAACACTAGTTCATTTCCAAAACTGCATTTGGTGAAATAGTTTTTAAATACTAAAAATGAAGTAAGAGTCCTATCCAACAGTTACACCCTCATGACATCCATCACAATCCACTTTTGACATTTTCTACTGGCATTTTGTTCAAAGTTTCCTGAAGCATGGAATACACCTATTATTTTTGATACTCACATTTCAAAGATAACACGAGGTCTTAATTCAGGGGTGAAAACTGGTCATTTCAAAAGGTGGTACATTACCCACACATGTTTTGGCGATATACGAGCGCAACACTAAACACTTTTAGAAAATGAGGCAAGGGTTAGTTTTAAAAGATTTAAATGATTTTATAGCTTTTCAAAATATTCCCCATTAGCATCAATACAATTTTGCATTCGTTAAAACCAGTTTTTAAAGCAGTGATGCCACTCTTCCTGAAGCATTTCAGAAACCAGGTTTTTATAATGTTCCACTGCTTCATCTGATGAAGAAAAAGTGATTCCACGCATTTTATCTTTAATTTTTGGAAACAGAAAGAAATCATAAGGCGCTGGGTCAAAGCTATATGATGGAGAGTTCATGGTGTTGACCTGTGGGGCATCCAGATACTCAATTGTTAGTTTTGCTGTATGCGACAATGCATTGCCATGATGTAACATTTTTCGTTTTGGGCATTTTTCATGAACTTTTTCAGAAATTTGCAGTAACCAGACATTTGTGTACCAATCAGCAGTAACGGTATGCGTATCTTCTAATGCTATAGTAGCAATATGGCTCATTTTTGGAAAAAAACTAGCAGCCATTATCTTATTAGCACTGTGAATTCGTTGGAATTTTGTAGGCTTAGGTTCTGTTCAAAAGACCCATTGAGCCGATTGACTTTTCTCTTCAGCATCATAATAATAAATCCAAAATTCATCACCAGTAATGATATTCCAAACCAAATTTGAAGTGCCGCCTTGGAATTTTCCCAGTTTTTTCTGCACCAGTCAATACATTGTTGTTTTTGATCGGGAATCAGTTAATGTGGAATCCATCAACAACAAAGTTTTCTCACATCTAACTTTTGATGTAAAATGTTTTGGATTTGACTCATACTAATGCCCAATGTCACCTGAATAAATTCATAAAATGTCCGTCGGACATCTTCAAGCATTGCTCAAATAGCAGCAATATTTTCATCAGTAATAGCAGTACTTGGGTATCCTTCACGAAATTCATCACTAAGAAAACACTGATCTCTCTTAGATGGGGCTTCTTCGTCGAATGCATTTCTAAACTGATCTTCATTTAGGCTTAATAATGATTTAAAATTGTAAAAAATCATAGTCTGGAAATGTTCTCTAGTCAAATTCATTTTTGGGTGAACACAAAATCTTTAAATGATGATAATTAAACTATTACAGTAAGTCAAGCAAACTGCATGGCAATCAACTCAAACAACATTAGAAAGTAGCCGTCAAATATAAACAAATTTCATTTGTTTTTAGAAACATGGCATTCTAAAAATTTTCAGTATTGCCCTCATATCATGTTCATCTGCAAAACACCCAAAAGGAGGAGGATATTCCTCTTCTGCAATACCATTCTCCTTTTCAACGAGATAAGCCACTCAAAAAGTTTGCTATTACCCAGGCATCCTTTAAGGCTGTGTAGTAGTATAGAAAATGTTGGATATACCCTTGAAACAAAGAATTCTGTAACTTCTCTATCACTTCTGGCTGAAGTTTCCTGTTTCCATCGGAGTTGCAGCACTTTATCCTCAAATTGGTTGCTGCTATGTCACTTTCTGCTTCAAAAGTTAACATTCCTTGTAGCCTGGCATTGAAAAATAATGCTGTTTCATCAGCATTGAAAATGTCTTTGTTGGCATAACACTATGATAAAGCTAACATTTTCCTGCCATGTTTCGTAGTCTCAGATTTCATAGCTGCAGATTCTCTGCAAACAGTTTGCCAGGTGTCATTCCTTAAGATGCAGAAGCTATCTGTTTGAGCACTGAAATTGTATTCCAGATTTTACCACCACTTCATTAGCTTTCTCCTTAACAATCTTTCCATCAATAGGTATATTCTTAGCTTAAGTCTTTTGGAGCCACTCCATCATATACTTTCTAAATAAGCAGGTTTTTGTATTCTGATCTGCAGTTGCTTTTTAGCATCCACTTCTTGCAAGGCTTGGTTTTATAATTCTTCAGATTTTTAAATATGTTGAAAGAGCAGATAATGCAATCCTGAACTCTTTCACAATTTCAGTTTTACTGTTTTTGCTTTTTGTCCACTTCCCTTAACATTTGCAGTTTTTTGCTAAAAGTTTTAAAATAATGTAATTTTGCCATCACAAACACTTTTAAAACCAACTACATATGTACACACAAACACAAAGGCAGAAGTAGAAAGCTGCAAACCAAGTAACTTAACAAGAAAAGAGGAAAAAGGCATTAAACTATTCCATTGTAGAGAAACTTATTTTCCATGCTTCCAGCCTTCTACCAGACCTAAAGTCAGCAGGAAGGAGTGAGAAAGCCAGTCACTATCCATGTATATCCAACGTTAATATAGTAGTGGTTACAAATTAATATACACTACTGTTTGTGAAAATTGCAATACCAAGAAGAAAACGCATGAATTCAATGAATTTAATACCACAGGTTAGGTACATGCCAAGTAACAAATGATAAACTTTTCAAATCTATACATGAACTTTGAGCCCAAATATTCAGTATTTGGTGTTGCCTGCATGCGCTACAATTAGAGCTGTTATTCGCCGTGGCATTGAATGAAAAAGGTTCTGAATAAGTTCCTGAGGAATTTCCCTCCACGCAGTTTGTAGTCGAGACCACAAATCCATGACACTGGTTACTGGAGGACCGTGACGCATCAGGTGCCGACCAACCATATCCCAGACATGTTCAATAGACGACATGTCAGGCGAACGTGCAGGCCAGGGAAGCAATGGTACCCGTCACTCTTTGAACAAGGCTTGTACATTCCTCACAATATGTGGCCAGTCATTGTCCTGTTGAAATGTGGCCTGTGGGGATGTCTGAAACAGGGAGAGTACCTCAGGCTCTACAACCACCGTTAGGTACCAGTCGTTGTTCAAAGTGCCCTCAATTTGTAGGAGGCGAGATAAGTTGTTGTAACCAATGGCACCCCAAACCATCACACCTGGTGTTTGTCCGCTATGCCGCTCAATAATGCAGCCCTCCACGTTGCGCTCACCACGGTATGCCAGACACATATGCGGCCATCACTGTAGGACACGTTGAAGTGGGACTCGTCTGAAAAGACTACATTTTGCCACTCAGCACCCCAGTGACGGTGTTCACATGCCCATTGCAGTCGGAGGAGCTTGTGGTTTCTGGACAATGGAAGCCAACATAATGGCATGTATGCAATCAGTCCAACCTGCAGCAGACGGCGACGAACTGTTGATGCAGACAAGTTCACATCTGTTGCAGTTCTCCAGCATCGAGCCAATACTGTGGATGAAGCTGTACTGTCCGTTATGGCCATGTGAACAAGATGACGGTCATCCCATGCTGTGGTCATGTTCCGTGGTCCAGTACCTGCTCTTCGCTGTGTACGACCTTTATCTATTCACTGCTTCCACACATGCATCACTGTCATAGCAGCATGCCCTATATGGCCGAAATGTCATGGTATGACAAACATGCTTCCCGGAGACCGATCATTCTGCCCCTTTGAACTCGCTCACATGCCGATATGGCTCCCTTTGATGTCGACAAGGCATACTGGCACTCACTTTATTATTTCCACCTTGTTTGACAGATCTGCTCTCACTACACTGGGTGCAACACTGACCTTGTCAGACCGACACGAGAGGGCTCTGCTCGGCCTACGTGTACCCTATCTCTCTGCAAACCTAATCACTTATTGCTTGCACACTCTTCTACACTTCTACCAAGTTTGGAGTTATTCAGGAAATTCTTTCTTGGTGTTGCAATTTTCAAAAACGGCAGTGTATTTCTTTTTAGGTTTCAAACATGGAACTGTACTCCATATAAAAATGATTCATATTTCAAGTTATCCAAATGTGAAAGTGTATAAAACTCTCTATTCCAAACTGGGGAACAATTAAACCTTTGAATTCCATGCCTTTTCAAATTAACGGATTTCAAAATAATGAGGTTCTTTTGTAAGAGTTATCAAGTTAGGGTGCTCTCTTCCCCTTGATAAGAACCTGAATGCCATTGATGCTGCCTATGTTGACAAATATTACCACCTCACTATGTTACTATTAATCTTCTTCACTAGGATTTTAAGATTAGTAAAAAGGAAATGGGGAAGAGAAGGGTATGTGGATTATTGCAGTAGAGCAGAAAAAGAAGCGTTTGCATGGATGAGAACAGGATCATTGTATCTGAGAGGGCTAAGAGGTAGAAAAAACGGAATTTGTGAATTTTGTGGAGGTAGTGAAAGCACAGAGCATTATATGACAGAATGTAAAGAATTGGCAGAATGGAGAAGAGAGGTATGGGAGGATAAATGGGAAAAAATGGATGGAAAAATAATAGCAATTAAAATGTTAATAAGAAGAGAAGAAAAGAAAAATAAGAGTATGGGGGAGTTTCTAAAGAATGTAAAAGAGAAATGGATTAGAAAAGTAAGAGAGATAAGAAAGGCAGAAGGGCAAACAGAGGAGGAAGTGGATGGGCAATAGGGATAAAAGGCAGCAAGGGATGGTTAGATGAGCCAGAAGGCCAGGGTGCCAGGCAAAAGAAGTAGTATAGCTGGCAAGAAAATTTGTACAAATAGGTACAAAAAAAATATGTTACTATTACCCTTGAGGATTCATTATTCTCTAGGTTTACACTATGCTTTGTTTGTGACATGTGGAGTATTCCAAATGGAAATCAGACTTTTAATATTAAGAGTTATGTTATCTGTTATTGTAATTATTACCATCATTTATCCATTTCACAGGTTATTCAACGCACACCTTGGGAGTAAAATCAAACTGCAGGTTAAAGTACATCCCTGGATTTCCTCATCCCCATTATAGTGTTGAAGTTATACCTGCACTTCCAAAAATGCAGGTCTGTACTGAAATGTTCATCTACAACATGTACTTTATTTTCTATTTGGATTTATTGAAGGATAAGGCATTTAACATTGTTAGAGAATATTTTCAACTTTGAATCTGAAGTGTTTAATGGAGCTCATCCAATATGGCACCTGCAGTGGTGTTTAGGGTGAGGTGTGATTGAGTTATCTCCTGTTACTGAGCAGCTCACTGATAGGTAGCTGCAGGTAAGGTGATGAAGGGGAAAAGAGTGAAGTTGCTAGCTGTAGGAGAGGTGACAAAGTTATTAGGATCTTAGGGTCAATATAACTCCTGTCATTTAAGGTGCAGTATTTATTTGCTTTCACTTAAATGCACATTCCAACCATATGTCATTCCTTCCCTTCCACACAATACCAAAACATACATTGTGCAAATCAATTTTTTTCATGTTAACTTTAATTCTTCTCTTTAACACTCATGTGCTTTCACGCTGCAGTGAATTAACTTTGCTTTCTGTGCAAACACCAAACATGTAATCTAAGATACTCATTTAGCATATAGGGCTATAACACTTCCCTCATGGATATTTAGCGGTGTTACCTCCATCTCGCATGCTCATACTTTTATTGCCTGTCAATCGCCAAAAACTGGCATTTCTATATTTCACTCATTTCCTTCCCACATTTAAACAAGTACACCAAGTTTCCCTATGCTTTCATGGGAAGCCGATATCATTTCTGGGCACATCTTAACAATACTTGTTTTACCCGGTCAGTTTACCCACATTCTTCCTTTGTTTCAAAAGATTCAAAATATTCTTCCATTATTTTCACTCTCTTTTATATATCTGTACTCGAATATGCAGCATGTATTTCTCAATCCTTGGAACCAATTCTCATCATATTTATTCCATCTATTTAGTTCACAAGCATTTATTGTTCATATGATATTACTTATTTCATTTATATTGCCTATTACATTTACATTATTCGTAAGTTTTGTTTCCTTTCTATCATTACATGTTTGCAATGGAAGGATGTTCAAGCTTCATTTGCCCTTCAAAGTAAATTTGGATTGTCAGATTTACAGGAGCAATCAAAAATTTCTTCAGATGTCCCATTAAAAACACAAAATAATAATCCACTCCAACATATGCTAATTATCTCTTAACAGTGCTTCTCTGATTCCTTTCAACTGGAATTTTAAGTAATTAAGTTTGTCTTTGTCGCACTAAGCAGAGTTTATACTCTATCCCTGCATTACAACTCAAAATAGAGCTGAACTTCTACACCTTTAGTATTTTTGTTTGTTGGGTTGGGTGTTAGTTGTGAGGTGTTCGTGTCCTCCTCAGATTTCTTGAACACTTTCACAAAACACTTCATTTAGCACACATGCTTAGGTGGTTATGAGACACTGTCACTATTCCATTTGGTGTTCCATTTTGTCTATTGAGTGTGTAATTACAAACTAAAGTACAAGTTTTGAATACAAACCGTTCTATAATTGGGAGCACAACTTTAATTCCTTACAATATACATGTTCCCTTGAATGAGAGGGAGAGGAGGGTAAGAAAGAGAAAGAAAGAAAAAAAAGAGGAGAAAAAGAAAAGAACTTGATGAATAACTGAAGGCAGATACACCTATGCTGCACTTTACAGTCAATATCCTAGTGTTGTCTATTTCATTGTTAAGACTTTTGTTACTATTCTTTGAGAACAGATGTGTTCTACTGTAATTAGTATAGTCTGCTGAAATTACTTGTTCTCGATACTTCAATTTTCTATTGGATTGATTGTCAAAAGCAATGCCTGACATAGGTGTATAGAGCTAAATTAATTGTATGTATATAACTAGTAACGCATAGATAATTTATAATACCCCTTTATTTCATAATTCACTTATTATGATGATTTATTTATTTACTTATTTTTTTTAACCACTCAGTTTGTCCCTCTTTTACCACTGTATGTAGACAAAGTGTGAATAACCAAATGCGTTTAAATATCTCTTTTTCTTACTTAATTTATTTTATGTATTTATTTATAGCGGTGATATTACTGTTTCATCATGTGATGGGATATTATGGCTCATTTTCAGGCTGTGTAAATGGCCTTATTAGTACCAGGTTGTACCTTCCTATAATTTTCTTAGTTTTCTGGTCTGAGAGTTCGAAAGAAATGGTACTTAGTTTTTGCGCGATTGCAGCAGGTCTCAACTTTAATGGGATATTCCAGCAATTGTATCTCCACAGAAGTGTGTCCTTTACCTCTAATGAATACTTAAATGTTTTGGACCTTCTGGTCTTCTCTGAGAACAAAATCCATTTTTCATTAGTACCGCTAATAATGCTTCTTCCCATTTCTCATGTAAGTTATGGATAGCTGTCACTTTCTATTGCTACTGCCTACTCTCTATGTTCAAAAGAATTCTTTTTTCCTGAATTCTGAAGCTATAATCATGGGCAACTGTGTTTAGTATAAACAGTTGCTTGTCGTAATCTCTGTGTGCTTTGTAAAATACAATAAGTTGCTTCGAATGATAATGCGCACTGCTAAATTATTTATGATTAAGAATACAAACAAACTCAATGCTAATTCTGCCTAGGAGTCATTCCATGTCAAGCCGTACAAATTTTCACAAAATCTGACCATCATGTCTCCAATTCACTTCAAATTTTGTCCATGGATTTCAAAAACAAAGTGAATTATGTTTTAAATTCTAATTTTTTTAAATTACAATATTTTAAAAAATATTACGCAATCTGACTTCTCAAAAGTGGCACATCTCTCTACCTTTAAATTGGAATATCTCACAGGCGATAAGGATAAAATTATGTCATAAAGTGCAATGCAAAGCTTAATATGCAATCTTTTACTTCATATTTATTATAATTGATATAATTATTTACATCAATTTTTAAAGTCCAAACATTTAAAAACTATATATCCCTATTAACCCACATGTTTTTTTTTAAATTTCTGTAAAAATTATAAACAAATTCCTTGTAGTTTGTTTTAAAATATATTTGCTTAAATCAAAGATGGGATCCTGTATAGTTAATTCTAAATAAAATTATTGGAAAGCGGCACATAGCGGGAATCCAGTGTGGCATGGTTGGAGAGTAGCAGCAGCCTGTCATTGAATGCCTTGTCAATTATTCACAGCACTTTAGTTGCACTAGTTTGTTCACACGTAACTGTTAAATTTGGCATACAGTTGAAAAACATTTGAACTTTCAATCTTTTCCTATGGGGGAGAACTTAACTACAATTTAAATATGCACTTTCTTCCCTTCACACTCAAATGAATACCATCTGGTTATTATTGCATTATCGGTTGATAGAATAAATGAATTTAGCTCTAAGGTACGAGGGATTGCTTTTGCATTGCTGTATCTTGCCTTGAAATGTTCACTATGTTCAAAACCACTTCTGAATTATACACGGCATTGGTACTTTGTAGCACACATTACTGTTATCAGTGGGTGGTTCTTTGGACATTTTTTTTCCGACACACATCATATAGTTTTAGGTCTGGTGACAATGTTAAGGTCTCCATTTTTAATTTTGTAAGCATATTGTGAATAACTAGCTTAATGATTTCTGCCTTGTATTATGCTTGGAAACATTAAATGGATTGAAGCAATAGCCATAGTTACATTTCTTTAGTTCACTCGTTATGCACTTTCAGAAACTACAGACCTAAGAATGAACTTCTAACACAAAAAGCTGAACACAGAGTAACATTTAAAATGAAACAGCGGAGAGAGGCTTCATAGAATATCATATTCCAGTTGCTAAGTTACACCGAATACCGGAAGTGATAGCCTATCTCATTCATAATGCATCAGCCAGTGTGGCATGCTGCTGCAGTGTAAAGCTTTCAGTCAGCAGTCTGTGTTCCAAAATCCATGCGCTAACACAAACTGTTTAAAAGCATACTTCTAAGGAAGATCCCATCCTAATATTAACAGATTTAAAACAGAATATATCGCAGATTCCTGCTGTATTTTTTTTTTTTTTCAGATTTTAATTTTATGGGTTTAGATATATTGTGGCTTAAAACATTCATACTTAAAAAAGTAGTTGTTTTTTATTACGAATAAATAGTATTTTGTATATGGAAAACCACAATGTTTTTATCTACAAAACAATGTATTGTTCTTATCCCTGACCATTCTGTATTCCGAGAATAAGTTGCTTTTTTGTAACGTTGTGCACATGTAAGAAAAATGTTAAGTGCACTGTAAATCCTGAAATAATTTGATTTTCTGCAAAATATAAAATAGTGTCCATTTATTTTATTTGTGGAACACATGAATTAAAATTCAGAAAATTCTGAGAAAGTGATATTTTATGTGTGTTCAGTTTGATGAGGAATGACTCCTAGGGTGAATGACCTGCTGTTGTATTCTTTCCATTTTCTTACTGATGTGGAGAATCCTGTACACTTCACGCCATCTACCAGGAATTGAGCTAAGCTTACTCGGACATGATATTTGTATGAATAGTTGTAACATTGTCTAGACTGAGACAGGCAGATGTTAGCCGTAAAGATGTATAGAATATGTTAGTGACAATGAATGTGTAAGCTAGTTATTTATGATGTATGTCATTTGCTGCTATCACCAGATACAAGATACTTTCCTAGATGTCGTCCTCCGTGGACTAGTGGTACCGTGCTAGCCTCTAGTTTCCGAGGTCGCGGGTTCAAACCCGACGGAGGGCGATGGATTTTTTCAGGCGTAAAAATCCTTAGCACGGCTTCCTTCGGAAGGGAAGTAAAGCTGGTGGTCCCGTGTCGTAGATTTACGGCACATAAAAGAACCTCAAGCCTGATAAGAGGCCTCTGAGCAAAATTTCTGGTCTTTCACGCCCAATATGGAATGGGACGCTAAGAACCATAGTAGTTAAAGAGCGTCCATAAATAAAACTCAATTTCAATTTTCCTAGATGTCAGCTAGCTGTTACCCCACATGTTTTTGGTACCAAAACCTGGGAAGGAACAAATAAGTGACCACAGCTAACTATAATCACCATTGTTCAAGGAGGACAGAAAGGATTAAATCACGAACACGGCAAGCACATTTACTGCAACATAACAGGCAAGTGAAAATATTCAGATTTATGTATTTGGGTTGGATACTTAGTAGCAACTGCTCAGGCATTACTGTAAAGACTGGCTGTAAACTACATAGACTCCAGCCAGACAGTCTCTCTTCAAGATGATAGTTTTCAACACTTCTAGGATCTGGAAAATTTAGGAATATCTCCAGAACAACCATAAACCTTGAGTGCTAAGGGCTCATCCATACTACGGATGTTTCCTGACAGTTATAATGTAGAAGAGGGATGAAGAGTAGTCAGTCTTCTCAGGAAAGAAGAAATTACTCTATCAGACAACCACCAAAATACACAGAAGCAATTTTGTTCTTCAGAAAAGAGACTGCAGAGGGATGGAATCTTCGAGACATTTACTATGAGTAGATTGATAGATTAGTTTTTATTTATGGGCGCTCTTTAACTGCTGTGGTCCTTGGTGCTCCATTCTGTATTGGGCATGAAAGACCGGTAATTTTGCTCAGAGGCCTCTTTATCGGGCTTGAGGTTCTTTTACATGCCGTAAATCTATGACACGGGACCACCGGCTTTACTTCCCTTCTGAAGGAAGCCATGCTAAGGATTTTTACGCCCGAAAAAATCCATCGCCCTCTGCCAGGTTTGAATCCGCAATCTCGGGAACTAGAGGCTAGCATGGTAACTATGAGTAGATGTTGAGTTATATCTGCAACAGACATGTTGAAGCTGAGCCTTTTGAAGAGACATCTCAAGAAGTATATTATTTGCCTCACCATGTAGTTAGAAAAGAAAAGCATGATAATTGCAAATGGTGCATTGTATTTGATAGATCTTCAAATGAAAGAAATTCACCATCACTTAATGATAGTCTGGAAATGGGACCCAACTTACTCCCTGACATAATGTCAGTGCTACTTAGATTTTGTTTGCGCTCGATGGCAATCATCAGAGATATCCATCAAGACTTTCTGCAACTGCTGTTACACACGAAGGACAGAAATCTGACACACATCTTGTGGTATCACATGACACAAACAACAACAGAAAGTACTCTACAACAGCAGAGGTTGATTCAGATGGTCTCACTTGCAGTCCATTCTTTCTATACAACTCTGAGAGAACTAGCAGCAATGTGCAGAGAAGAATTTCCTCAAGCAGCTGGTCTCTTGGATAAGAACAAGTACATGGATGATTTTGCAACAGGAGCAAAAACTGAATCAAACGTGATTAGCCTTTTCTACCAAATAGCATTACTGATGAATACAGTATGCATGCCCATGACTAAATGAGCCACCAACACACCACAGCTGAAAGGCATTTGGCAGAACAAGGGCCAGGAAATTTGACAAAGGACACAAGTGCTTGGCATTGACTGGGACATGGAGTTGGACAGTTTGTGCTTTGATCAGCAGGATATTGATGATAAGATATCAGACAGACTGGCTATGAAGACAGTAATACTGCAAGCTATTGCTACCCTTTACGATCCTCTTGGTTTACTTTCTCCAACCTTTATGCTTGCAAAAATGTTGTTCCAAGATACTTGGTGCCGAGGCATTGGATGGATGAACTCATTCCAAACAATCTAACATTGTAATAGCATCAATGGCAGTCTGCTCTTCCATATTTGTCGCACATTCATGTTCATCACATTGACATTTTACATGAATTCTGCCAAATTCACGTCTTTTGTGATGCTCATAAAAGGTAGTATGGAGCTGTGCTTTACTCCAGAATCACCATATGCGTTACAATTAGAGCTCACTTGATTTGTAGCAAGAGTCAACTTTTCCCACTAAAGAGGGTGGCACTTCCGTAATTACAATGCTTGTTGCACCTCTAGGTGCCAGACTACTTCACCATGTTTTCAAAAAAAAACAGACTATGAAGTCACCAATACTATTTTATGGAGCAACTCCACCATGACTTTGGGATGGCTACAGGGAAATTCAAGCAACTGGAAGATCTTTGTTTGTAAGAAAGTGACAGAGATCTTGAGCTACACTATGCCAAGTCAGTGGAGGCACTGCCCTGGAGAGAACAACCCTGCAGATAGCTTATCTCGAGGACTTTCTGCAGAGCAATTGGTATCATTTGCCTTATGGTGTTCTGGCCCACATGGCTGTCGTAGCATTCCACTAACTGGCCACAGCACACTAAATTTTTGAGGCAACCACTTCCGGAAGCAAGACAGCCCAAGAAACAAGTACTGATGATTGCCACTCATGAACCTATTCTTCAGTTGACCAAATACATCTAATACTGGAAAGTTCTCCATATCAGTGCTTGGGTCAAGAGAGCCATTTACTTAATGAGAGGAACAAAACAACTTGCAAGTGAAATAAACCACACATGCATATATTGGATATGCACTGTTTAAGCAGAGTGTTTTGCAGAGTTGAGATGTTGGGAACAGGGGACTCCACTGCCCCAAAAATCAAAGTTATATTGTTTTCACCCATTTCTTGAGGAGGGTATCATTCACTGGGTGGAAGACTTCAATTTTCTACTCTGGATTCAGGTGAAAGGCATCCGATTCTTTTGGACGGTACACATAATTTCACAAGACTTTTAATTGCGTACACCCACATCAGACTCCACCATTTGGGAGCTTGAATTGTTTTTGCGCATCTTATAGAGGATTACTGGATTCCAAGGGCCAGGAAAACCATTAAGAAAGTTCTGCAGAACTGCTTGCCTTGTAAATGGCCCACAATAAGTATGCAGACAACATTGAGACACCTCTCCCAATGGACCGAGTGTGAGCACAGAAGCCCTTTACGGTTATAGGAATAGGCTTTGCTGGACCATACATATGGCCAGGAAACAGTTCAAGGAAGGCATATATTGCTTTGTCTACTTGTGCCGTCACAAAGGCAATACATCTAGAACTAGCTGCAGATCTGTTGGCAGATAGATTTTTGATGGCTTTTCAATGGTTTGTTGGCTGAAGAGGATTACCCAGCACTGTTTATTCTGACAATGGTGGAAAATTTAAAGTAGGCAGTAAAGAACTGTTTGGTTCTTAATTCAATGTTAACAGATCTAAAGATACACCAGTATTTTTTCCATCACATCACCTGGAACTTCATCCCCCCAAGAGTGACTTGGTAGGGAGGGTGGTGGGAAAGGATGATTGGTTCTGTGAAACATTGCATAAGGAAAACCCGGGAAAACTACACATCGATGAGGAAGAAACAAACACATTGCTGATTAGCACTGAAGCTGCCTTAAACTCCAGACCACTTATCCAAGGAGAAGACCAGTATGTTTTGACACCATCACATTTCTTGACTGAAGATAAGTTGACAGCAACACCATCTGGTCAAGCAGCATCAACAACAAGCTTTACTCTGACTAAATTACACAGACATAAGCAAAAGATTGTTGACTACTTTTGGAGATGCTGGATAGAAGAATATCTTCTAGAACTGCAAGTTTTCCACACTGTACACAGTCCACGTGGTAAACACACAGAACTAAAGGTGGGAGATACTGTTTTGTTGCAGAAGTATCACGTTCTGCGCCATATGTGTAAATTTGCCCACATCACTGACCTGAAGCCAGAGAGAGATGGTAGGATATGGGATCTGCTCCTGAGGACTTCCCAAGGGTCACAAATCGCCCAGCCTATCCAGCTGATTGTCCCTCTGGAAATTGGGACAGATCAGGGTGGGGAGGATGTGGAGAATCCTGGACCCTCCACGCCATCTAGCAGGAATTGAGCTAACCAGCAACTCAAATCTAGTTTACCAATATTCAAACTGTTCCTGAGGCTATGCTTATCATTCCATCTCCTTGGGTGGGCATGGCTGCTGCACCTCCAAACCATCTCGGTCCCTGCACAGTTGGCTTGCCAGGCCATGTGTTGGGTTGGCGCAGTGTTAATCTCACTCTGTTGCAACCCCTGTGGTACGTTGTTTGCCTCGTTGGTGTAAGCAGGTCATTCATGTTCATTGGTGTTCCTGTTGTGTAGCTACCCTGCAGTGAATTATTATGCACATTGTAGTACCATTGTGGTGTGCCATTGTTGTCACTGTTGTGACCTTGGTGACTATTTAAGTTGCTGGGCAGTGGACTGTGGTTAAAGCTTCTTTGTGAATGGTTCTGCGCCAGTTCTCTGATCATGTCCCCTTCGTGGTCCTCAGATCTGTAAAAAGCAGCTGTTATGCACCCGGGAGCCCTGTTGTCTTTGGTGATGATTTTCCCAGGGCATGTTTTTCTGTACTTCCTGCTGCTGATAGTGGTTGTCAAACTGGGGGGGCCTGTTCACAGTACTGGTCACGTGTTTGGTATGGCTCTTGCCATTGAGCATCATAGGTGCCTTGTGCTCTTGTCCCATTTAGGTCAGGTCAGGTCCCCCTGGCCTGTCATCGCATCTCTGGTTCGGGTGCATGCCCATTGATTTGCATTGCAGCACCATTAGCAAATCTAATGCTGCTCCAATATTACTGGGCCTGGCAACAATGAGATTATTCATTATGTGTTCCACAAAATGCTAGATTACTAGGGAATGAACTCTGCTTCTTCTATAGGCAGTTCCAATAATTGACTTTGCTGGGCCAATTTAAAAAAATAGCCTATTATAGAGTCCCCTTGATTTGCATTGTATTTCCTGTTCATTTTTGTTCTTATGGCATATTGTATATCAGTGTTCTGGCACTTATTCATAAACACTATTTTGAACTGAAGGTAGGTGATGTGGTCATCTTCTGTAAGCCAAAACCAAGTTAAATCCCTTCCTTGGAGCCCTTTCCTAACAACAAGCATTTTAAATGCTAAGGTATAGTTTTGGGCTGAAAATAAGCCTTAAGGTCCATCACTTACTGCTTAGCACTGTCTCTGCTTACATTAAATGTCAGCACTGGTATCTCGTTAAGAAATAGTAATGCGGGGACACAACATTAGTCATGCAATGATGTGTGCCCTCCGATTGTATACTATGGCAAACATCGGGTGCAGCAGAATGCGCATTTTGCTGCTAATTTTGCCTTTCCTCCAGCAAAGGCCCATGGTAAGAGGCAGGGCACGAGAGAGCATTTCTGCTAATAGTTCCAATAGAGAGGTTACTCATAGCCTCTTTGATCGCTGCCACTTCCTGTGAATTGTGCTCAATTTGAGCTAATGTTGAGCAATGAGCTGAGGCTGCCTGAGAGTGTTTCTTTAATTTGTAACAGCTCATTTTGCTGTTCTTATTGCTGGCTTTGAACTACTTATTTCATAGCAGACAGTTCAGTTTGTGTTCGTTTTTCTAGATTAGCACAGGTGGTCCTCAACTCCTTGTTCAGTTCTACATAGTTATGACATACAGTATTTATTTGCTCCTGGAGCTTCTCAATTTCACGCTGAGGATCATGTACATCAGTGTGCATATCAAGGAATTTGGCACATTGTTTGTTGACTCAGCTAATGGTTTGTAACACTTGATTCTGTTTGCAAATTTGCTGCTGTAGTATTTCCCTATGTTCATTAATTTGTTGAGCTAACCTATTCTTTACACTCTCAACTATACTGGCCTCTAAATTCTGTTGCTGGTTCCCATATTCTGCTACTCTGGTTTCCAAATTTTGTTGTAAGTGTTCCCCTTGAGTGGTAATAGCTGCAAATTTTAGCTTCTAAACTTTCTGTTTGCATTATCATCTTGCTTTCTAAAGTTTCTGCAGTGACTTTGACTCCAAAAATTTGAACTGAACTGACATCTACTCCAGGATATCAATTAGGCTGGAGTTCGAGTCTGGAGGTTCACTCTGCTCTGTGTTGTCAGTGTTAGTATGCTAATGTGCTCCATGTTTGTCAGCATGTTTAGTTTGCTAGGCCTACTATTTTCATATTACGAAGCAGTATTCATTGATTATCCTACTGTACAAGAGTTTTTGGACGTTTCGTTGGTCTGCTATACACTGATGGGTCTTAAAAAGATTACTAAAGTGAGTGCTTACTCTATGTTGATGCCAGTTGTGTTGCTGTGGAATACCTGTTTCAGTTTGTACAAAGTCCTAGAAGTTCTTGTGGTGGTGTTAGTAATGATAATGGTGCTCCTGCAACATGGCCTCAGTGCTGTCAGCAATGTTGGTGGTAGCGTGTTGTTTCTCGTGTTGCGTGCATGTTGTAGGAAGTGGAGTTGCTGGAGTGGAATGCTGCTGGAGTTGATGCTGGATGTGTTTGATGCAATTTGCTGTGATAGCACCCTTGAATAAGTATTGGCTGGAGGGATGGATTCAAAACATGTTGGGCGCCATTTTGCAGTGGTGTTTAGGGTTAGGTGCGATTGATTTCTCTCTTGTAGCTGAGCACCCACTGATGGACAGCCATAGGTGTGATGGGATGATGATAATGATAACTGAGTGTCCTCTTAAAGAGCCTTGCATACTTAGACTCTAAAGCCCTTTGTGCCTCATATGTTAGACATTACTCAAGTTCGATGGTCTGTAGGAAATGGACCACTTCCTTGTGATCTGCCCTTCTTATCTCCTCAAGTTCCAAAAAGAAGGACCTTAAGGATGCATACTTATGCATAGCAAACTCTTCACATTTGCATAGTGTATGCTGTGAGGTCTCGAAGCCCCTTGCACATTTCCGACATAAAGGGTCTTGTGTAAGATCCATTATGTATAAATGTCTGTGCAGAGTGTTTGGCCCATAAGATAGCTCACAACCCCTCTGAGCTTAGATCTGGTCAAATTCAGGAGAAACTCCCTTTCCTTCTGGTCAGCCCTGATAGCAAAACATGGACCTGCCTAGCAATGGTTTGCTTACTCCAGATTTCAAGATGAGCACTTGCTGTAAGTTCGTTTATCTCATACTTGATATTACTAGTTGACACACCATAGAAGGGCTCAGGCTCAATAAAATCAAGCCCCGATCCCCCTTTGCAAGAGTTTGTCATCCTGCTTCTTCTGATACCAGGAACCCAAGAAGTATAACCGGACAGCTGGTACAGAGTCTATCCAACATCCTCTGGCATTGCCACACCAATCTGGTTGTAGTTTTAACTGCCTTAAGGCTTTTAAAGCTGCCATACTGTCCAAGCAGATGTACACCTCTGCTCATCCACATGTCATAGTGTAGATATCCATAATGCAGGCTAAGATCACATAGACCTCAGCCTGGAAAACTGTGGCAACTCAACCAAGGGGAATGACAAGCCTGGTACTAGGGCCCCAGGCCCCAGCCGTTGCTCTGCCCTCAAGGCAGGAACTGTCCGTGAACCACATCCCAACCCCTGCCTTTGGGAGAGACCCAATCTCTGGGTCCCACTCCTCCCTGGAAGTATTACCACAGTATAGGATGGACCTAGGCTATACCTAGTCCCCATCAAATTCCCATTCATCTGGATTATAGGACAGTTCTCCTGTAATCCAAAGAGGATCAGCGAGTGCCCTTTATGGGGTAGCTTAAACATGCCCTACAGTCCAGAGGCAGTGCACACTCATCCTGACTACCTCCTTTGCAAACAAATGCAAAGGAGGAAGGTCCACCAAGCTCTCTAAGGTGGACTGAGGAGTCGTCCACACCACCCCTGTTACACATGCCAATCTTTGCAGCCAATCCAGCTTGGCAGCCACTACCTTCACATGAGAGGCAGGCCACTAAACCAGCACTGCATAAGTTATTGGCAGTCTTATAACTGAGGTGTATAGCCATTTGACCATCTTAGGTCTTAGGCCCCACCTCAGTCCTATACAAAGCATTGTAGGCCTTCTTCACTTTATAATCAACATGCTTTTTCCAGCTCAGCCCAACATCCAGAATAACTCCTAGATACTTGACTGCTCCAGAAAGCTTCACTTCTTCCCAAGCAGGTGGGGCTCTGCCAAACCTGACAGCCTCCTCCTCCTTGTGAAGATATTTATTTCAGTCTTGTCCAGGTTAATGGACAAATCCATTTCTCTACACCATTGCTCTAGGGCCTGTAGGAAGCCCTGTATGAGCTCCATAACAGTACTCAGGAATTTTCTACTTGTTACAAGGCATAGTCATCAGCATAGCCTTGAGCATGAATTCCTCCCCTGTTAAGTCTCTCCAGCAGTACATCTACCACCAGACACCACAGGGTAGGTAACAAAAACCCCCTTGTTGGCAGACCCAGGGCACTGTTGCCCTCACGGACTCACTCCCCAGGGCCGCCATTGCCTGCCGGCCTTCCAAGGAGGTCATAATACAGTCCATTACTATCAGACTGACTCCACTGCTCTCCAGACATTTCTGAATGGTGCCTAAAGTAATATTCTTAAAGGAGTTTCAATGTCTAGGAAAACTACCATGGCGAGTTCTCCATAGTCCAGTGCCCTCTCCAGCCTCACCACAACCTGATGGAGCACCATTTCTGGATTTATCTGGCCAATAGGCTTACAGATGAGGGTGTATGGGTCTGTCAACCAGTACCCCATCCCTCAAATTATCTACCAGTCTTTTCAGAACCTTCAGCAAAAAGGATATTAGACTGATAGGGTGAAAATCCCTAGGCCTGCAGTAGGATTGCCTACCCAGCTTAGGTACAAATACTTTGTGTTTATACCTAAGGCGGAAAACATGCCTCATTGCCAGACATGCCCTGAATATTATCACTAGATGGGAGGAAACAATCTCCCAGTCTTCCTGTAGGAGAGTCGGGAAGAACCCATCCTCACCTGTGATTTTATAGGGCTCAAAAGTATAAATGGCCCATTTAAGTTTTTTTGAAAGTAACAATCTCGGTGGCCACTAACCAGCCTTCTTGTGAAGGTCAGTGTGCCCTAACCAAGTTTGGTTCTTGATTTGTAATGCAGGTCTCCCAAAAATGGGTCTGTAGCAACAACCTCAAAGTCTTCCACTCAGACTGCATCATAACACCCGAGGGGTCCTCTAATGTGGCCAGCATGACCCTAGCTCCAGAATCCAGCAGTTTCTGTAAGCGAGCAGCACTTGGCTGCTTCTGTATTTTATCACAGAAGAGCCTCCAAGATTCTTCGGAGGACTTCCTGATTTCCTTTTTATAAATTCTGTGGGTCTCCTTATAGAAGCTCCAAGTTGCCTGACACTTGTTGGCCTTATACGCATTGTTTAGCCTTTGTGTCTTTCTCCTGATGGATCTTAAAAAAGAATTCCATCTGAATTTGTCTTTAGCCCAAACCTCATGTAAGAGGGGGCAGTTTCTTTCTTAGGAAGACACCAGGGTGTTCATGAATAACTCCACGTACTCCTCTAGGCTCCACATTTCTTAGTTTGATCTGGGGGTCATTCTTCAGCCTGCCTTTCAGGTATCTTCTAAAGGAGTCCCAATTGGGACTAGGGTTCCTGACAGACGGTCCTTTCCTTTTCCCTCAAGACCAAAGCATATACATCTATGGTTGGACATGGAAGGTTCCAAACAAACCCTCCAGTTCTTAATCTCCTCTAGTATTCCAAAGGACACTACTGACAAGTCTAGGACCTCCTCCCTTTGATAATTCATAAAAGTTAGGACATCCCTTTGTTTCGCAAACTCGAGATCTATTGAACACAAATATTCGAGCAGCTTCTCCCCCCTCCCATTGATGTCCGTACTACCCCAAATGCTATGATGGGTGTTGGCATCACAGGCAATCAGCAGGTTGAGGTTTCTGACTTTTCAATAAATCAAAAGATCTCTGAACTCCTGAGGAGATGTTAATTCCTTGTAGTCATATGGGAAATAGGCCGAGCAGACTACCACCTGACGTGGCACTGCACCCTCCTCATACATCACTAGTAACGCTGCCAGGTCTTTCAAAAGAAAGACAGCAGATCTCAGGTGTTACCAAGTCTTGTAAGGACACTTGCTCTAGGTTTTACTCAGATGAAGCGCTGAAAATAGTAAAACCTTTTATATCTAGCCTCATGATAAGACCCTGCTGAAGCCAAGGTTCTTGTATCATGGCTGTGTTGCAGGTTAGCCTGATTGAATGAAATCACCGTTGCTTAACCTGCCCCACTTAAACATTTTCCTTAGAGTCCGGTTCCCCTAAGGGCCCCTGTTCCTCTTTTCGGTAACAGGGATATAAATCCCCCTTCCAGCCTGGAAATCCCCAACACATGTCCAACTGGACATCCATCATTGGATTCCCTCCAACTTCCTACCCTCTTGAGCAGTGGTCCTGATCAATGAAAAGGTGGCCTGGACCAAATCACAGAAGAGTTGAGATCCTCTTTTAAGGATAGTCTAAGTGGAGCCATTGTCCACGCTGACCACAAGGTGTATACCTTTTGGTTTCACCTTAAGCTTGTAGGCCCTCCACTGTTTAAAATTAATTCCTGGATTCTGCCTCCAAAGCCTTTGGAAGAGAACCTTGTTCCCCACCTCCTGCCCCAGGAACCAGAACAGGAATCTTTTATAAGTTGGGAGTGCATCCAATCCCACAGTCTTGAACCTCGACCCCTCACATGCCTGCAAATATGGAATGCTTGATTTCAGCCACTCCGAGGAAACCTCACCATGGCAGACTACTATTAGGGCTCTTTTTGCCTAGCAGTCGTCGAATCTCAGCCCATCCATGAACTGATCGATTGCCACCCAGACCTGGTTGCTCTGTTCTTGTGTCAGAACAATCTGGGAGAAGCCATTGTCTACGATGGCCATCTTAATACCAGATTGAACTGTCTTAGCATGGGGCTGATGACCTTAGCTGTTTAGCGCCCTTAAACCTCATCTCATCATGTCTTAACATTACTGAGAGACTGAGACATCCTCCTCTTTTTGCCCTCTCTTGTTTTCATTGGCAGAGTTTCCTCTGTCCAACTTCTTTTGGAAGTTCCAAAAGGACCAGACTCCAGCTCAGTCATGGCTTCTGCATGATCCCTATTGCTAAGGACACCTACTTCCCCCACGATCCCAGCCAGCAGCCTAGCCCTTTTTCTCATCCTCTTTGCCCCAGTAATGTTCCTGGCCTTCAATTTTAGGGTACCAACCTCTCTGGTCAGGTCCCTTAAAGCATCAATATTGCTACCTTTTTTGGAGGCAAGGCCTGCATCTCCTCATCTTTGGGAGTCGCAGTTCCCACCGCCATAGTTGACTTCTCAGAGCTGGGTTCCCTATTAGGGCCCCAGCTTTTAGTTGTAAAAGCTTCCGGTGTCCCTATACAGGATTTCCGGTTTTAGATGCAGAGCCTGCTACTCCACATCTCCGGGAGATGCAGCTCCTGTTTCCTTTATCTTAGTCTTGGTGACAGTGTCCCCTTTCGAGGGCTCAGCCACCTCAACTTTAGTATGAAATCTCTCGGAGTCCCCTGACAAGGAGCCCTCCAGTTTAGTGGAATTAGATTCTGCAATTAGCTAGGGATATCTCAGGTCTACCTAGACAGAGCCCTGCATGCTGGGTAAGACTATATACTCTTGGGAGGTCATCAGGTATCTCAGAGGCTCCACTAACGACACATCTCCCATGTGCCATGCACTCCTTTGCCAAACCATAACACCTTGGAGTTGGGAAGTTTGTTTGTGGTCTCCTATTTAATTCAGAGACACAACTGTATCAAGTAGAGTGTCTCCACTGTCCCTGACACAGGACCTGACTATCCACAACCTGTTGATGCGTCTGGTACTGCTCAAGGTTGGGCCTTTAAGGGCTCATGAATGTGTAAGCCCCCCAACCCTGGACAGCTGCAAGTAAGGTGGTGAAGGAGAAAAGAATGAGGTTGCCAGCTATAGGAGAAATGACAAATTATTAGGTTATCAGGGTCGATATAACTCCAGCCATTTAAAATGCAGTATTTATTTACTTTCACTTAAATGTACATTCCAGCCATGTGTTGCTGCTTTCCTTCTGCACAAGACCAAAACACACATTGTGCAAATTAATTTCTTTTTCACAAACTTTAACACTTGTCTTTATACTTGCGTGCTTGTGGGCTTTCGCGTCGCAGTGAATTAACTTTGGTTTCTGTGCGATCACCGAACATGTAATCTAAGATACTCGCTTAACATATAGGGCAGTAATACTTCCCTCATGGATGCTTAGCTGTGTTGCCTCCATTTCTTCTGCTCATGAGATCTGACAAAGTTACCCTTTCTCCAGCCAGCAGGCTGTGCTATACAATACTTTCATGAGGGTGGTCTGAAAAGTTCTTGGCCTTGCCCAGAGATTTCCTGTTATGTTGGTACATGTGTTAGTAGACGCCATGTAAAATTGCAAGTCATTCCATGCAGCAGTTGACTGTAGCCAGTCATTTGAAGCAGTTGTGGTGTGCATGGTGTTGAAAATGGAAAAAATTGAGTATCATGTAGTGATTAAATTCTTCATAAAAGAAGGTTCAACACCGACCAAAGTTCATTTGCAGCTTGTAAATATGTATGGCAACTCTTCGTCTTCATTTTCCACCTTGAAGAAATGGGGGCGAGTTTAAACATGGCCATGAAAGCGTACAAGATGATCCACATGAAGGATGTCCAAAAACTGCAACCTCACCAACAGTCATCAACAAAGTGCATGATATGGTTTTGGAAGATTGGCGTATAAAGGTGCATGAAATTGCTAATGCTCTAGGGATATCAAAGGAATGTGTTGGTCACATCTTGCACCAGGAATTGAACACAAGAAAGCTTTGCGCAAGATGGGTGCCGTGTGTGCTCAGTGTGGATCACAAATGCATTCGCAGGACACTTTCCGAAAAGCTGAAAGCTTTTTGAAGGCACTTCTAAAAGCTTTTTCAGAAAAACAAAAGTGGCTTTTTGTATAGATACATGACAATGGATGAAACATGGATTCACCACTACACACCCAAACCCAAACAACAGTCGAAGCAGTGGGTGGAAGCCGGTTCTTTAGCTCCAAAGAAGGCGAGGATGGTGCCTTTGGCGGGAAAAATCATGGCGTTGGTGTTTTGGGATGTGAAATGAATTTTGTTGATTGACTATCTTGAGAAAGGTAAAACCATAACTGGAAAAAACTACTCTGAACTTCTTACGAAACTGGACGCAAGCATTTGTGAAAACAGGCCTGGCTTAAAGAAGAAAAAAATTATTTTCCATCAGGACAATGCACCTGCCCACAGAAGTGTCTCGGCAATGGGGAAATTGAGGAATCTGCACTATGAAGTGCTGGAACATCTACCCTATTCACCAGATTTGGCTCCCTCGGTCTTCCATCTATTCTTAAAACTGAAGAAATTCCTCGCTGGTCAGCACTTCTCGTCCAATTAAGAAGCCATTGCGGCTGTAGATGGGTACTTTGCAGCACTTCCAGAGGAACGCTACGGAGAGGGGATAATGACATTGGAACACCGCTGGATGAAATGTATTGATAGAGGAGATTATGTTGAAAAATAAAAACTTCTTTGAAAGCATAAATTGTCATTTTCATTATCAGGCTGAGAACTTTTCAGACCACCCTCGCACAGCCTGCCAATCACCAAAAACTGGCATTTCTTATATTTCACTCATTTATTTCCCACATTTAGTCATGTACACCAAGTTCCCCTATGCTTACACAGGAAATCAATATTGCCTGTGGGAGGTCTTAACAATACTTGCTTTACCCGGTCAGTTTACCCACATTCTTCTTTCATTTCAAAAGGTTCAAAACATTCTCCTTCCATTGTTTTCACCCTCTTTTATGTATCTTTACTCTAATATGCAGCATGTATTTCTCAATGCTTGGAATCAATTTTCATATTTATTCCATGTATTTAGTTTGCAAGCATTTATTGTTCATACGATATTACTTATGTCATTTATATTGCCTATTAAAACTAAACTCCATGGTGCAACAGCCCATTGCTGGGCCAAGGCCTGCTGCCCAGCCGCTGCATCCCCCACCTCTGCCCACAACAGGTATCATGAGTGGGGTGCAGTATTGGAGGGTGGTATGTTGTCAGCGCCCTAGGTCCCTCCTGGCCGGTATATGTGGTCTCCTTAACCTGGAATCGCTACTTTTCAATCAAGCAGCATCTCAATTGGCCCCTCAGGGACCTAACGAGGCTGATTACACCCCAGGCCAGATCTCGGAGAAATTCTCCATGCCATTACCAGGAATTGAACTCGGGTCTCCTGCTTGGTAAGCAGCTGCACTACCATTGCACTAAGGAGACGACCATATTGCCTATTACGTTTACGTTATTCATTAGTTTTGTTTCATCTTAGTTTTTACATGTTTGCAATGGAAGGATGTTCCGGCTTCACACCCAAAAGCTATGAGTAAGAGAAAGCAATCTCATTGCATGTTCTTTACTAACTAGTACATTCCTTTAATCAGTGAAGAAACAATCAATTCATTTAGAGTTTATGCAGTGCACTTAACTACTTTTGTAGCTATACTACTGCCAGCTTAGAAACAATGTAAAATCAATTGTGCATAACAGATTCAAAGTATTTATACTACCTAAAATAACTTATTTTCACTTTCAGTATTTTAGATGTTTCGAGTGTATTACAGGTTCTTAAACTTCAGCATAATGCATTAAGAATATACTTACAATCAAATATCTCTTATTTATACCTTGTATTTTTCAAGGTATTTTCATTGATTGTCATACATTGAATGTTTGTGTGCTTATACGTGATAAAATTTCTAAATCTTGGAGTTTCTATCTTGAAGAATGAAAGTTTATTTTTTCGATGTTATTGAGGTGCTTTATGTTTATCTGCCCCACGTATGGGAGCCAATTTGAAGAAGTATTGTTCTTCAACTTGCAGTTTGTAGGTTACGGAATCATTTGGAGGAGTTTGCCCCACAGTTGTACACCAATTTGAAGAAGGCAATTTAGCGATGTTTTTGGTTACGTAAATATTATTAAGGTTACGTAATGAAGATACACTTTGATGTTGTTTGATTTTTAGGATGCCAAACTTTATAGTGAAGATGATGCTTGTTTTTACGTAATATTATTAAAGTTATTTGCCTCGGCTGCTTTCAGTCGCACTATAGAAACACGAGTTCTTGCAGGGTTGTAATAAGACTCAAATTAGAAGACGCCACAATTTACTTTTTAATTTGTACTTCTTTTTATTTCACTTTATATATGCACATTTTATAAACACAACACTTTATAAAATAAAACAGTGAGCACTTAATACATTTTTGGCGGAGAACACAAATTTTATCATTTATACTTTACAACATTTTTACCCACGACTTTCACGTCTACTCTCCATAACTTCATGTCTGTGACTTTCACGTCTGCTGTGTACTACATCTTGCCTGAGACTGACTAGATTCAATGGTACAAACCTTTAGTGTCGGTAATGCCATTCTCTTATTGGCTAATTCTAGTTCAATAGAGAATTAGAAATTCTCTATTGAACTAGAAATTAATTATTCAAACTAAAAATCTTTCTTTACTTTTTGATTGGTTAATTCGAAACTGTAATCGAAATTACGTTATTACTTATCTTTTTCATAACCAGTACTTTTAAAACTCCAAACACATTATTGTCACCAAAATTACATTATTGCCTTATTATTAACATCCTAAAACATAGTATTCTCACAGTTTTTGCACATTAGAGTATATAAACATTTACATATCACTAATAAATACGTATACAATAAAAATAAGTATTTACAATGACTTTACATACAATTTATACAATAATTATATACATATTGTTTTCTAGGTGGACTGTTATTGAATTTAGTTAATAAAAATACAATTAATATCATTTAGGCATTAAAATACTGCCTCAAATTGCCCCCTTTTAGAAATATTTAAAATTTACTCTTTTGTTTTGTTGTTTTAAATTTTCAAATATTTTTTAAAAGTCTCCTGAAACAAAGAAACATAACTTTTATTTTGCACTTCCTATCTTTCACTGTCACTTTCTTACTTTTTCTTCAATACTCGTGTATAGCTGAACACTTCCTATTCACTTGCGTAGCACTTTTCAAGGTTAATGACCTTGTATAATATTAATAACCTGAGCTAAGTTTGCTCATTCACTATCACTTTCACTAATAAACACTTTATATGCCTTACATTTTTATATACACTTATACATGTTAACATTTGTTACCCTTTGTTTACAATTTGTTTCCAAAATTTTAATTTATAATATAAATGTAATTGCTACATAAATTTTCTACTAACAATGGATTTTTATAACTTTTGTTTCTAAAAAATTTCCTTATTATTTATTACTTGCTATTTAGTAAAAAAAATTATTATTTACAATTTTAAATGACATTGATTTTCCTTTGTATGTTCCCAATACATTATTTTGTTTTTCTCTTGTGCCACACATAACCTGTAAATTTTACTTTCCTTTTCTTTTTGTTTCTCAGATTGTTTATATTTATTTTCTCTTTCATTTTGTTAAACACATAACCTAAATACTTTATTTTCTTTTTCTTTTTGTTTCTCAGACTGTTTACATTTAATTTCTGTTTCTTTTTGTGCCACAAATACCCTACATATTTTACTTTCCCGTTCTTTTTGTTCTTACGCCACAGACTTTTTAGCTTTGCCCTACTTTTATATTGCACAGTTGTTTTTGACATGAAATTTGGTACATGTACACGTGTGTCATTCATGTTGTGTGTTTGAGATGTTGATGCTATGGAAAAAGCAATTACATCTCTTGTTTTGTTTGTTAACAATGGTGATACATTTCTCTCTGTATTTGCATTACTGACATGCATTTGGTTAGCATTTACATAACTAGTTACATCTCTGTTTACCTTTGGTACTGTTACATCCATTTGCATTTGTACAATGTTTACATTTGTTTTTCCTACTTCTTCAGTTTCCTTACTAGTTTCTTGTACTTCATTTAGTTCTGTTTTCAGCTCTGTACTAGCTTCATTGACTTTATTATTAGTTTCCTTTCCTATTTCTGTACTAGTTTCATTTACTTTATTATTAGTTTCCTTTCTCAGCTCTGTATTAGTATTTTCTACCATTGTTTTCAATTCTTCACTTCGTTTATCTAATTTATTTTTTGATTGGTTAAATCCAAACTGTAAGCGAAATTACGTTATTACCGATCTTTTTCATAACCAGCACTTTTAAAACTCCAAACACATTATTGTCACCAAAATTACATTATTGCCTTATTATTAACATCCTAAAACATAGTATTCTCACAGTTTTTGCACTATTAGAGTATATAAACATTTACATATCACTAATAAATATGTATACAATAAAAATAAGTATTTACAATGACTTTACATACAATTTATATAATAATTATATACATATTGTTTTCTAGGTGGGCTGTTATTGAATTTAGTTAATTAAAAATACAATTAATATCATTTAGGCATTAAAATACTGCCTCAATCTAAATATTTTAAACATCTTGTAACATGCTGCTCTCCCACAGTTATAAGTGTGTTTAACGTTCATGCAGATATATTTAATAATTATTGAGAGGAAACATGTTGCTTTACTTTTATTATGCTAATTAATCAGGTGTTGTGCACGGTGTGGAAATCATAATTTTGTAAAAATAAAAGTGCTACCACATTATTTAACCCTCCGTCAGTCGCTAGGGGCCTGAGGGACCCCTGGCATTATATAAAGGTTATAATTTTCGAACGAACGCACCTATGCAACTGCCTGACTAGGACATCTAACATTACACCTTGCGCGATTATTTGCTGCAGCGATAACCTTATCTGTTTATTTGTTTGGCTGGAGGAATGACTAATCAGCAGTTACATATCGCACAGGTCAACCAGGCCCCGCGCGCCTGCTCTCGTTACATATTATTGACAGATTTGTTTCTCATTAGCTTTTGTACAATATTGCTTTGCTGTTGCAAGGAGCTGTTACTGCTTCGTTATGAATACGAGTAAAAGGTATGATCTACAGAATCCGAATAATTTGGAAGAAGTACATCGCCTACTTTGCGATTATGATGCCTTGCTCCTGGATGACAACTTATATGAATCAGATGATTCTGATTCAGAAGATAAACTCGAAACGAGATCTTTAGATTCAGAAACTGAGCATGAAGATGAAGAAAAAGACGGTGAAAGCAGGTTGTGTGATAACATGTATTTTATAGGTAACATCATATGCTTATCATACTAATTCTTCTTCTTCTTCTTCTTCTTCTTCTTCTTCTTCTTCTTCTTCTTATTATTATTATTATTATTATTATTATTATTATTATTATTATTATTGACAATACATTCTGTTGTTATTTACAGGAAGAGATGGAACAACATGGAAAAAACACTTGGAGTATAACACAGACAAGAGCTCACAATATATTGACCGAAATTCCTGGTGTGGTAAGAGCTGCCAAAAATGCGAAAATGGAAATTGATTTTTGTTACCGAAGATATAGTTGATTTGACTGTCGAAAGCTCAAATACTTACATTAGCAGTGTGCAGCACAAATTTGATCGTGAAAGAGACAGCAGACCTACAGATGTAATAGAAATAAAAGCTTTCCTAGGCTTATTGTACCTGGCAGGAATTTTTCGTGATGGATGCCAGAATATTCACGAGTTTTGGAGAACCGATGATCTTGGAATTCCTCTATTCCGAATGGTTATGTCCGAAAAACGATTCATTTTCTAATACGCTGTATTCGCTTTGATGACAAAAGCTCAAGACTGGAGCGACGAAGATTGGATAAATTGGCTGCTGTTAGAGAAATCTTTACATTGTTTCTGAACAACTGTCAGAACCATTATTCTCTTGGACAAAATGTCACTGTCGACGAACAGTTGCATGCATTTCGTGGTTGATGTGGTTTTAGACAATATATACCATCCAAGCCAAATAAGTATGGCATAAATAGATTCTGTTTGAGTGATGCAAAACTGTTTTATACAACATGGAGATTTATCGTGGACAGCAGCCGGACGGACCATATTTGCAAACTAACTCGGCAGAGGCTGTAGTGCTGAGACTAACTGAACCAATCTCTGGCACTGGACGAAACGTTACTGCAGATAATTGGTTTACCACTGTATCGCTGATGATTGAATTGCGCAAAAGACAACTTTCTTTCGTCGGTACAGTGCGAAAGAACAAAAAAGAATTACCCACTATTTTCACTTCTCCAAAAGATCGCAGTCAGTACGAAAGCATATTTGGCTTCACAAAAAATGAAACGCTTGTTTCATATGTTCCAAAAAGTCGTAAAACAGTAGTTTTGCTCTCAAGTCTACATGTTTCATCCACACAGTTATCAGAAGGTGCTGAGAAAAAGCCTGAAATAATCCTGCGTTACGACAGTAAATCTGGAGTTTATGTAGTAGATAAATTGTGTGCTACATACAATGTAGCAAGAACAGTGAGAAGGTGGCCCATGGTAATTTTTTACCATATCTTGAACATTGCAGGTATTAATTCTAGGGTTATCTTCCTTGGAAACCAAAATAAATATTCCACAAGGAAAGAGTATTTGAAAGCACTATCTTTAGCTTTACTGTTACAACAGCTACAAAGGAGAGCAACAGCATCAAATCTACCCGGTGATTTGAAAGGCCTTTTGACAAAATATAAACCTGAAGAATCCGGGGTAGATGAATTGTCAAATACACCACTATGCACATTGAAAAGGAAACGATGTGCACCCTGCAACAAAGACAAACTGAACTGCAAAACTAAATATGCATGTGGGAAATGCAACACCCCCCTGTGTTTGAGCAAACATGCTAAAATTATTTGCGAAAGTTGCTTAGTTGGGGAAAACACGGGTGAGATAGTAGATGATTCTGAGTAACTGAACATTTGAAATTACAAGTTGTATGTATACCTGGAAATGGCAATGTATTTCTTTATACTTACTGTAATACAATTTATAACGTATATATACTCGTATTTTAGCTTGTATTTTTATGTTGTAACATAATACCTACTAATGAAAGCCTTGTACGCTTAATCTAAATAAAGGTAAACACAGGAAAAAAGAAAATAAATGAAAGAAAACAAAAATACAAACAATAACAACAAAAATATAGCGCGGGTCTACTAGGCCCCGCGCGACTAACGGCGTTCTACCAAAGTGCGCGCCTGACGGAGGGTTAAATACTAATACACAAAACTGGCATATAGAAATGTTTTACTCTTCTAGTTGTTTCAAAAAAAAAAAAAAAATTAAACCTTTAAATATAATGTTAAAAACAATTATCTTCAGTGGTCAAATTAATTATGCTGTATCTTGAGCAGTTGAAAGGTGCAAAAGGGATTGGATTTAGAAAGGGGATGAGCATTATTTGTTAAAAGCTAGGTGAATCTCAATGTCTGTTTCATTTGCGAAATCTTTAATTATAATTGTGTTATTTAAAATTTGCATGTCTATTAGATTTCATAAATCAGAGTATGATTGACATGAATGAGTATATGTATATTTAGGCGCAATAAAGATTTAAATCACTTCCTGACAGAAGAATGGGCATGTTTGTTTACTCAGATGATGTGTCGTGGTGAAGGTCACTGAGCAAAAGCTTCGTAGCTGATAGCGATAGCTCAACGAAGAGGGGAAATTTTTATTTATACCAAACCACGACCTGTTGCTCGTTTCTCAATTTGCTTGGAGCTACAGCTCACAAGCTTTTGCTTGTTTTTATTTATATCACCCATTGTCATACAAGCTCATCCTAAAGGGTGGATGGTGAATGAGCTTGTAGTCCACTGGCTGACACAAGTTTGGCAGTGTCAACCAACAGTGCTTCTCAACTCAAAGAACATGCTTGTTCTGGATAGCTACCATGGTCACACTACAGCTAATTTACAGAAAGTTTTAAACGAGGGAAGAACTGACTTGGTTGTTATTCCTGGAGGACTTACTTCTCCAATTCGCCAACTTTCAGAAGTCTGTGTCAATTGACCATTTAAAGCCTCGTTAAAAAAGTTATATGAGATGTATAGCGCAGGAAGAGCACCAACTCGCTCTGAGCAGTAAAATCAAGTGCTCGGAAGTGACACAAATCTTTGAATGGGTGAAAAGTGCATGGGACTCTTCTATACCATTAGTAAAAAGAAATTATAAGAATTGCAGAAATCCGCCACTGGAACGGAGGAAGGTATGTTATGGGAGGAGAGAGTTTGTGACATTGGCTATGATGTCAACTCTCCTTGTAGTGATGATGAACAGAAGTATTGTAGCCTTTAATGTTTTCAATATAAATATTAATATAGCTGTGCAAACATTTTTTTTCCAAATTTCCCTTCCTAAAATCCGGGTGCAGGGATTATTCAGGGCAGGGATTATTTGCGCATATATGGTAATCCATTTGCACTTCATGTGTTTTTAACAATATTGTAGTACTTTCTTACCAAAAATCAGCTATTTACACTTCATAAAAACTGTGCTATATATTTTGTTGTATTTACACACAAACATACCAGTAACATGTTTCAAATCCTCCGGAAAAGGTCTCTTTATTGACTTTTGTTTTAAAAAAGCACATGGTATTTTTCATATCACACTTTCGCTTTATGAAGCATTAATTAGTCAGACAGCAAGGAGTCCTCACTCAAGATAGTCTATCAAATTCTCTATCCATTCAAGAACAACTGAATGACAGATATGCCTTTCTGGAATGAGTGGAGGATCATCATCATATTTGTCTGAACAGTCATTCTTCTTGACCCATGTATGCATCAAAATTTCATCATCAGTCAACATCACATGTCTCAGCAGTGTCAGTCAGCATCAAACCATTCTTCAATGTTCTCACTGTACACATTTTCACAGCCGAGTATAACTTTTAGTGCAGAAGCTGCAGTTAAATATTTCTGTTCCTTTATATATTCTAACCAAGGGACCAAGGTATTTCCATTTAAAGGTTGAATGGACAGAAAACAATAAAGTACCATAAAAGTGAAAGCTTATTCGGTGAGAGCTAGTAGTTAGCAATCTCTGAAACTGATGATGTTGTTTCTCATACTGATGATATCCAGGAATGGTAAAAGGATGCTAAAATGAGAAAGATGATTTTTTATCTTTCCTGGATATCAAAATTGGAGAAACACTATCATCATCATCATCATCATCATCATCATCATCAGTTTTTTAGTTTATGGGAAAACTTCCCACTCAGATAAATACAGTAAACCAAATAAGTACACTCATTAAAGAAAAAACGTTCAAGCAATTCATAAACTTTGCATATCACCTGTAAGCAGGGAAAAAAGAAAAGAACACAATATACATTTGGCTACCCACAACAAATATAGTATAAGAAACCTATTGAGTGGTTCACTCAGAGATGAAGTTCCACTTAAAAAATGACCAGTATATACCAGACCAATTGCTCAGACTACCACCAAATATGCATAGGAAAGACAGAATGTAACCTGGATTCCAGGCTTAAAGAGAATTTAAGAAATGCCAAATACAAACAAACAGATAAATTAACAATAGCAGCCCATTTTGGTCCCACAACCATGAAATTAAGCCTGTTACCAAACTTGAAATTATCAGCAGTGCAGCTGAAGTGTCAAAGTGGGAGAAAACAGATATCCTTAAGAACAAGGACCGCATAATGAACTTTGACATTCCCTCTCTTAATCAGCTAAGCAAATTCATTACCCCACCTTCTGGGTTGGGCAAAGTATCGACACCAGATACTGCCACATTGAGGGAAGCTCCTTCTGGTTTGCCCATCAGTCAATCTGCAGCTGATGATGAGAGCAAATGCTCTGGAAGCATGTTCTGTTCAAAAATGAGTGAATGAAGTGTAAAAGTGTTCCAATTTCCGACTTGTTATGTTATAAACATTTTTAAAGGTTAAGTGTTTAGCTATTGTGAGACCATGAAACAAAACATGTTGTAAATTTATGCCTAAAGAAAATAGTGAACAATTTCATGGCACTGGAATGGAAATGCTTTGGAAAGCTGTAATATGAATTTGATTATAATTTTGATTCGCTCTTTAATAATATGTTCATGAAGGTTACACATCAAGTATCCTGAAACTAATTGTAAGCTTTAAAAGTTACATGCAAGTACATGTAAGCAATGTATTTGCTGGGATCTGCGTAACTCATATTTTAAAAATTGTCTTTTAATTACTACCTACTTATAACATTAAGAATTAGGGTTATTATTTTTAAGAGATGTAAAATGTTTAAATTTTGGATGCCATTACACATGTTGCTGGAGGCCCCCAACAGTTAACTTTTGTATCTGTGTAGTATAAGTTTGCAATATGCTTCAAGCGAAGGCTGTGTTTGCACTACTTGTTGCATTTTAAACTCTGTCTTTTTAACTGATGTGAAAACTCTTTCTTCACATGCAGTTAGATTACCGGTACTTTCTACCATCATTTAGGTAGAATTTAAATTGACTTGCTCAGTTTTTACATAAGAAAAACAGATTAAACCTCAAAATTTATAGAAGAGAGTATTTGCATAAAATAGTGTTCACAAACGCATGTTTCTCTTTTTCCTTGGAATGCTCAAATTTTGGCCCAAATATACGTTATATTATGTAAGCAGAAATATTAAATAATAGTAATACAACATTAGAGGATGCAATAAAGAACTTGTTAGGAATTTGTATTTATAAATACTAAGTACATATACTACAAAGTGTTAAACTTGTGTGAATTTAATTCTTTTGCAAGTATTTCCCAAGAAGATTTATTTTTTTAAATGCTGTCACATTTTTACTTCTTATTTTCCAAAATATTGCTGTGCTTTCCTACAAGTAGTGTCAAGCACATGTTTGTTCTGTGGAGAAAAACTTATGGTCATTCAACAGTTTAATCCACAAATGAACAGCATTAAACAACACAGCCCACATGGAAGACTGTGAATCTAGTAAACAAAGTGCCCACGTGGAATACTGTGAATCCAGTGAATAAAGTGATAATGGTACAATTCACAGCTAACATTCAGAGTTAATGTTTTCTCCAGAAAACACAAATCAAATCCACCTATCGAAATTGGTCCATGGTTGTTTAATGGTTAAAATCTTATTTGCTCAAGTAAATTTCTCTGGCGACAAAAGTGAGGCTGAATCAGCACTCATACTTGATTGAATGACAAATGAGTTCAGTATGAGTGTCCCTCAAGTAAGGACTATGGATATAGCCCTTTGTTTATTATTCTTGTTCAGGGCTTTACATGTAAGTGGGCTAGTGTTTATTGAAGTGTTTATTAAGGATTTTAAGAAATCATTTCCACTTCCTATTAGTATTAATTTTACTATATGCGACTTGCCATTGCTCATGAAGTAGTAACTTTTTTAAACTATATTCATGAATATCTCTAGTATAGATGCACATTGTTTTTATATATTGCCAAATAAATAATTTGTGCATCATATAGGGAATTATGAAAATCATAACTAATATTGGAGTAATTCCATTTATGTTCATAATAATATGATCGTTTAATGTGCATCAGTGACTAGTAATTCTGGTAAGTTCAAAAAATGCATCATTAAGCTAATGGCTGATATTAAAGTCAAATAAAATAACTTTTTGTGTTTTTGTTTGTTAGCTTTAGTGAGTTCTAACATAAATCCTTCAAATTTATAAACAAAATCAGTAGTATTGGAACTGTGGAATAGAGCCATATGCTACCAATTGTAGTAACAATATTAATCCCTATAATAATCTGGTCTCTCTGTCCACCAAATTACGTGCTGGATTTCCTGTAAGACTATAATCACTCCACACCTCCATTTCAACACTTAATTTTTGTATTCAGTTTATTTTATCATAACGAATGATAAAATGCAGCATAAATATCTATACCTTTGCATGTCGTTCTACAAAGAAGTATGACACAAGTTACCAATTTCAATTATTTCAAGTTAATCAGTCATTTACTGTTGAGCCCATGTTTTTTAATGACTGTAGCTTTTTAGTTGATATGTTTTATTAAATTTTTTATTTTTATTTTCTCTCTCTTTTACTTTTCCCTCTACTTACTACAGTGCCTTAGACATCTTCCTGTACTCATTTCAGGACTATATACGCAAATATACATTTGTCTTTGTTCTCCCATGCTCCCTCTTCCAATCCCCTTTCTCTCATAGTTCTGTTACCAGTGTCCATGTTAGTTTTGGTCTTCCCCTTTTCCTGTTTCCTTCTATTCATATATCTTCTTTGGCAATCAGTCATGTCATCCTCTTCGTATGGCCAAACCATCTTAATTGGGCTGCTCTGATGTTTTCCTTGAACCTTCATTCTTTCTCGTAACAGTATTTTTAGCTTTGTCCCTCTTTGAAATCCTTGCTAACTGCTGCCAGAAATCCATTTCTGTAGAATGAAGTTTAACTATGTGCTTTTAACTATTGTATTATATATACATATATTTGTTTTCATTGTGATTTTTTTATCCCATAGAATGCTCTTTAATTTTGACATTGCTGACAACCTTCCTTTGTTAATTCTTTCATTTATATCATCTTCATTGATTACTATTTAACTCCTAATGTATGCATTTATTGCAATGATTTATTATCCTTTTTCCATTATAAAAATAAAATCTTTTAAATTTGCATCCATTGCCATGTAATTTGTTTTCTTCAGGTAATGCTCAAATCCCATTTCTCTTATTCATCTGTAAGTTTCCTAGCCATATATTCCCTATGTTAGTCTTCTGCAACAACCAATTGCTCATCAGCAAATAGCGTTGCATAAACGGAGCCATCTCTTAGTAATAATCCCATTTTTAACTTTTTTCAAATCACTAGCCCTTTGCAGGTATGTCTTAAATAGGTGACATGGGATATCCTTGTCATCAGTGGTGTAGTGTGAACTTTTGATTTGAGGGTACCAAAGTTTATAACAATAGTTAAACTGAGACAAAATCAAAAATCTGTAGCACATTACTAATATGAATGATATTGACACATACCTCACACAGTCTCGTACATCAGCTCCATCTGTCTTTTCTTATTTTAAAAAATGTCTGGTATTTTCAAGAAATACAAGCTCTGATGTATCACCTAACAATTTGTTTTTCAATAGTTCATAAAATTTCTAAGGTATGTTTTAATTTCTTCATCTTTGGAAATATCGTAAACCCCTACAAATCTCTCCTATATTCTGTCATTCACACAATATCTAAGTATTATGCTCATCTGGCTCTTACACAGCATATCTAATGTCTCATCCACTTGAATGGAAAGGAAAGGGGCTTCATTTATTTCTGATTTGATTTTTTCATTTAATATAATTGTTGTAACATCTATCAAGTCATTTTGAATATCTGGAGATATTCCTTTTAATAATGATGATGACTGTAAATGGTCTCTAACTATTGATTCATTTTTAGCTAGCAGATTTAACAATTGCAAATAATTCTCTTTGTTTATAGAACTTTCATCCACTCTGTGCATGCAGAAGACTAGTTCTTTTGTACTGAAAAATACTACCAATTGAATGAGTTGTCGCAAATATTGCCTGTTTGATGACAATCTCATTATGTTTTACTGCTTGTAGTTGGGCACCTTCAGATAATGCATGCTCAATGCAAGTTTTACCTAGCAGATGAACTGCTAACACTATGTAACAAATGCTATTTTCAAGAATGGTGCTTTACAGCTTTTTTAATTAAATTACTCAAGTCGAAATTCCTTCTGTACAACACTCAGAATATTTCACTCCCAAACATAACAGAACATTGTTTTTTCAAGACACCTAGTTAGCCAGGAAAACCTGTCATATAAAGAAGACTGAAAACTTTGTGTACAATTTTTACGAGCTTCTTTAATTGACAAATTTTGCTTGGTCTTTTGATTTCAATTCACATCACTGTTCATACAATAAAGTGCTCAGAGGAGTTCTCTTTAAAAAAATTAATAATATTAGTGTCAGGTGAGCTTACTACAATCATATTGCATCAAATGGCAGCATTACACACACACTATAGTTAAATGAAATTACATCTTTACAGTTTGTACTAAACTATCACTAGCTAAGTTATAGGGCTTATTGAACCAGCAGAAAAGATAACAGTAGGTTACAAATGAAAACTTTTTTTTCCCAGTACCATTAAAAATAGGTGACTTTTACTAATTTTGGTGTGTAGAATTCAAAGTCCATTCCGTTTTTCTGTAGCTGATCTCATTTTGGTAATATGATAATGCTCACTAAAAATATAATTGGTAAAATTTGCAAAAATACACTCATATACAGCTTTTAAAGAAAATAAAGAAGAATAATAACATGAAAGCACACCTGAATTTGAGAATGTACATTAGTTATCTTGTGTACCCCTTTTTCTCTTCCTATGGAACTTCAGTGTACGTGATTTTCTCAAGTGTTCTCTGGTAGGTTCATTGCATGCAAGATATCAGCAGTAATCGGCCATCATATTTATGTCCCAACATCCCTGATAATGTCGTTCAACATCTTTCAAGTCCTGGTGAAACCTTTCACCTTGCTCTTCACTAACAGCTCCTAAATTCAACTGGATGTAGTCAAGATGTGAGTTGAGGAAATAAAACTTCAAACTCATTTACAGCTGAGCAGTCTGAAATTTTCCAGCATATCTCTGACAATTTCTTTATATTTAGGATCTTTCACATTGCCCAGAAATTTCTTAACAACCTGTCTGAATCCATTCCACGCATCTTTTTCAATTTCATTCATAGAGCTGGTAAAATTAACTTCTTTCATCAATTTCCTTATCTGTGTCCATCAAATACTCCCTCTCTGATTTTAGCCTGTGACAATGATGGAAACTTTGTACATAAGTACTAGAAGGAAGGGCAACTTTTGTCAAGTGCTTTCATGAATTGTTTTGCCATGCCAAGTTTTATGTGTAATGGAGGGAGTAGAATTTCTTGATGATCAACAAGAGGCACATTAGTAACATTTTTTGATCCAGGTTCCAGTTGCTGCCTCTCAGGCCATTGATCAGTTTCCCAATGTTTGTCCCTCACCCTGCTATCCCATTTGCAAACAAAACAAGGGAATTTTGTGTATCCTCCCTGTTGTCCTAGTAACAGACCAATGACCTTCAAGTCACCATATATTTGCCACTATGGTTGCGGTATTTAATTTTGTCAAGAACATGCTTCGGAGTTTTATAAGACTCTTCTTAGGTTCGTAGAATGTGCAGACAGTATTGAAGCTAATTTGTTGCCATTATGAAATAACACTGCCTTAAGACTTTGTTTGGAAGAATCAATAAAAAGATGCTGGTTACTTGACTCATATACTTCCCTACCCAACTGTTGAATAAGATTACACACCCACACAAAACACAAGCTGATCTTCTTCTGCATAGTACTTGTGGAACTGTATTTCGCGATTCCTATCAAAAATGTAATGCCAAGTGATAACAAATTCTTCTCCTGTAGTCTTGAACCCAGTAATTCAGTTTTTTGTTTTGTGAGACCTAACTCCCTCACTAAAGTGTTTAACTCAAATTGATTAAACTGTTGTGGTGAATTGTCAAATTCTTCTGGATCAAAACCAACTCATTGTCAGAAGTCATGGAGCTGCTTTCAGATTCACTAAAATTGAGGTCTGTAGGTATATGGGTAGTTTGGGTCCATGAGGAATAGGCCATGTAGCTGAGTTCAGATTTGAATAGTTGATTCCTGCCTCTTTTAGTAGACAGCAGCTTTGCACATGCAAAAGTGACAATTGTCATGGTGATTCTGCTGCTCTCTCCATTTCATTGGTTTGGCAAATGGTATTGCATTGTCTTCCATTTTCCTTCATACCAATAACGTAATCCCTCAACACAACTATTACATGCAATATGAGGCGCGAACGATTTATCCTAATCACCAACTTTCTCTTTGAAATGTGAGTAATATAGTTTCTTTGTTTGTGAGTCTATTTTACGTACATGTTGTCCTCCATGGTGTAGTGGTTACCATGCTAGCCTCTAGTTCCTGAGGTTGCAGGTTCAAACCCAGCGGAGGGCGATGGATTTTTTCGGGCGTAAAAATTCTTAGCATGGCTTTCTTTGGAAGGGAAGTAAAGCCAGTGGTCCTGTGTAGTAGATTTACGGCACGTAAAAGAACCTCAAGCCTAATAGAGGCCTCTGAGCAAAATTACCTGTCTTTTACGCCCAATATAGAATGGGATAGTAAGAACCACGGTAGTTAAAGAGCATCCATAAATAAAACTCAATTTAATTTTAATTTTACGTAACTTCCCGTCAAACAAGTAACACCACAAATGTAACAAAACTTCCAAGGACTTCGTAGACACTGTCTCCTACGTAATCCTGATGTAGAAGTCATACTCAAACTTTTATTTTAGCACTACACCTATAGAAGACAAACATGCGTATTAACACAAGTTTTTGGCTCAACTTAAGCTATAAATGTAAACGTAAATACCTCACAAGAGGACAGACCTGACCTATAGAAAAAACCTGATAATTGCTGGGAATATAAGCATAAACATCTGGGTGATAAGAGAGGATGGAAGTGAGCCAATTAGGAAGAAAATCAACAACAGATTTAAGATAACATAATGAAATGTAGCAGTAAACTGTATAAGCTGAATGAATTTAGCATCATAGACATATATGCACATATCATAAAAACTAGATGTGATAACTAAAAGCAGACTTTATTTTTGAAATCAGGGCACTGATTTCCATTAGTCACATTTTTTCCTTTATACTCGCAAAATTGTTTTGACCAGTGTAATACAAAGCTGATGCCAGCCGAATGGCAGCATACTACAGCAGTTCACTTCCAAGAAACAAATCAGAACTCATGCATGTGCTGCAACATAGCCTTGCCTGGGTGATATGTAGCTCTGGATGCCAGGAAGATATGGCATATGATGAACGAAGACAAAAGCTGTAGGCTATGGGTGGGCTAAGAATACTTAAATGGGAGGAGGCAGAGTTAAAATAACTTAACGCCATGTAATCTGCTAATGTCATATATGTATAAAACAGTGTTATATTTTACTTTTTATGAATATATCTTTTTATTTTTAAATCATGAAACGCCTGGTGTATCAGCATATTATAACGCTAAGCCCCTACTTGTCTTAGTTCTTTAGTTACATAAAATTCAGGGGAACTCTTACTGTGTTCTTTAGTTTTTGTAAAGGATTTGTCATATAAGTTTTGTATTGCTTTCAGATTCATATAATTAATTTTGAAATGTTTTGAGGATTCACATAGTTTACTCCATCACACACTATCATATGCGTTTTCAAAGTCCATAAACAATAGATGTAATGGTTATTCATAAGCCATTCTTTTCTCAATGAGGTATCTTATACTGTATGTATGATCAATGGTTGACCTTTCTGCCCTGAAACGTGTTTGTATTTCTGTTTGTAGTAATTCATATTCTTTTTTAATATCAATTGAAAATGCTAGTTACAGCTATTCCTATGTAGTTTTTACATTCAACTCTATTTCCTTTCTTATGTGTAACTGTGAGCAATCCAATTTTCCAGTCATTTGGTATTGGTTTCGCATTTAAACTTCTTTCAGTTGTCGTGGCTTTCTTTCTGATTTGTGTTGTATTTTCTTAAATTCTATTTCTTTTTATGTTTTTAGCCACTTTTATATTTTCCTTAAGATTTACCATATGCTCAATTTTATTACTCCAGTATACTGAGTTCTTCTTCCAATGTTTTCATAGCAGCTTATGTATTTATATAACTCTTCTGCAGTGGCAAAATCAGTACAATACAGCTTTTCATCCAATCTTCTTTTGTATAATTATGATATACTGTCCTCTTTTAAACTACTTAGGTTGTATTTCACCCTATTCAGTTTGGATGTTTCCAGTTGGATTGTATCCATTTCTTTATTCCATATTATTGAATATGGGCATTGGATCCTGTTTTATTTTATTACCAATAAATTAAATATTTTGATGAAGAATTCTTATGTTACTTTACTGTCACAAGATGCAGCTAGTTTATATAGATATAATGCTCAGAGCCTGGATTTTATATAATATGAAAATGAAAAATATGTTCATAAATCTGTATCTAACATTCGCCAAATATGTAAAGAAATATGTTTTAAAGACAAAAAATGTGTAATTTAAAATCTCAGCTTTGTTGTAAAATTCCATTTTTTCACACCCAAAAGAAACTGAACATAAGCATAATTTACACATCAGATTAGCATTCTTACCTTCGTGCATATATTATTTGCTCTTAGATCATTTATCTTTGGAGGCACAATTAATAATCAAGTATTTTCCCATATTTTCCAAGGTCATAGATAGCCTTCTGTCTATTAAAAGGCTTTTATAAATGGAAAATGACCTTTTAACTTCACATGAAGTCACTGGCACATATTTTAAATGAGGCATAATACTTGGAACAATGTTCTCCGGCAGCTGCATACACTCGCCCTTAAGTATTGCACACCTGTGAAAATGCTGTGTATCCCAGGTTCTTCTTTAATAAATCATTAAATTTTGTTGAAAAACACTCGTCAACTACTCTGGACACAGCATTCAGCTTTTTGATTGCATCTTCCACTATAGACAATGGACTCATGGAGGCCCAGTTCGGAAGTTTCCGACTTTTTAAAGCTGTTCGGAATCCAAGTATAATTACATGAGATGTATGAGACTGAGTAGGCTACCTTTGTTTCTTGAAAGGCACTGATACAGTCACTCACAGACACTGCACTTTCAGGGGAAAAACAACTGATTTTACACTTCAAAATGTTGAGCATAGAAGTTGACAGCTTCCATCCAGGTGCCCCATCTGGTGATCACAGGCTGTGGAGGTAAGGGCATATCAGTAACAGCAGCTTCTTATAGCACTGAATGTGATATGGGAATTTGCAGAAAACTTTCTTTGTTGTTGATATTAAACCGTTAACTTCAGGAAATTTATCTCTTATGGCCTCAGCCATTCAGTGTAGTCCATGTGCCAAACATGTGAAGTGTATCATGCTAGGGTAAAACAAAGTCAGTGATCTCGCAGTTTTTAGCATATATGATGCAGCATCTTAATAGAGCACCAGCAGTTTCTCTTCATTCAGTACTTATTCCTAAGTCCATGTCCACAAATTGAGAAACAGTAGCATGATTTGTCTGCTCCAGTGACTTGCAGAAAATTAAGTAAGGCTTGATGAGAGTGTCTCTGGATCTAATTTGCCAGCAATGAGATTTGCAATGAAACAACCCAAGGAATCAGTCATCTCATCACAGCAATCCACATGTAGGAATCGCCAAGTTCAGCTTTTATGATTTCCAGGTTTCTTAGTCGCAGGAATTCAGGTAGTTTTTCCTCAATGTAGACTCATCTAGAATATTAAAGTTGCAATATTTCTGAAGAAACTATTGAAACTTTGATACTCCCATTTTATACCACAGTATGTTTGCTGCAACCAGAGCCATTCATAAATCTTTATTAAACTTACTGCTAGAGGATGAAGAAAATTCCATCACAATGTTTGTAAGTAGAACTTGTATCTTCTATGGAGCACGTTCCTTATTTCTTACACAAAGGGCAGTTTTTAAATGTTGCTTTAACTGCAATTTCATGGAGCACCCAATATGTTTGTCGCACACTTTGCAAACCATTACTTTACCATCACTTGTAAAGGCATCGTCAGTTGAAATCCAAGATTTTAACTTCTAAACTAGTGAGGATGAGAATGGTGCCGTAAAGATAGTGTAACTGAACTGATTCTTTTGATGTCAGACTAAGCTTATGAAGATAACAAGAAAAGTGGAAGAACAAGTGTTAACATTTAGGGCAACTAAATGGGGTGTTTGTGGAGAATGGTCATGATCTTGACACTGTCCTTCATCCCAGTATGACCGACCCTTGAAACGGTATGTGTTTGTTTCTATTTTACTGTTATTTCAAAGGATATAAAAGCTGTAACGTCACTAAGGAATGTCCATCCTTTCACAGAATAGCATAAATAAGGATTTGCAAATGATTAATACAAGACGGATGAATTAAGTGGAGCAAACAATTTCTAAGTGCATATTAACCACATATTACAAACCCTTAGGTTTTAGTGTTAAGGACATTACAATCTGACTCCATCACTGCGACAGTCAGTGCAAGTCAAGTCAATCCAATCGCATATTAATTAAAGGTTTAGGTGAAACTGGAGAAAGGGATGCATTCTTTCATAACATGTAATAATATCTTCCAAATACTTAAAGACAGACAGATATTTTATTTGCCAAGACAATAAAACTGCTTGTATAGCAACCTCAAAGATACAAAACTCACAATATAATAAAATAGAATAGATTTTACACAGACTCTGAACTGTCCTTCAGAAAGTCATTTATGTTATACACTGGTTTCTTTAGCAATGCTTACCTGACCATTTTCTTTAGTGAAAGAATGTGTAAACTTTCAGTATTGTTGGGGAGATTATTAATCAACATAGGTTATTGTTTTCTTGATATCTGAAGCAGCAACCAATGCACATAGAACTAATGTGTAACAATCAGGTGACCTCTTGTGATTTATGGGTTGTGAAAATGAATGTGACAGAATTAAAACTTGGTTTCAAACCCAACTAAAGCTCTTCTTAGGCAGATGGTGATGAGAAATATCCATTTCATAAAACAACTATTGTATTAGGCAGACTTATCAGTGCTCCATAATCTAAATATAGAAATTGCATTCTTACACCAACAGATATGAAAGCATGTGTTCCAAAAATAAACAAAATAAGAGAGAGTGTAAATTGTTTAACTGTTCACTTTCTTGAGGGGAAGAATGTGGACAGTGATGTTTTATCCAATTTAAAAGCTGAGTAGTGAGCTGGTATTACAAATACTTTACATCCTACTTGGACTTATTTGAGTTATGAGTCAAAAGTAGTTTTGTTGTCATCCTCAGCCAATTGCTTAGTATTGAGGAATTTTAATTTGCTCTGTTGTTGATCACTGTACAGCTGTTGTCATTTGATGACTCCTCTAGAAATTCTTTCTTCAAATTGTTGCTTGATGGTAATTCAAGTTAAACACATGAACCTTGTTCTTCAGGATGTATAGATTTCACCAAACTATTAACTCCCTTTTCTCATGTGACTCCTTTTAGTAATAATGTTGATTTAGCGTTAGGTGATTTAAGTTCATGAATGTCTAGGAAAACACAATTTGTTTTTATTTTTCCACATACTTCAGTGAAACAAAAGCTGTATAATCAATTGTAGTTTTAATTCCACACTGATTTTGATTTACTTTCTCATCAAATATAAGTGTTTTTTTTAAATGAGTGTATAGTATAAATAAACCAATTGACTGTTCTAAATCTTTGTGAACTAAATGCCTTAGAAGCTGCACACTCAGTTATTTAGGTCTTGCAGTACTATGAGACTGAATGCTTATGCACTAGTTGTCTATCCTTTATTTCACAGTAAATAATGTCATATGAGCTTTTGAATTGAGCAGAAATGTGTCATAATACAAAGAAAGTAATTAATAGCACTTATGCATATGATGAATTAACTTCACAAGCTCAATAGAATGTTCTCTTCATGTCTGAGCATATCTTGTACACAAGACAAAGTTCATGTCATGGACAACACTTAACAAGGTCTTTTTAACTCATATTTCATTCAAAGTAGGGAAACAAATGGTTTGCCATTGCAGGAAATCAGCATAATTACATGGAGAAATGTTTGATGCATAAATAAACCACAAAATTATATAAAGATGAAGCCTGTGAAGGACATAACTTATGGTCAACTTACTACACTAATTCCATTAACCCTTTACCACTCCCATTTAAAGCATTAGTGCATGGTCAGGAAGGCTGCATTTTTAAATGGATATTTAAATTCAATCACCTTTAGAAAAAACTATGTCCTTGAAAGAAAAAAACCATAAAAAATAAACTAAAAATGATGCAAATGAAATTCTTTTTGCATTTTGTTCTTAAATGTTTAAAGCACACATTGGCCAGCTCACCTAATTTTGCTCCTGCACATTTTGCTGCTGATGGTAGTCCGAAAGAAAACCCCATGAGACAACAGAAATCACACTTTCTGTATTTATAAGTTGTCTGTTTAACCCTTCCAGATGGTCCTCTTCTCTTTTTCTTACTACAGAAAGCAGACAGTTTTGTATGACCTTAGATTTTCTCTAAGTGATAAAAAAGACTAGGGGATGCAGTTTTGATAAGCAAACTTCTTTAACTGCTGGTACATTTGCAAGATGTATATATTCCTATAAGCTGATGCACCAAGTATTTAGTGAAGATCAGCTGTCTGGCACCATGAGCTGCACATGCTGGTCAGTTTGTGAGGTCATACAGAATGAAGAATTCTTAATATATACATTTGAGTACAAAATGTAACACATGCAAAATCTTAACACGGTTATTACTGATGCTTGTTTGTTTCCAAGTCATCCGACATCCATTATCTCCTGACATTGTCTTAATCTTCATTCTCCTCTCTCCTTCTTTGGATAAAAATGGTGTAAGATTGCTATCAGTGCTAAGTCTATAATTTGTAAAATTTCCGTTATCTGTCAGTCCTTTATGAGATGCATGAGTTGTAGAAGCTCAAACTAATCTGAGCTTTTAGGAAGCTTAAATTTGGCACTTAATATTTGTGCCTTGTGTCGGTGTTTAGTACTTTTTTATGTTCATACACATGCAAGAAAGTTTACTAAGTGATTGCATTACATCAGGCTTCAGCCAGGTGCTGTTCCATTCTCACAATAGAGCTGCTAAATACACACATAAGCAAGAGTGTTTTGGAGCATTTAGGCCAGCAGGAAACATTTAAATCTCGAGCATTAGGGCGAGCAAAGGGTTAAACGTAATTAATTATAACTTAATACAGTGAGTTTAGAACATGCTTTTGCAGCTTCCATCTGGATGCTAAGCTTGGCTGAATCATCCCATCATAACATTTGGAGGTCAGCAAGGATTGGTGGAATGGTTCCATCCATAACAGTGAGGAGATTAACTGTATTCCAATATACCCACCATTTTTATGGCATTCTGCTTATATACCTTCTATTACAGATTCTTGTTTCTTTTCTGTGTTTTAACCTGATTTATTGCATGTTCCTGTTTTATGCCACCACCCAAAATCCCTATATACCTATTTTCTGTTCTCTACCATACACAGAGCTTCAAAAATATAAAGCTGAATAGTAGTGAAAGCATATATTATATTCTTTTGATATGTGTTAACCCTATCAGAATTGCCACCACCAGAATTCAAAACTTACTCAAAATTTGTCAGTATTCATCCTTCTGTTTAAATCTAGTATATTTCCTTTGCATCTAATTCCTTCTCCTAATTGATTAATGGTTGGATCCTAGAACTTAACATAAAATTTATTGTATTTATTATATACTTAAGTAATGATTGTCCTGCACTGTGGCATAGCGAATCGGAGCATGGAATGCATGTGGGTTCGAGTATGAATCCAGCAATATACTTTCATTCATGTACATAAAAGTAATTTGTTATAAAACAGGATAGAATTTGGAATTCATAGGAAAGATGCATACACAAACAACTATGTCAAGAATAATAATTGCAATACAGTAGCACAGAAACAGGGCTATACTCTTTGCCTACTCTCTTCCATTTTTCATATTTATTTAGTTTTCCCCCCTTTCTTAAGGGGGATTACCATAATCTGTCTCTTCTTTTGGTTCACTTTTAAGCTCCATTCATAACAATATTTGTCTATTCCTTGCAAGTATTGTTTTAGACCAGCCGCGTCCAAACTTCTGCACAGTGTGCGACTTGGACGCACAAACCAATACAGTTCTCCCTCCATTCCCGTCTCTGTTTGCTTCCCCTTCTCTTCGCGCAGCAGGGGAAGCTGATCTTGCCGATCAGAATTAAAGCACAGGTATCATTATTGTCACTACAAATTATGAGAAAATCAAAATTGTTACTCATAATTATTATAAACCTTGTAAATTATCAATTCAATGATGTGCCACATTAAGGGATGCACTATGAAAGAAGAAAAAAGAATTCCATGTCAAAAGTATGGTTTTTATTATTTTGAACAGTTTGAAGCAGTAAACTCGTAACGTTTATGTGCAAAAGGATGAAAATATAATTGTGCCATGTACATACAGGAACAAATTGGCTAACTTTTACACAACTGCAAAACTATCACGTGTATGCCAAGATACAAAATATGAATTCCATTCTTTTTTTTTTTAATTAGTCTTGTTTCCATGAGCCAACAACTGCCTGAAAATCAGATGTAAATGAACATGTTACATATAAGCGCAAACAACTCCTCAAATTTTCATCTGAAATGACTGCTTGCAACCTTGCTTTAAATTAGTTTCAACATGGAAAAAAATTGTTCTTATACACATGTAGAACCGAACATACTTATGAATTTGGCAGCCTCTTGGTGAAGGCGAGGAAATTCAGGATGTGGAAAGTTCTCATAAAATTCTTTCAAGCTCTTTGCTGCAAAGAACTTGTCCCACAACCATGCACTGCTTTGTAAATCAAATATTTCTAGTTGTAAGTCAATTGGTGCGCTATCCACTGAAATTGAAAAAGGCCTTAAAAATACTGAAACAAGGGAGACAAATCTAAAACTTCTTTAAACCTATTTATAAATTGTTCTTTCACTTCTTTCACTGCGCATATGTAATTTTCAAACTTGGCGCTTTCAGAAACAATTGCTAACGTGCGAAAATGTGCGGCATTTGATGACTCCAGTTGACCTTCCCACAGAGTAAGTTACATCTTAAAAGCTTGTACCTTTTCTGCTAGGTCGATGATTAAATAATTATCTCCTTACATACCCAGGTTCAGAGCATTCAAGTGATCTGTCAAGTCCACCAAAAAAGCTAGGTCTGCTACCCAACCTAATTTTGGTCTCTCTCTTCCCCCCCCCTTTTTTTTTTTTAGAAATTCGACTATAGCCACTCGGATATCGAAAAATCTTTTAAGACCTTGCTGCGACTAAGCCATCATATTTCATTCTAATATAGTATCTCACCGTACAGCTCTCCAATTTCCTCCAGGAATTGTTTGAACTGGCGATGAGTCAAACTGTGCGATCTCCAGTAATTCACTGTTTTCACAACAATGTTCATTATGTCGCAAAGTTTCACTGATTTTGCACAGAGCACTTCCTAATGTATGAAGCAGTTGATTGTGTGCAAAGGGTCTTCCATGCGCCCGAGTTTTTTCCTAAGAAGGGCGACAAATCCTTTCCGCTCTCCTTACATCACCGGTGCTCCATCCGTCATAACAGAAACAAGGCACTCCCAACCCACTCCAACGGCATCAATTGCTTCCTCAATAGCTTTTAAAATGTCTTCTCCAGTTGTGGTGTCCTTTAATGGCACAAAATCCAGAAAGTCTTCGGTTACTTTGAGATATTTGTCCACTCGCCATATGTACAATACTAATTGTGCAGTATTAGAAATGCCTGTTGACTCATCCAATGCAATCGAATATGTTACAAACTTTTCAGCATGTTTTATTATTTGACTATGAATGTCACCAGCCAACACACTTATTCGACGAGCCACGGTTTGACGCAACAGGTGGATTGCTTGGAATTTTCTGACAAGTAAGTGACATAAAACTTCAGCAACATTGACGAGACAATCTTTGACGAATTCACCTTTAGAAAATGGCTTTCCATTTCTGGCTATGTTTAAGGCCACGTTGTAGCTAGCCTGCAATAATGCTGTCTTATTTTGCATTTCCTCCTGCAACAACATAAAATTATCAACCACAAAAACATTTCAAATAAATACAGCTAAAGAAATTAAAATATTTTAAAAATCAGTAATTACTAAACATTAAATTAAAATAAACGAAAAAATAAGATTTCCATTTTCTTTTACCCCATACAGGTAGGTACTCAAAAAAACAAAGCAAGAAAATTTTTCTGCAATGGGCAAAGGCACTTTTTATCTTCACTTTTTTTGTATGCACGTGTAGGTGCTTTACTTGATAAAATTATGTAAAATAAAAACTAATAGGATATTGTATTAAAACATATTTTTACAAAGATTACGATTTGTTCAGAATATTTGAAAGCTATTAATATGCACATTACAACCTTAACTTGTTATCGTCTTCTTTATGTGTTACATCACTATCTTTCAGTTCTTTCAACTTCGCTTCTCTTTCTTCGTCAAATATGACATCAAAGTCATTATTGTGCACAGTGTTATAATGGCATTCTATCATAAACTTGCATTGAACTGCCATTATTCAAGAGCAAATTAAACATTTTGAGTTTTCTTCCTTCGAAGCAAAAAGTACTGCAATTCCTATTCTTTTTTAAAATGCTGCAATGCATCCTGGCTCCTTCGGTTTTTAGGAGTGACCATAATTCATGAAAACAATCCTCTTACTCTTCCCGAATTGACAGCTAGTGCGCTAATGACCAAGTAACTCACTAACATCTAATTGCAGCTATGTCCACTGGTAGTGCACGCACTCCTCTATTGCCGGAGCAATCTGTCTCGCTAGCACCAACTCCTACCGCACTGTTTCCCCTCCACTGCTGACACTATTTCACTGCAGATTTACACACTGTGAAGCTTTTGGACTACACTGTTTTAGACCATTGACTGTCGATCCTACCACTACATCATCTGCAAACAGTAGTCCAGGAATCTGGATATTATTAATAAAGTTATTCTTCCTCACAATCTATAATGATTTATAGTATTAGAACTGTTGCAATACTTTTTGTATTTATTTGCTTTGAGGGAGGAGTAATAACCAATGAAGTAACACAGGAGAAAGATGGGCTAAGATAAGATTGTAAATTGTAAATTTTGTTTAACTTGTTTATAGATGATATATTATAAAATGTAAAAGAAAAGAATAATTTTATGTCAGTTATAACTATACAAATACCCAATCCATTTATTTGCAGATGACTTGGCAGTTGATTCTATTACAATAATTGGTATAAAACTCGCTTTGTAAGAAATAGATAATTGTTGCTTAGAATGGGATCTAAAGCTTAACCAAGAAGAAACTCAAATTTTAATATTTAAGAAAGGAGGAAAACCAAGTATATATGAGCAATGGAACAAAGATAACAAGAAGTTTAAGGTGGTATGTGACTGCATTTATTTAGGGATTAAAATGGATGGAGGAGGTAGACAGGACAAACAAAAAAGATTTGCACTTGCAAATAGAAAAGCTGCTATGTTAATTATTAAAGGATGCTTGTAGAAAATACCACAGTTAATGGTAAAATGGTTAGAAAGAATACATAATACAATTAAGATGTAATGGTAGAAGTACAAATGCTATTGTATAGTATTGAAATATGTGAATAGATACATACTTTGTCACATACATTTACATAAATTGAGCAAAAGTCCAGTAAACTGAAGAGTCCTGAGTTTAATAGAATTTTGTATAACTAAAACATTACAGAAAATATGATAAAAAATTTGCAAAAGCATTTATGTATATGTTTGAATCAACACAACCATTTTTGACAAGGTTCAACAAACTACAGACTAGTTTTCAAAATTGCCACATAGAAGCGCTAGTGTAATTATTTAGGATAATAAAGCAGAGATGGCACCACCATGCTCTTTGCAGTGGGTTAATGAGGCCTCAGGTATAAAAACAGAGGGAATCAGTCAACCAGCAGTCACTGCATAGCTACCTAACTGGGCAGTATCTCTCCTAATTCAGGACATGGTCGCACCTCTCAAGTTTAACTCTGCAAACTTGCTTTCTTCATTTCCTGCTTCCTCCTCCTTGAAGCATAGAGTGGTCCAGGTCTTAGTTGATGATCCCATTCTGCATTTTTGAGCTCATCAGGGTAATACCTTACAGCATGTCTCAATGCAGTTCTGAGAACAGGGAAATGCATAGTCATGGCGAAGAAGGCGGGGCCTGCTGTGGACAATATCTCCAACTGCCTATTCATCACATGCAGGGATAACAGGATTCTGTTCCTAGTCAATACAGGTGCCTGCATAACCATCCTACCCAACAACATTATCCGGCAAAAATACACCTGCAGAATGCAAGATGTACGCAGCCAATGGCATGCCAATATCTACATTTGACTACCAGAGAGCCACACTTAACTGCGCCTGACGTCCATACAGATTGGATTTCCTAGTAGCTGACATCTACAAGGCAATCATCAGAGCAGATGATTGTCTGGCACATTTCAACCTGTTGGTAAACCTCAACACTAATACCCTTACGGATACCACTCTGAACCTACCCATCCACTGCACCATAGAACACTCCACATCACTACTCTCCTCTATCCCACCTCAGATACAATATAAACACATCCTGTACTCCTACTTCAAGATCATGACACCCACCACCGACACACCATACAAAGACATGGGTATATTCCATCACATCGAGACCATGGGAGCTCCTGCCACTTCCAAAGAAAGAAGGCTTCACCCAGGGTTATACACCAAGCTAAGAAGGAATTCAACAAAATGCTGGCGGGGATAGCCGGCCCCATCTAAATCACCTTGGGCTTCACCTCTACACATTATGCAGAAACCCAACAACTCTATCAGACCATGTGGGGATTGCAGGGCACGGAACAAGAAAACAACCACTGATCATTATGCGGTCTTCCACATTCGGGACTTCAGCACCCTGCTACAAGGAACTTGCATCTACTCTATGCGGACATACAAAGAGCCTTCCACCACATATCCATTGCTCCAGAGGAGATACTGAAGACTGCAATCATCATACCCTTTGGCCTGTTGAATACGTCAGGAATCTCCCAAGACTTATCAGAGATTTATGGAGCACCTGCTATGAGATGTGCCATTCACCTTCTGTTACCTACATGACTTCATCACCTCAACCTCACCACAAGAACATGAACATCATCTCGCTATGGTCCTATGCAAGTTTTCTGAAAACGGCCTACATCTCAACATTGTGAAATGTGTGCTAGGATAAGCTTGTCAAATTCCTGGATCATGTGGTGTCAGCAGAATGGATCACACCCCTACCATCCAAGGTCATTGCAATCACAGAGCTCCCTTGCCCTAAGGACATCTCTGGGTTATCCAGTTCCTGGGTATGGTCAATTTCTACAGGTGCAATATCCCAAATGCTGCAGTAATTCAACAACTCTTCAACACCTTACTACACAACACAGAAAAGAACCAACAAGACACCCATTACATTAACCGACTCTCTGGATCAAACATTTAAGGCCACAAAAGAAGCCTAGCCCAGGCTACCCTCCTGGCATACCCATTAACAGATGCACCACTATTCCTCTCCACAATGCCAGTGACACAGGTCTTAGAGCCATTCTCCAACAATGCAGACATGGGCAAATGGAACCACTGGGTTTCTTTTCCAGAACCCTAAGCAAGGTGCAAAAATCCTACTCCACCTATGACCGAAGGCTACTAGCCATCAATGAGGCAATTCAGTACTTTAGAGATCAGACAGAAGGCAGGTGCTTTACAGTGCTCACAGATCACAAACCCTTCACCCATGCCATCAATCAAAACCTGAAGAATAGCAGCCCAAAACGACTCCAACAATTCAACTTCATCTCTCAGTTCACCACCGATATCCAATACTGGGAAAGAGAAAATAACACAGTGGCAGACACCCTAACCAGGGTAGAAACAATAGACATAACAGCTGTGGAAACCTTACAACAGCACAAGCAAAGGACACAGAACTGAGGACCTAGACAGAGAGACAACCCAATATACAACAAATTCCAATACCGGGCAAGACCTCACCTTGGTGTATGACATCAACAGGCAGAAACATCAACCGTTTGTGCCTTAGCCCTACGACAACTAATCTGCAACAATCTACACGGCCTTAGCTACCCGGGCATCTGGGCCACCCGTCAGCTCATAACCGAATGATGCTTCTGGCCTGCCATGTTATCAGTCATCCAGAAATGGGCGCTAGCCTACCACCAGTGCCAGAGGGCAAAAAATATACACACACACACCTAGACATGTTATTGCTATTATACAAGGATCGGCTGATAAGTCCCGGGCCTCTCAATGAAAACAACATTTAAAAAAATTCTTTTTTTTTTTATTTCTCAGCATAATCTCCAGAAAGGTTAATACATTTGTCGTACTGGTGTTCTAATTTAATTAAACCATCTCTGTAGTGCGATTTATCAAGATCCTCAAAATAGCTGTTTACCACATCAATGGCCTCCTCGTTGCTGTGAAATTTTCGTCCTCCAAGAAATTTTTTGAGATTAGGGAACAGGTGGTAGTCACTGGGTGCTAGATCTGACGAATAAGGTGGATGTTCGAGCAATTCAAACTTTAATTCACAAATTTTCCCCATTGCAATGACTGAGCGATGGGCCGGAGCATTGTCGTGATGAAACAAGATTTTTTTTTTTTTTTTTTTTGGTCAAATGAGGTCTTTGTCATTTCACCTCATCACTCAAACGTTGCTGTAAGCTTGCATAGTAGTCACCAGTGATACTTTTACCCTTTTCCAAGTAATCAATAAAAATAATTCCCTGTGCATCCCAGAAAACACTCGCCATAACCTTGTTAGCTGACAAAATTGACTTTGCCTTTTTTGGAGTTGGTTCACCTGGCGCAATCCACTGTTTTGACTGTGATTTACTTTCTGGAGTGTAGTGATGTATCCAAGTTTCATCCATGGTAATAAGCCATCCCAATAATTCATTGGGATTTTTACAGTAGAGCTCCACATTCATAGCAGAAATAGTTTTTTTCTATGCAACTTTTGATCAGGTGTCAACAAATGCGGCACCCACCTCGCACAGACCTTGTGAAAGCCCAAAACATTGCTTAAAATATTACCTGCACATTCTTTTGATAAGTTTACAGCCTCTGCTATCTCAAACAACTTTAATCTGCGGTCTTCCAGCACTAAAAGATAAATTTTTTCAATCATCTCTGGAGTTGTGACTTCCACAGGGCATCCAGAGCAAGGCTCTTCACTAGTGCTCGTACGTCCCATTTTAAACTCTGCAACCCACCTTTTAATCATTGAATATGAAGGGGCAGAGTCTTTCAATGTACTGTCCATTTCCTCCTTGATTTCTTTAGGCGTTAAGCCTTTCAAATGGAAGTATTTAATCACTGCTCATTTTTTCCATATCCTCCATTTTTGTGAAAACTCTAAAGTTGTCTTATTTAAAATGCTGTCATTCAAAAACTAAACAAGCTGTAACTATGGATACAAGCTAGGCTAGAGTAAAACTATATGATGCTACCATCTAACTGGCCTAGTGACACCATCTCTGTGTGAGGCCTGGCACTTATCAGCCGATCCTTGTATATTGCATGTTATTATATAATAAATATAATAATACTGCAACTGCCACCAGATTCCTTCTAATCTTTTCTCCCCAATTTGCTTGCTTTTGTGGTAACAAGTTACAGTAATCCCTCTCTTGCAAAATATTCTTAGATTCTCCATCATCTAATTCCCTCCTTTTAACCAACAATTGTTTTACTTTTAGTTGGGTAACCTACATTCATCAAACCAGTCCTCATTCCTTTTGTATACCCTCTTTTCCACTTTCATTTTCTCTACAGCACTTTACATAATATGTTTAAGGGGTCAATTGCATTTGCAATTTTATATTTGAGGAGCATTGTTTCAAATTGTATTACACCCACTGGTGGAACAAATTGAGTTTGATACGTTTTGGAATGTCATCTTTCTTACTGTGATATCCGATTGTATCAAATCATATATGCTAACAGTGTAAATGCATAAAAGTAGCAATTATTTCAAATCATATTCAGGCCTTTATAATGTCTGTTTCATATCATATTACATCCAATATTCATGTTATAGAATGGCATGAATAAAATCAATTACTTTCCTATGTTGGCAATGCTGACTGCCTGACACTTTTCTCAACAATGCTACATTATTCAATGCCAACAATAGATACAGTCTTTTGAGCTGTGTGTGGCGGAAGTTGCATCCAATATGGAGCAAGAAATTATTGTAGGAGGTGACAATTCAAGAGGAGACTGAATGAGGCAAACGCAAGCGAAACATGTGCATATATCTTCAGTGCAGCTGCTATGGGAACTGAGGATGAGGATGATGATAGTGTGCCAAATTGTGGCTGCTTAGAAGAGGGAAGATACGAAAAAGCATGAAAAAGATTCAAACATCATGAATCCAGTCAGGTTGACATTACAGACACCTTGTAACCGTACATCAGCATTTGTTGTGTAGATTTCTGTTTGTCTATTAGCAATTTAATGTTTTAACAATAATAATGATTATTGTTTCATTTAATTCATGAAAGACATTATGATCTCACAAAGTTATGAAAACCCTGTATATTAAAATATTCAATGTGAAAATTGTAATTTTGTAGGAACAACATAAAGTGTTTCTTTAATAATAATAATAATAATAATAATAATAATAATAATAATAATAATAATAATAATGACAATGTGACAAGCTATTTCATGTATTTGCTTCATTAAGGATTTTTGTCTATGCATGTAAGTACAATAAAATTATCAGATTAAAATTTATTATGCCCATCACATTCCTCTTCAATTTGAAGAACACATTGAAAAGTGATTTACTTTTTTTCAAGTTCCTAGAAGTACACCTCAATCATTAAAACTTTATATTTGTTTCATTTTGTGAAACGTTACTCAGATTAGGAGTAATCCGGTTTTCGTCATTCCTATAAAATTTTGTTTTGGACATAATATGATTTGAAACAATGCTCATTTCTTTGACATAAAACTTATTCCAAGCTGACATATCTGCCCATAGTTTGAACATAGTATCTGCTTAAATTTATCACAAGGTTCTTCCTTCCATTTGTATCTACTATATTCTTTTTATAATATCTTCTTCTCCTAAATTATTTACCACTTGGTCTGAATGCATTTTGTATAAACATTCAATATACACAATCAGTGGGAAATTACCACTGTTTGTACTTAAATTGAATACCTTAAAATTACTTAGCATGTACCCCATGCTAATTGGCCACAATACGTAATCTATAACACTTTTCCCATTACTGCTAAAGTAAGTGCACATGAATACTGGCCAATGCTCATGCAGAGCACTGTTGCCAAGCATAGTAGGCATGCACCAGCAGTTACTCTGTACATCCCTTAAAACATTAAAATCTTACCTTGATGGTGTTAACCCATGACACATGGATTGGAGAGTTTTATAAAAAGCTGTATTCATTAAATACGTTTCTGCCCTGAGTATGAATGACTTCATGTTTATTAATTGGAAAAGCACTAGTCCCAGCTTTGATGAACATGTTCACACACTCGTATCACAAACGCAGGAGAAAAGAGAAGTATAATTATTTCATTTATGTATTAACAATATTTTAGCTCAAGTTTGGAACATGGCTTAATATATACCTGGTCACTTTATAATAAAATAACACACCACGACTCAGAAAACCAACTCAAAATTAACTCATTCTTTTTCAATGAATACAGTATGTTTATATTTGAGATAAGTGTTGTGAGGAAGGAATGTTATATTTTTCAAGCTTTTCAGTGTTGAATGAATGTTGAGTGGCAATAGCCATGTGAAGATAAAAGGTGCATAGCTCATATTCTAGGTATTGTAAAGACAGGTGTTTTATACAGCCATGATCAGAGAATAAAATTCTCTCTGATTATAACATTGGCATCTATAATTTTAAAATATTTATCCAAGTGTAATAAATGAAGATCATACTATCAGTTCAGGTACATGAGATGTGTGTAGCACATTCGGCAGTGCTGGTAGGAGCGGCAAGTATATGATTTGCTGGAGTCTTCAATATGGCCCACCTTCATATGCCTTTAACTTTTGTACCTACTCTAACGAAAGTATATTCCCTGTTTTCATCTTCCCCATATTTCTCGTTTAAAATGTATAGTGCATCCAATTCACAAAATTCTATACATTTTTCACATCCTCTATGAGATGACGGTGACTATATTTTGAGCCTAATAATAAAAAAACAGTAATTTGTCATTGAAAATATTCTCCTTTATGATCAATACACTTATGCATGCTTTTGAACCACTTGTTATAGAATGTTTTCCAATCTGCTAGAGACACCTCCAAAACATGATTTTTGAATGCATCAATGGCTGCTTCTAATTACGAAAATTGTTATCCATGCAATTTTTTCTTGATGTTCGGGAACACAAAGAAGTCATTGAGTGCCAAATCAGGACTATTTGGTGGATGACCAATCAATTAAATTTTTTTAGTGTTCAAATAGTCGACTGCTAGACAAGATGTGTGTGCACTCGCATTGTCTTGATGAACAACGATCAGACGGTGCTTGTTTGTTTTCCTTATTTCACCGAAGACTTCCGGCAAACATATGGCTGTGTACCATTCAGAATTAACCGTTTTAGGTTCCTCTAAAGGCACTGTTGCCCCATGACAAGTTTTTCTGAAAAAACACGCTGCCATTTGTTTCGAAGTACTTTGAGCACAAACAATTTTTGTTGGATTTGGTTCATCTTGAAACACCCATACAGTCGACTGCTGTTTATGTTCCGGCTCCTACACATAGATCCATGATTCATCACCTGTTACAATCTTATATACGTCTTTTGAAGCATTGTCATTGTATTTCTTAAGCTTTGTTGTGCACCAATTGACACCAGCATCTTTTTGAGATTTCCTCAAATTATGTGGGATCGAACGAGAGCAAACCTTTATCACGGCTAAATGATCATGCAATAATTTATAGATGCTGGTGGAACTATGCCTAGAATTGCCTCAATCTCACAGTATGTCGCATGACGATCTTGCATTATCAGTTTTTGCACAGCATCAATGTTTTCTGGCACAACAATTGATTTATGACCTTCATGAATTTTGTCAGTGAACAAATGGCAGCCAGAATTAAACTTGTTACACCAGCATTTCACAGTGTCAAAGGATGGGGCTTCATCACCAAATGTGGAAGTGAATTGATCGATGCACTCTTGTCTTGATAATTCACATTGAAGGTCATAATAAATCATCACATGAACATTTTCACAAGTTAATTTCATTTTTTTGCTGAAAGACAATTTTCAAGTCACTGTAAACAACACAAGTAATGCTCTATTGATAAAATGTCTGAAGTAGATTATGGTCAATTTTCCAGTGGAAACATCAGATGGCACCTAACAACAATCAGTATTTCCAAGGCTCAAAATATAAATAGTCACCCTCGTATCAACAGTCTTATCTTTGTTTGACTAAACTTTTCTCTTATACTCGTGATATTCTCTTATTTGGTTTTAGGTTATTATTGATGAAATTGTCTGCTACTCTTAATTTCTTGACTCTTTTAAGAACTTCATATACCACCTGAGACATTGATAGCTTCACAATAACTGCCCTGTTTCCAACTTATCTCCCATCTCTAAAAACCTACATGACTTCCCATCCATGCATTTCCATTACAAGCTGTATTACTACTTCTGCAGGCCATATATCTCTTCTCTTCTTTACTCCTAAGAAGACTACATTGAATCTTCTCCCTTCTTTCCATTTTTTTCTTTTTTTTTTTTTTTTTGTTTGTTCTGTTTCTTGTACCCCACTTCTAAAGTCGTCTTTAATGTGCTTTGCTATAATTTTCAGTTTGTCTCATAGTCGTTCCATACCTTTTATTTGTCCATTTTTTTATAAGATTTTCAGCATTGCTTGAATTTCTATATTGAGACAGAATTTGATTGAACTCCTCTAACCACTAGAACAATTATTAATAGATTTTGTATGAGCAGTGTGTTTGTCATCTTCTCCCTAAATTTGCTTTTTAGATCCACAGATTTAATTATCACAAACAGTCCAATTCTTATCTATATACTCAATGTCCAAACCCATTGTTGCTAGTTCCTTCTTCCTTTACATTCAGGAGCATAATCTGACTCTCACAAGCTAGCTTAGCACTCCCCACGCCTGTGAGTGTGTTTTTTTTTTTTTTTTTTTTCCCTTTCTTTCTTTTTTTCAATCTAACACATATATTTCTATAAGTATCTTGTATTTCTATCATTCAATAGTATTTTGATTGAGCAATCTTTGTGCATCCTTAATGCACATCTGTTTTTATCAATTATTGTTCATGCATTTTTTCCCATAGTGTACATTTTTAACCAGATTTTATTTTTCTGTTGATCCACAATGGATCCAATCCTGCCACTGCACTTAGGTATATAAAGTCAGCATTCCCCCCCCTTTTTTCCTTCTGATATTGTTCAGTTTTCAAGTATATATATTTCATGATACTGCCATTACTTTGAAAATATCATGTTTGGGTTTCAATATATTGTTTTTTCAATGAATTTAGCAATAAGGTACCAATGTTACCAAAGTTCTGTAGTCATTGTAGCATCTCATATTTTAAATAATTTAAACACAATGGAAATACTGCACTATACTCAACCCAGCCCAAGAAATAGTCCTGGATCAATAGTCTCCCATTTTCAACCCAAGTTTGAATGCTGATTCATTGCTGAAGGTGATGTGTAGTCTTTCAGTGGAATTTCAAAACTGAAAACTCTGTCTTTATTTTCTCAAATGTAGATTTTCTCCCAAGTCCTGTCCTGTTGCTATGTTAATTGTTTTAAGAGTATAGGAAGGGATTTAAATCATGTTTATTATACCAGAAATGAGTGACCGGTGCTGAGTTTTTTCATTATTTATATTTTAATTGCCTGAATTGTTCTTTAGCTCTTAATTTCCAAATTTCTCGTTGTTTTCTCCATATAGACTGTTCACAGTCGTTGAATTCAATTTTATATATGCTAGATGTTTTGTTTGAAGGAGTCGTATGCTTTGTTCTTGAATTCAAAAACTTTTTCAAGGAAAATCTATTGACTAGAGTTAACTAATTGTTGCGTTTTTTTTGAAGATTCTTTTGAAGTGGTCAAAGGCACTTGGGTGGAATGTGAATTTGTTATTCCCTCTTTTTCTTTTCAGTGTAAGGTTGGTAGTTTCTTTCAGGTGTTTGTTTTTTTATTTCAGCTCTCCTTAGCTGAATATCAAAACATTTGAAGTCATTCAGTTCCACATGTCTGCATATTACTTCTTTCTGTTTTACAAAGTCAAAGATTTTGAAATTGGGAATGCATATTGTCGAAAGGTTTATAAAAATGGGGGAGCCACCATTCTAGTCAAGGAGGGTATTGCATTTAAACCAATAAATAAAACATCACACCTAAATGAGGAAAAATGCTTTGAACATGCCATTGTTCAAACAAATAGTATGAAAAGTAAATTAACACTTGTTTGTATATATAGGCCACCTGACGGTTACATAAAAATATTCTTAAACAAATTTGATGTACTTCTTTCAGCTTTAAAAACTAAGTCAAACAAATTAATTATTTGTGGTGACTTTAACATAAACTTTCTGTCAAAAGATAAGCACACGACAGAAATATTATCCATTCTCCAGACGCATAATTTAAAAGCCACCATTAATACACCGACCCGCATAACAGCCACTTCTGAGACTTGTATTGACCAAATTATAATTGAGAAAAGCACTACCTCATATAGATGCAAAAATATTGACACTGGTCTTTCTGATCATAATGCATTTTGCTATATATGAACTTGAGTTAAAAACTGCTTTGAGAGAGCAAATAACTTATAAGAGGATCTATAATAAAGAAAATATTAGCTACTTAAACTTCCTCTTCAGTAAAGAAAGCTGGGTTGATACATTAAATACTAATGATCTTGACAAAAAGTGCGATAGTTTATCAACATTCAAATACTATTTCAACCTTGCCTTCCCACTAAAAAGGGTCAAAATGAGGGGAAGTAATAATTATAATACCAAATGGTTAACAAAAGGTATTCTAACATCATGCAGTAAAAAAGATTACTTAATCGAATAAATAAAGCCACGACTGATGAGCAATTAAAAAAATATTTCAAAAACTACTCCTCCATACTTAGGAAAGTAATTAATAAGGCAAAAAAGCAGTAAAATAGCAAAATTATTATAAATGCGCCAAACAAAAGTAAAGCCCTCTGGCAGATAGTTAGGAAAGAAACAGGAACTTTTAAAGATAACAATGAAAAAATCAGTCTTTATAAACAACAATGATGTTAAAAACCCAGAAGAAATTGCAAATGCTTTATGAGCTATTTTTTCAAATGCAGTCGAGCACCTAAATCCATCACTACCTGCGCATAAAGAACTTTTATTTGCTGGTAAGGAAAACTCGCACTCAATCTATTTGAATCCAGCAACACAAAGTGAAATTATCAATATTGTAAATAACCAAAAAAACAAACTGTCATGCGGACCAGATGGGATACCGGACTCTGTAATTAAAGCTTGCATATCATGTATTGCTGACCCATTAGTAGATATTTGCAATGTTTCATTAAGTGCTGGAATGTTTCCCCAGATACTCAAAACAGCAAAAGTACATCCCATCTTCAAAAAAGGTGACAGGAATTGTCCGGAAAACTATAGACCTATCTCACTACTGTCGGTATTCTCAAAAAATACTAGAGCAAATTATGTACAAAAGAATAGTACACTTTCTTGACAAATATGATGTGATCACCCACTCGCAGTTCGGTTTCCAAAAGGGAAAATCCACTATTAATGCTCTACACTCATTTATAGACAATATTCTTGAAGCAACAAATAATAAACAGCGAGTTTTCGGTCTCTTTTTAGATCTTTTGAAGGCGTTTGACACAGTAAATCATAAAATACTATTAAACGAACTAGATAAAGCAGGTATAAGAGGCATAGCAAATGACTGGTTCAAGTCCTACCTTAACCTAAGGATGTAGTATGTGGAAGTTAATGGTAGTGTTCTATCTCAGCCCCTCTAAAAAATGGGGTACCACAGGGATATATTTTGGGACCCATTTTGTTCCTAATATATATAAATGATTTGCCATCAAATCTCAAAGAAACACAAATAACTTTATTTGCTGATGATACTAATATCTTATACAGAAATAGCAATTTTACCGAGTTGGGAAACGAAATAAACCAAAAGAATGCAATATTGTACAAATGGCTGACAGGAAATAAGCTGCACTTAAATATTAATTAAGACAATCTGTATAAATTTCAGTCCTAGTAAAATACATAAAGAATTGCAGATCAACATTAATAACCAACCCATAAATGAAACAAAGGTAACCAAATTCCTAGGAGTATGGATTGACCCAGAGCTAAACTGGAATGCACATATTGATTATCTGGCTAGCAAACTGTCCCGAATCTGCTGTGCATTCAGAGTAGCGAGTAAAGTATGTACCACTGACATATTAAAATCCATGTATTTTGGATATGTTCACTCAGTTCTAACATATGGATTCCAGTATGGGGCATGTCTTCAAATCTATGTGTAATATTCAAACTACAAAAGAAAATACTAAAAATCATAAAGCAAGCCCCTATAAGAACATGTAGTAAAACAGTATTTAGAAAATTAAAAAGTCTGACCTCTCCCTTCTATATATATTCTTGAAACACACTGCTTCATACACAAAAATAACAATCTCTTCAAAAAAAATAGTATTTATCATACGCACGACACCAGATCGTCAAATCATATACATGCTACATTCTGTCATACAAATAAGAGTCGCAATAGCATCACCCACAGTTGAACTTATTTATACAATGCATTACCTGACCACTACAAAGCATTGCCCTACAGTAAATTTAAACAGTCATTATCCAAAGTTCTGTTACAGCATATACCTTTTAACATCCAGGAATATAAAGACATTAAATTGTAAATACTATTACTCACTGTATAGTACCACTACTTGTAAACATGTTACTCTTTACAAAATTGTATTAATCTGTAGGAGTCGTAAGCCAGCAGCGAGAGGGTAAGGTTTTGTAACGGAGCAAGCACGAAAGAACAAGAAAAGAATGGGAGTGGATGTAGAAATGTACAGATGCAGAATCAGAAGTTTTGGCAGGAAAAAATTAAGAAAAGACGGAAAAATAAAAATGGAAATTCAGATATGGAAAGCCATCACGATGATAATCATGATTTTGCTGATAACAGGAGGAGTGGAGCAAAATCCAGGACCAACACAGATGAACAAAATAATGAAAGAAATAAGAGAGATGGGAACGCAACTAGGAAAAAGGATGGATAACAATACAAGAGAGTTGAAAGAAGCAATGAAAATACAAAGAGAAGAAATGGAGAAACAGATATCAGAATGCAAAGAAAGAATAGCTGGGATGGAAAAAAGATTCGAAATGGATAAGAGAAGAAAAAACTGCGTAATATTTGGAGTGGCAGAGGACAGAAGAAATCTGGAAGACACGGTATATGAAATTATAGAAGATGTGATGAGAATACAGATGTTCGGCTGGGAAATTGAAGATACGTTTAGGATAGGTAGGAAAGGAAGAAAGCTGAAACCTATTATTGTGAAATTGACAACAATGAGAAAAAAGTGGGAGATTTTAAGACAAACAAGAAGACTAAGGGGGACAAAAATATTCATAGAACAGGACTATACAAAAGAAGAACAAGACCAAAGGAAGGAATTAATTAAAAGAATGAATGAAGCAAGAGCAGTAGGAAAAAAAGCATATCTAAGAGGGCTACAATTAATAGTGGAAGGTGAAAATTGGAACATGAGCATCAAAAGAAACGAAACTAGAGGAACATATGCACTACAGCAAAATATAGACTGACCGGAAAACACAGGACAAAGACCTGAACAGAGAATGAAATCATCAGCAGAATTTCAGCAAAGTCAAACATGAGTGAGAAGAGGTCAACAAAATGAAAGAGCGACAGCTGAGCAAGAGGACAGAAGAAGTGGGAGAAGCAACTTTGAAGAGAGACGAGACGAGGAGACAAGGGAGACACATCAACAAGAGACAAGGGGAAGGCAGGAAGAAGAGTTGGTAGTGGTGGGAGAAAGCGAAGAGGCAACATTGGTGAACGAAATAACCGAGACGGAGGAGCCAGAAGAAGGAGGGGTGGCAGCAGGAATTGTGTTGAGTGAGGGAAGGGAGGCAGGGAAAAGCGAGAGTTCAAAGAGGGGTGAAACGCAAAGTGGGGAAGTGTTACTGGTAGGGTCCATAAGTGAAGCAGAAGAAACAAAAAAAAAGAAAGGTTCAAAATTTTTATCCAAGGATTATATTCAGCTTAAGGATGTAAGAGAAGAAAAGGAAATGGAGCCTCGAACTACAAGATACGAGAAAATGTTGGAGAGTTTTAAATTCCAAGAACAGCCAAAGAATAAACAGGGAAAGTGGCTAAAATTAATGTTTTGGAATGTGGAAGGGCTAAGAAATAAGATAGGTAGCGGGGAAATGAAAAACATTATGTGTTCTATGGATTTTGTAGGAGTAGCAGAGACATGGTTGGGAAAGGATGAGGTAGTAGAGATAGCAGGTTTCAAGTTTCTAGAGAAAAAGGCAAGGAAAAGATGCGGTATGGGAAGAGCATTAGGAGGAGTAGATCTGTTTATAAAGAATGATACGGAAAAAATTATTGATATAGAAAAAATGGAGAATAGAGGCACCAATGTGCTATGGTCAATAATTAAGCAAAATAGTGGAGTAAGATTAGGAATAGAGGTGGCATATAACCCACCAGAAACATCATTTTTTTACGATAGTAACTTTTATAGTAAATTAGAAGAAGATATGGAAGAAATACAAGAAAAGATGCCAGAGACAGAATTTATTGTGATGGGAGATTTGAATGTGAGATTAGGAGAAGAGAATGGAAGGTTATTAGGTAAAGAGCAGATACAAGAAGATAGGGATGTGATAAGGCCAAGGAAAAGCAGGGACATAGCGATTAATAAGAAGGGAAAAAAATTATTAGAATTTTGCGAGATAAACAACATGCTAATATGTAATGGATCAATGAAAGGAAATGAGGAGGGGGAGTTTACATTCGTAAACGCAAACGGACAAAGTGTAGTAGATTATATGATATGTAGTGATGAACTGGAGGATAGAATCACCACATTTAAAATAATAAACGAAGTAGTAGGTAGTAGCCATTTCCCACTAATGATGGAAATAAATGTTCTGGAACAGAGGGTAAAGAATAAGGAAACGGCTAAAATAAAAACAATAAAAGTGTATAAATGGAGAGAAGTACTAAAAGAGGAATTTGTGAAAGAATTAAAAGTCAAAGGTAAGTCAGATTGTAGAGTGTGGCATAAAAATGGCTCTGGATGAGGGAAATTCAGAAAAAAAGAGTAACTAACAAGAGCAGGAGCAGGGATGGAAAGAAGGCACGGAAAAGGCCAAGAAATTAAGGGGTGGTTTGATGAAGAATGCAGAATTAGAAAAAAAGGAGTTATTTAAAGAGCTTATTAGTTGGAGGAGGTCAGAGAAAGAAAGGGATAGACAAAATCTGATGAAACTTAAGGGGGAATATAAAAGTTTGCTTGAGGCTAACAGGAAAGAATGGCAGAGAAATATAGAAAAGAAACTAAAGGCAGCAATAGAGAGTAAGGATAGTAAAAAAATATGGGAAATAGTGAGGATGATGAACAAGAAATGAGAGGACAAAAACGAAATTACACCAAATGAATGGATAGGGTACTTTAGAAGGCTAATTGGAGAAGGGAAGAGAGTAAAGTTAGACATAAAAGAGGTAGGACAAGGAAGAATATTTAATGAGAAATTAGACAGTAAAATCACGGAGCTGGAAGTTCACCAGCAAATAAGGAATATAAAAAAAGGCAAGGCAGTAGGAATAGATGGGATACCAGGGGAATTCTGGAAAATATATGGGGAAATGTAAAGTGGGCTAACAGTGATGACAAAATTATTAAATAAAATTAAAGAAAAGAATGATGTACCAGAATGTTGGAAAATAAGTATGGTGGTACCAATTTACAAAGGAAAGGGAGGAGCAAATAGACCAGAGAATTATAGGGGAATAAGTTTATTATCAATATTAGGAAAAATATACACAGGTATACTGGCCGACAGATTAAGAAGCTGGGTGGAAGAGGAAGGAATACTGTCAGAATATCAAGCTGGGTTTAGGAAAGGTAAACAAACAATAGACAATATATTTATAATAAAGACTATTATAGATAAATACTTGAGCAGGAAAAGAGGAAGGATATACATGTTTTTTGCAGATTTTGAAAAAGTATTTGATATGATAATAGGGAAGCATTAGCATATAAATTAAGCAAGAAAGGGGTAAGCAAAAACTTTATAAAAAAATCAAAAAGATTTATAAAGATGTAAGATTCTGCATAAGATGTAAAAATAATGGAGTTACAGAAATGATGGAGCAAAAAATAGGATTAAGACAAGGGTGTAAATTGAGTCCTATACTATTTAATATATTCATAGATGACATATTAGAAAGAGTGAAAGAAAAAAATCTGCAGTCCCCCATAATAGCAAATACAGAGATACCAGGTTTACTATATGCGGATGATCTATAACGGTAATTGGGTTACAGAAAGCAGTCAATGGAATACAAGAATTCTGCGAAGAATGGGGAATAAAAGTAAATATAAATAAATAAAAAATTATGGTATTTAAAAGAGGAAATGAACTAAAAAGAGAAGAGAAATGGCACATGGGGGGTTTAAAGTTAGAAGTTGTCAAGGAGATAGATTACTTGGGGGTGAGGATGAGCAGTAATGGTGAATGGGGGGCGCATAGCAGGAAGGTTGTGACTAAAGGAAAGGCAGCAATGACAGGAGTAAGGATGTGCAAATATAAATTGGAAATGCCAACTAAATGGATAGAAAGAATGTATGAAGGATTTGTAGAAACAAGAATGCTATATGCAGTAGAAATTTGGGGAGGATCTGAATTAAGCAGAAAAATAGACCAGAGCTACAAAATGTTCTGTAAAGAGCTATTGGGGTTAACAAGATCAGCACCAGGGGAAGTAGCATTAGTGGAATTAGGAAGAACAGAAGAAAGGGAGTGATACTGGAAAGGATATTAAAATTTTGGTTTAGGTGCCTGAGAAAAGATAAAGAGGAAATTTTAAAGATATGCATGGAACAACAAAAGAGTATGAAAAATAAAAATAGCTGGTGGACAAGGGTAGAAAAACTTATGGAGAAGATAGGAATGGGAGATATCTGGAGAACAGGAGAAAGAAATAGCAATGGTTTCTGGATAGCAGTAAGAACCAGAGTGGAGGACATAGAAAGACAAGAGATTTGGGGAAGCTTAGAAAATAAAAAGTCACTAGGGTTCTATAGATTAGTAAAAAGGAAATGGGGAAGAGAAGGGTACGTGGATTATTGTAATAGAGCAGGAAAAGAAGCGTTTGCATGGATGAGAACAGGAGCAATGTACTTGAGAGGGTTAAGAGGTAAAAAAAATGGAATTTGTGAATTATGCGACGACAGCGAAAGCACAGAGCATTATATGACAGAATGCAAAGAATTAGCAGAATGGAAACAAGAAGTATGGGAAGAAAAATGGGAAAAAATGGATAGGAAAATAGTAGCAATTAAAATGCTAACGAGAAAAGAAGAAAAGCAAATTAAGAATATGGGGGAGTTCCTAAAGAAAGTAAAAGAGAAATGGATTAGAAAAGTAAGAGAGATAAGAAAGGTAGAAAGGCAAACGGAGGAAGGAGAAGATGGGTGATAGGGATAAAAGGTAGTAAGGAATGCTTAGAGGAGCCAGAAGGCCAGGGTGCCAGGCAAAAAGAGCAGCATAGCTGGCAAGGAAATTTGTATATAGGTTAAGTTAGTTTATAAGTGGAACATTGTAAAAAGAATTATGTAGAAAAATGTACAAATAAAGTATCTATCTATCAATCTGTAAATATTGTTACTTGTTACCTAATTATATTGACGAAGCCATGATTTATATGTAAATCCTACAGCGAATAATCTATCTAATCTAATCCATTCAATTTTACCCCCTTTTATAAACACTACTCCTTTCGACTTCCTAACATTTACTCTTAAACTGCTTTCTACACAAAATCTACCTATTTCATATATTGCTCATTGCAGTCCAATTAGTGTAGTAGAAGCTACCATTAAATCATAAGCAAATAACAAAGCTGCTGCTTATTTCTTTCCTACAACCAGACAGTATGAATTACACTTTAGAATTCTTTCCACAATATTGTCAATAAATGAATTAAACAAAGCTGGACTCAATTTACAACCTCATTTCAAACACACTTCCTGATCTACCATCCCTGTAATCCCATGTCCTGCATGCTTAACACAGAACGTGCCTCTGTCATACCACTTTTAGACCTCTGAAGTAAACCCTTCACTTATGGTCTTACTCTTTTTAAACACTAGTACATCTCTTCTAATTGTATCAAAAGCCTTTTCAAAGCCAGCAAAAACATATATACTCTACCTCTTTGTTCCTCAAATACATTCTCACTATGGTTTGAATTATCGTTTTATTATCAATAGCCCTTCTGCCTTTTCTAAATCCTGCCAGATGTTCACTCAGTTTTCCTTCTAGTGTAACCATTCCTGTAATCTGAGAGTCAATATGCCAGTGTAAATTTTATCTAAAATATATAACAAACTGATTCCTCTATGATTCCCTGTACTATTTAAATATGCTTTTCCCTTAAATAATGGTATAACCATACTTATTCTCCAGTTTTCAGGTATTGTCTTTCTCATTTTTCCTTGTTAAATAAATTTGTCAGTATCCACCATCCATCACATGACTTATAAAACATATTCCAAAATTTTCCTGGAACCTCATCTATACCTGCCTTATTCCTTTTCAAAATTCTAGTTTGGTATTCAATCTCACGACCCATAATTTCCTTATCTAAAGATTCAAACTTTGCTGCTTTTTTTTATTCAAAATCAAGTACTTTAAACAAATCTCGCACCAACAAAACTTTCAAAATATTTTATCCAGAATTTGGGGTAATGTCATTTCCTGTTCTACTATTCTTGTAAATACTCTTCACAGTTGCCCATATCTTCTTTTGTTCGTATCTCTCATTGCCTTCCTAACCTTATCATTCAGTTTTTGTTGCTATTCCTCTTTTTTCCTTTCTAGTAATCATTTATATCCTCATTTCTTTAATAAAAAGTATTGCCTATCACTATCATTCTCGATTCTTCTCCATGTAGATAAATCTCTAAATACTTCTCTCCTAGTCTCTATGTATTCTTCATCAAATCAATTTGTAAACCTTTTATTCCTTTCTGTTTTATCTCTATTGTCACACCAGCTCTTTTGACTATCAATTTTAGTCCATTCACTGCGCTTTCTACATCGCTATCCTTAGGGTCTCTTCTATTCCTTATTTTATCAACTGAATGTCTGCTGATCTTAATCTAAGTGTAAATACCTTACTTAACACCTCCTTCCACTTAAATGTATATATAAATTTGAACTCTTCTAATGCTTCATTACTTCTACTACTTTTCCCTAAACTAATACTCATCAATAAAGGAAAATGTCTATTAACCACTTCATCAATCACTCTAAAATCAATAAGTTTTCATCTATCCCTTCACTACACAAAGAATAGTCAACCCACTTTGACCTTTTCATTCATAAATGTAAATTCACCACCAACATCTGCTCCCCTAACACCATTACACATGTCGTCCTCCGTGGTCTAAGGGTAATATGCTAGCCTGTAGTTCCCGAGGTTGCGGGTTCAGTCCCGGAGGAGGGTGATATACTTAGCATTGCTTCCTACAGAAGGGAGGTAAATAAAGCCAGTGGTCCCGTGTCTTGGATTTACAGTACGTAAAAGAACCTCAAGCATGATAAAGAGGCCTCAAGCAAAATTTCCAGTCTTTCACGTCCAATATAGAATGGGATGCTAAGAACCATAGCAGTTAAAGTGTGTTGATAAATAAAACTCAATTGAATTTGTTTTTACCATTACACATTGTCAAATTGTTGATCGTAACAAAAAATTATTCAATTTAACACCTTCCTTATAGCACATCTTATCACAGCTCCTTTTTACCATTCCTTCTTCTTTCTCCTACCCTAATATTAAAATACCCCATTATAATAAACTCCTTTTTACCATTCCTTCTTTCTCCCACCCTAATATTAAGATACCTAATAATAAAGTCTGCATTAGGATAATTTGCCCTTAAATCATCCACATCTTCACTAAACTCAACAAGTAGATTACCATTATAAAATTCCGATGATGCAAGGTCGGATATACACTACACCCAACACCAAACTTTTCCACAGCTTTAATTCTTATTTATTTTTAACCACATCACTTGTTTATCTTCCCTTCCTAACTCCTCACAGACCTTAACTTTGATACTTTTACAACAAATATATCTATACCACTGGAAACTATACCGTTGTTATTTCTCCTTGAACCACACCTTCCCTAAAAATCACCTAACTCCACACTGTCACCTTGATCAAACCAAGTTTCAATGACTGCTATTGCAGTCACCCTCCTTAGTGTAGTGGTTACTCTGGTTCCCGAGGTTGCAGGTTCTAACCCGGCAGAGGGCAATGGATTTTTTGGGGCATAAAAATCCTTAGCGTGCTTCCTTCAGAAGGGAAGTAAAGCCAGTGTTCCTGTGTCATAGATTTACGGCATGTAAAAGAACCTCAAGCCTGATAAAGCGGCCTCTGAGCAACATTACCAGTCTTTCATGCCCAATATAGAATGGGACGCTAAGGACCATAGTAGTTGAAGGGTGTCCATAAATAAAACTCAAATTTAATTTTAACTGCTTTTACATCTCCCAACCGTAAAAATGTAAACACCTTTCCACAGTTAATCTTTACTTCTAAAATATCTATATTCCAAAAAACTACACTCAACCTCAATCACTATCTTGCCACACTCCTCCCTACCTTAAAGTTTTCTAAGTTTGCTTTATATCTAGTTGTTACTACATCCAATGTTGGTAAATCCTCCCTCCTGTCTAGTTTCTCTAATATGCTGCCCTCCAGTGTAGAGACAACACTCAGCCTGCCTACATTTGCATCCCCCCCTTCAGTTGTCTTCAAGGCTGCTGCATCCAATCTCTCCCACTCATCTGGTGACACATACCTTCTACGTGACTTCAGGCTATAGTGGAAACAGCTTAATGGCAGTTGCCAAGAATTCAAAATGCCCAACATTACACTAAACTGCAACACTGCCAACCTGCAATGCAATTTACTAATTTCAAGTCAGTGACTAAACCCTAGGGAAATAGGACATGGTTTTCAAGGCCTGTTTTGAAAAATGTGTAAATTAAAATGTATACTATGATCCACAAAAAATATTTAATTTGCATAAGCAACATTCATGCTGAAACCATTAAATAGTTGAGGGGATACATCTTGTTTGATTAAAGGAAAAATATTTTGAATTTGAATTCACAAATAAATTAAATCCTTTGCTTACACAAAGGTTTTACTCCACTTCTACCTTGAAAGAAACAATCAGTGAAAAAAATTATAAATCTGAATATGATATGGTTGAAGTAGGTAGCCTAAACATTGTTGTTCATGGTAGAGATGAAGTTCATTTTGGACTCTGACCCAAGCTTTGAACTCCTTCACTAATGGAAAGATTATCATAAATGTTTATTGGTTGCAGAATGAGGATGATGCATTTTTAAAATTCTATTATCACTGTTTGTTACTTTCATTTTCTTAAATATATATGGGCCTTGATAAACCTGCAACTAAGGCTAATACTGCCTAAACAGCCTTTTTCTGTCAGTTTCCTTTATTAAGTAAAGCTGATCAAGTATTTTCCTTATCACAAAGATCCCCTAATTGCTTTTACCCATAATCACAGCAAATCCCATAATAACCTTCCAAAAATAATGTCCAAAAGCAATTTTATACTGCAGACAATTAGAACTGTTACATAAAAGTTTGCTCAAAGAACAAGCCCCAAAATATTTACCTATGCAATTAGCATATAACTTGAGCACAGTCTGGATTGTGGGTTTGGAATTTCACAGCCTAATTACACATTACTTACTGCCTCTGATGAAAAAATACAAATCCACACCTGAAAGCTTACATATTTGACAGTTTTGCAAGTTGGAAGCCAAAGAAAAGCTAATGCAGTATTTCAAGCAGTCTTAGGAGGAATTGAATCTAAATGCATATGTAGATTTCCTAAACAAGCTGGGAATTAACCTCAAAGGGGAAATTTTGTTTTAATTATTAAAAGCTATAATGATACAGCTATCTGAGCATATTTCACCTATTTAACAAGGTTTTGATGATTGAGGTGTTTCTTTCAATATAAAAAAAATGCATGCAACTTAATTTTGTTTTATGCCATACAAGCTTCAAATAATATACATTGGGAAGCAATGAAGATAAACACTTACATCTTTAATTTTGAAGATTGAGAAGCTAGTAACAGTGATGTGTCATAATTTAAAATAGAGAGAGTTGAAGGATGTTACACTACACTACTACATTTTAGTGATGTAGTGTAACATCCTTCAACTCTCTCTATTTTAAACTTACATCTTATCTCGCATGGTAGACATACTATACCAAAAATTATACAGTACAAAACAATAAAGCGTTTAGGAACAAATTACTAAAAAGAAATAAGAATCTTGACAACTTTATAGCTATAATGATTTTATTTAATACATTACTTAATAAACTGTGGTCATTTATTTCAGAGAATGTTAAGATAGAAATATTATTTCACAAATACAACAACACTAATTGTAACAATGTTCATTTATTTTAATGACAGGAAAAATCACAATGTAAACTTACAGTAAACGATTATGGGAACCTTAACATAGATGTGTGTATTAATGCAATATCTACAAATAATTTTTGCAACACTTGAGTAATACTAGCTTCTTATATTTGGCAAAGGTAATAGGCAGGCTGTCTTCAAAGCATCATGCACTGTAGTTAGTCCTCAGCTCTCAAGAACATGAAACAAAGCAGTAAACAAAATTGTAAATATATACATTTTTCTGGTGCGCAACTGAGGAAAAAAAAATTGGGGCATTTACGGATTGAAGCTATCTTAACTGATTATATTATATTGACACTTCATTGAGCATATTATCTCATGCTAGCCGATTACAGCTGCTGATGTCATGCATGAAACAATATGGTACTAATTAAAGTGTTGAGTGAACTGTTTACTTTAGGAAAAATTTTGTTTAACTCAGGTAAAAGGAGTTAAAGCTACTATTTGGTAAAATAGCTGTTTCACAAACCAGCATAATGGTTGCCATGGTCTTTAAATCCAGTTAAAGCTTTACCAGACATTTTCTACCATTTATGGATTGAAATCGGAGTTAGCGAAGCAAAAAGAAAGATGTTGCTGCAACAAGTAATGCATTGGGTTATGGAGAACAACAGATATGAAGGTGTGCAGTATGAGTGAAATAGAAGGCGTCCATGATGGATCAAAGAGCAAAGCAATTATTATTTCAAAGTATTATAGAGTAGATTTTATGTCATGGTTTCATCTGACATAACAACTTACAGAGCAATTGCTTTGGTCTGTCTCTATCGTCGAGTGGTTAGCGTTTTGGCTTCACAATTTCGAGGTCACAGGTTCAAACCCCAGCTGGGGTAAGAGAACTTTTTTTTTAATTAGAATTTTTCCTTACCCTCCACAGAGCCTGGAGGTATGCATGTGGGTGTGAATGTAAGTGTTTCAAGATAGAAATTATTAAAACCTAATGTTAAATAATGACTTGTTTCTCACGTCAATGCTCCCAATATTACTTAAGTTATAGGTTACTATAAAAATGAAACTAAAAATATTTTACTCTATTTTGGAACAAAGGAGCAAGAATTGGAAATCCTATCAAATATGTAAACAGTTAAGGAATAGAAATTTCAAAAACAAATTAAAGATTTGTGCACTCAAGGATTAATAATTATCATTTTTTGCATCAACATACCTAACCTCTATTTCTCCACTGCATCGTCTACTGTCATTCCTGGTACATGTTCCACTGCTCTTTACAGACCACAAATATTTGTATGTTTTTCATTCTCGACACATTTTATGGTGCAATAAAATATAAGCAAACTTTCAGCTTACATCTCCTCTTTTCCTTTCTACAGCCTACATATTTATATCATTGTCTTTATGAAACATCTGTGTGACCATACAATTAAGTGCATCAATTATTTGCATGTGATAGGCTTAAATTTTAGACCCAACATGTCTTTTTATTCTAATGAGTGCACTGCAGAGCTTCAAAAGCAGAATAAGTTTGCCTGTGCTTCAACCATACACAGTTTTGAACTTTGACATGCACAGGAAAAGGCACCAACAGCAGCAGTGGGCAGCATTTCTCGCTTGTTATGTATGAGAAATTGCTGGCTCGTATAACATGCATAAACCAAAGCTATGATTTCCTTACCTGGGTTTGCAAACTCGTGGTGAAACGTGCTTCTATGTTCCGGCGATAAAGACGTGTAACTGGGATTACATAAACTAAAATAAGGCAAACAATTGAAAAATATCGCTGTTGGTGAAGCCCTTAGAAGCTATCATCCATGTATCTTATCTTAAACATTATTACAAGCTTACCATTCATAAAAATCCATGTTTTATCCAGAAGGACCACAGGCTTTGGTCTTTCACTTTCCAGGTTTCTCACATATTCTCTTAAAAAGCAAGATCTCTTGAATTGAATCTCTGAAGTTTCTGTAGCATATACAAGACCATTCTCCTTGGTCCACTTAAAGCCCATTTCCTTTAAAATTATTCTTAATGATGTGAGAGATCCATTATATAGATATGTCTCATCATTCTCTCTCATATGTTGTAGCACAAGCTTAGCTGTTACTTTTTCTCCTGCACATAAATCAAAGAAGAATATAATATGAGCATATTTGAGCTTGAAAACCATAAAGAAGCCATAAATAGAATCTGTTTTACCATGGTTTAGTCTATCATATATAAATCATCCAATAGCTTCCTTAGCAAAATCTTCAATACCAGTTACAGATTGAGGTCTATTCTTATGTTTCCCAGGTGTGACAAATGGCTGCCCAAAAAGCAGTGCTTTTTGCACTGTACAAAATCCATGCCGTAATAGAGATAAGCATAAAATATTAAATTTTTAACATCAACTGAAAACAAAACCATACCTTTCCTAAAAATCCACCAAAGAAACTAAATGCAGCTTGCCTATATATCATAATACCCAGTATATATTAATTTAAGTTCTTAAGCACCTTTTCTAATGCTACCTTAGCAGAGAAACTATGAATGCACCTTAATGTTGCCCAGATATAATAAAGTTTAACATTAAACATAAATTGCTTTCATTAAATGAATGCACAGAAGTTCTCAAGCACCCATTGTATAGCAAGTATGAGAAACATATTATCTACTTACTCCTAAAATACTTGCAATTCTTGTCATGAGAGCTACTTTACTTACACAGACATTCTCTTCTTCAGCTTTCAATTTTTGGTACATGTTAACAATTGCTTTTTGGAAACTGCTGTGAAGCACGCATCTTTTTTTAACTGGATGACTGCTTTCCTCACTACTTTTTCTCTTACTCATCTTATTTATATACACCCTTTAAAGGAAATAAAATAACCAGTATTTATCAAAATAAATGCTTTAGCCTTAACCTCAAATATTATAGGGTTAAAGTAACATGCTTTTTAAACATTAATAATGCTTTTGCATTGTTATGATACAAAACATGATGTATTCACCTTTGGCAAATCTCGTTCTGCAATAACACTTTTAGATAAAATCCATTCTGAACGCTAAATATCGCAATATATTTAATGTGTTACCATGTTGTGAACACAGTAGTAACAATAACAATAATTGTATCCTCTAAAACAATTAAAAAAAACATGAATATACGAGGAATTTATTGTCTTCTAAACAATAAAATCTTGCTCTTTTAAAATCTACCAGTTTCCTCACCTGATTCTACCTCCAAAATAATGACTTCTTCGGCAACATAATGAATGCGATAGCACCAACTATGGCCATATCGGTGTATTTTAGGAACAGATGGTGGTGCTGATGCAACATAACGGATTGAATATCACCAAAAGTAACCAGACAGTACTATAATGGGGGAAAAATGTTAGTTGGTTTTTGGTGAATTCCAGTATACTGTTTTCTGTATGCACTTCTCCTCTCCTGGTCCATGCATATTTCTTCAGCTCATCTCTCCAGTGTCTGCCATTTCCTTCCATAGCTTTGCTCTCCACATTACTGCTAAGTTAGTGGACTCCTCATTCCATTTGAATTACACATGCCGACTTATATCCTGTTTCCTTCCATTAATCCACACTCAGTTCCTCTAACAAATGCTCTTTTTCCTTCTTCTCTAGCCTGTTTCATTTTTTCAAATAAAAATGATTGATGTCTTCTTCTTCTTTGGCAAAGTCTTGATCAACAAAAACCTTTAAATTCTTCACATTGAAAACTTGTCATTTAAAACTTATTGTAGCTACGTTTACAATTATTGGCCTACATTTGCCTCCTCTTCTACCTATCCTAAAACGGTCTTCTATCTCCCATCCATCTAGTTTCAATTCCAATTTCCTCTCAGATATTTCTTACACCAGCTAAATTAACCACCTTTCTTTATCATCTTTGTCTCCAAATATAATCAGATTACTTTTCCTTTGTTTCCTTGTGATCTTACCTTCCAATTTATCAATTATTTTCTTATAATAAACCATCTGTTTATTATTAATCTCTCTTTTTAAATTTTGCAAAGTTCCTTTGATCCCCTCCATCCTCTTATCAACTCCTTCAATCTTCTTCTACATCATCTTTAGCTATATAACATCTGAAATTATTTTTAGCATCACCAACACTTGATTCAAATCCTTGGGTCTGGATTCATTTCTACTACTCCAATTATTAGCAGTATGGCTAATACTACCACTAATCATAACTGCCCTTTTGTAATCAATTTACTCTCCCCCTCATTTGCAAATTTCCCTCCCCTAAATCTTTCAGTTCTCAGCTGGTAAACTTCCAAATAGTCTTGCATCTTCATAATGCAACAGAGTGCTGCACAATAATATGCTCTTCACTGCTGCTCATGTTAAGACTACTTCTTCAGTATTTAGCTCTTCTGCATCTTAAAAAGTTACAGATTTTACATATTTATTGTAGTAAATTCAATAATTTTACATAAATGAGTCATTCTAGGCCAAACTGAACAATTTCTAACAAACATTTATCTTCAGTATCAGAATTTGCAGAAACTTCTCTAGACATTTTCTTATGACAATAATGCACATTCAAGTGTTTCAAACCCCTATTTAACAGTAGTATTTTGCCTCCTACTAGGCACTGAATTTTCTGAAATAGTTTTTTCCTTGTAACATTAAAATATGTATGCTTATTTCTTTTTTATATTAGAGAATTTGTAAGTATCTCAGTCGTAAGCTCAGACAGTGCACTTTCTTTCTATATATTTAAGCCTTTTTAAGTGCAGTTTACCTAGTTTAAAACAAAACTTTCAATTTTGGAATTTAAGTTTAAATGACTATTTAAAAATCAAGAAAAAAAAATCATTCTTGCTCAAAATTTTATAACATCATGCCAGCATCATGAGCACATTATTTGTGGTTAAGTTGGAATTAAATAACATGCCTAGTTGATAGGGGTGCTGCTGATGCTGCACTGTCCAGTGATGACACACTTTAGCTTGTGATAGGAGCAGCAGTGCACAGAAGCATTCTAGTGTGTATTAATACATGGTTACAACACTTTCAGGAAACTATCTAGAGTTTGTATCTGATACTGTTAATTTAATTAATGGACACTTTTTTTCCTTCACTTTGAAGTGAATACTAGTTCATTATGGTTTCAAATATTGACACAAAACAATAGAGCTTGGATATGCCTGTTATTGATTTTCAGCTTTCATAACTTGCCTCCAAAATATCATTCTCTTGTTTTTGCTGATTAGTGGTAAAAGTTAAACGTAATATTTGTAATACATTTAGTCTGTGTTCAAGTAAATACTTTACAAGGGATTGTGATAGAATCTTGCCCCAGCTGAAAACTGGCTTTCATTGATAGCATTTAGTAGTGTCACAATACCATCAGAAGGCCCCTTTGCTGTGATAGGTGATGAAGAAGTGCCATGTGGTGCTAACTCCAAAATCTTCCTTGTGAAAACATGTGTTTACAAAATTGTTTTGGTTCCGGTGCTGATTATTAACACCATTAGAAAATTAATTGTATTTCACAGATCTCTTATTTCCTTCTTCAGGATACTTGTTAACTGATGGAATAGATGAACAACATTTGTATCACATTTTAATCTTTCAGATGTGCAACATAATTATGTCTTAATCTATTATTTTCATTAAAGTGAGTTACAAACGGATGTTGCCTATTTATAGTTCCAATGCACTCCCTGAAAAGAATCTTCTGTAGTAAAGGCATAGGTTTTTGCAAAATTACAAATGACAATACGTTCTTCAGGTTTCAAATTTTCTTTCCATTCAAAGAAAAATGCACTTTTCTTCTGTCATGAAGGTACGAGCTAAAGATTTTAAAACTTTGTGACTATTTTTCCAGAATGTTTTTAACTGCTGATCATATTATTTCTAAATTTGTGCAATTTACAGCTACCCATTGTTTATAAGTCATCTACTCTATAGCATTTTGTTCAAACATTCTCTGAATATTATTGACCAAATTTTCAGTCCGTGGGTATTTACACATTTTGTTAAATGACAGTCCTGAGAGAGAGACAGAGATGGAGACTGTTAAAATGAAATAAAATTAAAAATGTAACATTAAGTATATACAGTGATCTGACCCTTAAGAACAACAGAACCCTCAACCCTCATTCTTATGTACCATCCCTCCCTCTTCCATTCTCCGTGGCAATTAACCTCCTTTGCCCAATCTTGGATAAAAATTACCCCATTTGGTGATACCCAGCATCCAACATTGCATCCAAGCAAGCCTTCATTACCCTATTGGAAGCCAGAAACTGTGGTGGTAAATATTGCTTACTTAATTATTCTACTTCTCCGCACTGTGCCAGAATATGACTCCATGTTTCCTCTTCACCACAGAGTAGACACTCTTGTGTCATCAATTAATTTATTACCTTTCCAGGTGCCTAACCTAAGCCATGCTAAATTGCTTCTTTCTTCTCGCATACAGTCTTGTAAATGGCCCTCTCTGGTCCAGCCCCATGCTATTTGCTCACTTTGAGTGAAATTTTAGCCACATACTAAAATTCCAAATTATGTCTGTCAATATCACACAGTCATATCTGATTTATCTTCCTCTTGCTACAGACTATCTCCCTCCCCCATAGCCAATCAAATTTCTTCTAGCCCTTCCGTAATTTCATTGTCCAACATGTACCCCACCCTTCCCATGCCTGCTGTGTGAAACACACTCCACATAGAAGTGCCTGATCTCCCCTTACTATGCATAACCAATATTTAAGGCCCTTAGTTTTAAAAGTATGATTTCACTGTATAAACCAAATTCTATAAGAAACCCACAATTTGCAGTACTCCTCCCTAACTGCAAAATTTGCTTCAGAAAATGCATCTGGATTTGGTTCAATTTTTCAGTAATTTCCCACCCCCAAAATCCTACCCCATATGATAAACTAGGCCTAACAGCAGCTCTGTATACTATCTCCATTGTCCTCATTGGTATGTCAGGAACTTTCATAACAGAACTTGAATGACTATTTTTTTTACTATGCATTTATGTTTTGTGAAGTCCATGTGCTTCCCCTATCTTCCATTCATTGATAATGTGATGCTCAGTTATGTAAGTACTTTAATATTCTCCAATGCTGTCCTGCATTTTCCAGATCTTCTTGCTGCTATATACCACCCCATTCTCGAAAGTTAAGGTTTTGGTTTTCACTTCATTGCTATTCCATATTCCTTACAATATAATTCTAAAGAATTTAGTTCTCTTTGCAGCCCATTAATTGATGTGGACATTAAAATTAAATCATCTGCAGATAGCAGAGCAGGTATGGTGCTATCTTCCACAATAGGTGCATCAGCTTCAACTGTATTCAACATTTCCCGTATATCATCCACAAACAAATTAAACAGTATCCGTGAAAGAACACACCACTGTCTTACTCCCCTCTGAGTAATGACATTCTTTGATACTGTTTTGACGTCACATTTTACGCAGAACTTGACTTTCTTGTATATTCCCTGTAATGCCCTAATAATGTTTCTTGACAAACTCTTTACCCGTAATTTCACCCAGAGTGCTTGTCTTTCAACACAGTCAAACACTTTATGAAAATCTATAAAATCACAGTGTAGTTTTGCCCTCTTTTTCCATGTTTACTTCACTCTAACACTATCTGATACAAATATATTGCCTACTACTGTATTTTCCCTGAAGCCTGCTTGAAATACCATAGTTTGTTGTTTTGTTAATCCATCATCTCAGTCTCTCATACATGATCCTACAGTAAATTTTACTCATTACTGGCAGAAGCGCTACTCCCCTGCAGTTCCCCCCAGGGGCCTGCATCTGTAGGTATGGGTTTGACGCACCCGGGGTCCCAAGCCATCCTGACTTCCTCAGTGTTGGCTCCTCCTTGTGAGGTAGTCAATCGAAACACCCACCCATGTGTAGGCCATGCGTGGAGAAAAAGAATATCCTGGTTGGTTGAGGGATGCGTGCCTGAGCCTGGTTTGTTCCGTCTGTACAGTTTTCAGGGAGGATGCACATTTCCAATACACCACTTTGGTTTCTGCTTCACCTAAGCGGGAGGCTAGGGGCTAACCCACCCCTAGCCAATCAGGACTAGATTTTTAAGCGAACTCCAGTGTGAATGGAACAGCACACCCACTATATCCCTGTGTAACCTTGTCTTCCCAGTGGAATGACCCCTTGTTGGGCTCCATAGTGGGTGGGGAGCACTGGGGAATGAAATTAGTTTATATTTTTTCATGGCTACCACCACTACAAAATGCAAATGTCAAGTGCAGGAAGACAGAGTTAAAATCAGTATCACCAGCCTGTTATATGGTGATTATTAGATTCGAAGAGGCTCAGTCCTTTCTGGAGGAGTCAACCCATTTATAATTCAGTCGGGTCTTGACAAAATAACCGGTCCTGTTAAATTATGTACCCGTCTTAGATCAGGTTCTCTTCTTATGAAGACCTACAGTGCCAAGCAGTTTGACAAGTTGTTAAAGGCCAAACTCCTCTACGGATATCCTATCCGTATTGAGAAGTACCGCAGCTTAAACTCCTCAAAGGGCATCATTACCACCCACTTGTTAGACTGTATGCCGGAGGAAGAGATCAGGGTTACCTGTCAGATAAGAGTGTAGCATCTGTTTATCGTGTGCAAGCAAAGCGTGATGGTGTCCAAGCACGTACCCGTACGCTGTTTCTTACTTTTGATCGGCTCGATCTCCCTCAGAAGATTAAGGCTGGCTATGACGTCATCAACTTTCGGCCGTATATTCCACGCTCTCTGTGCTGCTTTCAGTGCCAACGCTATGGCCATACTACGTTCTCTTGCAAAAATTTTCATCCCTGTTTGTGTCAACTGTGGTACGGATGCCCACGACGCAGCTTGTCTATCTGACCCTTGCTGTGTTAACTGCCGAAGTGCCCATGCGACTTCCCGCGCAAGTCCACGTTATCTGGACGAGAAGGCCATTCAGGAACTGTGGGTGAAACAGCGCTTATCTTTCCCTGAAGCCTGCAAACGCCATCTTGCTCGACAGTTTTCTATTCTGACTTTGGTACTTTCAGTCAGTAGTTTTAAACAAGGTGCCCAAGCGGGATATGAGTACCCAAACTTGCCCTGTAGGCTCCATCGCAGTCGCTCCTCCTAGCATTACAGCAGCATCTTCCAATTCAGCCAGCTCCACGACCATTCATGTTACTAGAAGCTGGGAAGTTCAAAATCCAACCTAAACGCACCGGCTTTCTTAAACACCCTCAGGCCTTTGCCGGTGATCAGTGTACATTTAAAGCCAGTTCTCCCTCGCCTCCTAGGATATCACACGTTCGGAATGCTAGAGGGCGCAGTCGCGTTCAGCGGGGCTTTCCTCCTCCCTTGTCTACCGGCAACCGTTTTGAAGCACTGTCTTCCGTTTCCGGTGAAACTGAGTCTCTTCCTTCCAAAGAGCCAATTGAGCAAGAATAAACACTTCAAAAAGCTCTAGTCCCACGCGCAACCACAAGGACAATTTGAGGCGACAGTCGCCGGTCAAGTGAACTTTGTAAACAACTTCCCCCATTTGCCTCCGGATATCCACCCTTCAGTGGATTCCATGTGGCATACGTGCACATAGGACCGAACTACAGTTGCTAATCAAATTGCTCTCTCCCAGTTTTTGTGTTTACAGGAGACCAAACTTCGCCCGCAGCACAGTTTTACATTTCCTGGTTTCATTCCGGTACGCTTTGACCTCCCACCGGAATCTGGTATTCCTGCACATGGGGGCGTCATGCTACTCATTCGTGACGAAATTTTTACCAGCCCCTCGTACTTACCACTACCCTGCAAGCTGTTGCTGTTGCCTTGAATTAACCTGGCTTTTCTTTTACCCTTTGCTCTATGTATCTATCGCCTTGTTCTCCCTTCGCGTTGCGGATTTTGCAGATCCAGTATCCCAGCTCCTAGCGCCTTACGTTCTGTTGGGAGACTTTAATACCCGCCATCCTCTTTTGGATTCGCCTCGGGCTTGCATAAGCGGGACCCATCTTGCTGAGCTTTTCACACAGACCAACCTTTCTCTTCTAAGCACTGGAGAACCTACTTTTGTTTCTGATTCTACCGGCACTTTCTCTCATCTGGACTTATCTGTTTGGTCAGCACAGCTAGCACATTGTTTTCAGTGGATTGTCGTCTCTGACACTCCAGCGATCATTTGCCTTGCATTATCAGCTTGTTTTTACACTGTGTCCCATCGTCACGTGTACCCACCTGGAAAATCCAAAGAGGAAACTGGAATTTTTATTCCAGCTTAGCTGTTTTCGACGATCGCCTGTTCCAAGATGTTGACCAGATGGTGGACCGCCTTACTTTGATCTTCTTTCCGTTGCCGAACCTGCTATCCCTCGGTCGTCTTCCCAACCAAGACGTTTACCGGTCCCTTGGTGGGCCGACGAATGCCTGGCGGCAGTCCGTGCACGGAAGGGTGCACTTCGGGTGTTTCGGTGCCACCCTGCGCTTGATAGTCTGGTCACTTTCAAGCAATTGCGTGCTAGGGCTCGCCGAATCATACATGCCAGTAAGGGGACATCCTGGATGTGTTTTATGAGTCCTTTAATCACTTCACACCATTTCCGGTCGTTTGGGACAAGCTTCGTCGTGCGGCTTGCAAAGTATCGCAGTTTACCGTACCTGGTCTTAGGATTAATGATGACAGAATCGTTTGCCCTAGAGAAGTTGCTGACACTCTGGGCACTGCTTTTGCGGGAGCTTCCAGCTCATCTCATCACTCAGAATTTTTGTCTATCAAGAACCGGGTTGAATCCCATGAACTCTCATTTCCCTCTTCTAACAGTGAGTGTTACAACGCACTTTTCACCATGCCGGAGCAGGCCTTGGCCTCCTCCAGGTCCTCAGCTCCTGGGTCGGATGTGTTCACCTCTGAATTCTGCTACACCTTTCTTCTGCTGGTAAACTTTTCTCTTGCAGGTCATAACCGTATCTGGCGAACCGCTACTTTTCCATCAGCTTGGCGCTAGGTCGATGTCGTCTCAATTTTAAAACCTGGCAAAGATCGCCATCTACCTTCCAGTTATCATCCCATCTCCCTCACCAGTTGCAAGGTGGTGGAGCGAATGATTCACGGGCGATTGACTGGCTTGAATCTCAAGATCTGCTGTCTAACGTCCAGTGTGGTTTTTATCGCTTCCGTTCCCCCTCAGGGGCTCACCTTATGTGAGTACGGGGTTTTGGCGCACCCGGGGGTTCCCGAGCCAATCATCGCCATATTCATCCCCTCACCCCCATCCGGTCGAGGTGGGTTCTTCAAGTGACCGGTGGACCCAAGGTAGGCTCTCGTGCGTTCTTTGCATTCCATTCATACCGCACCTCACCATCGTTTCTTTCTTCCCTTATCACTTTCCGGCCATTTCGCACCACGACATTCGCATATCTCTTTTTCTTCCCCGCCGGCCTACCTTGCGTGCGAAACGCCCACACAGTTTTAGTTTCTTTTATCTTTTTATTTAAATCCTCCGTGGACACAGCCTGACGGATACCCGCGCACCGCGTGCGCAGCTGGGTGAGTGGGTAATGGCGTCATCCCCACCACCCGGGGTCGTCATGTAGGGTTTGTGTTCGTATCCGCTGTTCAACTGCAGTCCCGCGGGGGGGCCATTGCATGAGCTGCTGACTTCTGACGGCGATTGGGTCCCTCTGTCTATGTTCTGGGAGGTGTGACCCTGGGGTGAGTCTGGTATAGATAGGCCACTCACCCAAGCCGGGGTAACGCCCGAGAAGTCAGAGCCCGAGGTCGGAGACGGTTGCAATGGTGGAGGATTTTTTTCGCTATGGAGCACCCTTTCTCCATTATTAACAACAAGCGCCGAAAAGTCATTGTAACAGAAGTAGCACCGCCGTCATCTGGTTGTTACTTGGTCATTTCGAGAACAGAAGAAGGACAAAACTTTGAGAAGGTGAACCCTTTTATAATTCAGAAGGGCATAGATGCTATTGCTGGTGCGGTTCAATCATGCACTCGTCTACGGAATGGTTCCTTATTGGCACAAACTAAGTCCGATCAGCAAAGTAAGACCTTGTTGCGCGCTACGCTTCTCCACGGTTACCCCATCCGTGTTGAGAAGCACCGCACATTGAACTCCTGTCGGGGCGTCGTTACCACCCATAGCCTCGATGGTATATCGGACGAGGATCTCGTAGAATATCTATCCGATCAAAAGGTGACTGCAGTGCATCGAGTGCAGGCCAAACGCGACGGCGTATTGGTACCCACTCGTACCCTGTTTATTACATTTGATGGCGTCGATCTGCCCACGAGCATTTCCGCAGGGTACGAACGGATTTCTGTGAGGCCTTATATTCCTAGACCTCTGCGTTGTTTTAAATGCCAACGTTTTGGGCATACGCAAGTCTCATGTAAGAGTGCCGTTAACATCTGTGCAACCTGTAGCCAGCCCTCACACGAAGGTACCTGTTCAACAGCCCCCGTCTGCGTTAATTGTAAAGGGTCTCGTTCTGCTTCGTTTGCCGACTGTCCGCGGTACTTGGACGAGAAGGCGATCCAGGAGATCCGGGTAAAGGAAAAACTCTCCTTCGCTGAAGCCCGGCGGCGTTACCATGCGCGCCAACCTTCACTCCTGCGATCTGGCACATTTAGTTCTGTTGTTGCCTCGCCAGTACCACGAGTAGATGCCGAAACTCAGACCTGGACCTTGACTGAATTAACCGCCACTACCATCCGGCCGTCTATTAAGGCTACAGTTACCAAGCCGTATAAACCTGGTCCCAAGTCAATGAAGTCGCAAGCCGTTGAAAAGAAGCCCAAGCAGAAACTTCGTAGGGAAGATTTTTTGAAAGACCCTCCGCGTGCGCGCGGTAACAAAAGTTCACCTTCTCCTCCTCGGAGGTCGATGTCCCAGGATGGTCCTGGGACAAGCCGCGCTCAGCGGCACACTTCACCCATCGCCACCCAGAACCGATTCACGGCGCTTGAATCGGTTTCTGGCACTGAGCGCGTGGGCCCTCCCTCCGAGGAAGCTATGGAGTCTGACCAACTCCATACAAAAAGCCCGAGCCCAAAGGTTAAACAAAAGGTAATGTTAAGCCGCCCTTCTAAATAGACAGTTTATCCCCGTATTCTTAATGGCTATCCTGACCTGGAATGTACGTGGTGTACGATCGCATAGGGCGGAACTGCAACTTTTATTGCGTTCCCATTCGCCTATGGTCGTATGTTTGCAGGAGACTAAGCTTCGCCCTCACGATCCTTTTGATCTCCGAGGATATACTCCGGTTCGCTACGACCTTGAACCGGAGGAGGGTACTCCTGCTCATGGTGGTGTCATGATTTTGGTGCGTACTGACGTTCATTTTCAAACTATCACACTTACGTCCGACTTGCAAGCTGTTGCCATTAGACTGCAGTTACCCGGTTTTTTCTTTTCTGTTTGTTCTGTGTATACACCTCCATCGTCTCCCCTCGCTCCCGCGGACATTCGATCTCTCCTGTCCGCTCTCCCAACACCATTTCTTCTGTTGGGAGATTTTAATGCCCATCACCCACTATGGGGTTCGCCAAGGGCTTGTGCGAGGGGAACTCTTCTTTCCGACGTTTTTTATCAGTTCAACCTTTCCATCCTCAATACAGGTGCACCTACTTTTATTTCTGATTCTTCTGGTACATTTTCTCACCTGGACCTTGCCATTTGTTCACTCCAGCTTGCACGTCGTCTTCAGTGGAACGTCGTCGCTGACACCTACTCCAGCGACCATTACCCCTGCATCGTTTCTCTTCTGTCGCACCACTTACAGCATTCCAGAGTACCTACCTGGATACTCGCAAAAGCCGACTGGAGCTTGTATTCCAGCCTCGTGCATTTTGACGACCAGCCCTTCTCCGACATTAATCAACTAGTGCAGCACCTTACGTCTATTATTTTCTCAGCCGCCGAACGTGCAATACCCCGTTCATCCTCCCAACCTCGGCGGCCACCTGTTCCGTGGTGGAACGAGGATTGTCGGGACGCCGTTCGTGCCCGTAGGACTGCACTTAGGGTGTTTCGGCGCCACCCTACACTTGATAATTTGGTGACTTTTAAACAATCGCGCGCTAGGGCTCGTCGCATTATTCAGGATAGCAAGAAGGCATCTTGGGCTCGTTTTGTCGAGTCTTTTAATCGTTTTACGCCTTCATCCGTTGTTTGGGATAAACTTCGTCGCTTCTCAGGTAAAGTGTCACATTGTACTGTTTCTGGCCTTCAGGTTTCTAATGCCACCATAGTGGATCCGGCTGCCATCGCTAACACTCTGGGTGCTGCCTTTGAGGCGGTTTCCAGTTCAGACCATTATTCCGCCGGCTTTCGCTCTATCAAAGACCGGCTGGATTTCGACACCCTTAATTTTCGGTCTGCTAATAATGAGTGTTATAATGAACTTTTCACACTGAGGGAGCTGGAGCACGCTCTTAATTGCTCTAGGCACTCCGCTCCTGGCCCGGATGGCATTCATGTCCTGATGTTAAAGAACCTTTCAGCCGACAGTAAACTCTTTCTCTTACAGGTCTATAACCGTATTTGGCAGGACGGCATTTTTCCTTCCGTTTGGCGCGAAGCCACCATTGTCCCTATACTTAAGCCTGGGAAGGATCGCCAACTACCTTCCAGCTACCGCCCTATCTCCCTCACCAGTTGCATTTGCAAGGTGATGGAGCGCATGATCAACGGGCGGTTGACATGGTGGCTTGAGTCTCAGAAACTTCTAGCGAACGCTCAGTGCGGGTTTCGTCGCTATCGCTCTACCGTCGACCATCTGGTGTCCTTGTCGACGCATATTCTGAATGGATTTCTGAGAAAGTGTCAAACCGTGGCTGTATTTTTTGACCTGGAGAAAGCCTATGACACTTGTTGGAGGGGCGGCATTTTACGTACACTTCACGATTGGAATATCCGCGGTCGTCTTCCCATATTTCTTCGGGTGTTTATGACGGACCGTCTTTCGTGTACGTGTGGGCTCGGTTTTATCTCGTCGTTTTATTCAAGAGAACGGAGTACCGCAGGGCTCTGTACTCAGTGTCACACTTTTTGCGATTGCTATCAACCCCATTGTTGATTGTATTCCACCTGGCATTTCATCGTCCCTTTTTGTTGACGATTTCGCTATTTATTGTAGTTCACGGCGGACCTGTCTACTCGAACGCCGTCTCCAGAGCTGTATCGACCGTCTCTACGCCTGGAGTAACGCCAACGGCTTTAATTTCTCCGCCGAGAAATCCGTCTGCATCAACTTTTGGCGCCGGAAGTATTTCCCTCCGCCCTCTCTCCATCTTGGGCCAGGGATACTTCCGTTTGCAGACGAGGCGAAATTTTTGGGGTTGATTTTTGACAGGAAGTTGTGTTGGACCTCGCACGTTTCCTTTTTAAAAGCAAAGTGTGACCGTTCTCTTAATATTTTACGTGTTTTAAGTGGCACATCCTGGGGAGCTGATCGGACCGTCCTTCTTCGTCTTTATCGCTCTTTGGTCCGATCCAAGCTTGATTACGGGTGTATTGTTTATTCGTCGGCACGTCCATCTGTGTTACGTCGATTGAATGCCATTCACCATCGTGGCATAAGAGTCGCTACAGGGGCCTTTCCAACTAGCCCTGTACCCAGTCTGTACGCAGAAGCTGCAGAGCCTCCGCTGTCCTTCCGGCGTGAGCTACTTTTGTGCAGCTATGCTTGTCGACTCTCAAGCTTGCCTAACCACCCGTCCTTCGATGTATTTTACGAGGATTCGCTTGACCGGCAATATTTAGTAAGCTCCTCTGCATTGCTCCCTCCAGGGGTTCGATTTCGACTGCTACTTCGGCATTTGGACGTTACGCCAGCGCCGGCCCTTACCCGAGGGGAAACGCGCTTTCCTCCATGGTCGCGCGCTGAGGCCCACATCCACCTTGGGCTAACGTCGATGCCGAAGAATGAGACCCCTGCTTCAGTCCTTAGATCCGCATTTTTAGAACTTCAGGCAACATTCGGAGACTGTCATTTTATTTATACTGATGGGTCTAAGACTGATGTTGGAGTAGGATGTGCCTTTGTTTTAGGTGCGCATAGTTTTACTTTTCGTTTACCCGGGCAATGTTCGATTTATACCGCCGAACTTTTTAGTATCTATCAATGTGTTTTATACATTCAGCGGCATGTCTTACGGCGTTGTGTTGTTTCTTCGGACTCTCTAAGTGCCCTTCAGAGTATTAACGCGCTGTACTCTTACCACCCCCTTGTACAGCGCATTCATGACCTGCTCCATTCGCTAGGTGCCTCTGGCATCAGCGTCTCTTTTATGTGGATTCCAGGTCATGTGGGTATCTCAGGGAATGAGTCGGCCGACGCCGCTGCGAAATCGGCGATTTTATTACCCAGATTTTTTACTTCTGTTGTTCCCTCGTCAGATTCGTGTGTTATTTTACGTCGCCGCATCCTCTCGCGCTGGCGCGATGAGTGGACGGCCCTCCGGGGGAACAAGTTGCGGGAGGTTAAACCTCTTCCGCTAGTCTGGGCTACCTCTTCCCGTGCTTCTCGTCGGGAAGAGGTACTTTTAACACGCCTTCGTATCGGACATTGCCTTTTTAGTCATAGATACCTGTTAAGTGGTGATCCCGCACCTCTGTGTGGTCAGTGTGACGTGCCCTTAACGGTCCGTCACATTTTATCCGAGTGTCAAGTTTTAGCTCCACTGCGCGTTCGCGTGGGTCTGCCTGTTGGCCTAGCCAACGTGTTGGCAGACGACGCGCATGCTGTAGAATGTCTTTTACGTTTTATCACTGACATTGGTTTTAGCCGTCGCATTTGATGCGCTGAGCGCCTTTTAGCTGTTTGATTTTATATTGTTAGTTTTAATGGGGCCCTTCTCCCCTGACATAAGGCGCTCATGTTCCTTGCATTCTACAGTTCTTGACACGTTTTATTCTTTTAGTGACCATGATTTTAGTGTGTTGGTTTTTTAGATATATTTATTGTTATTCTTGTTATTGTTATTATTGTTATTGTTTTTATTGTTATTGTTATATTATTGTTATTTTTAACTTTTTTGACATCGCGGGTTTGTGTCCCGTTTTTTAATTATGCGGTTATTTTATCCTTTTGACTTTATATTTTATACATTGTAAGGGCGCTGATGACCTTAGTAGTTTAGCGCCCTTAAACCGCATCTCATCATCATCATCATCGCTTCCGTTCAACGGTCGACCACTTGGTCTCGTTATCCACGCACATCATGGACGCTTTTCTGTGGCAGAGTCAGACGGTTGCTGTCTTTTGACCTCGAGAAAGCGTATGATACTTACTAGAGGTACGGTATTCTTCATACTCTCCATAATTGGGGCATTCGTGGTCGTCTGCCCGTTTTTCTTCGGGAGTTCATGAAGGATAGGGTCTTTCGCGTACGTGTGAGTTCGGTTTTATCCCGTGTTTTTACTCAGGAGAACGGAGTACCTCAGGGCTCCGTACTTAGCATCACATTATTTGCTGTTACCTTCAATCATATAGTGGCGTGTGTTCCACCTGGTGTTTCGTCTTTATTCTTCGTGGATGATTTCGCTATTTACTGTAGTTCTCGACGCTTTTAGAACTGTTAGAACGTCGCCTCCAACTGTGTCTTGACCGCCTCTTCACTTGGAGTGTCTAAAATGGCTTTAGGTTCTCCTTCGAGAAAGTCTGCGTTAACTTCTGGCGCCGTAAGGCGTTTCTTTCGTCTTCTCTACTTCTCGGTCCAGATGTTCTTCCCTTCGTAGAGGAGGCGAAATATTTGGAATTGATTGTTTACTGGAAGCTTAGCTGGTCTTCCCAGATTTCCTATTTAAAGGCAAGGTGTGAACGTTCTCCTAATGTTTTACGGGTTTTAAGTGGCACATCCTGGGGAGTTGATAAGACTGTTCTTTTAAGACTGTATCGCTCTCTGGTCGGATCGAAACTTGGTTATGGTTGCGTTGTGTATTCCTCGGTTCAACCGTCGATTTTAAATCGCCTCAATCCTATACATCACCGTGGTATCCGGTTGATATTGGCACTTTCCCAACGAGTCCAGTTATCAGCCTGAGTGCGGAAGCTGCTGAACCCCCACTATCTTATCGGCGCGATGTTCCCCTGTGTAGTTACGCATGCAGACTCTCCAGTCTGCTGGGACATCTGTCGTTTACTCAGTTTTTAACGATTCATTGGACCGTCACTACTCGACGAACTCCCTTCCCTGGTCTTACTCCCTCCTGGTGTTCGTTTTCCCTTACTCCTTTGGCTGTTGGATGTCGTTTTACCAGTGACATTTCCCAAAGGCGAAATGTGTTTTCCCCCATGGCTCCGACCCGAGGCCCACGTCAATCTGGGGTTGCTCTCTATGCCGCATTCGACGACGCCAACTTCTTCTATTTGTTCGGCCTTTTTAAAATTAAAGCACAGTTTAGACACTTAGACATTGCAGTTTTATCTACACTGATAGCTCAAAAGACGCTCGGGGAGTAGGATGTGCTTTTATTCATGGCCGCCAAAGATTTACATTTCGCCTTTTACTGCAGTGCTCCATTTTTATAGCTGAGCCTTTTGGTATTTACCAGGCTCTTTTATACATTCAGCGGCAAGCAGTGGGTTATTTGCTCTTGATTCCCTGAATGCCCTTCAGAGCCTTAGGTCACTGTACAGTTACCATCCTCTCGTGCAGCATATCCAGGTTTGCTTTCACTCGCTTGTTGATGTTGGTGTTAGTGTGTCCTTTGTGTGGGTTACTGGACCTGTCAGCGTACAAGGAAATGAGGCTGCTGCTGCAAAGGCAGCCCTTTTATCTCCTAGGTGTATAAGCTCTTGTGTTCCTTCTGATGATTTAAATACATTTTATTTGGTTTTATACTTTCGCGCTGGAGGGATTAGACTGGTCTTCAGGGGAACAAACTTCGGGAGTTGAAGCCCCTCCCTGTCATCTGTAATACTTCCTCGCACACCTGTCGTGATTGCAGATTAGATATCGGGCACTGCCATTTTAGTCATGGTCACTTATTATCTTCCATTCCTGCCCCGCTCTGTGCTCATTGTTTTGAGCCATTGGTGGCGCAACATGTTTTATTTCAATGACAGGTTTTAGCTCAGTTACGTGAGTCCTTGGGCTTGCCAGCAACACTGTCCCAGGTGCTGGCAAACATTATGTGCAGCAGAGCGTGTATTCCATTTTATTCCTCACAGGGATATGAGCAGCCAGGTTTGATGACCTAGTTTTATTTTTTGTTTTTAGGTTTTACCACTGGTGCATTTCACTTTATATGTGTTTACCTTGTGGATTTTCACCCTTTTTCGCTATACGTTTTGCAGATGCTGGCACTATTTGAGTGAAATTTTAATTGTTACATTTTAGGCTGCACCACCACCACCACCATTGTCGTCCTCCGTGGTCTGGTGGTACCGTGCTAGCCTCTAGTTCCCAAGGTCGCGGGTTCAAACCCGGCGGAGGGCGATGGATTTTTTCGGGCGTAAAAATCGTTAGCACGGCTTCCTTCGGAAGGGAAGTAAAGCCGGTGGTCCCGTGTCGTAGATTTACGGCACGTAAAAGAACCTCAAGCCTGATAAAGAGGCCTCTGAGCAAAATTACAGGTGTTTCACGCCCAATATAGAATGGGACGCTAAGAACCATAGTAGTTAAAGAGCGTCCATAAATAAAACTCAATTTTTTTTACCACCACCACCGCCGCCACCACCACCACCACCACCACCACCACCACCACCACCACCACCACCACCACCACCACCACCACCACCACCACCACCACCACCACCACCACCACCACCACCACCACCACCACCACCACCACCACCACCACCACCACCACCACCACCACCACCACCACCACCACCACCACCACCACCACCACCACCACCACCACCACCACCACCACCACCACCACCACCACCACCACCACCACCACCACCACCACCACCACCACCACCACCACCACCACCACCACCACCACCACCACCACCACCACCACCACCACCACCACCACCACCACCACCACCACCACCACCACCACCACCACCACCACCACCACCACCACCACCACCACCACCACCACCACCACCACCACCACCACCACCACCACCACCACCACCACCACCACCACCACCACCACCACCACCACCACCACCACCACCACCACCACCACCACCACCACCACCACCACCACCACCACCACCACCACCACCACCACCACCACCACCACCACCACCACCACCACCACCACCACCACCACCACCACCACCACCACCACCACCACCACCACCACCACCACCACCACCACCACCACCACCACCACCACCACCACCACCACCACCACCACCACCACCACCACCACCACCACCACCACCACACCACCACCACCACCACCACCACCACCACCACCACCACCACCACCACCACCACCACCACCACCACCACCACCACCACCACCACCACCACCACCACCACCACCACCACCACCACCACCACCACCACCACCACCACCACCACCACCACCACCACCACCACCACCACCACCACCACCACCACCACCACCACCACCACCACCACCACCACCACCACCACCACCACCACCACCACCACCACCACCACCACCACCACCACCACCACCACCACCACCACCACCACCACCACCACCACCACCACCACCACCACCACCACCACCACCACCACCACCACCACCACCACCACCACCACCACCACCACCACCACCACCACCACCACCACCACCACCACCACCACCACCACCACCACCACCACCACCACCACCACCACCACCACCACCACCACCACCACCACCACCACCACCACCACCACCACCACCACCACCACCACCACCACCACCACCACCACCACCACCACCACCACCACCACCACCACCACCACCACCACCACCACCACCACCACCACCACCACCACCACCACCACCACCACCACCACCACCACCACCACCACCACCACCACCACCACCACCACCACCACCACCACCACCACCACCACCACCACCACCACCACCACCACCACCACCACCACCACCACCACCACCACCACCACCACCACCACCACCACCACCACCACCACCACCACCACCACCACCACCACCACCACCACCACCACCACCACCACCACCACCACCACCACCACCACCACCACCACCACCACCACCACCACCACCACCACCACCACCACCACCACCACCACCACCACCACCACCACCACCACCACCACCACCACCACCACCACCACCACCACCACCACCACCACCACCACCACCACCACCACCACCACCACCACCACCACCACCACCACCACCACCACCACCACCACCACCACCACCACCACCACCACCACCACCACCACCACCACCACCACCACCACCACCACCACCACCACCACCACCACCACCACCACCACCACCACCACCACCACCACCACCACCACCACCACCACCACCACCACCACCACCACCACCACCACCACCACCACCACCACCACCACCACCACCACACCACCACCACCACCACCACCACCACCACCACCACCACCACCACCACCACCACCACCACCACCACCACCACCACCACCACCACCACCACCACCACCACCACCACCACCACCACCACCACCACCACCACCACCACCACCACCACCACCACCACCACCACCACCACCACCACCACCACCACCACCACCACCACCACCACCACCACCACCACCACCACCACCACCACCACCACCACCACCACCACCACCACCACCACCACCACCACCACCACCACCACCACCACCACCACCACCACCACCACCACCACCACCACCACCACCACCACCACCACCACCACCACCACCACCACCACCACCACCACACCACCACCACCACCACCACCACCACCACCACCACCACCACCACCACCACCACCACCACCACCACCACCACCACCACACCACCACCACCACCACCACCACCACCACCACCACCACCACCACCACCACCACCACCACCACCACCACCACCACCACCACCACCACCACCACCACCACCACCACCACCACCACCACCACCACCACCACCACCACCACCACCACCACCACCACCACCACCACCACCACCACCACCACCACCACCACCACCACCACCACCACCACCACCACCACCACCACCACCACCACCACCACCACCACCACCACCACCACCACCACCACCACCACCACCACCACCACCACCACCACCACCACCACCACCACCACCACCACCACCACCACCACCACCACCACCACCACCACCACCACCACCACCACCACCACCACCACCACCACCACCACCACCACCACCACCACCACCACCACCACCACCACCACCACCACCACCACCACCACCACCACCACCACCACCACCACCACCACCACCACCACCACCACCACCACCACCACCACCACCACCACCACCACCACCACTGCAGTTGTCTGGAATTTTATGTGCTTCCCTTTTTATATATTGGACATATAATTGCTGTCGTCCATTCCTTTGGAAATATACTCCCATTAGAAACTTTGTTCAGTACTTTTAGCATCAAATTTCTAAGGATTTCAATTTCCATTCACTCCTTAAATAGTTAAGCTGGTATTCCATCTCGTCCTGGTGCTTTCTTATTTTTCAAGGTGTTTGTTGCTTGAATTACTTCCCACATGGTTATATCCTTATCTAAGTTTTACATTTTTGCCACTCCTAGCAATTGGATTTCAGTCGGTGTTGCCCCTCCCAATTCCCCCCACCAGTGAATATTTCCTGAAAATGGCTCTTGCACTGATCTGGTGTTATACGATTATGTGCAAAAGAAATCTTCTTAATCCGTTTTAGAGCCTTCCAAACATTAGCTTCCTGACCCTGGAACACTGCCTTCAAAATTTCTTCTACTATTTCTGCTTCCATTCCTCCTCCTTACTGACTAATAGCTCCATGTATGTTTTTCTTAACAGTACAAAATTTTACCGCCTTTGTCTCCCTTCTTTCTAAAGGCTTTGAGAGCTTGGTCCACTGCCCTTTTACTCTCCTTGCATTCTCTGCTGAACTAACCACAGTAGGAAGAAAATGTGCTTCTCCTAGTTTTGATTTTCATATTATTGCCAACCTTCCATATCTCAAATATCAGTTGGTGTACAGTGGCATCTCCTGTGTTATTCAGAATCTCTCTCAACCTTTCTTAATATGCTTCCCCTTCCCCCTCCCTCCATTGGTATCATATTATTAGTTGGCCTGTGTCACCAAAATTACCAACCCTCAGATCGTTCTCTCTTTCATTCTCTACTATGATGCGTAAACCTAAGGGAAAATGGCAAGAGTCAGCCCTGACCCTATCCAGGAATTCCTAATCGAAGGTGTAATATCTGAGCTACAGATAACATAATCCACTATGCTCTCCCCATTTGCATTTATAAATGTCAGTTCACCCTGTAGATCTTGACCATACTTGCCATTGAGAATTTCTAAACCTAGTGCATTACAAAACATAAGGAACTCCCTTCCTTTGGTATTTATTATTTTGTCTTCGCTCATTCTAACCTATTGTCATAAATCTTCTCTTCCTCCTTTCCCCATTAACTGAAGAGATGTTTTCACCCCCTAGCCAAGCATTTATATCTTCCGGTATAATAATCATTGCATTGGTATGCATTTCCTGTAGATCCACTACTTTTTCTGTTAAATCCTCCAGAAATGTTGGATTGCAATATTTGGATGCCGTTGGCAGAACAGCAATGATTATGAGCTCTGTTTTCCCAGCACTAACATAGTTACAAGCACCCATCCATGCCTAATTCTATTTCCCTACCCCTGCTGCCCACATCTGTTTTAAACAATGTTTTCTGTCTTACAGAAAATGTCATGTATGTCTATCCAGTTTCTTAAATCACCTATGTTTTCTCACAGTACCTTCCACATTCCAGGATCCTATTATAAGAAGGATTTCAGTCCACTAATTTCTCCTACCCACACACTTTTTCCCTTCTTTTGTAGCCTACGCTAAGCATAGAGATGGCCTCGGAGCAGTTTCTAAGACAGTGCACTTCCTTTGTGTCTTACTCACCACTAGCACGGAAGCTCCATTGAGGGTAAGTTTTGGGCTGCCATTCTCCTTCCTTGACTGCTGCATCTCTGCTGTCCCCCCTGCACTTAATGTGTGGGTGTGTCCCTTCCTGCTTCTGTTGCTTGCTTGGTCACCATTGCTCTGCAGTTCAGGGATGTCCAGGCTGTGTGTTTCTAGCTGCTCCAACTCATGTCTGGTCCATATTCTGCTAGTGATTACTAGCTTATCAAATTGAAGAACAGTATGACATCCTTGTTTCCAGCTTCAGCCATATGTCGCTTCAGGAAACTTCTCTCATGTATAACTCTGGCACTAAGGTATTCCAGAATGATTATACCTGTGCCCCTAAGGTATTTGCTATTCTGCAGTGTTTCACACTTAAGTTTGTAGTGTGTTAATTTGCAAATAGGACGATTTTTGTTTCCCCATCTACCTGTTCTGTGCACACATTCTATGTTCATTGTCAACACAGTGAATGCCAAGCTGTGCCACCACTTGACACACCAACATTCCTGTATCTTCCCATGTGTGTCTATCTCTTCATATTCTCTGTACACCACAATATTGCTCCTCCTACTTTGATTTTGTAAATAGTCCACTATTTCTTTTAACTTGTGCACTCTATTATAGTGCTCACTCTCACCTCCATATATATTACTTCTTCCTTTCCACAGCACTTGTTAAACCCTTCCTTCATTTCCTCTGCCAGCTTTCTTATCATCTGCTTTACTTCCTTCATTGCTACTGAGTTTTCATACCCCTAAAATGCACTGCACAGAATACGTCCACTCACTACCACACCTTGACAGCAACCTCTCGCAAACTAAATTTAACAGACTTAACTCTCTACCGCCACCTCTCCCCCACATATAAAATATTTTCTTGACTAACCCTATATGGGAAAAAAATGCATCTGGTTTGGCATAATACAGCCAGTTTGTTAGTATGTATCTCAGATGGAAGTGCATATAATAAATAGCCTTGAGTAACCAATAAGTGATAAAGATGTTGTGTTGCTTCCTCTCTGCTCTCACACAACTTAGTCTAACACGGAACTGTGCTGTGTGTTATCACAAAGAGAGTTCATCTGAGCAAACATTTTTTTCTAACATTCAAAATCATTCTGAAACTTTCCACATGTGTACATTACTAAACAAAGAACACATGTGTATTTTTTAAAATATTTTCAGGTTGTTGTTATATTACTCAAAATCAAACTTTCAAAGTTCAATTTTCTGTGACAACAAACCTAAGTATTGAATTAAGTTAAATTTGATAATTGTTAAAGTAGATTTCATAAGCTTTAAAATGTGTGCAACATGAAGCTTTCATGAGAATTTGGAAGGTTGATTAAAGCAATTATGTATGATGGCACGCCCACTTTTTTTTTTTAAGTTTTTTACTTTGACTGGTATCCAAAATGTTGAAGTTGAGGACCTAAAATTATTTCTTCTTTTCTCATACATCAAACACACACAAAAAGTTTTTTAAATATTTGATTACTTAGTGTTTCATGGGTGTTTTTCTTGATATGGTATGACTCGAATGCAGCTTATTTCTTTTTAAAAAAAGGCAAAAATGGGAAGGTTTAAAAACACATTCATGTATAATGAAAAATTTATAAAAAGGAAATTTGTTATGCTGCAATTATAAATAAGGGGTTTTGGTTTAATTCAGTCACCTCCAGCTGTTGATGTCAGTTGATCTTGTGCTCAATTAGTACACATTTGAAACTTTATGCAAGCTTAGGCAGTGTTGTCCTAAAGAAAATGAAACTGATGAATAAATGTTATTAAAAAATTTGTTTTCTTTCTTTTTGTAGGCATTGACATCCTTGCCAAAAAGTCTATCTTCTGGCTCATTAGGAGATCCGCTGAATATTGTCACAAGCACAAATATTTCTCTCTATGCTGGAGAAAGGTATGCTGAAAATTAATCCTAATTAAATAAAGTTAATTTTACTTGAGTTGATACATCAGTTGCTTAACTTTACTTTTTTGCTAATGTGTTGTTTGTTTGCTTTTTTACATGAAACACAGGGTGCATTAATTTTTAGGTACACTTTTTTCTTGTATTTGTGAATTAAGTTTAAACTATGTGTGTGCATGCATGTCAATAATTTAACTTGATAATTATCCACTTAAATAAAAACTGACGATAAATTATTTCTTATTCATATAAATTAGAATAAACATTTATGCATGCTGTTGTAATGTTTTCACCTGTTTTTGTTTCTAAATATCTAATTCCCTCAAGAAAATGGAAAAAAAAGAAGATAAATTGTCTGTCTACTTATCTTGCTCCCAGAATTCATCTTTAAGATCATATTTAGTGATGGAAGTTCAAATGATTTTGTCTTCTCTCACACATGCACCTTCTCATTAAGGGAAAAAGGAGAAGTTCGCTGGTGTGAAACCATTGCCATTCATAGTTTCCACATCAGTAATGCAATTCAATGTTTTTAATTAACAGTCTGATAATATACAGCCATCCCTGTCAACTAGCTCATAAAAGCAAGCAAAACTATTGCAAAAAGGTATACAGTTGGCAACATAACAGTGTCACTAAGAGGAGTGACAAAGATAGCAAAGGGAGAGAGTTAATTTTATTTGCACATCTGCAGTCATATATGCATACTAGCCAACTTTTATAGTGTGCCCATTAAATGTATGGGAGCAGAGGCCTTTTTATGACTTTACACCAATGGAGGCATTTTCACGACTTTGTGGGGGATTTAAAGTATAACAGATTTTCACCAGGATGTGACAAAGCATTAAATTCAATTGCATTATATTGTACTGGATCATCCATATATTGCATCACCATAACTGAAGTGACATCCTGCTTGGCTGATAAGCTATCACTTCCCATCGGCCAGGCAATACAAGAATCCAATGTTTAGTAAGCTAGTGAGACTGCTTAATACATTCTAAAGCACTTTAAATATATGTACTCACCTATGCCACTAAAGGAGATGCTGAAATTGCCTGTGTTAGTTTTCAACACATTTCTGGCATCATCTTATGAAATTACCCATTACTTTTCTTAGTTCCCTTTGAGAAATGGAATTGATCTCTTGGTGAATGTTATCATTAATTTCATCTAAAGTATGTGGATTCCTTTAATATGCTTTATCCTTTAATGATCCCCCAGAGATAATAGTCAGAAGTGGTTAAATCAGTTGAACTTTAGGGCCATATGTTATTGCTGATATACTCTATTGCCAAACACTTCTTGAATTGACTGCAATGAAACATTGGTTGTATGAGCCGTTACCAAGTCCTGCTAAAAAAAATGCAAAACTATGTTACCTCTCAGTTAACTCAACAAAAAAGGATTGCAAAATGTTGTTCGTGTATCTATCACTGTTGTGCCCCCCCCCCAAAAATGGCTGTATTATTCTCTCACTGGAAGCTGTGCACCATACCTATACTTTCTCGTTGTGAAGATGTTCCTCATGAAGCAGATCAGGTTTCTCAGCACTCCAATGTCAGCAGTTTTGAGAATTTACATAACCACGTAAATGAAACCATGCTTTGTCTGAAAAGACATCACCACGAGGTAAGCATTAAACATAAAAGTGCTTCCAGAATGAAAATGAGAGGTCGTAGAATGATGTAGTTTTCAACAGTGTGTTCAGAATTGTTTATATTTTATTGTAAGACATCTTTCAAAATTTAGTTCAGTCCTCCTTTATAGCACAAAAGCACATCCACCCAATGCACCATACACCACAGACTATCATGCCATACCGTGCAGCCCATGGGAGGAAATGAAGGACAGGAAAATGCATGGTAATATAAAATCCACCCCAGCATTCACCTACCAACCTGGAAAAGGCATGAAAAACTCCAAAGTCAGGGTAACAAGTCCAATGGGAATCACACCGGGGAACTCCTGAATTTGAGCCTCAGATGCTGCTGCCTGCTAGATGTCACCACAAACAACTTCACACCAGACACCACCACCACCAGGAACCAGTCAACTTGCACTGTCCACTTTTCACTTGGTCACTTCTAACAGAACTCAATTGCTGGCAGAGCAGCCCACTTTATAGGCCCTGCATACAAAGTGAAACATTCTAGAAGAGGAACCTATGAGTACATGCTAACGAACGTTCCAGAATAGTAAGCAGCACATGATGGGCTATTATTCTTACTTTCTGTTGTTTCCACACTCATTGTTGTTCTGATGGCCGATTGAAGGCACCATCCAAGTGCTGGGCCGAGAGGCACTTACAGCTTGTCTGCAGCAGGTAGCTCCACGCACACGATCACGGTACTTACAGGGTTATCTTCTACAGATCTGCCAAGTTCCTCATTGTAAACATTGTCCTATAGAACTTTTCTGTTGGGCACAATTGATCTGAAAGGCACCCTCTTAATTTTTATCTCATATAGGTTCTTAGAAAGGGTGGAGCTACTTCCAACAATGAGTAGCTTTCTGTCTCCAGTTGACCTTCGAGCCCATACTGATCAGTTTGTCAATGAACTTGCACGCATCTTGCCTTTGCGAAAGTGATTTGCGAGGCACATTGCACCTGATTGTGCACTATTACACAAGGTATGTGTTACATGTTTATTTTGATCAAAATAATGATTTTACTTGCTTGATTATTAAATAAATTATTAGTACACAAGTATTCACATACACAGCATTATTCTCTGTCACTGTGCTTGTCAGACACATTGCGCCTAAACATGATGTAAGTTTGCATTGTTTCAGGTTTTCTGCTTGAAAATGTTAAGTTTGGGAAAACAAATGTACAATTTGATCAAAGCTGAAGACTTTGCAGAGGTAATAAGATATCTGGAAGACAACGATGAAGACCTGAATAAGGACTTTCATGATGATGATGATGATGTTACAAATTTAGAAGATCATTTAGAGAGTTGTGGGGTGATTGTGAAACAGAGCAAGAGGACAATACAACAAGTGAAGAGGATGAAACTACTTCAGGCACCAATTACTTTTTGGAAAGGATAGAACCACTAAATGATGTCATAACCCACCTTTGAAAAGTGTTAGAAGGGGCTCATATAACCTGCTTGTTCACCTTCCCAGAGTTATAGGAATTGCTAAGTCAGCAAAAACTATAATGGAGTGCTGGAACAATTTATATACAGATGAAATCTTAGGTATTATAGTCAAATACACCTATCAGTACGTAAACAACATCAAAGATAAGTTTGTTCGGAAAAGAGGTAAAGAGTACCAATGTTATAGAAACAAGAGCTTTTATTGGACTACTCTACTTAGCAGGAGCCTATAAAGGAAATAGGTAGAGACCAGAGGAACTCTGGGACACAAACAGAAATGGAGTGGAAAAATTTAGCTAGTAATGAAAATTAAAAAGTTCAAAACTCTGATGTGTTGACTACTTTTTGATAATAGGGACGTTAATGAAAATGAAATTGAGCTTTATTTATAAATGCTCTTTAACTGCTGTGGTTCTTAGCATCCCATTTTATATTATGCGTGAAAGACCGGAAATTTTGCTCAGAGGCCTCTTTATCAGGCTTGAGGTCCTTTTATATGCCGTAAATCTATGACATGGGACCACCAGCTGCACTTCACTTCCGAAGGAAGCCATGCTAATGTTTTTTATGCCTGAAAAAAAATCCATTGCCCTCCACCAGATTTGAACTCACAACCTTGGATACTAGAGGCTAGCATGGTACCCCTAGACCACGGAGGATGACATAGGGACACTAAGTCAGCCAGAAGACTAGAAGACAGACTTGGACATTTTCTCCCAATTTGTGGTGAACTGCCAGAAAAGTTATTTGCTTATAAAAAAATATTACAATGGATGAAATACTTCCAGGTTTTCATAGGAAGTGTCCTTTTCACCAGCATTCCATCAAAGCCCAATAAGTGTGGGATAAAAATGTATGCACTTGTGTATGCTAAAATGTTTTATACGTTTAAATTGGAAATATATGCTGGAAAGCAACCTTAAGGACCTTTCCTCATCAGTAACAAGCCAAATGATGTGGTTAAATGTATGACTGAGCCCTTTTTTGGTTCAGGTCATAATATAATGGCCAATAATTGGTCCAGTAACATAGAACTTTGTGAGGAACTAAAAGAAAAAAGATACAAAAGTCAGTTGCCACCTGATCTTGTAGCTACAAAAGGAAGAGAAGAATATAGCAGGATTTTCACCTTCAGGAATGACACAACCTTAGTGTCATACATACCAAAGAAACAAACAAATGTAATTCTTGTATCTACACTTTAGTGATGCATCAATTGATCCTGGCTCGAAATAGAAAAAAAGGCAACCATCATTACTAGGGTGCGAATTCTTATGTAAATAAATATTTTTTTCTGCAAACACACAAATGCCTACAAAAAGGGAAAAATCCTGAATAAAGGGTCATGAGCATAAATATGAAATCTTATTTCACATAAAAATACATATTTTAGGGGAGAAATATGTAAATACATATTTTCATATAACCTTCCATAAATGCATAAATCTGAATTAATCTTTGATTTTTGCTATTGTTTATCCTGCATAATTTTTAATTTATTCTATTACAAATATATACAATATACTTACGAATTGCTTGTATTGCATTACAGGTCTAGCATGTTCACCATATCATGGTGCTTAAGGTAAATAGAATAGATTAGGCCATTATCAAACTTGCTGACACCTTGGTTATTCCCCATTTGCTGTCTTGTACATTTCATAATATGTTTATACTGCTAGACCGAGCGCTTGCAACAGTGTGAATGATGCATACAGACCACGTTTTTTCTTTAGTTCTTATAAACAAGTGTTTTGTGCAACTTGTGCATCTTAAAGACATGCCGGAAATTAAATCAAGTGTTAAATCGCATCTTCAGCAATATTTAGATGAATTTAAAAACACATTTACCACAGACAATAAAGTTTTGTTTTGCCAACCATATGGAAATACAGTAAGTGCAGATCAGCATTCACAAGTCGCCCAACATTTATCTGGAAATAAACATATTGTAACGGACCAGGTTGAGCGCCGAGGATTACATTAGATGAGGTAACTGAGCAGAAAGTGTCGAAACGAGGTTATCTTAACACAGACGTGCTAAGGAATGCAAAGTCAGCTCTTCTGTGTGTATTTATACTACGGGGGTCTGGCTTGAAGGGGGAATTATTGTCTGAATCATTGTGGGAATCGTCGTAGTAATCAGTTGGAGGGAGAGTTGTATCATCGATGACCTGAGGTCTGCTTACCATACACGAGTCGCTAATGCAACACCAGTCGAACAGGTAAGGATGCATCTGCTCTAAGATCTGCTGTGTTTGCCGGGCTTCACCCAGTCTGAGTAGCCCATCTACGGGCCCTAATGTACTCACACTAAAGTAATAATACAATTTATTGGATCAATGCATCCCCTGTGCATTAATTAAATACCCCATCCTGGAACGCCACCCCGGCCTACCTACCACCCCAGTACTGATGCATCCCCTACCTCTGAGCTATCACCCCCCTAGGTAACCAACTACTGCAGGGTAACCACCCCTGGGAAGGGCTTTACAATATGGTGGAGGTACCAGGCACAATTGGTGGTAGCCGGCTACAATGAGGGTGAGCACAGGGGAAAACACCCTTACCTCTTCCAGCCAGGGGATGTAATACATTTTTTTTCCATCTTCTTTTTTTTTTTTGCAAGGTGTAAAACACACCCCATTACGGGATGACCTTTACCTGAGGTTATCTGTTGAAGACCCATCCTGCCACCCTTTGCATCATGAGTCATCTACATAGAATGTAACTTTTTTTTTTTTACTTTCTCAAGTTATGTATATTGTTTTAGTGTAGTACATATAGTTAAGTTATTATGCATGGCTGAACCTGCTATAAATTCTACTAGTCCTAGAGATTAGAAACCTGTGCGCAGAATTAGCAGCTATACAGGGGGAACAATTTATATTCCAAGAATTTCTTATTACCGATTTGAAAGGAATTTCAAACGAGATCGCGGCACACACGGAGACGGTAAATCAAATACGTCTCCGCTCTGGCAAGATCATTAACACCTCTAGTCCAAGCACAAGTAGGGTAGAAAAACAGTCATGAATAAGGGAGACGAACACACAAATACTATGATTAAAATGGACTCACCTGTTTTAAGTAGGATGGGGACTAAAGCACCTCAATCCATGCATGTTAGTCATCCACAGGTAGCTTCGCGGGAAACCAGGGGAAAGTATAAGGCACTATCTTCACAAGTTTGAGTTGATAGCGCATGCCAACAATTGGGGCGACCAGCATAAGGCGCAGTATTTACCGTGCTACCTTAATAGTACCGCGCTAAACTGGTACAAAACTTTTTCTCATAGAAATAAGGAGGTCCCATGGGAAGCATTAAAACAGGGGTTGTTGAAAGCCTTCATTCACGCGGCAGAGGAGGAAATGATGGAGGTCAGGCTAAGGCAGAGAGTACAGGATATTAGTGAGCCCACAGAGCAATACGCTTACGACGTCATAGCTCTGTGTGATCTAGTCAACCCCGAAATGACAGAGAAGGAACGTATAAAACATATCGTGAGGGGCCTTAAACCATCCCTAATAGAACAGGTGCTACCCTATAACCCACAAACAGTAGACGCTCTCATACAATTTGTCCGCAGGGTAGAATCCGCTCGCTACCTGGAGGGAAAAATGGTAGACCTAATTGATGCACAGGGCATCCCCTCTAGCATGCCAGACGATACCCTCCAGCAGCAGGCATTAGATATGACAAAGATGGTGGGTGAGTTAGCAAAACAAGTGCAGACCCTTACAATGAACCCCCCCCCTCCACCCCAGAATTACAATCCACAGCGTCAACGCGTTAGGAATTACGGACAGCCGCCCAGCGCGTATAGGAACACATATGGTCAGAGAAGAACGGTGTCTGCGAGGCCTGTGTGCGCCTACTGCAAACTGGTAGGCCACGTAATCGCTAATTGCCAGACACGAAGGAGGAATACAAATTTTCACGTGCAGCCTCGAAGCAATCACCCCGCCCGCATAAGGGCCGCGGTAACCAGCATAACAGAAAGCATCAACCCTGGAAACGCATTAAAAACTACGGGAACATTAGGAGGGACAAGGATCAACATTCTCATAGACACAGGCAGTTCAGTAAGCATAATCAATGACGACCTGGTAGGTACAAGCAAGCAACCAGCACCCCCAAGTATGATTCTGCGAACTGCAAATAACAATTTACTTGCCGCCTTCCAAAGGAAGCCATGCTAAGGATTTTTACGCCTGAAAAAATCCATCGCCCTCCGCCGGGTTTGAATGATGAAATGCATTACTCAACACCATCCACTTGCAGTAAGGATGAAGTATAAAACAAACAAGAAATAGAAAGAAGGTAAAACCTTAAACATTGACAATAGTTCTCAAATGCGTAAGATAGGTTAAGTAATAGGTTACAATGCAAGACGTAGTATATCTTCAGACCTCCAGCTTAAGTTAGGTTAAAAGTGATAATCCACGCGGTTCACTTTTAATTTTTTTTCTCTCTCTTTCTCTTGATGAAGAGAAAATATATCTGAAAGTGAAAATATAATGGGAAATCCGAGACGCGATCCTGTTATTCGCTTAATACAGATATCTATGTTCAGATACAGAAATTTGAACAATATATATTATCCCCCCCCCCAGGAGTTGAGAGTACAATGGGCCGAGAGACACAACAGAGAACAAATATATATAAAAAATAAGTATTGTTCTTGTTCTTGAGCTTGGGGAACAGAGTTAAAAAATGAAAGAGAATAGGAAATAAGATTTATGGAGGTCGAAAAGTTATTTCATAGTAATGTTAATTATAGAATTGTTAGGTTAAGATTAATTTAAGATAGGTGTTTGATAATTTGTTTTGAGAACTATAGGTTGATGCCAGGAATTCTTTTCTTCGCACCTTACACATCGTTAGTGCATAGAGAATAGATAATAGCTGAAAAAAATCTAATAATGTTCACTCTGGTACGACAACTAAGTGCTATAAATTAAATAAATGTCAATTAACAGGCAAGGCGAAGTAAATCAACGTGCAAATCAGTAGATAAATGTAACGTGGCAAATAAGCAGATGAAAATCAACAAATTTCTCTCACGACCAGTGCAAATAATATACGACATGGACCAAGGACATAGAAATTTTGAATCTCACATCCCGCCCCAGAATCAACACGAACATAGAGGGAAAAATAAATATTAAAAAAAAGGTTCAAAATGAACAAGGGGATGAAGGCAGGAAGGACACAGGTATCCTCCACGAATTACACAGATAACACAAAATACATAACACTTTCCACATACGCGAATGGGTACAGGATTGTTGTTCACAAACTAAGAAACACAGATGTTGCCTTCACGCAGCTCTGAATGTACTGTAAGCATCGACAGGCAACGAAACTTCTTGCCATGAATCCCGCTGACACAGGTATTTGTCGTGACACGTACAGAGCTTGACTTTGTATTGCTCAGTGGCGTACATCACACTGGGACATGTATGTAAATAGAGTAAGGATTGGCGATGTGTAAATATGGTTTTTGTTTTTTTGTTTCATTGTTCGTTGTATGATTGGTCACAACTTACTACAATATTAGTTACAATATTGTTAAAATTGCGTTATGTGATAAAATATTTCTTTGAGCTAAAGGCAAAATTTAAGTCTGTTCATAGAGAACGTCCTCAAGGATGCAGGACCAAGAGAAACGACAAGTGAGGGTCAGTCTACAGCAGCATCAGCGACCTTCCCCCTTTTAAGGAAGCAACAAAATAGCAAAATGGTGGAAGCCTACATCAGCATCTGAAGAAGTAAACACCGTCTACACACAATGTAACACAAAAGCAATTTCATTGTACAGTTACAAACGATAATAATTGTATATATGTACCCATATAATTTTTTTTGTTGGAATAATCATACTAAGCCAAGCAGAACTTATGAGTAGTTGCATCATACCTAGATAACAGAGCTTAGAGTTTTTTTCCTCTCTTTTCCGTGTTTTTTTCTCTTTCTTTTTCAAAATTTGGGGAGACAGAGAGTCGGCAGGAGTACTCACTCACTTTTCTAAATTTATCTTTTCTCTGCTGTGTTTAGTTTCATTCCATAAAAATTAAAACACACTATAATCCTTCCCACCTTTCCGAAGTGAAATCCATCTTTGGAAAAAAAAACCCTGTTGCTGCGCACCAAGAGATGGCCAGAAGAGGAGCAACCAACAAGAAAAACCCAGGTCAGGTAGTGCCCAGCAGAGTACAAGTGACAGTAACTCACCACGGGTCGCGCCAGGCCAGGAAGAATTGGTGCACCCTGAGGGAACGCCACTGTATTACCAAAGAAATGCAGCATGCAATGAAACTAAATGCTACATAACCAGGAAAATAGCTACGTTTGCAGAATCAATCAGCAGCTCTGTCACAGAACACTCAAACATACAAGGCAAAGTTCACCTCCGGGCACGGAAGTAAGCAACCAGCGTAGAAGAGGCGAAGATGTGCAGCAGGCTGCGGGTGTGCAGTCGAACCCACCCCTAAAGAACTAACCAACCCTTACAAAATATTTTCGTCCCTGATATCCGAGTCTTGGACAACAGAGTACCCCCGAGCATGTCAACTGTATAAGGCTCAAACCATGTTTTTTTTTTTTCTTTCTTTTTCTACCAACCCTCGTCTAAATAGACAGTTTTAGCACCCCCTAAGATGTTTGCCCTCCTCTTGAATTTTAAATTCCGGGTCAGAATTTGGCGAATCTGGGACTGATGTAGCGGACCAGGTTGAGCGCCGAAGATTACATCAGATGAGGTAACCGAGCAGAAAGTGTCAAAACGAGGTTACCTCAACACGGGCGCGCTAAGGAACGCAAAGTCAGCTCTTCTGTATGTATTTATACTACGGGAGTCTGGCTCAAAGGGGGAATCATTGTCTGAATCATTGTGGGAATCGTCGTAGTAATCAGTTGGAGGGAGAGTTGTATCATCGATGACCTGAGGTCTGCTTACCATACACGAGTCGCCAATGCAACATCAGTCGAACAGGTAAGGATGCATCTACTCTAAGATCTGCTGTGCTTACCAGGCTTCACCCAGTCTGAGTATCCCACCTACGGACCCTAATGTACTCGCACTAAAGCAATAATACAATTTATTGGATCAATGCATCTCCTGTGCATTAATTAAATACCCCTATCCTGGAACGCCAAACCAGCCTACCTACCACCCCAGTACTGAAGCATCCCCTACCTCTGAGATATCACCCCCCTAGGTAACCAATTACTGCGGGGTAACCACCCCCGGTAGGGGTGTTACAATATTGCTGCTGTGGCTCGTGTGAATTCATGATAATTATTGATAGATGAACTGGCTTATTCAAGTGTGTGACAATCGAGGTGTTCCCAGTATTATTTAGATTTATGCACAGCATTTGTAGCAGCTGATATCCCACTCAATAAGGTCAATAATTTTTTAATATAGAGTCAACTGAAAAATTCCAGTCCCAACTGTGGCGTTGAATTTTTCAGTTAACTCTATATTAAAAACTTGCCAAGACCAGGCTAAGGTCTATTAAAATTATAATTAATTTATACAATAATAATAAAAACAAGTAAAAGTCAATAATGTTCAAAGTATTAACCTTTGGTTAATATATCAACATTAAGCCTCCTTAAGAATCAATGTTCAGAAAGAACTACCTTCCTAAGTGCAATGATGAAACTTTGCAAAAAATTAGGGTAGTATGTGAAAATGAAAAATTTTTGGTGAACACTGATAAACCAAGATTCAAGTTTCAGAAAAATAGGAAATGTTGTTGTCTGTGTATTGAAAAATTATGAAATAGTTAGTGAGCAGTCATATTTAGTGGCGCGTAAAGAACTACCTGCATAAATAATATAACAATTATGAGGTTATTCAACTACCTGCATAAATAATATAACAATTATGAGGTTATTCAATGAAACTATGCATAAGATATGGCCAAACAGTATAAAATACGACAATGTATTACTCTTTCTCACAGATGGTGTACCATACAAGATAAAAGCAGGTAAAGTCCTTTCTGTGAGTTTTCTAAAAATGATTCATGTCACTTATGTAGTTCATGCTCTTCATAGATTGTGTGAATGTATCAGACTCCTATATCCCAACGTTTAAATTAAATTAAATTGGGTTTTATTTATGGCCACTCTTTAACTGCTGTGGTCCTTGGCGTGCCATAGTATATTGGGCATGAAAGACCAGTAATTTTGCTCAGAGGCCTCTTTATCAGGCTTGAGGTTCTTTTACATGCTGTAAATCTATGACATGGGACCACCGGCTTTGCTTCCCTTCCGAAGGAAGCCATGCTAAGGATTTTTACGCCTGAAAAAAATCCATTGCCCTCCACCGGGTTTGAACCCACGACCTTGGGAACTAGAAACTAGCTGGTAAGCACTCCCAATGTGGATAGGCTTGTATCAAATGGGAAAAAAGTCTTTCTTAGATCACCATTGAGGATTGATCTATTCAGAGAAAAAATTCCCAATCTTGCTCTTCCCCCTGTGCCAGAGGTTACATACTGGGACACTTTGTTAAGTGCAGTTTTGTACTATGCAACAAATTTTGAAAGTTTTGCATCTGTTGTAAATGATTTAGACAAAAATGATATGTCATCTATTGAAAAAGTTCAGCGTTTATTGAAAGATGGCCAATTAAAAAATGATTTGGTGTTCATATCTACAAATCTAAACTATTTGTGTGACTCCATACAAAAATTAGAAACTTCAACAAATCTGTTCAGTGAAACACTTAAGGAGGTATGGGCTGTTGAAATGAAAATTAATTCGTTACCAGGGCCAAAAGTACTAAAAGACAAATTTAAAAATTTGTTTGAGAAAAACAATGGTTTTCAAAAGCTGCATAAGCTGTTTCAAGTCATGGAAGGTAAACAAGTAGGTGATTTAGGGTATGTGAGTGTTAGTGACATCCCTTAGTTTAAATATGCACGTCTGACATCCTGTGAGGTGGAAAGATCATTTTCACAATAAAAGGCGCTACAGTGGCAGCTTGTGGTTTGCAAGTTTGGGAGGGCGGCAGGTGATGCTTTCATATTAAGCAGGCTTTACACGGCAGGTTTTACTCTACAGTTTACCAGAAAAAATATGTGCACAAAAACAATCATATAGCCCAAAATATTCTGCATATATTTTTCAGCACATACGGAAGCCCATGTATTAGTGCAATTAAAAAATAAAACATGCAATAAAATGCACCTACCAAAGCTTAAGTTAAACTATATTAATAATTATTGTATTATTTCTTTCAGTAGCAGGAAGCCCTAGTAAAGCATTCGCGAGCCTATTGACAGATATGGAATAATATCGCATGTTTTTATAACAAATGGATAATCGGTGCTTTGTTTTCACAAAATAAATGATTTAAAAATCTTAATCACACAAGCTCACACATTGATAAGCCTGTGTTTCCTGAGCATATTTCTTTTAAGTTTTAGTTCCTACCTTCTATAAAAGTATTTATTCAGACAATGGAGTAAGAACATAATTTCTTAAGCAGAAACACATAGAGTTTATTTTTGCTCCTTACCCAACCTTATCTCATACCTAAATGTGTATGTGATGATATCAAGCAATCAACAACACATGTTGGAAAAAGTTCAAAAGCATAAATTGTGAGCTAAAGGATATTATTATGTATCTACATGCCTCTCAAAAAAAATTAATGATAAATACTTGACTACAGTAGAGCCCCGGTAATTCGAGCTAATTGGGGCTGAAGCTACCTCAAATTACAAAAAATTCGGATTATGTGGCAATATCACTAAATCAATGGGTAAATCATGAATAAAATTTTAATGAGCACAATAATGGTTAAAAAAAAAATAAAAACAATATATTACATACATGCATTATATGTACATAAATGGGCACACATTTCCAAGTTGCAAAAATATAAGTTACATTTTAAGGAAATTGTCCAAAGTCCTTTGTTTTAAAGTAGAACCTGGTTTGTTTGGCAGCAATGTCGCGCCATCTCCTAAGAAGCAATGTGTCAGTTGGAGTAGCTTCCGCTTGCTGCCCAATATAACAAAATTCCATATCTAGTATTGTCTAACCCTTGGTGTGAGTGATCACTGGTACAATTTCTTCAGGCAATTCCTCGTTGCCACTGTCTTCATTGGGCTCACTAACCATTTCAACAATTCAAAGATCGGTCGTTTCAAACTGTTTGTCACTGTTCATCCATCCTGAAACCTCACTCGCATTCATATTTTCACATCCAGCAACCTTTTCATCATTTCTGCAAATGGTAGATCATCTTCGTCTATACTGTTGGTATCCATTTCATTCTGTAAAATCTGGTTCCAAGACTTTTTTAGTGTCTCCACCTTTATTTCAGACCATGAATAGCTATCCAGTAAACTACATTTTTTATCATTTTGTTTTTTTAGAAATTCTTTGACGGTTCCTTCACCTTCTGTAGTTTGTAGAAGCATCTGAAGCAAATGACGATGATACCTTTTTCAAGCATTGTAAAATGCCTTGATCCATAGGCTGTATTAAACTCGTCGCATTAGGTGGTAAGAACAATATGCGAATACCGTCACATTGTCATTCCTCCTCATTGGGGTGTGAACCAGCATTATCAAGCATTAAGATTGCTTTGGAAGGTAAGCACTTTTTCTTTAGGTATCTTTTGGTCTCTGGAACAAAATCTTCGAAAAACCACTTCTTAAAAATATTTTTGTCCATTCAAGCAGATTTTTGGTGGACATATATAACAGGCAGTGCAGAAGCAGTGATATTTTTTAAAGCCCTAGGCTTAGCAGACTTCCCTATTACCAGTAGCTTCAGTTTATGGTCTCCACTTGCATTTGCTGCAGCAAGAACTGTTAACCTCTCCTTACGTTTTTTGTAGCCCGGGGCAGCCATTTCTTTTGAGACTAGAGTTTTAGATGGAGGCATTTTATAATTTAGTCCAGTTTCATCACAATTATACAGTTGATCAGGAGTAAGATTTTGTTCTTGTATAATTTTTCTTAATTTCTCACAAAATTGTGTAACAGTTGGAGAATCCGCAGAAAGTTTTTCACGGCAAATTTCAAGTTGCCTTATGCCATATCGCTTCTTCCACCTATCCAACCATCCTGAACTTGCAGTAAAATTGTCCTCACCTTCCTTTAACTCATTCCTAAAAAATGTAGCTTTTTCTTGCAGAATAGGCCCTGAAATTTGATTTCCTTTTGGTCTTTGTTGAGTAAACCAAATGAACAAAACTTCACTAGTTTTTTCGTACTCAGATTTCTTCATTGACTTCCATTCAGATGACGAAATAGAACACTTGTTAGATGAAAACTTCTCAATTTTGTGTCGGTTTCTATGCCAATCTCCAACTGTCACTTCACCGACCCCATACTCAGCAACAAGTTTTTTTTAATGTTTCTCCTTTGTCTAGTCTTTTCAAAGCCTCCAGTTTCACATTCAATGGCATAAATTTTCTCTTACTCCTACCACTCATTGTAATGTATGAATTAAACATTAAGAAACACACAGTTACATATGTACATATGTACAACATTTTAAAATTAATGTGACACAGGTGGGCTCACTACAGTACAGATGTTACTACACAACCATCTACGTACAACAACGGTCAGCCTATGTTGTAAAATGTGTGTTTTTACTTAAGCATATTTTAATGACCACTGTTGCTGAATAGGGACAACAATAGGGGTAATAATAAGAATGGTATGCACTGTACAACTGATTGCCAGGCGGTCCCAATTAGTGAAGGATCCACAAAGAAAGAGCAAGTGCACTCTTCAAAACCTAATGGTACCTGTTCATCTGTAATACAAATGCATTAGCAGTCTGAGGCCAAGGTTATTTCTGTGCATTATGGATGAAAACACTAAGTGGGACCGTTTTACCTTTATTGTATATGAAAAATCGAAAGAAAGTTCAAAATGTAACACATTTGGAAGTGTGTAATACATGCGTACAACGTATAAAAATGGGAATTTACTCTAGTTTTATGTAAAATTTTAATTCTCTTAAGACCAGCTTGAATTACACAGAACCCCGAAATATCGGGGCTCAAATTACAGGGCTCTACTGTATATCTAAACTAACCTAATTAATATTCTTGTAGATGAAGCCATTCTCCTCTCCTTTTGTTCAGCAAAATGGTTGAAATCAGTCTCTCCTCAATATGACATATGGCTAAAGCATTAGAAAATGTTTTTATCCTCTTGAGAATTGGAAAACACCTTTCACTCTCTGATGTGGTTATGGGAATCTTGAAAATAATGCATTGCTATTTACTGTTCATTACAATTTCTTAGCTAATTAATTTAGTTTAAATGCACACTTAATAGATTTTTAAGTCTCCACCAAGAGCATACCACTTGCACTGAATTTACCGGTTAAGTTAGATATTTTATACAACATGTGCTTCTGAACCCTGTATGCAGTTTAACACGTACAGGTGTGAATCACATCATTGCATGTGAGCGCGTGCACTGTGATTATGTGATTTGCAAACAAAAGTGACAAAGATAGATTGTAGTACAAGAGGGATTATTTACTTTTAGCTCTGAATCACTTTAACTCTACAATACTATACTTTAAATTGCAGTATAACTTAAGAATTTGATTAAACTTTAAATCAATTTGTATAACAGAATTACATTTTAGACAGGACTGAATAAATTTTTTTCATATGTTAGCAGCAGTGAAATTGAATGATGACTCATGGAAAAGACCACATGGAGAAAGAACCAATAGCGAAGCACTTCAGGCTCTGCCAAGTTACTATTACCTCTCTGCACCCCTTGCCTATAATCAAAGCATTCCTTTCCGCACATCTCACCTCTTGTAGTATCCACAAACGTAAAAATTCCCGGACGGACTTGATGTAGTCCGAAGTTCACTATGTAATGAAAACATTCGTCCTCCTTCCATCCCTGTGTGTATTATTTATTTATGGGGAGGGCACCACCCTAGAGACGTCCACTGCCAGCTGCCACTGAGGCACTATTTAGAGACCATCAGCATGCATTTGTGATGGACAATTTGGAGAAGACTGTTGTTGTCCACTGCAATTTTAAGGGAACATGTTAGGAGGTGCTATCCATTTACGAGTGGTGCGTACCTCTACCAATAATAAATTGATAATTTTCTCTCATTTCTGTGAATTTAAGTAAAATATTTTTGAAATGTTACCAAGTATTTTAACATTTTTACCAAATATTTTCTTCTTTATTCGCACATAAAAATAAATATTTTAACTTTTTTACCACATAAAACCCGTTCCCTAATCATTACTTTTTATAACTCAACAAGAGGAGGGGTTGACACTGCAGACAATATATGCGCTACATTTGTCATGACTTGGAACAGTAAGCGATGGCCAATGGTGATATGTTTTAACTTGCTAAACACAAGTTGTATCAATTTCCAAATCACATACCTAGGTAATGGATTAGAACCAAAGTGGAGGAGAGTATGTGACAGAAGGTCATTTTGTTCAAACCAGCCCCTATTCCCTATTTATGACGATGACAGGAATGCAGCTCAGGGATGTCATTGAGAGGGTTAGATGCTGCAGGTAGCTGGAAGGGTGGTGAATGTGTGATACTATTAGATGTGTTATTCTGATTCCAAGAGAGACTTTAATCTTTCTAGCAACTAATCTAAACTACATTGCAAGAGGTAGAGAGACAGCTTGTGGGTTTATTTGGTAGATGGAAGAAGTCTGGCATTCCATCTTCGTTATCCCTAGGGTCTACTTCGAAGTTGTAAGCTAGCACAAATAAAATTTAATGAGGTGATGTTCACAGTCCTGCTAGGCAATGAAAGGCTGAGCCCCAGCTGTCAAAATCTCTAAGTTTAAGTACCCAAGGAGTATCCTGACTGATGCTTTAGTCAGCAGTGATGTATGGGGATGTCAGCATGAATTACATAATCCACCTACATTTTGAACATGAGGTAATCATTCCCCTAAACATCATACAACCAAACTACTAATTACGTAAGTGTCTGGGAAATGACTCGCAAGAATTGTAAAGCCAATTTTATGGATTTACTCAAACAAATTTTGTCCTGAATACCCTAAAGTTTGTAAAATTGATTTAGTACATTCTTGTAAAACTATGACCGTTACAGTGTTCTTTAAGCAACTGTCACACCAACTTGTTGTAGGAGACTTAGCTAGAAGAAGTATAAAAACTGTTGGGGTACCCTTGGATCTTCAATGAAAATCAAAGATTTCGTCCAAACATGGAGGATGAAAAATGAGATGAACCAAATTCAGGACCAAGCATAAAAAGATGATGATGTGCAGCATGTACCATGGCAATTGGTCTTAGAAAAATATCAAGATATGAGTGCAAAAATATCAAAATGAGTGCAATGTGCACTTTGTGTATCAATACCAATCTCGTTTGTAATTCGTGCTATGATAGTTTTTGTACCACAGAAAATGCACAGAATGAATAATTGTTTGCATTATTTTACTAAAACCCATTATTGCTGTAACCATTGTTAGCCTTTCTGAGTGTGTTAGATATGACAACAATGAAGTTATAGTGTTAGATAATAAAAATGAGAATAAGCTAATACTAGGTAACATTATTTGTCAATGGAAAGTTGTTTGATAATAAAGCAACCTTTCTTATGATAAGCATAAGTGATATGTATAATATAAGGAGCAATTAATAAAACAATACAATAACTTAACTGAAAAAATGTTGATACTAAATTATTTAATGCTGATTTCTAAAGTGTACCTGTCAGGCTCATTGCGCCCTGTGCTGGTATATTTTGTGCCCAACGGAATGTTAAAGGAAGAAACCTGGACCAGCTATCCATTCTTAGTAGTTTACAAATGATTTTATGATTCTTTTGTATTTCTTTCATTTTTATTAAATTATGAGATTTTTTTTCTAAAATATTAACATTTTCTGCATAGTTAAATATAACTATCTTGTGGTCCTTTGTTCTCTTCTATTTTGTAAAGAGATTTAGCCTGAAAAATTAAAATCTGTGAATATTGTGCCCAACTATATACCAATATTGGCCAAAAGATCTGAAGGCTCTTCATTTGTATGTAAACAGTAAAAGCCCTCCAAATTTAGTATACTTGACTGAATATGTTATAAAAGTACATTCTCCCATCTGGCTTGATATCAAAACTCATCCGGCTTTTTGTGAAAGGAACAGTCATCTGAGGCAGCTTATTAAATCATTCTGCTTCCTAAAGAAATTATGAAGTTTGTTGATCCCATTATCAGTGGAAATGCTTAATTTTTCCATCCTAAAAACGTAATAATTGCTGTCATTAAGGACAACAGAAACAGCATACATATACTTAGCTGGAAGAAAATCAAGGAAGCTTAGGAATTACCTAATGTTGGTGGTGAAAGAGAGTTTCAAATCCAATAGAATAGAAATTAATCCCCATCCATTACATTTGAAACTCATGATTACGCTTCTGTAGCTGTCTGGTATGCTGTTAGTTTTGAGCCACTGTAACTACTTATTTGAACAATGTTTGGGAGAGAGCAAAATCTGTTTCATGCATTGATGTTGCAATGCATGGAACAGAATTTACAGTTTTGTTATGGAACATACAGGCTGCAAGAAAGCATTGTGCTGGTGAGTGATGCAGTTAAATGAGTTTGTGTATAAAATGCTAGGGATTGTCACATTAGGTTATTCTCCGTGGTCTAGGAGTACCATGATAGCTTCTAGTTCCCGAGGTCATGGGTTCAAACCCGGCAGAGGTCAATGGATTTTTTTGTGCGTAAAAGTCCTTAGCACAGCTTCCTTCAGAAGGGAAGTAAAGCCAGTTGTCCCATGTCATAGATTTACAGCACGTAAAAGAACCTCAAGCCAGATAAAGAGGCCTCTGAGCAAAAAATTCCCAGTCTTTCATGCCCAACATAGAATGGGATGCTAAGAAAACCATAGCAGTTAGAGAGTGTCCATAAGTAAAACTCAGTTATGAGTTTTTGTCACATTAAAGCTAGACTGTATTCAAGAAGGACTTTGAAATTAAATCAGCTGTGTAGTGTAAAAGTATGATTTGACACCCATATTTTACAATGTCTGGGTGAAGGATGGAGCACAAAACTGCCTTTTCATGTTGTGCACTAGGTTATTTCTGAGTGTAAATTGAAAGAAATAAGCAAGGAACTGTACAGAAAAATATCTTCTAAAAAGGGGGGGGGAAACATTAAGCTTTATAAGACTTTAGGGCTTATGGAGTCAAAGGATATTGTAAATTTCCATATTGTGTTGTATTGTGTTACATTTTATTTCTCCATTGTAACTACATTTTACAAGGATCATCCAATTATACAAAAAGTAATAAAGAAACACAAAAAAAATATATAACATGGAATACATCTATATAAAAGAATATGAGAAGTGCAAAAATAGAAGATTTTAGAGTGCATTTACATTTGTTCTTCTGTAGATCTTTATCTGCAATCTTTCTGCCACAAATGACAACTTTTCTGCACTAACAGCCTTCATTTTTAGGGGAAAAAATAAGACAACTTTTATACACCCAGTCATTCTCAGGTGTGGGGACTGTCCAGTTGTTATAATGAAGATAAATATGCTAGCCAGTCTACAGATGCACAGTGGTGGTAGGCAAAACATAGCTATTTGTATGTGCCCTGTCCTTTTAGTTTTTATACTGTCAGTGCCAGTGACAGTATAACAGAAATCTCAGGTGTATATACTTGTGCATCTCTGCAAAAGTCACAAACAAGTTACCAGGAAAGAATGCTATCTTTCTTATTTTTGTTGATTACTTACATAAGCAGTGTAATAAATATACCAAAAGCCTTATTAAACAAGTTAAATGTGTTTAACTGCATTAGTGACCACTTTTATGTAAATGTACGTTGAGTATGTAATGAAAAACACTATTCTTTTAAATGCACATTATAAATAATGGAAGTGATGGCTTGGCAAATGAAAGTGATAGTGAAATGCCTAATACTTAAGGTTCTCCCATTGTGGGTGAATAACAGATGTACAAAACACATATTGCTGCAATAATAGCTGGATCTATGTTTCGTTTTGTAAATAAACATTTTAAGTACGGATGCAAAGATTTACTTCTACCAAAATCAAGTTACACCTTGAAAATATTCTCATGAACAAAAAGGATTATCCAGATATCTAATACTGCATTCTGAAACCAATAATTTAGTACATTGAAGAAACGAGTTGAAATAATGGAAAATGTGGTCAGCACAGTGTCTGTAGATCAGAAACTATTTCCGTGCACAAAGATATGTGTAAGTGTCATACTGAGATACAGAGATGAAGATCTCCACTTCATAGATATAGTGAACTCTACTTTAGATTGTATTTGTGAACAAATAAACGAATATTCTTCAATGAAACTCCTGGATCGGTGATAAAGACCTGGGAAGAGATGATGTACATCTGTGCAGAAGGGTAACAGGAACATTTGGTAGGTTTTGAACAGAGTTATTGAACATCTTGACTCAAAAAACTAGTTTTAGCAGAAAGTGCTGAACACAGTCGTGAGTTAATAAAACATTTAGTAGCATTTAACAATTCATTTGAGGGTCCAATGATTAAAACAAGTCTCTTAAGATGTAAGAAAAGTTTTTGCTAGTGTAAAGATAATCTGACTACAGTATTCAAAGTACTACATACATTAGTAATAAAATAGATGCTCATGAGCACAAGACTGCATACTCTTAATGTAGACCTATCTACAAGAATGGTGGTCAGAGGCATATGTTAGGGTTTTAAGAGACCCTGCAAACACCACATAAAAAAGAAGAAAGAAAGAAAAAGCCAAACAATTACAGCCTGCATGGAACTGGTCAGTTCAGTATTCATGACAGTTTCATAGAATTGGACTATGTATTTGTTGAATCCAGCATAGCTGTAAACAATGCTTGTCATCAGCCCTGTGCCCTTGCTAACTGCCATGTCATATAGCAGGTACACGTGTTGTACAGCATCACTCCCAGTACTCACAAAAGAGAGCACAAGCTGCAAAGTTATTTTATAGTAATGACAAAATGAAAATTCATACCAGAACATCGTATTTTAATTATAAAATTGTATTTTCTTGCTGTTTAGTGTATCTGAGATGATTTTATGCACTTCTTTTCTGAACTTTAACTTTCAGAATACATTTATTCTACATCAGTGAAATGGAATGGGTTTTTGTTCAAATGTATCCAATGACTAATAAGCCATTTGTGTAATAATGATCAGTTGACAGTCAACTTTACTCAGTTTCGAATGAGCTCTCTTTGTGGGAAGTTAGTATCAGTTGTGATTTAAGGAAAAGGAATTTGAATAGTCCAAGGAAATTTAGAGGAATCAGTTTGTCTATTTTAGGTAACATTTACACTGACATATTGACTCTCAGATTGTAGGAATGGCTAGGACTAGAAGGGGAGTTGAGTGAATACTAGGCAGGATTTAGAAAGGCAGAAGGGCTATTGATAATATAATGATAATCCATATTATATTAAGCAAGCATTTGAGGTACAAAAGAGGTAGAGTGTATATGTTTTCTGCTGACTTTGAGAAGGCATTTGATACAATTAGAAGAGATGTACTGGTGTATAAAATGAGGAGTAAGGGCATAAGTTAAGTGTTTATTTCAGAGGTCCAAAAGTTGTATGATAGAGTTATGTTGTGTGTTAAGTGTGCAGGACATGGGATTACAAAGATGGGGATCAAAAAGGTGTGTTTTGAGACAAGGCTGTAAATTGAGTCCATTTTTGTTTAATTTATTTATTGATGATATTGTGGAAAGAATTCTAAAGAATTCACATCATCGGGTTGTAAATGTTTGTGATAAATAAAGGTAACTTATCTTGTAGGAAAGAAAGAAGTTCCAGGTTTGTTATTTGCAGATGATTTAATGGTAGGTTCTACTACAGTAATTGGACTGCAAAGAGCAATAAATGAAATAGGTAGATTTTGTGCAGAATGTGGTTTAAGAGTAAACGTTAAGAAGTCAAAAAGAGCAGTGTTTAAAAAAGCAGGTAAATTAAAAAGAGAGGCGAGATGGTTTTTAAAAAGGAAACCTTTGGAAGTGGAAGTGGTTAAAGAATTTGATTATTTGGGGAGAGGTTGTCAAGTAGTGGAAAGTGGGAACCGCAAGGGAAGAATGTTATTGCTAAAGGTAAGGTAGTTATGAGAGCAATTAGAATATTAATTTCAAATTCAAAGAAGTTGGTAACAGTTTTAGACATAAAGTTCTTTAAAATTATTTAGAATAATTAAAAAGGATTGAAGGAGGGATAAATATGTGGATTGTTGTGATAAATTTGGAAGGGAAGGATTTGCATGATTGTGATAAGGAGCACTGTTTTTAAGGGTTTGAGAGGAGATATTGGGGAAGGGTGCATTAAGTGTGGGGAGTTAGAAGCAATATTTCATTGCTTATTAGAATGTGAAGGGGTGAAGAGATGGAGGGAGGGTGTATGAGAAATAAATGGAACAAATTATAGAAAGAAATTATAGCACTTAAAATGTTAACTAGTATGGGGAAAAACGGGAATAAAATGATGGGAGAATATTTGGGAAAAGTAAGGGAGAAATGAATTAGAGCCGTTAAGAAAGATGAGAGAATTGAGATATAAAGTAATACAATAGTTTAATAGCGAATGTAAAGAGTCGGGGTCTTCATTATCCAGATAACCCTGGGGTTGTGCATATGGAAGCCTTGTAAGATGGTTGCTAGACTTGTTAGGTTGTAAATTTAGGTTAAGCACTTTAGTTGTAATTATAAAAATGTTTCTAGGGTTTTGCATGTGTTAGTATATTTATTAAATTGTATCAAGGGTTACAGTAAATATTTAGTTCAATTAAATTCAGTATCAATGTGTGGTCAGTATGATATTTTTTCAACTTTATTTGAACTATTTTTATTTAATTTTGTTAGTATATTTTTCTTTGTTTTAAACTAGTTAATTATTATTGGAGTATAGTCAGTATAGTACTTCAGTTACTGAAAATGAAACCATTGAAAGTTAAGTACCAACATCTAAGTGTTGCACAGAAAAGAAAGAAGAAGTGAGAATTAGAAAAACAAACAAACAAATTAGAGAAAATAAGTAGCTTTTTTTTCTCTTCCCGATCCTAGCAATAGTGATAGCTCAACAATTACAAATGTTTGCAGTGCCAGTGCCACGGGTGAGTGCATGTCCAGCACATCTGAAGTGAAAAGTTGTATAGAAATTAGTCGAATAGATATTAATAGAGACAGCAGTTGTGAAAATGTTAACGAAAAAGAGGATTATAACAAAATTGCCTTAAATGTAATTAGGCCTACTGAATATTGCAATTACAAAGCACTCAAATGATTGTGTAGATTATTGGTTACAAGTAGATAAACTAAAATATCCTTAGTTAGAAAAAATCCTTATCAGCCAGAGCCAGCAGGTGCTTTTTCTAAAGATCCTAAGTAGGATAACAGATCCTTTTCCACCAAATATTACAATCAGTTCACATTGACAGGGCAAATAATTAGGATGAAATGGTTGTGTTATTCAATTAAAAATAGCTCTGTTTATTATAAAACGCGTGGTTCTTTGGGGAGCAGAAGTCATCTTCAGCTTGGAGGGAAGGGTCTGAGATTGGAGATGGTTAACCTACAGTATAGTGCAACATGAAACTAGTTACGCACATTTGAATGAATGCATCATTTCAATTCATTTGGCACAGGTATGGATTCAGAACCAAAGAAAAGTGAAACCATATGGAAACGGATCCTTGAGCATCCATTCCCAGTTCTTTTAGTACATTTCGTTGATGGTTCCATGTAGTGTAGCCTGCTGTTCGACACTTAAACTTCATTTCATTGGCAGTAATTCTATTTTCATCACATTTTCGTAAGGTCCAAGCTTTGCTGCCATAACAGAGAACAGGTCATGCTAAAGTCTTGTACGGGCAAGTGCTGGTATTTTTTGGACTAAGGAAGGTTTCATTATATTGATGATAATGCCAGCAGATTTATTGAATTTAAAGTTTTTTCGTGATATGACTAGATAGGGTAAAAAGGAAAGTTTAAAACCAAGATAATTAAGTTAAATTCATTAACTCTTTCTAAAATTTTGCCATTTATACAAATTTTGCTGCGTAGAGGTTCTTTGCCACAGAAGGGGACCGAGTCATGGCGGGACAACCTTTACATTTTATACTGAGAAAATGCAGTATGCTCCAGCTTGTCCAGAAGCTAAGAGGTGGCAACCCCACCATTGGACTTGCCTCCTCCTTGCTAGCAACTAGTTGGAGGGAAACAATATTACTTGTAAATTGCAAATCTACAAAGCGATTTAACCAGATCTCATAAGTAAACTAAAATATACACAAAAGTACCTAAGCCCTATACACAAAATGGGGTAATAAATGTTTTATCCTGTGAAGTTGAAAAAGAAATTATTAGTGCCATTAAAGCCTGCCCATTCTTTTCAATAATTACAGATACAACACAGGACATAACAAAAAGTCTTGTGTGTTACATTCACATGACTTATTCTACCCTCTATTGCTTATTAGTGGATATACAAATTATTCTTACGAAAGTTTATTTTCCTATCTTCTTCATTTTAATCAAGATAAAGCTTTTTGGAAATAGCTGTGTCACACATTTCATTATAGATACAAAGGGGATAGCGATAGTCAAATGTTTTATAACTGGATGCTTTACACTGGCCTTAAAATTCCATACCCTTTCCATGGCGTCGCAAGAAACGGCTGAAAACCAGCAGTACTTTAAAAGAATGATTATGTATTGAACAATTCAAACAGATATCTTGTAAATGGCTGATGTCGCAAAAAAATTATTTGAAATAAATTCTGTGTTTTAAATAGATCTACATTTTTTGTGAGTAAGCTTTTGTATGTCATTTTAACATTTACCAGTTGTGCAAGATTACATAACTGTACTTCCAAATGAAAAGGACTTAACAAGCTATTCCCAGGAAATTTAAGATATGCATTTTATTTGTCATGTAAATATTTTTGATATATGGTATTTTAATCAACGTTGCTAGAGGCATTTTTCAGAAAGTTAAAAAATTCAAAAAAATGTTCCATGTAAAGTGTAATTTGGGATGGGGCAGGGGGGTTTCTTGAAAATCTTTGTTGCATCTTTGTAAAGTACTGAACTTAAGTACCAGGTTTGGCAGTTATCTGATGTTTGGTTTTTGACTTAGGCTGTTCACACACACATTTTTCTAAAAGTGCCTTTTTTAGATTTAGAGAGCCTCAAAACATGTATTTCCAGTGAAATCTCGATATCAAATTTTTGGATGGAATGCAATACCTTCTGTACCTGCTATATTGTACATGGTAGAGAAAGTAAAAAAGAGCAATTAAATCAGATATTTTAGATATGGTACAGTTTCATATGATGTAACTGATATGCCTATGTGATGTGAAGGTAAATGAAAGCTGCTTAGGTTTCCATGAAATAAATACTCAGTGTAATAGATGAAAAGGGACACTCATAACTAAATACTATGGCCAGAGATATGACAGTTGTGCCAATACGTCAGGCATATACAAAGGTGTCGGAACGAGAATTGAGCAAAGGCAAATGACAGCAAAATATATACATTATGCTGCATACAATTTAAATCTAGTACTTAACAATGCTGCATGTGGAATTCAAGAAGTTACATCCTGTTAAGACACGGTGAAAATTTATCTTTTCTTCAGTCATAGTATTAAAAGATGGGGAATTGTGTTATCTTTTTATACCTTAAAATAATTTTGCCTGAGATACCAGTCTATTAAAGCCCTGACTTATGCTTATATTGATGTACTTAAGGCTCTGTCAAAATTAATATTGAAATTTGAAAAAGGAGGAGAACAAGCTGTTACTTTGAAAAGCCAATTGTAGAAGTTTAATTCATTTTTCAGATAGTATTGCAATCAAAGATTCTGGAATGTACTAATCTAGCATCACAAATTATGCAGTCGGAAAATGTAGAGCTTGAAAAAGCGTGTTCTCTTATTCCAAATGCAGTTGACAATTTATCTTACTCCCAAAATAATTTGAAGAAGCAATGTCATCAGCTACCTCTTTGGCAAAGAGCTGGAGCATTCCACCACAATCTGAAAATAAAAGAATTAAAAAAAAACAAATTATGTCAGGATGAACAACTAGTAGATCCAAAGATATATTTCAGAACCACTGTTTTTAATGGCTGTTTGGACATTATTATAGCCTAATGAAAAAGCAAATTTGAGGGTATGCGTAATGTTAACCATTTCTTCAAAATTATTTCCCCAAAATTTATAAATTCTGTTCCTAACGAAGAGATTCACAATGCATCAGTGGTTCTTCAAAGTGAACATGAGGAGATTTATCCAGTGAATTCCCAGACTAGATAATAGGTTTCAGAAATGCTCTGAAAAAAGAAATGGCCTCATTAACCTCTATAGCTGACTTAACAGATCTATTAGTAATAGAAAATTCACTCACAGGTGCTAGCATTCCAGGCTTATGTATAGCATTTTACCTATTTGTAACTGTTCTGGTTACTGTTTCTTTGGCTGAACAATTTGAAGCTAAAATGTACAAAGAACTATCTGCGGAATTCTATGACCCAAGACAGATTCAGTGAACTCAGCCTCCTCAGTATCGATTATGAAAAGGCTAGATCCATTGATGTCAGTGAAATCATCAATACCTTTGCATCACAGAAAGCGTACTGCATAGTTCAGTTTCACTAAAGTTCAGTGTGAGTACATTAAAGTTTTAGAAGTACAATAAGCAGCAGATAGAACTATATGAATATTGATAGGCCCACCCACCTATTTGATTTCAATAGTACATATTAAATATTTTGTTTTAATAACATTCATTAATAATTGTTATTTTAATAATCCTACAATAATGAACGATTAATCCCTTGGTTCTTATAATGTGGAAATATACTGTATTATAGTTTAACTTCTACCTGTAGTAATTATATTTGTTGTTATTATTGATAGGTTATACATTTTATTTTAGGAAGCCCAAAATTTTTATTTTGCAGGCAGGCCTTATCATGTTCATTACACCCCTGGTAATGTAATGGTACTAGCTAGGGTAAAAACTGTATGTTAATAGATCTAAAATAAATAATTACTGCAAGAAAAACCTTTTTGTGATCACTGGTATTAAAGTTGAAACCCAAGAGATAGCAATATTGATATTTGGCTTCTACAGAGCACCAGATTCATCCGTGAATTATTTTTTGAGCTTTTTTAAATAAATTACTGAATGATCATTTAAGAAGAAGTGTAAGCATTATTCTTGCAGGGGACTTAAATATTTATTGAGCAGACAGAGCTCATGCAGTAAATGAAAAGATATTATGAACAGTTTTGATATAGTCAATACTATTTATGAACCTACATGAGTTACTTTGAACACTGCCACCACTATTGATTACATTAGCTAACTAATATGCAAGATAAAATAATAACGGCAGGTATAATAGATTTATGTACAGTAGAGCTTTGGTAATTTGAGCTAATTGAGGCTGAGGCTACCTCGAATTATAAAAAACTCGGATTATACGGAAATATCACTAAATCAATGGGTAAATACTAAATAAACGTTTAATGAGCACAATAATGGTTAAAAAATAAATTTAAAACAACAGTTCAGTACACACTTGTGTTATATGTACATACATGGGCACATATTTCCAAGTTGCAAAAATATAAGTTACATTTTAAAGAAATTGTCCAAAGTCCTTTGTTTTAAAATAGAACCTCGCTTTTTAGCAGCAATGTTGCGCCATCTTCTAAGAAGCAGCATGGTGTCGGTTGGAGTAGCTTCCGCTTGCTGCTCGATATAATGCAATGCCACATCTAGCACTGCCAAATCCTTGATGTGAGTGATCACTGGTACAATTTCTTAAGGCAATTCCTCATCGCCACTGTCCTCAGTGGGCTCACTAACTATTTCAACAATTGCAAGATCAGTCACTTCAAACTGTTCATCACTGTTCATGCATTCTGAAACCTCACTCGCATTTGCATTTTCACATCCAGCAAGCTTTTTCATCAGTTCTGCCAATGGTAGATCATCTTCTCTGTACTATTAGTATCAGTTTCATTCCATAAAATCTGGTTTCAAGACTTTCTTAATGTCTCTGCCTTTATTTCAGACCATGAATTGGCTAACTAGTGAACTATATCTTTTATCGTAAGTTTTTTTTTTTTTTTTTTTTTTTTTAAGAAATTCTTTGATGGTTCCTTCACCTCTTGTTGTTTGTAGAAGCGTCTGAAGCAAACGACGATGGTACCTTTTTTACAAGCATTGTAAAACGCCTTGGTCCATAAGCTGTATTAAACTCATCACATTAGGGGGTAAGAACAATGCATGAATGCCATCACAATGTATTTCTTCCTCAGGGTGTGAACTAGCGTTATCAAGCATTAAGATTGCTTTGAAGGCAATGATTTTTTCTTTAGGTATCTTTTGGTCTTTGGAACAAAATCTTTGAAAAATCACTTCTTAAAAATATTTTTGGTGGACATATGTAGCAGGCATGCAGAAGCAGTGATATTTTTTAAAGCTCTAGGCTTAGCAGACATCCCTATTACCAATAGCTTCAGTTTATGGTCTTCACTTGCATTCGATGCAGCAAGAACTGTTAACCTCTCTTTATGTTTTTTGTAGCCCAGGTCAGACTTTTCTTCTTTTGAGGCTAGAGTTTTAGGTGGAAGCATTTTATAATTTAGTCAAGTTTCATCACAATTATACAGTTGATCAGGGGTAAGATTTTCTTCTTGTGTAATATTTCTTAATTTCTTATAAAATTGTGTAACAGTTTGAGAATCCGCAGAAAGTTTTTCACGGCAAATTTCAAACTGCCTTATGCCGTATCGCTTCTTCCACCTTCCAACCATCCTGAACTTGCAGTAAAATCATCCTCACCTTCCTTTAACTCATTCCTAAAAAATACAGCTTTTTCTTGCAGAATAGGTGCTGAAATTGAATTTCCTTTTTGTCTTTGTTGAGTAAACCAAATAAACAAAGCTTCGCTCATTTTTTCATACTCAGATTTCTTCATTGACTTCCGTTCAAATGACGAAATAGAACACTTGTTAGATGAAAACTTCTCAATTTTGTCTCTGTTTCTACACCCATCTCCAACTGTCACTTCACCAACTCCATACTCAGCAACAAGTTTTTTTAATGTTTCTCCTTTGTCTAAGCTTTTCAAAGCCTCCAGTTTCACATTCAACAGCACAAACTTTCTGTTACTCCTACCACTCATTGTAGTGTATGAATTAAAACTTAAAGAAACACACAGTTACATATGTACATACGTACAACACTTTAAAATTAATGTGACACAAGTGGGCTCACTACAGTACAAATGCTACTACATACAACGGTCAGCCTGTGTTGTAAAATGTATATTTTTACTTAAGCATATTTTAATGACCACTGTCGCTGAGTAGGGACAACAATAGGGGTAACAATAAGGATGGTATGCACTGTACAATTGATTGTCAGGTGGTGCCAATTAATGAAAGGTCGACAAAGAAAGAGCAAGTGCACTCCTCAAAACCTAATGGTACCTGTCCCTCTGTAATAGAAATGCATTAGCAGTATGATGCCAAGGTTATTTCTTTGCATTATGAACGAAAACCCTAAGTGGGACAGTTTTACCTGGAAAATTAAAAGAAAGTTCAAAATCTAACATATTCGGAAGTGCATAAAATGTACTTGCTGACAACGTATAAAAATGGGATTTTACTCGTTTTATGTAAAGTTTTAATTATCTAAGACCAGCTCAAATTACACATAACCTCTAAATATCAGGGCTCAAATTACTGGGGCTCTACTGTATCTCAGATCACTTGGCTCAATTACCTTGATGTAACAGTTGTGCTTGATCAGAGCATTGCTAAAACATTTAGGCAGTTAACAGAAAGTAAGCTAATAAAATTTGCAGATACATTAAAACAAGAAAATTGGGATTGATGATAAATGGGATGTGTTTTTTAAAATATTTAAAATTCATCATGATATTGTATGTCCTGTAATAATGGGAGTTTTAAAGTTAATATACCTAGTTATATCTCTGAGCTAAGAGAGATAGCTAAAGATTGTCAATCGCTATTCAAAGCCACTTACCAGGAAATATTAAGAAATAAGTATAGAAGTTATAGGAAGTAGTATTTAGAATGATTAAAAATAAATAGATGGGAATCCTATAAGCAAAGTATTCAAAACTCAAAAAAATACCACTGTAAGAGAAACCAAACTGATGGAACATTAACAACTAAAAGTAAATGGGGTAACTGTGAAAGATCCAGAAAACATTTTTGAATATGCAAACAACATTCACTTAAATGCAATACAGCAAATTCCAGGAAGTAGTAGCAATTTCATTAGTGATGTGTAGAATCAAAATATATATGAAACTACAAAGAGAGAAGAAATTATTAAAATAATAGATCTTTTGATTTGAAAAGCACACAGAATTGTGATAAATTAGCCTTTAGTTACTTAAATGTTGCAAAAAAAATGATATAGCTAGACCATTGGAACACCTTATCAATTTTTCAGTATAGAAGGGTACATTCCCAGATTATCTGAAGACAAGCATTTTAAGACCTATAAAATATACCAGGTGAATCATCTGCCCATTTTTTTTTAATTTATGCAAACCACTAAGAAACAAATGTGCCTTGAGCCTTGAGTCAATTTTGACCTTTCACTCTACACTTCACATATGTACATAGACAGAAGACGACCTAACAGTTCAGTGAACAAGTGATTTAAGGGGCAAAGGGCATTTGCAATATAAATTCACCCAAAAACATTGTACTCTTACACTGAGAGCTTCACCAATTTTCTACACAATTTATAAACTTTTTTTTACAGTATACATTTGTACACCCCCTGAGAACTCCTGTTAAACAAGCGCCTATCATAATGGATTCACCTTCAAAATGAGTTAAAACAAAATGGTGGATCTATGCAAAAGGGAAAGTGATAGGTTACGACCAATTAAAGACAGGCCTACATTCATAATGATGTACAGTCACATCAATAAATATTATTAGGTTAATTCAATACTGGCATAAACCACAGCACTTACTAGTTTGTATAGCAAGCATAATAGGTTGAGCCATGTTATTAATGAATAAAGACGAGAATGCCATGCACTATAAAATCCCAAAATATGCATTCATGCACTATCAAACTACAATACATGCACAATTAAGTGAAAAATACATTAAAATATGCACTATCATTTTTTTCCCCAATTCATTATTTCATTTCCCTTTTTGCACAATTAACAGTTAACAACATTTCTAATTTTTTTTCTATGAGGTTCCTATGCTTATGTCAAAATATTTTTTTAGGCAGAAAACGACCTCTCTACATCACAAGAAGTTATTGGCACAAATTTGAATGAACATGTTTGTGTCAGTGTCATGTCAGGTCCTTCATGTTTTCACCACAAAATACCTTCTTCACTCGACAAAAGAATCCGTAGTCTGGGTTCCTGTTTATGACACTGTCAAGTTTGTTCTTTGCATCTACTCCCACTTTCCCTTGGGTATGACTGAGGAATCTGTGGAATTCTTCAACAATTGACATTGAGTCTACCAGTGGTAGACACGTGGCTTTTAATTTTGTTATTGTAGAGGGCAATTTAGAGAAGTTTGTCTTAATGTAAATTAAATCCTGCTGCACATGTTTGCATTTGAATGCTGCTTGTGCATCTCTGATACATATGGCATCATCTGGCGAGAAACTGCTTACTACCTAATTAAAGAAGTATTCACTTTGAAATTAAATATTAAAGTATTAATTTTATTATAATTTTCACACATCAATTTTATTTTATACCAATTTAATGGCATCAAAAATTGTCAGAGTAAAACATTGCAGCTTCCAACCAAGTACCCCTAGTAAGGATGGGCTGAGGGAGTAATGGTGACTGAGTAGATTTTCTTTGTAAGCAGTTACATGTGCAGGGGCTTTTGAAAACACCCATATAAAACAAAATATCAAAATGACTAATTTATTTTTACAGCTTTGGGACCATTAAAACTGATATAAACGTAAATTTTACACATACTTTTTGGTTGAGGATATCAAATTATCAACATTGTCATAATTACAGCATATTGCTTCTGTAACATAATGGAGCCCTTGAGCAAGACATGTTTTGTGTTTTACATTTAGGTAGAATATTTTAATTGCTTTCCTAGCCTTCAGCATGTAGGGAACAGCATCAATTAACAGTAAAAGATCTCTGCTTTTATTAGATTATTTGGCCACAGAATACCTAAAATATAAGAATCATTTTCTCAGAAAATAATTTATAAAAATAGGATCTTAATTGAGAATAAAATAATTATTTAAAATGTTACTCAATTACAATATCTGGTTAAAACTTACGCAATCCATCATCAAAGAAACTAGCAATTGTGGAGTTATTTGCCTTTTGCAGGACTTTACAGCACACTAGATGGGGTTGACCAAGCTCATCCTCAGTTAATTTTTCTGCAATCAGGTTAACAGCATAGCGCCCCATAGGATCAGTTGTTTCATCTACAGATGTCCATATGTTTGAAGTTCCCAAGTCCTCATGGATTTTATCCAATACCTGGTTAGCGAAACTACAAGTATTCTTATGTGTGTAAAAATAGTTTTAATTTATTTTTGCATAAAATTAATTTTATTTTGGCAAATACATTACATAGGCCTACCTGATTATAAGATTATGGAACATAAATTTCCCTCTATGTCAAGGGATCAGGGGCATCTTTTGATGTATACTTCTCCAAAATACCCTTAAGAGCATCACACAAATCCATGTGAAAATTATTTTGCGGTGCCTTAGGTGCAGGAGCAGTAATAGATGACTGGATTTGGTGTGTTGCAGATTTTTTTTGCATTCTTGCAATGTGTGATGCACATGCGACATGCTGTTCGACTTGAAATTTTTCAGTAAATTTTATCTGAAATTATAAAAGATCTTCCGGTTATATGGATATGATGTATAAAAAAACTGGCATTCTTATTTAATTAATTATTTAAACTAAATTTTGTAGGCTTTACAAAGAACAAGTGCCATAGAAAATTTTTGAAAAAGAATAGCTTACCTCTTTACTACAACAATCACAGAATACAGCATCCCCATGTGATCTAATAAAATCCTTTCCTTTTATCCACTGTGCATGGAGTACACTTATGGAACTTTTAATTGGAGGCATATTAGAAGCACATTAACACACGCAAGCAGAATAACACAGACATTTACCACTTACAAGGTTCACACACACACACGCACGCACGCACACATCCACACACACACACACACACACACACACACACACACACACACACACACACACACTCACTGTGAAGACAGTTTAGCGAATGATTTCAGTTTTACAAGAATCGAAATTGCTAGTAAGGTTTGTTCAAATTCTAAAAGACCTCTCTGCAGCCGTGTCTTTGACACGTCAGCTGCGGTACCTGACTTAGAGGCTAAATTTTCATTGTTGCAAAATCAAAGGCCTGCCGGTGATTGTTGTGGATAAATAAATCTGTTCATGACAGGCAGTCTGCAGAGGGCTGTCAGTAAAATTCTAGGAAAGTCATCCTATTGTGAGAATCTTAGCCTTCTATTTCTGTTATCCCCCCCCCCTCTTTTCTTTCTTCAATCCTGATTGCTGAAGCCAAAATAAGGATAATAAAATCGAAAAACTGAGGTGTCTACTGAAAACCATTTAAACTGAAAATTAAGTATATTATACGCATAATTAAGCTAAAAATGCCTTGTGTATGCAAAAAGGTCAAAAGTTGTACCCAAAAGGTCAAAATATGCAAATATGCATGGAAAAAGTACACATTTGGAATCAGAAAGCAATGAAATGGATAAGTACTAAGTTTGAGCTATGTCCAATGACCATATAAAAATATGCATTTGCATGGAATTCTCGTCTTTATTAATAAAGATAAAATACCAAAAGAAACTTAAAATTACACTAATGGATTATAACATACTAGCAAATTTATGAAGCAAGCACTAGTTCCTGCATACCACAACTAGCATTGGAGTTTAAAAGGCTAATACCAATAATGTTGTGATGGTTGAACAGTATTATTATATTTCGGTCAGAGCGATGTTCTGAGCATATGTGTTCGAATATGTGGTGATGTGTCAGTTTTTTTTTCTTTCTTTTTTACCCTTCTTTTTACTTCCTTCGACCCATGATTAGGTATTACAAAACAAAAAATTATTCTATCACAATTACAAATAAATTGCATTAAACAGATGAGAATGATTCGTACATTTTTGTGGCACATGCATGCTGAACACAGAAGCAAATTCTAGTCTAAAGCACTTTTCTAATATTGGCATTAAACTTCTCCCATTCAACCAAGTTGTATTTCTTTCAAAATGTGAAGTGTTCAGACACCTGTGTTGAAATCTGGTATGACATAACCTTCTCTGTTCTTTGCAGTATTTCTAAACTTTCTAGTCTCAGTTGTTACTAAGGCATACACAGTGATGTATTCAAATGACAAATATATGGATATGCTGTTGCTCTGTGGCAAAGCAAGATGTAATGTAGTGGAAGCTGGATGCCTCTGCCAAAAGCGATTTCCAGGAAAAAGATCAACTATGGATACATTTCAAAGAGTTGAAAGGTGTCTCCGTTAAACAGGGTCAATCAAAAAAGCCCCTCTTGCTCGTGATGCTCCAGTGAATTCTGAAGATAATGAAGAAACGGTGCATAATACAATTGAAAACATCCTGTATACCAATTCTAGGACCATAGCATGGGATATGAACAGAAGCCAGGCATCAGTGTTGCGAATATTGCACCACAATAAATTTCCTCCCTACTGCCTACAACTACACCAGGCTCTCTATGAATGTGACCATCAAGCACAAGTGGCATTTTTGCCATGGTTATTGCAACATGTGGAAACTGACATGGGATTCTTAAGCAATGTGCTCTTTAGTGACGAAGCCATGTTCCACAATAATGGAACTGTGAACAGACACGGTAATGTCAACATGTGGTGTGGAATCCTAGTTCATCAACTAATTCTATTTTTTTCAAAGGTAACCTCAAGGGACCTTGATATCTTCAGTTTCTTCAAAAAGATCTACCACTATTATTAGAAAATGTGCTGTTGATGAAATGAATGAGAATGTGGTTTCAGCAAGATGGAGTACCCAACATTGGTCCTTAATTATATGGAATTATTTACACAGAGTATATTCAGTCTGAAGATGGTGCCAAGCAGACAGTTGCAGAAACTTCAGTGAGTCATTCTTTAAAATTTTAAACAATGTGAGCTGTGGTAAATGCGGTCGAGCTGTGAGAAATGAAATTCTATGTGATTCATGTGATAAATGGTATCATTTATCCAAATGTTCTGATGTAAATAAGAAATATATTCCAAATAATTTGTGGGAATGCCACACATGTGTTACAAGTGTCAGTACAAATCGTGAAGTTTCATGAGCAGATAATGAATTTCATAAACAAATTAGAAGACTTTTAAAAGAAAATGCATCACTGAAGAAATTAATTGAAGTGCTCCAGAGAGGTATGAAAGAATTAAGTGCAAGGCAAGCACAAGATATCATAAACAACTGGCCTTCGCTAGCAACAACACGTGGTGAATCCAACTAGAAAACAATCACAAGCAATGGAAGATGGAAACAATGAAGAGAAACCAAAAATCACAATCATCCCTATGAAAATCAAAACATATTTTTGCCTTTAGCCAATTTAATGGAGAATACGAACAACAAAGCGCTATAGAATACAGAAGAGAGAAACCAGCAAAGCAACGAAGAAGCAAAATCCTGGTGGAAATTTAAAAAAGACAGTGGGCAAATGCTAATATTCAGCAATAGTCACGGAAGAAGAATTGCTGCAAGAGTAGAAGAAAACTTCAACAGTCCAGAAACAAAAGGGTTAGTGAAACTTAATGCAACGCTGAGTGAAGTGATGAGAAAAGCAAGTGTTATTCACAAGACTTTAACAAGAACAACTATGTAGTGATTATTGGTGGTATTTCTGAACATATAAAAAAGTGCTTTGAGAAACTACTTCCAGAATTATCAAACAGTAATGTAATTGTTGTGAACCTGCCCATAAGGTATGACATGCATAAAATTCTGCAATTCACAGAAAGATTAGTAAAATCAACAGTTATATAGCTAAGCTTTGCAAAAAGCATAACCATGTTAAATTAATGAAGGCTTCAAATACATCAAGAAACACATTTGTCAGGCATGGTATGCACTTCAACAAGCATAGCAAAAAAACTTTGGGGAAAACCATTTGTAAAGCTTATGTAGATGCTAGCAAGCACAAGTACTAATTATGATCAAAAAACCTGAATAGCCAATGTATTAGCTTTACCGATAATTCATATACAATTTTAGGTAATATAAACATGGACAATGCAATGACTCCTACAGCAGAAACCTTTTTGAGGTAAAATTAACAAGCTCACAATCTTTAGTGAACAATTGAACTGTTGTATTCTCAGCCTAGATGAACATTGTTTAGACAGTAATGAGTTAGAACTATGTATACCCACAGGATATGTATTAGCTAGTTCCTTCTGTCAAAGTAACAAAAATGACAAATTACCTCACGGTGGAGTGGCCATTCTGGTCAAACAAAGCATAAACTTAGAATATTTTTAATAGATATCATTCATCTATGTGAAGAAAATTACTTTGAAGCTGCTGCTATCCAATTAACCTAAAAGTAAAATAATTGTGATTTCTGTATATTGTGTCCCCTCAAGTAATGCAGAACAATTCATTACTAGGTTGGAGCAATTAATATGATTGCTGCACAAATTTAAAAACATAGTGTATACATATTAGGTGACATTAACATAGATATTATTATTATTATTATTATTATTATTATTATTATTATTATTATTATTATTATTATTATTATTATTATTATTATTATTTATTTGACTGTCATTGAGCTTGAAAGCATTAGACAGCTTCAAAATACTTACAGTGAATAGTTGCAAATGGTATTACAAAACTAGTCTTTTTACATAATACAGAGTATGAACAAAATTGAAAGTGCAACATAATGCAAAGTAATATAGGTTAAAAGTTACACACTGTGCTGTATACCCCAAGGTCCTTATATATAATAACCAGGGTTAGGATTTTTAGGTGCAAATTTCAGATGAAAAAAGGAAGGGAAAAGGTGCTAAAATAATGTGAAAAAAGGGACAATAAGGTGCTGGTTTATTTAAGGGGATGAACAACTGAAATTGCTATTTTCTAAACTATCCATTCAATTGGGCTGAAATTTTAACCACATGTCAGTCTTCTTTAGATATAATTGTTTTGTGAATTTCAATCCAAAATCTTAATTAGTTTTCAAGTTGTTAATTTTCAAAATATAAAATTATGGGTATATGCAAAATGCAACACATGATGCATTTTTCAAAAAAAAAAAATATTATGTTGCTTCTACGTCAAGGAACTACAAATCTGTCATATAATTTTTTTCTACCATTCTTAGTTTAAGAGAAAAGGAAGTTTTGCAGCTTTGTATTTGCATTTGCATTTTTTTTCATTTTTTTTTGTATACATTGTTATCTTCAAAAATTTGTAGTGCAAAAACTATTTATTACACAGAAAAATTATATGACAGTTTTATTTATTTGGGGTTTTGAAATAAGCATAAAAAATGTCAATATGAATGGATGAAAACTACATTGTGTGGAACTTTTTGAATGTGCAGAAATGCTGAAAATAAGAAACGTCTTAAAATGAAGTTTTAAAAATATAAACCGCTAGTAACCAAATGCACAAGGGTATTTAAAAAGTCTCGTAGCAATCCTGAAGCGTTCGCTAGGTCAAAAATAAAAGTGGATTCTAAAACTACAAGCAATGGAGAATTTTTTGGGATTATAATTTTTTTTTTTTTTGTTTAGATTTTGGGTTAATTTCAGTTGTGCATTTCCTTAACTAAGTCAACGATTTCTCTTTCCTCTATTCTAATTTATTGAACTACAAACAAGTACATCAAATTATCACTCATCAAAAGAAGGAAAAATCATGAAGCTGTTGTACTTCAAGACATTAAGCATCTCCACATTTTTAAAAGTAAGTCTGTTTCTATTAGGAGATAGAATGTCTTTGTGGATGCTAAAGCTTCTTTCAACATCCACAGAAACCAGTGGGGCAACCCTTGTATTCACTCGGAATGGCAACTCTACAGATGTGGTGAATTCCTCAATGTCTGGATTCTTCTGAAGACTAGATTCAAGTTTGTCTTTGGCAAAGCCATCTAACTGCTCCCTCCTGGAAGTAAAAATATTCCATTGTTTTTCCTTTTCTAGACCTTGTTCTTCCAATCGTTTAATAGCTGCAGGCAGGTACTTGTTAACTATGGACACAATATAGTTGTGTCTGCAAATTATGTATTTTCTCCGGTAACAGAAGTTGCTGTGCCTTGAAAACTGCACCTGCATTGGATGGATCCAAAGAAAGCACAAACTCTTTAATTTTGTCGAAATTCTCACACAACATAGCAGCATACTCAATCCAAGATCCCCAGCGAGTAATGACCGGGAAATTTGGAACGGACAGGCCAGTGATTTCCCTGTAGTAAACAACACGGCTATGAGCTTTCAGTTGAATCTTCTTCAGGGCAGAGATGAATTGATTGCGATGTTGTAATCGTTCCTTATGGATTCACAAACCCTGTGAAGGCATGAGCCAAGCATGTCACATGCTTCAAGTTAGGAAATAAAGGTTTCAATTGGTTAACAGTTGAAACCATGTATGGAGCCTGGTCCGTAACCACAAGAAGAAGCTTTTCAAACTCGATACCAGTAGGCCAGAATTTTTGGCAGAAGTCCATAATGGATTGCATTACTGTACTGGCATTGGCTTTCTGCAGCTCGTACATTTTTAACAACATGGGCTTAACTTTCTCCACTGCTAAGGGAAAAACTAAAATGTTCAAAACATATTGTTCCATTGAGTCTATGGTTTCATCCACAATGATTCCCACATCGCAATCAGACACTTTCTCCTTGATTCTTTCTATGGTTTCTTGGTAAACAGGCTCCATGTAGTTTTTTCTTAAAGTACTCTCATCGGGCATTGACATCTTTGTGTATTTTGCAAGAAATCTCTTAAAGGCTGGATGGTTCACCTTATTGGGTGGAATTCCTGCTTGTGTAAGAGCTGCACACAAATCAATGTTTAATTCCTTCAAATTTTGGATTTTTGAAGAACTCAGTTGAAGCACATTTCGTAATAGAGGTTGCCGTGATTTGTTTGCTTGAAGAGTCTTGTTCATTTGATGCTTAGAGTTGGAAATGTATTGTTTGATGTGATCTCGCTGATGTTTTTCATCTAACAAAATTCCTGAATCACAAATAGTACATTGCATAACAGTTCCATCAGTGTCTATTCAATTTTGTTTGAATTCCTCAGCCAGAACAATAAACCGAGCACTGGACACCTTTGGCATGGTAAAATCTAGTACTAGTACACTCGTTTGGTAATGTAACATAGAGCTAACACTATTTCACTTGCTAACACAATGCGATTGTCACATAACTCACTCTTGCGCCCATTCGCTGTCCACATTCTTTTATAACACCGAGACAATTACCAGAATGTTCTCATTCATGCTGGAATTTCAGTCTCAGCGATTTCTAATAGTTTCGAGCAGAACCCAGTCTTAATAATTCTCGGAACTGTGTGGGTGAGGTTACTGCCATCTCTGCGTGCCCAGCCTTCGCCTCCACGCAAACAGATGACGTCTCTCACAGTAACAAACTTGCATTCACGAACAGCAGGCTACTGATTCTGGCGGGATAGAATCACTCATTGTCAATTGCATTATTGCAGGCTACTTTATAGTGGTAAAGCGAGAGAAAGAGGTTTTCGTCAAACACAATTATTTTCCATTGTTGCGGGTGTGCTTTCAATTCCCACGCAGCGTTTACTGAAAGAGGTAGGCTTACTATTCGCAAGTACACAGCAAGCTGAGGAGACGTTAATTGAAGGTTAAAGAGTAAATTGGAATGAAACTTAAAAGAAAAAAGGGGGAAAAGGGGATTATGGACATGGTTGGGTGAAAATGGGATAAAGGTGCCAAAAAGGGGTAAAGGTACAAGAAAAAATGCCTCTTTTCGCAACTAGAAACAAAATTGCACACTGTGATATCTTTACGCACAGCTTTAACTTACCCTAAGAAAAGAGGTGCACACCTAAAAATCCTAACCCTGATAATAACCAAGAAAAAACAATAGTACTGAGATGTACTTATTATATTTCAAAATATTCTTGTAAGGAAAAAAGATGTAGCAACAAGCCAGCCATATAGTTTATGCTTAAAAGTTGCTGCAGAAAATTGTATTAAGTCTAAAGATAACTTATTAGACATTTTAGAACCAAGTACTTCAAAACTCTTCTGAGTTGTAGTAAATCTACAATATGGAACATCAATATATTGGCATGATCTGGTAATATAGGAATGTATATCTTGTCTATTTTGTAATTCTGTTTGAAAGACTTTTTATGTACTCGTACAATAACACTTGTAAATATATAGATTTATTACTGTTATTATTCTTAGTTTAATAAATAATCATTTACAATGAGCTAGCTTTGATTCATCCAACATTGTTCGAATAACCTTTTTCTGCAATAGAAGTATATCAGAAACATGTGAGCTATTACCCCAAAGTAAAATACAATACACTAAAATGCTTTGAAAAAAAGCAAAATATGCTGATCGAATGTATTCGTCAGGTGCATACATTCTCAAGTTTCTAATCAAATGTATAAACTCTAGAGAGTCTGGACATTATGTGATCAATATGTGGTGCCCAAGATAATTTATTGTCTATTACAACTCCTAGAAATTTTACATTTTCTGAATTATTATTTATAGGGGTATCCTTGCAATTAAAAATCATGTTAAAGATTAAAAACAGAAACACTATTAACAGTGAAGTATTCTTCATGATGGTAGATTGAGTCACACTTTTTGACACTCACTTCACTAATTAAATGTTGTATAAAACAGAAATGTTTTCATTTTATAAAACATTTAATTAGTGAAGGTGAGTGTCAAAAAGTGTGACTCAATCTACCATTATAAAAATCATGTGTTGCGTTTTGTTTCCATTAAGTAGGAATCTATTTGCTCTGAATCATTATCATCTTGGTCCAATGTGTTTTCTGCTGTAGATTTAAGCATCTGAAAATCTTTACTCATATTAAGAAAAGTAATAACATCAGCGTACAGAATCGAATGTGAGATTACAAAAGATGGAAAATCATCAATAACACTGGTCAAGTAATTCTGTGGTATAAAAGAAAATATGCGACTTTAATGGAAATCAGTGCCCTGATTTCAAAAATGAAGTCCATTTTTTGCTGTCACATCTAGTTTTTATGATATATGCATATATGTCTATGGTGCTAAATTCATTCAGTTTATACGGCTTACTGCTACATTTCAGTATGTTATTCTAAATCTGTTGTTGATTTTCTTCCTAATCAGCTCACTTCCATCCTCTCTTATCGCCCAGATGTTTATGTTTATATCCCCAGCACCTATCAGTTTGTTCTGTGTGTCAGATCTGTCTTCTTCTGAGGTATTTATGTTTACATTTACAGTTATCACAGATCTCAGCTTCAGTTGAGCTGAAAACTTGTGTTAATACACACATTCATCTTCTATATGTGTAGTGCCAAAATAAAAGTTCGAGTATGACTTCTACATCAGGATTATGTAGGAGACAGTGTTTACAAAGTCCTCAGAAGTTTTGTTACATTTGTGGGTGTTACGTATTTGACGGGAAGGTACATAAAATAGACTCACAAACAAAGGAACTATATTACTCATATTTCAAAGAGAAAGTTGGTGATCGGGATAAATCGTTCGCGCCTCATTTGTAACAGTTGTATTGCGGGATTATGTTATTGGTATAAAAGAAAACCGAAGGCAATGCTGTTTGCCAAACCAATGATATGGAAAGAGCAACAGAATCACCATGACAGTTGTTACTTTTGCATGTGCAAAGTTCCTGGCTACAACAACAAAAAATAAGGCAGGAATTAAATATCCAAATCTGAACTCAGCTACACGGCCTTTTCATCATGGACCCGGACTACCAGCAGGCCTCAATTTTAGTGAATCTGAAAGCAGTTCAGTAACTTCCGACAATGAGTGGGTTTCTGATCCAGAAGAATTTGACAATTCACCACAATAGTTTAATCAATTTGAGTTAAATGATTTAGTGAGGGATTTAGGCCTCATAAAATAAAAAACCGAATTATTGGCACTCAAGACTCCAGGAGAAGAATTTGTTATCATCTGGCATTACATTTTCATGGTATAGGAATTGTGAAATACAGTTCCATAAGTAGTATGCAGAAGAAGATCAACTTGTGATTTGTGTGGATGTGTGTAACCTTATTCAACAGTTGGACAGGGAAGCATATGAGCCAAGTAACTGGCATCCTTTTATTGATTCTTCCAAACAAAGTCTTAAGGCGGTGTTACTTATAATGGCAACAAGTCAGCTTCAATACCACTTGCACCGCTACCATGAGTGGCAAATATGTGGCAACTTGAAAATCATTGGTCTGTTACTAAGACAACAGGGAGGACACACAAAATTACCTTGTTTTCTTTGCAAATGGGATAGGAAGGTGAGGGACAAACATTGGGAAACTGACCAATGGCCTGAATGGCAGCAACTGGAACCTGGATCAAAAAATGTCATTATTGTGCCTCTTGTTCATCGTCAAAAAATTCTCCTTCCTCCATTACACATAAAACTTGGCATGATGAAACAATACATGAAAGCATTTGGTAAAAGTTGCCCTTCCTTCTGGTACTTATGCACAAAGTTTCCATCATTGTCACAGGCTAAAATCAGAGAGGGAGTATTTGATGGACACAGATAAGGAAATTGATGAAATATGTTAATTTTACCAGCTCTATGAATGAAATTGAAAAAGATGTGTGGACTGGATTCACAGAGGTTGTTAAGAAATTTCTGGGCAATGTGAAAGATCCTAAATATAAAGAAATTGTCATAGATATGCTGGAAAATTTCAGACTGCTCGGCTGTAATATGAGTTTGAAGCTTTGTTTCTTCAAGTCATATCTTGACAACTTCTTGTCGAATTTAGGAGCTGTTAGTGAAGAGCAAGGTGAAAGGTTTCACCAGGACTTGAAAGATGCTGAACAACATTATCAGGAACATCATACACAAATTAAAAATGGGATAATACAATGCTGCTGCTCAGATCAAGATTGCTTACGGCTGAAATTAGTCATTAATGATTCAGTTAACATCCCAAATACTGAAACTATAGTATGTTATGCAACGAGAGTATAATGGTAGTAATTATCATACGAGCGTTTTAATCACCATTATAGTCAAGTTTCATACAACTGTTTATGCTCGACCATGTATCTAAATTAAAGATTTCATAAGTATTCGTTTATGGTTTGAGTGATGTGTTACAATCATTATTCCTTTATATATGGTTACAATACAATGACCTGGTAGCACCTGTGTCAAACAAAGTTGCTAGTGTTGTGAGACATACTAAGCAGAATAATCGATACTTACACTTTCACAATGTTACATGGCCACTTGATTGGTCGAATACCAATACTTTAATGAGCAGGTGTATTTTAATGAGGCCCATTAAAGTACTGCTACCAGTCATATAAATACTACATTTTGGCATGGTCGAGCATAAAAATTATTAGACTACTAACCAATAATAGGCTAGATAGGTTCAATAATCAATTACGCGAAATAAACTGAGACGGTATGTTAAAGAAATGTTTTAATGTAAATGCATTTTCCATATTCATGAACACACTAGCATACATATTTTATGAAATTTGCCCAAAACCATAAAAAAACTGAAGACAAAAAATAATATTTACAAACAAAACATTGGTATACTCCATACTTAAAACAAATCAGAACATTAATATATTGCTCCTTCTATCATACAAGTAAATGCACTAATGTTAAAGAAACTTACATAAAATTACAATAACATATAAACAAGAACTCTAAGCTGCTAAATCTAGAGCTAATGACCATATCATACAAAATTCTAGAAACAAATGTTAGGCTGCTTGGGATATAATTAAAACTGAAATAAATAACCGTAAAAAGGTTATGGACATACGTATCTCAGCTAATATACTCAGTACTCATTTTGTTAACATGGCACATTCATCCAATGCAACTAGCTCACAAGCAGAAATGCCATAGGAAAACATAAGAATCCCTATACAAGCATGATATCATTGGTCCTTTGTAACTCCAGGAAAATATTTGAACTGCCATTAGGCAACTTAGTATTTTAAAGCAGAGAAATACTATGGATTTTCAAATTTTGTTATTAAACACATAGTTGAATAAATTACTTTCCCATTAACAGTGCTTGCTAATGCTATACTAGAACAAGGAATATTTCCAGACTGCTTAAAACTCACAATAATAATCCCTATCTTTAAAAAAGGTAAAACAACCAATCCAGATAAGTATAGGCCCATATCACTATTACCAGTCCTTATCAAAATACTCGAGTACTGTATACACAAGCAGCTCTCCACATACTTTGAAAATAACTCATTACTAAGCACCTCTCAATTTCACTTTAGACCCAAGCTCTCTACCATAAAATCGATTGACAGTATAATGGATCGTGTGTATGTATGAATGCTTTGAGAATAACTCCCAGCCAGCATAACCCTGTTAGATTTAAGAAAAGCATTTGAAACAGTGTCTCATTTAATATTGATTAAAAAATTAAAGTAGCATAATTTATCTGAAATAGCCCTTAATCTAATGGAGTCATACTTAAAATAGCAACTTCAGATGGTGCAAATAAATACTGAATCATCCGATACTATGCTATTAACTAGAGTACTTCAGGGTTCAGTACTAGGTCCAGTACTAGGTTCTTATTTATTATATACATAAATGATTTCCCTAAGTATCTCCCACGTAAAGCAGTATTACCTATATGATGATAACACTACTTTGGTAACAGCTAGCACAGATATAAAGCACTCCGTAATTATAGGTAGGTAGGTAGGTAGTAGGTAGGTAGGTAGGTAGGTAGGTAGGTAGGTAGGTAGGTGGGTGGGTGGGTGGGTGGGAGGCTTCACTTCATTAATTACATAAATTCTCATATAAAGTTCTATAATACATAATTTTATCTCTACACATTAGCCTTTACATATCATTTTCTCTTTCACTAAGTTGTTGCATTTCTAAGGGCCCGTAACATCCAACACCATGGTTGTTGAGTTACTGGGTCCTATATAATTTTATGTTTCACTAGTCTATATTTTCTTTCTTATCCCTATTTCTAATTTTTTTCAGCCATTTATTTCTCATTACACCTAAATATTTTCCTATTTCTAATAAACTTTCCTTGGATTTAACTCTGAATATCCTTTTTACCTATAATTTCATTTGGTAATCTAGACCAATTGTTTCTTTGCAATTTTTTCCTCATATTCATTGTTCCTTCACATTCTAACATTAAATGCCAATAATTATTAAACTTGCTATTACAATGGGCATTTGCCTTCATTTTCTCCTTCTCCTCTGTCTTTTAACCTCACCACCCCTGACGTAGCCCATGCAAAGCCCTCTCTTGCTGTTTTATTACAAACATCAGCATAGTTTTCTCTTTCCCATGTCCTTTTAATCTCTGTATACACACATAATGATCTTTTTTAGTTAAAACTACCAATTATTTCCTGTCTTTCCATACCTTCAATCCTCAATCCAACACTTGTCCAACACCCCTTCTCACGTAATTGTCTATATCTCCAAGTATCCTCTTTATTTAGCTTTCGCTGAACCTCCAAACATTGTTTTAAAATATTATTATTCTCTGATTCCTCAATTCTCAACCAATATTTCACTACTCTTTCAATAATTTTAGCCTTACTACCAAATCTCCCTAGCTGCATTTGTGCAACCCCATTGGGTGAGGCTCTTGGTAGACCCAAAATTATTTTACAAAAGCTCCTATGCACCTTATTTACCTGTTCCCACCCCTCCTCGATACCCCAAATCTCTGCACCATACAGAATTTTTGCCTCAACTACTGCTCCATATACTCTTTCTATCCATTTTACGTGCATCCCAGGTATTTTATCTAAACATGCTCTAATAGCTTTCATTGCCACTTTTCCTTTAGCTAAACCCTTTTCTTTTGTTCACCCCATCTACCATTGTTACTTAGTCTTACTCCCAAATAATCAAAATTCCTAACAACCTCAATTTCTTTACCTTTCCAACTCCATTTTTCATCCTTTCTTAGCTTGTTACCCTTTTTGAATACCATTATTTTTGTTTGCTTGTATTAACCCTAAGGCTCCACTTGTTACAAAACCTCTCTATTGCTCCAATTACTTTGTTTAATCCCACAGTACTTATTGATCCTACAACCAAATTATCCACAAATAGTAACCCTGGTATCTCCTCGTTACCAATTGTTGAAGAGTGACTATTTTCAAACTTAATTATCTCTAAAATATCATCAATGAATAAATTAAGTAGTATATGACTTAACTTGCAGCCTTGCCTTAAACCTATACAATTTTTAATCTCCTTCGTCCTTACATTTTTATCAAACCTTATACAAAAATCAGTATTTTCATGTATTGTTTGTATTGTTCTTATACACTTATTGCTCATTCTTTTAATACCCAATTTGGTCCATAAGGCTTCCCTATTTATTTTATCAAAGGCTTTTTCTAAATCAACAAATATGATATACAATCTTCCCCTTTTGTTTGATAGATATTTATTAACCATTGAAGATATTATAATAATTTAAATAAGAATCTGCAACTAGTGGTTTAATTCAAACATGTTACAGATAAACACGGCAAAAACTGAAGAACTGTTATTTCAAATAAATGCAAAGAATCATGATAATATATCTGTCAAACTGCTAGTTATTTACACTGACAAAAAACTTGACTGGGAACATCACATACACTACATAAATGGCAAATTAGCTTGTGTAATATTCCTGTTATACAAACTTCATCATAATGTTAGTAAAAATTTACTCATATATGCATATTTTGCCTTCTTTCATTCCACCCTATCATACGGTATACTTCTATGGGGTAATCCCCCAAGACCACAAACTATTCATTTGGCAAAAAAAGGCAATAAGATGTAACAAATAAATGAATTACAACTTTCCGGGCTTGTAGGCCGTGGTCTAGAAGGCATCATGGATACCGACGTTTCGCCAAGTACAGCGCTTGGCATCTTCAGGGTGAAGTGATTCAGTGTCTGTGGTGGTCGTAGTCTGAATGCGGAGACCGGAGGATGACGCTCTTATATAGTGGGGGTGGGCGGGGCTATAAGAGCGTCATCCTCCGGTCTCCGCATTCAGACTACGACCACCACAGACACTGAATCACTTCACCCTGAAGATGCCAAGCGCTGTACTTGGCGAAACGTCGGTATCCACGATGCCTTCTAGACCACGGCCTACAACCCGGAAAGTTGTAATTCATTTATTAGTTATGACGCCGGCCGTGAAAGCCTCAGTATGTACACAATAAGATGTATTGCTAATTTGGATTATAACCATCCTTGCAAACAAATTTTCCAAAAACCTAAAATCATGATTGTGCCAGAGTTGTAAATATACCATTCTCTGCTCTTTGTAAATGAAAGTTTACTAAAATATGCGCTTTGACAGACAATACGTAGTTGCGCAATACAAAATAATTCAGCCTTAGATGTACCTTTCTCTAGATTATCAAAAATACACAACATTCACATATATTTAGGATTAAATATGTATAATAAACTTCTGGATCATATTACCTCACTACCCATTCAGAAATGTAAAACATTTCTGGATAAATGGTTAAAAAATAAAATGTTTTATTCAGTAGAAGAATTCTATGAATGCAACAATTTTCACATAGATGAATAGATAAGTAAATCAGTTTTGTCGAGTGTTAATTAGCTCATCAATTTATCACTATTATATAAAATAATGAAGTAACTAAATTGTAAATAACATGCACGTGTGTGTGTGTGTGCGTGCGTGCGTGCATGCATGCGTTAGTGCGTGCGTGCGTGCATGCATGCGTTAGTGCGTGCGTGCGTGTGCACATTTTTTTTTCTAATATTGAATAGTATCATCATAATGAATTATCGTAATAATTTTTATATTGTAAATATGTTTAGTTCCTAATACTGTAATCAGTTGCAGTGTTATAAAACAGCCAATTGTTGCTTAATATCATTGCATAAATTTATTGTAATAACTATTTTAATGTGATGACAAATTTATGTAGTTAATGATAATTGGGCAAGGGGGCCCAATTGCTTGGCCAGCTAGATCTGCTGAACTCACTACACTGGATTTCTTCCTTTAGGGCTATTTAAAGGAAAGGGTCTATGCAGAACCACCAAACCCAAATCAATTACAGCAGTTTATCAGACATGTTACTCCAAACATATTGCAGTGCAGAAGAACTTCTCTGCAACAGCATGCTCAAATGTGTATTAATGAAAGAGGGCAACATTTTGAGCACTTGCTTCATTAACCAAGTGCCTTTTGAACTCAGTTTATTTTTGCAAGTGATTTTAAACATGTTGAAATACTAATATGTAAGTGTTCTCTGTAGTTACTATGTATTACTTTTTTTTTTTCCTGCTTCTTATTTTGCAATTTTTTGTGTAAAGAGTTGCTAGATGTAATGGATTGAATTCTAATAAAGCCATATGAATTGACATTAAGTACCTTTTCAGAAATTGGTTTTCCATTCTTTATCCAGTATGCTTAAGACGTTAAATGTGATTGATTACTAATTAAAAAAAACAAAAAGCATTCTTATAAGGGATTTGAAGCTACAAAATTTCCATTTAGTTTATGTCGAATGATGACTACTGATCTCTCTCTCACAAAAAATCTCAATATTAAGCTGTTTTCTAGTCTACGAAAAGATATTTATATTTTAGCTCCTGGCAACTTATTAGTGTCCATGGAACTTTTGGTCACTGATATCAGATAGGCTCAAGAGTGATTGACTGTATTTGATACAATACAGCTACAAAACAAATTATTGCTTTACAAGTGGAACAATGTTTTCAAGCAAGACTAATTTGTTGCATAGATACGAAAAAATAGGGTCAGCTGATTCATAGTGCATGAGAAGGGGAATAAGCTTCACATAAATAATAATTATAGGCCAATCTCTCTGACATATCCAAGATTGGGAAAATATATGCAAAAATTCTCATAGCTTGACTATGAGAATGTTTTAGTAAAGAAAATGTACTTTGCAGGTTTCAGCATGGATTTAGAATGAGTTTCTCAAACATTACTGCTGTTATGGAATTTATCCGTCAGATCACAGGTTTATTAAAGGAGAAAATTAAATGTCGGTTCACTGTACTTTGACCTGTTAAAAGCATTTGACAGTGTTGAGTGTGAACTACAGCTTCATAAATTGAAAGCTTATGGGGGATGGGTAGTAGCCCATGAAATTTTTAAATCTTATCTCATGTGTAGAAAACAGATATCTAAATTTACACTAAAAAGGATAATAATTTATTAAAAGTTAAATCAAAGCAGGGAACAGTAGGATATGGGGTACCTATAGAGTCAGTTTTGGGCTCCTTAATGTTTTTAATATTTATTAATGATATCACTCAGCCAAAAAATGTGTTATAACATCATATGCGGATGACACTATAGCAAACTTTTGGGAGCACTGTAATATGTCCTTAATGGAAACAATGGTTTTAGGCACTAGAAAGGTTGTGGACCGTTTTAGAATAAGTAACCTCATGTGCAATATGGATAAAACAAATTTCTGAAGTATAATCATTTAAAAAAATAATATTAGGAAGATTCACTTGTGACTGAAAATTAAAATTTGAGAAGGTAGACTCACTCAAGTTTTTATGGATATGGTTAAACAGCAGATTAACATGGGCACAGCATATATATGCTGTATCTACCAAAATTAGCAAGTCAGTTTATCTCCTAAGGTTTGTTTAAATACCTATTTGGGAGTGAGGGATTAAAAATGATTTATTTTGGTATAATTTACCCACATCTCTATTTGAGATTATGGTTTGGGGGTGTGTAGCAAAGGTACATATGTGTAAATTAATGGTACTGCAGAAGAAATTCATTAGAATCATTAGTAATTTAAAATTTAAAGAATCTTGTGTGAATGCAATATGTAAATAGTTTATTCTTTTTTTATACAGTGCTGTAATGTATATTCAAAATAAAAATTTTGCCAAAAAAATAGTGATATTCATGCATATAGCGCAAGAAGTAGCACAAATTACTATTGGTATGCATGTAATAAGCAAATTGTAATCAAAGATATGAATGTAGTTAGCACTATATACTACATAACAAGTTACCCATGGAGGTTAAAATTGTAGGCAAATCTAATTTTAAAGCCCAGGTAAAGAAGTAGTTAATAAAAAGGTGCTTATATTCTTTGGATGAATTGTAAATTTCATAAATAGGTATAAATACAAAATACTCCTTTTGAAGTATTATCTTCCATTTCTCTGACTGTACCTTAGTCATAATGCCCTTCAGAGGGTCATTATATGCTTAATGATTTGAAAACCTCAAGATAGTTGGATTAACACCTGGATTTGTGCTAGAGAAATTCATTGTAGGCCTTTGAGCCAGCCATTGCTGCATAGATCATTTCATGTGCAACTAAGCTTAAGGCATAATTCTCAGAAATATAAATCAATATTTTCTATTTTTATCCTTATTATCTTTGTATTGCTTTAAGGCAACCATGAAGCATAAAATAATCCAATTTAACATTTTGTGATTTTTCCTGATTCAGAGTATCTTTAGCTTACTGGGTGCTTCAAGTATTCAATTTGCTTATAAAAGAAAATTCCTTTAGATATAAAGTACACCACTTGAAAATTGTAATACTTAATGTGTACTTTAAAGAATTGGGCCTAAATTTTATTAATATCTCTACTCCCAAAGGTATAGTTGCAGAGTAGCCAACCATGAGGCAACAGAGAATGCAGGCTCAGCTTCTTCAAATTTGTAAAAATCTGAATCTGTTATTGTTTGTGTCAATGTGTCATACTTACATATCACTTACTTTTAGTTGCTAAATACATGTTTTTGAAAGCATGTTGCATTCATTATCAATTTTCTCTCAACTCAAAGAAAAGTAAATGATATATAAGTGTGACAATTCGACTCAAACAGTATTAGATTTATTAGTTTATATCACTGTCCCAAAACCCTCTAAATTATAACTGTAAAACTCAGTTATACATTTCAAGTTAAATGAAAGGTCATTGAAATTACTTGAAACATATTCTTAAATATCAGGTGATTCAGCCACACTAAGGGTTTTTGTACTTTTGCTATCTGCTAAGTGACAGATCTTCATCACTCATACTACAGTTCATTTACATATTTAGATAATGTTTAAATACCCAATTAAAAATTTGTTTAAGGGGCACAAGTTAATCTGGATTTAAAGTCGTTTAAAAAATACTAATCCCTTCTGCTAGAGCTGCATCAGTTTTGTATTCAATTTTATAAATATTTACTCAGATTATATGCTGCTACTCAAGCTTTCCAGCAGGGTACCAGCTATCACATATATTCAGTATCAAAATCATTCAAAAACATTCTTTAGCTTTGTGCATGCATGCACGCACCATATTAATCGTTAATACCCACCACACACACATGCGCATGCAGTGTATCCAAGGGTAAATGGGGTCAAAAATCAATAAGATCTCAATTTTGTTCATAGTTTTAATATGCATTGGATTCCAAGCACACAACTACTTATAGCCTATTTAAATGATATCTGTCCCAAAGTGTCTTCTTTTTACTAACTGTCTGTAAATAAGGTGAAATCTAGTCATTGCAGTAATCCTTTTTATATTACTATGTTAGGATAAATTGGGTCACATTTTTCCTCTATATTCATACACAGAACATTGGTATTAGCGATTAATATTTTTAGTTTAACAGATTGCACTTCCCACAAATAAACATTTTGTTTCTTTCTACAGTAACTCCTCTTGCTTGATACAGTTGTTTTGATTTGCATTGACAGTAAATCCAATCCCCTGATTTTCCTCAGCAAGGATCATTACTCCTAACATTGCAACAGCAGCAAATCATGAAATTTTGTTGTTCTTCATTCTTTTCTTCATCAGAGGACAACAACATTTCTTGTACAACTCTTCTTGATATTTTCATTCCCTTGTTAGAGTTTTCTATTTTGCATTTATGGGCCAAACATTTTCTTAAACATGTTCTGGGAATATCAAGAGAAATCCATCATAAAATTCCTTATGATACTTTTTTCTTTTAAGCATTGCCAGGTGGAATTAACTGACCCATTGCTTTTGTAGAAACCAATATGGCAATCATTCTCCCCTCTTTACATATGTCTGACCATGTACCTTTTTCAGCAGCACTCTTTTTTTTATTTAGTTTTTGTACATTTGGCAACCAGACTCCTTGGTATTATAGATTAAATGAAGTTTGGTCACTAAATCAGGTCTCTCCAATATGCATTGAAAAGTATTCTGCAACATTTTAATTTAGTCTATTGACCCAGCAAATGAAAGCCGCTGTTGTCTTTCTCAAACTTAGCAACAGGTGTCATTTTTGGAATCCAGCAAGCCAATCCGAACCTGTCACTCCAAACAACTGTGTAGTGTGACATAGGCTCTTACCCTGACAAAATGCTTTAATATCCTGCATGTTGTGCTCAGTGTGATGTTTTTCAATTATATTTACCCATTTGCAATGAAAAGTAAACAAATAAATAGGAATATTACATTTCATATTGGTAACAACTTATTGACCCTGTTTGACCAAAACTACTGATACTTTTAATGTGTATTTACAGTGTTTTATATCAGGGGTTGGCAGTACTAAGTACCGGCTTTGACAAAGGTGGCAATAACTATAACTGCTTCTAAAAAGCTTAAACTTAATAATGAAAGTTAATTCCAGAAATTCCTGTATTTGTTATTGTAAAAATGCTAGTGGGATTTTAAGGCTTCTTTTATAAAGTATAATTACTTTCACTTTCTTTTTAAAATAACTGTATTCTTTTATTTTCCACACAAATAATATACACGTCTGCTTACATCTACTACACTTAATGTGTAAAGATGTTCTCCTTGTGGCCAGTAGATGATAGCAATTGCTTGAATGGATGTATTTTTTAGAACAGAGGCAGTTTCTTAAAATTGACCCACTTTATCCCCTGACCTGCTTTAGGCTAACATACCCTACCAAAAGTAGTTAAGTGTACAGCCACATCATATAGATGATGTTAAATTAATATTTCATTTCTGGTGTGAACTACAGTACCTGTATTAAATCTAGCATACTACAGCGGGAACCAAAGAGTCCCATGTTGATTGTATCATTTTTGGTGGTAAATGTTTTGATGATGTTGAATTGGTGATTGTATTAATGTTGCTTGTTCACGGGTTTGGTCACCGTGAATATTGAGATAGTGTTGATCGGTTACTTTTGCCACAGCTTCAACTCTATCTCAGAATGGGTTTTGGTGTGAATATTTAAATAAGTACCCAGATTTCTTACTATCAATATTTATTCATTCGCTACTTAACAGTTGTATATCTGTATAACAATATTGTTTGTGCCTTCACAACCAATTCAAATCCACTGCATAATTATTATGGTTTTCCACAACTCTTATTACTTTTTGAATGTGTTTAATTCTCAATCAGTAGGATTCTAGTATTTAATGCATTTCCTTAGACGATTTTATTTACTGTGAATGTTCCGTGGTATGTATTATGTACCTATCTATTTAATAACTGCATTAGTGTATGTGTTGTTCTTCTAGATGATATCACAGCCGTACATGTGTATATTAAATCACTGGCTTTACATATTTGCAAAGTATTGTCTGTGTGCACTTTGCACAACTCATTCCTCTGAGTGCTCTGAGGGAAGTAAGTTTGTATCGCACAGCTTTTTGCAACTATATATATATTTTTTTTTACCCCCACCCACTTGTTTCCACCACCTAAAATACCAAAATCATACTCGCATTGGCTTGTTCAAACTGTAGTGACCAATAATATTTTCACACTATAGCAATGTTCCAGAGCCTTGTATAGCATGGGTAATGAACACTATGGCATACATGAGTGAGTTCAGCATCCCTATTAGTTAAACAAAGATTTCTAAAGAGTTTTGCTGGCTTTTGTGTCACTTCCACAGCCTAAGGCTACTTTTCTTATATATATCACTTCTTCCCTATGCATTGGTATACTATGTGTAAAATATTACATTATTCTTACATTATCGTTGGTTATTTAGGATTTATATTATTCTGATTAATTCCAAGTTTATTACCCATCACATTCTAATTAATTTGATATCGGTAAGGGCCAAATATTCTGTTTCAATACATAATAACTTGAATCATTTGACTAAAAATGTGATAATATCTAATGGTGACTAAAGTGATACTAAAATGCTATATTAACATACAAGCAAAGCTGCATACTAGCATCTCAGTTTGACTACTTAGAGTAAAATTAAAATCTCCTAGAATTCAAGGTTTGAAGTAGTTAAATATTATCATCATTTGCTGGGTGTTAAGACAGTGAAAGCATGGGTTCAAATCTTATGGAGATGCTTCCTTTTCTCCCCTTTTACTGCTGCTTTTGGGTTGGGATTCAATATTTCTGCATAAAAATTGTTTGAAAGCTTCAAGTAATTTATAGCATTTAAGATTTTGTCATGTGTTTTAGCTTCAGAAAGAATTGTAACTAACACTTGTTGAATTCTCCTCAATTCACTTGAGAAAGAACAAACATTAAATGAATAAAAACTATCATGAGCACTAAATGCAGTGCAGTACATTTTGTAAACATCATACAGTTCAAGTGATAAAGCATTTAAAATTAAATTAAAATAAAAAAGGGCTTCTCTGGTCACAATCACTGATCATTAAGCCCATCCTATTGATTTCTGAGAGATAATCCATTTGACCACATTGAGCTGTTGCTGAGGTTCTCTAAAATTAAGCATTTCTGAATCCTACTCTGATACAGAACAACCTACAGGGTGAGCAAAAAGACTCCGAACTGCCTGCGCAGTGTTTTTCCTGTCCACGTTCTCGGCGCTCGTTGCTATCCTAGAAAGGTGCAGATGAAACCATACAACATTTTTAAAACTACTTTTAAAGGCTTTACTTACCAACTTTATGAAAGGAGATGCTGAAACTGGCCACCGCCGTTGTCCATACATTTTTGGTACCTCTTTAGGAAACTATCCATCAGTCGCCGTAGTTCAGGCTGAGAAATTTCGTGGCATATATTTTGTTTTAATTCTTCCAGGGGTGAGGGTTTGTCTTGTACACTTTATGTTTTAAGTTATCCCGGAGGGGTATTTTATGAACAATATTACCTACTGCGCAGTGTTTTTCCACTGGGCATGTGGAAATATGATAAAAACATAACGCACTGCTGCTATAAACAAAGTCACGCTGTTGTGATTTTGCTGTGCAGTGTGAAGTGCAGTTTTGAGTTGGCAGTGATGTGTTATAGTTCAGTTATTACGAGTTATTTATTATTTTGTCCTGTACTTAGTCACAAAGTATATTATGGCTCAGTATATGTTTTCTATTCCACAGCATTATTTATTTATGATTCATATGTGTTAACTCAGTCAGCTCGCCAAGTGAAAGTACAATTTGCAGAAAGATTTCTAGGTGTAGAAGTTCCAGGCCGTACAACAATCCATGAACTTTACAGTAAATTTCAGGCCACAGGAAGTGTTCAGGCTAAGAAATCTAAAAGACGGCGTTTGGCTCTTACCGAAGAAACATTAGACGACATTGGCCATCGTTTGGAAAATTTCCCCCAAAAATTTCATGATGGATAATTTCCTAAAGAGGTGCCAAAAATGTATGGACAACGACGGTGGCCAGTTTCAGCATTTCCTTTCATAAAGTTGGTAAGTAAAGTCTTTAAAAGTAGTTTTAAAAATGTTGTATGGTTTCATCCACGCCTTTCTATGATAGCGGCAGATGGCAATGAGTGCCGAGGATGCGGACAGGAAAAACACTGCGCAGGTGGTTCGGAGTCTTTTGGCTCACTCTGTATTACATTTTAAGCTTTCTGCTGCTGCTTTGCATTTGTGCAACATTTAATATTTAATGTTGATTAGGTACAGAATGAATACGTATGTTTCAAGAAACACAGCTGTAGAAAGATTAATTTTTTGGCAAGAAGAGCAATGTTTTCATGTTAGACAGTAATCTGCAGGTTCCATTCTAAACTTATGAACCTACTATATAAATCTTCTATTCAAAAATTATAAAATCTATGAAGTATAAAAGGTTTTAGATAAATATGGAACTGAAACTTTCCATATTTATCTATGTAATATCTATTAAATCTCCTAAGATGGAATAATACTTTTTGTATAATAGATTCTAAAATAGTGAGCATTTGCTTTTAATATTCTTAAAGCTGGAAAAAAAGCATAAAAACTGAAATACTCTTAGCTACTCAACTTCCCTAGTTTATTCACTTGAAATGTATGTAAATGTGTAATAAAAACCCTCTCTGCTTCACATAGTTTTTTGGGAAAAGCTATCTAAAGATGTCAATATTTTTATAGTTTTCTGCCAGTAATTTTAGAAGTTAATGTTCTTTTCAGATTAACTACTAAACATATGAACACACAGTTTCAAAGAGAACAGTTATATTTACACACGCACCACCACTGCATACATGCCTTCTACTGTACAAAGCAATTCTGTAGGTTATCAGTGGTCACCATCTTCAAAACTGCTGTTTATTCTTTTACCTCTGCCACAAACTGAAAATGTGTTCTTTCAATGCACTTTTCACTTTTGGAAACAGATTGTAGTTGCAGGGAGTGAGCTATAGTGAATATGAAGGATGGTCTAGCACAGGAATGTACTTGTCTGCTAAAAACTGCTTCACAGATAGGGCATTGTGATTTGCATGTTGTCATGATGCAAAATCCATGAGTCATTCTTTCACAAATCTGGTCTTTTCTTCCTTCTCTTTCCCTCAGGTTGATTAGGACTTCTTTGTAATATTTCTGATCAACAGTTTGTCCCTCAGGCACTCATTCAGTCATGATAATGACCCTGATATCCAAAACAACATGATCAGCATTGCTTTCTCTTTTGAATTGCTCATTTGCACTTTTTTCATTTTTGGTGATGTGGGGCTCTTCCAGTGCATCGATTGGTGCTTTGTTTCTGGATCATATTGGAAAATCCATGTTTCCTCACTTGTGATGACATTTGTGAGCAAGTCTGGTTCTTCTGAGAATCATTCCATGATGTCAGAGCAAATGTTCTTCCAGTTGTCTTTTTGTTCCTGAGTGAGGTTTTTTGGGACCATTTTTGCATAAACGTTTGTCATGTTTAATTCATCATGTAAAATTTGTCCTACTGTCTCTTTGTTAATGTTTACCATGTCTGTGATCATACGAATGCTCAGACATTGGTCTTCCTGAACGTTACCTTCAGTTCTTGAAGTCACAGATCAACCAGAACGTTCATCTTCTTCAACCTCTACCCGACCTTCTGAAAATCATTTGTGCCTTTCAAAAATGTTTGCACATGACGTAGCATTATCACCAAATGCCTCCTTTAACATTTGAAAACATTCCGTTGGAGATTTTGTTTAAGTTCAAAAGAAATTTGAGGTTATTGCACTGCTCAGCTTTTAAGTTAACCTGATCATGGCATTATTATGTAATAGTGTCCTGTTCAATCAAGGTTCAAAAGCAAACTAAAGAAGACAGAAAGGTGAAAGGTGGTTGCCTTTAAAGGATCAAGGTCAACCATAGTCCAATACCAACCTCCCCCATGTGGTTATACAGCAGGAGGTATGCAATCTCATTATTTAATTGCCACATCTCATATGCTTTATCAGTTGGAGAAGTGAGGTGTGTAAAATAGCTGCAGAAAATTGTAATTATAAAACTTTGCAAGAATATTTGTGTTTAGTTTTCTTATCAGAAATCACTAATCAGATAGTAATTATAAGTTAGTATATAATATTTGTTTGTTGCAGTACTGAATGCAGTGTTATTCTGAGCAACTTTGGAGAGTTGTCCATTGAAATGATAGAGGTGTCTGCAAGTTCACCATTAGATCATACAGTTCAGCAGCAGGTATTCCAATGGAGCAATGAAAACCTTCAGGCACAGTTACCTGTATTGCCAGGAACCACAGCTAGCTTCACCATTTATATATACTCATTAGCTGATTTTCTTATGCCTACAGTGATGTTTGACCCTGGTAAGTAAGTTGCATTTTGCTCTAAAATATGTCAATAGGTTTTAATTAAAATTTAAAGAGAATAAGAATGTTTGGCAGTACCCTAGTTCCTTGTTGGTTTTGTAATTATCTCAGAAGGCATTTTTGAGGCTTTAATTGCAAACAGAATCAGAAAATTTTGAGGAACAAATGTACAAAATAGGCTCAGTAAATTGTATATTGTAATACTGATACAAGGGTGAAAAGTATTGGCCTATAACTCTGAAAGATAACCTGACAAGGTGTCTTATGGAGGCAAATATCTTTTTATATCTTTTCAGGTGACAAGATTAGTAAGAGAACACTGAAAACAGTAAAATAGTATTGTGCAATTTAACTAATTATGTTATATCTCTGTAATATTACCTCTCTGATGATTATGAAAATTTGTAAAATCAACATAAAATCTGGAGGAATCAGATTCCTTCATATGTAATAAAATCTGTAAAAATTACAGCCTTAATAATCACTAAAGTTTTTCCACCTTTCCTGGTGAGCCCCTTCATCAAAAGCTTCAAAATGCACATCACCAAAGCCTTTCCTTGCATCTTCAATGATATAAAAACGAATTACCAATGCTAAAGCTTTAATGGTGATGAATCAAGATCCAAATTTACCTGGTTTTAGCAGAGCAGAACTACTCTGTATAGATTGCTTAAGAAGATCTCTAAATTTGGAACATTTGAATTCATTAACCTCATGTAAAATTGTATGCATATACTTCTTTGGATTTGTTATTTTGAATATTTATGCCTTTAATATAGTGCCAAATCAATGAACTCATCATGGTATCAGACTATGACACACAAGGGATTGCTCCATTAACATACATTCAACTGTGATTTGAGTATTCTTTATTAATATACAATTGAATGCCTCTGACAACTCATTTTCACAAATATAGGTTTGTTGTTTTTCACTCGCAGGTATGTCATCTGTGGTCCCATTCTCCACATGCTAGGAAAGGTGCACTTATGTTGCAAACAGCTTTAGCCAATCAGGGAGATGGGAATGTGGATGACACAGTTTGGTTTGTGTACATGCATAGTGAACTTAGAAGAAACAGGGTTTAACTATCTCTCCATGGCTAGAAACTAATTGCTGAAAAATAATGCTAACTTTGGACAGTTAAATCAAACTTGAAACAATCATTGTAATGGCTGGGACTCAAACCATGTATCTTTGGCTCTCCATGTTGATCTTTTGAGTTACCATGCCAAGGCATCATACATGTATTAAATTCTCATGTGATTCAAGTGTCCTGGTAAACCTTCAGTGATAAATATTAAGAGTTATGATACTTCAGAGCTGATTTGCAATTTTGCTAGTGCTTTAAATTTTCGGGCTGTATAGTTAACCACTCTTAGGGGTAATTTTGTTCTGATAATTGTCTTTCACACTAGTTGGTGCCTACATCCAGCTAGTGTGAAAGAACATCTATCAAAACACAATTAGAAATAAAAATAAAGCTAACCTTTGGCATATTGTTAAAATTATGATTTTCTGGACTGTTGTGCCTTGGTCTGAGGTTAAAACTAAAACCAGATGTTTCACTGGCTAAACTAGCCAGTGAATGTCTGATTATAGCTTTAAACTCAGACCACGCCTGGAGAATCATTTTAGCAATATGAATACTGGCCATGAAAACAGCCTAAGGTATAGCATTTGGCATTCACAGAAAACAACTCAGATGACTGCATTATGAATAACTGCTACATTCTGAGGTTAAAACTATAACCACATGTGTCACTTGCTAAACCAGTCCATTGATTGAGGTTATAGTTTTAACCTTGGACCATGGCACACAGCCCAGAAAATCATAATTTTATCAATATGAATGCCGGCCATGAAAACAAGCTAAGATTGCATTTGGCATATACAGAAAATAACTCTGCAGATGACTGCATTATGAATAACTGCTACAGTCCCACACCTAATAAGCATGTGTTACTTAACAATTAAGATACATGTTAATACACAACAGTATGAACAGTCTTCACAGCTACAAACAGTGGCTTCAGTTAATAAATAATCAATAAAAACTGTAACATTCAAGAAACACACAAGCACAAGAGCCAGGATCATGGATGGAGTATTTTAAAACACTATATGGGGAAGACAGGAGCATAGGAACTACGGGATTTCTGGAAATAGGGAATGTTTTCGTAGAGATATTGGATGGTGAAATTAGGAATGAGGAAATAATAAAACAAGTTAACTTACTGAAGAAAAATAAAGCTACTTGAATTGATGGCATCCCAACAGAGTTTCTTAAGGAGTGGTGTACTGAAACAGGAAGAATGAAAATTTTATTAGATCTATTTAATGTAATTATTAGAAAGAGTTATGTACCTAAACGATGGAGGGAAGCTATCATCCATCCTATATTTATAAAGGCAAGGGTAATGTCGATAAACCTAATAACTACAGAGGTGTTGCATTACTATCTAATATAGGAAAACTTTTTGTGGGCATTTTGGTAGCTAGACTACAAATTTGGGTTGAAGAATTCCAGATAGTCTTTCGCAAGGGAAGGAGAACTGATAATTTATTTATTATAAAGACATTAGGAGACAAATATTTAAAAGAAAAAAGGGGTAAATTTTATATGGCTTTTGGAGACTTACAGAAAGCTTATGACTGAATTGAGTTACAACTTCTGTGGCATAAATTAGTGTGTAAGGGAGTAAGTCAGCAATTGGTGAATATTCTTAAAGCACTGTATTTTGAGAACACATTGTTACACAGCGACAGGCTGCGTAACAAGAGAAATTCAACAAAAGAAAGGCCTCAGGCAAGGATGTAAGTTAAGCCCAATTTTATTTAATTTATACATAGATGATGTCTTACTAGAAATTGGAATGTATAATAACTGTGCACCAGTAATTAACAACATCCATATCCCAGGACTTCTTTTTGCAGATGACCTAGTGGTAGGATCTATTACAGTAAGTGGTTTAAAACAATCATTACAAGCAATTGATGTATATTGTAAAGAATGGAAGTTAAAAGTGTATCAAGAGAAAACATTGTGGTATTCAAAAAGGGGGGAAACTTATGCAAATATGAAAAGTGGAAGGGAGAGAATAAAGATTACAGGGTGGTGGGTGACTGTATTTACTTAGGAGTAAAAATAGATGGAGGTAATAAATGGGAGAAACAAAAGAAGTTTGCATTGGCAAAAGGTAAAGAGGCGATGGCAGCATTTAGAAGCTGCAAATATAGAATACCTAATATAAATGTTAAATGGCTGGAAAAAGTTTATGAGATGGTTGTGGAGGCAAAAGTGATGTGTGGTATAGAAATATTTGGATTAGATAGAGGATGGGAAAGTATAGATGAGGTGCACAGGATGTTTTGTAGAGAAATACTAGGGTTACCAAAGGCAATTGTAAGACAAGTAGCGCAATTAAAGATGGGCAGGGTGGCAACTAAGGGGAAGATAATGGAAAGAGCTTTGAAATTTTGGTTTAGAACTTTAAATCTAGGAAAAAGTAATGTGTTAAGACAATGTATAGAATACCAAGAGAATAGTTTAATGAATGATGGAGGGTAAGTAATTTAGGGAACATTTTGGAGAAAAATGGGTTAGGAGACATGTGGAAAAGGAGAGAAAATAACGTGGAAATTTTTTGGAAAAAGGCGAGGAAATGACTGGAAGATATAGAAATACAAATCATGTTCTGTGAGATTGCTGAAAAGAGCTCATTGGTTTGTTATAGGCCAATGAAAAATACATGGGGCAGGGAAAAATATATAGACATACTAAATAAAGAAGAGAGAGAATCTATTACTTGTGTAAGAACCGGAGCATGGAGGCTAAGAGGGTTAAGACAGGGTATTCCTCAAAATCAATGTCCGATATGTGGTGGTAATGAAGACATTGAACACATAGTATTTAAGTGCCAAGGAACAGAAAATTGGAGAAGAGAATTTTTTAAAAAGAAGTGGTTGAAGGGGGATAGAAATACGCTTATAATCGAAATGATGTGCAAGGACGCTAGGGGCATTGGACAGTTTTTGTGTAAAGTAAAAAATAAATGGCTTTGGACAGTGGATAGAGAACAGTAAGAGGTAGCGTATCTTACTTTGAATGGAAAACTATGGTGAATGTGTGATGGTAAAGTAATCAATAAGTGAAAAGTGAAAAACAAGTGGAAATGGGACATGAAAAACTGAAACAAGATAATTTATTGACAAGAAATTGTAAAATGTAAATAAACTATAGTGATTGTCTACAGAATGAGTGGCCAGGATCAAAGTTCAGTAGACAATCAAATTGTAAATCTCTTAGCACAAATAAAATAATTTAAATGGTTTCAATACCACATAACAGAAAATTGGCATCTGCAAAACAGTTTGTTCAGACTACAGTAAAATCATCATAAGCAAAACCTGTTTCCTTAATGCCTTCATTGTTATGGACAAAATCATTTTGTCAGCTCATGCAGTCTTCCACACAATATGGATGGAATGACTCCACCAGCAACCATGAGCAGTTGAAAGCTCTGAAGATTTGTTTTTCATCTTACTGCATTGAGGACATTGCAGTTATATGCCTAAGGAAATAGATCTAGTATTTCAGCTGAAAAAAAAAATTACGTTCTTCTCAGATTTAATATTTTATGTAATAATTTTGATCCACTTATAATGAACTACTGCAAATGCAAGCTATTCTTCTTTGCTTAGTTTGCTTCTAAATGAGTTAAATATGAACATTATATCCCATAGTAGGTTCTGTACAATTACCTACTTCAGTTATGGTTTTTGTTAAAGACCTACTCAGGCCTCAGTATAGAAAAAAAGAAAAGAAATAACAAAGAAAAACAACTCAAAACTGCACTCAGTTCCGCATGCACAGAAGTGTTATTTATTACTTTGTTTATTTACATTGATGTCAAGAAATACTTTTGTATAAGTCAAGGAGGTTATATTAATGAATCTTACTCTGAAATCAAGGACAAATAACAGAATGTGTAAGCATTCAGTCACATCTCTGTATTGTTAAGAGAAGCAAATAGCTGAACTTTTGAAACCATGTAGCTTCTATGGTGCACAAACCACAAAGTACTAGGTAGCCAACCTGCTCTTTTATCTGTGTCGTACACTGTATTAAATCCTAATATTCTCTGAGTAAGCAAACCAGTATCAATGTAGAATTAAAATACAGTATTTGTATCTTTACAGGTTATAGTTTAATTACTCTGTAGTTTTTGTTATGCAGAAATGGCATGAAAACTAATGGCTAAATCTTGAACACCCAGCTATGATTTAAGCTTACATTGGCTGATGTGGGTACTTAAATAATTGATGGCAGAGGAGTCAAGTGCAATAAAACAAAGTTATGGAGGGGGGATGAATAGGGAGATATAAAATGAGGTAGTTTATAGAATGAGGAATTTGCAAAATGAATTTGCAATAAAAGTGGAACAGTTTAATACAGGCAGGATTTGGAATACTTCATGGTTGTGAATTTCATAAAAGCTACTTTTGCATAAGCTTTTACTTCTGTAAGCAAAGAACTGTCATTTATAATGAAGTTTCAGGTTGCAAAAATTTGCAAATTTGACACCTTTTTGTAAGTTTGATACAAAATGTAGACAAATAACAAAAACTGTTTGAAGCCAATAAGCTGGTCAAACATTACCCCCACCCTTCTTTTCAAGCCATATCCATCATCCTCTGCAGCACAAAAGTCAGACAGATACAGAGAAAATAAGAGAAAGAGCTGCTCACAGACTGCAGAATTATCATGCATGATTTGCCTTTAAGCCCAGCATTATTGTTACCACCATATGCTCATTTCATAAAATGTGATCCAACCTTTGTATCACATACAAAGTTTATAATCCTGTTCACTCTGTGTAACTCTGCTCTCACATTTCTTAAAAATAAAACATAAAGGCTTCAGGAGTCTCTTTGTTAAAAGTACTGCAGTTTTTATTTTCTCTACCATGTATATAATAGGTAGAGAAGGTATTGCATTCCACCCAAAGATTTGACACTGAGATTTCACCGCAAAATACATATTTTGAGGCACCTTGAATCCAAAAAAGGCATTTGTAGAAAAAGTGTATTTGAGTGTGCATGCACAATATAACTCAAAAATAAAATTCAGATAAATACCAAACTTGGTATTTAGGTTCAGTACCTTCCAAATATGCGACACAAAGATTTTAAAGGAAATCCCCCCACCCCAAACTACCCTTTACATGGAAAATTTTTCGAAATTTTTTATTTTCTAAAAAATGCCCCTAATGATTTTGATTAAAATACCATATACTAAAGATATTTTCATGACAAATAAAATGTATTTCTTAAATTTTCTTTTATTATCATCCTTTTAAATACATTTAAAGCACATGTCCAATTACAAATATAAAATAATTTAACAAGTACAGCTTATAATTTTACATTTCTTCTTTTACATTGCATGTACATTAAGTTTACCTTAAATATCATTTTCACTTTACATTGCTTTACCATGTCTAAATTCATCTATACTATAAAATTCATTTTCTATCAAGTATTTCTTTATTGTTTTCATCATTACATTTGGCTTGTTTATGTTCTTTATTTCTCTAGGTAATTTATTGAATAATTCTCTTCCTCTAACTTCTGTGAATAGCCTGTGAAGCTCTTCATTCAGAAAGAATTTTATATAATCTTGTATAACTGGCCAACGTTAAGCGATAGATGAAAATGTACTACACAAATAAAATTTAGATGTCTTTAAAACACACAATTGATTTCAAATAACTTTTGTTGTGGCATCAGCCATTTCTGAGATATCCGTTATTAATGCTTCAATTGGTTCAATGCTTTGTCATTAAGTCCCATCAATTTTCAAGTATTTCTCATGATTGCATGGAAACAGTACAGAATTTTAAGGCCAACATATAGCATCCAATTTTTAAATATTTGACTATTGCTGTTCCCTTTGTTTCCTAACAAAATGATTAAGGTAATTATTTCCACAACTGATTATCTCAATTATAATGAAGTAGATAGAAAAATAAACTTTCATATGAATAGTTCTCACTCTCCAGTGCCACCACATCCTGATGACCTTCCAATTAGGTCTAATCCAGTCTGTAATCACTGGACTGACTCCTTTACTGATTGGTTGTCCAGAAGTGGTGTGCAACTGCAGATTTATCCATCTGTTTGTGCTTGATGTATTTCTATGTTCTTTTAGTCTGGTTTTAAATGTCTTTTAGTTTTACCTTTGTAAATGGTTACATTCTGGGCAACTGATTCTTGCTGTTTTGTTCTGAGGTATTTGGTTCTTCAATTTGTTGCAGAGTAATTTCTCTAAACTGAATTTGTTTCATGGAGCTAGGCAGATGTGGAATTTATGGTGAGTACTGAGTGGAAAGTGTACTTTTTGAAAATCATTTTTTTTGGGGGGGTGAGTTTTGTGCTATCCTTAATGTGTTTCTGTTTCTTGAATTTTGCTATTTTCTTGTCGCTGATTTGTTTGGTGAAACCATTGATTATAACTGTGTTCACTATGTGTTTGTATTCTTGTTTATATTCTGCTTCTGTTAAGGGTGTGCAAACCAGTCTATGGGTCAAACTGTTTAGGACTGCATGTTTTTGTGGGACGGGTTTGAAACTGTTGTTTTTTTTATGTAGTTTTCAGAGTGTGTAGGCTTCCTGTGTGTACCAAAATTGACTTTTTCTGGTTTCTAGTTACTTTTAAATCTAGGAATGATAATATGCCTTCATTTTCAGTTTCTATAGTGAATTGTATAGCTTTGTTCTGTAAGCTGTGTAATTTGAGGGAATCCTGGATGAGCTTGTTAAGTACTATTGTGAATATATCATTGACATATCTATGCCAAACTTTGTAAATGTGTGGAAAGGAGGTAGTTATGTATGTTTCTAAATTACTCATGAAAAAGTCGGCGAGGAAAGGTGATAGTGGATAGTCCATGGCTAAGCCTGAAGTCTGTTGATAATACCTATTGTTGAAAGTGACTGTCCTGAGTGATGCAAAGATCTGTGAGATTCAGAAGATCATCTATTTCCTCTTGTGGTATATTGTTTTGGGTAAGCCATTTTTCCAGTTGGTGTAGGATTTCGTCTATTGGGATACTTTGGAAAAGAACAGTGACTTCAAAAGATACTAGTATATTTTGCGGTTTTAGTTTTGTATGTTCTATTTTCCTAATTAAGTCTTGAGAGATCCTGATGCTTAAGTTGTACTTAGGTAGTGATGAGAATTTCCGTGTTAGCCATTTTCCCAAATTATAAATGAGTGAATCAGTATTGTTTATTATTGGTCTCATTTTGTTGTCTGATTTATGGATTTTTGGGAGTGCATACAATTTTGGTAAGGTGGGACCAAATCATAGGTAATAGGACACATCTCCTGAAGTCTGGTTAGAATCAGTGTATGTCCCTGTAGGGTAGGCTTGAAACACCATCCCTCTATTGTCCAGAGGTGGTGCAACCTCCTTCACAAACAAGCAAAGGGGGAAGGTCCACCAGGATCTCTAAGGCGGACTGTGGGGTAGTCTCCACTACCTTGCTTATCATCAAACATGTCAATCTTTGCAGTGAATCAAGCTTGGCAGTGGCCTTTACAAGAGAGGCAGGCCGCCAAACCAGCGCCGCATAGGATATAGAGGGCTTTATTACCAAGGTGTATAGCCATTTGACCACCTTTGTTCATAGGCCCCACCTCAGTCCAATGGCTCTTCTATAGGCCCACAAAGCATTGTGGGCCTTCTTTACTTTGCAATCCACATGCTTTTCATAGCTCATCCCAGCCTCCTGGATGACGCCTAGATACTTAACTGTTCCAGATAGAGTTTCTTCCCAAACAGAAGGGTCTCTGCCAACCCTGGCAGACTCCTCCTCCTCCTCCTCCTCCTCCTCCTCCTCCTCCTCCTCCTCCTCCTCCTCCTCCTCCTCCTCCTCCTTGTGAAGGTGATCATTTCAGTCTTGTCGGGGTTGATGAATAAGTCTGTTTCCTTGCACCATTCCTCTAGCGTATTCAGGGAGCCCTTAATGAGCTCCAAGACATTACTTAGGAATTTTCCACTTGCTACAAGGCATATGTCATCAGCATGTATCCCTCTGTTGAGTCTGTTCAGCGGATCATCCACCACCAGACAGCACAGAGTGGGTGACAAAACTGCCCCTTCTGGACAGTCCTGGGGTATTGATGTCCTCTAGTTCTCACTCCCCAGTGCCACCACATCCTGATGACCTTCCAATTGGGTCTAATCCAGTCTGTAATCACTGGACTGACTCCTTTACTCTCCGACACTTCCTAATGGTGCCTAAAGTCATATGATTAAAGGCACCCTAAATGTCCAGGAAAACTACCGTGGCCAGTTCTGCATAGTCCAGTGCAGGGGGCAGTCTTAACAAGAGCTGGTGGAGTGCCAGTTCTGTGGATTCGCTCGGCCAATAGGCATACAGATGAGAATGTATCAGTCTATTAACCAGCACCTCATCCCTCAAATGTCTATCTACCAGCCTTTCCAGAGCCTTCAACAAGAAGAATGTTAGATTGATAGGGAAAAAAAGCCTTAGGCTTGCAGTAGGATTGTCCAGCTGACTTAGGTATAAACACCACTTTTGCCTGCCTCCAGAGGTAAAAAAACATGCTTCATAGCAAGATGGCCCATTTAACTTTTTTAAAAGCCATAATCTCAGAGCCACTTTCCATTCTTCCCTAAAACCCTGAGTGCCCCAATGGTTCTTGATCCATTATACAGGTCACTGGGAATTGGGTTTCAAGTAACAGCCTCAAGATCTCCAATTGTATCATTGCACTAGAGCAGCCCTCAAAGAGGCTAACCTGGCCCCATCTCACAAGACCAGCAATTTCTGCAGTAAAGCAACACTTGACTGCTTCTGAATGTTATCACAGAACTGCCTCCAATATTCTTCGGAGACCCTCTTGATCTCTCTTTTGTACTTTCTCTGGAATTCCTTGTAGGAGTCTCGAGTTGCTGACTCTTATTAGCCCTATATACATTTTCAAGTCTATGTTTCTTTTTCTTGATGGATCTTAAAAAAGAATTCCATCTCAATTTGACTTTAGCCCATACCTAATGTATGAGGGGGCAGTTTCTTTTGTAAGCAAAAACCAGGGTGTTCGTGAAATTCTCTACATACCACTCCAGGTCATCCACATTCCTTAGCCTGATCTGGGATCCTTCTTACGCCCGCTGTCCAGGTCCCTTCTAAATTAGTCCCAATTGATCCTCCTATGGTTCCTGTACAAGCGGTTCTTTCCTTTTCCCTCAAGATTAAACAGATATATCTCTGATCAGATAAGGAAGGTTCCATACTAACCCTTCAATCCTTAACTTCCTCTGGGGTCTCAAAGGATGCTAGGGCCAAATCTAGGACCTCCTCCCTTTGATAATTCACAAAAGTTGAAATGCCCCCTTGCTTAGAGAACACAAGATTCATTGTGCTCAAAACTCAAGCAATGCCTCCCCCCTCAATTGATGTCTGCACTACCCCGAACTTATGATGGGTATTAGAGTCACAGCCAATCAATAAGTTGAGGTTTCTACCCTTGCAATATAACACAAAATTTCTGAACTCCTGAGGAGGAGGAAGAGGAGGAGAAGGAAATTCCTGTCATAAGGGAAATAAGCTGAGCAGACTACCACCTGCTGTGGCAGTCCACCTTCCTCATACCTCCCAGAACTGCCACCAGATCTCTTAAAGAAAGCCTGGCAGAGCCCAAGTGTTGTTGTTGTTGTATTATCAAGATACATGCTCTAGGTTTTACATCAGCTGAAGCACTCAAAATAGAGAAACCCCATAATATGATCCTGCCGAAGCCAAGATTCTTGCATTATGACAACTTCTAAATCCTCCCTCGTTATGCTGCTGCATAGAACTCTAGAGACAGTAATAGTGTGTTGTAAGTTAGCCTGAATGCAATAAATCATTGTAGCTTACCTTACTACCCTATTAATCACTTTACATTAGAGGCCAGTTGTCCTTAGGAAACTTGATCCTCCTTTGGGGTTAATGAGGGATCCACATCTCCCTTCTAGCAAGGAAATCGACTATAAATGTCCATCAGACCTCCATTATTGGGTTCCTGCCTCCTTCTTCCTCTCTTGAGCAGCAGTCCTAATCAAAGCAAAAGAAGCCTGGACCAAGCCACGAAAGAGTTTAGATCCCCCATTGAGGATAAAATCAGCGGAATCTATCCACACTGACCACAAGCACCTTTCGGTTCCACCTTGCACTTGTAGACCCTCCACTGCTTCATGTCTATTCCTGGGTTCTGTCTCCCCAGCCTTTGGAAGACAACTTCACTCTCCACCTCTGGCCCAGGAGCCAGGCCAGGAATTTTTTATATGTCAAGAGCATCCAGTCCCACAGTTTTGAGCCTGGGCTCCTCCCTTGCCTGCAAAGTAGGTATGCATGATTTCAATCACTCTAGGGAAACCTCATTGTGGCAAACCACAATTAGGGTCCTCTTTGCCAGATAGCAGTCATCGAACTACAGGACATCTCCTGCTTGGAGAGCCTGTCCATAAGCCCATTGGCTGTCACCCATATTAGATTGCCCTGTTCTTGTGACAGAACCACCTGGGAGAAGCCATCATAATTATGGGCACCCTAATCCCAGTTTGGACTGTCTTAGCATATCTGAGAGGCTGAGAAATTCTTGCCTGTTTAGCCTCTCTTTTGTATTTAGGTGGAGTTTCCTCTAACCTGTTTCTTTTAGAAGATCTGGAGGGGTCAGGCTCCAGCCCAGTCATGGCTTCTGTAGGGCCCCCCTTACCACCTCTTTCCCTCGCACTCTGGGCCAGTAACCTACCCCTTCTTCTTTTCTTCTTCTCTGATCCACTCAGCTGCTTTGATTTCAATTTTAGGTTGCTGACTTCTCTGGTTAATTTCCCGAAACTGTCTTGATAACTGTCTATGAAGGCAGAGCCTGCTTCTACGCATATCCGGGAGTTACAATTCCCACCTCCATTTGTTTACTCTGGATAGAAGTGTCTCCCTTCCTGGCTTCAGCTACCACTCCTTTAGTTTTAATCCTCTCAGAGTCCGCAGAAGCACCTTCCAGTTTTTAAGTCAGCACTTGCTTCTCTACACCTCTGGGAGAGACTGTTCCCGCTTTCATTTGTTTACTCTGGATAGCAGGGTTCCCTTTGAGGTCCCAGCTACTGCTCCTTTAGTTTTGATGCTGTCAGTGTTCCCAGGAGGGCCTTCCAGTTTAAAGAACTAGATTTATATATTGCCCCCACAGTTAGCTAGGGATATCTTTGGTCTGCCCAGGCAGAGCCCCACAAGCCTGGTTAAGGCTATATACTCTGAGAGATCGTCGGGTATCTCAGAGACTCCGTTAATGACACATCTCCCATGTGCCATGCACCCCTTCAGCACGGGTTACTTAACACTTTGGGGTTGGGAGTTGGTTTGCTGTCTCCTATTGATTGTTCAGAGACCAGTCTATCCAGCATGTTGGTACTCAGCCGACAATGCCAGTCAGGTCCCAGCTATCCACCACCTGCTGTTGCGCCCAGTACCCACCCAACGTCCAACTTTAAGGGCTTGTGGGTCGTAATGCCGCTCCAGAGGCCCTCTGCTGTGTATGCAAAGACATTAGATGCAGTTAATTCCTTATGTACTCGGAACAAATTATTATTCTTGTTCTCGAAATAGGTTAATACAGATTATAAGTGTTATGGCTGATACAAAATAAATCCAAGAGCTTATTTGTACATATGTACTGGGAACTTAAAAGGTAAACATGGGAGATTGGAATGCACCTGATTCTTGGAAGCATCACAACTCTCCACTGACAAAAACTGATGACTGTCAGGTATGTATCTCTTTTGAAAATCAGCAAACTGCCAGCAGTTCAACACAGCTGCTGCACCTGCTATTGTGTTTATAGAATGAACCATGCATACATACAAAGCGGTTTTGCATTCCTTAATGAGCATGAAAAGAAAATGGGTTGTGGTATCTTTAGAAATGAAGATGTTTAGCAATACAGTAGCTTACATTTCTTAACACAATTTTTATGCCCTTGCAGCTGTCCATATTATTCAAGTTTTGGCTTATCCGAGGTGATTCCAATTCACATTACCTTAGATAACCAGGGTTTTACTGTAGTTTTAGTATTAAGTGCTGCTGTATGCAAGTTCATCCATGATGGTGTGCTTATCTCTGCAGAACCAATACAGTTTGAGTTGTTCTATTTCATTGTAAACTGTTGTTCTATATTCTGCCACTTTTCTTCCAAGGGAAGTTGTATAGAATACAATTATCAGTTTCAGACAGCATCACAAGTGTCATACTTTGTGACACATGTTCTCATTCTTCTCCTTTCTGCATATAACTTCATGTGTTGGGGTGGATGAACTTTACAGCCACAAAGTATTAGAATAGAAACTCCTTTGTTAGTAGCCAAACCAAAAGACAATACAGGGGAATGGGCTAAACCTTGTGTCCCCTACAGTGGCAACCCTGTACTAGAGAGTCCTTTCTTCTCTGTCTGTAACTTGATGCAAATGTTACAAATGTAATACCACAAGTTAGAAAAGATGCTTTTTCACAGCTTTATGTGCTGAAACTAATGCAGTTGTTTGACATATCATAAATATATGATTAAATTATACATCCCAAAGTAAAAACTAACAAACCTATATAAATGAGTATTTGAATAAAAATTTATGACAGGCAGGCAGGCATCCAGCCAGCCAGCCAGGCAATTAGAGTAGTGGGCAACCTTTATTGCTAAAAATTCATTCACACTTCATGCTGAATAATCACTGAGCAATTTTTTTGTAATGGAAAAAACAAATCATGGATTAAAGTAAACATGTTATGGTTCTGTTTACTTTCAGGTTCTATCAGTAAAAGCAAATTGAAAGCCTTAAGAGAGAGTGTTGTAAAGTGATGAGTACAAGAAAATGGAGTAGAAAGAAAAGAAAGAAAAAATATATAAATAACCAATGGTATTTTAAGAACAAATGAAAGTTGCGAAACTTCACTTACTTTTCTCATAGTGAAGTACAAAATATGGCTCCACCCTGCAGCTCTGCATTTATATCTGCTTCAAATGACAAAAATGAAACATCCAACAGAAACAGAAATTAATAAGAAATAGTGACCCTGAGTGAAGACATCACTCCTATCTAATGGAAAAGATAATCCTTCATCTGTACTTACAACAACAACATTTGTAACAAAATCCCAACACCAAGTACTAAAGAAACAGATCACACTTTTACACTAATATGTAGGAAATAAGATGTCTAATTCATCATGCCACTGCGCATTTAGCAGTGGAAAGATAAAAGAAATGTTGCTCTGTGATTCTCTGTGCTACTCCACAGACCTAGTATATTCGTAACTTTGTACAATAAAGATAGCATGTATAGGATTCAAGGATAGTGAATGACTCTTTAATATTTAAATTGTCAGTAACAATAGTAGGTATATAAACATTCTGTAATTTAAATTTTGTATATTAAAAATGCATAGAATAAATAATTCATTCACACACAGGTTAACGGAGACAGATTTGGAAATACGGTTGAAAGGACATATGAGATGCTTAAAACATAAATGCAAAAATTGGCCATATCACAATACTTTTTGTCTACCAATTATCAAAAATGAAGTCCAACCAAATATCAGGTACTTAAAACCTGCTAGTTAGGCAGCCAAACTATATACATTGAAGAAAAATCTTCATGATACAACAACGCAAAACATAATCAGTGTTGATTTGCCAACACCACGTATCTTTTGAAAACTTATTCCACCATCATAGGATAGTAACACCTTTAACACTTGCACAATAAAAACAATTTGCTGAAAATGTGAGCAAATGTACTTGAAACATGTTGAAGTAACTGAAAACATTAATGATGTTGATATGTTAAATGCTGATTCAATATTAACCATTTATAAACACATCTCTTAAATAATAATAGTAATAATGATGATGATGATGATAATTAATTATTAATAATTAATTATTAATAATAATACTCTGAATTTTTAAAATCTTTTTATTGTAACACTGTTGAATATCATATGAGTTAAACAGTGGTTATTTTGAAGCTGATTACATTAACATTTCGCAGCTCCTCCCCAAGTTTGCCATTTTCTCTCTCTCTCTTAATGATTTATTTTTAAGGTTTACATATTTTTTGTTAACATTAACATAGTGGTGGACATTGGTGGTACATGACATGATTATTGGGGAAGGAAATGTTCCAGGCCTAAGTAAAATACCTCCATAGCATTTGCCAGTCATAAGGACTGAGGAAGAGCTGGAAAAAGCCTGTCAAGGAAGATAGTCCTGACTGGATTTGATAGTGGAACTCCCTCTCACGGATCTGTGCTTTTAATGAGCCTGGCCAACTTGTTGATTTTTGGCTGTTTGTAATGCATAACTACTTATTAATTCTTTTAATTAATTGGGATTCTACATAACCTATTATATCATTAGTTCTGCAATCAACAGTGTCATTTGAAAGAAGAATCAAATCAGCATCTTTTGCTAATCATTTTCAACATTTTTCATAGCTGGAAGGAGTAAATTTTCCCCAATGGAATAGGTTCACTATTTTAACTGTCACACTTAAGAGGTAGGATGCTTCCAGTGATTTGCTATTAACCAATTCATAGTTAAAACTTTATCTTTCCCATAATCGAGTGTAATCACTGAAAAAATTCAGTTGGTTTGTGTTTCATATCAGAGTTCTTTGTCCCTGAATATCCCCCGAGTTTTACAGGTTTCATGTAATTGTTCAAGAGCACTACACAACACAAAATACCACTTCCCCTTATTTTACATAAATGTATTGCGGTATTTTGTTTCTTAGTCACTAGCTTAATCTGTGTACTAATGGTGTGGTATATATGCACCATGTGTGTTACTCAGTTTACCCGGCACCCCCAGCCTTATTGCACCACTGAGCGCACCTTATTGCACCTTTAACAACTTTAGGCCCCCTATACTCAGTCCTCCCCCTCTTCCCTTTTCTGTTGTTCCTTTCTTGCTTCTCTTAAATTTTTTTTACTGTCCTTAAAGACTTACCCATGTTTTTATTTTTTTTCTCCTGTCAACATTTTTACAGTTATCGTTTCTTTGTCCATCTTAACTCACGTTTTCTCCCATGCTTTTGTCTCCATATCATTGGTTTCTTACATTCAGTCATGTAATGTTCTGTGCTTTCCCTTCCACCTCATAATTCACAAATTCCTGTTTTCTCGCCTGTTAACCCTCTGAAGTACATTGACCCTGTTTCCCCATCATACTAATCCTTCCTTTTCCTGTCTGCTACAACGGTCAAATTAGCCTTCTCTTCCACACTCTCGTTTTACTAACCTATAGAACCATAGTGATTTTTGTTTTCTAAGCTTCCCCAAATTTCTTGTCTTCCATTCTGCTTCTTACAGTCTTCCAAAAGCCATTGATGTTTCTTTTCCATAGCTTCCATATATTTCCCACTCCTGTCTTTTCCATTATTTTTTCCACCTCTGTCTGCCAACTATTGTTGTTGTCATACCCCTTTGTTGGTTCATGCATATCTTTAAAATTTCTCTCTCCTCTTGTACCAAACATCCAAACCAGAACTTTAAAATTCTTTTTGCTGAAAATGTGAGCAAATGTACTTGAAACATGTGGCTTGCATGTCAAGTCTGTGTACACAATATGCTGGTGTAGTTTTCTAATATTTCGCCGTGGGCGCTTAATTATATTATTACTGGTGTTGGTTCTTGTCTGGCTATGTTTTGATATTTCTAGTTACATTCATGCGATGATATAAGTGCTTAGTTTGGTGTAATCTGTAATGGTGATGTTCCATATTCTTTTCATTTACCGGTTGAGTTTATCCTTGTTTTGTGCTGTCACAATGCCTAAGCGACGTACTACACAGAAATCTGATGTGGTTATTGCTCCAGTCAGTGAGCATAGTGAAGTAGAATCTATTTCTAGCACTAGTACACCTGTTACCCAGTTGTTACCAGTGATGCCTAATCCACCTGTTTCGGTGAGCACAATGCAGTCAGCTGTGTGTTGACCGGTCATTGAACCCTCTTACTTTGAGAATTCAAGTAAGTTATCGGCATATGAATTTCTTCAAAATTTTGAAATGGTCGCTGCTGCTAATGGTTGGTCTGAGGAAATGAAATTGAAATGTTTTCCATGTTACTTAAAAGATACTGCTGCATCATGATTTCAAACTTTTCGCCACTGGCATCCTCGCCACGATTGGCTTTGCCTGTCTACACAGTTTCTAAATGCTTTTCAGATGACTAACCAGAGTGATATCTTGGAAATGAAACTCAGACAGCGTGTGCAGTTAGATGATGAACCTGTTATTAATTATATCTATGATGTGTTATCTCTGTGTGATCAAGTAAATCCAGCTATGTCTCAGTTAGAACAAATCAAACACCTGCTTAAAGGTCTTAAACCTCTCTATGTACAGGCTTTGCTACCATTAAATCCTCAAAACTGTTGACGAAGTGATGCAAATAATTCAACGAGTTGATAAAGGACAATTTTATATGCAGAACCGACAACATCTCGTGTCTGCCCAATCTCAGGCTGCAGTGTTTACACCGCCCACTTCTGTATTTAATAATGCACCTGTTCCTGTTGTTACTGTACCCGGCGCCTTCACCAATTGTCGTAACCTCTCTACTATTCTAGCTCAATGGGAGGTAGAGCAACAGGTACCGTGAACATATAGAATATTTATCACACATTATGCGAGGTCCGACGAGGCGCGCTCAACGAAATTCTGAAAATATAACTAAAAAGTCCCTAGCAATATTCTTAATTCATGATGTGGGTGAGGGAAGGGTCTATCTACTATAGAAATTCATACTAAGATCACTCGGATAGCGAATATTTATTATAAAAAGAGATTACAATACCTCCTTGCCTGTCGGTGGGGATGCCATGCTGCACGCATGGACAAGCGGCACACACTCTGACCTTGCTACTAGCAGAACCTCGACTCGACTGATTCAACCCACGCTATGCTAGAACTGGTTTTTCATCCCCTCCACTCTTGCACAATATCCGATCTGGGCCACCAGGTCACGTACGCAATAATGCTAATGATATTACAAATGTCATAATATTATTCCATTCTTCTTGTTCCTAGTTCTGCAGCATTCTTTCCCTTTTTGTAAAGAATTACAACTCATGCTGCATTCCTTCCCTAAAATCCTTAAAGCAGATTCTACTCTGTGGGCAAATATATTCTGACCTTCCCCATTCCCACTGGGGGAGGTGTGAATTAGAAGTGTGCATTCTCATGAAAATGACTGACTGTGACTCACCGGACCACCTTCGGTTGCCATGTATGGCAGGAAATAGGTTTAGCTGAGTGCATGAAGCTGAGCAGATACAGCCGGTCGGTTACAGTAAAGTCTCAGTCACTTGCAAGCAGTTACTACTGCTCTCTGTCCTAGTTGTAATACAACTGCCAGCAAGTCATAGTTAAGCAGAACTGGGCACTAATATAATACTACATTTAAGAGCAAATATTTACAGTAAAACTAGAAATTTTATTTGAGGTGGCAAAATTTGAGAGTGATGAATTATAAAACAGTTGCATTTTCTTATAAACTGCAGCAATTCATTTAATTATAACATTATTATATACCCAAATCATTGGTTATTACATATGCAATTTATCACTCGTACATAATCTTATCTGGATAATCCAACATTCTGCATTATAATTATTTATTTTTTAGTTTTAAGTCTATTAACTGCGTAGATCATATCAGATGGGTTGCAGTTTTGAATACACCTTAAAAATTAGTTGTTTCTATAAAAAAGAAACAAATTTAAGAAAAATCACATCTATAGTGAAGATATTTAGCAGATACAAAATCTGAGCAAATTTCTCATTTCATTTTACTGCGTTGAAATAAAAAAATAAATCGGCTTGAACAAAGTTTTACCACATCAGGCGATGCGGAAAGGATTGGTTTTAAAATAAAAGTGTTTTTTATTAAAACAATGTAATTGTGTGAAATACTACTTACTGTTCCCAGTAATACAGTTTTTATTTGCAAGATTTTAAATCAACTTATTATATAGTAGCTATAGGATTATAGTTTTCAATACAACTGAGTGTTGGTAATACTACGGATTACTTACTAAAAATAAAGAAAGAATACATTATTATGTTATAAGCAAGAAAGAATACATTATTATGTTATAAGCAACTTTAAAATAACCTTAAATATGAAGCCCATGAGCATAATAGGACAAAATCTACTTGGCTATGTATACAAACAGAGGTAAACAAGGAAAGGATAACAGATAAAGCTGAGGCACAAACTTTACTTAGGTAATATTGATTGTAGTAGTAATTATTATGGAAGGATTCTGCAGAACAAAAATTAATACTTCATTTTGTGGAATGTGCTACAATGGGTAGGTCTTTTATGTTAATTATAAATAAAATGGACTCCCCAATACTCAAGTGTCTTTCCTGTAATTAAACTATGTTTATGATGATAAATAACCACTATTGCAATAACAATCTTTCCAAAAAACTAGAAATAAAAAGACTCAATAGCTTTGTTTAGAAAAGGAGGTAAGGTTTGGGTGTGGGAACAGAGTTGGCCTGTTGTCATTTGTCATGTTCATATAGCCGCATTTTACAGTATGCAGGCTCAATTAGTGCTGGAGACGCATTGATACTGAGAAGCATAGAAGCGGATCGTTTCTATCACTGACATAAATTGGATTGAAGCATTAATTATTTTCGATGTTGAAACCAAATTCTTATGTATTTCTCCAAACTTGTTTTATGGTGTGCTTTCTATGTAAGTTAGCGCATAAGCAAGGGCTATAACCATTTTTGTGCATTTTGCATATACAAAAATGATATTCCTAATCATGAACATTAATGGTAATAAAAATTCTAATATATTGCTGCTACCATTATTAATACTGCCACTATTACAAAGACTACTTTATACCCGTACAACTTCAACTACCACCACCCAGATGCAAAATGTAGAACAGGCACTCAACTGGTTTAATTTGTTTTTGTCATCAAGCTTCTGCGAGAAGAAAAAAAAAGAGTATTGCAAAACTTTATATATTCTTCGTCACATTTACTTGCACTTGGGAAAATGCAAACGTACAGCATGAAATATTTAAAAGGGACTGTGATGCGTGAAAAAAGAAATGTATTTCAAACATATTGTGTATTCTTTTATAGATATGTACTTTTTCTATAATCCAGATTTTTGCTTCTCCCTTTTGGTTTTCAAGTTACATCAATCCACCAACAGTAAAGTTGAGTTCATATACTATTCCCAGAAAATTCAAGATATACATTCAATTTATCATGTCAGTATCTCAAACATATGGCATTTGAATCAAAATCACTGTTTTTGAGAAAATGAAAAATAATGAATGTTGTTCCATGTAAACGATAGTTTAGGGAGGGGGGAATTTCATGAAAACCTTGGTGCCATATCCGTGGAAGATGTTGATCATAAATGTAAGTGTAGGCATTTATCCAATTTTTATGCTACACACATGCACGCGCACGCACACACACACGCATGCGCGTGCACACGCACACACACACACATACACCTCTTAAAAGTCGGTCAGTTGTTTTCACTGAAATGCAGACCACTAGTGTGAATATACTTATTTGGCTTGGATACATGATGGTGAGGAAATGCCGGGATCACTTAATGGGAAGCAAATTCATGCAGGAACTGAATTAAGTGCGCAAGTACATTTGATGTAATTATTATTGAAAAGAATATTAAAATGTAATAGAATAATGTATATATCTGAATTGAAGAAATAGTTTGAAAGGTAATTAAATTATATGTATACAAGAGTATAGAATTCTTTAAATGCTTAAATTGCAATATAAAACATTAACCTCAATTCAATAACTGACTCAGTATTCCCATATATAAAAGTTTACATTCTCAACATAACACTTTAAAAGAATTACAATTAATTAAATTTGGAAATTTTCTCATTAACCAAAGCTGTGCCTCAACAGAACCGATTAACTTCAGTTTAAAAAACACAATAAAAGTTATTGTTCTGCAAACCAGCTAAACATTTACTTGTCCTATTAAACTCTTGCCATTATGCATATGTAAGCATATCTGAGTGAAGTCATGTAAATTGGGAATTTAGACTTGCATCACAGAGCACCATATCCTAATAAGAGATACTGTAATGTGTAAAATTAAAGAAATTCATTCCAAACAAAACTATCGCATTCCATTACTGGCCTTGGTTTTCAAAGAGAAGATAGAAAGGCGTTGACTTCTTGGCTGCTCTGGCCATTCTCTCTGCTGTAACTTCTAGTCACATAGCAGGCAGGCTTGCAGAAGTGGAGGAGAGGGAGGCTGATGTCACCACCTGTGTGTCATATGATGGCAGATACAACATAAGCTGGCCAGCACCACTTGTGCCACCACAGTTCTACTAAAGCTACCTCCCATGTGCTGATATTGGTAGCCCTAACAATTCTTTACAAAACATTTTATGCAAACATATGATCTAATTTTTCACTTAATTCTGATACCCCAAGATTTCAACTGTGTTTTTCTTCCTTAAATTAAAGCTTCTCTATTTATTGTATCGAATGCTTTTTCAAATTCTACAAAGAACATGTACACCCTTCCTCTTTTCTTACTCAGATATTTGCCTATTATAGTCATTGTTATGAATACCTTGTCTATTGTTTGCTTTCCTGTTTGAAATCCTACTTGAAATTCTATCATTTATTTTCTGATTCTATCTACTCTTTCTGTATATCAACTGAAATTCCTGTGTACAACTTTTCCACAGTATGGATAATAAACTTATTCCTCTATAGTCTCTGGTTTATTTACTCCTTCCTTACCTTTGTAAATGGTACCACCAAAATTATTTTCCTGCATTTTGGTATATCATTTTTCTCTGTAATTTTATTTAATAATTCTGTTAATGCTTTTAAGATGTTTTGTGTTTCACCATATCTTTTCCAAAATTCTCCAAATGTTCCATCTGATCCTAGTGTCTTATCTTTCTTTAAATTCCTTATTTGCTGATAAACTTCTAACATAATTTTACAACCTAATCTTTCATTTATTACTACTCATCCTAACTCTTGGATCTAACCTTACCCTTTCCCGTTCAATATTCTGAAGTATCTTAACTATTCGCTTCATGCAACTTCATTTTTTTCTTCTCCTTTCTTGTTTAACTTTCTCACTATTTCTCATATTGTGTTATTTTTCCCTTCTATTGGTTCTTTCAGCCTCTTTACTATATTTTCTTGCCATTCTTTTCCCTGTGCTTCTAACAGACATTTGTATCCCCATTTACATGTCTTCAATTTTTGCCTGTCCAATTCCTTTTCAGATCTTCTCCACCTGATTAGAACTTTGAATACCTTTCTTCTTGTTAATATGCATTCTACATCAAACTGCCCTTTGTAACAGGTGAGTACCACATGCTATCTCATGTAGATGTCGTCTTGGATCTCTGAAGTTCCTTTAAGTTCTCTGCCCGGCTGCTTGTCGTAGAGCTGAGGAGAAATCCCTATCCTAGCTAGCTAATTTGATCTTTCTCAGGATTTTATGTAGGTGAAAGCAAATAATAAACTGACTTCCCCTTAAACAGCTTAATTTATTCACAATATAATGCCCATTGAGGCGGCTAGCAACTTTCCCTTGCTTAACACACAATTATATAAAAGCTGTACATTTTAACCTTCCTGGTACTGTTAACCTTACTGTTAATTCTTTATGTGGACATATCTAACTGCATCACATGATATTTTTCCATCCACATACATACACAAAATCTTCCACCTGAGTCACATGTGTTACATCATGAGAGAAAATCAGAGAGAGTGTAACTTGGGGCCTCCTCCCCTTTTTATACCTTCCCACTATGATGTTAGGGTTCGCACCTTTTTGTGTAACAAATATTCTCATTGGTTATTTACTTAGCATGCTATGAAAATAAAACGTTCCAATTTTAGCAGTCATACCTCCCTTTGATTTCTCTGGTAAAACCCACTATCTCCGTCTCACTTTACAACTCGTGTTTCTCTTTCTGTTTTTCCAAATGCCTTGTCTTCCAGAATTGGGGCACTATCTCGGTCTCACTCTAATCTCAGACCTCTCTCTCTATTTTCTGTGACGTTGCCTAAACCCTGTGTGCATTTGCATGTATGTGCCTGTGGAGTTTACTCCTATTGCTTGCTCACCTGGTAGTTACTAATTACATTGTTCATGAAACCTGCTTGCTTTCACATTAATAACATTTTGTGTGGTACAAGTTATTTTTACAGTAAAGCTATTTCTCAGTATTATTTTACATTATTAGTTATTCCTATTATTTCAGTATTCTTCTCTACTGGGTATATGTCCTCTTGCAGCTACATGCTAAAAATTATCTTAATAATTTTGAGGATGTAGTTGACACTCTCCACAAAAATGTATGTTCACAAGATTAAACCAATACAATAAATCTACAATAAAATAGAATGAACAATAAATTAGGGTACAATTATTTATATAATGTTTACATGAGATGTACATGATATTTGTAATTGTTGTGCTTGTTTTGTTTGCATTTTATGCAGTCTGTGAGTTTTTAGTACTAGTTTGATTTCGTATTGGTGAATGCGAGAGAAGAAAAAAATTTGCTATTCATTTTCTTCTTTTCTGGGGTTGGTGCCACTAGTTTATTGTCCTAACTTTCTGGAAACACCTTGGGCTTTTATTATTTCTGCACTAGCCCTTATGCCTATTTTCTCAGGCCACTTCACTCATGTTTTGTTTCACTGTTTAAATCTAATTACAAGGAAAATAATTGATGCTGTGATGTTCTTCAGTGGTTACCTGCTCTCTCTGGATTGTTAAATATGCACCATAAAAAAATACCACATAATATACTATGAAACAAAATATTCTCTCCTTGAATTAACGTTTTAATTAAGTTATATGCAAAGGACTCATTATCTACAATGCAATGAAAAAAAAATGGTATTCCCTACTTTAGTTTAATAATATTATTATTTTGAAGGGCCTTCAGTATACAAATTATGAAGATGTGTTAAATTCCCAAACTTTGTGTGTCTTCAGTAAACAATTATAACGACGCAAAATTACATTCTCCAAATTATTATGTGCCCTCAATAAACAAATTACAATGATGCAAAATTAAATTCTCAAAACTATGTGTCCTCTATAAACAAATTATTACAAATAAATGTTAACCTTTCAAATATGAGGGCGGATCGAAAAGTAACGCACAATAATTTTTTTCTGCCTCAGTATTGCAGCTGGAATGTTGCAATTTCACACAGATATAGTTTGAAGTTTTCACTACAGAGGGTATTTTTTGTTTCATGTGCAGCTCTAGCGAGAGAAGTGTGAACTATGCAACAAGGATAGTGCACAAGTTACTGTCATCCACGTGTGAAGAGCAGAGAGGTGTAGTTCGATATTTGTGGGCCAAAGAGCATAAACGTAGTGATATTCACAGGGACATGCGTGGCGTGTATGGGGATAATTGTATGGACCGTAGCAATGTCTCCAGGTGGTGTGTATTCTTTCTAGAGAACCTTAGTGATTCGTCATGCTCCAGGAGGCCGGTAACAGCTGCAACCCCGCAGAATGTCAGAGGCATTGAGGCGGCAATTTTGAGTGACCGGCGTGTGCAACTGCAAACCTTATCGCAACATTGCAGTGTATATGGTGCAGTGTACGATATTGTTCATGACACATTGAAATTTTGTAGAGTTTGTGCTCACTGGGTGCCTAAGCACCTGACAGATAACCACAAGGGCCAGTGAATGATGACAAGCTTGGATCACCTAATGCAGTACACCGCAGAAGGGCATGACTTTCTGAAAGGAATCGTCACTGGTGACGAGTCGTGGGCATGCCACTACATGCCCGAAACCAAGCAGGCAAGTATGGAGTGGAAATATGCTGGTTCCCCAGTGAAAAAAAAATTCAAAGTGACTCAATCTGCTAGGAAAGTGCTTGTGACGGTATTCTGGACTTTGCTGAACACGGGACCACTGTGAATGCTACAGCCTACATGAAAACTTTGGTGAAGTTGCGTCATGCCCTTCGTAACAAACGCCACAACATGAATGCTGACAACGTCAAAATTCTTCATGACAATGCTCGCTCCCATGTTGCTGCTGTTCATCAGAAAATCACCAAATTTGGTTGGGAGGTGCTCCAGCATCCACCATACAGTCCGGACCTTGCACCGTTGGACTTTTATCTGTTTGGTTCCATGAAGAAATTCCTGGCCAGCCAACGCTTTGCGGCAGATGCGGAAGTGAAATCAGCAGTCCGCAGATGGCTATACTCCAAGGAAATGGACTTCTATGAACAGGACATACTGAAACTGGTATCACGATGGGAGAAATGTGTTGAAAAGCTTGGTGACTAAGTCGAAACGTAGGTAAAAGGTGTAACTTCATTTGTGATTTTTGCTGTTGCTTTAACTATTAAACTTTTTTGTAAAAAAATTATTGTGCATTACTTTTTGATCCACCCACGTAATTAGGTGCCTTTATCAAATAGTGGCTTTCTTCAAAATGTATGACAAACATTACTCATTGTTAGTGAAATATGTATATATATATATATATATCAGCTGGAATTCTGCGTGCATTTTGCTATTCTGTAGCTTGATTTATTAACAATATAAGAAAATTAAGACACTAAAGTATTGCACAAAATATACCCTGGATATTTACTGCTTAAATGTCAACTCTACATACAATATGATCATATTATACAAAGATTGGGAATACAATAGAGGATTGGGGTAGCCTATTTATGATCTGAAGCATTTTAATAACTGTTTATGGTATCTTCCCCAAATTTTATTATCATTAATACCTCTTAACTCAAAGGTGTGTTCACCAAACTGAGCTGTGATAACTGCTGGTCCTTTATATAATAAGTTCATCCGATGATAATTTTTGCTCCAAGCATCTGGTTTCTGTTTATTTCTTACTAAAATCAAGTCTCCCCTCTCAGGTGTCCATGTTGCAAATCTTTCTTTGCACTGGTTGTCTTATTCATTGTAGAAAACTCTGTTTAGGGTCATTTATTTATATTTGTGATCATTATCTTCAATCTTTCCAATGTTCAGTAACACTCAATAATTTATTTTAATTACCTGCAATAATATTTGGTTTTCTCATCCACAACATGATTTACATACACAGTTTTACCAGTTTAAGTATCGTTTTGTAGCATTATCTTTTATCTTTCTGCAAATTTTCTTTGTTATGTTATGATCACTGGCACCATCCCTCTGAGAATACCGAAAACCTGCTCTCGTCTACCTGTCGCTCACTACTGGTATTAACTGTAAATAGCCTTTAGGTGCTCTGAAATACCGTAAATCTCCTGGGAGTTTATATAGAAAAGTTCCTTTTCTAGATTCTGGCTCTCGTTTTCAAAGTTGCATTGCCCTTGTCCCTCATCAGCATTTATTATATCTATCATTGGTCCCTTATTAAAAGTGATGGATTCAACAAAGAAAGTTTCTTCTGCTATCTGTTGCTCGCCTTCTGTGGGGATGTTTTGCTGACTTGTATGTCCCCTTGTATGTGGTACTATTATTCTTCCCTTATCTAAAGTTAAGCATTTTTCTTCAAAATTATGATAGCCTCCCATGTATTAAAACAATCTGATCCAACAATTACTTCTTGTTGTAAGTGTGGGATAATCAAGAAAATCACCTGAAATGTAATATTTCCCATCCTTATTGAAAAAATTGCTGGTTGTTTCTCCCTTTCTTTGCATTTGGTGATGCTACTGTGGGCAAGGACATTATTTTAACTTTCTTATGTAAAGTTTTTTAAAATATTCCTTGGAGCAGACAAACATTTGCACCCGTATCTATTTTCATGTCTGTCATTATACCCATAATCTCTACAACTATCTTAGGTGACTCATTAATATCTATGCATGCAGGCATTGTATATGCATTGTTGTGATTTTCTACATTTGTACAGTTATTAATAACACAGGCCTGCAAATTTAAAAATTTTTTTCTGCAGCATGGGGTTAAACAGGTCGCTAAACCTAATTTTGGTATGCTGAATTCAAATCTGCTTTCCATTTTTTCATATCACATACCATTTTTTTGGCATCCAGAAAGGAAATATGTCATATTTGAGTTTATTTCTATTTTTAAGTACAATTTAAAATGCATGAAATCATGCAAACTAAGAAACAATCTCAGTTCTACAGATGCAACAGTTTACATTGAACTAGGAAATTTCAAACATACCTTATGATTTTATGTTCTACGTTTTGTTGAAAACGAACCCTGAGTTGACTTGCGTTTGTGGTCCTGACGAGGGTTGTCTCTAATTAAACACCAACAGTAGTCGGCCATCATGGATATGTCCCATCGACCCTGGTCCCTTGTTTCCATCTCCTTTATGTGCTGGTGGAACCTCTCTCCCTGTTCTTCACTTAGTGCACCCAAGTTTTCAGGAAAAAATTCAAGATGTGAATGCAGAAAATGCAATTTTAAGATCATTTTGTATACAGGTGCCTTTAAATTTTCGAGCATGGTTTTAACAATATTCTCATATTGGTCATTAACATTACCCAAAAACTTATTTATAACTTCATTGAATGAGTCCCAAGCTTGAAGTTCTATGTCTGTCATGATATTTCTAAAATGAACGTCCTTCATGAGTTTGCAAAAATGCCTTCTCTCACTTTTGATTAAGACAACATTGGAAATCTCTGAATAAGATGTTGGAAACACAGATCACGTTTATCCAAAGCTTTGACAAAATTTGATATGTAATTGGGGTAGCAAAACCTTTTGTGGGTCAATCAGTGGGCAATTTATTACATTTTTTTGTCCCTGGCACTAAATCGTTTCTTTTTGGCAATTAGTTTCAACCCAGTGTCTTTCTCTGGCTCTAGAGTCCCATTCACACTAAAAGCACGGGAATTTCGTATCCCTGCTTGTTGGCCCAATAAAATACAGCATACTTTAAGATCACAGCACATGCACAACTTGTGTTATTATATTTAATTTTTTCTAGGACAGTATACAAATTTTGGTACATTTCTTTAAGGGATATAAAGTGAGCTATTGGAACTGAAGCAAACATATTGCCATTGTGCAGTAGAACACCTTTCAGACTTCTCTTGCTTGAGTCAATAAATAGATGTCAAGCTTTTGCTTTGTAAGCTGTTCCAAGACAACCTATCAAGTTAGGGATATCACAACAATGCATTAGTTCCCCTTCCTTTACAAAATATTTCTGGAACTTTTCTTCTCGATGTCTGTACCAGTAGAAAGTTCTTCCATGTCCTAAAAGATTGTTTTCTTTCAACCTTGAACCTAAAAGTTCACTTTTTTCTTTAATAAGACCCAAATCATGTACCAAAACATTTAATTTTGACTGACTCAATGGATTTTAAATGCCATCTTCTAAGTCTGGGGATCGATTTAAATCATCATCTACTCTTGAAGTATCAGTACTACTCTCTGGTAATACCATAGGTAGTGAGGAAACAGGAACATCAGGTACATGAGGCACAATGCTGATGGCAAGTTTGGATATATAATGCCCGCCTTGTTTTTCCTATTGAATCCAGATATATTACACAGACAAAAATAACAGCCATTAAAATGATTTTGTTCTTTGTGCCATACCATAGGAACACCAAAGGGCATTAATGAACGAACTCCCTTGTACCACTGTTTTAGATTTTCTACACAACTTTTACACACAATATGAGCAAAATTCTTGTCTTGATCTCCTAATTTAATTTTAAAATAGGCCATATACAAACTCCTGATAAATTCAGTAATATTTCTTTTCTGCTGCTTTGTCACATAACACCCTCAGACATAACAGAAATTGATAGGATTATTCACACAGCCCCTCCTAGATATACCACTCAAACTTGCCATTTTTTTCCACAAATAAAATTCACAGCACAATATGGCTTCAAAAGAGACCTCTGAGAAGAAGTTTAATACTATACTGAGGATTGTAATATAAGTTTCCTGTGATATCTCAGGCAGTAAATGTTTATGAGTTAGGTTCAACATTACCTGTAAACAGAGATAGTCAGTGGTACAACATGACATCATATGATTTAGCATGTTTATGTATTCTAATCAACCAAGCTGTAAGTCGGATATGCAGTGAAGTTAATACTAGCATACTGAACTTTCAATTTTTGTGTTGAAACAGAATTGTTCAAAATCTGTACATTCTGCACAAAAACTATTATTATTTTCGAAATCTAAGCATCTAATTTGACCATTATGATGTAAAATATTCCATACCACTAAATCTTCACAGCCCTGTGTAATCGAAATGGGCCCTAAATTGGACGACTTGATTTTGTCACATCTGAGTGAGGTGTTTGCCTAGCCCCTGCAAACACCTGGGCCTGGTTTCTGGAATTCCATGCATTGGTATGAACTTGGTTGTCTGTATTTAACTCTGGGTTTGACCCCATCTCCTCCCATTGTATTTTCTATCGTCTGGGAATTTACCATGCTATTTCTTCCATAGCTGTTGGAGTTTCTCTGATACCAGTAATGGTTATGGTTACCTGTTTATTGGTTTGGGTTTCCCTGAAATTGATTCTGATTGCCCGAGAAGTTCCTGCAGTCATTGTTGAAATTGCATTGTGAGCATTGTTGTGCCCCATACAATGGATAATTGTGGCTTCCCTTCTGTATTGTCTCTGTTGCCTATCACCATAGTGTGTTTGTTGCCTCTTGCCTGATATAGCCGCCTGGTGTCTGTACCTTTCCTTTGGGGAAGTTTGGTTATGCTCATTGTTAAATCTGGGGCTCTGTGCCCTTGTCCCCAGAAAATGTGCAGGGGGAAAAAGTTGCGGGAGGTTAAACCTCTCCCGGTTGTCTGGGCTACCTCTTCTCGTGCTTCTCGTTGGGAAGAGGTCATTTTAACATGACTTCATATCAGACATTGCCTTTTTAGTCATAGACGCTTAGTGGTGACCCCGCACCAGTCTGTGAGCAGTGTGCAGCACCCTTAACGTTGCGTCACATTCTAACAGAGTGTCAGGTTTTAGTTCAATTGCGCATTCGTGTGTCTCGCCTGTTGTCTGCCAAAACATTGGCTATACTGACGTGCATACTGTAGAATGTCTTTTACGTTTTATCAGTGACAGTTGTTTCGGTCGACGCATTTAATGTGCTGAGCATCTTTTAGTTTTGTGATTTTGTATTGTCCATTTTAATGGGGGGCTCTTCTCCCCTGGGGACATATGGCGCTCTAGTCCCTGGACTTCTACAGTTCCTGACACGTAGTTTAATCTTTTATTGTTTGATTTACCATGTTTTTAGTGTGGTGGTTTTTAGACTTTGATATGTTGTTTTTTATTGTTTTAGACTAAGTGGGTTTGTGTCCCATATTTTAGTGTTTGGATTTTTGATTTTATACATTGTAAGGGCACTGATGACCTTAGATGTTTAGCGCCCTTAACCCCCATATCATCATCATCCCAGAAAATGTGGCGGTTGTTGGTTGTCGTGTGAGAATGTGTTTTCCCTTGGTCGTGCCTGCCATGTGTTAACTGCGCTGGGTTTTTGGTCAAAAGCTGTAATTAACTCCAGCATTTTTTCTATTGTTTGCGGCTGTGCAACAATGAGCCCATTTCTAATTTTTGGTTCAAAGTGATTTGTTAACAGTGCAATTACGTCCCTATCCTCCATTGGTGGCTCAATTTGCTTGCTTTTTTGTGCTGCACTCAAAACATAGTTAATTAAGCTACCATGCAAACTTGAACTGTAGTGGCCATTGTTGAGTTGTAACTCGACTTTATTGACTTCTGCTGGACCCCCATATCTGAGCAAGAATGCTTGTTTGAACACTCTGTATGAAGGGGAATCTCCCAGGGTTAACCTCAGCCAGTTCAACACACGTCCATTTAAACTTTTCTTTACAACAATAAGTTTTATTTCATCTGGAGTGGCTTTTAATCTAAAGTACTGCTCCAGTTCTCTAATATATTCTTTGGCATGGTCCCCTCTTCCCTCATCGACAGCTGGTGGAGATAGCTCATTCAATAAGTGTGAATTAAAATTGTGGATGCTGCTGTGAGAGCAAGTAGCTGGTGGAGTCATACACTGTCCAGCACCTTAGCACGACTGAGCCATCGTACCACACAGTGATATGGTAGATCGTGATTGGCATCTATTTCTTCAAGGAACTGCTCAAACTGACAATGTTGCATTCCTTTCGACCTTATTATATTAGTAGTTTTAACAACCACTTCCATTATGTTTTGGAGGCTGACACTTTTAGCACATAAGCTGTGTTGGTGTATGATGCAATGGATGGGTACAACTTCATGCACAACATTAAGCTCTTTCATTTTATTCTTGACATATCCCACAAATCCAATCTGGTATTCAATCATTGCAGAAGCGCTATCTGTTGCCACTGACACTAGTTTATTTGATGATAGTCCCATCTTCTGCACAGTCTCTTCCATGCATCTGAAGATACCCACTCCTGTCATTTCTTTAATTGCAACTAAGTCTAATAATTCCTCTCTAATGTTAAGGGGAGGTTGTAAGACCTATCCTTGCAATGCTAATTTTACCTACTTTAAATCCCATTTTCTTGGGAACCACCAAATCTAGAGCAATGGAACTTTGCACATTAACAGTTTGACTCTTCCTCCATTTACTGACTTTTTTATTGCAACTTAATGCCTTAATAAGTATTTTTTAAGATGTTTTTTCTACATTGCCAATTTTTTCTACATTTTTCATTGAAAAAAAGACCATTACTACTCTCACTTTTCTCTTACAGAGTTACAAAAAAAGTCAGTAAACTACTAAATAATGAGTAAACAACTGGTAAAAGTTTCATTATTCTAGGTGTAGTAGTTCCAGAAAAATAGGGACCAATGTGTCTTAAAAACCAACTTAGCGGAAGATAACAAAAAAGTGAAATGCTACCTTCAGTACAATCCAGAACCATATTCTGGTTCAGGGTCATCGTCCTCATCCTCTCTGGACCTCTTGTCATTCCTCTACAACAACCTAGCTGCCTTGAATTTAGTTTCTTGCTTCACTTTTGCCTTTACTATTCTCATATTGTCAATGTCTTGAAAAATGTTTATTGCATTCCATCTAGGATCCATCTATTCCCATTGCTTGCAGCACTTTCACACAACCTGAGTTTCCCTCATTAAATGCCAACACAGCATCTAAAACGCCTATTTGTAAAGTATCATACCCTAAAAGACAGTTTTAGGAACTCTAGTCCACACTACATTATTGAAGGACTCGTTTGGATTTTGAGTTTTGCCATGCAGACATTTACTTAAAAGTTCAGGGTCAGCTAGGCTCCTAAATGTGGGTTTTATTGCTTCACCTAAATAATAAGGCAGTGAATGTTTGTGTTCATACCCTTCTCCAGTAGCTATTGCTCTGTTAAATTTGCACCATGAGTCCTTACCTTGTGGACATAGTGAATGCTGTGGTTTTTCATTTGTTGACAGTTTATGAAAGAATGTCGCCCAAACATCACGCCTCATCTCCTCCAGTTTATTTGCATTTCTCCTAATAGCCATGCCATAATAGTGCTGTAAATTGTCTATTTCCTTCTCAGTCTGTCCTTCCCAGAAACACTTTTACCATCACCTAGCTTTTGACCCCTGAGATCCTTTTTCAGCTTTCTAAGTCTGGTTCCCATACGCTTTTGCACGTGCCCCACACATTGCAGTTTTTTAATTTGCACATCCCCATATGGTTTCCTTTCTACCACAGTTTTGTATGCTTTACTATCCCATCCCCTAAATATTGTGTGTACTTTACACCATATTTAGAGAATGTTCAAAGATTCTCGCTATCGCTTCACACTCCATTCCACCACTAACCCCTGAATAATTTGTTTTACACTTTCCACTTTCTTTGTGAAAATTTTGTTTCTGTTCATCTTTTCTGTTTGCAATGCATCCCTGACAGTACTTTGATAATACATCAACTTCAAGAATTTTATCTGTTGCCACACTTGTAGCTGAGACCGCACCATTATGACTTGTGTGTCCTCGCTTTTGTCAACTTCCATCAAGAACAACAGTTAGGTCTTTGGAATCATCATTACAAACTACAGCTTTCCTCACTGCAATTGACATTGACAACTCAGCACATTCCCTAGCAGCATTGCTTAAAATTTTGTTATAAGATGAAAATCTAGTGGGTGGTTCAGGCAAGTTCATTATACCACATAGTCTTTTCCCAGCAGATTGCCCCTTCCCTATGCATCTATGTCCATACACTAACCTGGTGTTTATATCATACCCATTTTTTATTATGTTCTAAGGTGTAAACATAGTCTTGGGCACCACAACCGCTACAAATAAACACTAAATTGCTTGTTAAACCTACTGTTTTAGTTTTATCTTCATAGCAAGATAATGTATTAGCTCCATCACAGAATTTGCATTGCACAAATCTACTAAGTACTTTGGAAAGTATATTTATATCAACTATGATGTTACCACCAGTTAATTTGTCATTTAGGCTCAGACCAGTGTTTGTGTCCCTTTAAACATCTTTTGCAGCAGAGAGTTTCCTTTCTGAACTGCAGAGCTCACTTTCTGGGGTAGCCTCCACCACATTATTGTAAATGGAACTTCCACTGGCAATACTACCTGTATTATTACTTACATTACTGCTATTTACACTGTCACTATCTACACTAACATTATTTACACCCTCTACACACTTCTTTTTGCCCTTTCCTGGACCTCCAGCCTGCTTTTTATTCCATTTATTTGGCTTTGTCATGACAAAAACAATCATTGCAACACATTCACTCAAAGGCAAGCTCAACTAGTGGTAAACACGTTGAATTTGACCTTGAGAATCATTGTTGCCCTCGCACATATTCCCTTCAATGCAACAGAAAAAATCCTACAGCTGCCACTAAATTCAAACAAGAAAAATGGCATTTTAGATGTCTACACCTTCTAAATCAAGAAGGGGGCGTGGCACAAGCTACCTTGGGTTTTTAAACTGAATTTAAATGCCATTTACGTCTGTTTGGGATGCACTACACGTAAAATGACAACAGCTTTTTATAGAATGGACATTTAACCTTACATTTATGACAGAAAATCAATTTCAACATTTTCGTCTCAAATCAGTTTACAACCTCCCCTTAAGACCTATATTCATACCTCGTAGAAACATAGTCAGTTGGGCAGTGTTGCTGATATCTGTACTCTCATCAGTTGCCAAAGAATATGCAACAAAGCTCTTTCCAGTGTTGATAAGCTGTTCTTTAACATCTTCACTCATTTCCTGGATACGTCGCATAACCATAGAAGATGACAAACTGATAGATTCAAATTCTGGAACCAACTCAGGACAAAGCTGCTCAGCTGCCATAACTAAACAATCCTTAACCCACATTCCATCAACAAATGGTTTCCACTTTTCTGCAATTTGTAGTAAAATCTCAGCTGAAATATACATCCAACTCGCTAACTTGATGATCTATATACTGAGTCATAAGTGCGTCATTTAACTTTTGGATGAGAATGGTTCGTTCTTCTCCCTTATATTTTTCCTACTTGTTTGAATGATGGGAAGAATAATGCCATTGTAGGTTGAAATTTCTTCTGTTGTTCAAAGCTTTGCCACAAACTAAACACATGGGCATACCTCCCTTTTCAATAAGCAGAAAGGACTCTTCCCATAATAATAATAAATTAACTGGCCTTGATGGCCTAATGGATGTACCTTCTTCTGACATATTTGTTCTGTCACTGTGTACTGCAGAGAATGAACTGCTTACATGTGGGGTGCACAGCTAGTTTGACACAACAGTTGTGATCTTGTACATAACTAGCCTGCGGTCAGTTGATGATGCCTGCTCTAGAGCAAAAAATGGAAAAAAAAAAAAAAAAAGTGCCTTGCAAGAAAGTAGTACTAAATTTACCGCTGTAGTTTCAATACCTCATTCCTAAGTAGAAATTAATAATAATTTAACACTTTGAAAAATAAAAATGAAAGTAATCTCTAAGCAAAATGTAATTGAAGTAATATAACTTGGGAAAAATAAATAAACCCTTAGAACTAACAGGTGAGAATATGAATAAAGAATGAAGTTTTCAAAAGTAAATCAGTAGTAAATCATTCAATAGAATGTTATTTGTCCAAAATAAAAAGCAAAGCCAGCACAGGTGACTTGGCTTGTCTTGACTTATGTAAAGATGAAGTTGGGTTATGCTTAAACCTTAATGCTTCAACCTTTAAGATTTATTGTATTATCTCCTACATCACTTTAGTTAAATAGCCCTGTCCCTTTAATATCACCACATAAACTGCATACTGGTTTCTCGTTTCAAGATTCCCATTATAGTTAGGTGTTTCCATAATCTACAGTGTCCTGTCAAGAGCCCAGTTATCAGGTTTGGGAGCTATTGAGATTAAGTACATTGTCAGTGAGTGAGAACGATATTTTACTACTCATCATTTGCTTACTGTGCTTGCATCCTTTTGTTTGAACCCATTGCAATTGGTGGTGATAATTAATCCATTCATCAATGGTTCTTTGAACAGAATTTAAAGGAATGCCAAATATTGGTTCAGGCCCAGTAAAAGTTTGAGCAGACCCTTTACTTGCCAGGGTATCTGCTTTTTCATTGCCTAAAATTTCTTTATGTCCAGACACCCACACAAGAGCAACCATGTTGTGTTTTTGCCAATTGTATAAGGTTTGCTAGGCAATCCCAGACTAACCTAGATGTTATCTGATAACTTGCAATTGCTTTCAAAGCAGCCTGGCTGTCAGAAAAAATCCAAATGTTGCTTCCATTATAGGGGCTATTTAGATTCTTCTTGATGCAGGTTCCAATATGCTGGCAGGTGATTAACAGCTTTTGAAAGAAACCAACCCTCGCCAAAATCTACTTCAAAATCAAAGTTGGGAACAGTATTATAAATAAACCCTCACAGATTTCAAATATTTTTAATAATCACTTTGTTTTACTGGGAAGTAACTTAAACTTGCATTGCTGTACTTCAAATTAAAAAAAAATTGAATTAAAAGAAATAATAATAACAACAACAACAAAAAGAGGTTGGATAGTCAGTCAAAACCTATTGAAGGGATTTGTTTTTATTGTATACATATGAAAAAAAGTTCTCAATATCATTAAATTGTTCAAGTAAAATAAAAAGGCCTAAGTAGAGATAGCATACCAATATTTGCCTCATAATGTGAAGGCAAGCTAGTACAAAACTGCCATTTTGGGCTGGCCCTGTAATTCAGTCAGTAGAGCACCTGCCTGCTGTGCAAGGGGTCCCAGGTTGGATTCCCGGCTGGGGGTGGGAATTGTTCTCTGGCCAAGAGTATTCCCTATCTTCCCAGAGTCTGGAAGTATGAATGAGAGAGTGAATATGTGTGTGATCTAATGACTAAAAACCAAAAAATAGTGCAAGAAATCCGACAAGAGAATATGAATTAACACCATTACCAATAGGCAATAAGTTCCAAAGGAAAGGCCGCCGACAAGACCAATATAGTTAAAGGCGGGTATAAATGGAACTAAAAAAAAATTGCCATTTTCAATTGTGTGGGTATAAATTTCCTAAAAGTTGTTAGTGTTTCCCTTTGCAAGTATTGCAACAAACTAATGGGAGACTGTGAAGTGAATAACCTATTTGATTCCAGAATTTTATATATGTTAATAATAAGTTTTTTGTGATAATTTGTATAATATTTTAATAAGCTAGTAACAGTGATGTGAATTTGAAATTATAGAAAAATTGAGTCGGAGTTGAAAACTTGATATCACTTGCATTTTTTGTGTCTTGACCAGTTTTGAGAGCTGCTTGCTCTTGTCAGAAGTCCAACTGGCTCCTGGTGGTGTTGTCCAATGTGTGGTTGCTTGTGGTGACATCTAGCAGCAGAGTGATAAATTTCCATAGTGGATTTGGTGGCAGCAATTCAAAATTAATTAAGCAGTGTTTATGTTTTATGATTAAAACCTTTTCTCGAGTATCCAAATCTATGGCATATTTTGCAGGCTTTAGGAGTGTTATGTTTGGTGTGATGTGCAATTGCAGATTTATCAGTCTGTTTGTATTTAACGTATCTCATATGCTCTTTTAATCTGATTTCTAAATTTATTTTAGTTTTACCTATATAAATTTAGCCACATTCTGGGTAACTGATTTGATAAATTCCTGCTTCTTTGTTCTGTTTTGGTTTGTTGCAGAGTAATTTCTCTATGCTGAATTTGTTTGTGGAGCTAAGCAGATGTTGTGCTTTTTAAGATATTGTAGAATTTATAGTAGGCATTTGGGTGGAAAGTGAATTTTTCAAAATCATTTTGCTGTTTTGTTGGGCGGGTTTTGTGACAGCCTTAATGTGTTGCTGTTTTCTGAATTTTGCTATTTTCTTGTCAAGCAGATGGGCGGGCGGGCAGGCACCTTATTGGTCACATACATTTACATAATTTAGGCAAGAGCCCAGTAAACTGGTGACTCATCAAATTTACAGAATTTTTGTCAAATTAAAACATTACAGAAAATATGATAAAAAATTACAAAAGCATTTATACATACAAACTTACATGCAGAAATATGTACATTATTGGTCTTTGTTGATCTATAACTAGAATTATTTGTGGTTAAATAGTTTACATGGCCCTAGTGACTGTCTTCCATATACTATTTGCTGAATAGTATGCTTTTTCTGTGAAGATCCTTTTCAATGTATTGAGAAATACATTTTTGTCTTTTATTGTTCTATATCTTTGTGGCAATTTGTTATAAATGCTTATTCAGGAATAGGAAGAACTCTTTTCAAATAATGAGAGTCTGTGGACAGGCACTTTTAGGCAATTTTGAGTTCCAGTTTTATGGTTATGTGTATAATAATACTAAATCAGCTATCAAAACTGTAAATTTTGGAATTCCTCAAGGATGGAACCTTGGTCCCTTGTTGTTTTTAGCATATATTAACGATTTGGCATTAAACCTTCCAAATAACAAAACCATTTTGTTTGCTGATGATACAGATTTGATATTTATAGGGAAAAAGTTTCATGAATTACAAATTAAAATTAATAATTCACTTGAAACACTTAGGATGTGGTTAACAAATAATAAACCAGTACTGAGCACTAAAAATTCAGTAGACATGTATTTCAATACTTGCAATAATGATAATAATAGGTTATTACCAATTATAAATGTAAACAATAATGTTATTAAGTTTACATTAGATTAGATTGGATTGCATTCTGTGAGTTCACTAGCAGCCATAAAGGCTTGTGAACATACAACATGTCAAGGAAATGTACAAAAATTTGATACGGTAATTTGTATCACAAATTACTCAAATGTAAATAACGATTGTAATATGAATATGTATTTTTATGTAACATTGATTTCAGAGGTTTATTAATTGTAATTATTATTGGTAAATAATAATATACAGCTTTACTGAAACTGTCAATAATAACGCAATAATGCAGCAAGGGGGTGAGTTGTTTGTCATTGCCGGGAACCAGGAAGTTACGTAATGTTTCGCGCCTTTTCGGTAAAAAAAGCTTCTAGAATTTTCCCTAAAAGTAATATGTATTAGTGGTTTTCATTGGATAGTAAAATAGACGCTAATGTTGGCGCGTTTTATTAGCCAATGGCAGTTCATTTATAATCTTTAGGCGTATCTTGAGGCAAGCCTATAAATAAGCCAGGCCGAGGTGGCGTGTCCCCCAGTTCAACGGAATTCTCAATACACTAAACGTCGGTCTCTCAGTTCATCGTCAGTCAGTCCTTCATTTCGCCAAGTTACGCGCAGCAGAATTACAATAATTCTTATAAAGTATTATACAGTTAAATATACACAAAGTCGAAGTACGTGAGTTAAAAGTGAGAAGTTATTACAAACAGTTTCAGTATGGCGAGTATCCAGATAAATATGTAAATGTGTTAGTGAACGTGTTCGATAATAAAAGTTATAAAACCAATTTCTTCATCAGTATCATTTCTAGACAAAAGATTCCTTTCCGCTTCACACCCTGCAAGAGATACTTGTTCTACTAAGATAATATGATAGCTAGCCGGAGGACAATATACAAAACTTTAAATTCTTTCGAACCCTAATTGATGCAAATTGCTACGCCAGATGGAGTTAAACGAACCAAACAAGGAGTGACGTCACACAAGATGGCATCGCGTGAAGTAAAAACATATATTTGCTCTCGCAAATTAAATATAAACTTAAATATTACACAGAATATAGAACATTTGAAATAAAATAGAGACATACTATATGCATGTCAAGGAAATGTACAATATAGTTACACACACACACACACGCACACGCACACACACCCCCCACACCCCCACACACACACCCCCCACACCCCCACACACACACCCCACACCCCCACACATAGAATACAGAACATTTAAAATAAAATAGACATATTATATACAAAATGAAACAAAACAGGTGTAATTTTGTACAAAATCGAATACCTACCGTTATAAGGTTAACATATTTATAGACAAGAACAATTATTTTAACTTTCACTAGGCTTGTATCTTTGTTTGTCTCATATAATGAACAAACTAAGTTTTTAGGGATAATGATAGATAGCTCTCTAAGTTGGAAACCACACATCACCAACACAAAAAACAGAATGTACAAGGCTCTTTATGCAATTAGAGTATTAAGAAAAATATGTAATATAAAAACTTTACTAGTTATATATAGTGCATATGTGAAATCTATAATAATGTATGGTATTATTTTATGGGGTTGTAGTACAGAATTAATAGAACTATTTCTCATACTGAAACAAATAGTACAAACCATAGCAAATATAAGTAAGGTCGCACATTGTAAACCTTCATTGACTTTGAAGTGCTGATGGTGCCATGTATTTATTATCTTAGAAACCATTTGTTTTATACATAAAAATATTCACCTGTTCAATTTTAACTATGAAATTCATACTCATTGTACTCGTAATTGAAATCAGATTCATATAGAAAGTAATAGAACTCCTAAGAAGCATCAGCCAATTTTTCACCCTGGAATTCTACTGTACAACACATAACAAAAAAATGCAAACCTAAATGCAAACAATTCAAGCATGTAGTAAAACAGTTCTTAATATCACACTGCTTCTACATCACAAAGGAGTTCCTTGAACACCTCAGCAACTCCAGCAGTAATTGTCAAAAGTGCAAACCATGTACTTGTAAATTATGCTCTGTGCAGTGTAAATAATAGTATGTTTTTCTTATGTATCCAAGCTATTTAAATATATGTATTCTAGTACTGCAACCAATACTTGACAAAACCTAATTCTGTAAAAGAATATTATGGTGAATGAAGATGACTATGACTGACTATGTATTTATCAAAGTTTTCATGTATATGTTTGGCTAATTCATAGAGATATTGTGAAGGTAGGGTAAGTATGCTTAGTTTTTTAAATAAATTTTTGCAAGAATTTTTAGGACTGACATGTGTCATAATACAAATGATTTTTTTCTGTATCTTAAATATTTTCTCCCAGCCTGTCTGTCGCTGCACCCCATAATATAACACCATATGCCATGATGGAATGAAAATAGTTGTAGTATACTGTCTTTCTAGTTTCTAAGTTTGTAATTTTTGTTAGACAATGTATTTCAATACTTGCAGAAACCGGGAGTTCCGTGGTTCAAATCCCGGCGATGGCATTGAATTTTTCAATCATCTGAATCTACCTTTCCAACTTTGTCCAACATATGGCTTGTGTGGAAGAACAATTCATTCCATAAATCATAATAGTTAGTGTCATTTAATAAGATGGAATTATGGTCTGTGTACATTATTACTTTGCTTTTATATTGTTTGGGAGGTCGTTTGTATACAGTATGTATAGGAGGGGACCTAAAATGTTTCCCTGCAGAACCCCTGATTTTATATTTCTCCAGTGTGGTTTAACAGTTTTTTTTTACCATCATCTAGGATTATTCTTTGTTTATGATCCATTAGATGATAATTGAACCAGGCTAATGATTTATTCTTTATACCATTGAAATTTAATTTTTTTTAGCAATATCTCATGGTTTACACAGTCAAATGCCTTTGAATTATCACATATTAATATTGATGTCTGTTGGCGTTCATCAGGCATTTGAGAAATTTAATTTATGAGGTTTATTAATGTGGATCTAGTTTAGTGTTTTTTTCTAAAACCATGTTGTGCATCTGTTAATTTGCCAAAATCTTCTAGGTAAACAATTAGTTGTGATTTTACGATTTTTTCAAGGATAATTGAGAATGTTGGAAGAACTGAGATAGGTCAAAGGTTTTTAAATTCACAGTTTCCACCTTTGTGAATGGGTTTTATCTGTGCATATTTCATACTGTCAGGAAAAATGCCTGTATCAAATGATCGGTTTCTTTTATAAAAAAAGGATGGAGCTCATCCCATCCTTTGGATGTTTTTGGCTGTAATTTACCAATTTCTTTGATTAATTTGTTTGGGGTTATATCGGAGAGAGAAAAAGGTGGTGTTAACATAACTCCATTTTTAAATAGTTTTTCTTCAGCTTGCTTTATTGATGGGGAACTTCACAAATTTTTTCTCCAAAATATTTATTTAATAATTCAGCATACACATTAGTGTTTATACTTTGTGGTCTCCTATAGGAAGATCTGTTTATATTACTTTGTTTAATCCTAATTCACCTTTTACGATTTTCCATGTAGTCCTACTTTTATTTTTTGAATTAATAATGTAGTCATCTATAGCCATTTGTTTAGCTTTTCCTATTATTGATTTGTAAATTGTATTGTATTTCATATAATTATTTATTAGCTGAGGATTTTTCGTTGTTTTGTATTTTGAATATAATAATCTTGTATGTGCACTAGATACCCTTATTCCCTTTGTACATCACTTTAATGAGTATTTTTTAATTATTTGCATACAGGTAATTTTTGGAATGCACTAAGTATGGCAATTTATTAGTTCTCGAAGCAAATTGTTATAGTTTATATCCACCGTGACCAAGAGACTGAAAGGCCATTTAATGGTTTTTAGTTTTTCTTTGAACACTCCAATATTTTCTACATAATAATAATTAGTTCTATAATTTCCTATGATAAATTAAAAAATTAAATATTTTGGCTTAGAGTGATACAGTACCCGGATGAAGCGGGGAAACCAAAACAGGCAAAATGGTGGCTGCATTTCAATACAGTATGAGGTGGTAAGTAAAGTACAAGTTCCTCAGCTTATTAATAATTCAATTGGAAATAGCATTATCAATAATTCTAGTAATAGTCCCATATTTCAAAGCTTATGAAAACCCCCATTAAAACAGAGTAGGAACAAAAGATATCTACTGGTTTTGCATCATAAGGTACAAAGTTTGCAAAATAAATCAATACTGTTGAAGGCATTACCAGTGGTCTTATTGAAATACCCAGGCATAATATAATTATCTGTGTATGCAGGGCACCAGACAGTGATTTTAAAAGTGGTCATAGAAAATTTTAAGCAGTATTCTAGATAGAATTAAAGTGTAAAGATGTGCTTTACTTGGTGATTGGAATATAGATTTGTTTCTAGGAAAGCTAGGTAAAGCAATCGTAGAATTTCCTCTAGAATATAATTTACAGCCTCGAGATCTCAGTATTATCAAACCGAGCTTCTGAGATCATTATGCTGAATTGATTCATGTTTATATGGATAAATATGATATTACAAGTGCATATAAAATAAGTGCCATTTATAATACTACTAATATTAATTACTTGCAGGGATTGTTAAAAAAAGAAACATGGTAATTAGTGTACATGTATCATGTAAATGAAGCCTTCCAAACTTTTATAAACATAATAAAATTCTATCTATATATTGGTATCCCAAAGAAAAGGTTCAAAATCAATATAGTGAAGAATTCTTGGATAACAATAGGAATAAGGAAGTCATCGGAAAGCCTCAAGTTCCTGAGCAGAATAAACAAAGTAGCAAAACCAGAAAATTCTGAACTGTATTATAACAAGTACAAGAAAACTTATAGACAGGTCTTCATAGCGGCAAAAAAATATAAGGATAACATTTTCATAAACTCAGACAGTGAAACAAAGGCTGTGTTGGAAGATAGTAAAACAGGAGCTAGGAACTGAATCAGTAAAACACACTTTTAATATAAAAATTAAAATAATGAACCCATTTCTAATCTACTCATTGTAACTTTAGCATTTAATAATTACTTTGCAAATATATTAAATCAGTCTTCAAAAATAAAGAGCCATGGCAAAATGAGCACATTCCAATAAATTCTAAAACAATTTTTATACACACTGTTTCCCAGTTTAATGAACACAGTGATAAAGAGAGTGAAAATAAAATATCCGAATGGAATGAATGATATGCATGATTGTAAATGTGCCAAATTTTTGGCAGACCCACTTTGTTATTTAGTTAATTTCTCTTTCTCTATGGGTATCTTTCAAAATTGTCTTAAACAGCTAAAATCATATGAATATACAAGAAGGGCAAAACAGATAAAGTTGAAAATTACAGACTAATAGCATTATTATCTTCCAATGTATCAAAAATACTAGAAAGATGAACGTATAACAAATTGCAAAAACTTGTTCTAAAATTTGGAATAATTAGTCCAGAACAAAATGCATTTTGTTTATCAGAAATTTATAGTAGAAACAGCAATATTCACCCATATTGGTGGCATAGTGAATTCCTTAGATAACAAAGAAAATAATATAGGTTTGTTTTTAGATTTATCTAAAGCATTCAATCTTGTGAACTATGACACATTATAAAAATATACTGGTGTGTTATGGAATACATGGAAAAGCAAATGATTGGCTCAACACATATCTAAGAGAACATGAGCAAACAGTTTAAATAACACAGAAAAATGAAAAAACACGTACTTTTGAAGTGTATAAGTCAGGACCATTTAAGTTTGAGACTGTACAATATCTCCGAAACTAAGAGTTGTAGAAAGAAATGTCTTGAATAAAAGTTGCTTGACATTATGGGGGAAAATAAATGCCATTAGTTGTGTTTTATTTAAGGACATTGTGATGGTCATTTTAGGGTCAATTTAATTTCACCCTAATTGTAGGTTTCCATTTAAACAAATTAACTTGACCGTAAAATGACTATCATAATGTCCTTAAATAAAACACAACTAATGGCATTTACTTTCTCCCATAATGTCAAGCAACTTTTATTACACATTTTTTTCTACAACGTTTAGTTTTGGCGTTATTGTATAGTCTCATCAGTTTTTGAGCCTTTAGTGTTTCTCATTTACATAAATGACTTGCCAACCTACTTGTACCCCCATACCCTCATACTATTTGCCAGTGGCACAACATGCTACCTTGTCAGACTAACATACCTACACAAATGCATGTTTTGAGATATTTAAGATTTTAAGTTTGTGATGATAATATTATATATATTAGCGTTTTTGAACGCAAGTTTTGTTATGAAATTCATTAGCCTAGTTCATTTGCCCAATGGTTGGCATTGCCCAATGATGGCATTGTTTGACATAATAATTAAGTAGATATGTAATAGTTCTAAAGAAATGCTGTGTAGCTACGTCTCTTTGACCCTAAATAATTTGTGGTTTTCTCCTGCAACTTTGTGACTATTGCAATCTTACAATAAAACTGCACAGGCTTTGTTGTTATAAGACATTTTTATTAAAACATAAAATAAATGCTGAACAAAATTACATTCATATTCCACTGTTTTAATGAGAGTCAAGTGAGGAATGAAACTGACAGTACTTCTGTGGTATTATTCCTTTCTAGCATAACTCTTTCAGATCAGATAGATTCTCTTTGGTGATTGATAGTGGGCCGTCATAGGCAGGTTTAATGGTTATGCCTCTGCTTCATATCCTCTTCTGTGCCAAGCTCTTATGGTCTGCAACTCGTGAAATTCTACCTCATCATAACAATACATGAAATATATTTTGTATGGTCCACCCTTGTGGATTGTATCCATACAATTTTCAGGAAGTTCACTGCTTCTCCTTTTTCATCAGTCTTCCTATTCCTAATTGTTTCTTTCTGAAGTTCAGTAAAATTTAAGAACTTCGTAGAATCCATCTCTAAGACATTATGTCTCCTTGATGCCATGCACACTACAGTGAATCACCCTATGGGACTGAACACATCTACATGCTTGCTTTTCTTTTCTATGCATGCATGCATGCATGCATGCATGCACAGAGTCCACTTTCATCTGTGAGTGTCCTGGTTTGAGAAAGCTGGACAAAGCCGCAATATTTACATGACAATTAAAATGTATATCTTGAACTTTCTGGGAATAGCCTGTGAAGTCATCTTCTTTTGGAAGGAATTTTGTATAGTGACAGACAAAAACATAATGCACTAAAACTGTAGATCTCTTTAAAACACAGTTTATTTCAAATCACTTTTTTTGTGGCATAAACCCCTCCCAAGATATCTATTATTATGGGTTTGAATTTGAATTATTTAATACTTTCATGATTTTTTAAATGTGCCATCACTATACAGTTGTTTCTCATGAATTCATGGAAAGAGTATGGAATTTTTAGGCCAGCATAAATTGTCTAGTTCTTGAGCATATGACTATCACTATTCCCTTTATAACAAAATGTGTAATGTAACTATTTCTTAAAAGGTTTATCTCATTAAAATGAAGTAGATAGAAAAATAAGCTTTCGGAAGAATAGTTTTTTAAAAGCAATATAAAAATAGATGATAGTGGTAGAGAAAGTCATGTGAGTGTAACACATCAGATTTTTTCATAAACAAAACCAAATTTATCCAAGGATCAGATAATATTAAATAATGATCACTCAATACATTGAATGCAAACCTTCTACAAAGTTCCTTGGTATATTCCTTGATGAGCATTTGAAATGGAATACACATTTAAGAAACCTACTGCTAAATTAAGTAAAATAATTTTCTCATTTAGGGTTAGATATGAAAAGTGGAAGGGAGAGAATAAAGATTACAGGGTGGTGCGTGACTGTATTTATTTAGGAGTAAAAATAGATGGAGGTAATAAATGGGAGAAACAAAAGAAGTTTGCATTGGCAAAAGGTAAAGGGGCGATGGCAGCAATTAGAAGCTGCATATATAGAGTACCTAATATAAATGTTAAATGGCTGGAAAAAGTTTATGAGATGGTTGTGGAGGCAAAAATGATGTATGGTATAGAAATATAGGGATTAGATAGAGGATGGGAAAGTATAGATGAGGTGCACAGGATGTTTTGTAGAGAAATACTAAGGTTACCGAAGGCAATTGTAAGACAGGTAGCACAATTACAGATGGGCAGGGTGGCAACTAAGGGGAAGATAATGGAAAGAGCTTTGAAATTTTGGTTCAGAAATTTAAATCTAGGAAAAAGTAATTTTTTAAGACAATGTATAGAATACCAAGAGAATAGCTTAATGAATGATGGAGGGGTAAGTAATTTACGGAACATTTTGGAGAAAAATGGGTTAGGAGACATGTGGAAAAGGAGAGAAAATAACGTGAAAACGTGGCAGATATAGAAATACAAATCATGTTCAGTGAGATTGCCGAAAAGAGCTCATTAGTTTGTTATAGGCCAATGAAAAATACATGGGGTAGGGAAAAATATATAGACATAGTAAATAAAGTAGAGAGAGAATCTATTGCATGGGTAAGAACCGGAGCATGGAGGCTAAGAGGGTTAAGACAGGGTATTCCTCAGAACCAATGTCCGATATGTGGTGGTAATGAAGACATTGAACACATAGTATTTAAGTGCCAAGGAACAGAAAATTGGAGAAAAGAATTTTTTAATAAGAAGTGGTTGAAGGGGGATAGAAATACACTTATGATTGAAATGATGTGCAAGGACGCTAGAAGCATTGGACAGTTTTTGTGTAAAGTAAAAAATAAATGGCTTTGGACAGTGGATAGAGAACAGTAAGAGGTAGCGTATCTTACTTTGAATGGAAAACTATAGTGAATGTGTGATGGTTAAGTAATCAATAAGTGAAAAGTGAAAAACAAGTGGAAATGCGACATGAAAAAAACAAGATAATTTATTGACGATAAATGTAAAATGTAAATAATCTCTAGTGATTGTCTACAGAATGCATTGACGGGAAATTGTAAAATGTAAATAAACTGTAGTGATTGTCTACTGAATGAGTGGCCAGGGTCAAAGTGCAGTAGACAATCAAATTGTAAAACTCTTAGCACAATAAATACACCAAAAAAAAAAGTTATAGAATACATTGCCATTTGGTATAAAAATACCACCTCAGAAGTCATGTTAAGCATAAAGTCAAAAAGGTATTAATGGAACATTGCTTTTACTCACTAAATGAATTTATGGAATATGCACCAATTTCTTCTAAATATTTGTAAATTTTGTATTTATGTAAATACTTAAGTATTTGTTAATTTTGTATCTTAAGCGTTTTGTACCTATTTGAAATTAATTGTGTACTTTCTCTTCTATGAATTGATTTTTGTAGTAAACTGTTAACTTTAGTGTGTTGCTATAAGACATTGTAATTAGCAATATATTGTATTTGATGAAGCCATGAATTGTACAAAATTTCCAAACAGTGAATAAAGTAAGTAAATAAGTTTGTAGTTATCATACTGGTTTTGCAATGCTTCCCCAGCCAGCTACAAAGCGAATGGAATGCTTTGAAGCCTGACTACAAACCCACCAGTGAACGATTAGTAGGGTCTTCCCATCCCCCCAACTACAGCACATGGTCCTGTAACTAGCTCCACCAAAGCAAGACGGTGTTGCAATGTCATTTCTGTTGTTTCCTCAATTTCAGCACGTTTTAGCAGCTGTGACTGTTTGCACGTACTTTTCTTCTGTCTTTTAGTTAAACTTATAATATCTGTATCTTCAGAGAAGTTATATAGTGTTTTATACATAGTGCAGTTTTGTAAGTTTAGCAGTGTTTAATAGTTATTGGCATTTAATAGTTTAATTAAGGTGTGGAGGCCTTGGGAAACAAACTAAGTTGCTGCCCCTTCAGCCACACCAGCAAATGACCCTCTGCCGAGTACCAGTAACGCCAGGACCACGAAGAAAAGAGTTACAAAAACTTTGAATAAGCAAAGCCAGATTTTTGTGTGTAATGTTCATGAATATGTAGAAAAGAACCCTTTATGTGGAAAAATGTTCGTTATTGTTTTGAATTTCTGAAAAACAGCTATAACGATTTTTATTAAAATAACGCATGTTTAAGATATTTGCATGAAAAATAAAACGTGTATCTGAATTTTATTTTCTGGGAATAACCTGTAAACTCTTCCTCATTCTCAACTTTTTCTATAACTGGTATACCGTAAGAGATAGTCAAAATCTTACTGTGCGTAAATACAATCTGTTAAGGGACACAATTTATGTAAATTGTGTTAATCATTTCCGAGAAATTCTTTGTTATTGGTTTGAATTTTGAAATACTTGTACTTTCTACAAGTGGCAAGACCCTATTTGTAGTTTCCTCGTGGTAATGCTAAGAGCATGGAATTTCATTCATCATATAGCCATCTGGTTTTTAGAAATCTGACTATCACTTTAGCCTATGTATCCATATAATTACAATGAAATGTACAATGAAAGTTTATTTTGTTTAAGAAGAAGTAGATAGAAGAATACACTTTTGTAAAAGTAGTTTATAGAAGAGTGAGTAGAGATAAACATGTGAATATAACACATTAGATTTTTTCTTTTTTTTCTTTTGTCTTCTGTATTTTTACTTGTCCTGCATTATAATAAAAGTTATTCATTCAAGTAAACAGAAGCTGCCATGTTAATAAATCTTACACATCTTAAACAATACACAATTTCTTCATATGTTGACTTTATATTAATAAAAACTTGTTGTGAAGCAAGCCTCTTTTCAAAACTACAAAAAAAGCACCTATCTCCCAAGAGTGACACAAAAACTTGCATTCGCTTTACTTTTTTCACCTGTTTCTTATTTTTCTTTTTTAACTTGTACATATTTAGTGCTTTGTTTACATCTTCTGGAACTTGGTTTTCCTACATTGTGTGGTTGCAGGACAAACAAAGTAAACAATGCTTTCACCATAGCTCCACGCACAGTAATAATTAAAGTAAGCAAAACTGCAAAAATACAACCCTTATTTGCAAAAATACAATCCTTATTTCTAAAAATTATCTATTAGGATAAATAACATAATAAAAAATGATGCTTTTATTTGGGAGTAAACGTTTCTTTCAAAATAAACTCATATTCATGTATTTTAATTATTTAATGTTAGTCCAACAATGTATGGTTTATTTGGGACATGTTTCTAAGTTTCTCTCGGATATGTTAACATGCATTTCCAATTCTTGTAGCATAGTATATTAGTTCAGCTCTTCCTCAGTTATATTCTAAAGCATTTGTAACATAAATGTAATTTTTATGCGATGCATAGTTATTTACTGCATTTGTGTGTAAAGCAAGCAAGACAAACTGCATGATTGTATTGGGGATCCTTAGCCTGCGATTTCTGTACTTGCAAGCACGATGAAGTAAGGTTCTTTCAACTAGATAAGTAAGTTCTTGGGTTTACTGCCTTTTGCCAGGTAATATGTTAATCAGTCAATATTTTCTTTGCTGGAGTACTATACCTTTTTCAGTATAAGTTTAGATTGCATTGTAAACAAAATACAAAATTGTATTCCCCAACAGGCCCCTATCATTGGCAGAAATATGGTGCAATTTAACATGTGTGTTATGTGAACCGTCATTGCCACATGAGTAGCTTCTGGCTTTTGAATTTTGAATATATTCTACGCTCTTACATAAAATAAAGAATAAAAAAATATAAAATGTATGATATACAGTGCACATTTGCATGAGTTAACCTTCCAGAAATAAAATGCAGTTGGCCATCATGAAGTGGAAATACTTTAAATAAAGTTTAGTAAGCAGAGTATACAGTTGAATCACTTTGCTTACACCTTATGGAGTCTGGAATGTCTGGAAATTAAAGGGAGCACATTTCCATGTAAATATTGAACACAACTTGCATTACCTGAAACCGTGAAAAGAGAGTAAATATTGAAATATCTAATCAAAATCTGAAAGGGCATAGATCCTGCTAAATGAGTCCTCCTCTTCTTTGTCATTGCTACTGCTGGTCTTGGCAAGGATGATTACTATTCAGTCAAAAATGGCATCACAGAGGCCATCTGATTTCCAGAAAATTTCCTCTCCTTCCACCACATGGTGTATAAATGACTTCCACTTATCTGGCATTGCAAGCTTTAACCCATCCTGAAGTAAGCCCTGGCTTCACTTAATTTGAAGGTTATGTTGTTTATAGCAATGTGACCTTTCACAAGGCTCCACAATGATTCTATTGGATTCAAAACACAGTGATAAGGTGGGAGTCCTAATACTGGTGGACACCCTGTTCCACAATGGTATCTATGACAAACTCATTGTACTTTTTGGAAAGGTAGAATCAGATGACTGAAAAATTCAATGCCATAGCTGGGATTTGAACCACGGATCTCCCAGTCTCCGTCCGGTTGCTCTAACCACTGAGCTACCATGGTAACATGGAATCAGCTGGAGAATTTTATGGCGTGCCGGCATGTTGCCATGGTAGCTCAGTGGTTAGAGCAACCAGACAGAGACCGGGAGATCCGTGGTTCAAATCCCGGCTATGGCATTGAATTTTTCAGTCATCTGATTCTACCTTTCCAACCCTGTCCAACACACGGCTTGTGTGAAAGAACAATTAATTCCACTCATTGTACTTTTTGTTTGCGTTTGCTGCCTTCACTTGAAACATCAGTTCATCTTTCACTGTGTCCATTGTGTATACGATCCCTTTGACATCCATCCATTTGATAATATCCTTTTTTGGCCACTGTTTAGTGGGAATGTGGTCTAACTTCACAGTATGCATTATCCATTATTAACACACTGTTAGGAGCAAGAAGGGGTAACATGCACTTTAGTCAGTTTAAAAAACTTTACTAGCCATTTCTTCATGGTAGTCCACAGATTGTTTAGATACCATTGGCAGCTCCCAACCATCCACAAAACCATTATTACCTTCAATGTGGAGTAAGGTTAGCCACCTTCTTTTAACAGTTGGATTTTTCAGCTCAGTTGTCAGTCCTGATAAAAATGCCTGCTTTTCTGTTTTAATATTAGCATCTACCCAAACTTTGGAAACAGTATGACGTTTGTAGGTCTATGTTTCATCAAGAAAATACGACTTTCATCTCTCTTGTTTGTATTTGCATGTTTTTCTCAGATAGTTCCTATGTCACAATAATATGACCTTGTGATCAACAATCAAATCTGTCTTGCTTCTATGCACAAATTCAAACCCTATCTTACAAAGAATAGTGTGGAAGCTTATCATCTTGAAATTGGGCAAGTCAGAATCACTTTTCGCAAAAGCAAGCACTTAAGTTACTGAGGACAGCTCATTCCTTACAAAAAAAGTGATGTACTTTACATCACACAGCACTTCTCACGAACTTGTCACATTGCACTTCAGTCACTGGCTTTTTTCTCTTATGTGTTTTACCTGGTGTAGATAAATTACCTTCATGCACTATTTCACTTCAAGCAGAATTGATACTCTGGGCTGACACACTAGTAAGCTCTGCAGTAAAACCTACTATTTCTTGAATAGTTGTGGTTGGTATTTCTCACAGCACTTTGCAAATTACGTTTAAAACAATTAGCTTTTCACCAGTTCGTAATGGTTTTCCTTTGCGATGCTTTATGCATTCCATGGCAGACACTATTTTTAACCAACTGTATGTTCCACTCCTTCACTTCCTTTTATGGCTGGGTGCACATGCATTTCATATCACAGTTAAATATTCTTATAATAATGAATTTGAATATTAATGTATTCAATTTATTCTTAGAAGATTTTCAATCTGTTCTTATGAATAATTCTTGTGGTTATTTTACATTTGTATGCTATTTTGCTAATTAGTAACAGACTATATTTTCATTCGCACCTGCTGGCATGAAAGATGTGTGGCTCAATCAAACACTAAGGTGTTACTCAAACACATGCTGTTGTTTACATTGTAACCTAAACTAAGGCCAGGAAAGGTGTAAAGCACAGTGGGAAAGATAGTTATAATACGTTTTGAGCCAACATGTTTATTATCATATTTTAAAATATGGTTCTTAATTGCATCATGGTCCTTCTTATTAGCACGTGCGTGTCTTCCTCTCATGTCAACATGTGGAGAGGGTTTTTTACTGCTAGAGGGATTTGCATGCTTTTAGTGTTTCTGTGATGACTTTATTGTGCTTATAACCTATTACACTGAGAAAAGTGTCTTCGTAAACTTGGCATCTGTTGGTGATATTATTTATTGGCTGTGGAAAAATGCTTTGTGCTAGAACTTTAGAAGTCCTCATATTTTCTAAAGACTATACACCTATGCTTTACTGGGGGCTGTTCAATGTGATTAGCAATATATTGTCTTCTAAAGTCATAATCTTTAAGATCCCAGAGTCTGCTCTAAATTTGTTCCTTGGTGCTAGAAATTATGTTATTATATTTATAGGAACATTTATCTCAACAGATAAAGTTACCAAATGGATGTTAACGTTTCTGATTTGTACTTCTTTTTTAACAGTGTACACACGTTAGTCTTAATCTCATTTATTTGAACAGAAGGGTTTCAATTTATTTCTGTTTCAACAGAATCTGACACCGGCAGATCTAACTCAATTACATTATCTTCAATATCTGGAAACTGCACTGAATTTTAGTCAGAATTAAAGTTATTAGGCTCAATGGCAAGTACATCTAAGCCACTAACCGCAAAAGAACAGTTGGATCAATTTAAGCATTATTGAATTCTGGATCATTATTTCTGCTGGATGAATCTTCATTACTAAAAAGCTAACTCCAGTACATTGCTTCTGCAAATATCCATGTTATTAAAATGAATCATACCTTTCAGTTAGTTGCTGTACACATGCTGATAATGAAAGGCTTTATGAAAAGACACCAGTAACAGTGGAATGATTTATTATGATCAGTGGAAAGCAAGTTACTTCCTTTTGCCTGAAAATGATTTTACAGCTGGCACAACATACTTCCTTCTTCCTGCAGACAATCAGCAATTTTCTTTTTGCCTTCGTCACTTCCATTGGTTGTCACAATTAATAAAAAACTATCAGTTGTAGAAATTCAGGAATACCACCATCAAATAAAGAGGAAGAAATTACATAAGAATCAATCATAATCTCAAAATTGGGAGATATGGCACTTGCTTCCTTCTGCCCAAAAATATATAAATAATTTCAGACCACATCCATTTTGCCAGCAACCCCAAAATTTTTGAAAAATTATTATGCAACCCAATAATTAGTTCCAAAGCAATAGAATGGCTTCATGAAAAACAGATCCACTGCAAGTGTCATGTTGCATTTTATTGAAACAATAATTCCTATTGACTCTGATAATTATACCTCAGGGTTCTATTTTTGGATACTCATTATCCATTTTGTATATTAATGATATAAATGAAACAATACCCAGAAATGCTATTCAGTTTGCAGCTGATACCACAATTGCAGCCAACCAGTCATGATTTATTTACATTGAGCTCAAGGATTAATTACACAATTAAATCAATAACTGTAGTTCAAACCCTGGCTCTGGCATTACATTTTTCAGTTTGATTCTACTTTTCAACTTAAGCCTACATACAGTATGTGTGGAAGAATAATTAACATTGATTGACCTAATAGTGGTTAGCTATGAAGCTCAGGACTTAAAAGTACTTATGAAATTGTTAATCTCCATTGGGATACATTATCCCAAAATGCCTTTGAGAACAGCTTGGGTTTACCAGGGAAAACAAAATGTTAGTCAGCTAGGAATTTAATGTTTTGCCAGCATGTTAGTTACCATGGTAGCTCAGTTGGTCAAGCAACAGTAGTAAGCCTAAGATCCGTGGCTCAAATCCAGATTATGGCATTGAATTTTTCAGTCTAATTCTGCCTTTCCTATTGTAGAATAGTTTGGTGACCTAAATCTATACATAAACCCAGCCAATGTGAAATATTAAATGTTTAATTCAAATTTGTAAAACTCTTAGCACAACAAAAAATTCAAATTACAGACTTTTTTGCTCAGTTTATTATAAATCACATTATAAAAGACTGTAAATGCTCTGCAAAACTCTTAGGGCTCATTTGTTTTCAAATAATTAAGTAAATTTGTACCTAATAATACTGCTAGAATTAAACACTTTGCTCATATCCAAGCACACTTATATTCCATAGAGGTGTAGGGCGGTACCACCAAACCTAATTTTAACAAAATCTTTTGACTTACGAAAAATAGCTGTCAGGTACTTAGGATATGTTACATACAATGTCTCCTGCAAGAACACTTTTAGGTATTTAAATCTTCTAACTTTTCCAGATTTATACATAATTTAATAAAGCATATTTCCTTGCAAACTAATTCCAACATCCACAACTACAATACAGAAATCAGAACCTTGAGCCACAGACTTTGCCTTTATGAAAATATGCCCAGCTTTATGGGGATAAATTTCTACAGTGCCCTTCCTTAAGAAATTAAATCCTGTAATAAATGCAGCAAATTCAAGAAAGTGTCAGAACAATACTTAACACATAAAGCCTATTATAGTATCCATTTAACGTGCACCTTATTATAGTATAAAAATCATTATGACATAGTGATGAATATTTATTGTAACTTTGGTTTGATTTCAATCTACAAGGACTGTTCAGTAAAGACTGGCACTAATTTCATCAGCAAACTTATTATCAAAGCTTACAGATTTGGACTGTTTTACCCTTCAGTGTATTTCCCACCCAATACAGTGCATCCATCTTGTCTCTTGTCACTCTTGGATCACATTCAGAAAACCATTCTTTGAGAACTGCTCCGGGCCACCTCTAAAACTCTACAGTTTAAATTTCATCATCAAACTAATATCCCTGGAGCACCTTTTTCGCCCTTAGGTTGAGCAAAAGTCACATATGCTTAGATTTGGGCTGTAAGTTGGATGCACTGCTATGGAGAGCCTATATTTGCCAGAATCTCTATGACTACATTAGTAATACAGGTTCTGGCATTGTCATGATGCAGCTTCCACTGTTTAATAAAATTCCTGCTTTTCTCTCCAAATGTGATTCTTCAGTAATTGCTGCAGAACAAGTACTCAGCCTTAACAAGTGAATGAATGACAGCTACAGCATTCATCATTATCTTGGTTAAGGCTTTTAATGGTGCATCATCTCCTACCTGCAGTTAACAACTTTCACAGCCACCTTTAAATAGGATCATTGGAAGCATGCTCTATAGGACATTATGAATTCACATTAAGCTCTTTTTAATTCTTCAAAGGTCTCTGAAGCATTTTTGTTTAAATGAACACAAAATTTAGCTGCGTAATCCTTACAAAAATTTGACACAGTGAGATGTTGATGTTGAAGCACAGGTATTTCAAGCATCTACCATAGCTAGAATAGAAGGATTTCTGTTATGAATATCCCAGTAATTTCAGGATCAAGCATGAGGTTAATGTAGATGTTGAGAGAATGTGCACACAGTCACTTTTAGAGGGTTAAATAATGCTAGTGCCAGTCTTTATTGAACAGCCCTCATATATGTTCTGTTGTCCTCTTTATGTTCTAAAGTTTTGGGTATTTTGATAATGGTTCAGATTCTTCTAGCTATAACATCTACATGTTATTTATCTATTTTATACATCTTAGATGTATTATAATCAATATTTTTATCTGTTATCCTGAAATGGTTCAACTACATTGAAGTGTGATAAACTGAAATAGAAATACCTGATACACAGAAGTTTAAACAAACATACACATCCCAAAAATAATAAATGAATAATGCAGACGTATGGGTACAATGCAGGATTTAAATCAATAACATGTAAAGAAAATTTAACATATCCCTTTAATATGGATTTTTAATCACATTTCTAATGAAAAGTGTAGCCCCTGTTTTAAACATGAAAACAAGGAAGTGTGCATAATAATTCAGAATAATGTTGCCATTATTAAAACTGGAGGCTCAGGTTACAATACATTTATTAGCATGCCATGAATTTCTGTAATAGTCTTGAGTGTTATGAGTAGGCCTTGTAACGTTTGGGGCAAATAAAATGTAATACAGTGCTTTCATGTTAACTACTTGCTTGATGGAGTTTACATATGTATGCCCAGTAGGCCAGGGTGAACTGGTTTTATGCTGTACCACAGTCAACTTTTGTTATTGGTCTCTAATATTACAAGCCTAGTTAAGAGTATAGAGCTTTTCAAATAATTATTTGAAGTAATATATGCTTTAAATACTGTTCTCCTAAAAGGCACCATGTGATGATGAGGGCATAGTGCCCAGGGGAATATTGTGACTGTTGCACATTAGCTTTGCATAAAATATGAATGTTTTAAAGCTGTATTGTCTTACATGATTTACAAAGTATATCTTGTATGATGAAAGTTATTCCAGAGTCACTCAGTTAATAAAGTTGTCACAAGTTCATATTTTCAAAATGGTAGAAAATTTTTAAAAATTCCACACATTACTGTCTGGCTGCAGATTCTCAGAGATTATACATGCTTATGTATTGTAGGTTGCATTAGTTGTAAATAATTATTTACAAAGATATAATAACTGAATAAATCATAATGAGAATGTGCATTATTTGGGCTTTGAGCATCTACTCTGTTAAACACTATGCATGGAAATCCTGGCTTTCATAACTAATTAGTATGCTAAGCAATCTAAGAAACTGCAATTGCATTGTACATATTGGTGACCCACTTTGTGGTGAAGTAGGAATAGCATGTCTGCCTTCAAAGCTGGAGAGCATTAGTTGAAATCTCATTTCGAGTGAATTGCCTGGATAAGATTTCTACCAAGGTTTTCCCTTATCCTAAGACCTCAGGGCCCCCTCTGCTTAATGGACCCCAGGGTCATTTATGCAACATTTCACTCATTTCATTCATTATTTCTGCAGACCTGATTTTTGAATGGCACTTAAAAAAGATGGAATTATTTAATTTGCTGAGTGATAGATGCAGAGCAACAAAGTGTAAAGAATCTCAAGGAATTCAGATGAAAAAATTGTAATTTAAATAAAATGAGCTTAGAAAGAGTTGGAGATACACAAATTAATTTTTCTTTCCAGATATTACCAGTATCACATATGGCAGCCAACCAGTAAGCTTTTTATCAGGTCCAAGTTCTCTTCCATCAAGACTGAGCTCACCTACTTTTGTTAAAGATCAAGGTTCTAGAAGATCAGATTTGAATTCATCGTTCAGGTAAATGTAATTTGGTGCTGTGAAGATAGCTCCTCACATTTATACATTGACAAAAGTAGGTCTCGTGCAGTAAACAGTGTCCTGTTATTTCTGTGTGATACTTCTTTTTAATCTGCTTTGGAAACAGTGTTTCTTAAAGACATTTTCATGATAATCTTAAATATCAATGTGTAATTCTCTCAATTCATTTTTGTTTTTGTAAATACATTGTTACCTTGCAGTTAGAATTCAAAATTCTTATGAAATAATATAATCCTTTTAGCCTCATTTGAGTATTTTTGTAATTGTTAATTGGTGTAATGCTTAATTGGCAGGTGTCTTAGAGAGAGTGATCAATTCTTGACTGTGTCATAATGAAAGTAGGAAAGAGAATTAATTTATAAAATCACAAATAAGTTTAGCATACACAAATAAATTATATTCTTAATAATATAATCATGTAAATAATTAAATATCGCCCAACTTATATGAGGGCTGCAGCAGGCAACCATCCAGTTGCAATTTTTCTTCACCCATTCAGAGCTGTTGAAATAAAATGTGATGTATATTTCAGATCTGGTGGAAGCAGTATTTCAAATGGCAGCCTTGGATCATCTCGTTCTCCTTTTGCAAAGTTAGGAGCCTCTCATTCACCAAAGGTGAATTTTAATATTGTGCAAAGTAAGATCTCCGTAAGAATTAAACAAATACTCATGCTGAATTTCCATATTCGTGTTTGCATATCATAACTTCTGCAGAGAAGCCAAAGGAAGAAACAAAATAATCTAAACTTTAGAAATAACTCTTTTAAAATTTTCATTACTAACTAATGTGTGTTACCTGTCAGGTGTACTGACAGTAATATTAAGGAAAACAATTATCCATGCAAACCTGTAACACATTAATAAATACAAAACTAGAAAGTAGACTGTTATAGCAATAATAGAGGCTAACATGTACTTTGCCAAATACAGATAGAACTAATAAGATAACTTTGTAGTTCAACAAACACAATATGCTCCATTCATTCTATTCACTTAATTAGAATACCTTTCCTGAGCTGATGGTTTATGAACTTGAAGTTATGATTTCTTCCCTTGCAGTGTCAGAGCTCATGAATCTTCCCTCATTTCTTTTTATGAAGAAATTATCCATTGTAGTCAATTCTGTTGCTCCCTAAATGTGTTTTAGCATTTGAATTTCTTCTTCTCTCCCATGGTTCCCCTCCCAAAAGTGAGAAGCCGCTTATCACTTTGCTTGTTCTTAAAGTTGTTGAAATGCTCTTTAACAGTGTGTAGGTTTCGCTTTGCGTTTTATTTTAAATCTTGTTTCAGTCCTTGAAGTTTATGCAGTAACTGCTGGATTTTTCTCCATTGGGCTGTTTTTTTGTTCTGCATGATTTTGATAGTTTTTAAAGGCTGAATTTATTCGTGGATATCAATGTTATGTGGTATTCTTCACAGTTTTTTGAAATAGTGTGTAGCTTTGGGCTGATAAGCAAATTTATTGTATGTTGTTTTGGTTTTTCTGGAGAAGGTGTTGCTACCTGTCTGCATTTTTGGTAGCTTCAGAATTTTTTCAAGTTTCTTGACCAGTTCTTTATTAAAAGTAGATACAAATGTATCAGTGGCTTATCACTTTTGGGAGGGAAACCATGAGATAGAAGAACAAATTCAGTTACTAAAAGGTGTTCAACGAGTGACAATTGACTACATGGGAGAATATAAAATTGTTGTTTTAGCATGAAGACACATATGCTCCACTTAGGTCAAATTTTAAAAAAACTAAGAGGCATTTCGGGGAGCTTCTCTGTCATCTCCCCATCATATGTGTCTACATGTTAAAACAACAATTTTATATTATGCTATTCCACTTAATTTACTATTTCATTTCAAAATTTATAATTTTGTGGCATACAAGCCAAAGATATGAACGTTCAACTGGAAGCATATCATCAGGTAACTAGTAGCTGCATGGAAATAAGAGATTTTATCTATTTTAACAAAATATTTTATAGATACAAAAGAGATATGAAGACTTTTATCAAACATCGCATAACTTCTTTCCGATATGGATGTGTACAGATCTCCAATGTAAAATGGTCCTAAGCAATATAGAGGTATATAGGTGTCTGACGAGGGCTGCAAATCTTAAATGATTTTCAACTCTTAATTGTTTTAAGGCTTCTTTAAAGAAAATTAACTTAAATAAATTCTATGAAATAATTAAACCGCCTTTAAAATTGCATTTTGAACTATACACCTCAAAGCAGTTTAGTGACATGAGGGTACATCTCCACAGTCGCCACAAATCATGTTGGTTTCCTTGCAAATGCCCCTTTTGCACCACACCACACATTTCCAAAACAGATGCAACTTTTTCCCTGTAGATGGTATCCTTTTAGGGAGGTGTTTTTCCACTAATCTGAGGGTGGCAGATACTTTAGACTTTCTACTCTCTGTATGTACAGGCCTCTGTGCAGAAATAGTTTTTTGTACCATTTTACAGTTTTTCATAAAGATCCAACAGATAAATCAGATTGCTGATTTTATAAAGCAATATCTGATCCAGTAAATTGACATCATCTATTTGCATATTATATTCATGTATTACTGAAGGTTAACATTCTGATTTTGGCATCTAGCTTTCCTGTATCATTCATCAAAGTTTTGGAATGGTAATTAGATTAGTCATAACTAACTTTCTATCATGTTAAGCAATGTAGGTCAAAGGTGGAAGCTGACTCACCTCCATTTCCTCTCTTTTTAGAGCCTGCACATTCATATCCTTTGACAATCCAATATGATTTGAACCTACTGTCCAGATGGCATTTGTTATTCTTTGATATAAAGCAATAGGGGAGCTGTACCAATTGTCTAGATACACAGTTCTACCCTGATCAAGCACAGGTTCCATGAGGTGCATGACTAAAGAGCCAGAGTCTTTAGCTCTTGTGTTAGCAGTCCCTTTGCTGGTATAAATACAACTATTGTAGACATGTTGTAATTTACTTTCACAAGATCAAAACTTTATGCCAAATCTAGCTCTTTTGGTTTTGATATATTATTGCTTCCAACCCAAGAAGCTCTTCCAGAGCATCAAGCTTTCATCAATAGTGACTTTTTCACCAGAAATGTAATTTTCTTTGAATTTTGAAGTAAGTTAATAAATAGAGGGTGGATTAGAGTGACCTGCTTCATCATGTTACTGATGCAGAGAGCATAATGTCTTGGCACATGTCCCATGGGTACAGATGGTGGGTAAAGAAATATATTGTAGTGGGCATGATGTTCCACCTCAGAGTGCATATGCAGTACAAGGTAAGTCAAGTTCATAATAATTTATCACTTATTTTTTCTCAGCTGGTGAAATAAAGAAACTGCAGTATAGATAAAAACCTGTTGTTTGACATGCATTTTCCAAAAAATGAAGTTGATAACATAGCAAATCTGTAGACCTTTACATATCTAATGTAGGTTACTGAACAACACCCATGAGAAAGAATAACCATGCCAAGTAGCCTGTAAATATCATTCTGTGTTACATCTAACCACTTCTGAATCCTACTTTTAGAGCCTTTTGAGGTCAGATCTTCATGCACTTTATGCTTATATACATTACAAGTATATGCTTATATACATTACTTCAGCTTATATACATTAGTAAGTATGAGAGCTACTAAATCTGAGCTAGGGTGAGGCTCTACACCACAGGTTGTACTCCAGATGTGTCAATTTGTGCTATAATGGTTTCTGGAACTCCATAATCCTGTCTCTGCACTAATACCTGCAGCAAAAAAGCCACTTCAATCTTCACTGCTGCCCACATTCTCAACACCAGCTTCAGAGATAGAAAATGCCCGTCAATATCCAAATCACTTTCACATATAAAAAATTTTTCATTGTTTCCTGAAATTATTTCAGAAGCTCCAACACTTTGTAAATGAGCTAATTTAGAAGCTGTACCACTAATTGAAGCCATGATTCAAACTGGGAGTAACAAGTTTGTAATTTCTCCCCAAGAGAATCTTGCTTCATTAGTATTTAGCTGAAATACAAATATTTTCAAATATACAAAAACAAAAACCATATGGTGCCTAGAAAAAATTCTAGTATCAAGTTGCATATTTATCTGAATCAACTGTTGAAAACTATAGCTGCCTTAGCATAACAAGCTAAGCTAGGGTTCCAATAAGGTTTTCATTAAAAAGGGGACATTTTACACAATTCTTATTAAAAACCTGTGACATTTGGAAAAAATATGGGACACATTAAAGTTTAGATCATTATCCACTTTCCATTTGTATATATGGCTGGCATTTATGTGTGTGCGTGCGTGTGTGTACATGCATACTTGTATTTTTTTATTATTATTCACAGAGCAAATTTTCTTACAAAGTCATGGCTTCGCCAAGATTCAAGTAATATAGTGAGGATTACAATAGATTTATACAGGAAATATGCATTTTACAGTGTTATATACAGAGAATACGTATTAAGTAATGAATAATACTAATAACAATACTAATAATAGTAATAGTAAGCTAACTTAAATTAGTTTTTGAAGTATTCAAAAAGCTCTTACATACTATAAAAGAAATGTAGAAATAATTATTTTCAATCTTAATATTTAAACATGTATGTAAATGTCTATTATAATTTTTTAATGCATACTAGTAAAATTTAATATAAACATTATTTATAATTATAAGAGTGATCCATATGGGAACAAAGATACAGATGAAAGGAAAATTATGTTAATTTGTGAGTTTTGTATTCTCTTACAAAAAATTGGCTCGGACATGTTCATAAATGAAAATTTAATAATTAACAGAATTGACTATATAAGAATACAAAATCTACGGACTACAAAATCTGATATTTAAGAACCAGATATTATACATTTTGTGAACCCACACTTACATGCTATTCTTTAAAATCTTTAGAAACAGGTTTATCTCTGGTACAGTAATTGTCATATTTGTGGATTTCTTCAAACATTTTGATTTATTTTGATATTACTTAAATAAAATCTTTACATGGTAATGAATCAAAATGGGTCTTCACAACTACTAATGCTTTTACAGTCTCAACTTACATTCTGTTTCTCTCATCAGACCAGATAGAATTCAGTAAAGAAAATATTTTGTAACAAATGAGAACACCAGTTACTGTGAAAACACATTTGATTTATCTTTAGGCACTCAACGTAGCACATACATTACACTTGAATCACTTTGGCTCATGCTTGGAATACAACACAACTGTTCTGTCAGATCAAATCACCAGTGAACTGCTGAACTCCATGACTCACAACTAACTGCTGAGTTACGACTCACAATTAAACTGCACTGTCCACTTGCACTGTCGCTTCTAACAGAACAGAACTCAACTCCACTGAACTCAACTCTTCACTAGTCCTGTTGACAACAGTCCCTTGCATAGGCCTTGCATACAAAGTGGAACTTTCGAGGACGAAAACCTACCAGAAAGGACCAAAAGGACTCCCCTGGAGCAAGGAAGTGGCACATAATGGCTATTGTTTCAAGTGTCCATTGTTCTAGAGGGGGACCGACCATTAGCCTAACCTTTGGCAGGTAGATGGACCGGGTGGCACTCGTGCTGCTGGTTCGTAGGAACCTAGCATGCGCTGTCACACTACTCCCTCCTCAGGGCTGGTCATCCCGACCAGCATTGTCATAGCGGGCTAAATGGTCTAGGTGTACCACCAGCATCTTCCCTCAGGGCAGCCTCTGGATGCAGTAGACTACATCATTGATCCTCTTCACCATGCAGTACAGTCCTTGCCATGGTTGTTGGAGCTTGAGACAATGGTAGGTGGCGATACAGCCACACCAAATCCCCTTGCTGGAAATCTTGGCTTTTGGCCTGGTGGTCGTAATGGGTCTTCATCCAGTCGCTCGCTACCTGGAATGCATTGAGGTCCATCTCGTGCACAGTGAAGACGGTCCAAGAGATTCTCCACGTAGTCAATCGCTGATTGTTCTGCCCCAGAGAGCTCCCAAACATCAGGTCACGTGGAAGATGCAGCTCCCTGCCGAAGACTAAGTTGTCTGGTGTCAACCTGGTAGTGTCGTGAGTCGAACGATAGGCCAGAAGAAAAGTGGCATGCAGACACCCCAGTCCCTCTGGTGATTGTCCATGACGTCCCTTAGGTGCTCTTCTAGGGTCTTGATGTACCGCTCGACCATGCCGTCTGATTACGGGTGGAGAGGCATTGTATGCGTCTTGTGCACTGCAAGTCTCTCCAGTGCTTCCCTCATCAGGTTCGACTTGAAGTTTGTGCCCTGATCACTGTGTAGCTCTAACGGTACCCCAAATCGTCAGAACACTTCTTCCATTAGGGAGTCCGCGATCGTCTTGACCTCCTGGTCAGGAATGGTGTACACCTTCGGCCATTTGGTGGAGTAACCCATGGCCACCAACAGATACTTGCTACCCTGTCAGACACAGGGAACGGTCCAGCTATATCGATGGGGACGCGTTCGAATGGTGCTGCCACGTTGTACTGTTGCATGCGACCCCGGCTCCTAATCTGTGGGCTGCGACTTGCCGCACACACATGACATTGTCGGCGCCACCATCCGCTCGTAGTCTCAACTAATAGTACCTTTGTTGAGCTTGTCAGTCGTTCGGTTGGGATTTCCTCCTGAAGTCCGCGGGTGTACTTCCTCCAGGACTTCCGGCACCGTACTTCGAGGAAGGTTCAATTGCTGTCTCCGGGCCTTCCCGTCAGGTGACTTCCATACTCAGAACAATACACCTTCCTTGGTCTTCAGTGAGTCCCATTGAGCCCAGTAGGACTTACGCACACAGCTCCGGGATGCGATGTCCTCCCAGCTCGGCCTAGTTCCTGCCTCCACTTCTCTCAGGAGCGGTCCCAAGTCGGCGTCCGCCAGCTGCTCCCCCCTCAGGCCTGCATTATCCCATCCAACTGCAGGCACCGCCGAAACCACACAGATAGTTGCGGCACGTTCCTTCTCCACCCTAGTGCACTGGCCGCACTCACCCCGGCAGGATCTCCTGTCTTACTGTAGCACGGTATTGCCCGCCCCTGCCCAAACTGGACTTGGGATAGTGCACCTCCAATATCATGTCGCTCGCGTGGGTGTCCACGATAAAATCGCCGCCCGGTTGCGGAAAACCCAAAACAGACGCACTATAGAGTGCTGACTTAAGCGTCTGGAACGCGTCCTCGGTCTCTCTTGTCCACATGTAAGGCCGTTGTTCTTCCGTCAGACGAGTGAGGGGCTTCGCGATGTTGGAGAAACCTCTGACGAACTAGCGGTAGTAGCTGCATAGGCTCAAAAAAACTGCGCAACTCTCGTTTATCTTTCGGGTGAGGCCAATCCCTCCCAAGCCTTCTCTGGATCCGTGGCCACTCCAGTTGGTGAGACAGTGACCCAAGTAATTAACTTCCTTGTAGAAGAGTTTGCACTTCTTTGTGTCCAGTTTCAGGTTAACTGCTTTCAGTCTCTGTAATACCTTGGTAAGGTTCTCTAGATTTTCTTCGAAAACGCTGCCAATGACGATGTCCATGTGCAGCAGGCAGGCGTCGTAAGTCAATCACCTCATCACAGATTCTATCAAACGCTGGAAAGTGGTTGGCGCGTTGCAGAGTCCAAAGGGCATAACAGTAAATTGCCAAAGCCCTTGGTCTGTCGAGAATGCGATCTTTTCCTTGTCTGTGGGGCCCAGAGCCACTTGCCAATATCCCGATTTCAGGTCGAAGGTCGAGAACCACTGGACACCAGCAAGAGTGTCGTCAATTCGGGGTAACGGAAAACAGTCCTTTCGGATGGCAGCGTTCAGCTTCCTCTATTCCACGCAGAAGCGTAGCTCGCCTTCTTTACCAAGACCACGGGTGAACACCAAGGGCTGTCGGACTCTTCGATGCCCCTAGATCTCATGTCCTCCAGCATACCTCGTACCTCCGCTTGCTTCGCCAGAGGCACACGTCTTGGTGTTTGCCGGATAGGCCGGGCGTCTCTGGTTCGACGTGGTGGAGTATTCGATCGGTGCGCAATCGTCGCCCCCTTGGCTGGAGGCGAACTGATATTGCCTAAGGAGATGCCGCACCTTCTTCAGTTGTGCCACGGCGAGATGGTCGGTCGCCCTCTTCAAGTCTTCCAGCCGGGGCCCCAGATCTTGCAATGGTGCTGGTTCCTCGGGTCCGTCGCACAGTGATACACACTCAGCTGGCTCATATTCCCTTAAATCCGTTTCGGCCTGTATGTCCTGGTCGGTGTCCGATGGATTCAGCAGTCTCACTGGCACTTCGTCCTAACAAGGCAACAATGCCTGGCGATGCATAATCCATCCAGTGATGTCTTCTGGTCCAAAACGAAGTTCCTTGAGCGCTGGCCTTGCAGACGCGGCTTCACCACCACCTCGCTTCTTGCGGGCATAACCACATCCTCCTCTAGGATCGCCCTGCAGATCCCTGGATGTTCGTTGGGGCTCCGGAACGTCACCACGTCTCGGTCGAGCCCCAATACCCTCCTGCCGATGTCGAACGTCGTCTCGTGGCTTCTGAGGGCATCCAGTCCCAGTATCACTTCTTCAGCCACCCTCGCGACGAACACCCACAGCCTTACGATGCTCCGTCCTAGGGTCAACTCCACCAGGGCCTACTCTACAGGTAAGGTATCGCTCGATGCCATCACTAATTGATAAGGCCGATTCGATTTTCTCGACGGCAGGCCCTTTGCCACATCAGGTCTGATTACGGTCACGGCTGGACCTGTGTCTACTAGTATCTGGCACAGCTTCCCTTGTATCCAATCGTCTGCGACGACGCTGTCATCCATGCTTCTGCCCAAGACACGCAGCGTCACCCGAGGGGGCGGTGAAGACGGCACTAACGTGCCGCTCGCCCCGCCGGTGCTTAATCGTTTCCCACCAGCTCGTCAGCTTGGTGTGGACAGTCCTTTACTAGATGTCCTGGCTGCTCACACCCCCAACACCACCACTTGAAAATATTCGTCGACGTCCTTGGGTTGATCCCCTGTCCACTCCGTATCGAATGCTCCTGGTCTTCGAGGTAGGTGCCGCTGTTACCTTAGCCGCCTTCATCCTCAATGCAGCCGTTAGCGCCTCGTGGATGGTCTTGTAATCGCCGAGCATCAGATACTCCCATATTTTGGCATTACACACCCTGTCGACAAAGCAGTAGGCAGCTTCCTTGGATACGAAACTGGGTGGGAGGTCCTTTGCAAAGCTTTATTCACTAGCTATTCAACTGCCAGGGCGAACTCCTGCAGCGTAACCCCTGGCTGTTGCAGCTTTGACTTGAGTTGACTACAATAGGCTAAGGCCAAGCGATGGTTCCCAAGCTGGTTTTCGAGGGCCTCCCAGGTGTCTCCAGACTTCGCCGACGGAATCGCATTCAGAATTTCTGCTGCCTGTCCCTGGTGACTGGCTATTAGCTGTGTGGCTTCCTCCTCTGCTAACCATCGGTTGAGAGTGGCAATGGCGGTGTATTGTCGGCAGAAGACTTCAAAAGTTGACATTCCGTGTACTTGGGTGTCTTGACGCGTGTGGATGTCATGTCATGTCCTGATGCACAGTGGTCCCATCGTGAAATCTGGACTACCAAAATAAACCTTTATTATAAATTATCATAAATGTCCTACATACCTAAACTGATTTTGATGTATTATAATTATCGTCATCATTAGACTCCTCCTCCTCCACGTCCCCATCATCATCATCTCCTTCCTTTTAATTTCTTCCTACCAATAGAAACAAGACTTCCTTAGGCATTTTGTCCAGCTTTTTTTCAGATTTGTTCTCAAACTCCCAATAAATGGATCCAATAACAGCAATGGATTGTGTAGAAGATCTTTGTTAATGTTCTTTCGTGATGTTTTTCAGGTGTGAGCATCTCGATACATTCTATAATCGTTGTTTCGGGATTCTTGGGCCTCCTTCGACACTTGACCAATAGGAACGAGAAATGATTTGATCACTGCAGCGCCATGTATTAATATCTTATGTACACTTGCAGGCATGTAGAACCACCCATACAGCTTTACATAAGATGTAGCTGTATCTATGTCACATGACTGGAATTTACCTACATCAATTTCATGTCCCTTTGACAATGCACGTAATATGACAGAAAATCATATTAAACTTTCATCAATTCCTGTTATTTCTGCAAAAAAAAAATGCGGATTCCTAAAAAATCTATGAGCTGTATTTCCATCATTGGAATACCCTGATCCTTCTCTAGGTTTATTAACTATTAAACCCTTTTTTTTGTGAGATTTTGTTGCTCACAGTTTTCTTCTTTTCTTGTATTTTTAGTTTTTCTCCTTCTTTACTACACTCAATTTTTTTACATCTAGTCAATAACTTATATGAAGTCGACATTCAAAGTACCTAATCCAAGTGTGTAGCATGGATAGGCCAAACTGAGAAGTTGAGGGATTAGCTGCTTTTGACTTCATTTGCAAACTGTGCATTTCTTTAGGAGTGGCACCACTGATGTAACACACTTGAGAGTAGGTAGAAGTCAGAAAATTATATAATTTCCCATTGACCGCTGTAATAGCAAGATTATGGTTACTGTTATACAGAGAGAGCCAAAAAACTACGAACCGGCTGCACGGTGTTTCTTCTGTCTGCATCCTCGGCACTCGTTGGCATCTGTTGCTATCATAGAAAGGCACAGATGAAACCATACAACATTTTTAAAACTACTTTTAAAGGCTTTACTTACCAACTTTATGAAAGGAGATGCTGAAACTGGCCACCGTTGTTGTTCATACAATTTTTCGCACCTCTTTAGGAAACTATCACTCACCATAGTTCACGTTGAGAAATGCTGGCAATTTCCCGGCGGATATTTTGTTTTCATTCTTCCAGGGTGTGTGGGTTTGTCTTATACACTTTATGTTTTAAGTTACCCCAGAGATAGAAATCGCAGGAGTTTAGGACAGGGGACCGTGTGGGCCACAAATCTCTATTTTTTTTGAGTCAATAGTTGAAGCCCGTGCATACGTAAATACAATTTTGCCCCCTGTTTTTAGAGAATTAACAGATAGGGAGCATGATTTTGCCTTTTTTTAACAAGACTCTGCAACAGCCCATACGGCCAATGTTTCGATGAGAACAATTGAAAGTGTGTTTGAGGACAGAATTATTAGTAGAGATTTGTGGTCCCTTGGTCCCCTGATCTAACCCCCTGCAATTTCTATCTCTGGGGTAACTTAAAACATAAAGTGTACAAGACAAATCCACACACCCTGGAAGAATTAAAACAAAATATCCACCAGGAAATTGCCAGCATTTCTCAACGTGAACTGTGGTGAGTGATGTTAGTTTCCTAAAGAGGTGCCAAAAATGTATGGACAACGACGGTGGCCAGTTTCAGCATCTCCTTTCATAAAGTTGGTAAGTAAAGCCTTTAAAGTAGTTTTAAAAATGTTGTATGGTTTCATCTACGCCTTTCTATGATAGCGGCAGACAGCAACAAGCGCTGAGGACACGGACAGGAAAAACACTGCACAGCCGGTTTTTTGGCTCTCTCTGTATTAATGCCATCAATCTTCAGTTTTATAGGAACTAAATTTTGAATTAATGTTAGCTCATTTCTAGTAGATATGGGGTTTCCTTAATAAACTGAAAACTTATAGGTCTACAATATCTAGTAGACAATTTGCTAGGGCTCTGTCAAATTATTACCTTTTCAGTGTCATTTTTTAAGTAATACGGCTGCAATGGCACAAGGACATCATAAATAAATCACTAACTTGGTGCTGATCATCTTCCCCTGAAAGTGATTGTTTATAACTGCTCTGTCCACTACCCCCATCACATCCCCACTTGTAGAAAAACTGTAATTCCAAGTTAGGCTCATTTACCTTTATCAAGCGATTTAATAAGGTCTCTTTTTCAGTCATTGCTAAGCTGTTAACTGTTAAATCAAGCAAACCTTGCAGTTTTATTTCTGAGAAATGTCCATGATTTTGGCAGAATTATCTGAAGGATAACAGTCTTTCTTGGCAGCCAGAATTTTTTTTATGGGGTGGGTATATATTGGCATTCCCTTTATTGCTTCTTTCCTTATTGAAATGTATTGATACTTGCTTAATTTATTGACAGTTATCAGAGCTAATCCTTCTTCAGCGTGAACAAAATAGGTTTCATTTCAGATGACTGGTACATATGTCCATGCCTTCTTTATTCTTAAAGCTTGTGGTGGTGTTATGGCTGTGATTTCTTTAATTAACTCAGCAGCATCTCTTTTTCCCTGGAATCTTAAACTCATTTGTGTAATATGAGGGAGTTCTTCTGCGATATGGCTTTTAAGTTTGTCCCTACCTTTCCAAAGATTCAGAGAAAAGTTTCCTTGGTCTCCCTCGCATTCCCTCTCTGCTTGTACTTGCACTAGGTTCAGCCTGCATACTTGTATTAAAAATAAATGTTTCATTTAGCCAACAGTTATTATTTTTAAAATATTTATTTATAGTATGTTGGCACTTGGACCATCTTTTTGTCAAATTCAATATAAAATTCATAATTTTAGCTGGTAATTTTTTTTTATCCGTTTCATTAATAATAATCCCTCCTCCTTATTTTGCAAAAATTCAATTAAACATTGATATGACTCAACATTCTGTGGCCGCAATGCACCTTTATTTCATAAAACATCGAACAGCTCCTTGTATGTCACGGACACCACGCATCCTGAAAAAATAAATAAGTGACAGGAATGTGGCTAAATGCGTATGAAAATTATGACAGTGGAAAGTCAAAACATTGTAGAAGTGATTGGTATATAGTTTATATGGGTAAAATTCAGTTAAGTTTTTAAAAGTCAAGAAAATATTTTAATTTATTTTGTTTATGTTCAGGTTTTTTTCCTTAAAAGAACAACGTATTAAACAAATAATGCTAACTAGTAAAAGTCAGCAGTCATATTACAAGTAAAGAGCATACTTTGTTCATTAGATTCCATCCTATATCATTGTATTTTAAAGTCCCAGACAAGAACAGAACACAAGAATATAATCATTTCCACAGAGTGTGCAAGCTTGACTGAATATGGGTCTGTTGGTTTGTTTATTTGGATTCTGATAGCATTGTGTACAGTCCATTCAGAGACTTTGTTTGCAGATCATGAAGAGTAAATTTAGCATAGTTGGAATATTTTCAAATTCAGTTGCAAAGTCTATTTTTGGCTGCCCAGATTACGTGATGGGACCACTGTGTGATGTCTCGAACTTCAAGTCCTTTAGTCTTCCGCTAAGCATTTCTTCCTTCATGGCTTTCTTCACGCCGGCCAGTTGTTTCTCAAATTTGGTCATTAGCTCTGTCTTCATCTTGGACATTTCTGTCTGCGTCTTCTCCATTCTGGAATCCTCTTTCTCCTCCATCTTCTCCATTCCATATTCCATTTAAGTCTCCATTGTCTCTATTTTGGACAATATTTTATAAACATTTCCTAAACTATGGCTTTTATATCCCACTTCTGACACCATGTAACAAATGAGAACACCAGTTACTGTGAAAACAAACTTTTAGTTATCACTAGGCACTCAATGTAACACAAACGTTACACTTGAATCACTTTGACACACACTTGGATTACAAACACAACTGCTCCAAATTGCTGCTGTACTGCATGGCTCATAACTGACTGCTGAGTTTAAACTCACAGTTAAACTGCACTGTCACTTCTAACAGAACTCAACTCCACTGAATTCAACTCTGACTAGTCCTGCCACCAGCAGTCCCTTCCCTTATATAGGCCTTGCATACAAAGTGAAACTTTCGAGAACAAGAACCTGCCAGAAAGGGCCAAAAGAAATCCTCTGGTGCATGGAAGTGGCACATAATGGTTATTGTTCCAAGCATTCATTGTTCTAGAGAGGGACCTGCCATTAGCCTAACCTGTGATGGGTAGGTGGGCTGGGAGGCGCTCGCACTGCCAGTCTGTAGGAACTTAATGCACGTTGTCACAATATGTTCTATGGGTGCATTCTTTCCTGAAATTGCTAAACAAAAACCTATCACACTTGTCATATTTTTAACACTTATGTTTTCAGCTCTAAAATATGTCATCATGTCAATCCAATTTGCACTTGCAGTTTGACTGTTCACGTTTCCCTCTAAATTTCCTGATTTATTGTCCAAATAATTCTTCACACATGGAAATTCATTAAATAGCTCTTCTTTGGCCACTGAAAAACTTGGTATAACTGCTTTTTATGAAAGAACGGTTTCTTGTAAAGAATGCCACTTCAATTAAATTTCAAGTTGATCTAATTCATAGATTGAAGTGGTTTCAGGAAGGGCAAACACCACTCCTTAATATACCCAACAATGATGTCATAGAAGTTAGTAAAGTATATTTTGTAGAACTGCTGAAAGTTGTATGTCCATTATATTCAAGCTGTTTAAGCTCATCATTCACAGAAGTAGTAAAACATTTTTCAGACTTTCTGGAATTTATCTTGTTTAATAAATTATTGATTTCATTTCTCACCTGTATTATAATTGTCTTCTTTTTCCATGTACTTAATTGAATTTGTAAATAATTTCAATTTACTAACAAGGAAATGAAGAACAGTAAGTGAAAGTGTATTTTCAAAGAAACTTGTAATTGTGAGAGGGCACTTGTTCTTGGATAGGAAATATGATTTTACTGGGAAATACATATCTATAATCCTCTTTACAGCTGGCAGAAGTGATAAGCATATTGTTTTCCTGTGGCCTAAAATGGTTTTATGTTCTGTTTCTGCAAAATCACAAAATGATTTCAGAGACTCAACTCTTATAGTATAAATATGAAAATGCTGGTATATTTTCTTAACAATAAGTTGGTAATCAATTGCTAATAGTCTGCTCCAGTCTGAACTTCATTCGCAGCAAATGTGCAGGACATCCAATACCTATAAAGTTATTAGTTATCTTTTCTTGTAGGTTGCAATTCCTTCCTTTTCTTTTTTCCCCACCAAAATCTGTGTTTGTATGGTCAACCAAAATAACTACAACTTTTTCATATGGTCCTAACTTTTTTAACAATTCTAGCATGTAGGAAAGCAGCATATCAGACGTTTCTCCACTCAAGTTAATTGACACTATAACTTTTACCATAACACCTTTTTCTGGATTATAATACCTTACAATAAGCGGAACTAGCATTACAACCAAGTTGTTGGACAAAGCTATCATTATTGAAATGAATCGCTCTTCTTTTAACTCATTAATAACTTGTTGAGTTACAAATGGAGCAATGATATTTGTGATTATTGATTTACATTTTGTTTATGAATCTCTGGTTGAAGAGATGTTTTATGATAACCGTGGTGCAATCCATATATCTGAAGCTATGACTGAACAGCTGTATGATATGCAAATGTTGCTTCTTGAGCTGCCAATTGTCTTTCCATATCACTAATTTGTTTCACACTAATATAATTAGTAGTGTTACACTTCAGACTTCTACTTTGAACATTCAGTTTGTGTTTCTTTGTTTTCACATGGCTGATGACATCTGACCTTTCCATTTCCGGTCAAAACAAAAGAAATCCAAGGTGGGGTAATATACAGGAGGAAAATATATCTGAAACACAGGAGAGAGGTTATGGCTAATTTTGTTGTGTTGCAAAGACATTATTATTATGTATAGTGTAAATTGACACTATTAATTTATAGTATTAATAATTCATCGTGCAGGTAGAGTATTAGAACAAAATTAGCTTTGTTGCAAAAGATTAGAATACCTGGACAAGTCATCTCTATGGGAATACTTATATAGTCAACATAACAGAGAAAGCAGTATGTATACAACTGTACACTATAAGAGTGTAGCAAATGTAAGAAAGAAAAATAACTTATCAGTGTAACTTGTATAAGTATCAATTCAGCTATGCTGATATGAGCAGTAGTATGGGTACATCTAGTGAATGTACGTGACAATTTCTTTTGTTCTTCCTGCAGTGACTGGGTGAATAAGGTATGACAATTGTCTTATTACAATACATGGACTATGAAAATTATGCTTTAGCTTAGAAGCTTTGCCTTTTTTCTTATGGGAGTTCATAATTTGAACTATTGACCAACTGAGAACTTCACTGCACTGTGCTTTCTATCGAACAACCTGTTGACCTGAAATGTTCTCTTTTGCTAAATAACATGCTGCTTTAATGCACGTTTGTGTTTTGTGCATGAATAAGTAGTCAGAGGTGGCCTTCAGTTGCACTTCATTAGGTAGGGTGGGATTTCTGCCATACATGAGGAAGAAAGGGGAATAATTAGTTTACTCTTGCTTTGCAATGTTATAGGCAAAAATAACATGGGATAAACAAACATCCCAATCATTGTGAGTTGTGCCCACAAATTTTGAAATCATGTCAGCTAGTGTCCTGTTAAAATGTTCCATCAAACCAATCATTTGAGGCATTTACCCACTAGTAAAAGTGGGTTTAACACCAATGGGTTTCAAAAGTTTCTGTGTTATGTCACTTAGAAAAATGCACCATGGTCTGAGAGTAACATGGCCAGAGTCCCATATTGACAAATGACATTTTCAGCTAGGAACTTGGCAACGTGGTCCAAAGAACCTGATAGTAACAATTTTGTTTCCATCCACCTTCAGGTACTCAGTCCCACAAATAATATACTTATTAACATTCTTGGACCTAGGGAAGGGCCCTAAAATATTGACTGCCCATCTTTCACCAATGTAATTAATGGGAAGGCTGTAATAGTCTTGCCTTAAGTCTATTGGTTGGACCATTGTGAGTTTGCCAAGTGCGACATGATTTGACACAATTTTTTATCTCTGTGTGTATGCCAATCTAATAGTAGTGAGAATTAATCCTGCAGAATGCTTTAAAACCAAGATGGCTGCTTGAGGGATCATTATGATTAGAAAATAAAATCTCATGTTTCAGTGTCTCTGGGATTACTAGGAGTTGAAGCTGATCTGTAGCTCCTGCATTTTTGCAATAAAGTACTCCTGATTTAAGTAGATAGGAAGATGTCTGATGGTGAACCTTGGGGAGGCAAGGTCAGGTTGCTGTAGGGCAGTGAAGATAGCCTGTAAAAGAGGATCAGTTTTCTGATGTTGAGCTACTTCCACAAGTGATAGTACATAGGTAATAAGTTCTTCTATCTGTTCAGATTCCTCTGCTTTTTGGTCATTTACCGGAAATTGTGACAATGCATCAGCATCCAAATGTTTGGAGCTGTTGTGATAAAGTGTGTAGTCATATTACTGTAACTTTAAACTCCATTAGCCAGTTATCCTGTGACATCTTTCAAACTTTTAAGAAAGCAAAGAGCATGATGATTGCTAACAGTGTGGACGAGAAATCCATATATTTGAAAATAAGTAAGACTGAATATAATGGCCAAAACCTCTAGCTCAACTACTGTATAGTTGCATTCATGTTTATGCAAGATTGTGGATGCATACCCATTAGGATGCAATTCACCTTTTTTGCGCTGTAACAATATGCTTCTGATGCCTTTACTGGAAGCATCAAAGTGCAGCTCAATATACAGGGTGGACCATTTAAGTTGAGATTGTACAGTGTCTCCAAAACTAAGCATTGTAGAAAGAAACATCTTTAATAAAAGTTGCTTGATATTATGGGAGAAAGTAGATGCCATTAGTCGTGTTTTATTTGGAGGATGTTATGATAGTCATTTTAGGGTCAAATTAATTTTTTTAAATAGGAAACTACAATTACAGTCAAATTAAATTGACCCTAAAATGATCATCATAATGTCCTCCAAATAAAACAAGACTAATAACATTTACTTTCCCCCATAATATCAAGCAACTTTTATTCAAGATATTTCTTTCTATAACACTTAGGTTTGGAGGTATTGTACAGTCTCAACTTAAATGGTCCACTCTGTATGCTCCAGGGACATGGTGTACTAATACTGGTGGGAAAATTAAAGCATTGTTAAGTGTTTCAAAAGCAAGTTCTGCAAAGATCGCACACAGATTTGGAGATGGGAGTTCCTTTATTGCTCTTACTTTACCTTAATCTGGCTCTGTACCTTTTTGTGAATCCTTGAATCATAAGAGTTATTCCAATCATTGCAAAGAAACATTTCTTAGGCTTCAACTTAAATTTATGCTTGTCTAACCTATGAAACATGCTTCCAAATTAAGTAATAATGACCATCCAGGGTAAAGAAGGCTGTATATCGTTCACTGTCTTCTGGAGCAGGTACTTGAAAGTGAGCACAGAGCAAGTCCAAGGTAGAGTAGCGTTTGGGACTGCCTAAATAACTAAGATTATCAATTAGGGGGAATTGGAAACAATAACATTTCTGTAATTGTATTTATTTTATGGTAGTCTACACAAAAGCAAGATTCACCATCTTTTTTCAAACAAGAACCACTGGAGATGCAAATGGGCTCGTAGAATACCTAATTATTTTGGTATCTTTCATTTCTTTTACCTGAGCATTGATAATATCTTGCTGTTTCTGCGAGACATAACGTCATTGTTTAATGGGTTGGGGTCAAGAAGTTTAATTTTTAATTCACGTAAATCTGTTTTACCTAGTTCATGTAACATTATTGCAAACATGTGTCTATATTTGTCTAAAAGAGATGCTACTTGACAGTGTTGGCTGGCAACTCAGAATTGAGAAGAAAATTAGCATTTTTAACACTAACATCACAAATATTTGTGTTATTCCAGTTTGTAGCTTGGATTAAAACAACTTCATGAATGTGTGCTAATGCTTTCTTAGAAAATAATACATAAGGTACAGCTGTTTTATTTCAAATAAAGATGGTGATTTCAGTTTGATTAGTACATAGCACTGATGATATATCAGTTTGTTTCTTTTCCATTATTGCTACTAATGGTTCCAACAGAAAAGCATGTGTTAGGTAAATAAATCTTTACATTAACTTGCATTTGCTAAAGGGTGGAAGTCTTATGTCTTGTATACACATGGCTTTTCCAGTTACATGTGCATCATCACCATCCAGTTGTAGTGTAATTTGAGATAAGGGGCAAGTAAACTTTTCATTGCACACTAGTGCAATTTGACCAGCTTTTGACATTTGCAAACCGTATTTGGAATCCACTGGGTTGATAACTGCTTTATATTGTCGAAGAAAATGCATTCCTAGTAGCCAATCAAAATCGGGTGTAACTAAAAGTTGCTCAGAAAAATCAGTATCCCTTTGTATAACGCTATTAAAGGTGTAAAAGTTAACATCAAGCATCTTATTATCTGCCATACATATAAAGAGACTTGGCATAATGGCATTAGAGGAGTATGCACATGATTTGGACTCATTATGCTAACAGCACTAACACTGTCAAACAAAACATCAACATTTGTATCATGTATTGCACCAGTAGTTGACAGCACATTAGCAGACTGAAATATAACACCTTTATGTCTGCGTTTGTTAGATTCCGATTGCTAAGTCGCCAATCCTATGTTCGTGAGTCATGGACTACATTTGTGTGTGTGTCTGCACATCTACAACTCAAAGCTACATGTCCCTGTTTTACAATGAAATCATATTGGACATCCATCAATTGTATGTTCACTTCTTAAACATTTCCAAGTATAGCTATTGTAATTCTTACTCTGTCCACAGCCATGCCCAAAAATTGTATTACAGATGTTATGTCCTGAATTTGCTGCAAAGTGAACATAACGAGTGTCTTGTTCTCATTTTATTTCTTGCACTGTTTCCTTAGGGTTTCAATATTGGCAGTTCAAGTATCAAATTACTGCAATAAGTTGGTATTTTAGAGAGAGGTTACGAAGGAACTGCTATGTGAGCCTATAAGTCAACCCTTTGTCCAGATAGATGCCGGAGTGTTTCAATGCGACGAGCATGTTGCAGTAAGGACTATACAGCTTGGGGATTCAGGATGAAATATGTTCTAAAAGAGGAGGCTTCAAACCCCGCAAAATGTGGCAAATTTCTTCATTCTCACTCATTTGCACATTAACTTGATCATACAGAGACAAAATATCATATATGAATATGAGTATTTATTTCCACCTTTCTTTGATATGATGTTACAACTAGAAACCTTGTTTTAAAAATCTAGTGCATTTATAAATACAAGATCAAGATCAAATAGAAAGGATGGAATTAAAAGGAGAAAAGCCTGAAATTGTGGTACTTCATGCAGGTACAAACAACATAAGTCCTGAAGTAAGGGCTGAGGAGATTATGGGGGAAACTATGGATGTGATAAGCAGCATTAGGTCACAGGTGCCGGATGTAAAAATCATTAAAAGTGGTGTTCTCTACCGTCGTTATGTTACCACCAGGAGAATTATAAGAATTAACAGGGAACTGGATTTGCTTTGTGCTAGAAGGAACTGTGTAATGGTTGATGGGAATTTAAGGCTCCAGGATAATGACTTTGCCAGGGATGGGGTCCATCTCAATTGAAGGGGATCCAGCAAATTTGGCAATCTGTTAAATAATGTTATATCTTCATTGTGTAAGGAAAACTAGGAACTCAAATGGTGGATGTAAACTCAAGTGAAAGCTATTCAGGGGACAAGCTTGATAGAGGGACTGTCAATGTAAAGTTAATGGGGCAAACCAGCAGTCAACTAAACAGTGTTTGTCAAATTTGCTTACAATATTTCATCAAAATGTTCAAAGTATTAGAAATAAGCATACTAGATTGGAGGTATTGATAAATGATAAACTACAGGATGTTGATATCATAACACTAATTGAACACTGACTAAAAGATAACCAAATTTAAATGTTAAATTTACACGGTTATATAAGGGAAAGCTCTTATTGCAGAAAAATAAAAAATAATGGTGGTTCTTGTATTTTTGTAAAAGAAAATGTTATGGCAAAACCTATATACACTTTTGATATTCTAATGTGTGATGAGGTCTTTGAAAGAAGTATAGTTGAACTAAGTGATAATGAGATAATACTAATTTGTTTGTATAGAAACCACAGTAGTGACATACATGAGTTCATTAAGAAATTAGAGATCATACTGAATCATTTTTATAAAATGAAAAGAAGTGTAATCATAGTAGGTGACCTTAACATAAATTTTATGGAGGAAAGTTGGGGTAAAAAAATGACTATGGATTTACTAAGCACATTTGGGTTAGAAGTAGTTGTGAACTCTCCTACTAGAGTAGCTCAAAAGTCAAGAAGTACTATAGACCAGCTAATCTTGAACACTAATGATTTTAACTATGACATTGACAATTTAGAAACAGGTATCTCGGACCACTATGGCCAAAAATTTACAATAAAATCCAATAGCATCAAAATTCCTCGTATCCAATCAAAATTTAAGAAGTGTAGAATTTACAGTGAAGATAATATTAAGTATTTTAATTACTTGCTCTCCAATGAAAATTCCAAGTAATGTTGATGAAAGTTATGATGCATTTAATGAGATTTTAAAGCATTATTTGAATGTAGTGATACGTATTAAAACAATGAAAGAAAATACAAATAAAAAGGCCAAATGGATTACTAAGGGTATTCGAGTATCAAGTGTCAAGTTACGTTTCCTAAGTAAATTAACTAAAGAAAATTGTCTGTCTGATAACTTAAAACAATATTTCATAAATTACAAAAAAATGTATAACAGAGTAACGCGAATGGCAAAACAACTTTATAATCAGAATCTAGTGATTAACTCTATAAATAAATCTAAAACTATATGGAGCATTATTAAGCATGTATCCAAGGATCATAAAAGGAAAGATAGGAAATTTAGCATAAATATAAATGGTAGACTGGTGTCACATCCTCAATTAGTAGCTCATGAGTTCAATCAATATTTTTCAACTGTTGCCAGTAATATTAGAAAAAAGGGAAATTTTACTAATAATCCTCTATCAGGTGACCAAAGAAATGTTATTCGTGAATCTATATTTTTTACCAACAACTGAAGGTGAATTGATCACTATAATTAAAAGCATGAAACCCAAAAAGTGTCCAGGTCATTGTTAATCAAAAAATGTTCCTTACATCTGGTAAAACCTGTGTGTCACATAATCAACTTCTCTCTAAAAGAAGGGTGCTTCCCTCAAAGTTTGAAGATCTCTAAAAATTAAACCGCTACATAAAAAGGGTTCAAAATCTGAGCTAGAAAACCATAGGCTATTTCTATTTCATTCAGTTTTTTTTAAATTAATTGAAAGGGTAGCATACAATAGGGTAGTATCATTTTTAAGCAAACATAATGTTATATCAAAAGTCCTATATGGGTTTCAGCAAGGGAAATCTACAAATTCTGCAATTCAGAACATTATTGAAGAAGTGTATAAAATTCTACATGCAGGAAACCAGTGCTTGGGATTATTTCTTGACCAATCTAAAGCTTTTGGCCTGGCTGACCGTGATATATAATTTACAAATTGTGCAATTATGGTATAAGGGGAATTCCATTAAAGTGGTTTGAATCATATCTTAGCAATAGAAAACACCTAACTGAAATCAATTCTGAAATAAGAAATTCAAAAGAAATTAAAGCTTCACGTTCTGGTTTGGAAAATGTTAAAGATGGAGTACCTCAAGGCTTGATACTGGGCCCCTTACTATTTTTATTGTATATTAATGACCTGGCCATAAACAATGACTTCCATAATGCTAAGTATACTCTTTTTGCGGATGACACAAGCCTTTTAATTTCTGGTAAAGATAAACAAGAACTTAAAGTAAACATCGATATGGCAACAGATTATGTAGTAAATTGGTTTAGTAACAACAGACTTGTCATCAATAAAAATAAAAGTGTTGCCTTAGGATTCCATCGTAAAGTTAACAAAAACTTAAATTTTGCCGAAGTTTATTTAGAAAATGAATTAATGACAATGTCTAATAAAATTAAATTTCTTGGAATCTGGGTTGATAGTAACCTTGACTGGGGAATCCGCATTGATGTACTAACTAAAAAATTATCCCAAACATGTTTTGCATTTTATATACCCTTAAAACTTCAGTTAATCTTGATGTACTTAAAATGGTCTACTTTGCATATTTCCATAGTCATTTATCATATGGTATAATATTCTGGGGAAAGTCCAGTTATAAAAATAGAATCTTTATAATACAAAAAAGGGCAATCAGAATAATGTTAAACCTTTGCAGCAACACAAACTACAAACCTTACTTCATAATGTTAAATATCTGACTGTTCCTTTGCTATACATTTTTGAAACTCGGGTAACAATGTATAAGCAGCAAAATAGTTTTAACACAAATGCTGATATTCATGACTATAATACAAGTAATAAATCTAAACTGCACGTTACAGGTCATAAAAGAGCCCTATATGAAAAAAGTTTGTATTATAATGGCATTCAATTGTTTAGTAAACTCCCCACATATTTAAAAAAAGTTAAAACCCTAACAGTCTTCAAAAAAGACTTGAAGAAATTCCTAATACAGGGTTGTTTTTATTCAGTGGAAGAATATCTAGAAATGATTTAGTTTATAAGCTTTCTTATGGAATATACTATGTTTATAATTCCAAAATTTGGTTTAGGTACCTACTCATTTAATAAATTAGGATTTCTGTATTTGTGTATTACATCTAATTAGACCTGTTCTTTTTGTATTAATAATTGTATTGTTGATGAAGTCAATATTTCTGTATTGAAATCAAACGGTGAATAAATTTAAGTATAGACTAGTTTCCCATACTTTAACCCCTAGGTCGTATGTATGGGATAAAGCTATTGTACCATCTCTCCACTTTCCAGGCTGAAATCATTCTGTTGCTCCTTTCTTAGGCTCCTTGTCCACTTACCTCTTTACATTTCCTAAAAATGTCCCCACCATTAATCTTTTCTGCTTTTGGGCTTGCCAACATTTTTATTGCTATTTCTTTGTTCAACATAACCCATTTTTTATTCCAAATATCTGCTACTATTTCTTTGTTGAACATAACCCATTTTTTATTCCAAATATCAAATCTCCACCTTTTAACCTTTTCACATTCTCTTAGCCAATGGAAAATACTACCCAATTTGTCACACATAATACATCTCCCCGAGCAATTATTTCCTATCCTTTTTAGAAATACTATTCCAGTGCATATCCAAGCATGACATATTTTTTCAAATTGATTGCATATGTCTACATACTTGTCCCTCCCCCAATTTCTCTTAACTAATTTATACAAAGTCAATGAACTTATATCCTCAAAACTAGCCCCCATATCTCTTGTTTCTCTATGTTTTCCACCCTCATTCTCAATTCTTTCCAAAATCCTCTGTTATTATTTTTATCTAATAGCCAAATATTCCTCATGCCAATTTCTTCTAACACGTTTCCCATCTCCCCAAATCAACTTTCTCTTCCTAAAACGTGTTTTTGGAACTGTAAGCATTCTTTTATTATATTACTGTCATCTAGATCTAAACATCTGCACCAATTTTTCAAAATTCTCTCCACTATTATAGCTTTTCTTCCTACCCTTCCTAGCTTTGCCAGTACCACACCCCTTGGTGAGCTCTTGGGTAGACCCAGAACTTCTTTACAAAACATTCTATGGACTAGATCAATCTTAAGCCACCCCTTTGTGACTCCCCAAATTCCATATAGCATCTTCGACTAGACTACTGCTTCATAAAGTCTATCCAGCCAATTTATTGACAGTGTGGGTGTTTTGTATAAGCAGATTCTAACAGCTTTCATGGTTAGTTTTCCTTTCAGTTGTGCATATTTGGATTATGCCTCCCATTTCCCATTGCTGGAGAATCTGATCCCCAGGTAATGAAATTCTTTTACTACCTCTATTGGCTCTCCATTTAAAAACCATCTTTCATCTCTTTTTAATTTTGATCATTTCTTGAATACTATTATCTTTGACTTGTTTATATTCACCTTTAAACCCCATTCTGTACAGAATTTAACAATTTCATTGATAGCATGCTGTAACCGTATCGCTGTTACTGCCCCTGCTATGAGATCATCAGCAACTGGTATCTCTTTCTTTCCAGATGTTTATTACTTTTCATTATTCTATCTATAATATCATCTATAAACAAATTAAATAATATTGGAATGAGCTTACAACCTTGCCTCAGACCTAAATTTTGTTGCATATAATCAGTAGTTTTACTTCTTTCGCCTCTAACACAAAATTTATTTCCTTTGGACAATTTTTATATCCCTCAATAAATGAAGTACTTACTCCTTTATTCCTCAATTTGTATGCCAAAGCATCCCTGTGTACAGTGTCAAAAGCCTTCTGGAAGTCTGCACAAAATATATATACCCCACTCCTTTTATTTCTTAGGTACTTATTCTTTATAGTTTGAATTGTCATTGTTATCTATTGTTCTTTCCATTTTATTATCATCGTTTTAAATACATTTCTTCTTCCTCTCCTAAAACCTGCTTCGTATTCAAATATCTTACCTTCCATCTCTGCCCACACGTATAATCTTCTTGCTAGTACACCAGTGTATATTTTACCTAATATGGATAATAAACTAATTCCCCTATAGTTGCTTGGGTTATTTGTCTCTCCTTTCCCTAATAATAATAATAATAATAATAATAATAATAATAATAATATACTCCAGTTTATCGATTTGTTCATTTGATTTTGGACATGTCATTTCTTAAAAGTACAAGTAAAGAAATTTTATATTTCTCCAATAAGTATACCAGGTACTACATTTAACATAAATAATTTACAATTCATTTAAGCTATATATACATTTACTTAACAAATATGCTTTTAATTTATTTTTAAATTTTTATTTTGAAGTATCGATCAAAGTTTTAATCTCATTAGGTAACCTATTATATAATTTTACCAAGGGGTATGTACCGGAGCATTGGAGGAAAGCAATAATTCATCCAGTATACAAAGGCAAGGGGAGTGTTGATAAGCCTAATAATTACAGGGGAATAGCATTACTTTCAAATGTTGAAAAGATTTTCACAGGGATTTTAGCAAATAGGATACAAAACTGGGTAGAGGAATATAATATCCTCTCGGAGTTTCAAATGGGCTTTCGTAAGAGGAGAGGAACGGTAGATAACCTGTTCATAATTAAAACTCTGGTGGATAAGTATTTAAAAGAAAAAAGGGGAAAATTGTACATGGCATTTGTTAATTTGGAGAAAGTGTATGACCGCATTGATTTAAATTTGTTGTGGCACAAACTCTTGAGGAAGGGAGTAAGTCAACAGATGGTGAATTTATTTAATGCTCTATACAAGGAGAACACATTTTGTGTGAAAGTAGGAGTAGGATTGGTGACAAAAGAAGTAAACCAAAGGAAGGGGTTACGACAAGGATGTAAGCTGTCCAGTGTTATTTAATCTGTATATTGATGATATCCTCACTGAGATAGGAAGGAACAATAATTGGTTGCCTGTGATAAATAAGGTATCAATTCCTGGGTTATTATTCGCTGATGATTTAGTGATAGGATCAGTTTCAACAATTGGTCTGAAGCAGTCCCTACAGCAAATGAATAAATACTGTGATGAATGGAATCTGAAAGTAAATCAAGAGAAGACTCAAATTATAGTGTTTTAAGAAAGGTGCCAAACTTGGCAAGTATGAAAAGTGGAAAAATGGAGAGAAGGAATATAAAGTGGTCAGAGATTGTATATACTTAGGGGTTAACATGGATGGGGGTGGAAAATGGGAGAAACAGAAGAAACTGGTATTGACGAAGGGGAAAGGGGCAATGTCAGCGATTAGAGGGTGCAAATATAAAATACCAGATATAAATGTTAAATGGCTGGAGAAAATATATAACACAGTAGTTGAAGCAAAAATGTTATATGGAAGTGAAATATGGAGAGTAGAAAAAGGTTGGGAAGAGATAGATATGGTACATAGGAGTTTTTGCAGAGAAGTTTTAGGCCTGCCAAATGCTACAGTTAAGGAATTTGCTCTAATTGAAATGCAGAGAGTGGGGAGAAAAGGGGTAATAATGGAGAGAGCTCTTAAATATTGGTACAGACTATTAAATTTAGAAGGGAAGAACTTGTTGAGGCAGTGCTTGGAATTTCAAGAAAGGAGCTTAAAGAAAAATGGGTGGAGTTACAGTATACAAACTAATTTGGAAAATAGCAGTGTGGGAGAAATTTGGAGAAGGAGGGAAAATAATGTTAAGGGTTTTTGGAAAGAAGCTAGGCAGAGGTTTGAAGATATAGAGATACAAAATTTATTTAGTAACATTGGGAAGAAAAGTTACTTTTTATGTATTTTATCTCATCTTGCCCCAGATTGATTTTTTTACATACAATACTTTCTATTTTGTTTATTATGGAAACTTAAAGCAGCTGTTTCCCCTTCACTTAAAAGTAATAGATTAGCACTGAACCAATTTTGAATGTACTATAAAATGCTATCTGTATGGAAGCTTATATTATTTTCATTTAAGAGTCCAAGAAAGAACCTTGAGGTACTCCATAATTGATATTCTTAAAGTATGAAAGTTGGTTTTTAATTTCATTGGTTTTACTATCAAAATAAGTATGCCACAATGCTTGTCCTTTACACTGCAGCCACTACATGGCTGCTCCTGCACCAGCCCCCACAGTAGTCCAGACTCCCTCCAACGGCCACCTCAGTCCAGCAATGCCACCAAGGAATAAATATGTTTGGCTACTGATGTCACAGTCAGGAGTCTTTTGATGTGTGCTGGTAGTAGATTTGGCATAACTTTAATTTGTGTTTTATTAGTGTAGAACATAATTGGTGACAAAGTGTAAAAATGCCACACAAATGCTGTATGCCCGAGTGTAAAGGGAATTATTCTTTGGGGCCAGAAGTAAGCATGTTTAAGTTTCCATTAGACGAAAGTCTAAGAACGAAATGGATACAAGCTGTTCAGGATAATTTCATTCCTGCAGAATATACTGTGGTAAGCTTTTATAAAACAATTATATACCTAGATATATTATTAATGATTCTTTTTGCATTTATTGATATCGTGTGAAATTGCATTTGGTAATCTTTTGTAGAATGTTTAACATACCTAACCTATATATGCACACATATAGTAGAATGTTAAGTTGTTTCTCATTTTACTTATTGAAGTGAATTTTGCTTTTATAAGTTTGTGGAAAGCAGTTTCAACCCCATGATATAGAAAGAAACGTATCGACAGTAAGATTGGAAACTACTTACAGCTCCACTAGATTGCCCACGTCTAAAAAAAAAAAAAGGTTAGTTTCTTTCTTATCATTCTTCAGGTACCTTAATAAGTACCATTCAGTGAAACTTTATTATTAAGTAATAAATGAGGAATCAATATGAAATTACCATGCATACCTATTTCTCATATCCATCACTATCATACAATCATACCATACATAAAGGAACATAGGTACCTACCAAGTAAATTTATAAGTAATACCATTAACCAGAGCATATTTAAGTACCTGGTAGGGATAACTATCATTTTTCATTAAGGGGCATGATGGAATATGAGCTGCTATAATAATAGAAATGTCTAATTTATCAGTATAATCTGCAATGGACTGTTGAGCTTTATACCTAAGACCCTAGGTTAAAGAACACCACACAGTTTGGTTTAGCTAACTGTTGTTGTCAATGGAAGAGGATGAAAAGATAAAAGTTTGATATGCATAACCATAGCATATAGTACACTGGAACCTTAGTGCAGTGAATAAAACAACAAATTACATTAATATTGATTCATATATACATAACCCAAACCTAACCTAACTTAACCACAAGGTTCATTACTATTTCACTGCACTTGCTATAGTGTGTTGGCCTGTGTGCCTTCTATGGATAATAAAATTAAGTAATAACTTGCAGTTAAACATATCAAATATTTTCAAATGAAAGTGCACAATGGTAGCTTAAAGAGGTGTCTTGGAAGAAAATTGAAAAGGTAAAAGTTTTATATGCATGGCTGTAGTATTATAAATACAGTACTGTTATAATTACAGTAACACTGATCACACTAGTTTCACTGTGCTTGCTATAGCCTTTAGTGTGTTGGCCTATATTTGCCATTCATGCATTGTAAGGTTAAATAGTAACTCACTGTTAACATATAGAATATTTTGAAATGAAAGTGTACAATGATAAATTTAAGCAGTTACGTATTTTCTCTGTGTTTAACAAATTATATGACAAATGAATGGTTACATATTAAGCCCATCAACTCATTTTGTAAGAGTATCAATGGGATACATATGACACAAAAATAGCATGCAGGGTTGATATTTGAGCATTATATTGTTAATAAAATAAATGTGTTATGGATATAAATGCTTGAAACACCTGCTTGTTTATCCTTGAAATAATTCTGTTACTCCGAGCAAGTTGGTTTGCTTTGAACCATTTGAAAGGGAAGTAAAGCCGTGGGTCCCACCTTGTAACTTCAAGCCTGAAGAAAAGCCTCTGAGCAAAAGTTTACTGACCTTAAATGTCCTAAGTAAAATGGGATACTAATGACCAAGAGATCTTAATGAATGTAAATTAGACAATCAAACCATTTACAAATTTTATCTTGTGCATCATTAATTTTTCTTAAATGTCCTTAATTGTTTGCACTCGTATACACTGCTATGAGCTGCAGAAATGACTCATGTTGTTAAAATAATATTTTTATTATTATTATTATTATTAATCATGTAGAGTAAGATGATGCTATGTAGTATTTTGTTGTGGTGTGCTTTGGATTTTCAAGTATAATTAATTTGGTTATTATTTATATGCCATTAAAGATTTTCATTAATAAACCATATTTTTTAACTTGTTACAGATGCAATTCCTTCTCTTTTGCATGGATGTCGTTCCTATTTGTCAAAACCCTCTACTTCAAGAGAGGATCCTGAAGAGTGCAGGCAACGCTTGGAAAATGTTTTCATAAAGTCTGCAATTGCAGAGAGTTTGAGCGCCGAACAGCTTATCAAGGAAAGCACATTTCACACTGTAGAGAAAAAAATACTTGAGAAGATGGCTTGCTATGAACTAAGTGATGAGTGGGTTATTAGAAAAAAAGTCAGTGACATATATTTTATTTTAGTGAGAGCTAGTCCAGTGCCAAAAGTTGTGTTGCACTATACTTGACAAGACTTGGTTTTATCAGCTTTTGTAAATGATGTCCAATTGCACCAGGTGCCAGCAACAGTGAGTAACACTGATCAAGTAAGATGACTTCTTCATTATCTTTGTCTTAACTTCAGCAATCAAGGTCAAAGTCAACCCATTGTCAATAACATGGACTAATAGAGGGTGCTTTAACAAATTTGTCTGTTAAGTTTGTAGAGAAAAAAGAAGCAATTTTGTTTATGAAAGAGCGGGTTTCTTTGCTTAACTGTCGCAAGTCACTGGCAATGTAGGTATTCGTGGGAAGCCATAGTTTTCTGGTCTCTGATAATTCCATCTCATTCATTGTTACAAGTTTTTAAGGAATAGTACTTCGTTAATAATGCCATGTCCAGTTACTTTATCTTGAGTATTGACACATATAGCAAAATATACCAATGTACCCAATATATCATAGGGAATGGTTAGATTATTTTAAAAAACTTTATGAAATATCATGGTGCATAAGACCAAGGAATATTACCAAAATTGGTAATAATTTTGTTGAAACACTACAATGAAACAAAAAAAGAAGGAAGTAATAGAACAGGTTAAACTATTGAAAGTAAAGAAAGCAGCTGGAATAGATGGTATACTAACAGAATTTCTAAAGGAATGATGCACTAATGGGGATGGGGTGGAAGTAATTACATATTTATTCACTGCAACAAAAAGTAAAGGATACATGCCACAAAATTGGAGAAAAGCAATTATACACCCGATATAATATAAAGGCAAAGGTAGTATAGATAAACCCAACAGTTACAGGGGCCAGCTTTATTATCTAATGTAGGTAGATTACAAAAATGGGTAGAACAATATATCATAATATCTGAATACCAAATGGATTTTCGAAAAGGAAGAACAACTGACAACATATTCATTTTAAAAACTTTAATAGATAAATACTTAAAAAAATAAGAGAGGGAAATTATACTTGGCTTTTGTGGCTAATTGGCCTAAAATCAGCTTTGCAGGAAATTGATAATTATTCTTCAGAATGGGGTCTAACAGTGAACTAAGACAAGATATAAAGTGTAGTATGTAAGAAAGGAGGAAAGTTGAGTAAATATGAGAAATGGAAGAAAGGAAATAAGGAGTATAGGTGGTATATGAGTGTGTGTATTTAGGTATAAAAATGGACAGAGGATGCGAAATGAAAAAAGCAAAAAAGGTTGGCACTTACGAAAGGGAAAGCAGCTATGTCAATCATAAAATGATGTCTGTTTAAAATACCACAATTGGAAGTTAAATGGCTAGAAGGAATATATAATACAATGGTCAAAGCACAAATGATTTATGGTATTGAAATTTGGGAATAGAAAATTTGTGGGAAATTGTGGATATAGTACATAGATCATTTTGCAAAGAAATTCTTGGCTTACCATTGCGTCTGTAAAAAAATTGCTCAACTAGAAATGGGGAGAGTTACAAGAAAAGCTTTGATTATGGAGAGAGTTTTAAAATGTTGGTACAGGATTTTAAAACTAAATGATGACAGACTAGCTAAGCAATGTTTAAAATATCAAGGATCATGTCTAACTACGGGTGGCTGAGTAGTCTAAGAAATATTTTAGAGAGTAATGGATTAGGGTGTATATGGAGGAAAAGAGAAACAAAAGTTAGACGTAAGAAGATGTTTTGAAGATATAGTAATACAAAAATGATTTAGTACTTTAGCAGGAATTTTATGTTAGGATGAAGTGGGTATGGGAAAGGGAAAATTATATTGACAAAGCTAATAAGGAGAACAGAGAGGGTATAGCATAGGTGAGAACAGGTGTGTGGATGATAAGAGGTGAAAGAAAAGGCTTTACTTAAGGGGAATGTCCATTATGTGGAGGGAAAGAAGACCTTAAACATATAGTTTTGATTGTAAGGAAAGTGAAAACTGGAGAAATGAATTTCTTAAGTTTAAATTTAAAAGGGACAAAAGAACAATGTTGAACAGAATATTCATAAAGGGGAGCAGGAGTATGGTACAGTATTTAGAATGAAACATGTAGTGGAAATAGAGAGTGAAGAGAGAAGAAGAAAATTTATAGATATATAAGAGTATAATAATTTTTTTATGTGGAGTGGATGTCTACTGAATGAGTGGCCAGGGCCAAATTTTCAGTAGGCAACCCTATATATTGTAAACTTCTTAGCGATAAATGAATATATTATATTCAATTTTCATTTTACATTTTGAAAGAATCTAAATAATAAATTACAAACTTTTTGGAGATGGTTTGCTTAACAAAGATTTCATACTTATGATGGTTTCAAAATTGTTTATAATTAACTCAGAATGGAACTAATTTTTCACTTAAGGACAGTCAAAAAAACAAATGATCTACTGAACCCTGCTCTCCACAATCATAGCAGAAATAACCTTAAATTTTAATTTTATAAAAGTGTTCAGGTGTGGATATTTGCCCTAATCTGATACTAAGAATAATAACTGTTACCTTTCAAGGAAGATTAACATGATTGAACCAGGAATACTTGGTACAATTTTCTGAATATTGTGGCATTTACTTTATCCCTTTTCTTGCCATTTATCAACTACTAATTTTTTTCAGTATCTTAAAATATAAGTATATGGCAAACTAGTCAAAGAATTCTCCTTTTTCTTTGCCTATTTTGCTAATTTATGTACCATTTGATTGCTTTTAATGTTCTTATGTCCAGAAATCCGAACGAATTTGACAAGTATGGTATGTTTGCTTTAAATATTAAGTAATTTAAATTTAGTAGTTGCCAGTTACAAGTGGAATGGTAATAAAGTGATTTTAGTGATCCTAAAGGTGAAAGAAATCTGTTAAAATTATTAAATTCTTTAGAAAATTCTGAATTGCATAAAGAACAGTTTGTTTAATAGCAAATATTCAGTATTAAGTACACATATAGAAGACAGTGGCTTGAATTTTTTTTAAATGAGATTTTCAATGTAGAAGGCAGCACCTAGTGAATTATCTTCCAAGCATTTTGAACCACTGGTATAAAATATTACTGTGGTTGAATTGCACATCATCTTAACATGAAGTGCATCTAATAATTTCTTACTTATATCAGTATTACACATATTGTACTGGATGAGTGAAGTGTCCACATCTACTTCATGTATGAGTGTCTCATAAGAATATGAGAAACAAGGATAGATTGAAAATTGATAGACAGCTTCTTTATATTCATTAACCAAGTGAAAAGCCTTAAGAACAGTTGGGCATTTTCCTCCTTGTATTTCTTATAAGTAAATCAAGTTTCTGAAGTAAAAAATCAGTAGTAGGCCTATTTTTGGATCCTGAGGAATAAGTACAAATATATTTGTGAAATGGAGGGGAAAATATAAAATTATTAAAAGTATTCAAGACGCAATGATACAGAACATTATAAAAGCTATCTTCCAAAATCATGTGTATGGTTTAAACAGCATGTTAAATGTATTGTTCAGAAAAAAATTTATTTGTACAAATGATTCTCTTTTTGTTGTTATAACTGTTATTGTTGTTGCACATTTTTGGTAATCATTGTTACAATTTTTCCTCATAGCTTAAGTTTTTATGTAACTGATATAATTTATGGTAAAATATATTTTTTTCGATATTCACTTATAACTTTTTGTTTAAAACTTATATGTTTATTCTGTGTCACTAGGCAAGCTAATTTATGAGCCAGACTAATAAATAAATAAATAAATAAATAAATAAAAGTTGGTAAGTTGCAACCATTTAGATAAAAATGTTATATCTAGCCATTCTCTTCTAAAATGTAAAAGAAATTTTTTTAAATTTGAATTTTCATCCTATACAGAGTTTTCTTCCTCATGATTTTAATATGTTCACAACATTTCTTAGTTTGTTTATAAACAAATTCATCTCAATGGAGTATCATACTTTGTCCACCATGGCACTCTACAAATTTAGGTAGTTGTTGAATTTTTCTCAAATAAATAAGATATTATCATCACTGTAATTGAAATATGCCTAATTTTATAATTACACCTTTAATAACAATTCATTTCTTCTTATAATCCTTTCTTTTTTCCTAATACTGGGGAATTCATCTCTTGCTGCAATAGTTGCCCAAGTTGTGTTTTTTCTAACCTATACTTACTTTTGCTATGAAGGTGATTATGACATGTAATAAAACTATAGCAAAAACTTGTCTGATTAATTTTGGATAAATAACTGATTTTATATGAAGCCAAAAATTCGTTTTGAAATGTTTCCTGTATCAGTTGCTGTGAAACTACAAACATTAACATACTTTTTCCCTCACACGGAGAAAATGCCATGTGGCATTTTAGCAATTTCCCTAAAGTGAGACTGTAAGGGGATACACTTAGAAAAACTGATATATCCTTAATTTAAAATAATTTGCATAGTGAAATTGGAACTCTTTACCACGTATTGCTGTTTAAAACTTTCAATAGGATAATGCTTAGGAATTTACATTAAGTTTTCCTTACTACTATGTATTTGTGTAGGTCAGTCGATTTCATTGTCTTTTTTGGTTATAAAGGGAAAGCTTTTAAAGGTTTTGATCACAGAATAAGCACAGAAACAGGCACATTTTATATACACAAGTTTTAATGTTTATTAATGCCCCAGAAACAAACTAGCATTTAATATTGTATGCATTGCACTGCAAATTATAATGTAGTTCAAATTAAATGGCATGGCAACTTCTCTTTCTGTTTGAACTTGAGCTCCCCCCCCCATCCCTAAAACAAACTTTACAATTCAAGCCCTGAGAAATGTAAAATAACGCAGTGGGATTAGTGTACCTGGGCTGGGTTTGATGATGGCCTCAGGATGACATTTAACATCAGTCAGCTGTTCAAAAAATGGTGTAAGTCATCCTATACCTCTTTGCATTTATTGTTTGTTCGGAAAATATAGATCCTATTATTATGTATGCATTTACTGCACATCACATACCAATTCTTGCATCATGCAAGGAACTCTTGTGTGTAAAATCAGTGTTTCTCTGTGCTTCAGTATCTCTTATTTTATGATGGGACATAACCATGTAAATGGAACCATGCTTCATCAGAAAAGAATATTAAGCATGAGTCAATTACTCTATCATTGACATTTTGCAAAATCCAATTGCAGAAATTTACCCAACTCTGATGATCTTGTGAAAAATAAAGTGTATGCAGCAAGCCCCATACATTGGAAGGACTAAAAGAAAACATCAGGAGAGAAGTCCACTCAATTTCAGATATTGAACTCTTGAGTGTAAATGAAGGTTTTCGGTGCCAGAAATGTGTGGGTAGGGAAGGAAAACATTTCCAACATCTCTTAGGATAAGATATGTGATTATTATCATTGTAATTAAAATTGTGAATATGAGAACGCAAGATGATTGCACGGATATTATAACTGTTTTGGTGGTGGTCTGAGCTGTAGCGGCCAGCACACGAGCCACCATGTGGTGGCCACAATGTGAAGGAAAAGCACTGTATAAGTAGGTAGTGTATTCCTTCTTCCTGTTCCTCGCTATATCTTTTGAGCTGAAATGATATGGACTGTGAGTAAAAATAACTTGTAATGCAGTTAGTATTCTAAAGAAATGTTGCTGCTATTTGTGCCCAAGATGTAAGGGCCAGAATATATGAGGGCAATAATTACAATACCCTCCTCATATCGCAAAACAGGAGTTAATTCCCATTATAAACTGCTTGCAGTGTGATTCTGAATGATTATTTTTGTTTATATGTTTCCTGAATTTAAGACAATGTGCACCTTCATATTACAAGATTCAGTAAATAAAATTACATAATCCTGTGTAATAATTGTTTTTCATACTAGCTTTGTGTATGTTAAGGTTGAAAAGTTTTTATTGGATTTTAATAATTTGCTGCCACATCTGAACTCCAACCACATATCTTCATCTTACCATTGTTCAACTTCCAGTTCTAGCATTCAGTTTTTCAAAACTAATTCCAACATCTTGAAATACTCATATAGAGCTTATAAGCACCCGATGAAAATAAATGTGACGCCTTTCCCATTACCCTGAAGAAAAAATTAATGGGATATTTTGAATAAGAACTTAGGATTCAAAATGTCTTATTCAAATATTTTTTGCTCAATCACATTTAGTTCTCAGATTTTAAAATTCTCAGCTCAGCAACTACAAAGACATAGTTCACCTTATTTTACTGAATAAATGCTTATAAAATTGATGATATCAAACATTGACCCCTGCAATTTGTAATAATTTGTGCAACAATGAACATTGGTATGTGACTATTAAAAGAATACTGCATAAGGATATGATCCTTCATTACCTAAGGTCTATTCCATACAACTTTGCCCCGTATATCTTAATGGTCACATGCACTAGTCACTTCTTATTGGCTGCTGTTGTGGAATAAGTGTTATGGGATACAAAATAGTTCCTTATTTAGCATTTTCATAACCATATGGATGAAATACAGGATGTTTCAGAAATGCTTTTACAAACTTCGGGTATGGGTTCCTTACACCACAAGAAGGAAAAAAGTTCATATGAACATATGTCCCATAATCCTTTGTTTTCTCGTTAGGAGGTGTTCAACACTGGTGCACTTATAACACAAAAAATGCATAATAAATGCTCGAAATGTCCTCCTCTTGCTTCTATGCATGCCTGTACTGTCGAATCATGGAATGTCGCACCCTGTCAAAAACTCTGGGATGGTGTCAAATGGTTTCGCAGGCTTCCATTACACGTCGAAGCGTTTCTGCATCCGGGATGGCTGCTCCATAAACCAATGATTTAAGATGCCCCCAGAGGTAAAAATCCACAGGATTGAGGTCGGGATAACGTGCAGGCCATGGAACTGGTCCTCCTCTGCCTATCCATCGGTCATGGTAGATACCAGTCTGTGCATCTCGAACAATGCAACTAAAATGTGCCGGAGCCCCATCATGCATAAACCACATGTTTTTTCTTATTTGCAGGGGCACATCTTCGTGAAGTAAGTCGGGAAGAGTGTGCTGGATAAAGTCCCACCAATAAGATGTGCTGGTAAAACGTATGGTCCTGCCAGACAGTCACCTACAATGCCAGCCCACACATTTAGATTAAACTGTTGCTGATATCTAGCCTGAAGTACAGCATGAGGATTACGATCTGCCCATACGTGTACGTTGTGGAAATTAGTAACTCCATCTCTCCCAAACGTTGCCTCATCTGTAAACAAAACTGATGAGACCAACAATGGATTAGTTGTTTGTGCTACAAACCATCGGCAAAAGTTATCCCGTGGTGGATAATCGGCCAGCGAAAGGCCCTGCACACGTTGAATATGATGTGGATACAGGAGCTGCTCGTGAAGTACCCTCCATGCTGTCATGAGTGATGAACCAGATGCCACAGCCAATTGTCTTGTACTGATACCTGGACCGTCTTCGACACACTTTAACATCTGTTCTTCGCATTCGCGTTCTGGCGTACGAACAACCTCTTGGTCTTCCTCGATCAATAGTCCGTGGTGCAATGGTTCCTGTCTCAGCAAGGCGACGATAAACAGCGACAAGGGTTGGATGACTCGGTTGTCTTCGGTCTGGAAACTCCATCTGATAGAGCCGTGCAGCCTCGTGTCCATTACCATTAATGCGACCATACATAAAAATCATGTCTGCCTGTTCACGAAATGAATATCCAGTCATGGTGGAACAAAACATGTGCAGTTAACTCACTACATGTACACAATTGAAATGTTGAAGACAGACTAATGACAAATGACAAACGTAAACAAGTCTCCATGGCAACACTTCACCATCTACAGTATGTAGTACAATGGGTCGCCTTCTATGAATGCATAGAGAAATTAAGTTTTGAGGTTGGACCCCAAAGGCCGTTGAACTCACACTTTCATTGTGACAGGAATAACGCGAAAACCAAGGATTATGGGACATATGTTCATATGAACTTTTTTCCTTCTTGTGGTGTAAGGAACCCATACCCGAAGTTTGTAAAAGTATTTCTGAAACATTCTGTATATTACGTAAGAGAGTTAATGCATCTGGAAGGCATGTCAATTCTTATCAACAAATAGATGGGAGGATCTTTCAGTTTAAACCTGCCTCTCAGAGCGATGAAAGCACATGCATCTATCATTACAATGTGTTTATACCACATTTACTGCCTATCCTTGCATTGCGCATGACTTGTTTGTCACCATTCGAAGGCGTACATTAGCCAACCAGGGGAATGGGGAAGGAAATGTAGCATGGAGGAGTATATATCTGCAGGGCAGTGTTATAAGAAACAGGGTTTAGTAAGGTTTCCAGAGCTGAATGTAATTGTGTGTGTGACAATACCTTGCGATCCCGGTCAGTTGAGAAAACCTTTGTTGAGTTCACCCTGAAGGAAAGCCATTTACTTCTATAGTCACTAGCTATTGTATCTCTCTTTCCTCCTCCCCTTCTCTCCTTGGCTGACTGATGACTGATATTACTTTTCTTTTTGTACCTGATAAGCCTTCTCTTTGTTATGCTTTCTATTTACCTACTTGCCACTGATTCATGCCTATACTGTTGTTATCATAGCCCAGCAGGGAAAAGCCTTAACTAGGTTTAAACATGACAGCTAGGGAATGGATTATTAGGTAAATAAGTATTATTTTTGCTTGCAGTTACAGGCATGAAACTAAGTGTAAACATTGAACATGATGTCACTATCACAAATACAAAATTTTGTTTTGCATAAAAATACATAATTTTAGAATAGAAATACAATTACCTAATTTTTATATAAATTATACATAACTAAATTATATATAAATACATAATTTCATTATTAGCACACATTTTATGATTTTTTAGCAATAAACTATATTTTCCATTACTGTGCTTTGTTTCCCCTTTTATTGTGTGTGACAAGCAACATAAGAATTCCATTTGTTGGAACAAACACTGTGCACACTTCTGCCATATTCTATAACCTTAGATTAGATTGTGTTTCGACAGCACACTCACTCTATTACAAACATATATACATGGGAAAGAAGTTTCACATGTCAAAGTATTGCATCAAACACTGCAAACTCCATGGGATTCCCCTTTCTATTTGTTATTGTTCTTGTTCCTTAGTTGAGAAGTGCCTGGAATGCCTAACATATGTGTTGAGTGATTCACGCATCGTTATTGTTCTCTGCAAAATGTGAAGCAGAATATGGTGCTCCATTATAAATTAACTTGCTAAGATCCATAAAAATTAATAACACAGAAAATGTTTCCTGTACGGGAAATAAGCTTGAGGAAAGGTGTAGTTGTGAATGCGACGGCAGCTAGCATGCCTTATGGCATGGCACCAGATGTCTGTTGTTTATTTAAGAAGGGTTCAGAGACCTTGTGATACAAGGAGGAGTAGATTAGTGTCTAGTAAGCATAGGAAGCTGGGAAAGACGTGCTGGGCTCTTAGCAACTGACTGCAAAACAGCGCAGACGTAAAGTGTTTGTTGAGAGCTGCGAACTTTGGAGTATGAACCAAGTGTACTGCTGAGAACTAATGGGTGACTTATGTTCTGTGAAGGGGTATGCTACTATTGGAACACCGTATGAATAAGCTTATTTTCATAGAAACCATTATTTTTTAACACTGCATACTCTGCTCCGAGTTTGTATAAGAGTCATTGCTCTTGCTAGCAGGCAATATAAAAAGCATAAGTGTAATGGAGACAACAGCAAAGTGATGGAAAACAGACTGGAGATGCAGAAAGAGACAGCAAGATGCAGCAACATTGGTTGTAATACGGTCATGTTCATCCACTGTCACCTTCCTCAATCACCCACTTAATCATGGAGTCAGACACAAATGCCAAAAGCAAAATGTAGTAAAGTTTTTGGTTGCAGCAGTATGTTAAAGAGTTCTCAGATACATTCAGCACAAATGAAAAAAATTTATGTTGTCATCCTTGTGGAAAGTCTGTGAAAGCTGATCAATGCTTCTAAGTAACCCAGTACTTATCAAGGAACAAACATGTCATTGTGTCAATGTGGCTTCTTATTCTGCTATAAAGCAGCTACTTTTAGATGAAAGAGAACCCTCCAGCTCACATACAAGACCTTACAAGTGTCATGCATTTTATTCAGTTTCATGCAGATATTTTGTTTCGGCAAATATTCCTCTATTTAAGGTGAATAATTCAGGAAGGCTATCAAGTAGACACTGAGAGTGTAAGTGCCAGTGACATACCTTTTATGAAATATGCAAGAGTGACTTCATGTGACTTAGAACGATGATTCTCCCAATACCAGGCAATGGTCTGCAAGTCAGTAGAGATTTCTAATGCACCATTTATAGAAAACATGTGTTATGCACTGTAACTGCAAAGAATTTTCAAGTTGACATTTCATGTCAGTAATTCATTATTGGTGAGTTGTTAAAATGCTGGTTTTTATTACAACTTCTTTCATTATGGAAAATGAAAGAAAATGTTTTTCTTTTAGTAAATATTTTTAACTTTCTGATAAATATATTCCCAATTTGAATGCATAAAAATAAATAAATTTAAAATACTAATAATATAAGGAAATACACAGTGAAGTAATATAATTGCAAAATTTATTTCAATGTGGCGCACATACTCAAATAACTTCACTGTTTTTTGAGAGTTACCTTTAATGTGTTTTGGAGACACATCACCAGTAACATCTCCATCATCAGTAACTTTCAAACAATAGTGAAGTTTTTAGAGTGTATGTGCCACATTGAAATAATTCTTGCAAATTAATTTTTTTAGCACCTAATTCCATTTCCTAGTGACAGCAAATGGGAAACTGCATGTTCAATTCCTAAATTAGATTTCATTTTGCATCAGCAGTGCAATTTTGTTTACATGTTGAGAGCAAAAATGATACCCATTCTAATGCAGGCTCACTTCTCCATTGATTTTGTAAAACAGGAAGCATCATACCCTGAGTTGTTTCTCATCAGCACCAATTCTCTTTATGTCAAATAAGTCATCTTCAAAGTTTACCATATCTGAAGAATTTATATGAACTAAAATGGTGTTCTTAAAGGTTACTAGATTGACATGCCTCAAAGAATTAAGGATGGTTTTGAGGATACTTGATGAAGCCTATAGGTACCAGCACTTAGGAATAGCAAACTTTTCTGCAATTGCCAGGAATCGTACAAAGGAATGTGTTCATCTGTTCCTTTCTTTGTCAGTTGACATCAAACCATGTTTCTTCCTAAATTAAGGATATGCCCTGTAAAATGCAATAGTAATATTATTTCTACACACTGCTGCACTGTTATTGCTGCATAACCTAAACAGTATCTGTGTCACACGCCATCAATGCATGTAGTGCATTGGAGGGAGTTATGAAGTGTAAAATATAATTGCTTATAATTGAGGATGTCATGTTCTCTGCTATTTAATACATGTTTATCTGCCGTACCAGGAAGAATTTCAGCATCTATGACAGAAAGAAGCAGTACTACCAGGTCTTCAAGGATTCTTATACAATGGAATTCTCTTTTATCTTAAAGTCAAATAAGGAGTAAAATTTGCGACGGAAATGTTATAATGTTTTGCCATTATTATAGCACCACGTTTGGATGCCAATTTGCAACGGTATTACAAATAATGTTGATGCTTGTGATGTTTATGCATGTGTGTTTACTTCACGCGTTGCCATCTTGTGACGTCACTCCTTTGTCTGGTTCGTAGCTCCCTCTGGCGTAGCAATTTGTATCAGTTTTGAAATAATTCACTTTAAATGTTCTCCGGCTAGCTATTTAGGTCGACATTTAACTCTTGCAGGGTGTGAATCGGAAAAGGAATCCTTTATCCAGAAATGATACTGATGAAGAAATTGGTTTTATAACTTTTATTGTCGAACACGTTCACAAACACTTTTACATATGGATCTGGATACTCGCCAAACTGAAACTGTTTGTAATAACTTCTTACTTATCACTTTTAACTCGAGTACTTCAACTTTGTGTATTTTTAACTGTATAATATTTTAGATTCTCGTAATTCTGCTGCGCGTAACTTATGACGAAATGAAGGACTGACTGACGATGAACTGAGAGACCGACGTGTAGAGTATTGAGAATTCTGTTGAACTGGGAGACAAGCTACCTCGAACCTACACTATTTATAGACCTGCATCAAGATACGCCTAAAGATTATAAATGAACTGCTATTGGCTAATAAAACGCACCAACATTAGCGTCTATTTTAATATCCAATGAAAACCACTAATACATATTTCTTTTAGGAAATGTTCTAGAAGCTTCTCAACGGAAAAAACGCGCGAAACATTACGTAACTTCCTTGTTCCCGGTAATGATAAACAACTCACCCCATTGCTGCATTATTGCGTTATAGTTGACAGTTTCAGTAAAGCTGTATATTATTATTTACCAATAATAATTACAATTAATAAACCTCTGAAATCAATGTCACATAAAAATACATATTCATATTACTATCATTAATTACATTTAAGTAATTTGTGATACAAATTACCGTATCATATGCCCCACTAGAAACATAATTATAAATATTTATAACTTTGGTTTGGAAATTTTATAATTGTGTTTTTAGTCTCCTAAATCTTGGAACACACGCTATCACTTTCACTTAACACTTCACACGCATTTAACACACGACATGTTTTTCCTCTATCTCGCCACTACTTACTGGCTCTGGTTTAATTAATTTAGATATTAATCTGACATCACAAATTTTTTTTTTTTTTTTTTTTTTTTTTTATAGCAAATACTTTACCCTAAATTATTTAATCACTGCTACCAAATTGTTTACTTTAAGTTGTTGACAAAAATTTATACATTTAAGATTTTTGTAATTGTTACACATATTTAGCAAAAAATATTCACCCTCTACACAAATTTACATCTCTTAAATCTAGACAATGTTTCACATGTTCTGTTTGCTACATAAGTATTTGTTTGTTTGTTTTTTTTTTTTTTTTTTTTTTTTATTATTATTATTATTTTTACCCATTTTTGTTATTTTGTACTTTATTTTAACAATGTTCTTGGAATTGTATTTACGTACTTTTAATTTAATATCATCTTAAGTTTCAATCTTTGCATTCTTAATTTACAAATGTTGTTACAGTTATTCCAAATTTAATTTTTTTTTTTTTTTTAAATATTTATTTCTCCATTTTTTTTTTTTTTTTTTATTAAATTTCTGTTTTCTCATGACATATACATTTAGTTAACCCTCTTACGTTCCAATACATTTCTCTGCAAGTCATCTTTAACTATCCAGCATTTAGTTTACATCTCATTGCTATTTACCCTCCTGGATCAAATTGTGTGTGGCTAAATATTACTCGTAGCCGTAATCTAACCTTCAAATTTTTGTTCATGAATAACCTCTTGTATTCATATGACATTTCGTTCCCTGATAACATTTGAAAACAATCTACAGTTTCCTGAACAACACATCTTTTAACAATTGTCATTTTCAATTCTTCTACTATCATTTTAATCTGAGAATACTCTGACAAATCTGTACTAAACTGTACTGGACTGGAGTTTTCAATTTGAACATCTTGGTACAATTTATTTCTTTGTATTACTGACTCATTCTGTATTTCTGATATTTCCCCTCTGAAATTAACTTGCGCCTCATTTACATCTACATTCCTAACCTCATTTATCTCTCTTATCTCACTTGAAATACTACTCACTTGATTTCCTAATTCTGTGCATTCTACATTAACCTCACTTTTAGTATTAACCTCACTTTCTTTGTTACCTATTTCCCTGCTCATATCTGACATTTTCTTTGAAATTTCTCCTGTCTCACTTACTATTACTTCCTCATTTTCATCTCTCATTTTTGGCATACTACTATCTAGCTTCGTAACTTTCTTTTCAATTTCTTCACTGCTTTGATCTACTTTTTGCTCTAATATCTCATTCTTCCTACCAATACTTTCTATTAATTCCCTACGATCTTTTTTTATAGCTTCTATCAATTCCCTATGATCCTTATTCATTTTCTCATTAATCTTTTTTATCATATCCATAATCATTCTAGTATCAGAATTAATATTTCCTGCTATTCTATTCTTACTTTCTGCACTAACATTTCCTCCCTCCAATATTACATTGTTTGAGCTTTTTTTTGTAACCTGTATTGAATTACAGCTAACTGTTACACTATCTCCCTCCATAATTATTTCTTCTGTATTACTAGCAGCCATTGTTTTTATTATCCTACCACTCCTAAGGAACATTTAAATTTGTTTACCTTTTTGATGCTGTATGTTGCTGTTACTTTAATGTCCAGCGTTCTGCCCCATTCTCCTAGATTTGTATGTCGCTTCTGCGTTGTGTTGTGATGAATCTACGTCGTCTCGTTGCCTTGTAATCTCGGAATTACGATGTCCAATCATCCATGTAGTCTGTCGTTCCTTTTATTGTTTCTGGAATCTGCGTCTTGTAGATCATTTCACTGCTCCATTCATTCTACTTTCCTGGTTATTCTTGTTCCTTTCCTGGTCATCTCGCCCCACGTCCTGGGTGCCAATTATGCGACGGAAATGTTATAATGTTTTGCCATTATTATAGCACCACGTTTGGATGCCAATTTGCAACGGTATTACAAATAATGTTGATGCTTGTGATGTTTATGCATGTGTGTTTACTTCACGCGTTGCCATCTTGTGACGTCACTCCTTTGTCTGGTTCGTAGCTCCCTCTGGCGTAGCAATTTGTATCAGTTTTGAAATAATTCACTTTAAATGTTCTCCGGCTAGCTATTTAGGTCGACATTTAACTCTTGCAGGGTGTGAATCGGAAAAGGAATCCTTTATCCAGAAATGATACTGATGAAGAAATTGGTTTTATAACTTTTATTGTCGAACACGTTCACAAACACTTTTACATATGGATCTGGATACTCGCCAAACTGAAACTGTTTGTAATAACTTCTTACTTATCACTTTTAACTCGAGTACTTCAACTTTGTGTATTTTTAACTGTATAATATTTTAGATTCTCGTAATTCTGCTGCGCGTAACTTATGACGAAATGAAGGACTGACTGACGATGAACTGAGAGACCGACGTGTAGAGTATTGAGAATTCTGTTGAACTGGGAGACAAGCTACCTCGAACCTACACTATTTATAGACCTGCATCAAGATACGCCTAAAGATTATAAATGAACTGCTATTGGCTAATAAAACGCGCCAACATTAGCGTCTATTTTAATATCCAATGAAAACCACTAATACATATTTCTTTTAGGAAATGTTCTAGAAGCTTCTCAACGGAAAAAACGCGCGAAACATTACGTAACTTCCTTGTTCCCGGTAATGATAAACAACTCACCCCATTGCTGCATTATTGCGTTATTGTTGACAGTTTCAGTAAAGCTGTATATTATTATTTACCAATAATAATTACAATTAATAAACCTCTGAAATCAATGTCACATAAAAATACATATTCATATTACTATCATTAATTACATTTAAGTAATTTGTGATACAAATTACCGTATCAAATTTCCATTCTAATCACTTCATTGGAGGTAGAGTAAGATGTTAGGGGTAAGAAGTGGAAACCTCCAGAAGGAAGTGATGTGAGAGAATACAAAGAGTGGTGCAGCAGGGTATCTACCATTTCCAGATACAAAATTCCTGAATGCCCCACTGATGCCCTCTCCAGAAAAATTGACAGACAGGTTCAAGCAAAAGTTTCCCTGTGCTGGGGAAGAAACTGCTCTCTCCTTAAAGTACATCCGCTGCATGTGCCACTTACCATGGGCCATCATGCCAGGCCCTGCAACCCCTGAGAAGAAATGAAATCAGACGAAATAAGAGATAGGAAAATATATGGTGGTATAAAATCCACCCCACCGTTTGCCTACCAACCTAGAAAAGGCACTAGAACTCCCAAAGTTAAGGTGAGCATTCCAACAGGAATGGAAACTATGATCTCAAGAATTCGAGCTACCACCGGTAGTATTCCACTTTGTGGGTCAGATAATAAATGGGCAAGATAAATTTTATTTGTGGGTCAGATGGAATGTTAAAATATGATAAAACAGCATCAATTATGTTGGCAATTTTAGCTATTTCTCATAGTAATGCTCAATGTGAATGTGTTTTCAGTCTTATGAGAAGGAATAGAACAAATGTCATGTTGCTGATGTCTGATATGACATTGGAATCAATTTCTCAATTGAAATGCAGAAGCACTACTGTATGTTATGAACAGAGTTTCAATTAAGACTTTCTGTCAAAAGGTAACAAAGCTACAGCAGAAAGCCTAAAAGGCTCTGCATCTACTGCCATAAACTTAATGTGACTCAGTATTCCATGATGTAGGATGATAGCAAACAACACCTCCAGATTAGTAGTTTAATTACTTATATGAATAGTGCTGTCTTAACAAACTTGATGTCCACAATCTGCAGCACATATATGTACTACAGTTGTCTTCTCCTTGAAAAGGTTAGTGAATATTTTTTATTATTTCAGTGTTATGGTTTATATTACTTGCAGTTTTTGTACATTTATAGCACTGAATATTAAATACATTCTAAATTTTATGTTATTGCAAAATTATTACACTTTGCTGGACAAGAGAAAGCTTTGCTGGTTTCAATTCTAGGTAATGGGCACGTATGGTGATACTATTTGATAGTTGTAATTAAATTTTAGTCAAATAAGCTTTAGAATTCTAAGTGAGAAAGAAAGAGCAAATAAAGAAAAAAATAAATTTTAGCTAAGCAATAGTTTCAGAAATGTGTGCAGGAATGATTTTCCAAACAAAAGCATATGTTAAGGCCATCCACATCTTCTGGATGTTCATTGTCACTTAAACGTGCAATACTGTAATTGCAAATTTGTGACTAGACTGCCAGACATTCATTATCTTTCAATAGGGGACCATAATGCTTTTCTAAGAGTGTATCCACATCCCTGACTTCACTGAATTAATTGTTACTACTGTTGTTGATAATGAAGATCACCTGAAACTTTTCCCTTGCTTACACATTCAACTATTGTGGTGGTAATAGCAAGAACTTGAAACCATTGTGCAGATATTATGTCTGTTTCACAGTTCTGACTGCCCACTTGTCCTCTGCCATGAAACTGGTGATAACATGAACAAAGCTCCAGTTTAGATGCACAAATTTAAATTTTAATTGCTAGCTTCACTTTCTACACCAAACCTTACTGGAATATGCTTCAAAGACTGTTGTCTCCATCATTCTAGACTCATTGCCGTGCTTCCTCCAGTGGCTTGTAGATAGCATTTCCTGGCTTTACATACCACCCAATGAGATTGTTTTAATATGGGACATCAAATTTAATAAATTGTGTTTATTTTTATGCATGAACAATGTTTCCCAAAAATGGAGAGTTCCACTGGTTTTTGAAGGGCTTTTAAAAGCTTAGGTTTCTCTTTCAATTGATGATCAGTAGACCAAAAATGCTCTGCAGATGCTGATTTGTTAGTTTGCTTGTATTTCACACTTTTCGTGTCTTCTTTAAACCTTGTATCTGTGTTCATCCTTGTCTTCCCTATGTATATTTTCCTGCAATCTTTACATCCAATTTAATAAATACCTAAAAATTTTCCCACTGAAATTTTGTCCTTTGTGTTGTTCCTAAACACACTAAACAATAAGTTCATGTGCTTATGCTGAAAACAAAGCCCAATGAAAGAAAAAGTCAATAAAATAGAAAAACTGCTACACAACATAGTGAATTTATCAAAAGAATCTATTACAAGCCAAGAGTTAGAAGTGTTAAACACTTAAAAACTTGCATAACTTTGTCCATAAATGCAGACATAGAGGCAACCATTTTCAATAAACCAGAAGATGAAAAGGCAGTCATTAGAGAAAAATGCTAACCCATTGTTAACCAATTGATGTAGAAAGGAAACCATCCATAGAAACACTTACGCAAAAAAAATTATCAGAAACCTCAATAGTAAAGACGCATTTTATACATGGTGGACAAGGTGGACAAAGGCAACACTAGTGATCATAGATAAACAGGATTAGGATGAACAACAAAACCATGTTGCATCACAATGATTTTGAACCATTAAAAACAGATCCAACACTAAAACACTACTATTCTCTCTGAGAGAGATAAAAGCTGTTCTAGAAGAGCAAGAACCCAACTACATCCAGAATATTATATAGATTACCAAAGATTAAAAAGCCATTAATTAAATGCATCCAAATCAACACCATAGCCTTGCCGTATACAATATGGTAAATTGGTTACTCAGAAAATTTCAGGACCTTCCGCAGCCAAAGTCTGAGCACAAGCAATATGTATGATCTCACTGAGAAAATTAAACATGTAATAATAGAGAACAATGATTATTATAATATATTTATCATCAATTTTGAAATGATTATTAGTTTCCTTTGATATCATCTCACAGTTCCCCAGCATAAGATACTGTAATAAAATGGCTAAACTCCACAAATATTGATAAGGAACCAATTGAGGAATACCAGATACTACCCAAAATGTGCATCAATCAGAATTACCTTGCATTCAGGAACAAACTGTGCTCCAAAATTGCTTAGCAATGGGCAACCCAATTTCCCCCTTTTCTGACAAACTTTTACATGAGTTTCTTGGAAATACATGTAACAGAAGCATTGCAACACATATATAAACTGTGGTACAGTTATGTAAGCTTTTTTACCATAGTAGATAAGAAGTTTGTTAAGGGTGCAACAACTCTACTGATCTTACAAGATACAGCAGTAAAATTTACAATGGAAACAAAATCCAATAACAAATTCCCCTTTCTTGACATAAAAATCATTAGGAATTGGAATAAAATAACTTTTGGTATTCTTAGAAAAAACACACACACAGATAACTACATTCAGATAACTAAATTCAAAATAACAGCTACAACCCCAGGGAACACAAATATGCAATAATAAGCAGCCTCACTTTTATACTGTTAAACATACCCCTTAACACAGAAGAGTATAACAAGATTCTAGAAATTGTGCATAAAAAAAGGCTTTACAAAAGGAAATTGTGGACAGGAAGAAAAAGACATTTATAAGCAAGAAACAAATGAAATCCCTGCATTAAGCAACACTAAAAGAAATCAACAAATTCACCAAAGTTTTCAAATATGGCATAACCCTTGCAGCCAACAAGTATTGCTTAAAAAATATACTCAGGACCAACACAGTGGACAAAATTCCAGCAGGAAAAGCTTCTGGAATTTAGGAAATTGGATGTAAGGCTGAGGGAAATTATACATAGGGAAGACAAAGAGGAAGATGGACAAAAGTTTAAAGAAAACATTAAAACACAAAATATAAACAAAATGAGAAATCAGCAGTTACAGAGCATTTTTGTTCCACAGATCATCAATTGAAAGAGAAACCTAAGATTTTAAAAGTCCTTCAAAAACCTGTGGAACTCTCCATTTGGGAAAAATCATTTGTGCATAAAAATAAACACAATTTATTAAATTTTGATTTCCCACATGAAATGATCTCATTGCATAGGATGTCCATCTGGGAAACACTATCTACAAGCCACAGGAGGAGGCACAGTAGTGAGTCTAGGCTGATGATGGAGACAACAGACTTTGAAGCATGTTCCAGTAAGTTTGGTAGAAAGTGACTATAGAGTAATTAAAATTTCAATTTTTCATTCTAAATGACAACAGACTTCACTGTGTTTTCCGAAAAGAGAAGAATTCATAGTTCAGTGTTTTCACGATAGGTTTTCTGTTTTTTTTTTATTTATTTATTATTTTTTTTTAGTGTTTCTCTAAGCAGCAATAACAGCTTATTCTGAATTGTAATGCTCCTAATAATGATAGTTAAAAGGCTGTAAAATACCGAATTGTCAGCAGCAAAGGCATAACAGTAAGTTTGATAAGTTTGTGGCAATATCTCCAAATTAGTCCTGAGGGTGAATAACAAAATCCCAACACATCACCATGACAGAAAAGTGCAATGAATATGGAAATGTGTAACAAAGGTGACTGCAACATGAACTGCATATACATCTTTCTGTTTCATGCATTACAGTAAAATGTATCCAGTTAACATGTTTTGATCCACATTAAACAAAAGACAATTTGTCTCACTTTGAATCATCCATTAGTAGAAAGATGAACCATTTAGATCTCACTCTGCCGTATTAACTCTCTGTTACTTCAGTAAAGTGACCCACTTAGAATCAGGCATTTCAAGAACAGAATATTCTCTGTTTTAAGACTGTAACCCAATTTCCAAAAAAATGTCCCATTTTAATCCAATTTCCCCTTGCATCTTTATAGTAGCGCCAACAGTGACATTTCCTTTTTGCTCTCTATTAGAATATCTATATTTAAGTCACCATTCACAATTTTGTTATTTTTATGTGGCACCTATTACTTGGAGGTGGGCCATCCTGTAGTGTAAAGAGACCTAGGTTTAATTCCCAATACCAGCATGGGGAGTTTTCCCTTGCAGGGAAGCCTGGTATGATGTACACTCAGCCTTGAGAGGTCATTGTAGAGCAATTGAGTAGCTACTTGATTGAGAAATAACGGCTCTAATCTCAAAAACCACACCTCAGCAGCCAGGGGAAGTGGCATGCTGACCATGTGCCATCCTCATTGCTGCAATTTGCCCATGATGTCATACTGACAGAGGTAGAGAATGCAGTGGTTGTGTCCTAGGCCTGGTACTGATTGGCTTTTGCATCATGGAGTTAGTTTTTATTCCATGAGGATATTTGTAATTTCTTAAAGTTGTTGTTTTTATCAACTTTTGGTGGAATGTAAACACTTAATACAACAAGCTTTCCTGCTTTTTAAATAAGTTCAATTTTGAACAGTTTGCAGCACATTTCCACACAATACTGCTTAGAGTCAATTTTGTTATATTTTGTATCCTCCTGAGCATGTATGAATAGCTTAAATGTAAAACAAGTTATTTCCCCAAATTTTTTGTGGGAAAAGAAGAAAGCCCCTCTACTCAAAACAGTCATGAAGTTATTTTTAAATTTTATTTTAAAGAAAGACCTTGTATCATAACAGTGTTATTAGCAAATATCTGACTGCAATTGCAATTCTGCTACAAATAAATTACATTCCAAATATCTATATAACTTCATTTGCAAAATATATTGAATATAACATGTTTTGAATAAAATAGGTATATTGAATATTACTGAATTTCTAGAATCTGTTTAATATAACTTATTCCAAACACAATATTCTAAAAATTGGGAGTCAAATTCACTTGTCTGTTAATGATTGATTACTTTAACTACTCAAAAAATGAAAATAACAATATTAATAATGTTAAACATTTTAAATCCTGAAAACAATTTTCAACCAGTAAATTTGTGAAACTTGCTGTCTCTTTCTAGTTCCAAGCACTGTAATACGGAGGTGGCAAAAACGTGACTCGCGAGGCATTTTGACTCGCAGGCGCACGTTCCCTCTCTGCAATCGTCCGTTTGATTTTCACATGCTGCTGAGTGACGCAGTGCATGTTGCATATTTGGTGACTCGCGGAAGCAAGTCGTTTTCGCCACCCTTGCTGTAATACATTTTGAACAATCTGTTCTAGTTTGGTTAATTAACTGCACAAAAAATGAAAATAAAGATCTTAATAATCAGTTACACAAAATAAGTCCTGAGAGCAATTTTCAACAAGTAAACTTGTAAAACTTAATGCCTCTTTCCAGTCACAAATGCTGTAATACATATTGAACAATCTGCTGTAGTTATGTTGAAAGCTGACTGAAACATTTTCAGAAGAAATGCTACACATGTTTCACAGGTTGCTCCAGATCAATGCATTCATAGCTTTCATGGGGAACCCCTGGTCCAGATACATCGGCAGCAGATCCAGTTGATTGAAGGTCTCTATAGAAAAGAAGTGTTGGATCCTCCATTACATTCAGACCACTTCTTGCAAGCAGATTGTGAATGTCCCAAATCTTGAGCTCTGATGTTGGTCTCACTGATTGTGTTGCTGGAGTAGCACTGTGCCCATGAGTGCATTTTCTTTTGAGTAGAGAGAAGTGCCACTGTCAGTGAAACAAAATGGTTCCACTGATGCTCATATTAAGAGTCTGTTTCAAGCTACTTTGCTGTTCGTAAGCACTCAGTGGTTTGTAATGTTGTACATAATGGATTTCCAATCATGAACTGCCCAGACCCTTGGAAAAGCAAACAATTGTCTACATGTCTGTTGAAAATATTATGATATTGTTCTTGATAAAGAATTGTTTCCTGGGAATGTATGTCTTTGGAAATTCACCCAAATAAACTGTCACAAGGCAGGAAGCTGTGCCCTCGCACAGGGAAGAGCATAACTGTTGAATCAATATGTTCAGGGGTATTACAAAATCAACCCTGGATCATGTAGTCATCAGGTGGTTCTTATTTTGGCCTCCATGGCTGTCGCTAACCAGAAAAACATGTCTGACTGTTTTAACCCTTTGCGACGCATAGCGTAGTAAAGCGTAGTGAAATGATAAACGCCCTGCTGCGTATAGCGTAGTAGAACGTAGTAAATGTGTTTATCGTTTCATATAGGTTCTGCTTATGCTGACCTCAGCTTTTAGGAGCTGTGTTGATGTAAACGTACTCCTGCTGCATTGTTCCAGCGATTTCGCAAGCCAGAATGTAATAGCAAACCATAAATAGCACTATTTATAGCCGGGTGCAGTTGTGTAAGTAAGCAGTTTCCTGTCGCATTTATAGCCATATCAGAACCATGGAGGCTGTTCCAAGTACATCACAGTCTAGAAAACATTGTAGTGAAAAGGTATTGGTAACAGACGAGGAAAGACTTGCAGCAGTTTACGAGGAATTAATTCGCGAAAGTAGCTCCGACAAATCTTGGTTTGGTGAGTTAGTGGAAGACAGTGATAAGGAACAAAGTCACAGTGAGAGTGCTGAGATACAGGTTAGCAGAACGGGGGCTAAAGATAGTGAAAGACAAATTAAAACTAAAGTAGTACCGGCACAGCGGACCTCCAATTTGACTTTCAATAAGTTAGAAACATTTTCATCCCCTAAAGGTGCAAATCATTCTATTACTACAGGAAGTCCAGAAATAGATTATCTTAAACTTTTTATAGATTCCAATTTTTGCGAAAAAATCGCGGAGGAAACCAACAGATATGCAGCTCAGATTCAAGCTAAAAAGGCAGATCCAAAATGGGTAGTTACAAATTCAAGGGAGATACAGGCCTATTTAGGTATTTTGATATATATGGGGATGGTGGATTTACCTGAAACCAGAGATTACTTTTTGGGGGATTTTTGTATTTGTCCAATTGTAAGACAAGCAATGACGTTGCTCCGCTTTCAAAACATATCGCAGTACCTTCACCTGAATGACGAATCTACAAGGCCACGATTAGGAGTAGATTCTTATGATTATCTGTATAAAGTACATGCTTTAGACATAATCAAAAAGTTTGCAAGTGTATACAAACCAAATCGTGAACTTTCTGTTGACGTAGTGATGATAGGCTTCAAAGGAAGCTTCTTTTGAAAACAATATATGCCTGCTAAACCAACAAAATTGGGGATAAAGGCATGGGGTATTGCAGATAGTAAAAGTGGGTATTTATTGGAATGTAAAATCTATCTGGGAAAAAAAAGAGGCGAGAAACAGCGATCTTCTACTTGGAGAAAAGGCTGTTTTAGACATGTGTGAAAAATATACGGGGTTTTGGCATCACGTATATTTTGATAATTTTTGTACTTCGACGTGGCTAATGAAATTACTTTTGGACAGGAAAATGTATGCATGTGGTACAAATCGTGATGGAAGGAAAGACTGGCCAAAAAAAGTTTCAAAGCCAAAACAATTGAAATTGAAAAGGGGCAAATCTTGCAAACTGCAACATGAAGCTGTAACTGTGGTTGTTTGGCATGATAACAGGGACGTTCTTTTATTATCTACAAACTCGTAATATGGCAGGGATTGATCTGGCAGACCAAAGGAGGGAGTATTACGATGTCGGCCGATCCTCAAAAAAAAATGGTGGAAATACCTGTTCATTTCGTAGTGAATGTTGCTATCGTTAATAGTTTTATTATATACGACATTTCGAACAGACCTACTTCTACAGCTCATGGCAATAGGCTTCTTTACTACAGGCAAAATTTAGTGCAACAGTTAATCCCAGACTTCACGTCACGTACGCGAGCGGGATTTCAGCGTAGCCTACCTTCTGCTACTCCTGCACCAAGTTCTCTTCACACCCTCGTAAAAATTCAAGGCGGGGTGAAATCCCGTGCTCAGTGCATAGTGAAGAAAAGGAAAACACCATCAGGTTGTGGCATTCAGTAACAATACAAGTGCAAACAGTGTGACATTGCGTTGTGTAGAATAGGTGCCTCCTCAATTATCATGAGGCAAAGGGGGTGGAAATTCAAAACTAATACAAGGGTGTACATACGAAACCCTTAATAATCTTAAGTGTATATATAACATTTGTATGGTGCAAGAGAATAGTCTAGCTAACATGTTATGGACATGCTGCAATATCTTCGCTGCAATAATGGCAGGGATGTAAACATTTTAAGGGTGAGTACCATAATAATTTTGCAGAAATTATTGTATGTATTTTACTAAAGTGTAGCAGATTGTATTCCGGTTTTTAATATCCTAAAGTAACGAATTCCATTGCCGTTAATATTGCGGAGTTATAAAGATGCATTGCAAAGGGGTGCATGTATATAAGTGTTGTTTGTCTACAAAGGGGTTGATGTTTGCAGTTATAAATTATTGAAATAATATTTAATCTTATTTACTTCAAACCATTTTTAAATGAGTTATTAATTAATCAATTTAATTTAGCTACTAAAAGATATAATTATGCGTGCATATAGGTCACTTTTACTTTAACATCTGTGGTAGCAGCTCAGAATTTAAATGGACACAATTCTGCCTGGAGAACAACTAGCTAATACTCTATGCGCAGCAAAGGGTTAAATGTTTCTTTGATTGTCATAATGTTGTTGAGATAGGATAAACAGTATTAGCAACTTGATTAGCACCTTGCTCCAACTGGTTTTCAGTCCATGTATATAAGTAGCTCTGATTTACGTATTACCATAAATACAAACGTTGTACAATCCCAACTGACAAGTGTAATAAGCCTAATAGGTACTTTTAGTAGTATCTGTATTTGTATCATGAACAACATCAAGTGTTTCTGGATCTTCAGTTTTATTTCTTATTGTTGTATAGAATACCTTACTGCGGCGCTTGTGAATGGTCAACTGTTGTTTTAAATCATGTGGATCCACATTATGAGGTGTAGCTTCTTTAATGCATGTATGTAGACTTTCACATATAATACACATGTCAACTCAAGGACTATTAAAACTGATATTGATCTCTTTAGAAAATGTATAATAAAATATTGAAAAAGAGACTTTCATAGACTCACCGACACTATCATTACACGTCCTGTGGAGGTTACATATATTCTTCAGTTCTGGTGGCAAATATAGGCGAACACTTTTACCACAATCGTAATGACTTTCTCTGGTTTTCAGTCTACCTATAAATTCTCATATGCTGCTTTTCTTCTCAAGATTCTTGTCTTTAATTCTGTCCCCACCTCTTGTTTTGCCAATTGGTTTGACAGTAGCTTCAAATGCTTGGCAACAGACTCGGAGAGGTTTGCCTGCTACAGTTTGCCCAAAGAATTCAACTGATAAGCTTCTCATTTTTTTTATGATTAACTTCAGGCATTCAGTTTCTAGTTGCAGGCTGAATTTTTTTGTGTCTCAAAAGAAAATTATCTTGGATGGCTTTATTATAATTTTCAAACAGCAATTGTCTGAATTTCGTAATGCCATTTTCAATCACTTCAGAGCACTTAAATACTGTTGTGTCATTGCTGACAGTATGATTACATGGCTGACCTTTCCATTGAAGGGAGTTAACTAACTTAAATGGGTCACTGTACCTGGCTTTTCTTCTTCTTTCATGATCTGTTCCATTAAGCAGTCATTTTCTTGAACCTCTATTTCCTTCTGCAATGCTTACTTCACCTTCAGAGGCCTTCCATAACATTAGATAACTATTTCAATCACTGATACACAAGCTGATTACTAAAAATATTTCCATTACAACAATTGATGCCTTACTAAGGCAATTATGTATCATGTGATAATCATGCGATGCACACATTTCTACAAATAAAATGGAGAAATGGATGCAACTTATTCTGAACCAAACAAGTTTTAGGATATAATGCATTGTACACAAAACATACGTGTACTTCACCTTATAAATTAAAGTATATAACTTGTTTTATTAACACACAGCAGTAACACATATAAATGACTCCATAATTACTTAATGCCACCAACTCATTTTTTTTAAAAAATTGATTTAACTAGATTTGCATTTAAGTTCTTCATATCACTACCTCTCTACTGTATGAGTTTCTCTGCAGAAACTAGAGGCTAGACAATAAATCCCACAGCAATCTGTATTTATTTTGTTATTTTTTAACCATGTTCTGAAAAGCATATATATGTGGTTGTAGAGGTAGAGTTGTTTTCACACTTGCTGCTCTTATTTCAGCATAAATTAAATAATTTGATGAAAAGCACACAAAATATTTTTTATTACGCCTAGTTGTTTCTTCTGAATGCCCTTTTGGACTCTGTTATGTAGACCTGTGCCTTCATTACTACATGAGCTAGCATTTATACAATCAAACACACATTTTAGATAGAGAAACTGTATAGCTTCTTGTGTTAGCACAAGCTTTCATGCAGAAAATGAGCTAGAATCTACTAAGATAATGGGAGAATACATCACTTTTGGATTTATACTATTGGTACAATGACCCAAGTTATACACCTCCAATTGAACAGTTAGCTTCTACTCTGAGATTGTAAAGTTCACCATCCTACTCAAAATTATTTATTGCACTTTTCTCTCAGATAGACCAGTTAAGATTTTCTCCTAATATGAGGTAGAAGATGTATATTGTCTTTAGGCAATTATCATACCAACTCGACTTAGAAAAGCTAACTTTCACAATTAATTAAGAAGACTAGGGGGAAAATGGAACTTCCAGCATTCATGATAGTACAGATTAACCCTTTGCTGCGCATAGAGTATTAGCTAGTTGTTCTCCAAGCAGAATTGTGTCCATTTAAATTCTGAGCTGCTACTACAGATGTTAAACTAAAAGTGACCTATATACACGCATAATTAAATCTTTTAGTAGCTAAATGAAATTGATTAATTAATAACTCATTTAAAATTGGTTTGAAATAAATAACATTAAATATTATTTCAGTAATTTAAAACGGCAAACATCAACCCCTTTGTAGACAAACAACACTTATATACATGCACCCCTTTGCAATGCATCTTTATAACTCTGCAATATTAATGGCAATGGAATTAGTTACTTTAGGATATTAAAAACCGAAATAAAATCTGCTATACTTAAGTAAAATAAATGCAATAATTTCTGCAAAATTATTGTGGTACTCACCCTTAAAATGTTTACATCCCTGCCATTATTGCAGCGAAGATATTGCAGCATGTCCATAACATGTTAGCTAGACTATTCTCTTGCACCATACAAATGTTATATATACACTTAAGATTATTAATGGTTTCGTATGTACATCCTTATATTAGTTTTGAATTTCCACCCTCTTTGCCTCATGATAATTGAGAAAGTACCCAATTCTACACAACGCAATGTCACACTGTTTGCACTTGTATTGTGACTGTATGTCACGACCTGATGGTGTTTTCCTTTTCTTCACTATGCACTGAGCACATGATTTCACCCGGTCTTGAATTTTTACGAGGGTGTGAAGAGAACTTGGTGCAGGAGTAGCAGAAGGTAGGCTACACTGAAATCCCGCTCGCTTACGTGACGTGAAGTCTGGGATTAACTGTTGCACTAAATTTTGCCTGTAGTAAAGAAGCCTATTGCCATGAGCTGTAGAAGTAGGTCTATTCGAAATGTTGTATATAATAAAACTATTAACAATAGCAACATTCACTACGAAATGGAACAGATATTTCCACCATTTTTTGAGGATCGGCCGACACCGTAATACCCTCTCCTTTGGTGTACCAGATCAATCCCTGCCATATTATGAGTATAGTTTATCACTGCATTAGGACAAGGTATCTTTATTGTTCTTTTCCTTTGCCACTCTTCCTTTCTACTTCTCCATCAGTTCTAGGATCGGCGTTTGTAGATAATAAAAGAACGTCCCTGTTATCATGCCAAACAACCGCAGTTACACCTTCATGTTGCAGTTTGCGAGATTTGCCCCTTTTCAATTTCAGTTGTTTTGGCCAGTCTTTCCTTCCAGCACGAGTTGTACCACACGCATACATTTTCCTGTCCAAAAGTAATTTCATTAGCCACGTCGAAGTACAAAAATTATCAAAATATACGTGATGCCAAAACCCCATATATTTTTCACACATGTCTAAAACAACCTGTTCCCCAAGCAGAAGATCGCTGTTTCTCGCCTCCTTTTTCCCCAGATAGATTTTACATTCCAATAAATACCCAATTTTACTGTCTGCAATACCCCATGCCTTTATCCCCCATTTTGTAGGTTTAGCAGGCATATATTGTTTTAGAAAGAAGTGTCCTTTGAAGCCTATCATTGCTTCGTCAACAGAAAGTTCACGATTTGGTTTGTAGGCACTTGCAAACTTTTTGATTATGTCTAAAGCAGGTTGTACTTTATACAGATAATCATAAGACTCTACCCCTAATTTTGGCCTTGCAGATTTGTCATTCAGGTGAAGGTACTGCGATATCTTTTGAAAGCGACGTCATTGGTTGTCTTACAATTGAACAAATGCAAACATCCCCCAAAAAGTAATCTCTGATTTCAGGTAAATCCATCATCCCCATATATATCAAAATACCTAAATAGGCCTGTATCTCCCTTGAATTTGTAACTTCCCATTTTGAATCCACCTTTTCAGCTTGAATCTGAGCTGCATATCTGTTGGTTTCCTCCGCGATTTTTCCGCAAAAATTGGAATCTATAAAAAGTTCAAGATAATCTATTTCTGGACTTCCTGTAGGGGATGAAAATGTTTCTAACTTATTGAAAGTCAAATTAGAGGTCCACTTTGCCGGTACTGCTTTAGTTTTAATTTGTCTTTCACTAGCTTTAGCCCCCTGTTCTGCTACCTGTCTCTCAGCACTCTGTCACTCTGTTCCTTATCACTGTCTTCCACTAACTCGTCAAACCAAGATTCGTCGGAGCTACCTTCGCAATCTAATTCCTCGTAAACTGCTGCAAGTATTTGCTCGCCTGTTACCAATACCTTTTCACTACAACCTTTTCTAGACCGTGATGGAACAGTCTCCATGGTACTGATATGGCTATAAATGCGACAGGAAACTGCTTACTTACACAACTGCACCCGGCTGTAAGCAGTGCTATTTATGGTTTGCTATTACATTCTGGCTTGCGAAATCACTGGAACAATGCAGCAGGAGTATGTTTACATCGACACAGCTCCTAAAAGCTGAGGTCAGCATAAGCAGAACCTATATGAAACGATAAACACATTTACTACGTTCTACTATCTATGCACAGCAGGGCGTTTTATCATTTCACTACGCTTTACTATGCTATACATCGCAAAGGGTTAATTAAATCTAACTAAAATTAAACATTTTTCAACTTCATAACACAAACACTATTGTGACTTCTAGTTTTTCATCTGTTACTCTTTCAGTTCTCACTGTCACTGTTCTAAGTTCTTATCTAGTTCAATTTCACTAAGTGAACTAGTTCAGTTTTCCGTCACTTCACTTTCTTCATGATGCAGCCTCTTCATGCTGGATGGTTCACTTGCTGGGGAGTCAAACACAAGACCTCCACAACCTGTCGCTCCGCAGTAGCACACACTGCACGTCACAACACCCCTCATCAACTTGCTAGGAGAATCGCTCTTGATGTCACACGGGAATCTCGCCTGCCAACTCATCTCGCACTCGACTGCCACAAGAGCACTCGCTTATATAGTCAGTGGAATCTTTCCACAAACGGGGACCCAGGACCTGTGGCATGAAAGTTGCATGGCGGACATAACCTCTCCACGTCGCTTCGAAAATGCAACCAAGAGGGCAATGTAGCTTTGTCAAGGTCTTATTCGCACCCAGATGCACCCGGTAGTGCTGGCATGTGTTTCCTCGAGGACTTCCTTCACAGTTTTCTTCAGGAGCACCAGCTGTTCCACCCTAGTTCTTCTGGCTATGAACTCCCACACTCTCTTGGATATACCGTTCCTGACTACCAGGGATCCCACCACGTCCAGCAGCTCTCATTGCTTGGGCCTCTGGGAGAAACATCTGCCCACGCGGGTAGTATGCCAGATTTTTTATCCTTCAGGATCGGCCCTCTGTCTCGATCCTCCAGCTGCTCCCTCCTCATGGTCTCCGCGTTCCAACCAATTGCAGGTTGCTCTGTAACTGATCATAGGGCTGCCGCACTTCCATCATTTGCTGGTCCAGATGCTACCCCATTGCGACCTCTGTCTTCCTATTGTTTTCTTTCATCTGCCCATCTATCCTTTTACTTGCTGATCTAGACACTGCTTCACCACATTAATGTCATCTTTCCACGTCAGATTTAGACGTAACTCCTTTTCAATGTCGGCTTTCAGGGCTTTCACCGTTGCCTTTATCTCAGATCTTACAGTGTCATTGACAAGACCAAATTCGGTTCTCATTTTGTCCATTTCAGTCTTCATTTCGTTTTCACTCTCTTCGTTTCACTTTCCATCTTCTCCATTTCAAATTTCATTTTTGTCTCCATCTTCTCCATTTCGGTCTTCATTTCTGTTCCCATCTTGTCCATTCCAAATTCCATTTTTGTCTTCTCCATCACAGATTTCATGCTCCTTATTTCACTTAAGAATTTTTTAAGCATTGCTTCCATGGTAGCATTTTATCCCATTCCTGACACCATTGTGACTTTGTCCAATTTTTCAACAGTCACTCTTTCAGTTTTCACTGTCACTGTTCTAAGCTCTTATCTACAAAATCTAAAAAAAAATTATGTTCCCAAAAAATTCTCCATTGCTTGTAGTTTTACAATCCACTTTTATTTTTGACCTAGCGAACGCTTCAGGATCGTTACGAGACTTTTTAAATACCCTTGCGCATTTGGTTGCTAGCTGTTTATATTTTTAAAGCTTGATTTTAAGGCGTTTCTTATTTTCAGCATTTCTGCATATTCAAAATGTTCCACACGATGTAGTTTTCATCCATTCATATTGACATTTTTTATGCTTATTTCAAAAACCGAAATGAATAAAACTGTCATATCATTTTTCTGTGTAATGACTAGTTTTTGTGCTACTAATTTTTGAAGATAACAATGTATACAAAAAAAATGAAAAAAAAAATGCAAATACAAAACTGCAAAACTTTTTTTTCTCTTAAACTAAGAATGGTAGAAAACAAATTATATGACAGATTTGTAGTTCCTTGACATAGAAACAACATAAGATTTTTTTTTTTGAAAAATGCATCATGTGTTGCATTTTGCATACACCCATAATTTTATATTTTGAAAACTAATTAAGATTTTGGATTGAAATTCACAAAACAATTATATCTAAAGAAGACTGACATGTGTTAAAATTTCAGCCCAATTGAATGGATAGTTTAGAAAATAGCAATTTCAGTTGTGCATCCCCTTAAATAAACCAGCACCTTATTGTCCCTTTTTTCACCTTATTTGAGCACCTTTTCCCTTCCTTTTTTCATCTGAAATTTACACCTAAAAATCCAATCCTGGCTATTAGGAAGCGACCATGAAGAGGGAGGAGAGAAAGATTGGATAAGACCAAGGAAAAGTAAGGATAGTATAAGTAATAGAGAAGAAAAAAGCAATCAGAGTTTTTTTAGGTAAACAACTTACTAATTTGTAACAGAATGGCGAGGACAGGGAAGGAGAGCTTACTTTTGCAGTGTTAATGCTTAGAGTGTAATAGATTACATGTCGTGTAGCAAGGAATTGGAGGAAAGAATACAAAATTTAAGATAACAAATGAAATAGTAGTAGTCACTTTCCACTAATTATGGAAATAAATGTATTAGAAAAAAAGGTAAGTGAAGAAGAGGTAACACAGATAAGAAAAATAAAATCATATAAATGAAAGGAAGAGTTTATGGGAAATTTCTTAAAAAGAGTTAAACTCAAAGGTAGTATGGATTATACAATGTGGAAAAGTGGTAGCTATTAAGGAGGAAAATTCAGAAAAAGCACTTGAGCGACTAAAATTATTAGAAAAAAAACAGCAGCTGGCGTAGAAATACAACAGGGAAAGAAACAAGCAAACAGTGGATGGTCTGATGAAGAATGCAGATTAGCAAATGGAGAGGTGTTCAAAGATCTAATCAGGTAGAGGACACCTGAAAAATTTTGGATAAGCAAAGTTTGATGACATGTAAATGGGGATACAAATGTCTGTTAGAGGCACAGGAAACAAATTGGTGAGAAAATATTGAAAACAGTCTAAAAGAACCAATAGAAGGGAAATATAAAAAAAAGTGGGAAATAGTGAAAAAGGCAAATGAGAAAGGAGAAGAAAAAATGAAATCAGACCAAGTGAATGGTTAAAATACTTCAGAAGATTGGTAGGAGAAGGGAGAAGGGTAAGACTAGATCCACGAGGGTTATGACAGAATAGTAATAAATGAAAAACTAGATGGTAAAATTAAGTTAGAAGTTTATCAGCAAATAAGGAATTTAAAGGAAGATAAGACAGTAGGATCAGATGGAATACAAGGCGAATTTTGGAAAATATGTGGTGAAACACAAAATAGCTTAAAAATATTGACAAAATTATTAAATAAAAATGATATACCAGACTGCTGGAAAATAAGTATGATAGTACCAATTTACTAAATAAACCAGAGAATTATAGAGGAATAAGTTCATAATCTATACTAGGGAAAATGTATACAGGAATATTGGCTGATTGATTGAGAGAGTGGGTAGAATCAGAAAATAAACTATTAGAATTTCAAGTAGGATTTAGAAAAGGAAGGAAAACAAAAGACAATGCATTCATAATAAACACTATAGTAGACAAATATCTGAACAAGAAAAGAGGTACATGTTCTTTGCAGACTTAAGTTAAGCATTTGATGCAGTAAACAGAAAAAAATAAAATCTGCAAGCCTAAGTCGAGGTTACTTGAATCTATGCCTGGACGTAGTTTGCACATTTTATCAACTTTATTGCTTATTTCAAATGCATTTCTTTACAATACAGTTGTGCAGATAAAATCTTATTCTAGACTAACTAGCTGATCTACCAGTTACTGCTTTCCAGTAACCTTACATTCCTATCTAAAACTACATCTACACCAACAACATTCTCTATTCTAAATAAATCTGCTCTGCTGTCTACTAAACTCTCTAGTATTTCTACTCTATTAGTTAATGGACTGTTGTCCTCATACTAGAATTGGTATCCTAACCTTCCTCATCTGGAATCCAGTTATTTAATGGCATCAGATAAAGAAGGCTGGTGCATCAGTTCCCGCTTATTCTGTGTATTATTCCTCTTCATCCTCTGCGTCTGTTGTTGCTGTCGCTTCTCTCAGTCACTGCATATAATCCTTCTGAGGTTCTGGTGGAAGTCTTCTTGGTATTATCCTACATCTCTCTGGTGTTTCTGCTCTACCTGTAGATATCCACAGTTGTCTCTTCTATTCATTCTTTCTAATCTGGGATCTGCTTCCTCACTTCCTTCACTTATCTGCTCTAATTATGGATTTCCTTCCTCCTCGATGATTTGTAGTTGATCCATTCTTTCTTCTCTCCTGTTTAATAATTCTCTAATATCCTTTGCTGAGGCTCTGTCCTTTCTTGTACTTGATCTGTGTGGTGTCGTTCATCCCTTCTGTGCTGTCTATATTCCTTCATTGATTCATTTGACATTAATTCAGCCATTTCTTCCAATTGTTTATAGTCATCCTTATTTCTCATAATATTCCATACTCGTTTTCCTTGTAGGTTTTGTCTTCCTTGTTCCAATAATACCTGATGTTTCCTACATTCGAAGAGTACGTGCTCTGGCGTATCCTTTTGCTCATAGATGATCACAGTTGTCATGCTCACTTCTTCCTATCCTTTTCAGGTGTGTGTTATATGATCCATAACCCGTTATATAATGTATTAAACCTTTTCTTGGTTTCACATGTTATAATCTTAACCTTTCTGTGATGTTTGGAAAAATTGCATATGTTCGTCGTTCTTCCATAGTATTCCATTCCTCTTGCCAATCTTTTATTAATTGCTTTTTTATTTCTAATTTTGCCTCACTTTGTTGTCCTATCAAATTCTCTACTTTGTCTAGTTGCCCCCTTTATAGCCAATATATTGCTCCTCATAACCTTATTGTGAGATATATTGGCCATATTGCCATTACAACAAATATTGCCGTAGTTGGTGTTGTCTTCACTGTTCCTGCTCCTCTTAGTATGATTTGTTGTTGAGTACTTCTTAATAATTTTATATTCCTCTTGATCCTAAGCTTATGTCCCCAAGTACTTGCTCCATAACCCATTATTCCGCTGTTATACTTGTGTGATTTTTGCAAATTGCCTCTGATGGTATTCTATAATTCCATTGTATGATAAATGATAACTTCATCATCACACCTGTTGCTTTGGTTCTAATGTGGTTGATATGCTTTATGAAGTTCAATTTCTCATCTAATTGAATTCCTAAATATCTGAAGTTAGTCTGCGTTTTTATATTCTGATTATTAATCTTAATTGTTGGATTTCTCTTAACTGTCCTTTTAGTAACATGTATGCTGATTTTGCTGGGGCTATGATTAATTTTGTTTGCTTACACCATTCTTGAAGATGTACTATTACTGTGTTTGCTTTTTCCTCCAGTTCATTTCTATTATTGCCATCAATGATTATCATTAGGTTATCCACATATATGATAACTTCCATTGTTTCTTGCAAAGCATCTGTTTTTGTAATACAGATTCGGTAAGTATATCCCAAAATATTGATCCTAATATTGATCCTTGCGGGCATCCTTTCGTGATTTCTTTAGTGATGTTCGTAGTTTCACCTATAATTGTTGCACTATGATCCTTAAAGTAGTCCTTTAATATGTTGTATATACTTCTCGGATAGTTCTTCTGTCGTAGTATATTGAACAATTCTGGCCACCACAGGTTATCAAATGCTCCCGCGATGTCAAAAAATATGCTTATAACATATTTGTTGTTTTCCTGAATGCATGTGATGGCTCTGTTGATTGCATCCTCTGTTGATTTGGATTTCCATAAACTATATAGTTTATCAGTCATGCCGATCATTAATCTATATTCATGGGTTCTTTTTGAGATGAGTCATTCTTGAATCTTTCCTAGTATATTAAATAAACAGATGGGTCTGAAACTTTTCACTTTCGTAGGATCCTTGTCTTTTGTCTTCTTAAAAATTACAATATTCGCCTTCTTCCAAAAATAAGGTATGCGTCCTAGATATAAACAATCATTTAAGATGTCACATAGGTGTGGTCTTCTCTAGGTTCATTATAACTTCTGATGGTATTCCATCAGGTCCTGGGGTCTTCCCTTTTTTGCATTCCCTGATGGCGAACTTAACATCTGTGACATCAAATGGATAAATAATCAGGTCTCCTTAGTATTCTTGTTTGTACTCTTCCCTTTTCCTTTTATGATCTACATCTTCGTGTTCCTCTATGTCCATTGGTAGGAATTTGTTGACTCAATCCAAGTTTTTGTATTTTCACCGCTTTCTTTTTCTAAGGTGGATATCACTTCTGGCACATCTATTTTCTCCATTGTGATTTTGTATGGGATACCCCATATATTGTCAGATAACTTCTCTTCTACAAATGTTTCCCAAGATGTACTTCTCACATGCTCTGATTGTTCCTTATATTTCTGTTTAGATTCCCGATTTCTATCCCTTTCGCTGCTGATCATTGATTTTTGGTAAATTCTTCTGGCTCTCCGTGCTTTACTTCTCAATTTTTTATAATTTTTCATTCCATATTTTGTATTCAGTATTTTAATCCTTGCCTAAGAGCTTAGCTCTCCTATCCACATTCATGGGATCATTCGTATATGGTAGCTGAAATTCCTGTTGTACTCTCCTCCAATCCACATTTCTTGTTATATATCTCATCTGTCCCATTTTCTTCCATGTTTTTTCATTATCTGTTTTTACCTCGTAGTCAAATGTTATCATGTTATGGTCACTAGTGGTAAGTTGTTGAGTTACCTTCCAATTATAGAACCTTTTTACCAATATCCATTGGCTAAAGTTGCATCAATATTCTCCTTAGCATCTGCTCTGTTCTCATATGTGTAAGGGTTGTGGGGTTGATTCAATATCTCTAGTTCAAATTCATTTATTACTTCTGCTAATTTTGCTCCTTTATCATTCGGATTTTTGCTCCACCAGAATGTTGATTTTGCATTAGCATCCATGGTCATTATGATTGCTGAATTTTTATATGTATCCAGTATATTCCTCATTTTATTAAGTTGGATTTCAATGTCATCCATATGCTGGAAGTATTGATTTGTCAGTGTATTAGTTTTCCCCATATATGTCATTTCCATACAATTTGTATGTTCATCACATAGCTGGGTAATTTTGAGAATTTGTATATTCTTGTTTACAATCACAGTTGCGGTTTTTGGATCTCCCTCTTCCGTTATATATCTTTCATTTACAGGCATGTGTAATGGTTTCCCTCTTAGGGTGTATGGTTCTTGAATACAAATTATATTTATTCTTAATTCTTCGATGAGTTTCCTAATTTCCATCAATACAATTTTACTCCTCTGGGCATTTATTTGTCTTCTTATATTTATAGATGTGCTTGCCATTATCGGTTATTAAAAGATGCTTCCTTTTCTTGTTGTCGTACGATAAATTTGGAAAGCCTATATAATTTCTGAGGTTCAATTTTCTTGGCTTTGGGTATTGGTACCACTTTGGCCTTGGGTTCTCTGCTTCTATTTCTCTCTAATGGATTATAATATCTATCCCACCACTTTTCTCTTAATCCTCGGTGGACTCAGAATTGTTTTATATTTCTTTACTGGAGTATTTATCTTTTTACTTGGGACTATGAATCATTGTATAAATGAATTTATTACTACATTCCTTTTGAATGTAGTAGGCTTGTTATTTGTCACATATGATTTCTGTATTGCTCCGTTCATAGTTCTTTCCTGCCTTATATGGACATAACAATTTGGCCAGCTCTGTAGTGGATCCATCACTATTTTGCCATAACATTTTACAAAGTGTTTATAGGTTTCTTTGATGTCCAATTTATCATTTCTTCTTTCAAAAGCAGATTGTAGTAGTTTCAGTAATGCCTCCCTTTCAGTTAGTAAATTCAATACTTTAAGCCCCATACAGTCTACGGCATCAGAGATTGGATCCTGTGTGGATCGGCTATCCTGATCAAATATCTTAAAGCTGCCACAAGTGTGTTACGTTCTTCTAATCTACTGAGTGTTAAATTTAACTCAAATTGGTTATTTATGTTGCCTGGTTTTACATCCGATATTGTATTTGATTTCTCTGTTCTTTCTGCCTTGTTCACTTCTATTTTACCTTTGAGGATTGGTTCGTCTATGTATTTATCTGTCCTTGTAGTCTCAGTAGTTTTTATCATTGGTTGTTTACTCACTTTTCTCCTTGTAAAGTCTAGGATATTCATTCCTTTACTTATTTCATTCCTTTCCTCTTCTTCCTCTGTGGACATGTCATCTTTAAGTATTTCATCATAGTTTACCGCTATGATTTTCTTCTTCATTGCTGCATTTGTATTCTTTAAGTGTATTTTAGTTTTTGGCAGTAATAATGGTTTTTGATTCTCTTCAGTTTTCATATATCCTTTGCTATGTTGGTTATTATTTAGTATTGGCTCAAACTCCTCTGCATCGTGCAGTCTTTGGTATCAATATTAAACTTTTTCATAAAATACTTCTTTGCCCTTTCTGTATTTCTTTTAATTCTACTTGGAGTTTTCTTATTTTTCTTTTTCTTTTTCCCTTCAATTTGAGGTTGTCTATCCATTATAATTAGTTTTAGATATTAATCTTTGTTTATAGAGTTCATAAGTCTGGCAATCCTTTCTTCCCAGACATTTCTTATTTCTTGAGGTGCAAGGTACACAGATACCTTGCTGTTCTTTCTTTGCACAGTCTTTCTTAGCGTGATCCTCTTCTCCACAATGGAAGCATGTTATACATTCCTTCTTGCAGAATTTGGCCACATGGCCAAGATCCTGCATTTCAAGCATCTTGCGATGACAATAAAATCCTTTACTCCGGTGGATTGAAATCCAACATACACTCTTCCCTGTAATGCCATCCTCAGACATAGTTTGGGCTCCAATTCTAAGACATGGTATACGGTGGCTTGATTTCTTGGTCTCATTTTGAATTTAAATGTAACATCCCATGGTATGTCCTCAAAATTCGGCATTTGCAGTGATTTTTTAAGATCATTCTCTTTTTCTCCTGATAGCATGTCATATAAAATTACAAGTGGGTTTCTTTTTCTGGGTTTTTCCATTTTTATTTCTTGCGCACTCAGGTTTTTCCTGTTAATAATTTTTTCCACATCATCCTTGGTTTCTGCTTCTATAATCAACGTCCTCTCGGTAGCTCTCATATAGCTTATCCTTATCTTTTCCTGAGGTGGTTTCAAGTTTCTGGTCACTAATCTTGGACTTCTTTTGTAGTCTTCTCTTTTGTTGATGTAATGAATAAGGTATGTTTTTGTTTCTGGACTGTTTTATTGATCTTTTCAATATCCTCATAGGTTTTGGGTCTTTGTGCAGCTTGTGCATAACTTAAGGGCCTCTCCTGAGACTTTAGCTCCTTATAAACCCTAAGTTCCGACTTGATTGAGAGTCCCGACCTGATTGAGATGTTTCCCTCTTTCAATTTATCAAATGGCTCTGCAATTTTTTCCAAGAGGCCACAGATTCCTCTCTTACTCACTGCTGTTATCTTTTTGGTTGAGATTATCATGTTGATCTCTGATAGGTATTTAGTAATACTACATTCATCCAAAGAACGCATAATTGTTGCTGACCACTCCATATTGTCATTACTACTGCTCTCTACAGCACTCATGTTTCCCTCTTGAGTTATAATATTCTGTGTTAATGTTTGCTGTACACTCTCCGGAGATCAGGACAGTGACTGCCATGGTTGGAAGATTTTCCTCTCCTCTATCACGCCTATTAATTGCCGTTTACCTCTGTCCTGTTTACTCATTGCTCCTCTCTGCCTATAGCGCTGCAAAAACAACACTATAGCCCAGGGTCATGGGACGAGGACCTGGGAGCTGCCTGGCACTTTTAACTAATTTCATGTACACACAACTGACACCCTAGTTTTTCCACTCACTAACACTTTTGGGCAGAGGGTAACTGCCAAACATCCGACTCCAGACATCTGACCCCACAGTAAACAGAGAAGCCCTCATTTATAATCTAAGAATAAAAGGGTAAGTGATAATTATATAATTTTGTTTATTTATTTGTTTGTACTAAGCTCGTTGCAGAGTTCATATGGCCTGGAGCTAGTACAGGTTCTATTCCAGGCCATGCAAGATGATAAATAACACTATTTTCTATAACTATTGCTGATAGCTCATACATTGCTGTTACCAAACTATGATTACCTATACTTTATAATTAACAAACTAAGCTGTGCCTATGTACTACAGTTTAATTTACTGACCAGATTTATTTCAGCTTAACTCTAAATAAGAACTTACCTAAATTGGTAATAGATTGTTTATAAAAAATATGTTTGAACTACCATTTTTGCCATCTTCAACGATTTAATTTGTATAAACTCTTTCCTCCGTGCCTTTGCATTCTAATAAAATGTAGATTGCAAATTCTTTATCCCTGCATATAAGGTAAATTCCTTCTGTCTCTCTCCTGCAAACATTTAATCTCTAAACTCCCAGTTTAAACTGTGCAATACCTTCTCTTTGATTCCTATTATACCTCTTGATGTACATATCTCTCCCATCTTCCAAAATCCTCATAACCAGGGTTAGGATTTTTAGGTGCAAATTTCAGATGAAAAAAGGAAGGGAAAAGGTGCTCAAATAAGGTGAAAAAAGGGACAATAAGGTGCTGATTTATTTAAGGGGATGCACAACTGAAGTTGCTATTTTCTAAACTATCCATTCAATTGGGCTGAAATTTTAACCACATGTCAGTCTTCTTTAGATATAATTGTTTTGTAAATTTTAATCCAAAATCTTAATTAGTTTTCAAGTTATTAATTTTCAAAGTATAAAATTATGGATATATGCAAAATGCAACACATGATGCATTTTTCAAAAAACAAAACATCTTATGTTGCTTCTATGTCATGGAACTATAAATCTGTCATATAATTTTTTTTCTACCATTTTTAGTGTAAGAGAAAAAAAAGTTTTGCAGTTTTATATTTGCATTTTTTTTTCAATTATTTTTTGTATACATTGTTATCTTCAAAAATTAGTAGCGCAAAAACTATTCATTACACAGAAAAAATATATGACAGTTTTATTTATTTCGGTTTTTGAAATAAGCATAAAGAATGTCAATATGAATGGATGAAAACTACATCGTGTGGAACATTTTGAATACACAGAAATACTGAAAATAAGAAACTCCTTTAAATCTAGTTTTAAAAATATAAACAGCTAGCAACCAAACGCGCAAGGGTATTTAAAAAGTCTCGTAACGATCCTGAAGCATTTGCTAGGTCAAAAATAAAAGTGGATTGTAAAACTACAAGCAATGGAGAATTTTTTGGGAATATTTTTTTTTTTTTTTTTTTTAAAGTTTTTGGGCTAATTCAGTTGTGCATTCCCTTAACTAATTCAACGATTTCTCTTTCCTCTATTCTAATTTATTGAACTACAAACAAGTACATCAAATTATCACTCATCAAAAGAAGGGAAAAAAACATGAAGCTGTTGTACTTCAAGACATTAAGCATCTCCACACTTTTAAAAGTAAGTCTGTTTCTATTAGGAGATAGAATGGCTTTGTAGATGCCAAAACTTCTTTCAACATCCACAGAAACCAGTGGAGCAAATCTTGTATTAACTCGGAATGGCAACTCTACAGATGTGGCGAATTCCTCAATGTCTGGATTCTTCCAAAGACTAGATTCCAGTTTGTCTTTGGCAAAGCCATCTAACTGCTCCATCACGGAAGTAAAAATATCCCATTGTTTTTCCTTTTCCAGACCTTGTTCTTCCAATCGTTTAATAGCTGCAGGCAGGTACTTGTAACTATGGACACAATATAGTTCTGTCTGCAAATTATGTATTTTCTCCGGTAACAGAAGTTGCTGTGCCTTGGAAATTGCACCTGCTTTGGATGGATCCCAAAAAGGCACAAACTCTTTAATTTTGTCAAAATTCTCACACAACATAGCAGCACACTCAATCCAAGATCCCCAGCGAGTAATGATCGGGAAATGTGGAAGGGGCAGGCCAGTGATTTCCCTGTAGTAAACAACACAGCTATGAGCTTTCACTAGAATCTTCTTAGGGTGGAGATGAATTGATTTGCGATGTCGTATTCATTCCTTATGTATTCACAAACCCTGTGAAGGACATGAGCCAAGCATGTCACATGCTTCAAGTTAGGAAATAAAGGTTTCAATTGGTTAACAGCTGAAACCATGTATGGAGCCTGGTCCGTAACCACAAGAAGTTTTTCAAACTCGATACCAGTAGGCCAGAGATTTTAGCAGAAGTCCATAATGGATTGCATTACTGTACTGGCATTGGCTTTCTGCAGCTCGTGCATTTTTAACAACATGGGCTAAACTTTCTCCCCTGCTAAGGGAAAAACTAATATGTTCAAACATATCGTTCCATTGAGTCTATGGTTTCATCCACAATGATTCCCATATCACAATCAGACACTTTCTTCTTGATTCTTTCTATGGTTTCTTGGTAAACAGGCTCCATCTAGTTTTTTCTTAAAGTACTCTCATCAGGCATTAACATCTTTGTGTATTTTTCAAGAAATCCCTTGAAGGCTGGATGATTCACCTTATTGAGTGGAATTCCTGCTTGTGTAAGAACTGCACACAAATCAATGTTTAATTCCTTCAAATTTTGGCTTTTTGAAGAACTTTGTTGATACGCATTTCGTAATAGAAGTTGCCGTGATTTATTTGCTTGAAGAGTCTTGTTCATTTGATGCTTAGATTTGGAAATGTGTTGTTTGATGCGATCTCGCTGGTGTTTTTCATCTAACAAAATTCCTGAATCACAAATAGTACATCGCATAACAGTTCCATCACTGTCTATGAAATCTTGTTTGCATTCCTCAGCCGGAACAATAAATCGAGCACTGGACGTCTTTGGCATGGTAAAATTAGTACTAGTACACTCGTGTGGTAATGTAACATAGAGCTAACACTAGTTCACTTGCTAACACAATGCGACTGTCACACAACTCACTTTTGCGCCCATTCACTGTCCACATTCACTTATAACACAGCAACAATTACCAGAATGTTCTCATTCATGCTGGAACTACAGTCTCAGCGATTTCTAGTAGTTTCGAGCAGAACCCAGTCTTAATACTTCTCGGAACTGTGCGGGTGAGGTTACTGCCGTTTCTGTGTGCCCAGCCTTCGCCTTCATGCAAACAGATGACGTCTCTCACAGTAACAAACTCACATTCACGAACAGCAGGCTACTGATTCTGGTGGGATAGAATCACTCATTGTCAATTGCATTATTGCATGCTACTTTATAGTGGTAAAGCTAGAGAAAGAGGTTTCGTCGAACACAATTATTTTCCATTGTTGCGGGTGTGCTTTCAATTCCTGCACTGCATTTATTGAAAGAGGTAGGCTTACTATTCGCACGTACACAGCAAGCTGAGGAGACGTTAATTGAAAGTTAAAGCTTAAATTGGAATGAAACTTAAAAGGAAAAAGGGGATTATGGGCATGGTTGGGGAAAAATGGGATAAAGGTGCCAAAAAGGGGTAAAGGTCCCAAAAAAGGGAAAAAGGTGCAAGAAAAAATGCCTCTTTTTGCAACTAGAAACAAAATTTCACACTGTGATATCTTTCTGCACAGCTTTAACTTTCCCTAAGAAAAAAGGTGCGCACCTAAAAATCCTAACCCTGCTTATAACATTTTAGAGAACTTTTTTCCTCCACCATTGCCCATAAATTCTGCCTGTCCATATCTTTCACCTGGCATCTAACTAACTCCCAGAATCCTGTCAACACACCCTCTCTCCTTAACCATATATCACCCATACCATTTATTGTAAATTGGTGCCTAATTTCACCTAGCCAATTCTTTTCTTGTACATTTATACGATCTTTCAAAATGCGCCCATGTGGTAATTGATAAATTCTAAACCAATATTTCAACACACTTTCCATAATTATCCTTCGTATGCTCACTTTGTTTAATTCTAACATAGCTCCTTCCCCTGCAGAGTTGGAATACTTAAAATCATTTTACAAAATATTTTCAGCAACATGTCCATATTTTCCCAAACTTCCTCTGCACCTCAGATCTCTATTCCATATAGCCATCTTGACTCGCTAAAACCTATAGATTCATCCCAGCCATGTCATATTGATCATCAGGGTTATGTACAGACATTTACTGACCAACTTCAATGCTATTTTTTCTTTTGCCAATGCCATTTCTTTATGCTTCTCTCACCTTCCATTGCTATTAAGCTTTATACCCAAATAATTAAAATTATTCACAATTTTGATTTATTTGCCCTGAAATAATCAGCTCCCATCTTTTCTTAATTTGCTCTATTTTTTTAATACTATAATCTTAGTTTTGTCAACATTAACTTTAAGACCCCATTCTTTACAGTACCTTTCAATTTCATTTTTTGTTTCTTAAACCTACCACTGTGTGCGAACTTATCAGCAAGTGATCTGAAAATAACAGTCCTGGATTTCTTTGTTTTAATCGTTGGTATATGATTATTAACTGCCTTCAATCTCTCTAACACATCATCTATGAATAGGTTAAACAATATAGGGTTCAACTTACAACCCTGCCAAAGTTATCTATCTTGTTGCACCTTTCTGTAACTTCTCCCTCCTGCAGTTTTATACAAAATGTGTTTTGTTGTTATAGTTCCTTTAAAGTACTATCTATCTACTTAATCCCTTCTTTAGTAATTTGTACCAAAATGCTTCTCTAATTATGCTATCATACACTTTCTCTAGATCTACAAACATTGTATATAGCCTGCCATGCTTCTTGCATGTAGCTTTATCCACCATAATCTTAATGTCAAACATTATCCACTGCTCTTGTATCTTTTCTGAATCCTGATTGAAATGGCAACACTAAATTATGACCTTCTGACCAGGTTTAAATTTTTTCCGAAAGTGTACCTGTAAATATTTTCTCAAAGTTTGACAACAGTGCAATACCCCTGTAGCTATTTGGATTGTTTGTGTCACTCTTACCTTTATATATAGGATGTATTACAGCTACTTGCCAGCTCTTAGGTATACCATTGTTCCACTTAATTTCATTGATCAATCCCATTCAACTGTGAGAAACATAGACAACACTATAAAGAATATTGTAAAATTCTAAAAAAAGGTTATAAATGTAGCTAAAAAACTCTGCTATGAAAAGCAGATAGAGTCCTCAAATAACAAGACTAATACAATATGGAAAATTATAAAAAAAAAAAAAGAGACTGGTAAACATCACACAAAAAATGAAATAAAAGAAATTAGAGTAAATCATATCACCACAAAAGAACCACAAGAAATAGCAACATTATTTAATGAGTATTATATTCAGTTAGCAGAAAATTTACTGTTACAGTCCAAACAACATGTGGAGGACCCTATTTCATATTTGAAAAAAGCAAGCTTAGAACAGCCTATTTGTACAGAAATAGTACCCACGAGCATAATAGAAGTAAATAAAATGATAAAATCCCTTAAAAGCAAGAATTCATTGGGTTATGTTGAAATAACTACTAAGATATTAAAACTATGTGCTGATAAAATTAGCAAACCTTTAAGTCATATATGTAACTTCTCCTTTGTAACAGGGACTTTTCCTGACAGGTTAAAATATTCTATAGTTAAACCACTATACAAGAAAGGCCAAAAGTCACAACTGTTGAACTATAGACCAGTATCATTAGTAACTGCTTTCTCCAAAGTATTTGAAAAACTTATGTTAAAACGAATATGTCACCACCTAATTAAAAATAAGGTTTTAGCAAAGGAGCAGTTTGGATTTAGGAAAACATGTCAACCAATGACACCACTTTCAACTTAATGAATGAAATTTTGAAATCACTTGATAATGTAATACACTAGGAATATTCTGTGACCTATCATAAGCATTTGACTGTGTAAATCATAATATACTCTTATCAAAATTATCATATTATGGCATTAAGAATAAAACATTACAATGGATCGCATCTTACCTATCAAACAGACATCAAAAGTTCATAATAAATACGGCAGATAATTCCAAAATATACTCCAAATGGTCAGAAATAAAGCATGGTGTTCCACAAGGTTCGATTTTGGGTCCATTATTGTTTCTAATATATGTCAACGGCCTCCCCAGAGCAATAAATGAACATGCTCACCCAGTTCTTTTTGCTGATGATACAAGTATTATAATTAAAGAACACAGCATCAGTCGCCTCTTAGAGTTATCCAACGGTATTTTCAGTGTGTTAAATAATTGGTTCGATAGTAACAAAATTCATATAAACTTTGAAAAAACTAAATATATCAATTTTCGCACAAAAAATAAAAGTATTGCAGACATAAGAATTGAACATGAAGGCAATGAAATTACTGAAAATTCTAGCATAAAATTTCTTGGTCTTATTATAGATCATAATATGAATTGGAAAGACCATATTGACTACATCCTACCAAAACTAAGCTCTGCATGTTTTGCAATTAGATCATTAATTCATTTTACAAATAAAAGCATCCTAAAAACAGTATATTATGCTTATTTTCATTCAATTATGACTTATGGAATAACATTTTGGGGAAATTCAGTAGATGCAAAAAAAATATTTCTTTTACAAAAAAAGGTAATATGAATAATTGCAGGTGTAAAGAAATCAACTCATTGTAAACCACTATTCAAAACATTTGGAATTCTACCATTAGCCTGTGAGTATATTTTAGCTGTACTTTTAACCGTGGTTGACCACCCAGAAGTGTTCATAAAAAATTCAGACATACACAGCAAACAAACCAGAAATGGGCAGGACTTACCAAGGCCAAGCAATAACCTACAAGTATTCCAAAAAGGGGCTTACTACAATGGTATAGTATTATTTAATTCACTTCCATCATATATTAAGGAACTGAAAACTAATAAAAATAAATTCAAGTTAGCATTAAAAAGATATCTCATCACTCACACCTTCTATACAGAGGAGGATTTCTTTCATTCAAAAAATAACTGACTATAAATTGTTACCAAATTTTATAACTACATTAAGTATAAATAATATTGTTTTAAAATTTTTTAGCTCTAACGTACTCTACATAAGAACTACAATTTATTTACATACAAGTACACAATGTAATTATGTATATGACGTAATCTACATCCTAGAGTAGACTAGCTTTCTTTAAGCTGGTCTAGCTCACTATAGGGTCTACAGATTGAAATGTTATGTTCAACGTTGAAGCTTTTCTGCTCTCTCAACCCACACATGGAAAAATTCTGAGGGTAACACCCATCCTTACCCACTGCTTTCCCTTTTTTCTTTTTTTAGATTCTTTACTTGCCTTAGCACTTCCTCGTCTGCAAATTATGTATCTGATTCTTCTATATAATAACATTCACTACTGAGATTCCAGTTATACCTTCCCACTGCCTTCATTTCAAACAATTGTTTAAAATGCTAACCAAAACTCCTGGTTCAACAAGCACTAATTCTGACTGGCCTGGCGTGCATTTTCCAATCACCTCTCATATCTGTTGTGCATTACCTGATCTTACTTTCCTTTCAATTTCCCTGTATTTCTCCATACCCCACTTCAGCTTTTTTTGTTCCAATAACTCCCTATAATGAGCTCTCAAGCCCAGAACGATTAGTCTCTCTTCCTGTCCATTCTTCTCTCTCCATTTAATTACAGCTTCGTTTAGCAAGATTTTTAAATTTCTATATTCCTTAACAAACCAATCATTATGTCCTTAACAACCTTTTGTTTGCTATCTTCATATTACCACCTGCCCATTTTAAGACGAATTCAAAAATATTCAGTGCTTGTACTACATTGTGGTCTAACCATCTTATTTTTGCCATAAACACACGACCTTCCCATTGTGGAGTTAACAATGTTACAAAATTCATCTCCCCTGTCATTCCATCTAAATCTTTTGATTTCCTCCGCAAAATTATCTGAACAGTTACCAACATTATTGTCTCTGCATTTGTTACCTATGTTAACATCAATAACTATGGGAAAATGCTCACTATTGCTTGCAGCATTCAACTCTTTAAAATTACATACTATTATGCCCAAACCTGTGTCACCCAAACCATAATCCAAAACACTTGGCCTTTAGCTTTCATCAGTGTATATTCTCCCTGTATATCTTTTCCCCAACATCCATTTAATATCATAAAATTATTACTCTTACAAAAATTTGTTAAGTTCAGCCCTTCTCCATTTATCACTCCATTTTTACTATTCTGTTCAAAATTCTAGTTTCACTTTCACCTATTTCATATCCTCTTGCATGTAAATGTCCTGTTATTCCATTAAAATCCCCTACTGTGATAAATTCTATCATTGGGTATTCCTTTGTTATTCATTTCAAACTTCATTTGATAGAAGAAATCTGGATGAGAGCTTCTTGGCATGTTGTTTACTGTCGCTAAACATAGTGGTATTTCTGCTATTACTACCCACATGATTTAATTCTTTCTTTAAGTTTGCTAGCTCACTCATATGCAGAAAATAATCCCATCCCTCCAGACATTCTGCCCCTTGCTTTTCATTTCACCCATTGTTTCCTAATAAATTAAAACCACTTTAACATCATTACCATCATGAACCCATGTTTCCACCACTGCTAAAAGATACACTGTCTTTAAGAAACCTCTCACATAACCTAAACTTTAGACTTCTTTTCAATCTTTCATAATTCCAACACCCCAGTCTCAGAATCTTATCCCTTCATTCTAAGTCCTATTGTGAACCACTTCTGTGCCTAAAGGTCTGTAGTTTGTTTCTACTTCTCAACTGGATAGTGAACTCGTCAACTAAATCCTTCCCTTTCGTTACTTCGTTAATTCCCATGCACACTGTATGACCTGCACTTGCTCTTTCCATCACCATAATATCTTCACGTGATGTTGACAGCACATTCAATATATTCTATTCCAAAGCTGTCTGCTGTCCTCTCTTCCTCCTCTTTCCAATCAGCTGACTCGCAGCATGTACCAAGCTCTTCTCCGGTGATATTCACTAATGTGATATCATCATTACATATAGCACCTGACTGTGAGACTGTGACCTTGTATGCTTTGTCGGCTGATTCTTCAAACCTCCATGTGCTCGCTTGTTGCTTCCTAGAACTTTGGACTTTCCAGTTTTTGCTGTGGTGTTACTTCTCACTCCTATCTTAGCCTTATTGTTGTACTTGTATCGCCTCCTTTACTGGATGTGCTGTCCATTAAGTTCCTTTTGTCGGCATCTGACACTTCCTCTCTTACCCAGAGTTTCATATTTCGGATGAAGACACTTTTGCCCCTGGCTCTTGCTTCCTTCATCTGTTGGATTGTCTCTCCTTTCTTTACTCTTTGGTTATAACTCAAGGCTTTATTAATAAAATATATATCACTCCCTTTTATTTTCTTTGCATTTTATATCACTTGCATTGATGCAAACTTCACAATTATCTTCTCTCTCCAGTCCTTCTTCCCACTCTGAAAGCCTCTACTATTTCTCAGCTCTTTAGTTGCATTTCTAGTTTTTCTCTCAGGATTAATTCTACATCTTCCACAGGCCATTTCCCTCTTCTCTCCTTCACTCTGTAAAGACCAGGTTAAATCTTCTGTTTCTCTCGTTAGCTCCTTCCACTCTTGATTTCAGTTCTTCCATCTCTCTTGACATCTATTGGGCTTTCTTCTTCTTTTAGTTCTTTTGCTATTTTAGTCATTTTATTGCTTAATTGTTGCTCCATGCTGTCCTTTTTAGTAAAGATTTTTTCAGTACTTCTTGCAATTCCTGAAGTCCTGAATTTATTCATTCCTCCAATTTTAAGCAGTATTAAAATTATACATCCCAGTGCAACCATATTAATCTTTTCTTCCACTTCTTCCTTACTTCTACCTCTTAGCTGTCTTGTTCCTAAAAGTCCAATATTTTCCCAATATATGCCCAACTCCACACCCATAATTTCTTAGATCACTCTTACTTTTCAATTTCTAGCTTCATACTACACGTCCTAACTCTTCCACTGCTGGTCTAGCACTGCATAATTATTATATAAAAATAAATTAAATAAAAATAATTGAAAATTTATAAAGATGTAAAGTTTTGATAGGATGTAAAAAGAATGGAATTACAGAGATGATTGAACAAAAACTTGAATTAAGACAAGGGTGCAAATTGAGTCCCATTCTATTTAATATATTTATAGTCGATATACTAGAAAGGATGACAGAAATCAGCACTGTCCTGTAATTGCAAATAGAGATACTAGGTTTATTATATGAAGATGACCTTATGGTAGGGGCTACATCAGTAATCAGGTTACAAGAGTGCATTAAATGTAATATGGGAATTCAGTGGAGAATGGAGAATTAAAATAAATAGAAATGAATCAGAAGTAATAGTATTTAAAAGAGGATCCAAACTAGAAAAGGAAGAAAACTGGTATCTGGGGGGTCAAAGTTGGAGGTTGTCAAAGAATTTGATTATTTGGGGGTGAGGATGAGCAGTCGTGGAGAATGGGAGGCTCACAGTAGGAAGGTGGTAGACAAAGGGAAGGTAGCAATGATAAGAATAAGGATATGTAAATACAAATTGGAAATGTTGACAAAATGGCTGGAAAGAATGTAGGGGCATTGGTGGAGTCAAGAATGCTATACACAATGGAAAACTGGGGGATCAGAATTAAGTAAAACACTAGATCATATGTATAGAATGTTTCTAAAGAATTATTAGGGCTACCAATATCAGCTCCAGGGAAGGTAGCTTTAGTAGAATAGGAAGAGCCAAAACAATGGAATAATATTGGAAGGAATTTTAAGATTCTGGTTTAAATGTTTGCTAAAACAGGAGGGAGAAATCTTAAAGATATGTGTGAACCATTAAAGGAATATGACAAACAATATAGTTGGTGGGCAGGGGTGGAAAAAACTATGAAGAAAGAAGTAGGAGATATATGGAAGCTATGGAAAAAAAAAACATCAGTGGTTTTTGGAAGATACTAAGAAGTAGAATGGAAGATGTAGAAAGTCAAGAAATTTGGAGAAACTTAGAAGAAAAAAAAACTACTAAGGTGCTGTAGGTTAATAAAAAGAGTGTGGGGAAGAGAAGGGTATGTTGACCATTGTAGCAGACAGGAAGGATTAGCATGAATGAGAATGGAGTCAATGTACTTGAGAGGGTTAAGGAATTCGTGAATTATATGGTGGAAAGGAAAGTACAGAACATTACATGTCAGAATGTAAGGAACTAACACAATATAGAGGCAAAATATGGGAGAAAACATGGTATAAAATGGACAAAAAATAGTAGTTATAAAAATGTTGACAGGAAAAGAAAAAAGAAAAATAGAAAATGGATAAGTTATTAAGGAAAAGCAAAATAAAAATGGATTAGAAAAGTAAGAGATGCAAAGAAAGGAAGAACAGCAAAGGGAAGTGGGGGAGGACAGGGTGTAGTGGGGCTAAAGTTGTCAAAAGGCTACTCAGTGGTGTGATAAGCCTGGGACGCTAGGCAAATTGAGTAGCACATATGGTGCATTGATAGCCAGGCTATTTGTAAATAGGTTAAGCTAATAACTATAAAAAAATATTGTAGTAAATTTTTGTAAAATACGAGGTACAAATAAAATTCATTTCAGTTCATATAAATTTTACTTAGTTTATAATTCACTAAAACTGCTGGGTCTTTAGGAGGACATTTGTGTGAATAATAAAATACTCAAAGTTGTGAACATCTGACTCATTCTATGGCTAGCAACACTTTTCTTAAAATATTTCAAGAAATATGTTAATACAAATTACTGTTAAGTAAAATCTCTAGCAATAAAATAGTTTATACAAAAATCTGAAGTGTAGATACCATTAGCTTTGGGTAAGGATATGTGTTCTTTTTTTATGCTCATCCTCCTTTTACTGTATCTCTGTGTCCTCATTCCCTCTGTCCAGGATAAACTCATTTTTTATAGAAAGAAGTTAAACTGTGGTTAATGGGCTTTGATAAAGGTGTATTTTCAGTTAATTCATAACTATTTGCAATATCTGTCACATATTCACTTTTTGCATGCAGTCATTGACTAAAATGGAAGGTGACACACATTCCCCCTCATAGTAAGTAAGTAAGTTTATTACTGCCAATAGGTTCATACAGAACATCTGACATTGTCATGAGCTAATTACAGTATTTACAATGATTAACATTACAATATTTACAATGATTAAGGAGTAGATAGATTTACAGATCATCAATATTATACAAACATTTGTGAATGAGATACTTCTTTAGATTTCTTTTAAAACAATTCTTTTTACAGGACTTAATTTCTAAAGGAAGCTTATTATAAAGTATACTACCTACAATATGTATGTATGTATGTATTTATTGTGCTAAGAGTTTTACAAATTTGATTGTCTACTGCATTTTGACCCTGGTCACTTATTCAGTAGACAATCACTACAGTTTATTTACATTTTACAAATTCTTGTCACTAAATTATCTTGCTCTTTTTTTCAGTTTTTTTTTTTCATGTCCCATTTCCACTTTTTTTTTCACTTTTCATTTATTGATTACTTAACCATCACACATTCACTATAGTTTTCCATTCAAAGTAAGATGCACTACCTCTTACTTTTCTCTTTCCACTGTCCAAAGCCATTTATTTTTTACTTTACACAAAAAAAATTTTAAGCCTAACAAGGGATGGGATATGATCAGAGTAAGCCTATCTCCGGGGGAACTAATGACTAAATATCATGACCTTGGATTTTTCTTCATTTACTTTTAGTTTATTAGATTCATGTGACTGTATGTAACACATCAATCTAATAGGTATAGTGGGTGATTCCCAGTGATTTTCTTATGCTTCACAACTAATTAGATAGTCATTTAAAATATATTCATAAGTAATGATGATGATGATGATGATGATGATGATAACTGAGTGGTCTCTCAAAGAGGCCATGCACACAGGTTCAAGAGCCCATTATGCCTCATATTTTGGCATTACTCTAGTTTGATGATCCATATGAAACAGACCATGTCCTTGATATCTGCCCTTCTTATCTCCTCAGATTCCAAGAAAAAGGACACTAAGGATATGTACCTATGCACAGCGAATCCCTCGCATTCACATAGTATATGCTGTGAGGTCTGAAAGTCCCTCTCACATCTCCTACATAAAGGAGCTTGTGTAAGACCCATTTTGCATAGATGTATGCACAGGGCGTTGTGGCTCGTGAGAAAGTCCACAACCCCTCTGAGCTTAACCCTGTTCAAATTCAGGAGAAATTCACTCACTTTTCGATCAGGCCCTGATATCATATCATGGGCCTGCCTGGCAGTAGTTTGCTTACCCAGATCACAAGATGAGCCCTCGCCATGAGCTGGGTTATCTCACACTTGACATTACTAGCAGACACTCTACAGAAGGGCTCAGGCCCAATAAAATTGAGCCCCGATCCCCTCTTCACAAGAGTGTCTGCCATCTCATTTCCTCTAATACCAGCATGCGTGGGACCCAAAAAAGTAACCGGCAGCTGGTACATAGTCTATCCAACATCCTGTGGTATTGCCACACCAGTCTGGATGTGGTTTTAACTGCCCTAAGGGCTTCCAAAGCTATCATACCAAGTGAGCAGATGTACATATCTGCTCATCCACATGGCATTGTGAAAATATGCATAGCATAGGCTAAGATAGCACAGACCTCAGCATGGAAAACCATGGCATATTGCCCAAGGGGAACAACAAGCCTTGTTCTAGGGCCATAGGTCCCAACCTCCGAGCCATGAACCACATCCTGCCTCCTGCCTTGGGGAGAGACCCGGTCTATGGGCCACACTCCTTCCTGGAAGGTATTACCACAGTATGGGATGGACTTAAATTATACCTAGTCCCCATCAAATCACCTGTTATCTGGGTTATAGGACACTTCTCCTGTAATCCAGAAAGGATCAGTGAGTGCCCTTTGTGGGGTAGCTTAAAACACCACCCCCCTACAGCCCAGAGGTAGTGTCTACTCATCCTGATTACCTCCTCTGCAAACAAATGCAAAGGAGGCAGGTCCACCAAAATCTCTAAGGCAGACTGAGGAGTCATCTGCACCACCCCTGTAATCGTCATACATGCCAATCTTTGCAGTGAATCTAGTGCGGCAGCCACCACCTTCACATGAGTGGCAGGCCACCAAACCAGCGCTGCATACGTTATTGACAGTCTTATGACCGAGGTCTATAGCCATTTGACCACCTTGGGTCTCAGTCCCCACCTCAGTCCTATGGATCTTTGACAGGCCCACAAAGTACTGTAGACCTTCTTGACTTTGTAATCAACATGCTTTTTCCAGCTCAACCCAGCATCCAGATTAAGATACTTGACTGCTCCAGAAAGCTTCAACTTCTTCCCAAACAAGTGAGGCTCTACCAAACCTGACAGCCTCTTCCTCCTTGTGAAGATCATTATTTCAGTCTTGTCCAGGTTAATAGACAAACCTTTTTATAGGCCTATGGTAGGATTGCCTACCCGCTTAGGTATAAACACCACTTTGGCCTGCCTCCAGAGGCAAAGAAACATGCCTCATAGCCAGACAGACCGTGAATATTCTCACTAAGTGGGATGAAATTATCTCCCAGCCCTCCTGCAGGAGAGCGAGGAAGACCCCATCCATACCTGCACTTTTATAGGGCTCAAAAGTATAAATTGCCCGTTTAAGTTTTTCAAAAGTAACAATTTTGGTGGCCACTGTCCAGCCTTTCCTCGAAGGCCGGAATGCCCTACCTGATTTGGTTCTTGATTTATAATGCAGCCCTCCAGAAAGTGGGTCTCAAGCAACAGCCTCAAAGTCTCCCTCTCTGTGTCACAGAACTGAAGGGGTCCTCTATTGAGGCCAGCCTGGCTCTATCCGGAGGCCAGCAGTTTCTGCATGTGAGCAACATTATCACAGAAGAGCCTCCAAGATTCCTCAGAGGCCTTCCTGATTACTTTTTTTATAAATTCTTTGGGACTCCTTATAGGAGTTCCAAATTACCTGACACTTATTGGTCATATACATATTGTATAGTCTTCATGTCTTTTTCCCTGAATGGACCTTAAAGAAGAATTCCACCTGAGTTTGTCTTTAGCCCGAACCTCATGTATGAGGGGGGAAGTTTCTTTTATAAAAGGACACCAGAGTGTTTATGAAAAACTCCTTGTACCCCTTCAGGTCCTCTGCATTTCTTAGCTTGATCTGGGGTCCATTCCTCAGCTCGCCTTCCAGGTCCCTTCTGAAGGAGTTACAATTGGTCCTCCTAGGTTTCCGGTGCAGGTGGTCTGTTCCTTTTCCCCCCAGACCAAAGCATATATGTCTGTGGTCGGACATGGAAGGTTTCAAACAAACCATCCAGTCCTTAATCTCCTCTAGTATCCCAAAAGACACTATTGTCAGGTCTAGGACCTCCTCCCTTTGATAATTAACAAAGGTCAGAACATTCCATTGGTTCTCAACCTCGAGAGCTGTAGAACTCAAGGTACTTGAGCAGCATCTCTCCTCTACAATTGATATCCGTGCTACCCCAAATGCTATGGTGGGCATTGGAGTCTCAACTAATCAACAGATTGAGGTTTCTATCATTGCAATAAATCACAAGTTCTTTGAGCCCCTGAGGAGGTGGTGGTTCTTCGGAGTCATAGGGAAAATAGGCAGAGCAGACTACCATCGGAGATGGCACTCTGCCCTCCTCATACCTCACTAGGACTGTTGCCAGGTTCTTAGTAAGAAATCCCAGCAGGGCCAGGTATTACTGAGCCTTGTGTGGACACATGCTCTAGGTTTTACTTCAGACGAAGTGCTGAAGATAGTAAAACCTTTTATTTTTAGTCCCATGATATGTCCCTATTGAAGCCAGGGTTCATGTATCATGGCGACATCTACTTCATACCTTGTTGCATTACTCAGAGAACTTGCAAGGCAGTGATACTGTGTTGTTGCAGGTTAGCCTGAATGAACAGAATCATCTTGGCCTACCCTGCCCCACTTAAACGTTTTCCCTTTGAGTCCAGTTCTCCTAAGATCCCCAGGTCCTCTTTTGGGTTATCTGAGGGATATAAATCCCCCTTCCAATCCGGAAATTCCCAATGTGTATCTATCCAGACATACATCATTGGGTTCCTTCCGCCTTTCTTCTTTCTTGAGCAGCGGTCCTGATCAACAAAAAGCTGGCCTGGACCAAGCTGCAGAGAGTTTTGGTCCTCTCTTGAGGGTAATGTCAGCAGAATCATTGTCCACACTGACCATAAGGCGAACACCTTTTGGTTCTGCCTTGTAACTTTCAGTTCCACCTTGTGCTCATAGACCCTCCACGGTTTGAAGTTAATTCCTAGGTTCTGCCTCTCAAGTCTTTTGAAGAGAATATCGTTCTCCATCTCCACCCCGGGAACCAGACCAAGAATCTTTTGTAAGTTAGCAGTATGTCCATTCCCATTGTCTTGAGCCTGGGCCCCTCCCATGCCTGCAAATTAGGTATGTTTGTTTTCAGCCACTTCAAAGAAACCTCATCGTGACAGACTACTATTAGGGCTCCCTTTACCAGATAGCAGTCATCGAACTTCAGGATGTTCCCCCCTTGGGGAGCCCGTCCATGAGCCGATTGATCGCCACCCAGACCTGGTTACCCTGTTCCTGTGTCAGAGCAACCTGGGGAAGCCAACATTTATGATGGTGCCACCTTAATCTCAGATTGAACTGTCTTGGCATTACTGAGAGGCCGAGTTGTCCTTGCCTTCTTGTACTCTCTTTTTTCCATTGGTGGAGTTGCCTGCATCCAATTTCTTTTGGAGGTTCTAGAAGGACCTGGCTCCAGCCCAGTCGTAGCTTCTGCAAGGTTCCTATTGCTAGGGACACGTGCTTCCCCCATGCTCCTGACCAGTAGCGTAGTCCTTCTTCTCCTCCTTTTCTCTGCCCCACTAACATTCTTGGGCTTTAGTTTTATGGTACTGACCTCTCTGGTCAGTTCCCCCAAAACATCAGCCTATCTATCTTTCTTAGGCCTGCATCTCCACATCTTTGGGAGTCACAGTTCCTGCCTCCTTTTGTATGCCTTGCAGGCCAGGTTCCATACTGGGGCCTCAGTCTCTGCTCTTATAGTTGTGATTGATCCGGCTTTAGGTACAGGGCCTTCTTCTTCACATCTCCGGGAGTTGCATTTTCTGTGTCCTTTACCTTGGTCTCAGCGGCAAAGTCCTCTTTCGGGGGCCCAGCCGCCTCAGCTTCAGCATTGATACTCTTGGGTCCCCTAATAAGGAGCCCTCTGGTTTATTGGAGCTTGAAACTGTTTTAGTTCCCACAATTAGCTAGGGATAATTCAGGTCTGCCCAGACAGAGCCCTGCATGCCTAGATAAGACTATATACTCTGAGAGGTCATCACGTATCTCAGAGGCTCTGTTAGTGACACATCTTCCCATGTGCCATGCACCCCATCGGCACAGACTGCATAACACCTTAGGGTTGAGGAGTTGGTTCATGGTCTCATATTTGCTATTCAGAGACAGGGCTGACTCAGCATGCCAGTAATCAACCGATACTGCTGATAAGGTACCAGCTATCCACAACCTGCCAACACATCTGGTACCTGCTCAAGGTCCAGCTTTAAGAGCTTATAGGCTGTTAGACCACTCCAGAGGTCCCCTGCCTTAGACATAAGTAATAATAGATATCTTGCTGACAATTGGAAAGAAAGTTCTGTTGTAGCAATTATGAAGACACATTTCTAATCACCAGTAATGTTTAATTAAATTACAGAAAATGTAGCATATCAATCCAATTAAATTACAAATATTCAAGCTCAAAATACAATGATGTATAGAAGAATGTTCATCGCCGGACATTTACATATGAGATTTGTATAACCATACTGAATGCTCAGTTTTTTATAGCAATTCTAACATGACATTGAAAATAATAATGCAGAAATTGTGAATGCTAGTGAAAAAGGAAGAATGAATGAATGAATACAAGCAATTATCAACAGATACTCTAAGGAAGGCATAATTGATAAAATATATAAATATAAGGGAGAAGAGGAGCACCTTAGCTGCTACAGTACATTACTTTAAATACAGTTAGTATTTTGCCAATAAACAAATTAACTTGAAACATAGACCCTATTTTTTTGGTTTTTATTTTTGGTATAACACTAGCCATAGAATTTTTGTTTATTTCTCAGCTTGTAACTTCATTGAATTGCCTAGATATCTAGTAATACCTAGTATGAGGCCATGACATTTGTGAAATGGAGGATAAACATGAAGTAAGCATTTTTATTAAGAAATTGTTAAATATGCACCATAATAGCCACACATTTTGGATTTATCCTAGTATAATGCTATGTTAATTCAGTGCATAAATTTGATTTGCTTCTGTAAATACAGATAGCATCAGTCTCTTGAAGAGAAGCATGAATTGTATGGAAAAGCAGTGCAGTGTAATGATTGTACTGCATATTCAACTAAAGATAAACAGGAAGAAACTGCTTTGTTGAGTGGCATTTGCATTATCTTTGTAGCTTGTTGCAACTTATATTCCTTTTTGATACAATTGTGTTATTGCTGTCTTTATTTATACATTTAATTTGGGAAATGTAAAGTGGTGAAACTTCATTCTAAAGCTGTGTGATAATGCAAGGTGACCAGATGTTTGTTTTTTAATGGGATTGTCCCTTTTCTTTAGACCCTGCTTCCATCGTCCCCTGTTAACCTTAACACAGTGCTTATTTCCATTTTTATAGATTTTGGTCCCCATTTTTCTCTTTTTTCTGAAATTTATAGGAGTTTCTTCCTTGTTTTATGTTCAAACATGTTGATATGCTATACTTTGAAGTGAAAAACATGCTCACTACAGCTACAGTGCTTCTCGCATACAAGTTGGCTGATTAGTCAGTGGGCATATGTAATATACATACATATACTGACTGTTCAGCTGATGATGTGTGGATGTGAACTCCAAGACAGAACTGTGGAAGCATAAAAAGTTATTCTGATGCATTTAAGCTGCTCCAAGAAAAAGACTTCTACTACAAATATAATATGTCAGTGGTTGAATTTGTTATGGCAGACCCAGGAATAAATAAAGCTGTTGAGAGAATGTTTTTCTAGTGTAATTTCTTTGTATTTTGAAGTAAACCATTTAAATATCAAGATTGTGAAAGCTACAAATGTAATCAACATACAATTTGATATTTCATATATTGAATTTTATAAGAAAATACTGAAAGAAGAAATCCTTTTGGAGGATATAATGTCTTTAGGTAAATATAATGCTAAATCTGATACTGTATAACTGTAATCATGAACACTTCAGTCCTACATTTAACTTAAGTTCAAAATAATATATGCTATTCAGCTTTTATTTAGATTATATCAGAAGAATCCTGTTTCTCCATTTTTTATGTGTTGAAATGTTCAAAGGTCTGTTTATTTTGTTTTGGAACTCTTGTCACCCTAAATTAATGTGCAAAGATTGCAATGTGTGAATCAGCTAGGGAATGCAGAGAGACAGTTTAAAAGCACTGCAAACTCTCAGATGTGTTCAAGTAAAACAAAGAATTAAATGAACAAACTTGACTGAAACAAAAAATTCAATGGAGAAACTTTCCTGATTGCAAAGAAATTTAAGGCAGACGAGGAGGAATTTAATGTCTCCACAACAAAGATAATTTTGTAGGAAAACATATCCCTCAAAAAGTTGCATTGTCCAGAAATTCAGTTCTTACAGGCAGAACAACTAGCCATCTCAATGATAATACGGAAAGAAATGTGATGTGTTACATTCACATGACTTTCTCTACCCTCTATTGCTTATTAGTGGGTATACAGATTATTCTTATGAAAGTTTATTTTCTTATCTATCTCATTTTAAAGGAGATAAACCTTACCAGAAATAGCTGCATTACGCATTTTGTTATAGATACAAAGGGAATAGCAATAGTCAAATGTTTAAGAACTGGATGCTATATGTTTGCCTTAAAATTCCATATGCTTTCCGTTGTGAGAAACAACTGAAAATCGACAGGACTTTAAAAGAATGACTATTGAACAATTCAAACCATTAATTGCAGATATCTCAGAAATGGCTGATGCTACAAGAAAAGTTATTTGAAATAAATTGTGTGTTTTAAAGAGATCTGCATGTGTTGTGTAGTACATTTTCATCAATCACTTAATGTTTATCAATTATACAAGATTATTCAAAATTCCTTCCAAGCAAAGAGGACTTCACAGACTGTTCCCAGAAAATTCAAGATATATGTTTTATTTGTCATATAAATATCTTTAATATATGATATTTTAATCAAAATTGTTGTTAGAAAATCAAGTTTTGAAAAATGTTCCATGTAAAGGTTATTTGAGGATGGGGGGATTTCCTTGAAAATCTTTGTGTCACATTTATGAATATATTGAGCTTAAACACCAAGTTTGGTATTTTTGCATTTGGTATTTCGTTCTTGAGTTACGCTGTTCACAGCATGCACGCACACGCACACGCACACACACACACACACACATGGACTTTTTTTCTAAAAATGCTTCTTTTGGATTCAGTAGGGCTCAAAACAGGTATTTCTGGTGAAATCTTGGCAAAAATGTTTGGGTGGAATACAATACCTTCTCAACCTACTATGTACATGGTATAGAGAGTAAAAATGATGTGATTGCATTCTGGGGAATAACATTGAAGTTTGAGAGCAAATAAATTAATTTTTTTTTCATATTTATGCATGTTCATTAATTAAAGAACATTATTAAACCTTTACTAACCCACCTCTTTGCTATGGTAGATCAGGCCTGTCTCATAACCCAAAAGGCCCTGGGATCAAACCTTTCTTGGCTGAGTTACTTGTGCAAGGTTTCTTCCAGGGTTTTCCATTATTCTGAGAAACCAATGTCAGGTATCCCTGAACTCTATATACCCTGGGCTTATTTGAAGATTCATATTCATACATTCATTCACCATTCTATACAACACCGGGTTAAAGGATGTTAATCTTATAAAAAAGGAAAAAGAAACAGGAACATAATTTACTGCTTCCACCTCACATTTTTATTACAAAATAACACTTCACATTGGTTTTAATCACTGCTTGGAGAGTTGTAATTCATCACAAAATATGAGCTGTAGTAATAAGCCTACAAAAACGTCATATGTCTGCAGTAAATAAAGAATTGGGAGAAAGATTCCAAGAATACGATCATTGTGAGTGCACTGTACATAGCAATAACCTACAATATTAGGATCTTATGACTGTGGTTGGTGGTGGGGCAGTGGCAGTTGCACCAACAAAGTAACACTTTGAAAAGTTACTTCCATCAGCTCAAAAACAAATGGAAAGATGAAACTTAAAAAAAAATGACATTCCATATAAACTCCCTTGTCTTCCTTTTCACCTTCCTTTAGTTAGTTAGTTAGTTAGTTTATTCATCCGTTAAAGTGGTTTGGTACAATGTACATTCACTATTGGACACGTCAAGCTATAAACATAAACAATAATAGGTTTTTGCAATATATACAATATGTTTTTACATTATACAATAGGTATTTACATGCTAAATACTATGGTTCATGATATACATTTGTGTTCAAGGAAATCATTAATAGAATAAAAGGAGTGGTTAACTAGATGTGCCTTGAGACTGGATTTCAGCTGGTTTACATTTTTAATTGCCTTAATATTACTTGGTAAATTATTATAAAGTTTAATGCCAGAGAATAAGATACTTTTTTGGTAGAGCGAGGTGTTGCAGCTGGTCACATGTATTTGTGTATTTTCCCTAGTATTGTGTTCATGCACCATATTATTAGTTATGAATAGTGAATCAGAAGCATTAATGTTCTTGACTATAAGCAGAATAACTGCATATATGTAAATGCAGGGAAGTGGGAGGATCCCCAGTTTTTTAAAGAGAGGTTTACATGACGACTTTGGGCTGACTCCTTCAATAGTTCTGATAATTTTTTTCTGTGCAATAAAGATTGACCTGCTTGTTGGAGACTCACCCCAGAAGACTACTCCATAACTTAGGAGTGAGTGCACATGTGCAAAATATGCTGCTCTAACTGTTTCTTTACTTGTGCATGTTGTCAATATTCTTAGCATATAACATAGAGAGCTGAGTTTATTATTTATGAGGCTAGTGTGGGCATCCCATTTCAGATTGCTTTGTACGCAGACCCCAAGGAATTTTATAGATTCTACTTTTTTAAGTGTCTGATTAGAGAGTTGTATTTGAGGGGCAAGATAATTTTTGTTCATATTTGTGTGTATATCCATTGCTACAGTTTTATTTGTATTTATAATAAGATTATTCAATGTAAAATAGTTTGAGATTTTCTCTGAGACTTGGTGAATAGAGGTTAGAAAGGTTTCTTTTTGGGTTGCCTTAACCAGGATGTTTGTATCATCAGCATATAAAATGGTTTTAGTACATGGATCATTTATGTGGAAATCATTTATGAAAAGAAGAAATAGGACAGGACCTAGTATAGAACCTTGTGGCACACCATAGCTTACTTGGAGTGGACTGGAGTGATAATAATTGATCTGATTATTTGATTTATTCTTTATTTCCACTATTTGCATACGACCACATAGATATGATTCTAACCATTTATTGGCCAACCCTCTTATGCCTAGAGCCTCTATTTTCGTTAACAAAAGCTGATGATCCTTATGCTCAAGTCTGATATAAGCGGGTTACTGTCACATTTACATACAAGAGGGATACATGGAGCAAATTGTGTAACTGTATAATATCTCAACATTTAAAAATGTGTGCGACAAGCAACTAATACTACTGTAAACAGCAGTTTTTAACTAGCTTAGAATTAAACTTTCATATAGTCATTTGACCATTCACCATAGTCATTTGTGAGCTTATTATCCTATGTAAGCTATGTTCTAGTGAGTTATAACATTAGCGCAAAGAGAAGATCAGAATGTAGTGCTTAATGTGCCTACCACATGGTCCTGTTATCTTAACACAGTACATTTTATCCTCACCTTTGTTCAGAGTTAGCAGACTGATTTAAGTGCTAGCCTAAGTACTGTGGGAAAATTTTGGATTAAAGGATGGCCCTTTGAAATTAAAATAATATTTTGCATGATGAAAATGGGTAGCAATATAAAACTATAAATTGTAAAAGAGAGCTTTCCTTGAAACAGAAATTGCATTTTATTTTAACAGATTTTGGAAGGCCAGCTAAAACTGAGGTACTCTGGTGGACCTGGTTTGGAGGCAGGATATTGCAGATTAAGCTCTGTAACTCTGAAAGTTGAAATGCTGCCATCTGTACAAATTACAAACTGGGATGTACTGCCTGCCGAAATGTGAGTATTGTGTTCCTTTTTCCCTCTGAACTTATATTCGCTATAGTCGCCTGTATGTAAGTAATAGGTAACCCAGGGTTACTTGTTATGAGCTATTGCCATAATGACTCTTGCCTTTGCTTTTCAAAACTATGTTTTATAAAGGACATTTTGAAATATTGATTTAAGTTTTCTATGTAGGTCTCAGTTTATTAGTTTTTACTTTCTCTACTACTTACCTATAGTAAGTAGAGGAAATATTGTATTCCACCCAAAAATTTGATGCTGAGATTTCACCCAAATACACATTTTGAGACACTCTTAATCCAAAGAAATAAAAGATACATTTGTGTCTGTATGTGAACAGCATAACTCAAAAACAAAAAGATGTTTAAATACCAAGTTTGGTACATAAGTTCAGCAACTTCCAAGGATACAAAGCAAAGATTTTCTAGAAAATTTCCGCATCCCAAACTACAATTTACATGTAAAATGTTTCAAAAAGTTTGACTTTTTCAAAAATAGCTCCAACAATTTTGATTAAAATACCATATGTTAAAGATATTTGCATGACAAATGAAATGTATATCTTGAATTTTCTGGGAATAGCTGAAGTTCTCTTTATCCTGAGTGACGTTTGCAAAATTAATAAATCCTAAGAGATATATAACATTTTACTGCACAAGAGATGTAGATCTTGTTAAAGGAAATTAGGTAGCTGACTAAACATAATGTAGATAAACTCACTCACTACCTAAGTAATGAGTTGTGGGGCCTTGTCTTTTAACTCTGCTACCATTGGCAATAAATGGAATGCATTTTATACTATATTCGTAGACTATTTGAACAAATTTTGCCCAGTAATCAAACAAAATCAGAAATCAAGGAAGGTTCAACCCCTTACCGTAAATCAGGAAACTATTCCACTATTTAATAAAGTCGAGGATTTCTACGTCTTGTATATAAGTCTCTTCCCTCTACACATTACCAAATTAAGTATAAAAATGCTCTTAAGGAGTACACTAAATGCTTGTAAGGCTATGTTCAGCTATAATAGCAGATAAATTACAAAGTTCCTCCAATAAATCTAAAACAGCTCGCAGTCTAGTCAGTTCCTATAGGATGTATCAAACACAGTAGAAATTTAGCTTTCAGCATTGATAATACCACCTTGAGTAATCCCTCAGCAATTTGCAAAATGCTAAATAACTACTTTCTAAATGTTGCTTCAAATCATCCAAAATCAACTAAGAATGATCCTCCAACAAACTTACCTTCTGTTAATCACACAATTTCTGACCCCTACTACTGAATTTGAAATTTGTAGAAATTGTTAAAGATTCCCTAAATAAAAGTACCAGTGGTTGAAATGAAATTAGCCCATCCCTGCTAAAAGCTTGAGTACATGCTATTGCAAACCCACTGACATACTTAATCAATGCCTCCATTAACAAAGGTATTTGCCTAAACTGTTTGAAAGTAAGCATTATGTAACCCATTCACGAGAAAGGAGACAAACATTTAATAAATTATTACAGGCAAGTAATGCTTACATCTGTAACTATCAAATTATTTGAGAAGGTAATATTATGGAGATTAGAAAAATTCTTAAATAAGCATAACATTACTTAATACTCGATACAGATTTAGAAAGGGGTACTCAACAACCTTTGCTATTCTGTCATTTATTCATGATATCATGGGAAAATTAAATGAAACAAGAAAACCACATCTGTTTCACTGGACCTGAGTGAGACGTTCAACTGCATCAATCACCAACTACTCCAGGAAAAATCCAAAAAAAATATGGTATTAGATGTGTCTCAGACAGGCGAACTTTCTCATTCCTAAAAGTTAGACTTCAGTGCACAAAATAATACTTATATGACGAACAATAATATAAAAAAGTTCAGATCAAACTTTCAAGAAGCAGCCTGTGAAGTTCCAAAAGGATCAGTATTGGGTCCTGTCCTATTTATTCTATATATAAACAACTTGCCTAAACAAAATCACTTCAGCACTACAGCATATGCTGACACTAACATACTATGCTGGAATAACAAACTAAATGTATTACAACAGTCTATTTCCAAAACAATTACATTATTTAAAAAGTACTTTGTGACCAACAATTTAACTATGAACAAAAGCAAACAGAAGTTATCATTTTTGTCCTACATAACAAAAGTAAACCTGAAGATAATTACTATTGGTATCTCGACTCAATGATTACAGAAGTGCATTCCTTCCTTCGGTTAGAAACTGATAGTAGACTTTGCTGAGACAACCACATAAAAAACTTAAGTAAAGCTGTATATTTAATCAAAATTACCAGGTAGTATTGTAATGACCAGATAATGACAATGTATCTTGGGTTGATATTCCCGTACCTAAATTATGGTATTGGAGTTTGGGGAAGTGCTGCCAATGTACTTTAAACAGAATCATCTTACAAAAGAAAACTATCAGAACAGTGTGCAACATGAAACCAACTGAATTGTGTAGAACAATCTTCTGCTCTAAATGCATACTTACCATCTATACACTTTGTGTGTATAAAGCTGTCCCACTAGTAGCTGAAAACTCCATGCATAGACTAAAGAACAGTGAAGTCCGTATATTCTACAAGAAATAGTAATAACATTCACAAAATATCAACCAATAAAAATAAAATAAATTATGACCCCTATATCATTGGCTCAATAATGTACAGCAAATTACCCTCCAATATTAAAGTAGCTAAAAGCAGCATATTTAAGCAAAAATTAAAGAATCAATATCAACATATGATGAAATGTAATATTTATCTAATTTTACTACTAAATGTTCTATTTACTATGATTGTATTAACCACGATAAAGTGCAAAACTGCTTGCAACTGTTTTTATTTTTCTGTAATTACATATTGTACATAATGTATATAGTATATGACCATATGTATTCTATATTATGAGTGAGAGTTTGGATATTTTTAGTTACTGGAATAGTATATGTGAAACATGTAATAACCACTAATGTAAAAACTTGACAATGTCAGATAGCTCCATTGACAATAATAAATATTATAATAAAGCACACGATTTATGTCAAATAATGTTGTTTTTAAGTTGAGCGTTTCCAAAGTATTCCTTGTTATTGATTTGAATTTTCAAGTACTTATACTTTCCTCAAATGGGAACTTATTATTCATGTTTTTCTTGTGGTCATGCAAAGAGAATAGAATTTCAAAGAATAGGAATTAAAAATAGGATTTTACATAATGACATGATGTTTAAACGTCTGACTATTGCTTTATCTATTGTACCATGCAACAAAATGTGCAAATGTGAATTAAAAGCTTATCTGAATTTACAAGAAGTAGCTGAATAATAAGCTTTAGAATAGTTTGTAGAAGAATGAGTAGAAAATATCATATGAATGTAACATCATATATATATAATTTTTTTATACTGACATTAGCTTAGTGCGATAATCTTAGAAACAAAGACATTAAATAAGAAAATGTCTCTCCTTTTGCTTCATCTGTTTTTGGGATCATCTTAAAAAAGTCAGTAGTGTCATCGGATAAATTGGAAAGTTTTTACATTATATTCTACTAGAGCTGCTCTTTAATTTGACATAGTTAACTCAAATCACCCACATTTGGAGCTATGTAGTCCTTGCATTTAGGCGACAGTATTTTTGGTGAAAAATCTGATGTGTTACATTCACATGACTTTCTCTACCTACTGTCATTTATATATACCTTCTATAAACTATTCTTATGAAAGCTTGTTTTTTTATCTACTTTATGTTGATTGAGATAAATCTTTGCAGAAGTAGTTTCATTACACTTTTTGTTGAAAGTACAGGTGGATAGAGAAAACTGAATCCATACTCAGATGTTTAAAAACTGGTTCGCTATATGCTAGCCTAGAAATTCCACACCCTTTTCATGACATCGTGAGGAATAACTGAATAGTGACAGCAGCTTAAAAGAACAGCTGAATAGTGGTAGTACTTTAAAAAATTTGAACATTCAAATCAATGACAACAGATATCACAGAGTGGGATGGCTCACACAGTAACATATGTGGCCCACATTCAGGAGACCCTGGGTTCAAACCCCCAGGGCTGACCAATCTGACCAAAGGTTTTTTCGTGGTTTTTCTCAGTCACTAGGCAAATGCTGGGTTGGATAGTATGATTTACAAATTTTCCTATCATCCCTTTCATCACTACATTTCATTTCCTTCTTCACTGCCATACCAGGCATTGGGCTGATCCAGTGCCTCTTAGGAATAAGGCCACAACACTTCAAGTATGACGTTACAGTAGGAGGCCATCATTAAACTCAGCCCATGTACACATCCCAGGGCGCTATTTTCCATTCCTCGGGGCTCGAATTTTAAAGCTAATTTTAGGGTTAGGGAAAGCTCAACTTGAAGCAAAAATAGAAATTTCCATGTAGTTTAATTTGAACTGCATTATAATTTGTTTCTGGGGCATGAATGGGGGGGGGCCAAACTAGTGTTTGTTTCTGGGGCATTAATAAACATTACAACAGGCATAAACGTTTAACTGTATAAAATGCGCCTGTTAGTGTGCTTATTTTACAATCAATATTGTTAAAAAGTTTCCCTTGATAACCAGAAAAAGACAATGAAATCGCTTGATGTGCACAAATGCATAGTAGTAAGGAAAACTTATGTAATTTCCTAAACATTATCCTATCTAAAGTTTTAAATAGCAATATGTGGCAGAGTTCCAATTTTCTATGCAAATTATTTTAATAAAACAATTTATAACCAGTGCAAAATATGGTTTTCTTGATATTCTTTTCTTCAGTACTCAAGCTCTCTGCAATTGTAGCATTTATGAAGTCATTTTCCAAACACTCTTCAGGATCCTCTCTTGAAGTAGAGGGTTTTGACAAATAGAAAGGACATCCAGACAAAAGAGAAGGAATTGCACCTGTATTAAATTAAAAATATAGTTTATCAATGAAAATCTTTAATAGGATGTTGATATAAGTAATAACCAAATTAATTACACTTGAAAATCCACAGCACACCAAAACAAAGTAGAGTAGACCCTCGTTTAGTTGAATTCCAAGGAACCAAAAAATAGCCAATTCGGTTTAACGAAGTTTGAATAACTAGGTTTTGTAAAAATAGTCCCATATTATCTGAAATGGTAAAATACAACTGTTGAGTTCACTTTCTCTCTTGTTATGCGTACCAACCAATGAGGGTGCTCCACTTCTAAGAAAAAGTAAAAATAACTGATGTATACAGTATACATATCTGGCATTTGTTTAATAGGGAAAGTATACTGTCAAATGCTTGTTGTAATTTTTTTTAAAACAGTACTATTTGGAACAATATTGTACTCATTGAATTAGTGAGCCATATAATACAACAAACAGTAATCTTAAGAAACACTTTGAATATACCATTCTTTTAACATTAAGTTTTAATCGGAACACATGTTTTAGCTACAACTCTTATTCATTACACACTTTAGTTCTATAATTATAGAAATTATAATTTGAAAACCTCATTAATTGTTGGCGTACCATTGGTCATAATATCGTGGCACTCTCTGAAGATACCACATCCAGGGCAGCCTGAAATGCCATGGAGACATCAGAAGTGGCAGCAAATCTCTCGAGAACAGAAATTGCAGCTGCAACTTCAGCGCAGGGTCCCGATGTTGTATTGTCATGTTCCTCCTCAGAAGATGACAGTAAAGAATTATTATTCTCTTCTGGTTCTTCAGCAGCACAGATGTTATCTACCTACATCCATTCTTCCATAATGATGGTACAAGAGGGCACCAACCGGGTGTAAGCGTCTAGAAGAACATTATCAGAATCCCAATTGTATCCACATTATAAGTTCAGATGTGCATCATTGCGTTCCCGTTCAGTTTCAGTGGCGTTATCAGTTGCTGTCCAGACCTTCTTAAAACAGTTATGGTGTCTGTTGTAGCTTCATCCCAAGCAGCAGATATGTTGCGGATAGCTTGCAGTACATTTCAATGTGGAACTGTTTCTTGTAGTTCTATTGCACTGATGGCAGCCTTAACCAGTCGCCGTGTGCAATTACACTTCATTGAGGTGATTATTCCTTGACCCATTGGTTGCAGACAGCTCGTGGTGTTAGCTAGTAAGAAGACAACTTCTATGTTCGGAAGTTCCAGGTCATCGAACTGATGTGCTGAGCAATGGTCCAAAGTTAGCAAAATGTTCCTCTTTCTTGCAGCATTTCTTTGAATCTTCAAGAGATTTGATCATTCAAGCTCTATTGTTATTCTCATACTGACTTGGCAAATTGAATAGGTTGACCTTTTTAAAACAACGTGGTTTTTTTGTATTTTCCAATCACTAATGGTTTGAGCTTCTCAAAACCATCTGAATTACAATACAAGACCACCGTCAGTCTCTCCTTGCTGCATTTTCCTCCGCGGCATTTTCCACATAGTATTTTTTTAGGCATCAAGTTATAGAAAACGCTTGCTTCAACCATATTAAACACATTTCTGGATGATGATGAGAGAGCTTAGATTGAAACTCCCGCGCCCACTCATTGGTATGTTCCTCGTTTACTCTATGTGCCTCCCCACAGACACTGACAGCACTGATTTTATTCCTCTTCTGAAAACGCTATAGCCATCCCTCAGAAGAGACAAACCCAGAAATTCCTTCTTTCTTGGGGATTTCCCGAGAAAATTGAGAAGAACTATGTGAAATGCGTAACAGAAAATACCGTAGTGCACAGCACAACATACATATTTGGTTTAAACGAAGAATAACGTATGAAATATGTAATGAGGGGACCAAATTTTAGTTTGTAGTACGAATTATCCAAAATTCGGTTTAAGAGTAGATTTTTCCATGTAATTCAGCAGGGACGGAGCACCACCTGCAGTTTAACCGAGTTTTCGGTTTATCCGTTTTCGAATTAACGAGGGTCTACTGTACTACATATCAGCATGTTACTCTACATTAATAATAATAATAATGATAAATCTATATTATTTTAACAACAATTATGTTTGCATCTCGTAGCAGTGTATATGAGTGCAAATAATTAAGGAAATTTAAGAAAGTTTAACAATGCATATGATAAAATCTGTAAATAGTTTGATTATACAGGACAACAGTGATTTTGCTGTTTTAGATATTTGGGTCTTTTTATAGTAATTTCCATGACCTGATTCCAAAAATGAAGTCCGTATTGTCGTATCACATACCATTTCTTTCAAAATCCATATCGTCCATTTTTATTTATTTGTGTATCTTTTAGGTGATTATGAACCATTACACTACTACAACAATGTATCTATTGGAATAAAGCTACTAAAAGGAAATAGTTGACTGTTTTATGGCAGGTGGCAGCACATTCTAAGCTGCTTACACCATTTTGTAATGAGAATCCATCTGTGACAGGGCTTAATAGTCGTATAAAGCAAGAAATTAGCATTTAAATAATACAATTTTGCTTTCTTTGTCACATGTAACTCCATACGGCATATGGAAAGAAGGTGTTGTGTAAATAATTCAAATTCATTTTGTTATATTTGTGGTAGTTTTATTGTGAAGAAGCAGAAAAAAACATAACCTCATTTGTAAGAAAAGCGTACAAAGCTTACTTCGGAATTGAAATAGGAGATCAATCCACGTCTTGGGTTCCTCATAATGTGTGCAGTGTTTGTGTTGAAGACTTACGAAATTGGACAAAGTGGAAGAAACAATCACTAAGTTTTGGAATACCAATGGTGTGGCGTGAACCTCACTGTACTGACTGTTACTTTTGTACATGCAATGTGAAGGGTTTTAATGCAAAGAACAAAACAAGAATTGTATACCCAAACTTGCCATTTGCTATGGGACCAGTGACTCATGGACCTGGTATTCCTATACCTAAGCCACCTACGGACAGTAGTAAACTTATTTCAGATACAGACAGTAACATTGATTCACCATCATCACTTGTGTCCAAGGAGTTCATTCCTGAAACATCAAATGCACCACAACCATTATTACAAGCCAAGTTAAATGATACTGTAAAGGATTTAAATCTTCCCAAGGATGCAGCTAAGGTGTTAGGTTCCAGACTACAGGAAAACAACTTACTTGCAGGTGATACATCAGTGACTTTCTACAGGAACAGAGAAAAGGATTTCTTGCAATACTTCAGTGAAGAAGAAAACTAGTTTACTGTAATAACATTCCAGACTCAATAAAGAAACTGGGTTGTGTTACATATGATCCACATGAATGGAGGCTATTTATTGATTCTAGTAAAAGAAGTCTTAAGGATGTGCTGCTTCACAATGGGAATGCTCTTTCCTCAGTTCGAGTAGCGCACTCAGTGCAGCTGAGGGAGAATTATGAAAGTTTGAAGTATGTTTTGAAGAGAAATAAGTTGAACTTCAGTGGTTGATGTGTGGAGATTTGAAAGTAAGCTGTATGATATTAGGCCAACAACAGGGATTCACAAAATTTCCATCTTGTTTATGCGAGTGGGATAGTAGGGCAAGAGACAAATATTGGAAACAAAGACAATGGCCCAAAAGAGAAAGTTTAATGCCAGGTAGTAAGAACTTAATAAGGAGTAGCCTATGGATCCTAAGAAAATTATTTTACCACCTCTTCATATAAAACTTGGTGTAATGAAACATTTCATAAAAGCACTTAATCAAGATGGTGATTGTTTCAAATATCTCAGTGTCAAATTTCCCACTCTTTCTGAAGCAAAAATAAAAGAAGGAAACTTTGTGGGTCCGCAAATCAGAGCTTTATTTAAAGACAGGCAATTTGAAGCTACTATGACTTTTGAAGAGAAAAAATGCTTGGAATGCATTTAAAGAAGTCATAGACAACTTTCTAGGAAACAATAAACATCCTGACTACGTTAAAATAGTGAACAACATGCTACTGAAGTTCAGAAGTTTAGGATGCAACATGAGTCTCCATTTACACTTTCTGTTTTCACATTTGAACGTCTTTCCTGACAACCTGGGGGTAGTCAGTGAGGAACAAGGGGAGAGGTTCCATCAGGATATTCAAGAAATAGAGAGGGGATACCAAGGAAAATGGATTTCTTCAATGATTGCAGATTACTGTTGGATGCTGTGTAGGGATTCCACGGAAACACACAAGAGAAAATCCAAGAAACAAACATTCGATACCAAACGAACAAGATTTTATTGACCTGATGTTTATAAAATGAATTTAAATGTGATATATGGCAATAAAAACCCTCACAAATTCTTTGTAGCTCTTATACAACTCATGAGTATATACATTTTTCGAAGAAAATGTGTGAATACTTCATTTTTTATTTGTAAGAAAAGCTGATGTGATGGAGAAAAACGGAAGTCATTTTTGAATCAGTGGTACTGAAATATTAAGAATCACCATTTAAATGTAAAACAGCTCACAACAAATTTTCATTTGTAGACCTGTGTTATCTGTGCACTTTAATGACATTCTTTAACGTCTCTTGGTCATTAGCATCCCATTCTACATAGGACATAAAAGGTCAGTAAGGTTTTGCTCAGAGGCTCTTCTTCTTCTTCTTCTTCTTCTTCTTCTTCTTCTTCTTCTTCTTCTTCTTCTTCTTCTTCTTCTTCTTCTTCTTCTTCTTCTTCTTCTTCTTCTTCTTCTTCTTCTTCCAGGCTTGAGGGATTTTAGTGCCTTAAATGTATGGTATGGGACCCAGGGTTTACTTCCCTTCCAGAAACAAACCAACTTGCTCAGGGCAACAATTATATTAGGAATAAGTAAGCATATGTTTCAAAGATTTAAATCCACATCATATTATATTTTATTTACAATATAACGCTCAAATATCGACCCTGCTTGCTACTTTTGTGTCATTTTAATTCCATTGATACTCTTACAAAATGAATTAATATGCTTAATATGAACCCACTCATTTGTCATATAATTTGTTCAACACAGAGATAATATGTCATTGTTTTAATTAATCATTGTAAACTTTCATCTGAAAATAATCTATATGTTAACCACAAATTATTATTTAACCTTACAATGTGTGGGTAGCAATGCACTATAGGCTGTAGCAAGCTCAGTGAAGACAGTACTGTGGGTTAGGTTTTGTGATCAGCGTTAATATAATTATAACAGTACTTTTATTACTTTTAAATCTGAAGACATAGTGAAAAGATTAAATATAATATATAGAAGTGGTTGCAAATATACAATTTCACTAAAATAGGTTCAATACCTCGGAACTAGTTTCAAGGAATCACTTCCTCATTGTCAGCTGATTGCAACTGGTTGGCTTTCCTGTGATGGTTACAGATGTCTCTTTGTCCTTAGTGGTGGTTCTACAAGTTTAGTAATCAAATTTTTGTTCATAGGGATGTCAAAATTCATTACCCTTGGATGAAATTTCCAAAGAAATATTTTCTTCCAAATGTTTAATTCCGGAGGTTTTTGTGCCTGCTTGGTAAGTGATACTGTGTCCTCAATTTCATGTCCCTGTATCCAAAAATGTGCTGCAACTGCTGATTTTTCCTCTTCCCTGGATTTGATGTTTCGAAAATGTTCCTTAAGCCTTGTTCCTATGTTACGCTTAGTTTGACCAATATAGATTTGTTCACAATCCTTGCAATCTATTCTATAAATCCCGGATTTTTTATGAGCTGGCATTTTTTCTTTTTGGTTCGCATTTATGAGGAGTTTTATGCTGAATTTATTTTGGGGGATAAGTGCCACATTGCTATCATTGAAAATTTTCATGAATTTGTTATGTGCCCATGGGTGAAATGTGACTTTTTTGTATGTCAGATTTTGTTTGTGTGGTTTGAGGGTTGTATTTTCTTTTATCATCTGACATATACAAAATAGTCATATTTCACCCATGGGCACATAGCAAATTCAAGAAAATTTTCAATGATAGCAATGTGGCACTCATCCCCGAAAATAAATTCAGCATAAAATTCCTCATAAATGCGAACCAAAAAGAAAAAAAGCCAGCTCATAAAAAATCTGGGATTTATAGAATAGATTGCAAGGATTGTGTACAAATCTATATTGGTCAAACTAAACGTAACATAGAAACGAGGCTTAAGGAACATTTACAAAACATCAAATCCAGGGAAGAAGAAAAATCAGCAGTTGCAGCACATTTTTGGATACAGGGACATGAAATTAAGGACACAGTATCACTTATCAAGCAGGCACAAAAACCTCTGGAATTAAACATTTGGAAGAAAATATTTCTTTGGAAATTTCGTCCAAGGTTAATGAATTTCAACATCCCTATGGACAAAAGTTTGATTACTAAACTTGTAGAACCACCACTAGAGGGACAAAGAGACATCTGTAACCATCAGAGGAAAGCCAACCAGTTGCAATCAGCTGACGATGAGGAAGTGATTCCTCGAAACTAGTTCTGAGGTATTGAACCTATTTTAGTGAAATTGTACATTTTCAACCACTTTTAAATATTATAACAGTACTGTATTTATAATCCTATGGTTATGCATATATGTACCTTTTCAATTTTCTTCTGTCTAAGACATCTACTTTAATTTATCGTGTGCACTTTCATTTGAAAATATTCTATATTTTAACCGCAAATTACTATTTAACCTTACAATGTGTAAAATGGCAAGCATAGACCAATACACTATAGGCTATAGCAAGCACAGTGAAGCTAATACTGTAGGTTACTTTAGGGTGTGTGATCAATGTTAATGTAATTAGAAAATGTACTGAATTTATAATGCTACAGTTATGTATATAAAACTTTTATCTTCTCAATTTTCTTCCATCTAAGACACCTACTTTAACTTTCATTTGAGAATATTCTATATGTTAAGAGCAAATTGTTATTTAACCTTACAATGTGTGGGTTGCAAGCATAGGCCAATACACTATAGGCTATAGCAAGCACAGTGAAGGTAATACTCTAGGTTAGGGTGTGTGATCATTGTTGATGTCAATATAACAGTTCTGTATTTATAATGCTACAGTTATACATATAGAACTTTTACCTTTTCAATTTTATTCTATCTAAGATACCTACTGTAATTTATCATAGTGCACTTTCATTTGATAATATTCTATATGCTTAACTGCAAGTTGTTAAGTATAGGAGGTAAGCACAGGCCAACCTCTATAGCAAGCACAGTGAACAGTAGTGGACCATTGGTTTCTAGGCTAGGTTTGGATTATTTATTTATTTTTTATTTATGAACGCCCTTTGACTACTGTGGTCCTTAGCAACCCATTCTATATTGGACGTAAAAGACTGGAAATTTTGCTCAGAGGCCACTTTATCAAACTTGAGGTTCTTTTACGTGCCATAAATCTATAGCATGGGACCATCGGCTTTACTTCCCTTCTGAAGGAAGCCATACTATAATTTTTTACGCCCGAAAACCTCCATCACCTCCCACCAGGTTTGAACCCGCGACCTCAGGAATTAGAGGCTAGCATGGTACCCCTAGACCATGGACGACGACTGGTTTGGATTATGTGTATAAGAATCAATATTAATGCAATTTGTTGTTTTATTTACTGCACTGAGGTTGCAGTGTACTACATGCTATAGTTATGCATATTAAACTTTAAGCTTTTAATTTTCTCCCATTCACAACAACAGTTACACCAAATTGTGTGGTGTTCTTTAACTTAGGGCGATAGGTATAAACTTCAATAATCCATTGCAGACTATGCTGACAAATTAGATGTTTGTATATAATTAGAGTAATTAATATTTCAGCATGCCCCCATAATAGGAAAGGATATTTAAATAGCTTACCAGCTACTTAAATATGCTCTGGTTAAGCGCCTTACTTTTAAACTTATATGTAGGTTCCTTATAGTATGCTAGTGATGGATATGAGAAATAAGAATGCATGGTTACTTCATACCGATTCCTCACTTATTACTTAAAAATGGTGTTTTGTCCTGAACAATGCTTATTAAAGGACCTGGAGAATGATGATAAAGAAACTAAACTTTTTTAGGCTGGATGATCTAGTGGGTTGTGAATTGTTTTCCAGTCTTACTGTCGTACAATGATACACTTCTTTCTATTTCATGGGGCTGATAGTACTTTTCACAAACCTGTAAAAGCAAAATTTGTTTTAATAAATAAAGTAAGAAACAATTTAACATTCTACTATAGCATGTACATATAGATTATGTTAAACATTCTACAAAAGATTACCAAATACAATTTCACACGATACCAATAAAAGCAAAATGAGTTGTTAATAATGAATCTAGGTATATGATTGTTTTATGAAAACTTGCCACAGTATATTCTGTAGGAATGAAATTATCTTAATGAACAGCTTTTGATTAACCATTTTCTTCTTAAGTTTTCGTCTAATGGAAATTTAAACACAATTACTTTTGATTCCAAAGAATAATTTCCTTTACACTAGGGCATGCATTATTTGTGTGACATTTTACACTTTGCCACCAATTGTATGACTTTGTTCTCCGTTTAACCGACAAAATTTACTTTGCGCTTTGGTCGGTAGGTATTATTTGTGGAGTTTTCCGACAGGTGCCACTTCCTCCGTCTTGCTGAGCTTGCCTCATCTTGTTTTCAGAAATGCATAGCTTCCAATATATGACTAACAAACAGCGCCATCCTTTCACGAATAACGAATATTCCTTGCACCTTTTTATTCGCAGTAACAGCCTTAATATTACTGCTCCTTGCTTAGGTTAGTTAGCAACCAGTGGTTACACCAAAGCATTCCTTAACACTATTTATGATTCACTATTTATATAAGCTTAAGTTTCTGATTCACGGGAGGTTAGGTTAGGTTTAGGTTTTTATATAAACTCACGTTAATTAGCAACCAGTGATTCATGGGAGATTAGGTTAGGTTTAGTTTTTTAATATACACTTGGTTAATTAGCAACCAGTGATTCATGGGAGGTTAGGCGAACGTTAGTTTTTTTAAAATACAAACTTAGGTTAATTAGCAACCAGTGATTACACCAAAGATGCGAGCGAAGTGAGCATGCATTCCTTAACTCCATAATCATACACAATTCTTTGGTGTATATGTATATAATTTCGTTTGAAATAACGTTTATGATATTAGAAATGCAGAGTAAAGGAGGCGACAGCAAATTAATACAGTCACCTAAGTATTTCACTTCTTAATGATGCTTACAGATATATCGGCAACAAGTGTGTTTTGAAAGAAGAAGAAAAATCGCTGTATTCGCTGACTTTGCTAATACTCGTGGTTTGACACTTTCTTCCATGCATGTGCATTAATAATAAAATGGGGCAGTTTATTAGCAATTTAGCAACTTATTTTGTATATAAGAAAGTATCTTAAGGCATTGACTCCTTGAGGGTGTAAGTTCTACAAAGAGAAGGGTAATCAGTTAAAGAAAAAGAACAGCAACAGGTATCTTGAAAATGGCTGATGCCACAAAAAATATTTGAAATCCACTGTGTGTTTTAAACAGCTATACACCTTTTGTGTAGTAAGTTTTTGTCTCTCTTATGATTTACCAGTTACACAAAATTATACAAAATTCTTTCTAAATGAAAGAATAGGCTCTTCCCAGAAAATTCAAGCTATCCATTTTATTTGTCAAGCAGATATCTTAATAATATGGTATTTTAATCAAAATTGCTTAAAGTATTTTTGAGAAAATAAAAAAGAACCAAAAAAAACAAACAAACAAAAAATCTTCCATGTAAAGGTTAGTTTGGGGTGGTGGTATTGTCTTGAAAATCTTCATGTCACATCTTTGGCAGATAATGAAGCCAAATATCCAGTTTGACACTTATTGGACATTTTGTTTTTGAGTTATGTTAAACAGCAGTGCACTCACTCACTCACTCACTCTCTCTCCTAAAAATGCCTTTTTTGGATTCAAGGGTTTCAAAACATGTATGTCTAGTGAAATCTCAACACCGAATTTTTGGGTGGAATGCAATACCTTCTTTACCTAGATGTACGTGGTAGAGAAAGCAAAAATAGAAGTAAATTAAAACAGTTTCCTTGCATATACATTGATAGGAGTTGTATATGGTTATGTTTTAGGGCTCCAAACTACTTGGTCATTAGTGCTCTATTGATAGGTATTAATTCCTTATGAACATAGTTATGAGTGCATAATTAAAATGAAATAAAATGGGAGAAATGTTTGTGCTTTTGAACATTAGAAATTTATGTAAACATTAATACAAATTACTAATTATTTTCAAATGATGTTAGAGGCAGAGTCTCACTTAAAGCTCCTAAGATATAACAGCTCAAAGGAGGCCTGTTATCATGCTACCCATTTTAACATGAGAAAGTAGTAGATAGCACTCCAAGCCTGTCTGTCCGAAGTTCCTGAAAACCTTACTGTATGGCAGTTATGAAATTCAGCAGATTTTAAAAGTGAATAGCTTTTCCCCTTTTCATTGAGTAGATGTCCACTAATTTTCTTATTAAAGTCGTTTTAGGTACCATAACCCAAAAAAAAAAAAAAAAAAACTGGCTTCTTCATCCCATCCTCCCTCCCTTTTAGAGGCTTACTGTGTGTGGTGACTGCTGTGTTCACAGAGGTAATGAATAACTTTAGGTGAAATGATTGTCTAAGTGAGTTCATAAATGTTTAAAACTAACCAGTATTCACTATTTCAATAAAAAGAACAAACAAATCTTACCTTAGAGGAATTTGATCATAGAACTTGTGTATTTTCCATATAACCAAATGTAACTGAAGCAACAATTAGTAATGTAACAACTTAATTATATAACAGTTACTTTATGAGCATTTTATAAGAGTACAAATGTTTTACTGACAGGAATACACAGTTTTATTTGGTACTGGACATTGCAAACATAACAAGTCATGAACTGGAACTTCAGTACACTCCGTCAAAGTGCATTCTCATTGAAGGAAATGAATCCTGTCGAATACCAGTCCCTATAAACAGATGTCCATTATCCAAGCTTGCCAAGGTAAAGTATTACACATGTGAATATAAAATGCCATTCTTTAAATGCAGTTATTTAGAAGCTTTCTTCTGATTTACTTTTCTTAATCATATTGTTAACCCATCATCATGGTGGTGGTGGTGGTGGTGGTGGTGGTGGTGGCGGTGGTGGTGGTGGTGGTGGTTCCAACCCTTGCACAGTGGTGCAGGGTTGGAACTTTAATGTTGACAATTATTTAATTCCAATGGATATAAAATACATACTTGTTCCAAAGCTTTACAGTCCTTTAATGTAGTCAGCTGTATAACCCACTGCCAGTGATTTGGAAGCCATAGGATGTCATTATCCCCACCTTTTCTGTTGATAGTTCAACAGTTCTTTGATTTTAGGAATCAAGTTGAAGTCACAGGGGTTTAAGTCCATGGAGTATGATGGATAGTAAAACACTTCCATCCCCATTGATCAAACACATGTGGCATAACTTCTACTGTATACATCTAAGCATTGTTTTGCAAAATGATCAGTCAGTTATGCACAAAGTGTCACTCCTACCTTCGCAATGGTGGTCACATGTTGCTTTCTAAACCTGAAAAAAATGAACTGTAATCTTCATATTGACAGTATGTCTTTAACATACAGCATGCATTAAGATTACATCATCATAGCCATGAATAAGAATCATATAACTTCAAATTGGTGGGACTTTGCTAGAGCTTTCATTTTCATGGTGATCCATAATAATACCATTCACTCTATTGATATTTAAATTTTGGCCCATGTTTCATCCATTATAATATGGTGAAGGAATGCCTCTCCTTTCACTCATAGTGCTCCAAGTGGGTATGAGCAGCTCATTCCCATGATTTCCTTTATAATGCAAAGCACAGCTGTATGTGCTAAACCTGTCTTTGTGCTGACTTGTCAGTTGTATGAGGGCCGTCCAATAAGTAAGTTTCCCTATTTTATAAAAAAAACATTACACATAATTGATCATGTTGAATTAATTTTATTTATATTGTACAATACTTCTGTTACTTTTCTACATAGTCAACATGTTTTTCCAAGCATTTTTGGGGATGTGGCACAAGTTTTTCCAAGCCAGTGTTGTACCACATCGGGTCCTGTGTTTGCAAGCAGCTGTTCACTGATTTGACCTCATCATCGATGTTAAAAGTGCTTACCTTTGAGTTGGAGGAACATGTGAAAATCACTTGGGGCAAGCTCTGCTGAATACGGAGGATACGAGAAAAATTCCAAGTTGAATCTTGACCCAGGCGGAGCTCAGAAGATTCAACTCGGAAGTTTTCTCGCATCCTCCATATTTACCAGATCTTTCCTAAGTGATTTGCACATATTCTCCTCACTCAAAGGTCATCTTGGAGGTAAGCACTTTAACATTGTGACGAAGATGAATTAGAAGTGAACCAGAAGTTGGGTCTTGTGCTCGTAACCCTGTTCACTTCTGATTCATCTTCATCATGATGTTAAAGTGCTTACCTCCATGATGACCTTTGAGTCAGGGGAACATGTGAAAATCACTTGGGAAAAGATCTGGTGAATATGGAGGATGCGAGAAAACTTCCCAGTTGAATCTTCTGAGCTCTGTCTGGGTCGAGATTCAACTGGGAAGTTTTCTCGTATCCTCCGTATTCACCGGAGCTTGCCCCAAGTGATTTTCACATGTTCCTCCAACTCAAAGTTAAGCACTTTTAACACCGATGGTGAAGTCAAATCAGTGAACAGCTGGTTGCGAGCACAGGACCTGACCTGATACAACACTGGCTTGCAAAAACTTGTGTCATGTCCCCAAAAATGATTGGAAAAACATGTTGACTATGTAGAAAAGTAACAGAAGGATTGTACAGTATAAATAAAATTAATTCAACATGATTGATTGTGTGTAATGTTTTTTATAAAATAGGGAAACTTACTTATTGGACTACCCTCGTATAATGCTGGTCCATGTCCAGTAAGGCAAAAACAGTAGCCATCCCTCCTTCACTCTCATAAACACAACCTGGTCAAGGAATGTCTCACATTTTGGCATTCCTTGCTAAAGGCTTTTATCCACTTTGCCACTATTCTATAAGGAAATACAGATTCCCTGCATGATTCTTGAAGACCTTCCTCAACTCTCGGGTTCATTATCCAGACTTTACCTCAAACCTTAATTCTTCTTTCTTCTTCATCATCGAAGTTCACTGGGCATATATTCCCCAAATTCTCTGGTGTATTCAATGTTTATCCATCGACGGATGACAGTTAGCTACTTTATTCGTCACATACATTTATATAATTTGGACAAAAGCCCAGTAAAGTGGTGTCTTGTCAAATTTACAGAATTTTGTGTAGTTGAAATATTACAGAAAATATGATAAAACGTTTACAAAAGTATATATATACAAACTTATATTTATAGAAATATTTACATTATTAACCTATGTTGAATTATAACTAGATTTTATTTATGTCTAAATGGTTTATGTGGTCCTAGAGACTGTCTTCCACATATTCTTGTACTGAGTAGTGTGCTTTTTCTTTGAGTATCCTTTTCAATGTATTGAGAAATACAGTTTTGTCTTTTATTTTCTATGTTTTGTGGCAATTTATTATAAAGTTTTATTCCAGAATAGAAATAATAAATAGTGTTTCCTACTTTCAATTAATGTGAGCTTGTGGGCAGGTACTTTTAGGCAATTTTGAGTTCTAGTTTCATGGTTAGGTATATTCTGTTTATTATAGTATTTATCAAAGTTTTCATATATATGTTTGGCTAATTCATAGAGATATTGTGAAAGCAGGGTAAGTATGTTTAGTTTTCTAAATATATTTCTGCAAGAACGTTTGGAACTGGCATGTGTCAAAAGACGAATGACTTTTTTCTGTATCTTAAATATTTTCTTCCAGGTGTCACTGCTCCCCATAGTATAACACCATATGCCACGATGAAATAAAATTAGCTGTAGTATACCTACTGTCTTTGTAGTTTCTAAGTTTGTAATTTTTGTTAGACAATGCGTATTAAAACAGGCACTACTTAGTCTTTTACTAGTATATTGAAAGCAGTCTTCCCATTTTAGATGTTCATTTATATATACCCCTTAGATTTTTCCTGTAGATAGAGGGCTTACTGTAGTGATATTTGTATTATTTATGGTGTTATTAGTTTTTGCATGTGTTTTGAATTAAATTAGCAGTTTTTGCCATTTAATTTTAGCTCATTATTATCGAACTAAATTTTCAGTACCATTAATATTTCATTTGCGTTTTGAGTTAAATCTTTCTTGTTTCTCTTTTGAAAACATTGTGACAACACTACATTAGGCTAGTGGCTAACATAAGACTTTATTCTTGTCACTGCACAAGCATATGAAATGGGGAGCAGGATCCCATGTACTCTGAGAAGGTGGGGGTGGCTGTGACGTTGGTATTGGCATTAGCAGCTGAAAAAATTATCAACTGCCAGGACTATACCAGTGTATAATAGAATTTTATTCTGCTGAATTTCTTTTTTTACCAATAAATCTAATGCAGGAGGCTATTACAATAAAGCAAATTAAATAACATTATTCTGGCTGGGTTCTAAACCACAGCCTTGATTATAGAATAGCAGTGCTCGAACTCCTGAGCCACTCTGACCAACTTTTTCCAATGAGACACTGTAAATAGTCTACTAAAATTAAATGGCATTTTTTTCTTGTAGGTCTCATTGAACATCAATGAGAAATCAATAGCCTTAGAAATATTCAAAAAAGAATTGAAGAAATTCTTAATACAAGGTTGTTTTTATTCGGTGGACGAATATTTTGAAAGGATACAGTTTTATTATGTAATATGTACTATGTATTAGGTTTGTATTTGTCAATATTCATATTTTGGTTATTTCATTTGTCCCAACACATTTGTTAGGACACCTAATTTTTTTTATGTCTATTCATTATTTGTATATTAACTTTATTCATGTTCTTACTTATTGTATTATAACACTTGTTTAAATTTGACGAAGACAATATTTCTGTATTAGAAATCATGGTGAATAAATGAACACTGAATATCAATCATCTTAATCTGTTTTCCTTGTAGGCCCATGTTACATAAACCTTAGAGGCAGTTTTCTGAAATTAAACATATTGAAAAAGTAAGAATAATTAACATGCTACATATTTCATATACTAGAGCTGTCCTATCAAGAATAAGCTAAAATTGATTAGTTTTATGGTAGTTTATTAAATCATTACATTTCTATCATTACCAAATGTGTTTAGTGCAAATATAAAGTAGGAGAATCTCTGATCTTATATAGGAAAGCCATCCTTAGATTTTTTTTCGCGCAGAGGTTTGTAATTTTGTGAAATTTCTGAAGTAATTGAGGAATTTAATGCTATCATTATGAATGTGGTAATTCTTTGCCTCATAATTGTGATTCTAGCTTTACCAAAGTAGACATATCTCTGCTGATGACCGAATGGAACTGGATCAGATATGCAGTGAGCATATTGCTTCATCTGTGGACTTACGTTGGCATATGTTATCCACCAATACTAGAGGTCGTGTTTCATTGAAGGGCATCACTTTGACACCAGAAATGTTGGATCTTGTAAGGATGTCACCATTGCAGTGGGGTATGTATTTAAGTATTGTTATTAGAAACCTCAGTAGTTGTATGTAACCTAAGATGATAATATGTTTATTACTGAAGGAAGACTAAGTTATTTAATGCTAGAACCACCATAATAAATTATATCATTATAATCATATATGTTATAAAAGCAGAAATATATAATCATTTTGACCATTTTTATAATTTCAATGTATTATTATTGTAACAGGTTTCACTGTATGTCATAGTGAGTTCAGGATTTTTTCTAACTAGTCTCCTAGATCATGTAGACACTGCAATATTTATTTTTTCCAAATTTAGTTTCACAGTTATTGGCATTTATACTTAGAACCACCATGCGGTCATTCTGACTGGTATGTTACTTTTAGTGGAGCTACACCATCATGATTTGTATATTGGCCACTCAAATTCAAACTCAACTGAATGCTCAACACTGTGTAGGATAGCTTCAAATGGCTATAACTTGTTTCAACAGTAGTGTTAGCAGCTCATTTGAGGAGTGATATTTGACAGTGAACATGTCAAAGAGAATGCAGTGGTATGAAGAAATGCTGACTTATTTCAATAAAATTTCGAGGATCAGTCAAATTTGGAGGATCTGATAGAAAGTGATAGTGTTGCATTACAAGAAAATTATCAACCAATCGATGTTCTGTAAGGTAATGTATTGTAATTAAACCTTACGTAACATAGGAAATGAAAGAAAAGGTTATTAAAAGGAAATAATAGAATGGGCAAAAATTACTTTATGCTGCCCTCTGTTGAGTATCTCTCTCTGCAGGGTACCAGCCAATAATGCAGTAGGATGTAAGATGCTGGTTGTATTCCCCTCTTGGCAGGCATAAGGAACATGTAGTAGGATGGTAACTTCACTGCGGAATGTAGTATTACTCAGCAGCTAATTTATTCTATGAGGAGGGAGCCAACATGGCTCAGTTTCTGGAAGTAGCAGTTTAGAAAATGAGTATGATATACAGACAATTCCACATGGAAATGGAGATACAAAAATCACAAAGGATAACTTTGCTCTAGTTTTAAGTACATGGAATAATTGCATTGAAAATTGCCAGTTGTATTTTAACCCAGGTGCAAATATACTGTAGTCTAGATAAACCACTTTTTCCAAGCAGAACAAAATGCCCCTATCTGCAATGCATGCCAAACAAGCCGGTATTAAATTCTGGCTACTAGCAGATGTGAACACTGAATATCTTTGTAATAGGTTCTCTTACCTTGGCAAAGATGAACAGAGAGCACCAAATGAAAATCTTCCTGAGAGTGTGGTCATGATATTAGCACCACCTTACCTCAATAATGGTCAGAATTTGACTACCAATAACTTCTTCACTACAGTGAAGCTTGCCAAAAGACTAAAAGATGAAGTAACTAGTCTTGTTGGAACTGTGAACAGTGCAAGAACAGAAATCCCCAACATTGTAAAAAGCACGAAAACTACTTTGTATACATCTGTTCTCCTAAGAATGAAGATACCACACTGACTGTATACAAGGTAAATGAAACAAACATGTTCTTCTTGTACAGTTCTGTGCACTCTGAAATTGAAATACAGAATAATACTAAAAGTTCGACAAATAGCTTCTACACTGATACAAAATTTGATGATGATGTCTTAGACCAGTTGTCAAGATTATATTCAGTTCATTCTGGTACATGTCGTTGCCTAATACATGTTTTTCATAACATCCTCGATCTAGCTGCCATCAACTCAGGATTATATTCAAGTTTGTGACTGGACAGCAGATAGGTCAAAGAAGCTTCATTCGGAAACTTGCAGAAGAACTATGCGCAGAATACAGCAATCTAGAAATCAAACAAGAGGAGGAGGAGCAGCAGCAGCAGCAGAAGAAAAAGAAGAAGAGGAAGAGGATCCATCTACACGTTCTGCTCCACAGGATGGAAGTGGATATGCCACTTATGCATGTCAGCTCAATAGGGAAAACCCTATCAGCGAAGACTACCAAACAACCTTGGTGGGAGCAACAGTGTCTAACCACCGTCTACCAGCTTTCACTCTGGTTGGTGCCATAAAACATCCAGGCATCTCACAACCCCACCTGGGCAGAAAACCTGCCTGGCATACCCAATCTCCCATGGGTTTCAGGAACCACTGCCCCACCAAGTCCAACCTGATTCGAACAACTCCCTTCCGGGAGGAGCTCAAATGTTCAGCCCAGCGAACTTCTGTAATGTCAGAAGTACCATGAGTGCTAAGGGTCTGCAGCACCTGCACCTCGGCAGCTGAAGGGGTCGGAACCCTCTCCTTTTGGGGGAATAGTAGTGGTAGTAAATGAAGAAAAGTAGAAATAAGACCATTGCAACTTGTATTAGGTGCAAAAACTGTGTCTGTTGATCATGCAAAAAAATGTGTCTGTTGATCGTGTACAAAAAAAAAGTCATAAGCAAAGTGATTTGTACAGTTTGTAATTATTAGATCTTTTGCAGTCAAAAAAATTACAGCTTGATTATGCTTTAGATAATACATAATATCCAGAAAGAGAGAGAAGTAAAAACCCTATATTTTTGTAATGTATGCCAGTGTGATTATACATTAGTAATTCAAGCATCATGCACAGTATTTTTACTATCTTTATCGCTTCAATTTCTGTCATTTCATTACTAATTAATGAATGTGGACTGACATATTAACAATGCATTGAGTGTTATGGAGTCAGCATTTGTACTTTAGATATTCTCAAAGCGGTGAAAAACTAAATTGAAAAAAAAAATTAAATTTGGGATGTAAACCTATCTATAATTACAATAAAAATGCACGCACTTTATTACCAAGAATTCTTGTTGCTTTATTACTAAATATACTTTATGCATAATTGTGTTGAGTGACTATTTTGTCAAAAATCTGCACTACATGATCAAAAGTATCCGGACACCTGGCTGAAAATGACATACAAGTTCGTGGCGCCCTCCATCAGTAATGCTGGAAGTCAATATGGTGTTGGCACACCCTTAGCCTTGATGACAGCATTCACTCTTGTAGGCATACTTTCAATCAGGTGCTGGAAGGTTTCTTGGGGAATGGCAGCCCATTCTTCACAGAGTGCGGAACTGAGGAGAGGTATTGATATAGGTCGGTGAGGCCTGGCATGAAGTCGGCATTCCAAAACATCCCAAAGATGTTCTGTAGGATTCAAGTCAGGACTCTGTGCAGGCCAGTCCATTACAGGGATGTTATTGTCGTGTAACCACTCCACCACAGCCCATGCAGTATGAACAGGTGCTCGATCGTGTTGAAAGATGCAATTGCTATTGCCAAATTGCTCTTCAACAGTGGGAAGCAAGAAGATGCTTAAAATATCAATGTAGGTCTGTGCTGTGATCGTGCCACACAAAACAACAAGGAGTGCAAGCCCCCTCCAGGAAAAACACGACCACACCATAACACCACCACCTCCAAATTTCTTTGTTGGCACTACACATGCTGGCAGAGGATGTTCACCAGGCATACGCCATGCCCACACCCTGCCATTGGATCGCCACATTGTGTACCGTGATTCGTCATTCCACACAACATTCTGCCACTGTTCAATCAATATTGATGCTCCTTACACCAAGCGAGGCGTCGTTTGGCATTTTCCTGCGTGATGTGTGGCTTATGAGCAGCCGCTCGACCATGGAATCCAAGGTTTCTCACCTCACGCCTAACTGTCATAGTACTTGGAGTGGATCCTGATGCAGTTTGGAATTCCTGTGTGATGGTCTGGATAGATGTCTGCCTATTACTCTTTACGATCCTCTTCAAATGTCGGCGGTCTCTGTCAGTCAATAGACAAGGCCGGCCTGTACGCTTTTGTGCTGTACATGTCCCTTCACGTTTCCACTTTACTATCACATCAGAAACAGTGGACCTACGGATGTTTAGGAGTGTGGAAATCTCGCGTACAGACTTCTGACACAAGTGACACCCAATCACCTGACCATGTTCGAAGTCCGTGAGTTCCACGGAGCGTCCCATTCTGCTGTTTCATAATGTCTAATGACTACTGAGGTCGCTGATAATGAGTACCAGGCAGTAGGTGGCAGCACAATGCACCTAAGATGAAAAATGTATGTTTGTGGGCATGTCCGGATACTTTTAATCACATTGTATGTGTTAAAAGCAGCAGTCAAACTGACCGCATTGGCAATTTTTAAGTGTATAACTAGCTGCAGTGGTTCTAGTGTTAAACTAATCTTATACAATATAGGGAGAAATTTAATAACAATTTTTGTTTGAACATATCTTGGGAATTACTCATCTGATTTGAACCATTTCTTTGATGATGGATACCTTAAGCCCTTTCATCTAATATATGCTTTGTAAAATACTACTATTTAAAAAAGAAAATTCAACATTAACATGAAATTGAGTGTACTAAGTGAGAGTGGAAGAGAGAAGTTTTGCTTGCACTAAGCTCCTGGAGTGAAAAGAAAAGTGGTACAAGAAGCCATGGGAGTGGATCTGTCAGTGTATAGAGCAAGAGTAGATCTGTTTATGCAAATTAAATTTACAAACAGGAGAAAAGGAGGTAGCATGATGATGAGTTGTGTACTAATAGGAAGTGTAATTCTAATGTTACTATTATCAGGAAGAATTGAACAGAATCCTAGCCCTGGGGATACAGTCATTATTGGAAAATCTAACCAGATTGCATTACCAGAGCTCCTATTATTTCATATTCATGATATCCAATTAATTTTTGTTTCATCATTTTGCAGGTTGTATTTTCATTTAATTTGCTTAGATATGCAATAATGCCAAGTTCTGAAACCATGAAATGTCATGAAATTTGCTCCTTTAGCTTGGCGATGTTTCCTCACATGCTAAAATGGGAATTATTGGGTAACTTTAAATGTTGGGCCCAGGCTGAACTGGATTGGTAATTTAAAGTGAGAAACATAAGATCAGATGTCTCTAATTTCCAGGTTTCTCAGGAGAAAGAAAATTCCAAACCAAATGGCTAACAAGGGAAAAACTTATTGAATAGTCATTCTGTAGGACAAATGCGACTGTACACATAATTAAAACTGAATTTCAGTCATTATCTTTAACATACAAGACTGTAAACTCACCATCCAGTATAAAATATAGGGTAGTTAAATTATATTCGAACCCACTCACGGCCTCTCTCTACTGCACGAGACAGCTGGCAGTCACCGGAGAAATTATGCCGGCAGACTAAATCCTTACCTTATAATAGATGCTGGAAATGTTGACCTTCTGCTCTTAAGCAGGCAGCATATCTCGTGTAAATATTCTTGCTCTCTCTCCAAAGCTCAGCAGCAGGAATTGTTGTGATTTCTTGCACAATGTTTTCTTCAAGTTCCTGTAGTGTGCGAGGTTTGGAACAATGCACTTTGCCTTTTAAAGAACCCCATAAATAAAAATCATAACTCGTTAGGTCAGGAGAACGAGGGGGCCACAAATCAACACTGATTATTCTGCCATCAAACACCTCTCTTATTGCGTGTAATGATTTGGCAGCCATATGTGGTTTTGCAGAATCTTGCTGGAACCAACCATACGATTTCTCTTCTTCTGTCAAGCGATTGCAAAATGGCCTCAAAATTAACCTCTGATATCGCTCTGCATTTATTGTTTCATCAAAGAATATGGGCCCTATTATTCTTCTAGCACTTATCGCACACCACACTCCAATTTTCTGATCATAATGAGGCGTTTCTTCACAAGAATACCTGCTTCAGAGAGTGAGCGGGAATATTTACATGAGATATGCTGCCTGTTTGAGAGCAGAAGGTCAACATTTCCAGCATCTATTATAAGGTAAGAATTTTAGTCCACCTCTGCCGGCGTAATTTCCCCGGCGACTACCAGCTGTCTCGTGCAGTAGAGAGAGACCGCGAGTGGGTTCAAATATAATTTAACTACCTTATAGATATTTTAGCTCAAACCAGTGCTTTTTATTTCTTTGGAAGGAACATTGACAGCAGAAAGTATGATAAACAAGTAACAACCAACAATATGTAAACAATCAAAAAAGCAAAATATTATATAAAATTTAAGTCACCCAAACTCTATATTACATTTACCCATATGTGAGCTCAATTCACCAATTCTTCTCTAAGATCTCAATGAAAGAAGCTTCAAATCCAGGCTGTTCCTGAAGTCTTTTCAAAGATTTTTTTCTACTGTTAACAGGGAGGACATTTGGAGTGTTCCTTGGGTAAGAATGTGTTCTACATAGAACTGAAAATTATCTAACTGCTGATGTAATACTGGCTGTGATATCATCAGAAGTTTTTAAAATTTGTTATATTATGCTGAAGGTTCTGCAAGTCTCATGGCATGCAACTCTTGCTGAATGTCATAGTTTCCATTATTGTGGAATTTTGGGAAAGAATATACATAACAAATTTAATTTCTCAAACATATAGCATTGAAGCACTGTCCATAACTTTTAAAAAATACATTGAAGAAGGTTTCTGGAAAAGCCTTTTCGTACTCAACATACGATACTCTGTCGAGCGAAGACAAATTTTAGTTGGTCAATATCCAAGAATCTGTTCTCTCTTTGGCCTATTATAATAGATAATTTCATGTTGTTTTCCACTTATTCAGATTTACTTTTCCTTGAGCGCATTGGTGTTTCTTTCTGATTGCACTGAATTTTATACTAAATCAACTCCTCAAAATTTTCACTCAAGATACTCATAATGCTTTTGAAGTCAATGAACTTCTTTTTGCAGAAAATTAATTAAGAAAATTTTTTTCTGTAAGACATATAAAGAATTAGATTCTTGGAATACAAATAAAAACACTTGGAGAGAGGGAGGGAGAGAGAGAGAGAGTGTGTGTGTGTGTGTGTGTGTGTGTGCGTGCGTGCGTGCGTGGGTGGGGGTGTGGGGTGCGGTGCGCGCATGCGCGCGCGTGTTTTTTTTTTTTTTACCAACACTTGTTTTAGAATCATTCAACTAAGTACTTAACTTAAAATATTGTAATCTAAAAAGTCTAACATCTATCTATACAAAGCTGGTGTTATGTGTGTCATAAAGGCTCTCCCCACCACCTCCCCAGTCTTAACATTCACTTGTTTGCGCTATCTTGTCAATTATATCCCAATTCTCTCATCTTTCTTTCTTGACTACTCTAATTCATTTCTTCCTTACTTTTCCCAAATACTTTCCAATGATTTTAAATCTCTTTGTTCCCATATTGCTCAGCATTTTGAGTGCTAGAATTTCTTTCTGTAATTTTCCCATTTGTCTTCCCAAATACTAATTCCAGTTCGCATATTGAGAAGGGCACATTACATTCTTCGAGATGCTGAGAGGTAAAATTAAAACCAGAGGACTCTACCTGGTCCTTGACAACCAAGAATTGGGTATCATAGTGGGCAGAACTAGACGCAGAAGCAAAGACTCCATCCAGGTTATTGGCTATATGATGGGGATATTGCCATTCATAGAAAGTCAAAGGATAGATGTAGTAGAATGTTTACCAGAGATACTTGTGATTTTATTACACACCCAGGATGATTAGGTGCATGATGACAAGTGGAGATAAAGTGTTCTTGTGCTGTCTAATTATTTTTCTAGTCTGAGCACACAACTTTTTAAAGGTGGTCATATTCTCAAGTGTCAATTGATTTTGGAACACTTTTAAGGCATTTCAACAGGCTTGTGTAGCTGCACGACATTCCTATGATTACCAGTGAACCAGAGTAAATTGTCCAGTAAATGACATCAGAGGAATGGAAAATTGAACACTAATATTGTATCCTACAGATATTGGGTCTGGCATCAGTATAAGGAAAAGAGGCATTGCTATCCAAGATCAGAAGTTCAAAATAAAGATGCCAGTATGCTTTACTTAAAACCCACTTTGGTGGGCAAGTAGAGTTGACTCCATGAACAACTGTATGAAGCAAAATGGGGTTGTGGTCGCTACCATAGGTATCAGAAACTACAGAATATTGCAAAAATGCAGCATGCTGTGACAAACAGAAAAAAGATCAAGACAAGAAAAAGAACCAGTAGAATCACAAAAATAGTGGAAAGTCCCAAATGTATCATAACTAAATTATGGAGATCTGCAATTGCAGCAATCTTTTTACCCCTAGGATACTCGCAGACCAAGCCTCATAAAAAGTTATGTGCATTGAAATCACCTAGTATAAGAAATGGTTGGGGGAGCTGGGGAAGAAAATTTAGATAATGTTCCACAGCTACAAAAGAATAAGATGGAAGGTATAAAGAGCAAAGGGGAATGAGAGATATGGTAAGGTAATACATAGAGCCCAGCTTGTAAATCCTTATTTAGCTGAACAAGAGTTGTTACAAAGTAAAATACATGTCCCATCATGGGTATGGCTGCCATCAGGAATAGTGGTATCATTTCGGAAAATGATATAGCGATGAAGGCGCATGTGGTCTTCAGGGTGCAGTTTAGTCTCTTGAAGACACAAACTGAAAGGCTGATAAGTAGGAAGCAGAAGTTCTAGCTCTTCCTTATGGGAACAGTACCCATACAGATTTCACTGCAAAGTGGTCATGAGAAGTAAATGAAAAAAGACAAAGAGCATATGGAGGGGAAAAAAGTCAGAACATGCCTCTACGTTTCCAAGCTGTTTTGAAGCATGTTGATTTTTCCGTCCTTTAACCTTAGATGCCAAATTCTTCTTCCTGGGGTTTGGTGACAAATGTGGTTTAGCTGGCTTCTTTTTAAAAGTATTATCTGTGGTGGTGACAACAGTAGTTGACTCTGACTCAATTTTTGGCATCTTCTGGATCTGTGATTTAAGACTGATCACCACAGGTAAAACTGATCCTGGGAGATATTAGTAGTGGCAAGAGATGGACCCACAGAAGCAGTTGTGAGCAACATATTCGAAAAAGGGGACATTGCAAGGTTCCTTAGATCTGTCAGCGGCAACAGAAGACAAAGTTGTAGCAGAAGTCACCGGTGTATGAGAAACACTCAAGCTTTCTAACTCTCCATGATTCCTTGATGCCGGTAGTGAGGTACATGATTTAGAGCCCATTGGAACTGTAGCAGATGAATCACTCATAGAGTACTCAGTAGGTTCCTGCCTTAGTTCATGGGGTGTACAGTGGTTCTCTCAAGGTACCAGGAGCACTAAGTGTTTGGTTGGTATCCATAATGGACCTGCAGGGTAGTTCAAAGGTAGGTGACCAAACCGATTGCCCACAGCAAGTGAAAATTGGAATGGGAAAAGTCCCCAATTCTGATGAAACTTTTGGGATGTAGAACATTGATGGGGATACTTGGAAGATTTCAAAGAAGTTGAAAGTGACATTGACGGGAAAGTAAAGGTGGTTTTGATAAGAGAATTTATGATTTGGCTAGCACAGTCATTGCAGTTACAAAAGCAGGTACAATTCAACATCGAAGAAGGGGTAGTAGGAGCTGTAGACCTAAGAACTTGACTGAAGTATCCATGGACCAACTTTGTTGGAAATAGCAGGCAAAGTTTCTCCTTCACTTCTCGATATCCAACTTTATCTTTAACTCAGACTTTTTTAATTGCATACTCTCTCTTATACACAGGGAAGTTGTGAGAGTATGGAGGATGGGCACTGTCGCAGTTCACACATTTGGAGGAGAAGGTGCAAAGACATCTGTTGTGTCAATTTTTTCTACACTCAGGACATACAGGCTGCTGCTTACATGTTAGCACTGTATGACCAAACCCTTGATATGAAAAACAGTATAAAAAGTTGGGAATGCACTGATAAACATACATTATCACACATCCTGCTTTTAGGGTGTTTGGAGGCTGCCACAATTAAATGTCAAAAAGACTGTCCTTATAGGTACCTGTTCTGTACCTTCTCAACATATGAGGTGCTTAACTGCAGACAGTTTGGCTAGAAATATATGGTACAATGCCCTGTTCACTGAAGACATCTAAGGCAGATGAAGTCACAGCACCTTGGCATACATTCAAGTTAGCATGTGGCTCAATAACAACTTGGTGTTTTCCAAGTTGCCGTACCTGTAGTAAGCAAAGGGTCTGTTGATTATTATTAGTCTGTATCAATACCCATTGCATTGCAGGGTACAGTTCTTTACTGGGCTAGCAATGTTGTCCAGTGGCCTGAACCACAAAGGGGTTCAAAGAGCTAAGATGTGTGTGTTCTGGTATAGCTGAATGCATGACTAAGTAACGAAGAATGTCATCCTATCCTAACACATTAGCAGTTCTGTCCAAAGCAAGATGAGCCATATTTCATAAGAGCATATGAAAATCATGGGTAGTGTCCATTGCTGTAGTGGATTCTATGCACAGAGGAATGCCACTAGTCCTGTCTATCTCCAAGCCAGCTCAAACCTCATGACATTTCTGAATGAGGTCAACCTGAGACCAGACGCTGTGCTGCCCTTGCTATCCTCCAAAGGATTAGGAACATTTCAGTGTTACAAACAGGGCTGTTGACCCTAACTCAACTCCCAAAATGTGGAGGACCAGTGGCTTGGGACCCCAGGAGAGCCAATCTTGTGCTTACCGAAGTAAGTACTTGGAGGAAGTGAAGGGCTCTAGGCACCTCAGTTGTGAGTTAAACTTCAATGTAATACTGTTCAGTTCTTTGTGATAGACTCTGTTCTAGCACTTATAAATTTATCAAACCTTCTTATGAACATGTCACTAAGCAAGCTCAGCAAACGAAAATTGTGATGGCATTTATCATAAACAAGCAACATTCTGCCAAAGCAGAGTGAAGTTTGGCAACGACACGGTTGCACTGTATTGGTTCTCATGAAATGTCAGAAGATATGGACTGCACAGTAGTTTCTGTTCCTTATACTACAGATAGAGCCAAAAGACTCTGAACCGCCTGTGCGGTGTTTTTCCTGTCTGCATCCTGGGCGCTCGTTGCCGTCTGCCGCTATCACAGAAAGGTGCAGATGAAACCATACAACATTTTTAAAACTACTTTTAAAGGCTTTACTTACCAACTTTATGAAAGGAAATGCTCAAACTGGCCACCATCGTTGTCCATATATTTTTGGCACCTCTTTAGGAAACTATCCATCATGAAATTTTTTTTTGGGGGGGGGGAATTTTCCAAACAATGACCGATGTCATCTAATGTTTCTTCGGTAAGAACCGAACGCCGTCTTTTAGATTTCTTAGCTTGAACACTTCCTGTGGCTTGAAATTTACTGTAAAGTTTGTGGATTGTTGAACGGCCTGGAACTTTTACACCTGGAAATCTTTCTGCAAATCGTACTTTCACTTGGCGAGCTTACCAAGTTAACACATACGAATTAGACATAAATACACATGTTGCAGTAGAAAATATATGCTGAGCCATAACATACAAAGATATTATGGACAAAATAATAAATAACTCATAATAACTGAACTACATCACATCACCGTCAATTCAATAATGCACTTCACGCTGCAAAGCTAAACCACAGCGTGACTTTGTTTATAGCAGCAGTACGTTATCATGTTTTTATCATATTTCCACATGCCCAGTGGAAAAACACTGCGCAGCTGGCAGTGTTGTTCATAAAATACCTCTTCAGGATAACATAAAACATAAAGTGTACAAGATAAATGCACACACCCTAGAAGAATTAAAACAAAATATCCGCCAGGAAATTTCTCAGTGTGAACTACGGTGAGTGATGGATAGTCTCCTAAAGAGGTGGCAAAAATGTATGGACAGCGACAGTGACCAGTTTCAGCATCTCCTTTTGTAAAGTTGATAAGTAAAGCCTTTAAAAGTAGTTTTAAAAATGTTGTATGGTTTCATGTGTGCCTTTCTATGATAGCGGCAGACAGCAACGAGCGCCGAGAATGCAGACAGAAAAAGCACCGCGCAGGCGGTTCGGAGTCTTTTGCCTCACTCTGTACTGAGAATCAGACTGTTAATGTGCTGGAGTTCACATAGCATCATCTTCAAGAATGTGGTTTTCCTTCAGGTGTAATAAGTTCAAGAGAAATGGCAATTAGCCAGCATGTTATTAATTTGTTAGAAGCAAATCCTATGTATTGGTATTACTTTGGAAACAACTCTAGATGTAGAAGAAGAGAGTGTTAGTAGTGACAGTTCATCTCCATTCTTTACGTGCAAAATTCTCCCTCCAAGCACAAGTGGCATAATGGGACCAGGTTCTAGCCCGTGTTGGAATTTAATGACTAACAATAAAGACCAGTGTCCAACAAAGTCCACTAGTTATAGTTACGTTTGCAGTCCACAGAGAAACAAGAATGAGAATATTAGCAATGAATATAACAAAACACTGTATCTTTCCCTTTGAAGGAACATAGAGAAAAAAAGTGTCTTTCATTATCTAATTTTCACAGGAGATTTTGATTGTTGACATGAGTGAGGCACTTGGAAAAAATAAGTAGAAACTGCACTCTTAAATTCCATTGAACATAACAAATATATGAGTTGTAAAGCATTTGCTTGATTTATAGAAGCAAGAAGAGCAGACAAAAATGCAACTAACAATGTTTTGAAGCTCTGGAAATTTAAAAAATGAAGTATTTGTTTGGAAGAGTTGATATTAGCACATCCTCTGCTTGGGGTCCCTTGTTTCAAAAAGACCCCTACAATTAAAATCAGGAAGATAACAAAATTCATTTCATGGGCATTCTTAAAGGAAGAAGAGGACAAAATGGTAGAAAAGTTTTTGGGAACAGCTTGAGAGCAACTGCCAAAATTATCCCCTTCTTGTATTTATAACACCAATCAGAGTGGTTCTGAGAATAAAAAGAGGGTAAAAAGGACTATCTTTTGTTGGGGAGAAAAATGTACAAACTGCTGCACAATCTGTTAGTGTACTAACCCATTCATACAATATTATGCCCACTATTAGCATGGATAAATCTATTTTTCTTAAATTATTTGTTGTACTGCATGAGAATACGGCAGTTTTGAATGTAAATTTTCAAGGCAGATGTTGAAGTGGAAAGTTTATGAAGGCAACAAAATCTGGAAAAATTGGGGAAAAGAGTTCTGAGACCCCGTTTAACTAGGCTCTTTTCCCCTTCCCTGTAGATAATTGTGATCTGCTTTTGGATTTGTTGGTGAGTTATGACACTAAATGTTTTCAAGATATTCCTCTGTAGATTCCTCCTGGCAATACGGGGAAGCTTCAACCTTTGAATAAATTTTTCTTCCAGCAAGGAAATCTCTTCATTGTCATGTAGCTGGAAGTTTGACAGCAAATGAGAACAGTCATTTTGAGGTTTTTCAGTGCGGCAGTATTTCGAAAATGTAGTCGTTTATTCATTACCAAATTTCTTCCCTGGGATTCTGGACATGATTAAATATTCATGGTTTGCAACCAAATATATAATAGAGCCAACCTGAGTTCATTGTACCTGCAGATGCAGTAAATTTGCAACTTTTGTGAAATTCTCTTAAATAAAAAGTGCTCCATTTGTTGGAATTTGGACCCTTGGATCTTCTGAACACAAATCCAGCGCAGTCATTTCCTCATTACAAGAGCATGTCCTCACAAAAAGCCCACAGTTTATTTGGTCAAACTATATATAATACAATGGAACAGTGCTAATAGCATTACCATAAAGCAGGGTTACTTGAAACACTTCCAAACTATAACTTATCACAGCATTCACAATTTCTCTACAATTCTTATCTAACAGCTCTCATATTATAGATGGCAAGCTGAAAAGAGTATTGGAAATATGCACTCAAATTTTCTTTTTCAGACTGAATTTTAATTTTTATTGATGTTTCAAGTTCTCCCAACAATGGTGATACTTGAAACATCTATGACTTGACATGGAAACATCCTGATTTTTCAAATTAGTAACCAAGTGGGATACTTGAAACAGTGAGCCAAGCTTTTAAAACATTGGAACAGAAATACAACCTTAATTTTCATTATTATACAGTATTTAATGCTTAATGTTACAAATAATGCTCAGAAATATAAAAGAAATGGTGGAAATAACAATCAATGCTACCACATCGCTTCTAAAAATGAAAATGTTCAAATATCACCACTGTTTCAAGTAACCACTTTATGGTACCTTAAAATGCAGGTATTGCCTTACTTATCAACTTTCAAGATGAACTGAATCAAATGGTATATTTGATATAGCTTCACCAAGAAGCCTGACATGAAATACGAGAAATCCTAGGAAACATGGGAGACCTGGCAACTCTATAAAAGATGCTTCATAATGCAAAATGATTTCCTTATCAGTGATGTGTTGGGTATACAGTTTGTAAACCTGCTTTCTAAGTTGCAAAAAGTCTATTTGAAATTGATAGGTACCAAAGTCTTTGATACTGACACTACCAGTTTGTTTACTTTCTTCCTATAGTCTTCCCATTCTTTGCTTTGTTTGCAGTGTTGATGGTTGTATTCATTGTACTCTATTGATTGTACTTTTTCATTTGAGTAAATGTGGATTTTTTTTTTAAGTTCCATTAACTACAATGGTGTTATCATCGTCTTTGCCTTTGGAGCATATTATTGCCCATAGGCAATGGTGTAAATTCGTATTCGCTTCTCATTGGATTTCTGGTAAACTTTGGGTTTTTATTCATTAGATCACACACACATTCACACTCTCATTTATAATTCCGGATTCTAGGGAGGATAGGGAATAATCTTGGCTATAGAAAAATTCCCACCCCCAGCCAAGAATCAAACCTGAGACCCTTTGCACAGCAGGCAGGGTGGATATTTGCTGACTACAATAGGCTTACATTTTTATTCAACAAGATGCCACAAAAAATGCTTTCAACATTTAATCAGATTTGGAAAGGAGTTTCCACCAATAAAACATGGATGACGTGAAGAGGAGACACAATTTGAATTATGCAAATAAGTAAACCAGGAAGTCTTTATAGTAACTTAAATTTGAAATTAAAAATGTTAATACCATTGTTTCCTTTTAGGGGTTATTTAAAAAGTATGTATATTTTTGGATAGTCTTTTTTTATTTTTCCAGCTTGTTGCATTTCATATATTGGCCATAGTAGTAAAGGAAATTTATCAAAACATAATAACAGCTCAAAACACAAGAAGGCTATGGTTGGCACTTCAAATATGATGATACTCTGGTATACTTTATTGATTCTAGTAATGAGGCAAAGTTTACAGCTGCAGCTGAAGGTGGATTTGCTTTTCACTCGCATCATATGTCTTATAATTCCAGTATATGCACTTCAAAAATGTATGAGAAAATGTTAAATTAGTATTGCAACTAAATTTTTGGTTTCAAAGCTGAAAACTAAGGGTCTTGTCAATAATGTTCTTCCTCCTCATACTACTGAAGTGTTAAAAAATGAAGTGGTAGTGTGGAATTTATAATGTATTTATGTACATATGCAACCAACAGGAATTATCACAAGATATTTTCAGCGGTGGCACAATACTTTTATAGGTTTAAAGGCATACAAACCAAGGTAATAGAGGTAGACAACTTGGAGAATGAAACTTCTGTTGGAGTGGCAAATTATCTTTTAGAGATGATTAAAATTTTTGATGTGTCTCAAAAACCAGTTATATGGGGATGACAACACTAACATTGAGGCAGTATTTTATATCACAACACTGTGAATGCCAGAGTGATTGTAGTGTAAATTAACATTATTGTATGACAATGATTTTATATGTTTGTTAGCCATAAGCATTGTTAGGAAATAAGTTTACACGGCCTCACTAAAACTGACAATAGAAGTGGGTAACAATGAACCGATGGGGTGAGTTGTTTATCACTAAGAAGAGACAAACAAATGACGTTAGGGTAGTGTGCCTTTCTTTAGAAATGGAGGGAATATTTTCCCTTGAGCATATGTGTTAGTAATTGTGATTGGCTGACAAAACAGATGCTAATGTTGGTGCGATTTCGTAACCAATAGTAGCTCTATTATAATGTTTAGGCATTTCGAGGTGGAGTATATATTCTCGAGCTATAAGCATGTTTCATACAGTTCTAAAGAATCATTCACGAGGTACACATCACGCAGTTCTATGGAATCATTCACGAGGTACACGTCGCGCAGTCTTGAAGAATCTATCGTGAAGTGCACATCATACAGTTTGGAAGAATCTCTCGCGTCGTAAAGTTAGTTACAAAATGTGAAGTATGCGGCAACTAATAAGACAGTAATTACATTCTGAAATATAACAGTTTCAGTCAGGCGTATATAAAGATTAAAGATGTGAACTATTAATTAAGTGTGATGGCAATAAAAGTGTGAAAATAAATTCTTTTATCAGTGTTATCTTTTAGTAACAACTCCTTTCCATTTACATGCCCTGCTCAGAGATATTTTCTCGACTGAGTAATAATAGCTAGCCGGAGGACAAAGAACCCAAAATTCAAAATAATAAAACAATAACAGGTGCCCAGTAAATAAGATAACACAAACAGATTACCACGACAAATGGCGCCCAACGTGGGGCGAAATAACCAGAACAGAGCGAATGGAGCAGTGTAATTAACTACAAGACACAGATCCCAGAAACAGTCACCAGAACAACCGACGGCGATGGATGAAAGGACATCAGCAACTACGAGAACAGAAGACAACAGGGGAATTTGACTACAGGACACTAAGAAGCGAGATGACACAGATCCATGGTAGTACGATGCAGAGGCGACATATACATCTAGGAGAGAGGGGCAGGAAGCTGGACATCAAAACGTCATCAGATAGCATTATAAAGGTTAGAAAATTGTAAATTTTATGTGTATCCTAAAACAAAAACAAAAAAATATTGTGAGAAATTAAATGTTGTTGAGAAGCGGAAGCATTAAGAAAACAATGTCCACTAATAATACTGAAGAAATAATTATGGAAGGGGATAATGTAACAGTTGGCCGTAATTCAATACAGGTTATGGAAAATAGCTCAAACAGTGTAGGATTTGAGAGAGGAAATATCAGTGAAGAAAGTCAGAATAGAATAGCAGGTCAGTCAACTCAAACTTCTGGGATTGTTGTAAACATTTCAGGGCAGATAGCCGATGACAGAGATAGATATATTAGACCTGTGGGTCAGAGTATTGTACCAAACAGGGGTGAAGTAACTGTAACGGGTGGTGGAAATGAAGGTTCACAAAGGGATGTAAATGCAGTAGGAAATGTTAGTTTTGATGCTGGTATGATGATGGAAATGCTGAGAAATTTTGGTGAAACATTAATTAAGAGTAATGAGAAATTAGAGCAAAAATTAAATCAAAACATGGAAGATATTGGTAAGAGTAATAGGGAATTAAGGGAAGAAATTGAAAAGAAATTTGTGGAGCTTAGCAGTATGAAAAGAATGAGAAATGAAAATCAGGAAATAATAGCAAGTGAGATAGGACAATTTTCATAGAAAATGTCAGTTATGAACAGGGAAATATCTAACCAAAGAAGTGAGGTTAATACTAAATTTGAACATGTTGATGTAAGATGTACAGAGTTAGGAAGTCGAATGAATAGCATTTCAAGTGAGCTAAGAGAGATGAAGGAGGCTACGAATGCAGATTTACTTCAGGTGCAAGTTAATTTCAGAGGGAAAATATCTGAAATTCAGAAGGATTCGGAAACACAAAGAAATAAGTTGTCCGAAGAAGTTAAGTTTTGTCTATAAATTTGGATCAAAAACTAACTTCTGAAATTAACAAGCACTAAGCTGTTCAAAATGAAAACAGTAGAAAATTGGAACAGACAATAGAAAATCTGCAAGATACTGTAAATAGGTTAGAATTGAATTCAAGGGTCAATATATGTGATGTCAATGTATCTGATGCACAGAATAATGATAGAAGTATTTCCTCAGGTATGACTAATAATGTGAGTGACACGGAGGTTTCATCCATAGCCCACGCCGAAACTCAGAGTGCACAAGTAACAGTAGATAATTTAAATATGGGAATAAGGGACATGCAAAACTATAATTATATCTTAAGTGATTTGCCACTTCCAAAACTGAATGAAAGCTCCAACCAGTACAGTTTATTGCAGACTTGTCAGAGTACTTTCAAATTAAAAGGATACCGGAAGCATTGAAAATTATAGTTGTTAAAAGATGTTTGGATCAGAAAACTTTAGATTGGCTACAAATGGTATCAAGGGGCAAAATTTCCCCCCCCCCAAAAAAAGAGAAAAAAAAGAAGAAGAAAAGAAAAGCAAATACAGGATATGTAAAGCTAAACTGCAGAATAAAGTATTGGAATGTAAGAGGGTTAACTATGTATATATGTCATAAGAAAGGATAAATAAATTCAGGACAAAAATAAATGTTTAAAGTGGAAAAAGAACATTTTCTTAGTAAACTGTAGCCACATTTGAAATGAAGCATGTAATAAGGATAAATTAATGTCATATGAAAGTAAAAGTATGTAGATATAGTTCAAAGGGTATTGTGAATATCAAGTACAAAACAATAAAAAAAGGGTAAGGATAATTAAAGCCAAAGATTTATGTAGCACACAGATAATGTGAAATTATGTCTTAGAATTAAGAGATGTAAATATATTTGTGTAAAGGATGAATAGTTTGGTAAATATGTTCAATAATTACAAAATGAACCAAGGTAAAAATCTTGAGTGTATAAATTTATATAACCATTTTGTAACAGTGACCTAAATAGTTCAGGGTACAGTATTTGATGTATGAAAAAAAATAACTTGTAAGGTCAGATTCAGGTATATAAACACATTAGACCCGAGCCAGTGAATAGTGACGAGAAAAAGGCAAGATGTATAACATGTGTAAAATGCATGTGCAGTGTTACGCGCAAGTGATAAATACCGTGTGTTACAAGATTCAGGAGACTAAAAACCCAATTATAAAATTTCCAAAAAAGGTTGTAAATATTTATAATTATGTTTCTAGTGGGGCATATGAGGCAGTATTTTATATCACAACACTGTGAATGCCAGAGTGATTGTAGTGTAAATTAACATTATTGTATGACAATGATTTTAGATGTTTGTTAGCCATAAGCATTGTTAGGAAATAAGTTTACACGGCCTCACTGAAACTGAAAATGGAAGTGGGTAACAATGAACCGATGGGGTGAGTTGTTTATCACTAAGAAGAGACAAACAAATGACGTCAGGGTAGCGTGCCTTTCTTTAGAAATGGAGGGAATATCTTTCCTTGAGCATATGTGTTAGTAATTGTGATTGGCTGACAAAACAGACGCTAATGTTGGCGCGATTTCGTAACCAATAGTAGCTCTATTATAATGTTTAGGCATTTCGAGGTGGAGTATATATTCTCGAGCTATAAGCATGTTTCACGCAGTTTTAAAGAATCATTCGCGAGGTACACATCACACAGTTCTATGGAATCATTCACGAGGTACACGTCGCGCAGTCTTGAAGAATCTATCTTGAAGTGCACATCATACAGTTTGGAAGAATCTCTCGTGTCGTAAAGTTAGTTACAAAATGTGAAGTACGTGGCAACTAATACGACAGTAACTACATTCGGAAATATAACAGTTTCAGTCAGGCTTGTATAAAGATTAAAGATGTAAACTATTAATTGTGATGGCAATAAAAGTGTGAAAATAAATTCTTTTATCAGTGTTATCTTTTAGTAACAACTCCTTTCCGTTTACATGCCCTGCTCAGAGATATTTGCTCGACTGAGTAATAATAGCTAGCCGGAGGACAAAGAACCCAAAATTCAAAATAATAAAACAATAACAGGCACCCAGTAAATAAGATAACACGAACAGATTACTGCGACAACATGAACTTTGGTGGTTTGAATTGAAAAGAAGGAAAAAATGTGATCACTCCTTTAAAGAAACTGTTGGAATATGGTGACAGTTTATAGGCATTGGTTGTCTGGCTCATACTGTACATAATAAATACTCTGCATACAGGAGCTGACATTTTGAGAGTTGTTGCAGTCTCTTTTCCTATGAAAATCTACAACCGTTTTTCATTATACATATTGAGAGCTCAAATTAAGGAAGTTTTTGAATTTGTTAATAAATCTTACCAGGGCAAATTCAATGACTTGAAGACAAGGTAGCTAAGAATCCCTAGTTTGAAGAATTAAAATCTTACTTTTTGCTGTCATAGATAAGTGATTTTTTTTTAAATCCTCTTCAGAAGCCTTTCTCTGTGCAGTCTCAGTCCCATGTATTTCAGCAAGCAATCTGGAAAATTGAAAGAGAATCTGTATCTGTAAGTGAGGTTGTTACAAATTACAGATTGTGTTATAGAAAATCTGAAGCAAAGAAAGGATCAAATGTTTCTGCTTAATGCTATAAAAAGTATCCAAGATGATATTGATGATAGAGTTATTGTAAGGTTTTGTAATGAAGTGAATGACTTCTCTGTGACATGTATTAATTATCTTGAATGATGGTTGAGTTGTTTTGCTGATATTCCTGCATTTGTTAGGATTTTGCTATATAAGGTTCCAGTTTGAAATGGCATTGAAGCAGGACTGAAGTAATTACTGGTAAGATAATTCAAAGTGGATGTTTCTTAGGCATTCACACAGTCACTATTGCTTAGCAAATTTGTTTCCCAAGAAATGGAGGAAAATGTTAACATAAGCACTTCTTAAGTCTCTGACAATGTTTTACATGGCTTAAATCTTGTAAGAATTCTGAAGTATTCAGAATTGCTGAAACTGGCTCAGGGCTTAATGAGTGTTGAGCTAATTTTTGCCATAATGAATATTGAATGGACTGTTAATAGGCTTAAAGTGAGGTCACTTAAATCTACTCTAATGCTACGGTATAATTTTAAAGATATGTCTGATAAGTATAACTTGTACAGAAAAAACGTAGCCTAAATGCAAATGATGTGCAATTGGGAAAAAATAAATCCATTTAATGTTATTTTTCTTTTCTAGTAATGCAATATCCCCAAGTACTTCAATTAATTTTTAGTATATGTAACTACATGGAAATATTGGAGTTGTTGTATGAAAATGTCTTGAATATTTGTGTTGGTGGAATGGCAAACTGGTGTCTACTTCATTGTTGGCTTTTTTGAGAAAAGAATTCACTCATAAAGAAGTCAAAGAAACTACAATACAGATTTATCTGCAGGCTTTCTCCAAGCTGTATGTACTAGTTTTGGTTTGTGCATTGCTAATGGATACAAACTATATTTCAGAGGTGACTATGAATTCCCAAGTGGTTAAACCACAAGAAGAACTTGTATGCTATGCTGGTCAGTGCCTTCAGCTCGGCGTTTCTGTGCACAATTTTCTAGAGAGATCATTGTGGCAGGTGTCATTGTCTGTGCAGTTCTATCAGGATCATCAGAATGGTGTCAGTAACTATCGTTTGGAAACACGTCTTGCAAGTGCCGGTTCATCAAAGATTCTTCTGCCTGAGGTAGGTGTTTTGCATGATTATGTTCAATATGGTTGGAGAATAATTTATGGTTTTGCTCTGTTAATTTCCTTTATATAATGAAAAGCAAGTGCTTTTTAAAGTTGAATAGATTTTTAGAGGGAGAGGAGGTTAAACATTCTTTGTAACACTCCAGGTTTACAGAGAAATGAATGAAACGATAATGTTTAATGAGTGCTCAAATCATCCAAGGAGTTGTAAATTATTCATTTTTTTATCAGTATTAGGGAAAAACCCAAAAACTGGAGGCAACTCAACTTCAAACATAATTTGAACTTGAGCCCTCATTTCTAGGCAAATGCATTAGTCCCTATTCAACAGAGATGGTTGAAAAGCTCAAAAAAGAGCAAGTAAGGCTGTTGTAATGGTGTTTTAAACCAATTTGGGTATCTTCATTAACAAAACTTATCCTGTGTTTCCACATAAGACAATTTAGGTATGATGCCCCCAAGATTCAAACCTTAGACCTTTTTTGTTTCTCCTATTATATATTAATGGTTTAAGTGGATATCTGTCAACAAATGGTGCAGAAACAATCCTGTATGTTAATGACACAATGATATTTGTATCCATGGAAACACATGTTCAACTTAACAACAAGCACTGAATCTCTAGAAAATCCAGATTTATTTTCACATATATTCTTTAGCACCAAACATAACAAAACTTATTATTTATTGATTGCCATGAAGAAAAGCTGCAATAATGAAGAACAGCTATAATTGCTTTATAATAGTGTAAAAATAGGTAAGAGTACAGGCTATAAAACTTTTAAGTTTACATTATAATGGGAAGATCATGTAGCAATTACCTGCTCTAAACTGAATAAGATAACATTTCTGCTACACTAATTAATCTATGCTGTACTTCTACAAACACATGATAGGCACATTTTGTCCTTTTTCATTCTCATCTTCAATATGGGGCAATTATTGGAGAATCTGCAGCAAATAGTTGATACAAATCTTCACTTTTCAATTAGAATTTTAGCTAACTTAAAGCTTCCATAATCTTATAAAAACACTTCAAAACATTTAAAATTCTTCCCATATTCTACATTTATATTTCACATTTCATTTTATGTGCCAAAGAGAAGTCTATAGAGTCTCCATGTATGAAGAAAGAGTAACATAACCATTACACCAGAAGGCAAAATTACATGTTCATTGAGCCTTAAAGGAGTAACTTCAGCAAAAGATGCTATTGAAGGTGTGCGTAAACTTAATAACTAAATACCACTACAACTGAACAGTATTTTGGACTTAAAGCTTTTTAAATAAAAGTTGATTTTTTTTCTGATAAACTGCTTTTATGGTTTCCAAGAATTTCTAAACTTAAGTAAATTGATGTTATAATCACATGATTGTCAAAAGAGATAGCAAAGTGAGCACTGTTATGCACTTTATGGATTTCAATACTGTCAATTTGAGTATATATCTATATAATTTATTCCTTTGTATAACTTTTAAACTAGAAGAATATCTGTAATTACTGAACATTGTAATTAGCTGGCTGTTGGTTGGAGAGAAGCATAGGAAATGCTCCCGGCCAGCATTGAAACATGCTCTTTTGACCCAAGAGGAAGTGGATTAAATTAGAAATAATGGCAGATTCCTACCTGAAAATATATTCCATAAATTAATTAACAAGCCGAATTTCTTCCATTTAATAAACTCACACTTCAATAATATAGATAATTACAATTTACAAAACCCTTATTCGTTCACCATTCTTTACGGCTTCCATGCTTTAAATTAAATTACAATAGTTACAGAATTGCTTCCTGCTTTCACATTTACCGATATATTTCTAAACTAACAGCAATAAGTATATAGTTCAGACGATCAATCTTTTCCCAGTGAAGAATTACTAAAGAGAATTTTGAGTATGTTAAGCCAAAAATGAATTTAGAAATACCGTCCAGAGTGCCTTCTATCTAAACGTTGTCCTGTTGTTTTCCTCGTAACCTAGCTCGCCGTCGAAGAAAGACTTGATCAGCCTTGTGGACAGCACATTGAAGCAAGCTGGAACCTGCGCAGTCGACGACCACTATCGCCTGACGTACTGCATGACTCAAAATAACTGCACCCTTTCTTGTTGTTAACGTCTGCTTGAGAACCACTACCGTAGTCGTTTCACTTCTGTTCCCGTACATGTCAGCCTTCCTTTAGTACAGCCCAGTCGCCTATAGTAGATTTCTCCGGGGAGGGTCAAGTTGGCACAATACTCCCCCCCCCCCCCCCCCGAGGCAACGGGTAAAATGGGAACAGGAGACCGCGCCATTCAGATGATCATTCTGGTAGTATGGCCTGTGCACAAGCCCAGTCAACACTGCCTGGTACACTTCCAGTATAGTCCATATGGCATATAAAAACAACACAAATGATATGAATAGACAGATGTATTCAAATTTATGTTTGTTGCATGTTTGTATAATACAACAAAATAACATCAAAATATCAGTGTAATGTGAGAGAAGAACTATTTAAGACTATAACAATAAAACATAACATTAAACATTAAAATGCATAAAATACATTTAGAAAAGCCAGCATTTGATATTGCCCAGCAACAATAATAAAAAGTATAGCAATAACCTGCTATTATGCATAAGCCATTCAGAATTTTTTTTTTTTTGAAGAACAATCAAATGTAATTACTGGACTTATAAACTTTACATAACACCTTAAAACAGGTGAATGTTACAAATAAATATGAAATTAGATGAATGAAATTGAAGATGAATGTGAAATTTAAAATATATTTATAAATATAATTACAATTAAAAGACTTTGTAAAAAAAAATATTAAAAGTCTTTCTATAAGTAGGCAGCAAGTCATGAAGTACTCATCGTCAGCCGTGAGGTAGCAAACTCGCTATGCCGACGATGACCACTATAAGAAACCTTGCTGCCTAACTGCGAGTAAACGAGGATTTATATCATTGCACAACAGGTACAGGTTTTAATTGAGTGGCATGAGCTGTTGTAATCTTTCCTGTAACACAATCCTGAAGTTGGAATGAAACTTGGTTCACTATCTTAATAATATGAAAAGGGCCTACATAACGAGGGGCTAGTTTCTGTGTAAATCCTTTGCTGGCATCACTTAACTGGTGTGCCTGTAACATCACTAGATCCCCTATTTGAAATGTACTCTCCTTCCGGTCACGATTATATCGGACCTCACGCCGAACATAATCTGCATGCAAATTTTGCAAGGTATTTAACCAAGTTTTTCTATCTGTTTCTAAATCTCCCGGTTCAGGAAATAGATCGGTCAATTTCCACTGATTGACCAGAGGACAAGAAGGTTGAAAACGAAACATAACTGAAAAGGGAGTTGCTTGATGGGCTTCATGAACTGCCGTATTTAGAGCAAACTGAAATTCTGCGCACAAGGTATCCCATTGGGAATGATGGTCCGAGTGAAATGCGATCAACATGTTCTTCAAATTTCTGTTCACTCATTCCACTAATGATGGTCGCGAATAATACGGCGATGTTCTAACAAAATGTACTCCCCATTCAAATAAAAATGTACGAAAGGTGTATGCACGGAAATAAGGTGCATTATCAGAAATCAGTGCTTGAGGTTTATCAAAGACCGCAAATATACGTGATAAAACTAATGCTGTTGGAGCACGAACCGGATGCAACCACGTAAATTTTGAAAAGGCATCTACCAAGACTAATAAATATGTATTGCCGCTAGATGAGCATGGAAACGGACCCACATAATCAAGAAAAACTCTCTCCATTGGATATATAGGTAGCTTCGAATGTAAATGACCCATTCGAGTATTTTGGGCTGGTTTAGTATACAAACATATTTCACATTTGCGGAAGTAGTTCCTAATGTCGGTTACATCTGTCGCCACAAAAATAAGTGCGTATTTTCTGTTTAGTTTTAAAAACACCCAAATGCACACCATGTGGCGATGTATGAAAATATTGTAAAACAACCGGCACTAACAAACGTGGTAGCAATATCCTGGCCAATTTGGACCTTGGAAGTGTTGCATACAAAAGGTTATCCTTAAAATAAAATCCCTTTGGAGCATTGCCTAAGCTACACTGCTCCCAAATTGGGCCCAACATCTCATCCTTACGCTGATGATCCTCCAAGGATGCAAATACCGTAGGGAAATCTTTAGAAAAATTTGGACATAATAAAATTGGTGCAATAAGAGGATTATCAACTACCGGTGGTTCAGCAAACATGCGCGAAAGTGCATCCGCTATAACATTTCCAGTGCTAGGAATATGTTTAACTGTAAATTTAAAAGAACTAAGTTGGGTAGCCCAACGCGCGAGTTTCCCTGTTTTCCTAGCATGTGATAATACCCAAGTCAAAACTTGATTCTGACATTCCAAATGGAAAGTTCGATGTTCCAAAAATGGACGAAATTTCTCACAAGCACTAAGCACTGCTAAAGCTTCTAACTCTTACACCGAATAATTTCTTTCCTTCCAGGAAAGACAACGTGAAATATAATAAATTGGCCTTCGCGCTCCTTCTGGTCCTTGAAGAAGTACGGCCGAAATAGCATATCTAGAAGCATCGGTTTCAACAACAAAAGGTTCTTGAAAATTTGGCATTGCCAATACCGGCGGATTCATTATAGCTTCTTTTAATTTTTCAAAGGATTTCTGATGTATTAAAGACCATTAGAACTTTGCTCCCTTTCGTTGAAGAGCATTTAATGGTTCGGCTATTTCAGCAAAATTTGGAAAAAAAAAATTACCAGACCTTTTAGTTGATGAAGGAACTGGAAAACACCGAATTGCCATAGTTCTTTCTGGATCCACTGATATTCCCTGGGGAGAAATAATATGTCCTATGAAGGAAATTTGGTTTACCGCAAATTTAATTTTGGACGGACCGGCCGTCAACCCAGCTTGGCGCAAGTATTGAAACACTAACTTTAAATGCTGCAAATGCTATTGAATACCTGGAGAATAAATAACTACATCATCCAAATAATTAAAGAGAAACTGAAACTTGTATTGACCAAAAAGATTATTTAACAAACGGGATAAGGTCTGTGCTCCAGTTGATAAACCAAAGGGAACGCGTTTGAATTGGTACAAGTCCCATGGAGTTGAAAAGACCGTAATGGGACGTGACACTTCATCCAAAGGTATCTGATAATACGCTTGATTAAGATCTAATGTGGTAAAAACTCGTGCTTCCCGAAAATAATGAGCTGTCGTGTGAAGCTCTGGCAAAGGCATGGCATCTACTTGAATATGTTAGTTTAATTTACGATAATCCACCACCAATCAAGATTCACCATTCGGTTTAGGAACTAAAGAGCACGGGCTTGAGTATGAACTCGTTGACGGTTCAATAATATCTGATTGTAAGAGCTGCTCAATTTTGGTACGTAATACCTCTGCCTTCGGAGGAGTACATCTATATGGCGAAGAACGAACTGCTGTACTGTCCAATAATTGAATATGATATTGAAAAATTTTAACTCGGCCTACTTTGTCAGTAATAACATCCTGAAACTCATGCACCATTTCTACAATAGGTTGCCGATATTGTGATTTAACATGTAATATTTGAGAATGTAAGTCCGAGACTTGCATTGATAAATATGGTGCTGAAATAAACGAATTTGATCCCAAGGCAAAGGGAATTTGTCGTTTCGGAGCAAACGGAAAATGCAACGCAAGTGAAAAAAAATCAAGTAAAGCACGCGTTTTACTAAGAAATGGACAACCTTAAATAAAGTTAACAGGCAATTGGTCAACCACAGCACAAGCTATATTCCATGAAAACTCTGCAATTTTAATATGCATATCCATTAATCCAATAATATTTAATTCCGAACATGAAATTGTAATGCCTTTTACCGTAGATTTTTTTACTATTCGCTCCGATTTAGGAAATATACTATCTACATAATGTTTATCCACTAGATTTAATGATGATCCTGAATCAATCACCGCCATTGTACCCTTACGAAAACAAAAAATTTCTATCATTGGTAACGGCAAATTTTGACGACCTTCAATAGACAATTTTCATATAGGTGTCTTCTTTTTGTGTCCTAGTCATAAAGGACGTCTCTGTTTATTACGATGAAAACAAAAGTGAAAAGAGTTTCCCCTTCTACCACAATATGTGCATTCCCTATCACTTGCCCCTGAAACCTTATTTAATCATCCCGATTTTAAACTTATATCCACTGTATCCTTTGTACTATCTGCTTTTAAATGTAAAGCCATGGATAATTGCTGTTGCAAAAGTTTCCTTGACGGAGCTAAAGCTTGCCAGAGTATGAGCATTTCATCCAATTCACCATACGAGGTTGGTAACTTATGCAATGCACATTGTAATCGTGTCACCCCATTTAACCCTGAAATAATCAATTTACAAACTTCTGACTCCGAATCCGGTAACTGAAAAACACGTGCAAACAATTTTAGTCTTTTAATGAAGGTAAGTAAATCTTCTAATTCCCCTTGTGGTGCATAGTAATGCTGCATTCACAGTTCCATCCGAACTCCCGAAGGAAAGAAAATTTCTAGTACTAACGTATGAAATTGCGATAATAAGCTCATTTGTATTTGCGCCGTACGAACGAAAAAAACTATTTTCCCTTCCACAATATTTAATAATAACACACACATTATGTTCCGCAATCTTAAATTGTCGACACAAACCCTGTAATTGAAGAAAAAACTTGTAAAAACGTCACTGCTTGAGCAGCCTCATTTACGACAAAATGTTTGTTATCTATTAAACATTGTACCGGATGATCTAACTGTAATGATCGAAAAGATACAGTCAATATGTTTCTATCTTGTAATTCCGAAGCTTCAGCCATTACATTTCCTTCATGTAATGAAAATTTTTGTTCCGCCCCCAGGGCCAATCCTACTTTTTTTTTATCCAAAACTACCCCATAAAATCCGTGTAATGATTATCGAGCTCTTGTAAATGAGCTTTAATATTAGGCGTATATTTGACGTAATAAACAATTGAAGTCGGCAGATATGATACGTCATCCGTGCTTTAAGGCGTCTTAAGGTAGCCTGTGAAATTAATGTACTTTGTTCCCAAATTGAATTCTGAATTTCTTGCAATTGAAACTCCAAAGTTTTAATTAAATCTAAGGTTTCTTGTTTCGAAAAAGCATTTACGTCAATCATACTATTTCTGGCTTCTTTTAACGTTTTCAATATATTAGCTACAGTATCTGATTTATTGAACGGTAAGGCTGGAACCATTAAATGAAAACCCAATTCATCTTTACGTAATAAATCCAAAGTTTGTAATTCCATGTTATCTAAAGAGCAGAAAGCAATATCAAGTAACGTGCCCTATTAGAATGATTTCAAATAATTACCTAAATTACCAATTATCTCCCGCAGAACTATGAATTAGTCGTACGTAAGGTCACTAATCAATATTTAACTTCCATCCCGAAATTTTCCATGCGCTCTGCTGCCTTTTTTGTAACGCTCTCTTTTGACCCAAGAGGAAGTGGATTAAATTAGAAATAATGGAAGATTCCTACCTGAAAATATATTCCATAAATTAATTAACAAGCCGAATTTCTTCCATTTAATAAACTCACACTTCAATAATATAGATAATTAAAATTTACAAAACCCTTATTCGTTCACCATTCTTTACGGTTTCTATGCTTTAAATTAAATAACAATAATTACAGAATTGCTTCCTGCTCTCACATTTACCGATATATTTCTAAACTAACAGCAATAAGTCTATAATTCAGACGATCAATCTTTTCCCAGTGAAGAATTACTAAAGAGAATTTTGAATACGTTAAGCCAAAAATGAATTTAGAAATACCGTCCAGAATGCCTTCTATCTAAACGTTGTCCTGTTGTTTTCCTCGTAACCTAGCTCGCCGTCGAAGAAAGACTGATCAGCCTTGTGGACGGTACATTAAAGCAAGCTGGAACTGATCCGGCGCCTGCGCAGTTGACGACCACAATCGCCTGACGTACTGTGTGACTCAAAATAACTGTGCCCTTTCTTCTTGTTGTTATCGTCTGCTTGAGAACCACTACCATAGTTATTTCACTTCTGTTCCCGTACATGTCAGCCTTCCTTTAGTACAACCCAGTCGCCTAAAGTAGATTTCTCCGGGGAGGGTCAAGTTGGCACAACGTAAATGCCAGAAATACAGTTGAGATGCAAAGACATATCTCTGGATGTTTCCTCCCCTTCTCCTACAGACTTTCCACAAAGCTCTACAGCTATATAAACACAAGCATGCTTGCAAATGAGTCAAAGAAGTTGTTGCAATGTATAACAAGTGCTGCAATTCTGCAAGTGTTAATGGGCAATAGAAGAGGAGTCCTGTGTTTGACAGTTAGTGAGCGACCGGAAAAGAGAAAAGGCAGAGGAGTCCTGTGTTCGACACTTCACTAAGCAACCAGAAGAGAGAAGGCTGCTTTGCACGTGGTTTATTACACTGCTGTATGCAAGAAAAGAAATTGAAGTGACAGAGAAAAATGCACTAAGTCTTATTGTTGTCAGGATCGGGTTCTAAACGCCATGATGGAGGAAATACTTAGACAATTGTAGGTGAAATGAAGACAATGAAATCTTGGAATGGATAAGATGGAGATGGAACAAAATCTGTAATGGTAGAGTTGGGAACTGAAATGGAGAAAATGAAATCCAAACTTGTTCTTGACGTTGGCTCTGTGAAATCTGAGATAAATGCTACTGTGAAAGAGACATTGCAAAAGAGTTACAAGAAATCAAAGCTGATATGGAAGGAAAAAATGTATGCAGTGGAGGAGCATGTAAATCGGCAAGAAAAAGTTTTAGACCAGCAGACCAAGGAAAACAAGAGGATGATAGAGGTTGCAATGGAGGAGCGTCTGGTCCAGCACGAGGATAGAGGTTGCAATGGAAGAGCATCTGATCCAGCACGAGGATGACGGACGCCACAGGGAGGAGATGCAATGCCTCCGTACTGAGGTTGTAGAGGATCTCAGGATTACAACACTGGTCTACCCAAAAAAAAGTGTTGTCTGTAACTCGATGGCACTTTGTCATGGGCAGTGTTTAAGCGCATTTTGAGGCTATTGTTACCCACAATGGATGAACGTCAGCGGAGAAGACAACACGATTTTTGGCTGCCCTGCATGGGCAAGCAGTCGAACCCTTCACACTTTCTCCGCCGGATGCTCTTTCGACGAATTAAACTGCGCTGTGGAGAACATCGCCTGGCCACCGCTTACCAGGCCCAGCTGAAGGCAAGAGAATTCGCCAAGGAGGTAGAGCGGCTGGTACTACGGGCTCTGACGGATTTACCAGCAGTCTTTGTTTCTGGAGAGGCAGCTCACGCATTTATGAGCCCATAAGAGACCGGGCGGTGAAAGAGCAGCTTTTCATAATGGAACACCGCAACGACAACGATGCCCTTCGCATTGAAGCGACAAAGATAACGGCCAGTAGAGCAACTCCGTTGTCGGCCAGAACTATGCCGGATCCATGATGGCTGCGAATGACGATAGCTGGCGCCAACCAAAACAGCTTAACCGTCGTAGAAGTGAGGGGTGGAAGACTTACGTGCTGGAGTTGCGGAGAGTCCATATACCTAAGGGCGTACCGCAGCCGCACCCCGGTTGAGGATCAGGTAAGCAATTAAGGGCTGGTATGAAGAAGAAACTCGGCGCTGTCATCACTTTCCCCTCGCTTCACTTTGAACACCTGGCTGGGAACAGCGAGTATGATCTGATAGTGCGCGGATAGATTCAGGGCCGTCCCTGCGGAGTGCTGTTAGACAAGGAGACCTCGCTATTGCCATACGCGATGTGGTGTGAGGACCACCAAAGAGATCGCCGGTCAGGCGCTACGAACCGCTTCGGGTGAAACCCTGCCCGTGACAGAGGAAGTACCTGGAGTTGGACCTTGGCAGGAGCAGCTAAAGTTGTAGGATTTCGTTGCGCAATCACCGAGGAAATCATCCTGGGCCTGACGCCCTTAGGTTTATCGATGCCTAATGTGGATGTCGGACGCCGTGTACCTCACATAGATCACGGCGGGATCCTGCTGAACCATCCGTAGGAGAGACTGTGGTCAGTGAGGCTTTTACTTGCAGAGCGAGAGCTATTTCCTGCGTGGAGCCAGAGGGTGGTGATAGCGTGGGCAGAGAAACCTCTAATGATGGCTTCACGCCGTTAGTGCGCTGTTTCCGGCTCGGAAGACCGTCCTGGTGAAGATCCTTAATGGCACCACCGGGACCAGGAGCTGTTTAGCGGAACTGTGATGGATAATTTCAGCCGGTCACGTTAATTATGCCTGCAGCTAAAAGCATCAAGGGCCGACCGGACACCAAGAAATTGGAAGGTCTGGGGTAACCTTGTCCAGGAGGCGACTGAGAACCTCCTGCGAGGCGAGAAGTATGTCCTTAAACTGTTCGCAGAATTTCAGGTCATTTTCTGACAACCTGGAGGTGATTGTGGTCATATCGAGTGGTGCATCGCATCGACACCGACGACGCTCGGCCTATCCCAAAGCCGCCTCGCCGTTTCCCGCTACCGAAGCGAAAGCAAATCTACAATCGGATAACGGACATGAACAGAGGCATAATAAAGGGATCCGACAGCCCGTGCTCCTCGCCGGTATTGCTAATGAAAAAGGATGGAAATCTGCGCTTCTGCTTTGTCTACTGGACTGAATGTCACTAAGAAAAACTTTTCCGCTGTCACGGATTGACGACACCCTGGATACCTTAGTGGGGGCGCAGTAATTGTCCACTCTAAATCTGAAGTCGGGCTACTGGCAAGTGGCGCTTAACTTAGACGACAAGGAGGAGGCAGCGTTTTCTATTGGACACCTATTGCGGCAGTTACGGCAATTCGATTCGGATTCTGCAACGCCTCCGTTACGTTCCAAAGATTCATGGAGTCTATGATGAGGGGCCTCACCTACGACGATTCCCTCCTTTATCTGGACGACGTCATTGTTATAGGCAAGACATTCGAGGTTCAACTGAGCAACTGTCTAAAAAGGAAATGCGCTACCTGGGACGCATTGTAAACCATGATGAACTAGCTGCGGACCCCCAGAAGCTGCAGGCAGTCGAGGAGTGACCCTGGCGAAGGAATAAACAAGAACTACATTGGTTCCTGGGTCTCTGCACAAACTACTAGAAATTAGGGGCAGGATATTCAAACATTGCCAAACCGTTGACACAACTGACAGAGATACGATGAACCTTTCAGTATTCCCACCAAGCTGAGGCAGCTTTCCGGATCCTGAAGAATGCGGTTCCAGTTCTATGATACCCTATCCCCGGTAAGAAGTTCGTCGTGGACAGGAAGGTCAGCATCTGTGTATTCTGTCGCAAGAGCAGTACAGAGAAGAGAGAGTATTGGCCTGCTTCAGTAGAACCCTCCCATTCCAAACAAAACTACTACGCGGCATGAGAGCTGCTGGCTGTTATAGAGACCCTGAAGCAGTTCAAATACATTTATGGACAGGAGTTTAACCTCCGAATGGATCATGCCCTAAATTGGCTCTTAGGCTTTTTCAACTTGGGAGGACAATAGCCTGCTGGGTTCAACGGGTGCACGAGTACAATTTTACCTCAGAGAGCACGTGGCACGAAGAAGTCATTCTAATGCAGATGCCCTTTCCGGAAGATCATACCAGAAAAACTGCAACCACTGTGTGAAGGTTGAGGCGAAAGAAAGTGTTGCAGCCTTGCGCCTGTTATGACACAACCTGTAGTCATTTGGGATGAAGATACCTTGAGGAGGGAGCAACTGGGTTATCGAGACGTATGAGTCGTTCCACATCAAACTGAACACACAAAACATCACTTTCTCTGAATTTTAGTTTATGTATTCCACACATAAAATAAATGGACGCATATTTTATATTTTGCAGAAAATCAAATTATTTTAGGATTTACAGTGTACTTAAATTTTTCTTATATGCGCACAACGTTACATAAAATTAATTTATTTTTGGCATACATAATAGTCAGAGATAATTACAACACATCATTTTGCAGATAAAACCATTGTGGTTTTCCTTATATAAAATACTATTTTTTTCGGAACAAAAAAAATCACTTCTTAAGTATGAGTATTTTAAACCGCAATATCATATTTAACCCCTAATATTAAAATCTAGAAAAAATACAAGAGGAATCTGTGACATATTTTGTTTTAAATCTGTTAATATCAGGATGGGATCTTCCTTAGAAGTACTCTTTTAAACAGTTTGCGTTAGCGCGTAGGGTTTTAGAACATAGATTGCTGACTGAGAGCTTTACACTGCAGCAGCATGCCGCGCCAGCCTATGCATTACGCAGCATGAACGTGATAGGCTATCACTTTCGGTGTTCCGTGTAACTTAGCAACTGGAATCTGATATTTTATATAGCCTCTCTCTGCTGTTTAATTTTAAATGTTACTTTGTGTTCAGCTTTTTGCATTAGAAGTTCATTCTTAGCTCTGTGATATCTGAAAGTGCATACTGAGTGAACTGAAGAAACGTAGCTATGACTATTGTTTCAATCCATTTAATGTTTCCAAGCATAACACATGGCAGAAATCATTAAGCTTAGTTACCCGCAATATGCTTAGAAACTTAAAGGCCCCAGCGGCTTACTTCGGTAAGTATGGGATTGGCGTTCCCGGGGTCCCGAGCCACCGGTCCTCCGGGCTTTTGGGGGTTGGGTTAGGGTTAACTACCTTGCCCGCAGAAAGCTGTGTTACCACTCCCTTGGAGGATAGCCGGGGTGGCGCAGGGATTCAGGTCGACCCCGTTCGGAACCGCCATGAGGTTCGACCTGGCATGGAGATCGACGAGTCCAGTGACGTCTCTCCTTGCATGGTATTCACAGGAACTATGGACACTACCAAAGATTTTCGTCTTGTAACCACTAAAAATAGACGTATGATGGAACTTGTCTCGGAAAGAAGTATTTCTACACCAGGAAAATGTGACACCTCCCGTTATTTAATTATGCGCTCCGCTACGCCAACCAGACACCGCTTAGCTCTTTAAACCCCTTCATGGTCCAGACCACCTTGGACAAAATCGCTGGCCCAGTTCAGAATTTTACCCGGCAAAGCAATAGGTCTTTGTTGATATTGGCTAAAGATGATTCACAGTCTTTTCGTTTACTCCAGGTACATCAGTTTAGAACCCAAGACGTTATTGTTGACCCACATGCTTCCTTGAATGTCTGCCGAGGTGTGGTGACTTCCTCCGCTTTAGATGGCCTCTTTGAAAACGAAGTTGTTGCCTACGTTTCCAGCCAAGGTGTGAGTGCAGCTAAACGGCTCCTGTGGTGGGAAGGTGCAGAACAGGTCTCTACCAGAACGGTCTTTCTGACCTTTGCCTTAAGGCAGCTTGCTCCCACACTTAAGGCTGGCTATGAGATACTGCGTGTTCGTCAATGTGTTCCCAACCCTCTACGTTGTTTCTCATGTCAAGAATTCGGACATATGACATTATCCTGTAAGCAGCAGCCTTTATGTTCTCGGCGTGAAGGTCATCGACACGACGGCTCTCCTTGCACCTCCATTTCCAAATGTGTGAATTGTGAGGGTGCCCATCCTGGATACTCTCGCAGCTGCCCTGTGTATAAAGAAGAATACACCATTCAATAACTGAGAGTTAAGGAAAAACTTGGCTATAGAGAGGCGAAGGAGAAACTTCGCTTGTTCTTTCCCACGAAGTTAGCTCGCTGATCCTTCCGCCAGGTTCTTCAGTCTGCAGCTACTACTACTACTACTACTACTACTACTACTACTACTACTACTACTACTACTACTACTACTACTACTACTACTACTACTACTACTACTACCACTACCACTACCACTACTACCACTACCACTACTACCACTACTACTACTACTACCACCACCACCACCGCCGCCGCCGCCGCCATCACCGCCGCCCCCACCACCACCACCAACCACCACCACCACCACTACTACTTCGAAGTTGAACTGTACTTGCATTTGTACCTGCACTCCGCAAGCTAGACATAATGACAGTTCTTCTATTCCTACCCTCCTTCCTTTTCAGCCCTCCCTCTTTCCATTCCTTTGAAATCTTCCAAGCCTCCCCGTCAGCGTTTTACTTCTCATCCAGCTCATCAGCGTCGGGAACCTTTGACAATTCGACCGTCACTTAAAGTGGGTAATCACTTTAGTTCCTTACCCTTGGATAATCCTGCAGACCGATCAATGGATACCGACCTGAAGGACGCTGCTCCTGACTTCCTTGAGGGAATTACCTGTTCACCACATTTACTACGGCGGGAAACCCCGCAGTGTGTTAGGGGTGCTCCTTCTGCCACAGTTTTACGGTGTTCCACCTCCGGTACTCCGTCATCGCCATGCAGCAATTCTGGAAATTTAGACACGTTGGATGTTTCTCATCCACCAGTGCTTTCTGCTGTGCCTTCGCTCCGCGCTGTCTCTGGCAGCATTGAGGGCATTCGTTCTCCATCTACTAGTGGTATGGATAGAGATATTTCTTCCATACCTCCTGTTGTGCCGTCTCCTTTTTCCAAGGAGTCGTGCGCGGCTGCTTCTGTGGATCTGTCCCAGGCCACCGCCGACATTTCTGTAGCAAACATTTTACTTGCGGTGACCAGTGTACGTTACCGACTCAGAAGAAGTCCAAAGCTGCTGTGAAGTCCACCACTGCTGCCAGCGCTACGGATAAATCTTTCAAGCAGAAGCCTTCTAAACCATCTTTGTCGCCAAACTCCAGAAAGAAGAACTCGACATCTAAGGTTCACGAACGCAGAAACAAACATGTATCAAAATAGTTTGTAACTGTTAAGGCAGACTCTGACTTGTAAGGGTTTTTATCCTTTTCCCTCGTTTCTTACTAGTTTCCCGTTTGCCTCTATTTTTATAGCCTTTTTGCAGTGGAATATGCGTGGTTACTGTTCCCATAAGGAGGAGCTGAACCTTCTGCTTTCTACTTTCCAGCCTTTGTGTCTGTGCCTTCAGGAGACTAAATTCCGCCCTGCGGATCATATGCACTGTCTTCACTATATGGCTTTTTGTAACGATCTCCCTGTCCCTGATGGTAGTCATGCCCATGGGGGGACTTGTATCTTGGTGCGTCGGGACCTTTACTGCACTCCGGTCCAGGTAGTTACTGATTTACAAGCGGTAGCTCTGCGTATTACCTTACCATCTCTTTCTTTCACGCTTTGCTCTTTGTACCTCCCACTTAATTCTTCTGGGGCTGCGGAGGGCTTTGTAGATTTGCTTCCCCAGCTCCCCCAACCGTTTCTTATCTTAGGTGATTTCAATGCCCATCATCCTTTATGGGGCTCAGTTCGTGAGTGTCCTAGGGGTACCCAGATTGCCGCAATTGCAGATCTTCACGATTTAGTTATGCTCAATTCTGGGCTTCCCACGTTTGTTTGTGATTCTTCTGGCTCTGTTTCTTGTCTTGATCTTTCCTTCTGTTCGCCACAGCTCGCTATCTCAATGCGCTGGTCTGTGGATTCTGATACTTACAGCAGTGACCACTACCCTGTTTTGCTTCATATGATTGTTCGCGTAGTTAACCCTACTTGCCCAACAAAGTGGGTGTTTAATAGGGCACACTGGCTCCTTTATTCTGAACTTGTGGCCCTAGATAACACTGCCTCCTCTCCTCATATTGATGCACGAGTCCAATATCTTCGGGACATGATGCTAGACGGTGCTGAGCTTTCCATTCCTCAAATGTCATTTACTGGACGACGTACTCTGGTACCCAGGTGGTCGGAGAAATGTAGTGCAGCTTTACGAGCTCTCCGCAAGGCCTTGAAGGTGTTCGAGCGTCATCCGACACTAGAGAATATGATTACTTTTAAAAGGCTGCGTGCTCAGGCTCGGAAAATGATTCGGCAGTGTAAGAAGTCTTCTTGGGAACATTTTGTCTCCACTTTGTCATGCTGCACTTCCTCCTCCAGGGTGTGGGATAAAATCTGACTTTATGGTAAATCTCCATCTATCCCTGGGCTATCTGTGGCTGGCAACATTGTGACTGATCCCCATCATATCGCCAATTCCCTGGGTGGAGTCTTTGCTTCTGTCTCTAGTACTTCCCATTATGATCCCCAATTCTTGGTTGTCAAATATCGGGTACAGTCCTCTGGTTTTGATTTCATCTCTGAGAATCATGAAGATTATAATCTGCCCTTCTCATTAGCTGAATTGGAATTAGCCTTGTCGGTCACTCCTACTGCCCCTGGCCCGGATGGTATTCATGCACTAATGCTTAAACACTTGCTTCCAAGTAGTCGGCTTTTTCTTTTAGATACCTTTAACCACATTTGGCTACATGGTGCTTTCCCCTCTCAGTGGCGCGATTCCATTATCGTTCCTATTCTTAAGCCTGGAAAAGACCCACAGTTGCCAACTAGCTACCGACCCATTTCTCTAACAAGCTGTGTTTGTAAAGTAATGGAGCGGATGGTCGCTAAGCGATTGATGTGCCTCGAAACGTATTCTCTTCTCACTCTGTACAATGCGGTTTTCGTAAACGGCGGTCTACTGTTGACCATTTGATTTCTTTGGCGACTTACATCTATAATTCTTTTCTGCGCAGACAACAGACGGTCGCTGTCTTTTTTTATTTAGAAAAGGCCTACGATACCGCCTGGCGTATGGGTATCCTCCGCCAGCTCTTCCATTGGAATTTCCGGGGTCATCTTCCTGTCTTTTTGCAGCAGTTTATGGATGACTGTACTTTTCGAGTACGGGTGGGATCTTCTTTCTTGCTTATCTTTAGACAGGAGAACGGTGTGCCGCAGGGCTCGGTGTTGAGTGTTCTTTTGTTTGCTATAGCCATTAATCCCACAGTGTCGAACGTTCCAACGGGCATCACGCCGTTTCTCCTTGTAGATGATTTTGTAATTTGTTGTAGCTCTGGGCGTACATGCTTTATCCTTCAGTGCTTTCTTGATATCTTACACACTTGGAGTTTGGAGAACGGGTTTAAATGTTCAGCGGAGAAAACCCGTTGTCTTAATTTTTGGCGTTGTAAAGAGTTTTCAGCCCCCTATCTCTCTCTTGGTGGAGTGGAGCTGCGGTTTGTTGAGGAAGCTAATTTTCTCGGTCTCATTTTTGACCGTAAACTTTGCTGGAGACCTCATATTTTATATATTTGCGGGCGTTGTGCTCGTTCCCTGCAATTACTTCGTGTCCTTAGTGGCACTTCTTGGGTTGCCGATCGTGTCCTCTTATTGCATCTCTACCGGGCTTTGATACGTTCGAAGCTTGACTATGGGTGTATGGTCTATTCTTCTGCTCGGCTTCTATTCTGCGCCAATTGGATCCTTTCCTTCAAGGCCTTAGACTAACCCTGGGAGCTTTTCGTACTAGTCCCACCTGTAGTTTGTACGTGGAATCTGGTGAACCATCCCTTTGGATACGTCGGGATATTCTTCTTTGTAATTATGCCTCTGCTTTGTGTTCAGTGCCTTCTCACCCCGCCTATTCTACGTTCTTTGGTGCCGCTCTGTATTATCGTTATCGCAATATCCTGTCTGCACTGCTTCCCGCGGGGTGTAGGTTTCGGAACTTACTGCCAAAGTTGGATGTAGTCCTTCCTTTGCTTTTCCGTAGGGGATTTCATAGTTTTCCTCCATGGATATGCCATTTCTCTCTATCGTCTTGATCTGGCTCGGTTGCCCAAGGACACTACTGCTGCTCCTATATATGCAGCCCATTTCGCGGCATTGAAACACGACTTTCCTGGATACCACTTTCTATATAATGATGGTTCTCGAACGGATCAAGGGGTAGGCTGCGCTGTGGTGGTTGATTCACATGTTGTACACAAGACATGTTTCCCCTTTAGCGCTTCTGTTTATACCTGTATGCTATATTTAAAGCCACATTTTTCATCCATTCCTTTTCCCTCATTTCAGTGTCCTTTGTCCCGATTCCCTCAGTGCTATACTTACTTGTTCAGAAAATCCATGAACGGTTGCACTCTCTCACTCTTGATGGCTTTCCGGTGGTCTTTGTCTGGGTTCTTGGACATCGTGGCATTGTAGGAAATGAACTGGCAGATCAGGCCGCGAAGGTTGCAATTCTACACCCTGATGAACGGGTTCTCCACTGCCTCTGTGCAGATTTGAAGGGTTTTTTTTGCGCCGACAGATCCTCTCTCAATGGCATGCTGAGTGGCTTACATTTACCGCCAAACTCCGAGAGGTCAAGGCTACAACGCTTCCTTGGTGTTGTTCTTCTCGTCTTTCAGTCGCAAGGAGACCGTGCTTGCTCGGCTTTGTATTGGCCACTGTTATTTTAGTCACAGCTACCTTCTTAGTGGTGAACCGCTGCCTCGCTGTTTCCACTGCAATATGCCCTTCACAGTGAAGCATTTCCTTACCCAGTGTTGTTTCTATTCAGCCCTTCACGAACGATTTGGACTCTCTCCTAGTTTAATTGAGCTTTTAGGTGATGACTCTGCCTCTATTGCCAAGCCTTTTTGCTACATTAAATTCAGTGGTTTCCTACATAAAATTTAATTGTGTAGTTTCTGGTTTGTTACTGCCTTTCCAACTGTGTCAGTACAAACTCAAGTGCTTGTATTTGCTGAGAATTAGTTCTGGTACCTTTTAGTTTATGAGCTGTTTTGTGTCTTAATTTTTGTATTCTTGTTTTGTTTATTCTTTCTGCTTCTGTAATCTGAGTTGCTTAACTTGTACTTGTTTTGTTTTTATTGTATTGATGTACTGACTTGAATAAATTTATAGCCAGAAGGTAGCGCTGATGACCACTGCAGTTTTGCACCATTCATACCGCTACCACCACCACCACCACCACCACCACCACCACCACCACCACCACCACCACCACCACCACCACCACCACCACCACCACCACCACCACCACCACCACCACCACCACCACCACCACCTCCTTAAAAATGGATAACTTAACTTTGTGAGCAGACCTAAAACTATGTGATGCATGTTGAAAAAAAATATCCAAAGTACCAGGCCACTTATAACAGTGATTGTGTGCTACAAAGTACCAATGTCGTGATTAATCTAGAAGTGGTTTTGAACATAGTGACCATTTTAAGGCAAGATACAACAATGCAAAAGGGATCCCTGGTACCTTAGAGCTAAATTAATTTATTCCATCAACCAATAATGCAATAATAACCAGTTGGTATTCATTTGAGCCTGATAGGGAAGAAGTGCACATTTAAATTGTAGTTAAGTTGCCTCCCATAGGATAAGATTGAAAGTTCAAATTTTACTCAACTGTATGCCAAATTTAAGCTACATGTGAACAAACTAGTGCAACTAAAGTGATGTGAACAGTTGACAAGGCATCCAATGACAGACTGCTGCTGCTGCTACTCCTTTCCAGCCGCGCTGTGCTGGAATCCCGCTGCGCACCACTTTCTAAGTTATTTTATTTAAAATTAACTATACAGAATCCCATCTTTGTTTTATGCAAATATATACAAAAACTACAAGGAATTTATTTATAATTTTATAGAAATTTAAACTTGGGGGTTAATAGTGATATATAGTTTTAAATGTCTGGATTTTAAAAATTGATGTAAATAATTAATTATATTAATTATAATAAATATTAAGTAAAAGATTACATATTAAGCGTTGCATTGCACTTCATAACATAATTTTATCACTTATCGCCTGTGATATATTCTAATTTAAAGGTAGAGAGGTGGGCTGCTTTTTACAAGCTGGATTGCGCAATATTTTAAAAAATATTGCAATGAAAAAAAAATAAGAATTTAAAACATAATTTACTTTGGTTTTGTAATCTATGGACAAAATTTGAAGTGAATCGGAGACATGATGGTCAGGTTTTGTGAAAATTTGTGCAACTTGATGTGGAATGATATTTTTTTTTAAATTTATGGATGCTCTTTAACTGCTGTGGCCCTTAGCGTCCCATTCTATATTGGGCGTGAAAGACCGGTAATTTTGCTCAGAGGCCTCTTTATCCGACTTGAGGGTGGAATGACTCATATGGCTGATCCTAGTTAATAAAGAATCTAGCGAATGACCTGCATGGGTGGACGTTGCCCCCAGAGGTCCAATCTGTAAGAGCTATTTGTTGCAGTGGAACTCGCTGGTTATAAGGAACAATGTGTTATAGAGAGTGTAGGAGTCCACAGACAGGAATGCTAAGGTGGAACAGCTAGTGTTTATTTTATTTATATTTATTTTAATATACTATTTATTGAGTTTTATTGGTTGCATCTTGGAAGCAATGTGGAGAGGTGGTGCCAGCAATGTGACATCTGCATGGTGAGTAGTGGGCTCCAGACACCAATTCAGGGTGGAATGCGACAGTACATGTCGTCGGAGTGCCATTCAAAAGAATTGCCATCCCAGTCAAGAGGCTTCAACTGTGGCTAATGTGCTAAGAGCAACAATTTCTGCCAGTTCAGGATCCCTAGGAGCTCTACAGTGACCAGAGGACTTTCGAATTCAACACTATACTAGAGCTGTTCCAATACCTTGGGATACATAACACCCATACCACTCCCCTTCATCCACAGGATGGACTGATGGAGCACTATATCAAGACAGTTGAGGAGCACCTCCGGGGCATACAGACATTAGCGAGATTGGGATGTGCATGTGCCATTTTTCCTCCTGGCCTACTGAGTCCACTGGCATGACATCAACCAACATGGTATTTGGATGGGAGCTACAGCTACCATATTGTTTGTTTGGCACACCTCCTGATGCTGGAATGGATTATGTTGGGGTAATAATGGACAGGCTGGAAGACTTCCACCAACTTGCCAGGGAGCACCTGAAGCTGGCAAATGACTGGATGAAGGCATGCCATAACTGTCTTTTGAACACTCCTGGATTCCAGGAGAGTGACCTCATGTTACTCTATCATTTCACAAGCCCTGTAGGGAAGTCGCTGAAGTTGCAATGTTCTTGGGACTGCCCTTATAAGATAATCACCCTATCAACAATGTGGTATACTGCATTTGGCATATTCCCGAGGGAAGCTAATGGTGGTTCATCTTGATCGTCTTGCTCACATTGCAGAGTTGCTCAAAATGAACTGTTCTAAATTAAATTAAATTAAATTGAGTTTTATTTATGGACGCTCTTTAACTACTATGGTCCTTAGCATCCCATTCTATATTGGGTGTGAAAGATCGGTAATTTTGCTCAGAGGCCTCTTTATCAGGCTTGAGGTTCTTTTACGTGCCGTAAATCTATGACATGGGACCACCGGCTTTACTTCCCTTCCGAAGGAAGCAATGCTAAGGATTTTTACACCCAAAAAAATCCATCGCCCTCTGCCGGGTTTGAACCCGTGACCTTGGGAACTAGAGGCTAGCACGGTACCTGTGAACTGCTCTGAGAAGGAAGCTATGTGATGTAGCTGCCATGGGCCAGGCTTCGTTTTTTAGTGCTAGTCAGCTGGTTGGTTGGAGAGAATGATAGGGAGTAGCTTCCAGTCGATTTAAATTCCAGAATTGCAGTCGAGATGCAAGGAGATATTTGGATGTTTCCGACACTTCCTCCTGCAGACTTTCCAGAAAGTTCTGCAGGTATATATAAGCAAGCATGTCAGAGATGTAGCAACGTTCAGTGAGTACTACTCAGAGAGCGTTTGTGAGGGATAGCAGGACAGTCCTGCATTCAACACTTAGTGAGTAAGCGAAAGAGTGAAAGGGAGATTTGTGATCAGTAGTTAGTAAGCAAGCAGAAGAAAAGAAGAATCCTGCATTTGACAACCCAATGAGTGACCGGAGGAGAGAAGAGGCTGCTTTAATCGTTATTTATTACACAGCTATGCACAAGAAAAAAAGTGAAGTGACAGAAGAAATTGAAATAAGTCCAAGTATTATTATGGAACTTAGCATCCAGTATTTAACTTTTGTAATTTGTTTTTATCTTGACTATTTCTGTAACATCAGGTTTCATACCTGTTCATACTGACATGGTCTTATTTTACACATGCTGATCCCCACCTGTGTATGTTCAAATAAAATAAATTATACATACTACACACTTAAACTGATGTTCATGCTAGATGATCTAGAGCAGAGTGTGTGTTCCATATGTCTACTGACAGCATTTAGTAATTGGAGTTCACTTAAGCTCTTCAGATGATACACCCTTGAAATTGCTTTGTAAACATAGTTTTCTGTACTTGAATATATTTACTAAGTATCAGAAAATAATTACATTGCTCATGGGCAATCCCAACACCACCCAGAGTAATCTTGATACTGCTTTCACAAAAAACAAAGTGCTTGTTCCAGTTAAGCTATTAATGCTAGAGAGACTATCTCAGCTTTTATGGAATTTAGTGAAAATTAAACGTGTTTGGTTGATTGGTTTAAGAGGTTTATTGCATTGTTGGTGTTTATAATGTGTTTTCAACAATGGTTTTTAAGTCCTGTGTTCCTTATTGCTTGGGAAATTATAAAAATAGCAGCAAAGTTAATGTGTTCAAGTTCCCAAAGGATGAACATTTAAAGGAATGGTGGTTAAAAGCCATTCAAAGGGAGAATTTTTTATTGACCAGAAACTTGGAGGCAAATCCACTAATATTTGCTTTAATATTACAGTCTAGATGTGCATACAAATATAATCTAATGACTGTCCAATTGCTCATGTTTGCAGGGCACTGTTTATATAGTTTTTTGTATTTAAATTTGTAACGTATTGGTAAGTGTGTGAGGAGTAACTTTTCAAAATGTTTTAAGTCCACAAATACAGGAGAAGCCAAAAACTAATATTGAGTAAAATTTTATAATAATTGGTAATTTAAGTACAGGGATTTATTAAGAGTTCTGAATATACAGAAATAGGATAAGGGGGAAAATCGCACTCTTTTATTTAAAGGCACTGTTGTTAATTGAATTTTGAAAATCTGTGGATGTTTTTCATTTTACATCAACCAAAGAGACAAATTGTGTTTTGAAACATACTTATACAGAAATAATGTAAGAATCTATTCTTTAATTTTCATTTTAGCCAAATAATTGATACAATGAAATCAATAGTTGAGGAAGATGCTCCCAACCAGTTATTTAAACAATGCAATTAAAATCAGTGACTTGTATTAATAGTTGCATACTGTTGCTTTGAGGAATGCCCAAACAGTATTTAAGCAATGCAATCAAAATCGTAATTAAGTAGAACTTTTTAAACATTATTTAAAAAATACAGTTAAATTTCTTACTCATTTTAATCATAAGTTCTTTTTCTTTAAATTTTTGAAGAATTATATTAAGCAATTCAATCAAAATCATTAATAATCCAGCAAGTTCTTTTCATACCTTATATTATAATTCTCGACTGAGTGTCAAAAGCAGTTAAGTCAAAAAGTGTCATAAATAAGTTCTCCACAGTCTTTGATATTATTTTATCTGCTCTATCTATGTGTTTAATCGGTTAAGTCATATCATTTATAATAGCCGAGTAGAATGAATGTGCAATGGGAGGTATGTCAAGAAGTCCTAAGTTGTGGGTGTGCAAAGACTGTTAAGTTTCCGACTTTTGACTTAACTTACTTTACACCATCGAACTAGCAGTGCAAAATTGGATAAGTCAGTTATAGAATTGACTTAACTTACTGTGCACTACACATTTAAATGACACCCAACTTGACACTGCAGTTATACGTACACTGAGTAACAACTAACTCTGATTTATCAACAATACAGACAAAGAAAAGGAATTATTGCAACTGGATATATTATTTCAGTAAAGCATTCCCACCTAAAACCTAACAATGACCGCTTGCAGTTCCAGTAATGTAGCATTGATATTGATGGCATTTCCTCACATTTTAATAGATTGGTGGCTCATTATTAATGTATATCTTGTGAAGTGAGGCACTACACAATGAGTTCAAGTAGTAGGAAAATGGTTGAACTGGCTACTAAGGAAGCTACTAATCATAATGGTAAGTTTAAATATTTCACTGCTTTAAGACAGTGATCACATCTTTATAATTGCCTCAAGACTGGCCCCATGGCTCAGTCGGTAGAGCACTTATCTGCTTTGCGAGGTGTCCCAGGTTCGATTCCCAGCTGAGGATGGGAATTTTTCTCTAGCCAAGATTATTCCCTATCCTCCACAGGGTTCGGAAGTATGAATGAGAGTGTGAATCTGTGAGTGATCTGATTTAAAAAAAACCCAAAGTAATCTAGAAATCCAATGACAAGTGCATACAAGTTAACACCATTGTCAATAAGGCAATCTGTTCCAAAGGTTAAAGGCCACATATATGACCACTGCAGTTAAAGGCAGGGTATAAATGTAACACAAAAAATGCCTCAAATACAGTGTAACCTAGAACAAATTGCTTTTCTCTTCTAGAGAAGAAGAGCTATTTACTACCCTCGGATGTTATACAAGCTGCTATAGGGGATTCAAATGACAGCTATAAAGATCCAGACTTCGACAATGAAGAATAAACTAGCTCAGATTCATAAGATGAGGGATAAGGAAGAAAAAATCCAAAATGATGCCGGACTTAACCAATAAATCTGGAGATGTAAATGATGAACATAAAGGAAGGTGAAAATCGTGAGGTAGAAAATGATTTGACTGTTACTGAAGAGGAAATAAATGAAGTGGAAGCAATATTAGCAGATGAAGATATCAGACTTGTAGTGAACAAGCAAGGATTGAAAGGGGATATAAGAAAATCCAGGCAAGAAATGAAATGTGCAAGAAACAGTGGAAAACGTTACACTACTCAGAAAGGAAAAGTAGTAGAGGCTAAAGTTATAAAGCCTCTTGAATCATGTAGGATTAAGTGCAAAGAACGAATATGTGATGACACTATAAAACAAATTAATAATGATTACTGGAAGATGAGTAATTTTGATAAAAGGGTTTCATACATATGTAATTTGATGCAAATAAAAGACTGAGAAAAAGGGATATACAGAAGCAACATTTTCGACAAATTGCAATTGATTATCACTTGCACATAAAGGAAAATTGAAACAAGTGTGTAAATCTTGTTTTTTGAAGGTATTATGTGAGACTAAAGGGTTTATAGAAGCAGTAATTCAGAAGGAACAGAGTAACATTTCTGGTATTTTAGATGATGATGGAAGGGGCAAGCATGAACTTGGTAACAAATTTGACAGTAAGGTAATTGTATCTGCCCATAATCATTTGCTTTCCATTCCAACATACAAAAGCCATTATTCCCAAAAAAAATCACAGAGAAAATATTTACCACCTCATGTCACTCTTAAGTGCATTATATGAAGAATATTTAAATGCCCTTCCTGGAAAACATGTTAGTAGGATGATCTACAAAATTATTTTCCATGATCTTAAACTATAAAAAAACCAAAAGTGGACACATAACAGACATGTGATAAAGATTTTTGAAGGTGAAAAAAAGCTTGGGTTCCAACGGGATAAAAAAGGGCATCAGGAAAAGGCTGACTTAGCATATGAAGAAAAGTCAACTGACAAGTCACTGTAGAGAAATGATCCTGCTACAAAAACCATAACATTTGACTTACAATAGTGCTTGCCAATTCCAGTGGTCAGTAGCTCCATTGGCTTCTATAAAAGACAGCTATGAATCTATAACTTCCACAATTGTGCTGACCGGCAAGCCTACTGCTTCATGTGGCATGAAGGAGAAGCCTTAAGAAGGGCTAATGAAATAGGTTCCTGCCTTTACAAGCACCTTAAACAACTTCATCTAGAATTTCATTATGTATTCTGATTCTTCCAAGGACAAAACAAAAACAGTCACAATGCAGTAATGTGTATGGTCGCACTTCAGGAACAACCATTATTCTATTGATCACAAGTTCCTAATACCTGGTCATACATATGTGGAGAGCGATTGAGATCATGCAATCATAGAGAAAAAGAAAAAGAAGTATGGTATTCCTATTCGTCACCCTCACAACTGGATGCAACTTGTTTGCCTGCCATGTAAGAATGAGCCATTTGTGGTCAGTGAAATGTCTAGAGAGAACTTTTACGACTTTTCAGCGTTGTTGGGAATAGAACTTATGTTACAAAGGTTGATATAAATGGAGAAAAAATTATTTGGAGGGACATACAGTGGCTCCATTTTCAAAAGAGTTCCTTTGGGCAATTCTCTTTCAAGTACACTTTGAGGAAAGGTGATGATTTCAGATTTGCCAGTATTCTCAGAAGAAGAAATAAATCTACAGGTGTCAAACCACGTAAGAAATATTCTGGTCCAAACGCAATAAACCCTGCAAAAAAAGGACTTGCTGAACCTACTTCCATTTATCTCGCCCACATTCTGGGAATTCTACAGAGATCTAAAACATCTGAAAGTGTTCTTAATACTTTTTCAGATGAGGATTTTGAGTGAATTTGTTTTTAGTGTTCAGCTAATATTTCTTGGTGAAAACAATTTCATGGAAATTTAAAGAAAAAAGAAAGTATGCCACATTAAGTCATAATAGTAAAATTTCTTGTTTCTTTACTTTGTATCATCTTTATTATATTTTGGCAAATTCTGTTAAGTTTAACTTTATATTTTTTTATAAAAAGCTAAACAATATAATACTTCATATGTGTGATTGATTATAAGGTATTATCTTCAAACATTTTAATGTTATGTCTTGTTTCATTATTGTTGCACCATTTTTATGCTGTATTATTTTGTCATATACTGCTGAATTTGAAAATACATATAAATATGTATTGTTTTATCCCTGACTTAAATATGTCATTTTCACTGTAAATTCTAGTAGCAAACAATAAATCTTCTGCCGATAATATTAATATAACATTTGTGTAAAAATGGGTATGTCAAAATGTATTGTGCAAAATCAGGTAAGTCATGCATCCACACTCCAACCCTTCAGATAATCTTTAATAAGGGATGAGGTTGTACAGGAATTAAGCTTCATGTGTATATTTATAGTATTAACCAAGGAGCTTTTTTTTTTTTTTTTTTTTTTGAAAATGCATAGAGTTTTGGTACATAGGGATTTGGGAAATTTATTTTAATCTTTAATTTATTCTCAGTGTAAAGTGTTTTGACTTAACTGCTTTTGCACACCCAGTCGAGAACTAATAACAGGGTCAAAATTAATTAGTTCCTAAACAATCTGCAAAATTCTTCATCGACTTCAATCTTTATCTGAAGAATGCAGTCAATGTTAATAATTTACAAAAATCTTTAGATATTCATTAAACAAAGCAGTAAAACATTGTGTTTTAAAAAAAAAGTGTAAAAATATGTTTTGTGACGATATTAGAAAAACAAATCATATGAACTCAATTTTTGAAGATTTAGAAGCTTGTAACAGTGATGTGTCATAATTTAAAATAGAGAGTTGAGGGTTGTTACACTACATCACTATGATAATCTTACTTGAACGCGTTTCGGGAGACGGCTTGTCCCCATCGTCAGCATTCTCTCTCAACTGACCGTCTCCCGAAACGCGTTCAAGTAAGATTATCATAGTGATGTAGTGTAACAACCCTCAACTCTCTATTTTAAATCATATGAATATCACCATCAAAAGTAGTTTCACTGACTGTTTTCATATTTTAGTTAAAATATTTAAATTTGAATGGATGATATGTCTCTTACTCCTCTTCAGAGCATTTGACATCCAGGCTTCTCCTCCAAGTAATTACAGTCTGCAACCTCAATTTGCTCTTCTACATTATTTGTTGCAACATCTTCTCAAGTACACCAACATAAAATTTCAGGCTTTCATTGTCCTTCCAGCTATCACCAAAGCATTGTTTCAGAAGAGTGAGCAAGTCTTTGTTTTTTCTGGTTTTATAGTATGCATAAAATTGACAACATTTGGGTTAGGTATCTGACCTGCTGCTACCCATCTCATTAGCAAGTAACATAATTTTTTAATGGATCATCCCGTCTGTATGATGACTGCATTTTAAAAATAATGGAGATTTTCTTCCCATTGAATTTCTTTTTCAGCATTACTCATTTCAAATCTCTTATACCCATTGGCTTCTTAAAATCATGGCGGAGGTCACTGAAGTTTAAAATATTCCAGGGTATCCTAACTTTTGAACATTCCCCATTTTCTCATAAATGTTACAATATGGTTCAGGAGTTAATATTTCAGATTGTTTCCAAAGACTTCTCCACTGTGATAAAAAGGTGGTCTGCAGGCAAGTAGGAATTACCCGCATGGGGAATGTAATGCACATCTCTTTCATTGAGTGTAGAGATTTTTTTAGAAGCCACCGATACAGAGAATGAACTTCGTGGGCATTTCTGTTCTGCTCAGCACAGCTACTAGAAAATCATCTTATGGCTGAAGTGTGTTGGTAAATGAACTAAAAAAGGAAATTGACGACTCAGGAAGAAACAAATGGGCGATTGTGTAAATGCAACTTACTCAATGGTGACAAAAAAGGGAACATCTGGAAACATAGCGAAACAGTGCCGTGTACAAAATGTGCCAACCAATAATCATTTTGAAGTTCTGAAAGAAGGAGAAGACAATGCTGTGGATAAAAAAAGGGAAAATTCATATGCAAAAGTTAGGGAAAAGGGCTCGAACAAAAGGAAAGTGATTGTAGTGGGTGATTCAGTTTTATAATTTGCTGGTAAGGCAAGCAGGGAAAAAGGTATGAGTTGCGCTGTTTCCCAGGTATTTGGCTGCAGGAAATACAAGATCAAATAAAAAGGGTAGAATTAAAAGAAGAAATACTGGAAATTGTGGTACTTCATGCAGCTACAAACAACATACCTGGGGTAAGGGCTAAGGTGATTATGGGGGAAACTATGGACGTGATAAGCAGCTTTAGGTCACAGGTGTTGGATGTAAAAATCGTTATAAGTGGTGTTCTCTGCCATTGTGATGTTACCACTAAGACAATTATAAGAATTAACAGGGAACTGCATTGGCTTTGTGCTAGAAGGAACTGTCTAATGATTGATGGAAATTTATAGCTCCAGGATAATGACTTTGCCAGGGATGGGGTCCATCTCAATCAAAGGGGATCCAGCGAGTTTGGCAATCTATTAAATAATGTTATATCCTCATTGTGTAAGGAAAACTAGGAACTCAAGTGGTGGTTGTAAACTCAAGTGAAAACTATTCAGGGGCCAAGCTTGATGGAGGGAATGTCAATGTAAAGTTGAATGGGGTAAACGAGCAGTCAACCAAAAAGTGTTTATCAAATTCCCTTACAATATTTCATCAAAATGTTCAAAGCATTAGTAATAAGCATACTAGTTTAGGGGTATTGATAAATTATAAACTACAGGATGTTGATATACTAACACTAACTGAACACTGGCTAAAAGATAACTAAATTGAAATGTTAAATTTACACGGGTATACATGGGAAAGCTCTTATTACAAAAAAGTTAAAAATAATGGTGGTTCATGTATTTTTGTAAAAGAAAGTATTATGGTGAAACCCATATACACTTTTGATATTCTAATGTGTGATGAGGTCTTTGAAGGAAGTATAGTTGAATTAAGTGATAATAAGATTATACTAATTTGTTTGTATAGAAACCCCAGTAGTAACATAAATGAGTTCATTAAAAAATTAGAGATTGTACTGAATCATTTTTATAGAATGAAAAGAATTGTAATCGTAGTAGGTGACCTTAACATAAATTTTATGGAGGAAAGCCAGGGTAAAAAAATGACTATGGATTTACTAAGCACATTTGGGTTAGAAGCAGTTGTGAAATCTCCTACTAGAGTAGCTCAAAAGTCAAGAAGCACTATAGATCAGCTAATCTTGAACACTAATGATTTTAACTATGACATTGACAATTTTGAAACAGGTATCTCGGACCACTATGGGCAAAAATTTACAATAAAATCCAATAACATTAAAATTCCTCATAACCAATCAAAATCTAAGAAGTGTAGAATTTACAGCGAAGATAATATTAAGTATTTTAATTACTTGCTCTCCAATGAAAATTGGGCAGACATGTTACAATTTCCAAGGAATGTTGATGAAAGTTAATGATGCATTTAATAAGATTTTAAAGCATTATTTGAATGTAGCCATACCTATTAAAATAATGAACGAAAATACAAATAAAAAGGCCAAATGGATTACTAAGGGTATTCGGGTATCAAGTGACAAGTTACGTTTCCTAAGTAAATTAACTAAAGAAAATTGTGTGTCTGATAACTTAAAACAATATTACATAAATTACAAAGAATATATAACAGAGTTACACGAATGGCAAAAAAGCTTTATAATGTGAATCTAGTGAGTAACTCTATAAATAAATCTAAAACAATATGGAACATTATTAAGCATGAATCCAAGGATCATAAAAGGAAAGATATGAACATTAGCATAAATATAAATGGTAGATTGGTGTCACATCCTCAATTAGTAGCTCATGAGTTCAATCAATATTTTTCAACTGTTGCCAGTGATATTAGAAAAAAGGGAAAATGTTACTAATAATCCTCTATCAGATGACCAAAGAAATGTTATTCATGAATCTATATTTTTTTACCAACAACTGAAGATGAATTGCTCACTATAATTAAAAGCGTGAAACCCAAAAAGTCTCCAGGTCTTGGCGAGTTTTCAAATTTGTTAATCAAAAATATTCCTTGCATCTGGTAAAACCTTTGTGTCACATAAGTAACTATCTCTAAAAGAAGGGTGCTTCCCTCAGAGTTTGAAGGTCTCTAAAATTAAACCACTACACCTTTGTGTCACATAATTAACTTATCTCTAAAAGAAGGGTGCTTCCCTCAGAGTTTGAAGGTCTCTAAAATTAAACCACTACACAAAAAGGGTTCAAAATCCGAGCTAGAAAACTATAGGCCTATTTCCATTTCTTCAGTTTTTTCCAAAATAATTGAAATAGGGTAGTATCACTTTCAAGCAAATATAATGTTATATCAAAAGCTGAATATGGGTTTCAGCAAGGGAAATCTGCAAATTCTGCAATGCAGAATATTATTGAAGAAGTGTATAAAATTCTAGATGCAGGAAACCACTGCTTGGGATTATTTCTTGACCAATCTAAAGCTTTTGGCCTGGCTGACCATGATTTATTAATTTACAAATTGTGCAATTATGGTATAAGGGGAATTCCATTAAAGTGGTTTGAATTATATATTAACAATAGAGAACACCTAACTGAAATTGAATCTGAAATAAGAAATTCAAAAGAAATTAAAGCTTCACGTTCTGGTTTGGAAAATGTTAAAGATGGAGTACCTCAGGGCTTGATTCTGGGCCCCTTACTATTTTTACTGTATATTAATGACCTGGCCATAAACAATGACTTCTGTAACGCTAAGTATACTCTTTTTGCGGATGACACAAGCCTTTTAATTTCTGGTAAAGATAAACAAGAACTTAAAGTAAACATCGATATGGCAACAGATTATGTAGTAAATTGGTTTAGTAACAACAGACTTGTCATTAATAAAAGTAAAAGTGTTGCCTTAGGATTCTATCATAAAGTTAACAAAAACTTAAATTTTGCCAAAGTTTATTTAGAAAATGAATTGGTAACAATGTCTAATAAAATTCAATTTCTTGGAATCTGGGTTGATAGTAACCTTGACTGGGGAAAACACATGGATGTACTATCTAAAAAATTATCTCAAACATGTTTTGCATTATATACCCTTAAAACTTCAGTTAATCTTGACATACTTAAAATGGCCTACTTTGCATATTTCCATACTTATTTATCATATGGTATAACTTTTTGGGGAAAGTCCAGTTATAAAAATAGAATCTTTATAATACAAAAAAGGACAATCAGAATAATGTTAAACCTTTGCAGCAACACAAGCTGCAAACCTTACTTCATACTGCTAAATATCTTGACTGTTCCTTTGCTGTACATTTTTGAAACTCGGGTAACAATGTGTAAGCAGCAAAATAGTTTTAACATAAATGCTGATATTCATGACTATCATATAAGAAATACATCTAAACTGCACATTACAGGACATAAAAGAACCCTATATGAAAAACGTTTGTATTATAATGGCATTCAATTGTTTAATATACTCCCCACATATTTAAAACCCTAATAGTCTTCAAAAAGGATTTGAAAAAATTCCTAATACAGGGTTGTTTTTATTCAGTGGAAGAATATCTAGAAATGAATTAGTTTATAAGCTTTCTTATGGAATATACTATTTTTACAATTCCAAAATTTAGTTTAGGTACCCACTCATGTAATAAATTAGGATTTCTGTATTTGTGTAGACCTGTTCTTTTTGACCTAATTAGAGCTGTTCTTTTTGTACTAATAATTGTATTGTTGACAAAGCCAGTATTTCTGTATTGAAATCAAATGGTGAATAAAAATTGAATTTGAATTTTGAATTTGAATATCTATTCTTATTTAGAATATCTATCAAAGTTGAGACTATTTCATTTGGTCCACAGCCAGTCTGGTTTTCAGTCCAACAATGGAGGTTTGGAGACTTATTTTCTATGTCTGTAAGCATTTTATAAGCTTCTGTAGAGAGCATTATATGACAGTTGTCATGCATAATATGCCTTGAAAATAGCAAGTTTTGTCAAGGGTTGAACTTCCTGTAGATCAAAGCATAAAGACAAGCTTTTGGGCAGTTCCTCTTTCATAATTTTATAAAATTGTTTTGCTCTCATTTTATGGGCAGCATGCTCTGCTTGCACTCTATCTTTTACCAGAGTCTTTAGTGAGTTTCATTTCATTTTTTATTCTACAGCAATAGCTACAGACGTCTGCTGCAGGATCACCAAATCCCAAATTTAAATTTTTAGAGAAGTTGTTACCGAAGAACCACTGTTTTACTTAAATGAGTCAGCAATGCTATCATTATTTACAGGAAGTCAACCCAATCCAAGAATTACTGTAAAATGACAGATATAACCCAGTATCACATACACATGCAGTAATAAACATCCTTACACACAGACTAGTGAATGTATCCATCAATCAAGCTGAATTTAACAAAGAACTAAAAACCATAATTCACTTTTTTTTTTTTTTTTAAAATAGAGAGTTGAGGGTTGTTACACTACATCACTATGATAAACTTACTTGAACGCGTTTCGGGAGACGGCTTGTCCCCATCGTCAGCATTCTCTCTCAACAGAGAGAGAGTTGAGTTGAGAGAGAATGCTGACGATGGGGACAAGCCGTCTCCCGAAACGCGTTCAAGTAAGTTTATCATAGTGATGTAGTGTAACAACCCTCAACTCTCTATTTTAAATTATGACACATCACTGTTACAAGCTTCTAAATCTTCAAAAATTGAACCATAATTCACATCACAAAAGAAAATGGATACAACAAAAGCTTGCATACAAAAAGATTAACATAGCAAAGCAAAAGAAAGCCATTAAAGAAATAAACACACTCACCACTGGAAAGGATAATAACACATTCAGGAGGTTCACTTACCACCCTAAAGCATTCAGAAAATTCAAAAAGATCTTTAGAGAACAAAATATCATTTTAGCTCCCATAAACAGTACTCAGTAATAAACTTGCTAAATTTGGAAATGAAAGATGAGACTCCACCAGGCAATAAGTCTGGGGTCTACCAAATCAACTGTATGGATTGTGAAAAATTCTACATAGGACAAACCAAAAGTCTAAAAACCAGGACCAAAGAGCACTTCAGAAACATTAAATTAAAACATGAAGACAAGTCAGCAGTAGCATTTCATTTTTAGGATGAAAGTCATAACCTAGACTCAAATCTGAAACTACTATAAAGCTTAATAGACAACAACAAACTCACAGTGCGGGAAAACATCTTAATATGGAAGCATAAAGACCGGTTAATAAATTTTGAAACCACCATATTTGTTCTTGTGCACATTAACCCTTTGTTCCCATTTGTGTTCTGTATCTCCTTCACACAATAAGTATTGCCCTTTAAACCACCATATTTGTTCTTCTCCAGATTAATCCTTTCCTCTCATCCTTGTTAACACTCCCTTCCTCTATTACCCTCTCTATCCTTCCTTGCCCCCTCTCCTTTCCCTCCTCTCACCCCTCTTTCCCTCCCTCACTCCCTCTCATGCCTTGCCAGTGAAATCTTGATATCAAATTTGTGGGAGGAATACAATAACACTTACTACCTACGAAGTTGTAGAGAAAGTAAACAAAAAATAGCAACTCTGGGAGCTACTTAAAATCATTTGTATACCTTAACCTGCTTTTGTGCTATTTTATAAACAGATACTGTCATTTACTCGATCTGTAAGAGTCTTAAAGCTCTATGTTGCACAAAGGAATCAACTTTGGCCAGAGACTGATGAACCCAAAGAATATCAGGTGATAAAGGATACCTGAAAGACTGGGATGGTTTGTGTGGCTGTAGAAAGCTAACATATACTATTTGTTTTTATTAATTCTAAGTTCATACATTTCTTAATCATTACTAATCATATTTGCATGTTACAGTGTTTTCAAAAGCAGTTTTATCACTTTCTTGAATTGTAGTCAATTCCCCTGAAAACGTTTTCTTAACTACAAAAAGGTTTCACCAGTATTCTTATTTATTCAGAGGGGTGAAGAACTGCAGTTTCTGAGTATCAGTTTACAATTTTGCTGTTTTTAATCAAATGTAGGGATGCAGAAACAAGAATGACTTGCATATCAGATCCAGATATATTATAATTAAGGTTCCATTGAGATAGTATTTGAGCAACTTTATTCTTAAATTTAATTCATACATTAAACATCTGCTGTTTCGGTAAACTTTTGGTATGTACCTACTATTATTAACTCCAATTATTGTACTTACAGTGCATCAGATTAATACTTCAATATTTACCTATGTTTAGTACAAACTTAACTGTTAAATAGGGTACATTTATTCATAAGTTTATTAATCCTTTCCTCCCCACTATAGTTACTGTAACAGTTTCCTAAATATAAACACCATACCAGAAAAGAAGGATAAAGGTGCAGTTCATTCTAGTTTATAATATGTAATGGTTTTTCACATGTATTGTCAGAAACTCTCTTTTCTTGATTGCAGCTTGAGGAGCAGGGGAACATCCACCATGAGTGCAGTGTTGTGTTCTTCACACCTGGACAGTACAAAATTGACATTCAGTGCTCATCTAAGGATAGCCATCCATCATTGCACCCAGAAGCTGGTGAAACTGGCCACACATGGAAGTTCAACCCACCAGTCACAGTTAGTGTTGTAGAGGCTTGAATAAACAAATGTTATTGTTAATAGAAGCTCATTTTACTGAATTATTAACAGATTAAAATTATTTGTTAGTGAAGAGGCCTCTCTCTCTCTCTCTCTCTCTCTCTCTCTCTCTCTCTCTCTCTCTCTCTCTCTCTCTCTCTCTCTCTCTCTCTCTCTCTCTGTCATTGTTTACAAATCAATTACTGAATATGGTGGCCCTTATAATGGCCATGTTGAGATTGCGAAAGTTATCTTGTTAGCGTTCAGGTGGTTGGTGGATCCATTTTAAATAAAGTGTGTTCCAAATAAGAAATTAACTGTGTGTATAGATAAATATTAGTTTAACAAATAAACTAATCCTTGATGATCGCAACTTAAAAGCTTGAACTTAACATTAAGTGAGGAGCTTACTTCCAAAATGTCTCTTGTCCAAGAATTTAAAAATAGAATTCTATATTCCTTTTATAAAACAACACCTGCTTTGTTTTTGTTCTGTAATGTCTCAAAAACCTAAAAATGGGGTGTTGAAAGTGACAGTTATTTTCAAAGCATCTCTTGTTCATAATTTTATTCCAAAACATAATTCCTGTTCCGATATTATTGACTGATTATGCATAGTAGGTGAGTAGTGTAAAAGTGATGAAAATCATTGCATAAAACAGTGATATTTAAAACATTTTGATTAAGTTTAACTGAAACATAAACAAGTGTTCTTAATTTGCATATATTTTGCCTGAATGGACCAAGATGTTTTATAAGTCAGCTCCTCAAGTCAAAATTTAAAACCAAGCAATTGGAGATTTGAACACCTTTTAACACATCACTGTGGAATATTATAAGTGAAGAAAAGGAAAATAGTGTGTGTGTAATTTTGGCTTGCTCAGGATACTGACAAAAAGTATGTACAACATTCTGCTTTCATTTTGTCTATAGTTTATGTTGCTTTGAACTCGTACTATACCTTTCAAGGTGTGATATGACACAGTAAGACTTTGTTTATACAACATTGTTCTAGTTTTTATTGAGGGGAGATGAGGCTGAAGCACTTGCTAAATTAAGGTTAAACCTTTGTTATACACATTGACTGTGTAAAATAATAATAATAATAATAATTATAACAACAACAACGATGATGATGACAATATAAAACACAGAAAGACTGCTACGATTGCACATAAGTAGGGTATATGCAAATAAAACAGTGGATGTTGATTCCAAATGCCATTTTCTCCACTCCCTTTACTTTTAAAACACATAAGAGGTGGTGAGCCTTAGAGGGTCAGCAGAAGATCAAGGAAATAATAAGTAGTTTTCATGCTAATCATCTTCTGCATAAATAACCAAGCCATACATACTCCTGTTAGGCCAATATTACCTCTCCTCTCCAAAGGTAGAGCCTCAGAGAAAGGGAAAAGGGAAGGAAGTTGTGAAACAAAATATTATTTTTTATTGATTACTGCCAGTGGGATTAAGGTCCAATGCAAAGCAAAAATAACTTGCCACTAAAACCTTGGTTCTCCTGTGACAAGATTTTTATGGTGAATAGAGTGGGCCAGTCTAAAATCATTTATCAGAATAATTATATATATATATATATATATATATATATATATATATATATATAAAAAACAGGGTTGGAGGAAATTATAAGAATGCTGGTTCTTGTCCAAGCTCAATGTGATTATAAAGAGCAAAACCATGTAGCTTTAACAAAATCATACTAGAAGCATTTAATGCACATTCTAGGGTTAAGCACATACAGTAAAACACAGTTAGCTAATTAAAATCTCCTAACATATGCATAAATTGTTATTATTTACTCATCTTTGTAAATAAACAGCAACTTAAGTAGGTGGAATATTCTTGGTATTCCACCTAAGTCCTAAATCCATAAGAAATTCCACCAGGTTCAGGGAAGTGTTTTCATGATGTATCCACTACACAGTATGCTGTAACAACTCTATTTGTATGACTGACTGCTATCCAAGAATTAATCCAGTTTGTTTATCTGCCAGGATCTCCACATTTCAGGATTTGGGATGTCACAAGTTGAGTCATGCTTCCTTTTAGTATTGCTGGTTTTTACTGTTAGGCTGTGTCATATTTCATTAAACTTGAGGAATTGGTTTATTAAATGATTGAACAACAGCTAAATAATTTCCACACTTTGTTTTCTTTATATTTTGGAACTCCTCACACACTTAGATATAAGTTGGCATAAGCATGTGGTTTCCATGTTTACACCATGATAATGTGTTGCTTCTGCCTAAAGCTGTGCATCCATCAGTGGGCCAGAACAGCCCTCAGAAAATAAGCACAACAAATCATGAAGACACTTTCACTAGGTTAGTACTGGGGCATAGTGCAGGTCAGAGCTGACCTGGAGAGCACATGGTACTCGGTACTATGCTTCTGCTCTCCATCATCCTAGTGGGTGGGAAGTAAGATTAAAATTCATAACATTCTGAAACCTTTGACTGTCCTCGAAAGAATTCACAGTCAAGATCATTTTTCCTTGAAGTTAACTAAGTAATTCTCACTCTCTGATATGATTAGGTGTTCGATACTTTCGGCAATCAGCTGCCTGTTCAACAGAAACCCAGATGTCTTGGTATCGTTTGGTAAGTTTAATTCATACTGATGTTATTTGCAGATGTTTTGGTATCTTTTGGTAAGTTTAATTCATACCGATGTTATTTGAAATATAGGAATGTCATTAGCATATTTCTATAGAGTTCCTATTTTATTACAGTAATAGCTGTGTGCAGTGTTAAATCCATTTATTTGTACAACAATACCAACATTTTTTCTACCCAAACTATCATGATAGATTAATGTGAGAAAACAACTGGGAAGAAATTGGAATGAGATGAAAATAACAGGTAAAGGAATTTGTATTGTATTCAGTACATTAATATTTTGCATATGCTGACAAAAGTTACACATTAAGTATAAATTTCAGGAAGGTCACTTGCGGTAAAATGTCAATATGGACCTCATAACGCTTAAGATGATACTACCCTGAAATTTGGCTAAGAACTATGAAAAACTAACATTCAGTTTTATTCATTATAAAATTTAGGAAATTGTATTGCTTCTTGCATTTGGAGACTTTCGCACTGGAATCATTTTACCTCTCAAAAGTACAATGCATGGTTACTATCAACTGTATAAAAATTTAAGCCTTATTTATTGGAAAATTTATATAAGGGCCATTCCAAGCAAAACAGTGAGTCAAAAAGCCTGAACATCTCAGATTTGTTTTATTTTTATGCAGTTAGTTTCTGGTCTTGTGAATACTGACTGGATGTTATATTATGTTCATGCAAGCCACCATTTCCTTGTTATGGGGGGGGGTGAAATGTAAAGGTTCCCACGCACATGACCATGTTCAGTTATTGTTTGCTGGTCACAAGAATAATTACAAAGAATGTTCTAAATAGATATTGGGGAGAGAAAAAAGAGGTTTATAAGCGCAATAAAATTTAATATTACTGAACAAATTTTTCTTGCAGAAAATAAAGAAAACATTCCCTAAATTAAGATATATATTATTTGCACCCTCCCAATTTTAATGATTTTTCTTCCTAAAACATTGCATATTGTCTATAAAATTATCCAAGTTTCATTTTGGAATGTTAGAAATTAAGGTAGTTATAAATTCATAAAGCACTCACCGCAAAGCAAAGTAGCATGGCTCACCCCCTCGCACCTGCTAGCACTATGGCTAGCACAGCTACCTCTGCAGGCTCTTTTGCATCATGCACTAAATTTCAACTTATTTATCCGCTTGTGGTGAACTGGAATACGTTTTAATGGCAATTTTTCCACCGATAGGAATAATACAATGAACACTATGTTTTCCAGCTATTGTCCTAAGAACGGCAAACCTTGTACGATTTAAAAACTTTGCTTCATTTTCATGTTCTTCTTTAGAGGTAAACATAAACGAAATCCCATTTATGTTTGATTTTGTCTAATCATAAGGTTCAATGGGAGTTGTTATAATTGTTCCTTGCAAGCTAGCATCAGTGGCTAATCACTTTATTGTGCCCCCTAAACCATCACAAGCACCTTTGCCATGGCTAGTTGCAAATAAATGCCATTCAGAGGAGACTTGAAAATCTTGTTGATGGTGTAGCAGATTGAAAAAGCTTTTCCAGTTTTTGTATTGTCCAGTCACCCCGTCACAGAAATAATATACTAGGTGTGATCAAAAAGTTTCCGGAATGGCTTCACAACAATGCTGATGCTGAGATCTCTTTAATTCTTATCCAGACTGTACATGCAGCGTTCCTTCCCAATAAAAATGAGAGGTCACGTGACTTCCTGTGACGATGCAGTGACGAGGTAGACGCTCTGAAGTGAACATGTGTTTTGCATGTGCTGTGATTTTTCCACGTAGCAAAACTGTCAGATTATGAAGAACAAAGAACGAACATCAAATTTTGCTTTAAACTCTGTAAAACTACAACAGAAGCCTATGAAATGTTAAGAACAGCTTATGGGGAAGAAGTTATGGGCAAAACTCAAGATTTGAGTGGTTTTGGAAATTTAAAAGTGGTGTGACATCAGTTAAAGATGCAGATCGTTCGGGGCGACCCTGTTCCAGCAAAAGTGATGAAAATATCAATCAGGTCAGGGAAATGGTCTTAAATGATAGGCGCATTACAATAAGAGAACTTTCTGATTCATTAGGACTCTCCTTTGGAAGTGTTCAAAGCATTTTGAAAGACAATTTGGACATGAGAAGAATTGCCACCAAGTTCGCGCCCCGCCTGCTTTCAAATGACCAAAAGGAAAGCCGTGTGATTGCCTGCACAGATCTTAAAGAACAGCTACAAAATGACCCACAGTTTATGGAAAAAATTATTACTGGTGATGAAACATGGATTTATGGGTATGATCCAAAAATGAAGCAACAATCTTCACAATGGAAGTGTCCTTCATCTCCATGCCCAAAAAAGGCCAGACAAGTTCGATCCAAAGTGAAGTCAATGATGATTGTATTTTTTTGACATTAAAGGCATTTACATAAGGAATTTGTGCCACAGGGTCAAACAGTGAATCAAGTGTTCTACAAACAAGTGCTGCAAAGATTAAGAGAGAGTGTGCGACGCAAACGGCCGGAGAAATGGAGGAGTGGTGACTGGTTCTTGCATCATGACAATGCGCCCGCGCACAAAGCCCTTTCTGTTTGCCAGTTTTTGTATAAAAATACAATGAATACTGTTCCACATCCCACCTTTTCTCCAGATTTGGCACCAGCGGACTTTTTTCTTTTCCCATGACTTAAAATGCGGCTCCAAGGACACCGTTTTGAGGACATTGATGTCATCCATCTCGAATCGCAGAAGGCTCTGAACGTGTTGAAAGAAGAGGACTTCCAGAGGTGCTTCCAGCAGTGGCAGAAGCGCCAGGACAAGTGTATCAACTCCCAAGGAGACTACTTCGAGGGTGACAGTGCAGATTAGACAAAACAAACTGTTGTGTAGTATTTATGATGTCATTCCAGAAACTTTTTGATCACACCTCATATTTTTTTTTAACGTCAGGATTTGTTTGTTTTAGCAATGGTATGATTTTATTTTGAAAAAGATAAACTCCTGCACTGCCATGAGTTAAATAATCAGAAATGAATACAAAGCAAATGTGTTGCAAATCATCTTCTTCACTCTGTAATAAATAGCAGATGTGTGTATGGTTGCTTGTGAATTGCTCCAGTGACAACTGTATGGCATCCCAAATGACAAAAGAATAATTTTCTGAATAAATCTCAATGACAATAAATTTTCCTGGTTTTATTTCATTTTTAACTGTTTCAGATAGTTTGACTGAGCTTTTGCAATAAAACTGCATTTTGAACCTTTTCAGGTAAATCATAAAATTATGAACAAAATTCATTGAAGTTATTTCAGCTCTATCTGTAGTACTCCTACTAGATGATTTCCTCAATTAGATTATGGTCTAAAAATGGTTTTAGTGTTTCTGCTAAGGCTACAGGTTCAGGGCATTGCTTGCATTTATTAAGATAGAGTTTGGATCATTACATAGTAATTTCTGTATCAGGTCATTAAGATTTTGCAAATCATTTTCACTTTCATGTTTGAGATTCTGTATAGCCATGAACATTTGTTTTGTGTTTTCACATATCATACACAGATACTGTGTGATCCTGGTGCTCCTGCCAAAACGCAGTGCTTAGGTCTTAGTGATGCAAATCTTGAAAATCCTATCTTATGATTAGGGTGCCTGGTTTTAAATTCTCTGTGAAGTTCTTTTAGGTTAGCTAAGAGAAGTTTCTTTTGCTTTTTAATCTTTTGGCCTCCTTCTATTACATATCTGGTATCCTTCATTCCAGCCATTATCCTACTGTTGTCGTCTTTTTCATAGAAACTTCTCACCAGTTTAACAGTATCAATAGGGATGTTTTGTTGATACTTTCTATCCAGAACTGACATGATGCCTTTATTTGTTTGTGTTTGTTTTGCTGTGTGTGCTACATAAGGATACACTCCAAATTATTGTTTCTAATATATGTCAACGATCTCCCCAGAGCAATAAATGAACATGCTCACCCAGTTCTTTTTGCTGATGATACAAGTATTATAATTAAAGAACACAACATCAGTCGCCTCTCAGAGTTATCCAATGGTATTTTCAGTGTGTTAAATAATTGGTTCGATAGTAACAAAATTCATATAAACTTTGAAAAAACTAAGTATATCAATTTTCACACAAAAAATAAAAGTATTGCAGACATAAGAATTGAACATGAAGGCAATGAAATTACTGAAACTTGTAGCATAAAATTTCTTGGTCTTATTATAGATCATAATATGAATTGGAAAGACCATATTGACTACATCCTACTAAAACTAGCTCTGCATGTTTTGCAATTAGATCATTAATTCATTTTACAAATAAAAGCATCCTAAAAACAGTATATTATGCTTATTTTCATTCAATTATGACTTATGGAATAACATTTTGGGGAAAGTCAGTACATGCAAAAAAAATATTTCTTTTACAAAAAAAGGTAATAAGAATAATTGCAGGTGTAAAGAAATCAACTCATTGTAAACTACTATTCAAAACATTTGGTATTCTACCATTAGCCTGTGAGTATATTTTAGCTCTTTTAACCGTGGTTGACCACCCAGAAGTGTTCATAAAAAATTCAGACATACACAGCAAACAAACCAGAAATGGGCAGGACTTACCAAGGCCAAGCAATAACCTACAAGTATTCCAAAAAGGGGCTTACTACAATGGTATAGTATTATTTAATTCACTTCCATCATATATTAAGGAACTGAAAACTAATAAAAATAAATTCAAGTTAGCATTAAAAAGATATCTCATCACTCACACCTTCTATACAGAGGAGGATTTCTTTCATTCAAAAAATAACTTGACTATAAAATGTTAAATGTTACCAAATTTTATAACTACATTAAGTATAAATAGTATTGTTTTAAAATTTTTTAGCTCTAACGTACTCTACATAAGAACTACAATTTATTTACATACAAGTACACAATGTAATTATGTATTTATGACGTAATCTACATCCTAGAGTAGACTAGCTTTCTTTAAGCTGGCCTAGCTCACAATAGGGTCTATAGATTGAGATCTTATTTTATGTTATGTTTATGTTAAACTCGGGACCTTTCAACGCATATCTTCTTTAACCTTTCCCTTACCAACTCGTTTAGGATGCTTTTCTAGTCTGAAAGGATTGCAGCACCACAATGCATTCCACCTTGATTTCTTTTCTTTGGGCATATTGAAAGATATTGCACCTGAGTTTAAACACTTGAAGAAAGTTTTCAATGCTGATCGCACACTGCACTGAATGGTAACTTTAATCCAAGCACCTGGGATGTCTCAACTCACTGAGTCAGAGTGTGCAAGCTTGAGCAACACTGGAGTTCAAGTGATTTGAATCCATATGCTCAAAATTCCCCGTTTTTAATATTATTATAATTCCTAATCCACTAACATTTTCACGCTGAAACTTAAAATGTGCATACATCACATTTTGAACTTCTTGCAAAAGAAAAACTATACCAATGAATACTTTGCAACGAGAGATATAAATAATTTTGTAATTAAATGGTTATTTTTAAATGATTAACAAACATTAGTATTATCCCAATGATCGATAATTTAAATATTATTTATTTGTAATTATAGTGACACTTCGTTTGGGCTTAGGGAATCATTTTGACTCCTGTAACTGATTTTCTAAAACTAACGTACACATGCGGAACCTGTTAATAAATATAATCACTAAAGCCATAATATAAGTGATTTTGTTGCCATATTGTTGCATTTGACTATTCATAATAGGGATAAACATATACTAAGCTTAGGAAAATAGATGTTGACTTCCAAACATCAAAATTTTTCATGGAATGACCCATAAGTCTTTCTTTCAGTATTTTGTCATATTGAAAATATTTCAAATGATGCAGATTTTTACTAATTTGAAATTGAAGAGTCAGTGAGTTGAGACACTAATATCATTAGCTTTTGTACTTACTTGAACACATTTCCGAAACAGAACTTGTTCCCATCTGCAGCATATAACACCAGAAATGATGTGCTACAACATGTCTTTCTGTGTTTGACATATATGGATCTCATGTGTTCTTTAAGCCTGGTTACTAAACTTCTTTTTGTTCTGCCAATATACACTAAGTTACATTTACCACAATTGATACAGTAGATTCCAGCCCTCTTATTATTAGGGATGGGTTCTTTTTGTTTGTTGCACAGCAGATTTTGTATACTTTAGAGGTTATGAGGAGCTAAGGTGAAGATATATGTTTCAAAGATTTTCTGAAATTTGTAGTGTGCCTATATGGTTTGTGAATTTTTTGAAATGTTAAACTTCTTGCTGATTTTGTAGTGTTGTTTCTTCCTTAATGTGTTTCGTTTTCTAAATTTCCTGATCTTGTTGTCTGTAATGGTTTTTAGATATCGATTGTTATGGGCTGTATGAATAATGTGATGGTATTCTTTTTGGCATTCTTCTTTTTCTATTGAAGCATATACTATTTGAAACAGATATTAATAAAAGGATTGAAAATATCTTATAAAACTTGCTAAGGAATGCTAAAATCTGAAATGCAATGGATTGGATGAGGAGTTTCGTGTATTATATATTTGTGTATGCATTGAGTAACACAATTCTTGTTATATTATTGTTTTAAAACACCATTTGTGTCATAAAATTTGCCTTGAGCATTTGTATATTTTAATTTGCCAAGTACAATTATATTTATTGATAAACTGAAAGAAATAACAAAAAAAAACTGAAGAATGTTGAAAATGCATTAAGCAAAATGAACAAAAAAGATTGATTTTGCAAAAAAATAAATATTGTGAAAATAAAAAAGTGTAACAAAAAGGAAGAATATCAGTAACAATATGTTTTATATAGAATAGGATTGTAAACATGTTATACTCATGATTATGTTATTATTTCCATGCAAGTTGTTTAAATTATATAAATTTTGTTTTACAATTGTTAGCAACCAGGCTAGGATAAAATAACAATATTTAACTGTTAGGATTGTTAGAAAAGTTTTCTTTGAGGAAGAAGATGCTTACAACAAAAGTGAAAGAAATGTACTAATTCACTATGCAAATAATTAAATATTGTCAATGATAAAGTAAAGAAAGTAACATAGATTAAGTTATATAGGAGGAAAGAATACAGAAATAGCTAAAGTAGAAACAAGGTCATTGAGAGCAGGTATTGAACAGGTAAAGGAATTTTTTTATCTCAAAATGTGCAGTCTTTAAGAAATAAAAGGACATTAATAGAGCTAAATATAAATGAATGGAAACCAAATATCATGATATCACTGAACACAATCTAAAGGAGGAGGAAATGGTTGTTACAAATTTTCAGGGTTATATGCTTGGAACTTCTTATTGAAGGCAAGAACATGTTAGTGGGGTGTAGCTATATATATAGAAAATACAATACATTTTAGAGAAATAGATTGTAGAGAATTTACACTGGAGATGGCATGTGAACTCGCAGCAGTAGAACTTAACTTTAAAGGAAAAATGTAATACTTATTGGGATGTATAGGGCACCATCAGGAGATAAGAAAATATTTTTTAAGAATATAGAAAAATTCTTAAATACCATACAATTAAATGAAATAAAAATTTTAATGGGGGGATTCTAGTATCAACCTATTAAATGATAGTTCAGCAAAACGTACTCTAGGAGAAATCCTAGATAGATATAATTTAAGAATAGGCATTGGAGACCCCACTAGAGCGACGAAACGGTCGAAAACTTGTATTGATAACATTTTTATAAATTTAGAGGAAACAAAATGGAAAGCAGCTGTCATAAAAGCAGGAATAGGGGATCATTTTGGGCAAATTATAAAATTAAATATCAGTAAAGATAAATTCACAAATATTTTGAATATAAGAGGCAAATAAATGATGAAAATATAGAAAAATTTAAAATGTTCTTTAAACAAAAAAGTTGGAAAGAAGTATACAAAGCTGAGACAGTAAATGAAAAGTATGATATTTTTAATAAAATCATGCAAAAAGGAATGGATAATATTATGCTGGTAAAAAAAGTTAAAAATAAAAAATGGTAAAGGTAGTATAAATATGGGATGGATGACAAAAGGGATAAAAACCTCATGGGAAAGAATGAAGTTCTTAAATTCAATAATACACCCAAATATAAATGAGAAATGTAGGAATTATATAACAAGCTGTAACAATATTTTCAAAAGTGTAGTAGAAAATGCAAAAAGGCAATACAGTAGGGAACTGATACAGAAATCTGAAAATAAAACAAAAACAATATGGCATATGGTAAATATAGTCCATAAGCAAAGTAAAAATAAACATATGGAAAACATAGTTATAAAAAATCAAGCTAAAGAAATAAAAGACACAAAGAAAATTTGTGAAACTTTTAATGAATATTACGTAAATATAGCAGCAGATTAAATTTAAATAAACAAAAAATAGATAAAAACATTAATCTAAAAAAACAAACAAGCCAATTAAATAGTATGGTAGTCTTCGAAGAGTCAGAAGAAAGTGTAAAAAATGAAATAAAGAAGTTAAAATAAAAGAAATCAAGTGGCCTAGATGAAATCTCGAATTTTTTACTAAAAAACATAAAGCAGGAAATTATCAAAATCCTAATGCACATTATAAATACATCATTAATGCAAGGCATTTTTCCAGATATGCTAAAGAAGGTAATAGTTAGGCCAATATTTAAACCTAAGGTGAGTAAAAACGACATAGAAAATTATAGACCAATTACCCTATGTTCTGCTATATCAAAAGTAATGGAAAGTTTATATATAATACAGTTGCAAAGTTATCTTAAAAAAACTAGATCTTGTATCAAAATTGCAATATGGATTTCAAAAGCACAAGTCAACCAGATGTGATTGAAAAGGCAAATAATATAATTGTGAAAGCAGTAAATGACTATGAATCAGTGGTGGCTATCTTCATAGATTTATCAAAGGCCTTTGATTGTATGAATATAAAAATACTACTAAATAAATTAGAAACATGTGGTATTCGAGGTTTGGCGTTGGATTGATATCTGGAAAATTGAACACAATGTGTCGAAATAAATCATCTAAATACAAATGGTGTTATAAAAGAGATAAAGGCAGATTTCAAAATAGTAAAACAAGGGTTCCTGCAAGACTCAAAATTGGTGCCATATTTATTTCTTATATATATATATATAAATGAAATTTTTGAGGTGATACAAGAAAATGGAGCATTGCAATTGGATATACAGATGATATGACTGTCATAATTAAAGGTCAAACAGCAAAAGAGGTTGAAATTAGAGCGAATTCAATTTTACAAATTATAAAACAATATTATGCTAATTTAGATATGATAATAAATACACAAAAGACAGTATGTTTGTAGAAGTTAAAGCAGCTCTTCTGTGGTAGGCTTGTGAAAAGTATCAAAACATCAAATGATACCACTTTGTCCATTGATAATATATGTGCAGTTGAATTTTGGCATGGAGCTAAATATTGTGAAAGCCACATGGCTAATGTATGTGGGTGATTTGTTGTTGTTTACTGTTGGTCTTGCTTTGTTTCTGGTTTGTGGATATTTGGGAGTGCATATCACTGTGTGAGAATCATTTTAGCGATTTTACAGGAGAGCTGAAAGAAGGTATTTTTAAATGTAATTTCCATGTTTCAGTAACGTAATACAAACTCTATTGAAAAATCTGTACTCCACTTAGAGTACACATAAAAAGCAGTTAGATGATAAGATAACTTGAAAAATACTCCTTACTGATTCACCACTAATTGCTGTTTAATATAGTGCTTAGGAGATACGTCATTATGACTCTAAGGAAATCATCTAAATAGAAGTTTTACACTCTGGAGATACACACTTGAGTGAGAAAATGCGGTATAAAAAGTGAATTTTCACATTGAATAACATACCAGTAGCAGTTAAAAAATCCATAACAATGAATTTTGGTACCAATGACACTAGTGAATGTTCACTTTCTCACTAACTTCATCACAATCATTGCCGCCGCGGTCTAAAACGCCAGCTCTTTCTTCTTGAAGACCTCTGTAGAATGCATGGTACTGTTCCCTGATAATGCCTGAGCGACAAAGATCTAATAGGTCTTTTATTTTCTCTTCCTGGAGTTTTAGTGCCCCTTCGTATTTCGGTTCCAGCTGGAAGACTGTATCAGAATTTCGAGATTTTCTGGAAACTGGCAAACTTTTGAATTGTTGCTCATAAAAATGTTTGAAAAAGATGTGATTAATATCGCTTTCGCGATATTGAAGCTGGGTCACCTTAAGCCATTGTACTTTATTTCCTTCACTTTCAGTTTGCGTGTTTTTTAACCGCTCCTTCTGCATGGTGCCAAAATCCTTTTGGTCCATTTCAACAACTTCATACAGCCTTTGTTTTGAAGCAGTGTGAACAATGGTATACCACCCTGAAGGATCATAGATGTTAACTTTTTTTGCAGCCCTCTCTATACTGGCATGGACTGAATCACACTCCATTAAAGAGTGGTCAGGCTCAAAGAAGCATTGCTGTATCATAGGAATGTTCAGAGTTTGTACAGCATGAAGAAACATAATGCTCATATTGACGTTTCGATTTGTCCTCCACAGGTGTCAGAGAACAAAATAACTGGATGGCCATCTGCAATCTTCTGGAGTTCTTGAAATATACATGATGTTACTTCAATTGATCCATGTTTAGCCACACCTTCATGCCACATGATGTTTCTAGCTTTCCTGGTAGCAGTGTTGTATGCTGTGAGATTGTATACAGCTAGTCTTCTTTTATAGAAAATGGCCTTAGCAGCTATATGACTGGACAGTACCTTACAGCTTCTAGGTCAAATTCCAGTAAATGGCATTCCACTGCTCGGTCCCGTTCGTTCATTTCATTATTTAGATTTCTAGCTTCCTCTTTTCTCTTTAGGTGTTCAAAGTGCTGGTCCTTCTCTGCCTCTTGGTTTTCTTCGGAGAGATTTTGAAAACGATAGCAGTGGTCACACACATCTTTTCTAGGTACATGAAAGCCTAGATTAAACTCTGTATTGAATATTTCTCTGTAGAGCCAATATTTTTCGGCAGTAACCTGTTTCTCTTCACATTGTTTCTTATATAGATCGTGCATTGTTTGTATATTCAGATCTCCTGGTAAGAACTGTCGTGCAGTGCTCTGTCAGCAGTAATGCGATGGAACAGTAGGAAACGATTTGATATGACTCCGTACTCTCTCCCTAGCCTCGTCGGGTCTCCTTACTCCTGGACGATGACGACCTCTGTTGTCAGTAGTCAAAATCATGTTGCTGCTGTCTCTTTTTCTGTATGTATCGTACAAATGTTTCTGATACATTGAAAGTACTAAGGAAAAACCCTAGACATGTACTTCACAACCATCTTTCAATAGAAAGTACTTCTTTGTAACATTTCTACAAGACTGTGCTCCTGCGCAACATGACCTTGCCTTAGGTACCTCCTTGATAAGTGGAACTAAATACTGCCGCTGCTTTTCTATATCTTTCATCATCCAGAATCCATGGAACATCTCCCTTGCTTCAGCCTCGCTGATGATCTCACTACACTTTCTCGGGCAATTGGAGCAATTTTTGTACTTAAATGTCCTGGATGGCACTTCTTTCTTAGCAGTTGATATGTATGCCTTTCCTGACTGCCTATTCATTTTTCTTATATTCCTTCTCCACTTGTCTGTGTTCTTAGTCCTTTTCCTTGTTTTCTTTTCCTTTTCCACTCCATTTTCTCTGTCAGGTTGCCTAGATCCTTTACTATTAGCATTCACAGTCAATGAATTTACTTCTTCCTGGTATGTGTTCATTAACATCACAAAACCTTTGCCCATGTAAATTGAGTATCAGGGCTGAATAGCTGATTTGTCACTAAATGGAAACTTGTGACATTTATTCCCTTCGTGGCACTGCCTGGAAAGAAGATAATTATATAATTTAAAATGTTAGTACCTTATCTAGTATTATGTAACACATTAATCAACTTTCAGTCGAACCCAGTCCCACTGGATTATAAACTCATAATACGCGATAATTATGACCAAATCTACCATTGTACCCAAAAGCAAACAAGGCCTTAAGTCTGCCGATATGCATTTTGTAATTATTTTAGTAAAATTTCAATTAGGAAAATTAATCAGAATCTAACGTAGAACCATTATGGAAAGGAGCTTACACAACCATCTAAGGCAGAGGTGGCGAAAACGTGACTCGCAAGTTATTTTGACTCGCAGGCGCACGCTCCCTCTCTGCAACCGTCCATTTGATTTTCACATGCTGCTGAGTGATGCCGTGCGTGTTGCATATTTGGTGACTCGCGGAAGGAAGTCGTTTTCGCCACCCTTGATCTAAGGTGATAGTGTCTTTGCATACATATTTTGTTTGTCTTTATTATATTCCTTTAACTATACATTCAAATAATTTGTGGTGGATAAATTAGTAGTTGAAATGTTAAACAGGACGCACATGGAAAATCAAACTTTTATTTACTAGCTGGTTTTTCTGGTGATTGGGGCGCTTTCAGTTGGATCGCAGCTCTCCTTTTCTTTCGCCTCGGAGATGGTGATGAAGATGATGAAGAATCTATGTTACTTTCTGGTATGTAATTATCTGATGAACCCGAGCTAAACATTTAGAATTCATTACACTCTTCTTCACATAACTATGGCAGTCTGTCCATATCGTACTTGTTTTGTAATACAGATGAGCTTTCGCTATTCGCTTCTTCTCTAACTTCTAAAATAAATAAATAAATAGGAACCAAGTTCAACCATTGCAATAAAATTAAAGATCTATATCTCCATGAAAGACTACCTCATAGTTAAAAACAATAGCAACTTGACCTACCTTTATCCGATGTTGAATAATTCCTTTTGTTGCGGTAATTTTGATTCATGACTAGATCAATCATCATCCTTCCTCTTGATGTCATTTCTATAGCTAACACACAGTGCGCACTAACATTAACCTCTTCACACTGAGTCCTCCAATAAACTAATAAACAAAATGTGGTGTGACAATGAAAGCAACATTATTAGGCTGACAATATATATAACAATAATACGCCTATCGTCTTTCCACCACCTGATATACTCGCAAGGGAAATGCAATAGCTTGAAACCTTGTAAACAGTTCCAAGAACTGGTGCTTAGATGAATGCAGCAATTAGGATTCAGCAGTAAGTGAGATGTGCTGTGTCATTTCCACCTCATATCGCCAGTGTCATTAGCTGCTGGACAAACTATAGTTCTATTTCAGTTACACAGAAAATGGCGCACAAGTGCAGGAAAATTATATGCAAAATGAGCAGATAGTTGTCTCTGGTGTGTTAAAGCGTATTTCCAAAATTAGGTTATGAAGTTAGGAGCCAGAAGAACGTAAGTGCCATTACGTTTTGCTATTTCTAAAATTGACACACACTTCTTCGAGACAGAAGAACGTAAGTGCCAATACGTCTATCTGTCTCTTAAATAAACTTGTAACTTGGAGATACGCAGCACCTTATTTTTGCGATGAGAAGAGCTGCAGATATGTCGTTTTGACACAACATAGAACTCATTACTGTGATAACGTACATTGAAAAAGCCAAAAACCCCATTTTTGGAGATACGTTCCTCTGGCTCTCACACGACGATATAACCATGGTATTGTTGGTAGATCCGGTTTTGTTTTCAGTTTTTATGTATCTGTTATCCAGTTTTGTGTTCTGTAGCGAAATGTCAAAAATGCTTTGATTATAGACATATATCAAAATTTTGCCATAAAGAGAAAATGACCTGCAGGTATTGTGGAGAAGACAACCATGAAAGAAAAGATTGTGCAAAGAAGAAACAATCATTAAAATACACTCCATGTCATAGAAGAAACAAAAATTGTAGGGGTAAGCAGAATTGTCCAATTTATTACATGATGTGGAAAAGGATTATTTCAATAATCGACTATGGACAATATAAGATTTGTTCCAACACTCAGTTCTGAACACATTCTGAACTAATACCAACACATTGTTATGCACATGCGCCAGTTGAGTATGCTCTCAGAACTAATTTGAAATTTTGTGGTTGGAACACTACTTGAACTGTTCTGTCATGATCTTCTTCATTCCACAGTATCAACTATAAAGATGAAAGAAGGTGATCAACCTAGGTTTGTATAGAAGTACATCATGGAGGACCTGTCTGGTATTTCTTTTTTAGATTTAATGTCCCTTTAAAACATCTAAGGTTTACAGAGTTGATTAATGAGATCAAACTCCACAAATGTATATATTCAATTCACACCAAAAGGGATTCCAATCTGGTTGTTTCACATGTCAGACAGACACCTTAACCTGACATCACTGTCTGCTATATATCCAACTTTCCATTCTAATGAAAACAGTCAACAGTATTTCCTTATTTTAATATCCACTTGAGTGTTACAAGCGTGTACCAGTTAGCAAAATGTGTGCTTTATATACAAAGGACTTTCTTTATGTATTACAAGTTTATGAAGCATATTGATTCTCCTCTTTTATGTTCATTATAAATACTATGCGAAAAAATAAGCAATATGCTTTGAATGAGCCAAATTTTAAAACGAGCTTGTCTTCAATAAAATTACTTCTTAGTGCTACAATATCATTAAGGCACCACTGAAATTTGGTGAAAATCTTGAGAAAATGGTCTTCAGAATGATTTCACTTCTACAAATAATATTTAAATACTATGGCTTAAGTGTTTATTTTTCTTTTAATATTATGGATGTTTACCTTTATATGCAATAAAGTGAAATAATACAATTACAACATTTATATTTCAAACTTGCTTTTAGGATTGCTTTTCTTCAAAAGTTTTCACGCTCAAAATATTCCACATGATGGGAGTTTTCATCCAATTCTTATGGAATTCTTCATGCACATTCCAAAAGCTCAAACAATTAAAACTTCCATGTGAAATTTTTGTGTTGCAAAGTGCTTGTGATGGATTCATTTTTAAAACCAACAGGATGTGGAGAACATATAAATTTATAATGAAGGTCTCTTAAACAATTTATTTTCTTGTGAACTGAAACCACAACAAATAAAAGTAAATAACAAGTTTGTGTGATATGTTTGGATAAATAACATGAACACTTAAATGAAAGATTGTTTTTAAAATTGTATCCGTGTGAGATTTCAAACAGGACTTTAAAATTCATTTTTGAAATGCAATAACTTGAAAACTAAAAAACTTTCAAAATTAAATTAAAAACTGTCATTGTTTATGCAAAACAGAATTAAGATCATAATTTAGCCAAATTGATTGAAAACCTTAGGAAATCCCATTTTCAGTTGTGCATTCCCTTCACACTACAGCTTCTCACGCATTCACAACCATCTTTTAGGTGAAAACAGAAATTACATGTTACATTAATTTCTCACCTCAGATGTTTAAACAGATGCTGTAATGCATCACAAGATTGGGCCCATCAACAATGCCATTTAGAACTGATTGCAGTTCTGTTCACAAATGCGATGACTGTTTCACATGGTGATTCACTCACGATATTTTTCCTTCATTTAGGAATTTGAATGTCCTGAAGAGTTATAGAGCTATGAACCTTTTTTGGTAATGTGTAGTGCAATGTGCAATAGTATAATTAACATGAATCTGGGAGAAACTACATGAGCCAAAACATATAAAACACATAAATTAGGATGGTTTATTGGAAAGCAAGTTGGGGAGGTTAAAATTTGATATTCACTCAGCAAATTAATTGGAAATTATTTGGGAACAATTGCATCAAAATGTATGGAGCAGTGGACATTGGATCATCAGCTCTTAACACTGGTAAACATCAAAAGAGCTCTCACTTTGGAGATCCTCAACTAATTTATGTGAACACAAATAAAAATGTTGAGTGAAAAGTGAATATGGTTAAAAGATGATACTGTAATTATTGTCAGGAAGATATTAATAATTAAATAAATAAATGATAGTAAGATAAAGAAATAATTGCAATAAATAATTTCTGTATATTAAATCAATGTATAATGTAATAAGCTTGAGTTGAAAGATTTGTCCAGAGAGAAACAGGTAATTAGCAAGGTGAGTTAACTAAAGTCATTAATAACAGCTGAAGTGATGAATGCGTTGAGCACAAGGATTCCTGGAAGGCAGTTTAGAGTCAAGTTCAGTATGTTTGAACAGTCGCATAGGCAGAAATTCTGAAATAGAGAAAAGCACTTAAATTCTGAGTCAGGGAGGGCCATTAGAGCAACAAGGTAAGAAACTGCACATAGGCCATTTTGGAAAATGAAAGAGAGAATGAATTCTTAGAATTTGGTAGTCAAAGGAGTAAAAGTTGTGTTCCAGATATGTAAGATTTGGCAATGTATAAGGTAAAATTTTGGTGGCGCAGTTCTAATGTAGGTGGGGCTTAAGTTAATATAAAGGCTTGCATTTTTAATCAGATACGCATTCGCATTTGTGCACACATTTGCTCGTGCAAACCTTGGTGCATACATTTATATATACATTAGTCACTCTGGATACTTGTGACTACTTGTGTGTTATTTAAGTGCCCAGTGATGCACTTGTGTGAGTAAGATATAGAGGCCATTGGAAAGGGTTTCTCCTCTAAGCATTTTAGCAACTCGTGGCAAGTTGCGATTCTAGTTTCTTTTATTGTGGAAACAGTTATTTCAAACCATAACATGGATACTGCAGAAGTTAGCAGGTATAATAATTAAACTGTTATAGTTCCAAGTGCTGAGATTCATAATCAGTTTCATTCTCTTTCTTCGAATGGTCGGCAACTCACTTCAATGGCTCAAGTGTTAGAACACATTAAATTTCTCAGTCAGTTTAAACTGGCGTTATCCTTTCACACCTGCCCACGCATACCCTGAGAGAAAGATTTCATAGCTCTACCACTGGCACAGCTGGTGCATGAGACAACAGAATGAGCTATGAGATGATAACATCAGTAGCAGGTAAAGTATACTGCCTCAAAAGTGCCGACCATTGTCTTGCTTCAAAGGATGTATCCTGTTAGGAGATGTCACGTTTGTGACAGTAACAATGCTATGTATATTTTGTTCATCATTCCACAAAAAAAACCAATTTTGGTAATACCACAACTTCATACAATACCAGATGCTTTGATAAGTACATTCTCAAGAATGTAGCTCATAAAAATAGTGGATTTTACAGACATGAAGCTTTGAAGTCCACAGTGCGAAAGTTGGCATTTAATCCCTAGGAACAGACATTTCAATAATTTAGACGTATCATATGCAATGTGTCAAAATTTGATTTTAGTCATAGTAAAAGCCAGCTATTTATTATTTTCTCAAAAAAATCTTGGTCAAATAAATTTTTACACTTTAATTCCAATGCATAACCAATTAGGTGTTTCTGATTGTAGGTCTCTGACCCAGACTAATTTATGTTTACACTAATACTAATTTAAATATTTTCATTAATTAATCTGTAGTTTGATCTGTTCTTAGACATTTAACATGAAGTACTAGGTAAATGAGAAGGTACAATGAAATGCCTGAGTAAAACTTTACTCAAGTCAGAACCAACCAGAAAATATAGCCTTTTACTTGTTGTGATGGTAGTAGCTAACTGCACAGATATTTGTTATTGATGTGTCTATCGACTTTTGTGTTAACGTCAGCATCTATTTTATACAGATTCCAGTACTAATATTCTAGTACAAATAAGAAATCCTTGTTCATCGGCTCAAAACTATTGATACTGAGTTACTTTGAATAAGAGTTGTAATATATAAATATTGTGATGCTTAGTTTTTTATTTTTAAAAGAACGATAAATATGACAAACTTTAAGTAAATCCAGAAAATTGGATTTATATTTCTTGCAAGTCAGTTCCTAAATGCTGAAGTAAGCAGGGGTTTGGTGACACAATGTTTAGGGGAAAGATCACCTCAGGTCCGACATATGGGTGAGTTATGTAATTTCAGCTTACATACTTTACATCAGTTACTAGCTAGGCACTAATCAACATTCTGTTGAGCATTTAAACTTAGATTATTTTATGGCTGTCTCTTGCCTATCACCTTCCTAGCAGGACCCTGTTCTGTGAGTCTTAAATTTATTTTATGCTAACTTGCTACATCGACGTACGTCCCAGGCATGATGAAGATGGAACACTGTACTACTTCTGTCCGCCAGGTAAGCCCACAAGCTATCTAATTCTCTCTCCCTCATGAAATCTAGTTTAGTTTGTTATTAGAAAGACTAAAGTTTTTCTTGGGAACAGAATTACATGTCTGATAGTGTCACCCTTTCACCAGTCTTCCAGCTACCACAACCTATAACCCTCTCAGTGACATCGTGTGCTACATCCCTATCCCTTTTTTTTTTTTTTTTTGAATTTTATTTATGGATGCTCTTTAACTGCTGCAGTCCTTAGCGTCCCATGCTATATTGGGCGTGAAAGACCAGTAATTATGCTCAGAGGTCTCCTTATCAGGCTTGAAGTTCTTTTACATGTCGTAAATCTACGACACTGGACCACCGGCTTTACTTCCCTTCTGAAGGAAGCCATGCTAAGGATTTTTACGCCCGAAAAAATCCATCGCCCTCTGCTGGGTTTGAACCCACGACCTCGGGAATTAGAGGCTAATCCTCATCCTTTCAATGACATCTGGCAAAGGTGCTGTTGGTGTCATTGCCGCCCATATGTTACAATTGGTTGAGGCGCTGGTCCCTACCTATTGTAGTTAGGGTATGGTTAGATCCCTCCCCTGTCTGCAGGGTGCTCTTGTTTTTTTCCCGCATTATGTTTTCCCCAGTTTTTGTGGTATTACAAAATTTTTGTGAACACTAATTTTTTAGGCATGTTGTGCACATGCTGTGGTTTTTCTTTTTAAGTAAATAATGCCTCCCCGTGAAAATGATCATAATAGACATGTAATTCTGGTTCCAATAGAATGCTTCGACGTGAATTTAAATTTTCTTTCTTTCTAGAGCTTTTTATGATCCTAATGCTGTTCAATTTAGATGGTTAATAAACATAGCATTCCCAGAACAGATTGAGAACTTTTAATTACACATTAAAGCGTAGGTCACATGGCTATTCTGAGAGTAGTAGTACTGGTGGTGGTGGTGGAGGCGGCGGCCACGGTTGTGGTGGTGGTGGCGGTGGCGGTCATCGTGGTCGTGGTGGTGGCGGCGGCGGCGGCGGCGGCGGTGGCGGCAGCAGCAGCAGCATGAATATAACTCTTTGAATACAACAGTTAAAGGACACGTCAGATTTACATATATATAAATACTTATACCTTATTTTACATTGTGTTCTTTAATTTATATTCTTATAAACTATAAAAAGCATTATCTAGTAGTTCTTTTTTACAAATTTTAATATACATTTGTTATTTTTGTAATTATCTCTTTAGGTAACTTCTTGAATAGCTGTTTCTCATACTTTTTACAGTTTATAGTACCCCTAGGGATTGATTTAAAATATTCTTTGTTGTTTCTCAAGTAATATTTATGAACATTGTTATTTTTTGCTCATCTTTATCTATATATATATACAGGACACTTCAAAAATACAGGGTATAATTTCAGGTATGCATTCCTCATATATATTGACAATAAAAAAATTTCATTACATCTGTCCGGAAATGCTTTGTTCTGAGTTATGGCCTTCAAAACAGTGATATTCACCAGAATGTACCTTCTTAATGCAGGTAGCTTTCTTTACAGAAGATGTTCAAAGTGTCCACCTCTGCTTGAATACAGGCCTCACATCGATGTCTCATGGCAGTGCAAACTTTACCCCAAATTCCAGGAGTATTCGTGTTTCCTCACAACCAGTCACAATTTGATTTTGAAGAGATTCCATGTCAGGCACCGGAGACGAACACACCAATGCTTTTAAATGGTTCCACAAGTAGAAATCAACAGGGTTCAAATCAAGTGAGCATGGTGGCCAAGCAATTGGGCCACCTCTACTTATCCATCGATCAGTAAACCTTTGATCCAAGTACCGATGAGCGGTACGACTGAAGTGTGCAGGAGTGTCATCATGCAAGAAGTGAGCTTGTTGATGATTGCTCAGTGGAATGTCTTCAAACACATGAGGTATGGTGTTTTCCAGGAAGTTTGTGTATGCTGGCCCCATAAGTCAGTTATGTTAGCCTCTAGTTCCCAAGGTCACAGGTTCAAACCTGGCAGAGGGCGATGGATTTTTTTCGGGTGTAAAAATCCTTAGCATTGCTTCCTTCGGAAGGGAAGTAAAGCCTGTGGTCCTGTGTCATAGACTTAGGACATGTAAAAGAACCTCAAGCCTGATAAAGAGGCTCTGAGCGAAATTACCATTCTTTCATGCCCAATATAGAATAGGGTGCTAAGGACCACAGCAGTTAAAGAGCATCCATAAATAAAACTCAATTTAATTTTGATAAGCCTGTTTACAAGTATATGGGGCCCAACTAACCAATCACTAATGATACCGGCCCACATGTTGAGAGTGAACCACACTTGGTGATGAGATGAAACAATTGCATGTGGATTTTCATATGTCCATACCTGCTGATTGTGGAAATTTGTAATGCCATCTCATGTGAACTGTGCTTCATCTGTAAATAATTCTAAGGCAGGAAAGTTCGGATTTGTAGCACACTACTGCACGAACCACTGGCAGAACATAAATTGAGCAGGATAATTTACTTGTGACAGGGCCTGTACACATTGCAAATGATAAGGATACAACTGTTGCTCTCGCAACAGTCTCCAGACAGTCCTATGAGGGACATTCACTTGCAACACTAACCTCTGTGTACTGATAGAAGGAGTCATCCTATATATAAAGGCAAGGGTAATGTCGATAAACCTAATAACTACAGAGGTATTGCATTATTATGGAATATAGGAAAACTTTTTGCGGGTATTTTGGCAGCGAGACTACAATTTTGGGTTGAAGAATATAATATCCTTTCAGAATTCCAGATGGGCTTTCGCAAGGGAAGGAGAGCAATTGATAATTTATTTATTATAAAGACATTAGCAGACAAATATTTAAAAGAAAAAAGGGGTAAATTGTATATGGCTTTTGTAGACTTAGAGAAAGCTTATGACCGAATTGAGCTACAACTTCTGTGGCATAAATTAGTGTGTAAGGGAGTAAATCAGCAATTGGTGAATATTTTTAAAGCACTGTATTTTGAGAATACCTTCTGTGTAAGGGTGGAGACGGGCTGTGTAACAAAAGAAATTCCACAAAAGAAAGGCCTTAGGCAAGGATGTAAGTTAAGCCCAGTTTTATTTAATTTATACATAGATGATGTCTTACTAGAAATTGGAAGGAATAATAACTGTGCACCAGTAATTAACAACATCCAAATCCCAGGACTTCTTTTTGCAGATGACCTAGTGGTAGGATCTATTACAGTAAGTGGTTTAAAACAATCATTACAAGCAATTGATGTATGTTGTAAAGAATGGAGGTTAAAAGTGAATCAAAAGAAAACACAGATTGTGGTTTTCAAAAAGGGGGGAAAATTAAGCAAATATGAAAAGTGGAAGGGAGAGAATAAAGATTACAGGGTAGTGCGTGACTGTATCTATTTAGGAGTAAAAATAGATGGAGGTAATAAATGGGAGAAACAAAAGAAGTTTGCATTGGCAAAAGGTAAAGGGGCGATGGCAGCAATTAGAAGCTGCAAATATAAAGTACCTAACATAAATGTTAAATGACTGGAAAAAGTTTATGAGATGGTTGTGGAGGCAAAAATGAAGTATGGTATAGAAATATGGGGATTAGATAGAGGATGGGAAAGTATAGATGTGGTGCACAGGATGTTTTGTAGAGAAATACTAGGGCTACCGAAGTCAATTGTAAGACAGGTAGCACAATTACAGATGGGCAGGGTGGCAACTAAGGGGAAGATAATGGAAAGAGCTTTGAAATTTTGGTGCAGAACTTTAAATCTAGGAAAAAGTAATGTGTTAAGACAATGTGTAGAGTACCAAGAGAATAACTTAATGAATGATGGATGGGTAAGTAAATTACGAAACATTTTGGAGAAAAATGGGTTAGGAGATATATGGAGAAGGAGAGAAAATAACGTGAAAAATTTTTGGAAAAAGGCGAGGAAAAGACTGGAAGATATAGAAATACAAATCATGTTCAGTGAGATTGCCGAATAGAGCTCATTAGTTTATTATAGGCCAATGAAAACTACATGGGATAGGGAAACATATATAGACATAGTAAATAAAGAAGAGAGGGAATCTATTGCATGGGTAAGAACCGGAGCATGGAGGCTAAAAGGGGTAAGACAGGGTATTCCTCAGAACCATTGTCCGATATGTGGTGGTAATGAAGACATTGAACACATAGTATTTAAGTGCCAAGGAACAGAAAATTGGAGAAAAGAATTTTTTAATAAGAAGTGGTTGAAGGGGGATAGAAATACACTTATGATTGAAATGATATGTAAGGACGCTAGAAGCATTGGACAGTTTTTGTGTAAAGTAAAAAATAAATGGCTTTGGACAGTGGAAAGAGAAAAGTAAGAGGTAGTGCATCTTACTTTGAATGGAAAACTATAGTGAATGTGTGATGGTTAAGTAATCAATAAATGAAAAGTGAAAAACAAGTGGAAATGGGACATGAAAGAAAAACTGAAAAAAAAGAGCAAGATAATTTATTGACAAGAAATTGTAAAATGTAAATAAACTGTAGTGATTGTCTACTGAATGAGACCAGGGTCAAAGTGCTGTAGACAATCAAATTTGTAAAACTCTTAGCACAATAAATACTATACTATACTGATAGAAGGAGTCGTGTGCACAGAATCCAGAATCTCCTCCTCTACACCTGGAGATGTAGATCTTCGTCATCCCCTCCCAAAACCAGGAGATGTAAACTTCCCATGGACGCACAGACAGCAATGGAGATGTTCAAATGTCTTCCAATCTGGACATCTTCACTGTGGATACATCTCTTGGTACAAATGATGAGCCAGTACAGCATTGCCATCCATCTTACCATACATGAAGTGCATTTCTGCCAGCTCGTGATTTGAGTACACGTCGCTCAGTCGAATGCCAAACACAACACTCAATGTACCCTTTGCCTCGGAATGAACTGTCAGTGTCCTGTGAATATCTTCTGATAATTCATCCTATATACAAAGGCAAGGGGAGTGTTGATAAGGCTAATTATTACAGGGGAATAGCATTACTTTCAAATGTTGGAAAGATTTTCACAGGGATTTTAGCAAATAGGATACAAAACTGGGTAGAGGAATATAATATCCTCTCGGAGTTTCAAATGGATTTTCGTAAGAGGAGAGGAACGGTAGATAACCTGTTCATAATTAAAACTCTGGTGGATAAATATTTAAAAGAAAAAAGAGGAAAATTGTATATGGCATTTGTTGATTTGGAGAAAGCGTATGACCGCATTGATTTAAATTTGTTGTGGTACAAACTCTTGGGGAAGGGAGTAAGTCAACAGATGGTGAATTCATTTAAAGCTCTATACAAGGAGGAGAACACATTTTGTGCGAAAGTAGGAGTAGGATTGGTGACTAAAGAAGTAAACCAAAGGAAGGGGTTACGACAAGGATGTAAGCTAAGTCCAGTGTTATTTAATCTGTATATTGATGATATCCTCACTTAGATAGGAAGGAACAATAATTGGTTGCCTGTGCTAAATAAGTTATCAATTCCTGGGTTATTAATCACTGATGATTTAGTGATAGGATCAGTTTCAACGGTTGGTCTGAAGCAGTCCCTACAGCAAATGAATAAATACTGTGATGAATGGAATCTGAAAGTAAATCAAGAGAAGACACAAATTATAATGTTTAAGAAAGGTGCCAAACTGGGCAAGTATGAAAAGTGGAAGAATGGAGAGAAGGAATATAAAGTGGTCAGAGATTGTATATACTTAGGGGTTAAAATGGATGGGGGTGGAAAATGGGAGAAACTGGTATTGACGAAGGGGAAAGAGGCAATGTCACCGATTAGAGGGTGCAAATATAGAATACCAGATATAAATGTTAAATGGCTAGAGAAAATATATAACACAGTAGTTGAAGCAAAAATGTTATATGGAAGTGAAATATGGGGAGTAGAACGAGGCTGGGAAGAGATAGATATGGTACATAGGAGTTTTTGTAGAGAAGTTTTAGGCTTGCCAAATGCTACAGTTAAGGAATTTGCTCTAATTGAAATGCAGAGAGTGGGGAGAAAAGGGGTAATAATGGAGAGAGCTCTTAAATATTGGTACAGACTATTAAATTTAGAAGAGAAGAACTTGTTGAGGCAGTGTTAGGAATTTCAAGAAAGGAGCTTAAATAAAAATGGGTGGAGTTATAGTATACAAACTAATTTGGAAAATAGCAGTGTGGGAGAAATTTCTAGAAGGAGGGAAAATAATATTAAGGGTTTTTGGAAAGAAGCTAGGCGGAGGTTTGAAGATATAGAGATACAAAATTTATTTAGTAACATTGGGAAGAAAAGTTCCTTGGAATCATGTATATTAATAAAAAATGTATGGGCTAGGGAACAGTATGTGGATAACTCAAACAAGGAACAAAGAGAAAGTATAGCCTGGGTGCGAGCAGGTGTATGGAGACTAATAGGAATAAGAAATGGGTTCCCACAGAACCAGTGTCCAATATGTGGGGAAAGAGAAGATTTAGAACATATTGTTTTTTGATTGTAAAGGTACACAGCATTGGAGAAGGCAAGCTGTAAATGGGAAATGGTTAAAAATGGACAGGAAAGTAGCCTTAAGCAAGATTTTTAACAAAGACAGTAAAAAGGTAGGAGAGTACCTGTCCAAAGTATAAAAGAAATGGTTATGGACAATAAAAAGAGATGTGAATTAGTTTCATCATGTGATGTTAAGTTATGTAATTATATTATCATTATTATTATTATTATTATTATTATTATTATTATTATTATTATTATTATTATCATAATCATTTTTATGTTATAATTAAGGAATGTAATATGGGTAGAATATGGCAAGATAACAGCTTGGGCTGATGTATAGCCATATTCTAAGGAAGATTGCTAGCACAAATAAATAAATAAATAAAAATAAATATTTTCTGTCATGGCAAATACCTGCAGGAAGAGAAATGTTCCAGTGAATATCACTGTTTTGAAGCCATAAGTCAGAATCCAAGCATTTCCGTACACATGCTGTAACAGACTTTTTTAGTTGTCTACATATGAGTAATGCATACCTGAATTTATGCCCTCTGTTTTTGAAACATCCTGTATGTATACAAATACAGGAAGCAGTTAATATCTTATAATTTTAAAAAATTCATCTACACAAATGCGGTTTATCTACTTTTTCTAATATTCTATGTGATTTTTTTTTGTAACGTAATTATCTTTTTTATGTCTATTTCTGTGATATTTCCCCAAAGTTTAATTCCATACTTTGTGTGCGAATAAATGAAAGCATAGTAGATCTGCTCTTTATCCATAATATTCCTTGCCTGTTTCATTGTGTAGATAACCTTTATTTATTTTTTTATTAATATGTCTTATGTATGATTTCCAATTTAGTTGTTTATCAATTACATTGGTCAACATTGATTCTGTGGTATAAAGGAAAATATGTGACTTTAATGGAAATCAGTACCCTGATTTCCAAAATGAAGTCCGTTTTTGGCTATAACATCTAGTTTTTATATGTGCATATATGTCTATGGTGCTAAATTCATTCAGATTATACAGCTCTCTGCTATGTTTCATTATGTTATTGTAAATCTGTTGTTGATTTTCTTCCTAATTGGCTCACTTCCATCCTCCCTTATCACCCAGATGTTTATATTCCCAGCACTTATCAGTTTTGTTCTATGGGTCAGGTCTGTCTTCTTGTGAAGTATTTATGTTTACATTTACAGCTACCATAGATCTCAAGTTTAGCTGAAAACTTGTGTTAATACACACATTTGTCTTCTATATGTGTAGTGCTAAAATAAAAGTTTGAGTATGACCTGTACATCAGGATTACATAGGAGACAGTGTCTACAAAGTCCTGAGAAGTTTTGTTACATCTGTGGGAGTAGGATATATAGGACAGACCTGGCGCAGTTTTTTGGGCATATATGGGAAAGGATAGGGAAAACGAGGCCAGATGAGGCGGTTCAAGGAGGAAAATGGGTTTATATGGGAGAGATAGGGAATACGACGAAAACACGTGTAATCCGCTAATGACAGCGATAATGATCATCGCTAATGGATATTCGTTGTAATACATGTGTAACCGCTAATGGATATTCGTTGTAATACATGTGTAACCGATAATGACCGTCGCTAATGCATATTCTTTGTAATACATGTGTAACCGCTAATGACCGCCGCTAATGACACGTCTAATGGATATGCGTGGTAATACATATGTAAACATATGTAACCCGCTAATGACCGCCGGAGATGCCGACAACTGATAAGGTAGTAGTAATAGAAATGTATGTTTAAGCGCACAGAGAGATGCCGACAAGCGATAAGCTTCTTTGTTCTACGCCGACAAGCCCCGCCCCCTCTTTGTGCTCTACTATTTGCCGCCAGGTCTCGTGTCGTTAGGCCCCGCCCCCTCTCGCTTTGTGCGCTTACCTAATGCCGACAGTGTCTGTGCCGACAGGTCCTACCCCCTCCCCCATGCGTTCTACTGTGGCGTCCTGACTTGAGGGAATTGTTTTCTCGAGGCCAGCCGCCCCTCGGCAAATTAATTAGGTAATGTTCGTCAAACATTTTTTTTATGACTACTAATGCCTGCACATTCCATCCTCGAGAAATTAAGTTTTTTGAATAATGAATTGTATATGAATTGACTCGAGCGTGAGTGTTAGCGTGTATAAGTAGCCCGCTCACGGGAACAGTCTGTCATGTAATGAAAACACTGCAACCTACTTCTGTCTGAGGAAAGCGGTTGTCCATTAGCTGACAATGTTAGACGCTTTCACCACATTAATAGACTTAAGTTTGCATTCCGGATCTGTTTACATACATTAGCAAACAACAGCCGGACATGCAATGAAAAACTCGCAACCTACTTCTGCCTGGTCGTAACGATGACCTCCATTAGCTGACGTTAGACGCTTTCACCACATTAGCGAACAATGTCAGTAATTGTTTTCCTAAGTGCTCTGCACAACTCTCACCACTTCAGCTTTTGGCGGGGGAAATGATATAAAAAGCAGCAGCTTCTCCAATGAGTTCCAAGTTGACCGGGATGGCTGGGGTCGAATCCTAGGAGTGATTACAAATTCAGCTTCTAATACCTCAGAGACTAATTACGATAGACGTCAAATAAAGTTTATTACATTAATGTCATTAGGTAGTTTCTTGTGAATGTATATTTGGGTACATGGTGTCCAGGGTTCGAATACCGATAAAATGTAATTTAATTATAAATTTAATAACTCCTAAACTAATTAAGATAAAGACGACAAATAAACTTTATTGCGTTTATGTTATTAGGTAGTATCTTGTGGATGTATACTAGGGTACCCGGTGTTTTGGGTTCAATCCTTAATTTTTTAAATCGTCATTATCTCGGAAACTAAGAGAGGTAGAGGAGTTGACCAAAGCATGATTGATAGCTCCTATGATGGGTAATTAATACTGTATATAATTTTCAATCAGTTGTTCTTATTTCGAATCCCGATCTTTCAATCACTTACTTATTTTCTTCTCTATACTCTAGAATATATCACTTAGATTGATGCCGTAACTGCATACAGCGCCTTTAAACATATCAAACTAATATTGTAAATAATTTTGGTTCTGGTGTCCTGGGTTCGAATACCGATAAAATGTAATTTAATTATAAATTTAGTAATTCCTAAACTAATTAAGATAAAGACGCCAAATAAACTTTATTGCGTTTATGTTATTAGGTAGTATCTTGTGGATGTGTAATTAGATACCTGACGTTCTGGGTTCGATCCTAATTTTTAAATCACCATTATCTCGGAAACTAAGAAAGCTAGAGGGATGGACCAAAGCATGATTGATAGCTCCTATGATGGGTAATTAATACTGTATATAATTTTCAATCAGTTGTTCTTATTTCGAATCCCGATCTTTCAATCACTTACTGATTTTCTTCTCTATACTCTAGAATATATCACTTAGATTGATGCTGTAACTGAATACAGCACCTTTAAACATATCAAACTAATATTGTAAATTATTTTGTTTCTGGTGTTCTGGGTTCGAATACCGATTCAATGAAATTTATTTATAAATTTAATAACTCCTAAACTAATTAAGATAAAGACGCCAAATAAACTTTATTGCGTTTATGTTATTAGGTAGTATCTTGTGGATGTGTAATTAGATACCTGACGTTCAGGGTTCGATCCTAATTTTTAAATCACCATTATCTCAGAAACTAAGAGAGGTAGAGGAGTGGACCAAAGCATGATTGATAGCTCCTGTGATGGGTAATTAATACTGCATATAAGTTTCAATCAGTTGTCCTTATTTCGAATCCTGATCTTTCAATCACTTACTTATTTTTTCTCTATACTCTAGAATATATCAGTTAGATTGATGCCGTAACTGCATACAGTGCCCTTAAACATATCAAACTAATATTGTAAATAATTTTGTTTCTGGTGTCCTGGGTTCGAATACCGATAAAATGTAATTTAATTATAAATTTAGTAATTCCTAAACTAATTAAGATAAAGACGTCAAATAAACTTTATTGCGTTTATGTTATTAGGTAGTATCTTGTGGATGTGTAATTAGATACCTGACGTTCTGGGTTCGACCATAATTTTTAAATCACCATTCTCTCAGAAACTAAGAGAGGTAGAGTGGACCAAAGCATGATTGATAAGTTCTATACTGGGTGATTAATGCTGTATATAATTGCCAATCAGTTGTGCTTGATTCCGTTCCCCATCTTTTAATGACTTCCTTAATTTTCCTCTGTACACTAGAATATATCACTTAGATCGATGATGTACCTGCATACAGCTTTGTTTAACATGTTGAGCTAATATCATAAATTTGTTTGTTCCTGGTGTTCTGGGTTCGAATACCGATTCAATGAAATTTATTTACAAATTTAATAACGCGTAATCTAATTTAGATAGACATGTCAAGGTAAACGCAAACAGAGTATCTAGTCCTTAAATATCGTTATCATGACAAATATTACTTTAAAGTACTCAGATCGAATCCCGAAGGGATGATTTCATATATCTTCAAGCCTAGGGTTCATATCAGGTTCTAATAAAGATTAAATGCTTGATGCTGATGTGGGGGGAGCTAAAATACATTTATTAAAAGTATTACCCGGTTCGATTTAGAAGCTTAGAATCTGTGTAACTATGGAAAAATTGCTTTTCTCGTGATTGTAGTGAAATGTAATGGGCTTTCTGTGAGAAGGTGGAAAGGAAGAATTGAAAAGGGAATGAAAACATGAGATAATGTAGTATATACATACATTTAACTAAATAAGGAGGAAAATCTTCTCGTTACCTTTTAAGCTTTTACTTTAAGTATTGTGATAATACAGCTGGAATTAACCTTGGTACAATAGGTGGTGGTGGTGGTGGTGGTTGTAGGCTTTGAATTTGAAATATATGTCTGAATGAGCGTGTGAGAATGCTTCTCTTGCTGGTGTGACAGCATAAGCAGGTAGTTATGAGACGAGTTTAAACGTGTTTGATGCTGTCAGACATCCTGTCTCTAGGTGTGACGTCATAAACATCATGCTTCTGGGCGTGAGGTTATATGGCTGAGATTAATACACGTTGAGTGATCATATACAGCGGTTATGGAGCGAGTTTATGATTGATCTAAAAGGTTCGTGCTCCCTCTATAAATATGTTATAGGGGAAAGGATGCTCTCCTGAAACATTAGGTCTCTAGACAGAAATTGTTCACAGAGACGGAGACGTCAGGATGGATGGGTGCATCTTATATATGAGAGAGGTAGGGGAATATGAGGAGAAGTGCTACTCTAGTCAGGGTTTGAGGTGTGGAATATGCGTTTATATGGGAAAGATAGGGGAAACGTGTACAGGTAATAGGCTAGACAGATGCTGAAGGACGGGAATATAGGCTTATACGGGGGAGAGATATTGAAATACGAGGAGAGGTGCTAGACTAGACTGATGCTGAAGGAGGAGAGGATACGCTTTATACGGAAGAGATAGGGAATACGAGGAGAGGTACTAGAAGGGTAGAATATAGCGTTTTTATATAGGAGAGTTAGCAAACCGAGGAGAGATATTAGGCGGGAAGGCTTGAATGACAGAGTATGCGTTTATATGGAGAGACGAGGAAAACGAAGGTAGGTGCTAGATTGAGAGAGTCTTCAAGGAGGAAAATGCATTTATATGAGAGCGTTAGGGAATACGATGAGAGGTGCTAGTCTAGAGAGAGTTGAGGAGTAGAGTATACGTTTTATATGGGAGAAATACGGAAAACGGGAGAGATACAAGGGTAGACAGTGGTTGAAGGAGTAGGAATGTAGGTTTATACGGTAATATAGAGAGTAATTCGATTATAAAACTTTTCTCATTCAGCATTACAACACTTTTATATACTTATTTTCTAAACCTTACAAACTTTATATATGTTAAACAGTAGTGCGCGAGACGGAAAGGGACAAACTATATCGGTTTACAGTGAAGTATACGTCCTAACCTATTCCCACCTTGCTTGTTCTGGATCTTCTCATTCCTATCATCATCTAACGTAACCACGTAACAAGACGTAACACAACGTAACATAACAACAACATGACAAGACGTCATACTAAGTAACATAACCACGCAACATCACGTGACATCTCGTAACCAGAAACGTTACATTCTTCGAGTGTAGGAGAGAGAGTCGATTCGGTATAACATGTTGCTCTATGAAGCTTAAATCTTGACAAAGAACGATTCTTAAAAATCCGCCATGTACAGCATCTAATAACGCGTTTTCCCCCATGTGTAATGTATGAAAAATTGAGTTTCTCATTCGTTAGTTGCACAGATTTTCTCCGACAGTAGCTCATGCTAAAACTAAAAGAAATTAAATGAATACGTGAATGGTAACGCTCGAAGGAATTAAAAGCGAATGAATGAATTCATAACACGCAACTAGGACGACGGAGGGAATTGCGATCAATGCATAGCAGGGGGGAAAGGATACTCTCTTGAAACATTAGTCATCTAGACAACTATTGTTCACGGAGCCCGTAGACGTCAGGTTGAATGGGACAGACCTCAGGTTCAAATCTTTAAGGGTACGGAACCCCGCCTTTTGCCTGTCATGTATACTAAACCATCCTAACAGCGTAACATTACGTTACAACGACACGTAACCAGAACATGGCGAGTGCGAGCATGGGATGTTACATAGCGTGATCAGGTTGTTACATAGCGTGATCAGTCTGTTACATAGCGTGTTCAGTCTGTTACATAGCTTGATGAGGTTGTTACATAGCGTGATCATGTTGTTACATAGCGTGATCATGTTGTTACATAGCGTGTTCAGCTTGTTACATAGCGTGATCATGTTGTTACATAGCGTGATCATGTTGTTACATAGCGTGATCAGGTTGTTACATAGCGTGATCATGTTGTTACATAACGTGATCATGTTGTTACATAGCGTGATCAGGTTGTTACATAGCGTGATCATGTTGTTACATAGCGTGATCATGTTACATATCGTGATCATGTTGTTACATAGCGTGATCGTGTTACATAGCGTGATCAGGTTGTTACATAGCGTGATCATGTTGTTACATATCGTGATCATGTTGTTACATAGCGTGATCAGGTTGTTACATAGCGTGATCAGGTTGTTACATAGCGTGATCAGTTTGTTACATAGCGTGATCATGTTACATAGCGTGATGAGTCTGTTACGTAGCGTAATGCATGTTGTACAGGTCTATACAGATCACCAAACTTTAATTCAGAGTAACAGATCGTTGACATGAAGATGGTAGAGGCAGTCCACTAGCTGGAACGATTCAGGAGTTGGAAACGCTAGGGACACACAGCGTAATGCAAGTTGCGCAGATCTATACAGAGCACAAAACTTTAATTCAGGAGGTAAAATTTCGTCGAAATGTACATGACAGGAGCGCGTCACGATGTTGAACGGTCCGAAATCTGGAAATGTTAGGGACAATCCGTTAAGCGGATGACTAGTGTTTCCAGAGAGCATCCCTTTTCACGAATGTTCCCAGAGAGCATCCTTTTTTCCATGCTCGCACTCGCCATGTTCTGGTTACGTGTCGTTGTAACGTAATGTTACGCTGTTAGGATGGTTTAGTATACATGACAGGCAAAAGGCGGGGTTCCGTACCCTTAAAGATTTGAACCTTGAGGTCTGTCCCATTCAACCTGACGTCTACGGGCTCCGTGAACAATAGTTGTCTAGATGACTAATGTTTCAAGAGAGTATCCTTTCCCCCTGCTATGCATTGATCGCAATTCCCTCCGTCGTCCTAGTTGCGTGTTATGAATTCATTCATTCGCTTTTAATTCCTTCGAGCGTTACCATTCACGTATTCATTTAATTTCTTTTAGTTTTAGCATGAGCTACTGTCGGAGAAAATCTGTGCTACTAACGAATGAGAAACTCAATTTTTCATACATTACACATGGGGGAAAACGCGTTATTAGATGCTGTACATGGCGGATTTTTAAGAATCGTTCTTTGTCAAGATTTAAGCTTCATAGAGCAACATGTTATACCGAATCGACTCTCTCTCCTACACTCGAAGAATGTAACGTTTCTGGTTACGAGATGTCACGTGATGTTGCGTGGTTATGTTACTTAGTATGACGTCTTGTCATGTTGTTATGTTACGTTGTGTTACGTCTTGTTACGTGGTTACGTTAGATGATGATAGGAATGAGAAGATCCAGAACAAGCAAGGTGGGAATAGGTTAGGACGTATACTTCACTGTAAACCGATATAGTTTGTCCCTTTCCGTCTCGCGCACTACTGTTTAACATATATAAAGTTTGTAAGGTTTAGAAAATAAGTATATAAAAGTGTTGTAATGCTGAATGAGAAAAGTTTTATAATCGAATTACTCTCTATATTACCGTATAAACCTACATTCCTACTCCTTCAACCACTGTCTACCCTTGTATCTCTCCCGTTTTCCGTATTTCTCCCATATAAAACGTATACTCTACTCCTCAACTCTCTCTAGACTAGCACCTCTCATCGTATTCCCTAACGCTCTCATATAAATGCATTTTCCTCCTTGAAGACTCTCTCAATCTAGCACCTACCTTCGTTTTCCTCGTCTCTCCATATAAACGCATACTCTGTCATTCAAGCCTTCCCGCCTAATATCTATCCTCGGTTTGCTAACTCTCCTATATAAAAACGCTATATTCTACCCTTCTAGTACCTCTCCTCGTATTCCCTATCTCTTCCGTATAAAGCGTATCCTCTCCTCCTTCAGCATCAGTCTAGTCTAGCACCTCTCCTCGTATTTCAATATCTCTCCCCCGTATAAGCCTATATTCCCGTCTTTCAGCATCTGTCTAGCCTATTACCTGTACACGTTTCCCCTATCTTTCCCATATAAACGCATATTCCACACCTCAAACCCTGACTAGAGTAGCACTTCTCCTCATATTCCCCTACCTCTCTCATATATAAGATGCACCCATCCATCCTGACGTCTCCGTCTCTGTGAACAATTTCTGTCTAGAGACCTAATGTTTCAGGAGAGCATCCTTTCCCCTATAACATATTTATAGAGGGAGCACGAACCTTTTAGATCAATCATAAACTCGCTCCATAACCAGCTGTATATGAGCACTCAACGTGTATTAATCTCAGCCATATAACCTCACGCCCAGAAGCATGATGTTTATGACGTCACACCTAGAGACAGGATGTCTGACAGCATCAAACACGTTTAAACTCGTCTCATAACTACCTGCTTATGCTGTCACACCAGCAAGAGAAGCATTCTCACACGCTCATTCAGACATATATTTCAAATTCAAAGCCTACAACCACCACCACCACCACCTATTGTACCAAGGTTAATTCCAGCTGTATTATCACAATACTTAAAGTAAAAGCTTAAAAGGTAACGAGAAGATTTTCCTCCTTATTTAGTTAAATGTGTGTATATACTACATTATCTCATGTTTTCATTCCCTTTTCAATTCTTCCTTTCCACCTTCTCACAGAAAGCCCATTACATTTCACTACAATCACGAGAAAAGCAATTTTTCCATAGCTACACAGATTCTAAGCTTCTAAATCGAACCGGGTAATACTTTTAATAAATGTATTTTAGCTCCCCCCACATCAGCATCAAGCATTTAATCTTTATTAGAACCTGATATGAACCCTAGGCTTGAAGATATATGAAATCATCCCTTCGGGATTCGATCTGAGTACTTTAAAGTAATATTTGTCATGATAACGATATTTAAGGACTAGATACTCTGTTTGCGTTTACCTTGACATGTCTATCTAAATTAGATTACGCGTTATTAAATTTGTAAATAAATTTCATTGAATCGGTATTCGAACCCAGAACACCAGGAACAAACAAATTTATGATATTAGCTCAACATGTTAAACAAAGCTGTATGCAGGTACATCATCGATCTAAGTGATATATTCTAGTGTACAGAGGAAAATTAAGGAAGTCATTAAAAGATGGGGAATCGAATCAAGCACAACTGATTGGCAATTATATACAGCATTAATCACCCAGTATAGAACCTATCAATCATGCTTTGGTCCACTCTACCTCTCTTAGTTTCTGAGATAATGGTGATTTAAAAATTATGGTCGAACCCAGAACGTCAGGTATCTAATTACACATCCACAAGATACTACCTAATAACATAAACGCAATAAAGTTTATTTGACGTCTTTATCTTAATTAGTTTAGGAATTACTAAATTTATAATTAAATTACATTTTATCGGTATTCGAACCCAGGACACCAGAAACAAAATTATTTACAATATTAGTTTGATATGTTTAAAGGCGCTGTATGCAGTTACGGCATCAATCTAACTGATATATTCTAGAGTATAGAGAAAAAATAAGTAAGTGATTGAAAGATCAGGATTCGAAATAAGGACAACTGATTGAAACTTATATGCAGTATTAATTACCCATCACAGGAGCTATCAATCATGCTTTGGTCCACTCCTCTACCTCTCTTAGTTTCTGAGATAATGGTGATTTAAAAATTAGGATCGAACCCTGAACGTCAGGTATCTAATTACACATCCACAAGATACTACCTAATAACATAAACGCAATAAAGTTTATTTGGCGTCTTTATCTTAATTAGTTTAGGAGTTATTAAATTTATAAATAAATTTCATTGAATCGGTATTCGAACCCAGAACACCAGAAACAAAATAATTTACAATATTAGTTTGATATGTTTAAAGGTGCTGTATTCAGTTACAGCATCAATCTAAGTGATATATTCTAGAGTATAGAGAAGAAAATAAGTAAGTGATTGAAAGATCGGGATTCGAAATAAGAACAACTGATTGAAAATTATATACAGTATTAATTACCCATCATAGGAGCTATCAATCATGGTTTGGTCCATCCCTCTAGCTTTCTTAAGTTTCCGAGATAATGGTGATTTAAAAATTAGGATCGAACCCAGAACGTCAGGTATCTAATTACACATCCACAAGATACTACCTAATAACATAAACGCAATAAAGTTTATTTGGCGTCTTTATCTTAATTAGTTTAGGAATTACTAAATTTATAATTAAATTACATTTTATCGGTATTCGAACCCAGGACACCAGAAACAAAATTATTTACAATATTAGTTTGATATGTTTAAAGGCGCTGTATGCAGTTACGGCATCAATCTAACTGATATATTCTAGAGTATAGAGAAAAAATAAGTAAGTGATTGAAAGATCAGGATTCGAAATAAGGACAACTGATTGAAACTTATATGCAGTATTAATTACCCATCACAGGAGCTATCAATCATGCTTTGGTCCACTCCTCTACCTCTCTTAGTTTCTGAGATAATGGTGATTTAAAATTAGGATCGAACCCTGAACGTCAGGTATCTAATTACACATCCACAAGATACTACCTAATAACATAAACGCAATAAAGTTTATTTGGCGTCTTTATCTTAATTAGTTTAGGAGTTATTAAATTTATAAATAAATTTCATTGAATCGGTATTCGAACCCAGAACACCAGAAACAAAATAATTTACAATATTAGTTTGATATGTTTAAAGGTGCTGTATTCAGTTACAGCATCAATCTAAGTGATATATTCTAGAGTATAGAGAAGAAAATAAGTAAGTGATTGAAAGATCGGGATTCGAAATAAGAACAACTGATTGAAAATTATATACAGTATTAATTACCCATCATAGGAGCTATCAATCATGCTTTGGTCCATCCCTCTAGCTTTCTTAGTTTCCGAGATAATGGTGATTTAAAAATTAGGATCGAACCCAGAACGTCAGGTATCTAATTACACATCCACAAGATACTACCTAATAACATAAACGCAATAAAGTTTATTTGGCGACTTTATCTTAATTAGTTTAGGAATTACTAAATTTATAATTAAATTACATTTTATCGGTATTCGAACCCAGGACACCAGAACCAAAATTATTTACAATATTAGTTTGATATGTTTAAAGGCGCTGTATGCAGTTACGGCATCAATCTAAGTGATATATTCTAGAGTATAGAGAAGAAAATAAGTAAGTGATTGAAAGATCGGGATTCGAAATAAGAACAACTGATTGAAAATTATATACAGTATTAATTACCCATCATAGGAGCTATCAATCATGGTTTGGTCCATCCCTATAGCTTTCTTAGTTTCCGAGATAATGGTGATTTAAAAATTAGGATCGAACCCAGAACGTCAGGTATCTAATTACACATCCACAAGATACTATCTAATAACATAAACGCAATAAAGTTTATTTGGCGTCTTTATCTTAATTAGTTTAGGAGTTATTAAATTTATAATTAAATTACATTTTATCGGTATTCGAACCCTGGACACCAGAAACAAAATTATTTACAATATTAGTTTGATATGTTTAAAGGTGCTGTATGCAGTTACAGCATCAATCTAAGTGATATATTCTAGAGTATAGAGAAAAATATAAGTAAGTGATTGAAAGATCGGGATTCGAAGTAAGGACAACTGATTGAAAATTATATACAGTATTAATTGCCCATCATAGGAGCTATCAATCATGCTTTGGTCAATTCCTCTACCTCTCTTAGTTTCTGAGATAATGACGATTTAAAAATTAGGATCGAACCCAGAACGTCAGGTATCTAATTACACATCCACAAGATACTACCTTATAACATAAACGCAATAAAGTTTATTTGTGCGTCTTTATCTTAATTAGTTTAGGAGTTATTAAATTTATAATTAAATTACATTTTATCGGTATTCGAACCCTGGACACCAGAAAGAAAATTGTTATAATATTAGTTTGATATGTTTAAAGGTGCTGTATGCAGTTACAGCATCAATCTAAGTGATATATTCTAGAGTATAGAGAAAAATAAGTAAGTGATTGAAAGATCGGGATTCGAAATAAGGACAACTGATTGAAAATTATATACAGTATTAATTACCCATCACAGGAGCTATCAATCATGCTTTGGTCAACTCCTCTACCTCTCTTAGTTTCTGAGATAATGACGATTTAAAAAATTAAGGATTGAACCCAGAACACCAGGTACCCAGGTATACATCCACAAGATACTACCTAATAACATAAACGCAATAAAGTTTATTTGGCGTCTTTATCTTAATTAGTTTAGGAGTTATTAAATTTATAAATAAATTTCATTGAATCGGTATTCGAACCCAGAACACCAGAAACAAAATAATTTACAATATTAGTTTGATATGTTTAAAGGTGCTGTATTCAGTTACAGCATCAATCTAAGTGATATATTCTAGAGTATAGAGAAGAAAATAAGTGAGTGATTGAAAGATCGGGATTCGAAATAAGAACAACTGATTGAAAATTATATACAGTATTAATTACCCATCATAGGAGCTATCAATCATGGTTTGGTCCATCCCTCTAGCTTTCTTAGTTTCCGAGATAATGGTGATTTAAAAATTAGGATCGAACCCAGAACGTCGGGTATCTAATTACACATCCACAAGATACTACCTAATAACATAAACGCAATAAAGTTTATTTGGCGTCTTTATCTTAATTAGTTTAGGAGTTATTTAATTTATAATTAAATTACATTTTATCGGTATTCGAACCCTGGACACCAGAAACAAAATTATTTACAATATTAGTTTGATATGTTTAAAGGTGCTGTATGCAGTTACAGCATCAATCTAAGTGATATATTCTAGAGTATAGAGAAAAATAAGTAAGTGATTGAAAGATCGGGATTGGAAGTAAGGACAACTGATTGAAAATTATATACAGTATTAATTGCCCATCATAGGAGCTATCAATCATGCTTTGGTCCACTCCTCTACCTCTCTTAGTTTCTGAGATAATGACGATTTAAAAAATTAAGGATTGAACCCAGAACACCAGGTACCCATATATACATCTACAAGATACTAACTAATAACATAAACGCTATAAAGTTTATTTGGCGTCTTTATCTTAATTAGTTTAGGAGTTATTAAATTTATAATTAAATTACATTTTATCGGTATTCGAACCCAGGACACCATGTACCCAAATATACATTCACAAGAAACTACCTAATGACATTAATGTAATAAACTTTATTTGACGTCTTTATCGTAATTAGTCTCTGAGGTATTAGAAGCTGAATTTGTAATCACTCCTAGGATTCGACCCCAGCCATCCCGGTCAACTTGGAACTCATTGGAGAAGCTGCTGCTTTTTATATCATTTCCCCCGCCAAAAGCTGAAGTGGTGAGAGTTGTGCAGAGCACTTAGGAAAACAATTACTGACATTGTTCGCTAATGTGGTGAAAGCGTCTAACGTCAGCTAATGGAGGTCATCGTTTTCACCAGGCAGAAGTAGGTTGCGAGTTTTTCATTGCAGGTCCGGCTGTTGTTCGCTAATGTATGTAAACAGATCCGGAATGCAAACTTAAGTCTATTAATGTGGTGAAAGCGTCTAACATTGTCAGCTAATGGACAACCGCTTTCCTCAGACAGAAGTAGGTTGCAGTGTTTTCATTACATGACAGACTGTTCCCGTGAGCGGGCTACTTATACACGCTAACACTCACGCTCGAGTCAATTCATATACAATTCATTATTCAAAAAACTTAATTTCTCGAGGATGGAATGTGCAGGCATTAGTAGTCATAAAAAAATGTTTGACGAGCATTACCTAATTAATTTGCCGAGGGGCGGCTGGCCTCGAGAAAACAATTCCCTGAAGTCAGGACGCCACAATAGAACGCATGGGGGAGGGGGTAGGACCTGTCGGCACAGACACTGTCGGCATTAGGTAAGCGCACAAAGCGAGAGGGGGCGGGGCCTAACGACACGAGACCTGGCGGCAAATAGTAGAGCACAAAGAGGGGGCGGGGCTTGTCGGCGTAGAACAAAGAAGCTTATCGCTTGTCGGCATCTCTCTGTGCGCTTAAACATACATTTCTATTACTACTACCTTATCAGTTGTCGGCATCTCCGGCGGTCATTAGCGGGTTACATATGTTTACATATGTATTACCACGCATATCCATTAGACGTGTCATTAACGGCGGTCATTAGCGGTTACACATGTATTACAAAGAATATGCATTAGCGACGGTCATTATCGGTTACACATGTATTACAACGAATATCCATTAGCGGTTACACATGTATTACAACGAATATCCATTAGCGATGATCATTATCGCTGTCATTAGCGGATTACACGTGTTTTCGTCGTATTCCCTATCTCTCCCATATAAACCCATTTTCCTCCTTGAACCGCCTCATCTGGCCTCGTTTTCCCTATCCTTTCCCATATATGCCCAAAAAACTGCGCCAGGTCTGTCCTATATATCCCATTTGTGGGTGTTATTTGTTTGACGGGAAGATCCTTAAAATAGATTCACAAACAAAGAAACTATATTACTCATATTTCAAAGAGAAAGTTGGTGTTCAGCATAAATCGTTCACACCTCATATTGCATGTAACAGTTGTGTTGAGGGATTACGTAATTGGTATGAAGGAAAATGGAAGGCAATGCCATTTGCCAAACCAATTATATGGAGAGAGCAGCAGAATCACCATGACGATTTTTACTTTTGCATGTGCGAAGTTGCTGGCTACAACAGTAAAAATAAGGCAGGAATTAAATATCCAAATCTGAACTCAGCTACATGGACTATTCCTCATGCACCTGAACTACCCATACCTACACCACCAGCAGATCTTAATTTTAGTGTATCTGAAAGCAGCTCCATAACTTCTGGCAATGAGCTGGAATTTGACAATTCACCACAACAGTTTAATTAATTGGAGTTAAATGATTTAGTGAGAGATTTAGGCCTCACAAAACAAAAAAGTGAATTACTGGCCTCAAGACTACAGGAGAAGAATTTGTTATCACCTGGCATTACATTTTCATGGTATATGAATCGTGAAATACAGTTCAAGTACTATGTAGAAGAAGATCAACTTGTTTTGTGTGAATGGTATAATCTTATTCAACAGTTGTGCAGGGAAGCATATGAGCCAAGTAGCTGGCGTCTTTTTATTGATTCTTCCAAACGAAGTCTTAAGGTGGTGGTACTTCATAATGGTAACAAGTTAGCTTCAATACCGCTTGGACATTCTATGAACCTAAGAGAGTCTTATGAAACTCTGAAACAATTCATGAAAGCACTTGACAAAAGTTGCCCTTGCTTCCAGTACTTATGCACAAAGTTTCCATCATTGTCACAGGCTAAAATCAGAGAGGGAGTATTTGATGGACCACAGATAAGGAAATTGATGGAAGATGTAATTTTACCAGCTCTGTGTATGAAATTGAAAAAGATGCGTGGAATGGATTCAGAGAGGTGATTAAGAAATTTCTGGGCAATGTGAAAGACCCTATATACAAAGAAATTTTCAGAAATATCCTGGAAAATTACAGACTGCTCAGCTATAATATAAGTCTGAAGTTTCATTTCCTCAAGTCACATCTTGACTACCTTCTGTTGAATTTAGGAGCTGTCAGTGAAGAGCAAGGTGAATGGTTTCACCAGGACTTGAAAGATGTTGAACAACATTATCAGGGATGTTGGGGCATACATATGATGGCCAATTACTTTTGGGGTCTTGCACGCAACAAATCTACCAGAGAACTCTTTAAAAAATCACGTACACTGAAGTTCCATGGGAAAAGAAAAAGGGATACACAAGATATCTAACATACATTCTCAAATTCAGGCGCACTTTCATGTTATTATTATTCTTTATTTTCTTTAAAACTTGTATATGAGTGTATAACAGTTTTGTAAATTTTACAATTATATTTTCATTGGATGTTTTCATATTACCAAAACAAGATGTGCTACGGAAAAACTGAATGCATTTTTTAATTCTGTGCACCTAAATTAGTAAAAGTCACCTATTTTTAATCTTACCGCAGAAAAAAGGTTTTTATTTATAACCTAGTGTTATCACTCCTAAAAAGTTGCTGTAATTTGTTTCTGGGATAATTTCTCCATTTATTTCTATTTTTATTTTGTTACTACTGTAGAGTTCTTTTTTAATTCAAAATTTATCCATGCTGTCTCTTTAACGTTTAATATCATATCCAAACTAGCATAATAATGTTGTACTATTTTTAGTATAGAATTTGATTTTGCCTCAACCTCAGTTATTGTTTTGACTTTAATTATTAATGTCATGTCATCTGCATATCCGATGGCTAGGCCACCATTTCTAAAAATCAAATTAAGCATATCATTCACATATACAAAAGTAAGAACGGCCCTATTTTAAAATGTTGTGGAACCTCCTGTTTCATAGCTTCATAGGGTGATTTTATTTTTTCTATTGTTCCATCTTTGTTTCTGTAATTTATTTCAACACATTGAGTTCTGTTTCTTAGATATAAACTGAGTCAATCCTTTCCTAAACCCCGAACTCCATAGTTTTCTAGTTTATCTGTTAACTTATCTGTGTTTATACAATCAAAAGCTTTCGACTAATCTAGGAAGATGGCAGTTACTTTTTCCTGATAATTTAATGCCATTATTATAATACTGTTTTTTTATCTATTACATTTATTGTCGATTTTTGTTCCTGAAAACCAAATTGCTACTCTGATATTATATTCAGTTTTTTAAACTAGGTTTTTAGCCGCTTTAAATACATGCCTACTATTATTTTGGAAAAGGTAAAACATAATGTAACTGGTCTATAATTTTCTGAGCCTGTCTTATTTCCTTTTTCTTTATATAATGGTCTAATAATTACTTGTTTTAATATTTCTGGAAATTTACTTTGCTTTTGTGATGTATTTATCATAACCTTCACTATCTCATACTTAAGATATTTCAGTATTTCATTCGTTATTTCATCCAAGCCACTAGATTTTTTTGCTTTTAGGTTATTTATTTTCTGCATAACATTTTCCTCTGTTATTTAAAAATTCTTATAGAATGTATTTGTTCCAATGTTTGATTAAATTAGGTGAACTGATAAAGGTTGACTTTTTGCATTTAAATGATTCGCTACATTAATATAGTAGTTATTAAAGATATTACATATCTCGTGTGGATTATTGCTATCCTTGTCCCCAATTTTTATTACAATATTTTCATTCGGTTTATTTTTCCTGTTGTGTATCCTTTTAGTCATTTAGGGCGCTGATGACCTTAGATGTTTAGCGCCTTTAAACCCCATCTCATTCATTCATTTTTTTAGTCATTTCTATTACCTTTCTAAAAGTTACGTAGTTTAATGATTCCTCTCCCATATGTGGATTTTTTTTATTGAATTTAGAAATCTCATTCTGTTCTATGAATTTTTTATACCTTTTGTCATACGTTTTTCATCTTTACGATATTCTGTATTCTGACTTTATTTTAATCCTTTTTAAAGGTCATTCACATTTTATACATATTTTATTATATTATTAAAAATTTTATAGGCGGCGCCGTGGCCGAGTGGTTAGACCGCTCACCTCCCACCGAGGCGGCCCGGGTTCAATCCCAGGGACCTGCATGTGGGATTTGTGGTGGACGAAGCGGCGTCTGGGCGGGTTTTCTCCGGGTTCTCCGGTTTCCCCCGCCATTCATTCCACCAACTGCTCCATCATCACCTTTCCTTTCATCCATTTCACCACCATTTCGTTTCATCTACTTCCTTCATCCCATACCAGGCATCGGGCTGATCACCCATCCTGGATGCTCTGTCTGATCCATGAGTGCCTGCTCCTCGACGGGCCTCTGACCCCAGGCACCCGCTTGTAAGTCCTGGGGGGTGTAAGTCCTACATAAGAGGAGGGTAAACAGATAATGAATGAATGAATGAATGAATATTAAAAATTTTATATTTATTATTAATACCATCAACTCTGTATATATCCTCCTAACTTACATGAGAAAAAAATTCCCTAAGTTTACATAAATTATGCTTATTTACTTGCCTTTTGTATTCAAAAGGATTTTGTTGCATTTCTCATTGTACATGTACTTCTACGAACTGCTCATAATGGTCCCCTATCCCAGTTTTTATTATTTTTATTTCCCATTTATTTTCAGGTGGATTTATGAGTACATTATCAATACAAGTCTTAGCTTGTCTAGTCACTCTAGTGGGTTCATTTATATCAATTTTCAAATTCTGATAAAACACAGTTTTTTTATATTAAATTATGTTTTGCTGAGTTATGGCTTAAAAAAATCAATATTTACATCTCCCACAATTATTTTAATTTTACCCACATGCATTTTCTCTATAATATTAAGAAAATCATTTTTGTTAGCTGCTGGGGATCTCTAAATTCCCATTACTGTAATATTTCTTTCTTTTTGGACAATCTGGATTGCTGCTACCTCACATACCATTTCCTGTACAAAATTGCTACAGTGTATTTATTTAAATTTTATTGTATTGGCTGCATAGGTTGCAACTCCTCTACTACTATTATCCTGCCTACAGTGGTATACACCCAAATTATAGCCTTCATAGTTGTTTGCCCTAATTTCCTCAAGTTTTAGGCCATGCTCTGTGAAAATCATGACATCAGGATAGAGATCTTTTATATTTAATTCTATTAATACCTTTTATTGCTTATATATTGCACATTTTTATGAAACAAAGTAATGCCTGCTTTATTTTTACCTCTTTTAATTATCTCCCTAGTTTTGCTGGCATTTTTGTTTATTTTTTCATCAAAATTTGTCTGAATATTACTTTTCATTTCACTATTTTTACTAGTTGCAAGCTTTGATGTACTTTTTTATTTTGTGTTTTATTTTTAGTTCATCAACTGGGGTAGCTTTAAATTTCTCTGTTCCCTGCATATATTTACAAACTTACTTATCAGCTTCCCTAACAAATATGATCCTTTTCTATTTAGATGTAGCCCATCCCATGCCAAACATGTGTCATCTATGTATTTGTTTATATCTACAAATACTAACCCCAAAGTCAGACTCTTGAAATGCACCACCAATCCAACAGAACTAAAAGTTTGAGAAAATATACACATAATCAAACACATGAAAACAGTAATGAACTCTGAAATCCCCCCACTCTACAATCTAAGCAGCTTATCATGGACACACCAGATGACACCACTTCCATGTCACCTACATCTACGGACCTGAATTCCCGGCATGCTCAATTGAAAAAAAACTTAAGATGGAAGCAAGTGGTGCTTCCGAAACATGTTCGATTAATTTCAAGTAAGCTTTAGTGTATCCACTGACTCAAGATTCAGTTAAATTACTGCACTCAGTGTTTTACATGCCCATCATATTCCCTCATTTATGTCTTGTATGATCTTATAATTAAAATCTATTATTATTATTATTATTATTATTATTATTATTATTATTATTGTTGTTGTTGTTGTTGTTGTTGTTGTTCTATTTACTACAATAGTTGCAAGTGGGAAAAACGTTTTAGTATATCTTACGGTACTCTATATTTCACTAGAAATTTCACATGGTCCTTTTGGTCTTTTAATGTCACTTGTACCCACATTTAATACTGCTAATTTTGCTTCGCTCTTACCTTTTGGCTGGCTGAGTAGTTTAGGCAGATATTCAGCCTTTACCTCTCTGTACGCATTCACTTTCACACTTTCTTTATTTAAATTTATATGTTTAATCATGGAATCACCATACACTATAACACTTACACACTTTTCTTTATTTTCTGTCTTCAAGTTTTCACTTACATCTTCTTTTTTCTCTATCTTCTTGTTACCCCCCTTTCCTCATAATTTGGATTTGTCCACTTGTATTTCGATGCCTGTTTCTTTATTCTCTCTTCTACATCACTCCTACTTATTCCTTCCAATTCCTCATTTCCTAGTACTTCATACCTATATGAAATAGGTATGCCATTTGAGTTCAAACTTGCACCATGTTTTGGTTCTCTGTTTACGATCATTGGCTTTGAAATGTTTATTTCTTCCATCAGTTCTATCTGCCATTTTAGTTCTCTTTCTCTGGTTTGATTTTTGTGATCTCTTCTTGAGCATTTTTAAGGACCTTGTTTAATAATTTTATAATGGTTTGCAGAGATGCTATTGTTTCAACTTCTCGCGTAACATATTCCTTTGTCATCTGCTTCTCTTTCCTAGCTTCCAAATGCATATGCATACTGCACACTTCACTGTAACTTCTCTTCTCATTAGTAGTTTGCTTTTCTGTCTCCTTTGCAATGTTTGCTTCTCCTTTACTGATTTCACTTATTTTCTTCACCCTGTTTTGCGTTATTTTTGCTCCATGTTGCCCAGACATTATCAACTCTTCTTGCGAACCATGTGCTTCTATATTATACTGCTTTGTCCAATCTTCTGATGTTCTCTTGCAGCTATTTTCATTTTCCCAGTTACACATATCACTATTTTTATGATGTTTACATTTCTCTGACATTTTATTCATCTTTTTACCCTTAATTTTCTCTTTGCTACTACTGCGGGTCATTCTCTCACACTCCGCCATCTTAATATTATATCTTATATGTCATCATTATCGCATCATATTATGTCTTAGTATTGTGATGTATAGCATTTTATAAGTAATAGTGTGTTCTAAAGTAACAAACAGTTTTCAAAGATTTCTATACCTAAGTAGTTTTCATGAGTACACATATGTTCAGTTCTTAATTTCTTTTCCATAAATTTTAAATGGTTTCATAGAATTGCAATAAATTTTATTTATTATGACTTGTTATTGCAATATAATTTGAAGATTGATTTACTTGTAATTTTATAAAGTTTGTTAACATGTTAAGGGATTTGGGAGAGTAAGAAACCTTTTGCTTGTGCTTTCAGCAATTTATTTTTACATTGTAAAACATAGTTGACATTTTTTTTTTGGCCTGATAATTACACTATATAACTCTGCACCTACTGCTGCTAATTAATTTTGAGCTTGGTATACCTAGTCATATCATAAGTTCTGTCACAGCTTTAAGGAATAATTTCAGGGTTAAATGAAAACATTTTTTAAAGTTTTTATATACCATAATAGAGCAGATTATGATGAGCACTTTGCACTATCATTTCACTCAAAAGTCTACCTTTAGCCTTCAGACAGAGCTTTAAATGCCTTGGCCAGTCGTCTATAGTGACACGTGTGATGTTTATGCCCACATCTGCCACTGCTTGCCTCAGGGACTTTTTTAGACTTTCAAGATTGCTGTGACATGAATAGCTGGTCTTGGTCTGAAAAATATCCCACAGTTAATTGGACTGGATGGTGGCTGATGAAATATGGATCACTGTGCTTGAGCCACTGCTGAGTCTTCCAAGCTTAATGGGCCGGAGGGCTGTCCTCTTGGAAGGTCCAGAGATCATCGGCGAACATTGTCTGGATAAGAGGTTTCAGGACTTCCACTACATACACATTGGCAATGGTCCTGACCCCACCTTTTTGCAGAAATGAACATCGGTAGCCCCTTTGTATGAGACTTTCAACTGAACCATCATTGATGCTGGATGATGGCCACGAAGAACCCGAGAAGCAGCCTGGCAGGATTCCTCACAACTCCAGTATACACTCTGTTGTTCTGCCTGTTGAATTTCTGCTCTATTGTGAAAATGTTTTCGTCTGTAAAAAGTATTCTCCATTGTGGATTTTTGGCATACTGTCTAAGGTGGTTACATGATCTCTCCAGTCTAATCTTCTTAAGATCGGTGTTGAGCATGTGTCCTGTAAATCAGTGTTAAGCCCGAAGTCCTAGGTCTTGATATAATAGCCTAGAGACACCCATTCTTGACATTTGAAGCTGCTGCACCATTATTTCTTGTTTTCTAACAGGATTTCTTCTGACACGTTCCCAAACTTTCTTTATCATATCTGGGATTCCTACCAAGTGAGGATGGCCAGATATAGGTTTATCATCTTCACTAGAAAGATGGTCAAATCTTTTAATGTTCTGATAAACAAATCTGAGTGAAATTCCTAGTGGTTTTAACAAATTGAAAATCACCTTGGATCCTTCTGACACTTATGTAATGCTATTACAGCTATATGATTATCCTTCACAGACCATTCCATCTTGAAACAAAGATAAATATTTAATGTCGATATGTAATACTGCTGAGGATGGATGTTTATTCAAGATAAAAGTTCCGGATGACGTTGCGTAGTTTCGTCAGTCGAGAGATAAGGGACAAAGTTTAGTGTCATTATTTATGATAAGACTAGGTATATTTTCTTGGCTATTCACAGCAAAGTCTGTTACAATTTTTGGATTCTCAGTGCAATAATGTTCAGGTGTTTGCAGAATACATCCCTTTGAGTAATTACTGTTAATGTCATACCAATCACAGTAATCACAATGTGAATTTTCTCTGAATTTGTTAAACTAGTGAATCATCTAATTTCTGAATATTTTTTAAGTATACAGAATGTTTGCTGCTGCTAAATTCTTTTGATATGTGCAATTTTGTAGCCCATGCATTTATTTATGTTATTATTTGGAAGTAGAATAAGCTATAGATTTAGCTAATGCACTGCATATAGTTTGCAGAAAATACACACACACACACATATTAGTTTTTAATGCTAATTCATTACAGGAATGCTGGTGCTTTACTTTCAAATTTATTGTAGGTATAAATTTCAGAGGATGCCTGCTTGTCATACACACAACATGTAGATGTTCTCATGGATGAAAGTAAATTGAAATTGAAATTGTGCAAAATGCAGATAGAATTTCCAGCTTACTGTAATTTACAGATACCAAGATGAAATTGAAGGGACACTGTTGAATTTTATTTTGCTTTCATGTAGGTATGGTATAGGACATATGCTCAGCAAACATGTTATTAGCCATAATTCAAAACATTATACATATTGAGGCTACTAAGGCACTCTATACTTCACATACCTTGAATTTATTCTCAGCATTCACTTGAAGGCATAACGCGTTGAGAATATATTCAAGGTATGTGAAGTATAGATTGCTTTAGTCGACTCAATGTGTATCATTTTTTGAATTAATACATTACTTCACAGTGTTAATTCCAATTAGTTTTTAAAATTATGTTATTAGCCTCTGAAGTGGGATAAGAATATAGATTTCTCTGCACTTAGCTGTGCTTATGTTAACTTTTGTATGATCTAACTACTGCATATACTGTTCATTCTTTAATCTTTGCGGGTCCACATGCCCTGACTGGGATTTACTGTCTGGGTTGCTAATGTTTACAACTGTGACAGATGATAAGATGTTATCAGGGAGCTTCGCCTATTAAGATTCTATTCCCATTTTTTTTCTCTCTGTTCCTTAGGGATTTGCTTATTTTAAGGTACATCTGGTTAAAGACCAGGATTTGGCACATTATTACGCTGCAATCCCCTGTAGCTACTTCAACTGTGTGACCTGGTTTCTTCCACAACAAAAGTGCTACATCTTCGTTTATCTGATTACAAACTTGAGTGCATTTCTCTTTATTTCCCATACACTCCTTGCAGCTTAGTTCCTTATGATTAAAACTTTTTCCTTTCATGTTTATTTTTTTTTTTCTTTGTTACTTATATGTGTTTTCAAGTTTTGTTGCAGATTTTTTTGGCTCCATAGCCACCTGTACACCAATGTATATTCCAGTGTAATTTTGTCATCCCACCTGGAAATGGCATGATTCTGGTTACGTTATCTCTTTAGCAATTCCCTCGAGTTAAAAACAAATACTAGGATAGTAAACAAATGGTACACCCTACAGGTTATGTTTTCAATACTTTTTGGAATTTATTTCCCTCGGCTTTGCATGCCTCACACACTAGTCATTTTTATAGGGTTATGAATTTTATGTGTTAAGTCTCTATCTGATATTGTCTTTCTCTCCTTGACTAGATAATTATGTTTTTCTAGATTTAAGGTGTGACCTATCAGAGACCCCAATAATTTTTCTTGTGTTTTTGCACATGAAAAGCCCTGCAGCCCATGCATAGTAGTTTGTTGAGAAGCTGTAATGTTGAATGTTTGTCTCAGAGTGTCAAACCTCATGGTCTCTGGTGATGTGTTTATTGTTGTAAGTTTTGTGATGATGTTGCATATGCATATTCCTGTTGTATTCCAGAAGGTGATGCTGGGTGGTTTTTTTTAGTTCACTTAAGTTAAAACCCTACTGTCTTGTTTGTGATCTGATGTTGAGATATATTGAGCAGATACTATGTTATTGAGTTTTGAGTATATTTGCCATTGTTTTGTGTGTTTGAGAATTGAGTTTTTTGTTTATGGATGCTGTTTAACTACTATGGTCCTTAGCATCCCATTCTATATTGGGCATGAAAGACCAGAAATTTTGCTCAGAGACCTCTTTATCAGGCTTGAGGTTGATTTACGTGTCGTAAATCTATGACACGGGACCACTGGCTTTACTTCCCTTCTGAAGGAAGCCATGCTAAGGATTTTTATGCCCGAAAAAATCCATTGCCATCTGCCGGGTTTGAACCCGTGACCTCGGGAACTAGAGGCTAGCATGGTACCCCTAGACCACGGAGGATAACTCTTTTTGTGTGTGAGTGTGTATGTTGGTATCTGATACATTCCTGTAGGTTCTGTGACCTGAGAAGGGGGTGCGAGCACTATTTTTACCAAATAATTTTGTTTTATATGTAAAGTATTACATGCAGCTGATATGCTATGCTCAGCTGCCACTCCAGTATGTTTTATTGTTAAAGGGGGTGAACATATGGATTTGTAATAATTTGGGATGTCATTTCTTGTTATTAATTTGTGTCCTGACATTATAATTCATGCTCTGTATACCAGCTCCATTTATTTTATGTTTGGCATAATTTGATTGCACAGCAGTACACTATAACTTAATGCTACCTAAGTGAAAACACATAGCTTATGTATCTCGTTATGCAGCTTATGACTCAGCAGCCATTTCTGTACCACACTTGTTTAAGGCTAACCAGAGAGCAAGGTCGATCCTTGACTTTTTTCTCTCTTCATACTTTGTTACTGCTCCTTGTTTTTTCTCGCGTTGTTATAATGACACTGATCTCTATTCAGCTCTAGCTTCCCCCCAGATTTTCTACTAGGTTTTAAGCAGTGTTGAATCAGTTGCTTCATTGCTGCTTATGTGTTATATATAGCATTAATTCTGTCTTTGTTGGACCAACACCCCCCTTGCTATGGATCATACTCCCACCTTGACCACCACCCCTCCCATCTTTCAATTCCCATATTCTTTTATTTCTGCTACAATTTGCTAATCTGTCTTGTTTCTCCCAAGCTATCCCTGGGTCGTGCACCCTGCCAGCTTCCTCCCTATGCCACATGGGTACTTGCTGACACTAGATCTGTCCACTTCGGATGCTTTATGGTGAGCTCTTATTTGAGGACACACCCCAGAATGCTGTTTCAGCATTTTTTGCACCTTAGCGTCGTGCACTGAGGGGACTGCTTTCCCTCCCGGGCATTGTTGGGCACATTGGCAAGTGTGCGCCCAGTGTTTGTTGGCGAGTTTGAGCCTTTCTGTGGTGAGGTTAGGCCCATACCATGTATTCAAAGACTTATTAGGTCTACCTCCTCTATGTCTTCCTGCTTGCACAGATGCCTCAGTGATTGTGCATATATTTTTTTTTACTCGCCAATTAAGTATGAGGTGTACCTCAGGAACTTTCCTTCAAGATTTATGTTATGTTGTATACAGTTCCTCCACAATGGACTTATGTTGTTGTTTTTGTGTGAAACCCGTCAATGGACACTTGACAGCAGCTGTAGCAACAAACTTAAGTCTCACCCTGGCTCCTATAGAGTGTGCCGGTGTGTTTAAGTGTGCTCCTCAGAACTTTCATGTGCTTGGTATAATGATGGTTACACTGTTCTTTTCACTTTATGTTATGGTGAGTACTACTGTGTTCACTTGTGTTGTTCCTTTTCTTTGTGAAAGCTATTTTTGTCCCCCCCTCCCATCTCCATTCTTGCCCTATCCTCAGCTATCCGCTCTGTCTGGCCCATCCAATGTAATGCCAGTATAATTATGAGTTGTTTTTTCTCCTCTCAGATTAGGCGCCCTTACCTTTGTGTTATTTTTTTTTCCTTAGTAGGTTTTATCACAACTGTGGACACCTGGGTTTTCCTGGCATGGCAGAGGTTGTGACGGTTATAGTTTTATTTTTAAAAGAATGTGATAAATATGATTTTATATAATAAAATACAAGAAATTAGCTTTAAATTTCTTGCAAGTCATTTCCCAGATGCTGAAGTAAGAAGAGGTTTGGTGGCACAATGTTTAGGGGAAAGATCGCGTCATGTCTGACACGTGGGTGAGTTATGTAATTTCTGCTGACATAAACTTACATTAGTTACTAGCTAAATACTAATGACTAATGAGTATTTTCTGTCGGGTATTTAAACTTAGATTTTTTCTACGGCTGTCTCTCAGCCTATCACTTGTCTAGCCAGACCCTGTGCAACACAGTTCCAATTTATAATTACTGTAAATTAGATTTCCTGCTAAAGAAACTTATAAACTTAATGTTTAATTTAAAACTCTAATGCTCTGAGACAATGACACCTCACACAAATTCTATTGTGAACCTCATGCAAGTAATAGAAAACTGCAGGGTAACCAATTTATAGTTATGGTGCATTTGTAACATGATGTCCTCTGTGAAACCAGCAGTTAGCAATAGCCACAGAATTGCAAATCAACACTGTAAACCGAAATCATAATACAGTCCCGTAATACATTAAACATAGCCTTATAAGGTAACATAAAGTTTGTATTTGAGGTTTTAAAGTTCTGCTTTATTCCAGAACTGGAACAATTCATTGCGCTACCAAGTACACCTTCAACTCTTGCTGCCCCCCCGTTGCTGTTGCTGAGCAGGGTAGGAATGAGGTGAACTGGTTAAAGAGCAACACATTGATGTTAATAGACCTATATGCAAAATATCATGGAAAGGTGGGCACAAGAGTTATAAAAAGTAAGAAGCAAATGTGACACAGATTATTGCAGAGGAACTGACTGTGCTGCTAAAAACAAAATTTATGCCGCATAATTGCAAAAACAGGTGGAAAACTTTAGAAAGAAATTATAAAAGTTATATGGGCAATAAAAATGCAACAGGTAGAGGAAGAACTTTCTTCGAGTTTGCAGAGGAGATGGATAATATACTAACAGCCAAGAGATCCATTACTCCGAGACTGGTGCTAATAACAGAGATGCAGCATGGACTTGTTATGGAAGGTGATGTGGAAACAGAGAGCCAGCAAAAACCATGGTATAGTGAAACTGGTGGTATTAGCATATCAACAATCAAAAGGAAATGTAAAGTTAGCATACTAGAAGTATTGAGAAATGACAGGAAGGGCTATCAAGAAAAATGGCTTAAAATATAAATGAACAAGTTGGAGGTTTTAAAAGCCAGAAATGAACTCTTAGAAGAAAGAAATTCAATTCTCAGTGCAAAAAAAAAAAAATTGTATTGCTGCAAATGTAACAATGATGACTAAAGTTTTGTGAATTTTCACTACAAATTAACCATTTGTTTTCATATTTGTATGTAAATTAAATTAATAACCTTATCTGAACCTTTGTTGCTTTTTGTATAACTATATTTGGTTTCATTACTATTTATTTCATAAGAATAGGTACGGTCAATCAGTGTTTGTTGGTTCAAGATTAAACTGGTTTTATTTCTTCTTATTTAATAGATATGAATAGTTTGGTAATATTTAGTATATTTTAACAGTTTATCAGTAAGGTTACTTGATTAACATACAGCATATTTTTGGTATAAACTATAGCTTGTTTCTGGTTTATTTAATCCATATAAGCAGTTTAGGGGTTACCAATGAACAAAGTTAATTCCTTGTAACAGTAAAATCTCAGTGTAGTGACAATGTGGTCTCTAATTCCCCTAGCATCCCTATCATCATCATCATCATCATCATCATCTTATTCTTCTTCTTCTTCTTCTTCAACATCAACTGTTTTATTTTGACATATTATTTGTACTCTGTTATCAGTAACTTGTAACAAGAAATTACCATTTACAGATATATTGTGTAGAATACATGCAGGTCTTATCAAATGAACAATAATTGGGATACTTTTTAATTTGAACATGATACAACTTTTGCTTTAAAATTTCAAAGTTATGTTCAGTAACATACCAATTTTTCCGCAGTTTAATGTTATAATTTAGCTGTCCTCTATCTTTGAGCGGGGTCAACAATGCTCTCCGCGGTGGATATCCACTATCGCCCTAGAAGAAAATTGCGTTCACAAATGTTTTCCAAGGTATTAGCAAGGGGAGAATTTCTAAATACCCTACTGTCATGTACAGAACCTGGATAAATTATAACTATGTCCAGAATTTGGCAAGTATGATAACATACACCGTGCATTTGTATAGAGTAAAATTCCTTCCTATTTAGGTAAGAATCTGGATAATTTTCTGGTTTATCTATTTTAATGTGTATGCTGCCAATGACCCGATAACACCTGAAGTTTCATTGAAGTGCTGTTCTATATTATGTTTCTCAGCATCTATAGGTAAAGTGGTAGGAAGACAGATTATAAAAAAAAATTATTACTCTCTTGAGTACTCTGTGTAAGTAGGCGATGCTTTTATTAAATCAGTCTGCAACATCCCTGAAACTTGCTGTTTGTTGATCAGTGAACCACAAAACAATAAGAACTTGGTTAAGATGTGATAATTTCCCGTAGTTCCAGACTGTTTTTTATATTGCTGGCTTTTTTCAAATTCCTGAACATATTCTGTACAGTTCCTCTTGTAATTCAGAAATGCTCTAGGAAAGCATCTTCTTCATACTGAGGTACTATTTCATCTGAAAAGATGAATAGAAGCATCACAGTCATTAAAGCGGCACAGAAACATCACTATCAAGATATAATTAATAGGTCAGATAACAACATTAATATCACATGGAGTATTATAAACAGGAAGTCAGTTGCAATTTGAAATCACAAGAGTAAACACCAACATGAGAGGTAAATTATAAAACCAATGCATGCAGTCTGGAATTAGCCGCTAATGCATTTAACAATGTTTTTTCTTACTATCATGAATAATCTAAATCTTAATAAGGAAACACAGATGAGGTCCTAAAGTTCCTTCAAATATTTCCAAATGCACTTTCTGAAACTGAGCTTTCCATATAATCTCCTCATTGGAAATTAATAACTGAAAACTCAACACCTTATGCTAAATACAAACTGCAAATATTATGTACATATGTCATTAAGGTATTTGTGTAATAAATCTGTGGATAACACATTCCCTGACGGACTCAAATACTCAAATGTGAAACCTGTGTAGAAAAAATGGGAGAGAAACAGGATGTGCCTAACTGCAGACCAATATCTCTTCTAGCAAAATATTTAAAGAGAAATTTAAAACAAGCTTTACCAACATTTCAAAGGTATAACCTACTTGCAAGTTAGGCTTTGGAAAACAAGTCTCTACAGAAAATGCCACTTACAGCTGAGATATTACTGGCTATTAATTCCAGGGTGCATGTAAATGTAACCATTTTGCGTTTTACTGAAAACATTCAATGAGTTAACCATGGCTTCCTTGCTGCAACATTAAAATTCTATTGCTAAAATCTAATCATTTTAACGTATATCAGTTAGCACACATAAGTAACAGGAAATAAATCTTTGAAATAGAGAGTAAATGACATACACATGAACCTTTGTCATACTGGGAAAAATGAGTCGTGGGGATCCTCAGGATTCGATACTTAACACCATATTATTTCTGATTTATATTAATGGTTTACTTATACTAACCAACAAACAAACTAATGCAATCTGGTTTGTAGAAAGTACTGGTCTTGTAGTATGTACTATATATTTATGCGAATTCAGCAACAAATTAAATAGCTTAGCTGATAAAACATGTAAATGGCATGAATCAAACTAATTAGCTCTTAATTAGGATAAAACTAATAATGAAGTTTATTACACAGCTCCGAAGATCCAAATATGTATATAGAAAATAACAACAGATGCATTAAAAAAAATCCATTTCACTAAGTTTGTAGGAATGTACTTAAACTGGAACTTGCACATAGCATAAATGAGGAGCATCGAAACAAAACGCACTAACTCCACCTGCGGACGAAATGCTTTTTGACATGGATTCCCCCTGTTTTGATAGCATTGAATCAATCTGTGCAATCCATTTCTTTCAAATAGCACTCCTTCCTATCGTAAAATGACTTTGAAATACAGCATTTGGTTCAGAAAGCACTTAGTTCACCAAGACAAGTGGAACAAAATGCACTGTTTTACAGAAGCAAAGAATTGCTTACAGGACACTGTGTACATACATGCCTTTGACTGCTGTCTTTGTATTCTGTGGAACTACAAATGCACGTGTTGCTGCAAAACAATATCAGATATCACTTCCTTGGGTCTTCTTAGCAATATTACATCATGCTAAATGAATGAAAATGAATGAAAATGAATCTTCTACTTGAAGGTCTGAGATAGGGAGCTATGTCAAGAAAGTACTAATAATAGATTTGCTAAGTATTGGACACAGCATGGAAAAGCAAATAATATTGTTGCAAGCAGCAAAAGAGGTAGTAGAAAGAGAATGAAAATGCAGGAGACTATGAGAAGCAAAGAAATAAAACTGAGGTAAATAGCTGTGTCATGTCATTAAAATGTATTTTTTGTTTTACTCTCATGCAAATAAATGCATGATTGCCTGTAAAGGCTACTAGATGACTTTGTTTTGTATTTCATGCTAGTTTTTAAATAATAGTGAAATGTATTGTGTTCTCTTTTTTCTTGCATTATCCTTCATATAAAGCCATGAAATCCAAAGCTAATTAACTCTTTTCCATTCCTCTAAACCATTCATATTTCCACTGAAATGGGGAGTTTCGTTTGAGTGTATACCACAGGTCTAGGGTTAAAAGGAGGACTGAAGTAAAAATTCACGTCTATTTTATTTAATATTCTATAAGATCTTGGGTTCTGCATAATAATGTTGAAAACTGGAACAATGTACGACTTACTGTTCAGGATCTGAAGGGTATTTTCCATACTGGCAGCACACTGTGGTGACATCATGTGGCTAGCCAGCATACTTGTAGCAAGTGTCTCCTGCCAGAGCAGCTGATCACTCATAGCGTTAAGTTTCAGTGGGTATGTGTTGTCACTGTAGTGCCTTGAATACTTTCATAAGCAGTTTAGCAAGATGCCATACATCAGATTCATGGTGTATATGCGGAAATTTCTATTTCGTCAAAGCTGTAATACCCGTGTCTCTGTCTGTCAGGAACAATTTTATGGGCAGGTTTTCATTCATAGAAGTCAGTATATTTTCGCAAGCAGCTTTCTCAATATCATCACTTACAGTTTCTCTCTGTACAATTATGAAGTCTAATATTTTATTTGTTGCAAAATTCATTATAAAATATGTCACATATTTAACAGAAAATCCTGGGAAGTCGTACTGTCCATCCCCACATAAGCATAAATTTGAATCATTCATGGCGTTTGCAAAATTACTTTCTTTTTCTTTTAGCCAGCCTTTGTGTACAGAAAGGAAAACAAATTTTTAACAAGTCTATAAAAATATGATTCAGAAAAAAGAATAGTTTTATTGCTTTTGAGAATGCCAAGAAAGAATTAACTGTCATTCTGCAAAGATACATGCCTGAAGCTATGCACACATTACTTTTCAGACTTCCGCTTTTGCCTCCAGAGCACCACTCATAAGTTGACACAATGAGTTATAATTTGCATTAATGCCCCCTCATATGTTAGATTTTCTTTCAGTGACAGGCGCACCACATGTGTGACAAATACTGAATAGCAACAAGGAGAGCATTTACACATACAGACTCAAAAGAATATTTTCTGGACATACCTACATCTTCTTCCCCATTATCAGTGGATTTCTTTAAATATTCATTCAGTTTATAATCTTCATCATTTACAGCTGAAGATTCCCCATCCTAATCAGTCAAACTTTGGTTCACATTAGTGTCATTTATAGCACTAGAAGTTTCAGTACCCAAATTGCACTGTATTTCAGCATCATTCTCAACTCCACATGTAAAGACTCAGAAACTAGTGTAGTTTCACTTTCTTGCTGAGTTATTGACTAGCTGTAGCACTTGCTTTCTTTTAAGATTTGAGTTTCTTTTTTGGGAGGTTTTTCTTCTTGGCCTGCTAAACATTTCTAAGGCACCACATTATCTTTCAGTCTAGGGCTTTCAAATTTCTCATTCTTCATTATACTTATTTTTCCAGCTCATTAAAGTCACTTTCTTTGAAATGAATTCCACATACTCTAGCATTTTTGGTTGGCACATAGTTTTTGCTTTTCAGAGCAGCAACCCATTTGTTGTACACATGTTGATTCTTATTTCTATCAGGGAATGAACAATAGCCAACATTTCTCTTTACACCAAAATTATATGCACAATCAAGCACTGCAGGCAGGCATTCTTGACCTAACATCTCGCAGAACACTAGGAAAGAAAAACTGTCCCACAATCACAACATAACAACAACAGGAATTAAATGCAATGCAAGACTAACTAATGCAAGTGACATTCAATAGCGTGGCATGATCCTAATCTCATGACATCACCGTAAGATGAGCATTAAACATAAAAGTGTTTCCAGAATGAAAACGAGAGGTCATAGAATGACAGAGTTTTCAGCAATATGCTCAGAATTGTTTATACTTATTGTTAGAGGCCTTTAAAAATTTAGTTCAGTCCTTCTTTAACACTCCAAAGCAGAGTCAATGAAGCAAAGAAGTAGGATGTTGACACATTCTTACAGAAGAGGTTCGGGAGAGATTGGAGACATGAGGCTGAACTGCAGTTTTATGTGAAGATTGTGGATGAAGAATCTTCTCTATTCTAAAGTGAAAAAGAATTTGATTATTTGAAGCAAGAAATGGATATTGTTTAAGTACAGAAATGCAGTTGCATTTGTTGAAAGAATCATTGGCGTTAAAGTGCTTACAGAAAAAGTGATAAACGAAATTTGAAGTTACATTTTTCCAATAAATGCACAAAGCAAGGTATAAAACTGCTTTTGTAAGAGGAATTGAAATTGTTTATTAAACTACCAATAAAATTTTTTTTTTCCAATTTTTCTTAATGTCCAAGACAGTATTTTCAGTATAATTGGTTCAAAATGCACCAATTGCAAAGCATTTTTAATCATAAATGGGGCATTAAACAAAAAATGATTTTGGTAATAGCAGTATTTAGGAAAGTGGTATTTCCACTACAGTTAAGTATGAAGAACTTTAAAAAGCTCTGGTAAGTTTAGGAGATATCAGTTTTTCCTCTCTCCTGAAAACGTTTTTATTATGCACTAAGTGCTTTTTAATATAATGCTCCTTAAATATGATCTACATTGAGCTCCACATGCCATACTGTTAGGTCTCTTAGAAGTTTGAATTCACACCAATTTTGAAGATGTCTTACTCTGCGAATCATCATGTTCTGTAACGTATCAAATGGGACTGCTGTATAGATAGCAAATACATGTTTTGTATGCAGTTAGAATAGTTTCTAGAGCTGATAATAAAGCGTTTTGCTAATATTTGTTATGTAAGCTGGAACTTTCATCTTAACATATGAGTACATTTCTCACACATGGCATTTTGTATAAAAATCAAAAATACATTCATTATACATATACAAATACACTACATTAGCATTAGATGACAACATCTCCATATACCAATAAAACATTACCCTGTTATCAAAGCATAGCTTGTTACAAGTGTATAAAAATATGAAATGGAATACAGGACACTAATACAATAATCAGATAAAATGAAGTTTTTATCTGGTTTTAAGATCTCTAGGTGAAAACTCCCACCCAAAGAACTATTACTCTTTAAGGGAAATCATCGATAACTGTTTTACATAGTTGTGATTTTGCTAACAGTAATTTACAATGTTGGCATTTTCAATTATTTATTTATATACTTTTGTTGTTTGGTACACTTTGTTTATGGCAACCTCTAATTGGGAAGCAGAATTGGTTTATAAATCCTGTACATACGTACATGTAAGTTCAGTGTAGGTCCTACTTGTTTGTACCCCTATGTATTCCTGCAATTATTTTAAAGAATGAAAAAAGAGATAACTCGATGTAGTCATTGTCTCTTGTTTCATCACTAGTAAACAACCCATAACTCACTGTACAATTCACATAAAATATTATGTTAGTTCAACTTCTATAAACTTTTTTTTTTTTTAAATAAAGAGAGTTGAAGGTTGTACACTACATCACTAAAATGTTCTTACTTGAACGCGTTTCGGGAGACGGTTTGCTCCCATCGTCAGCATCTATAAACTTGCATTGTGCGTACACTTGGGTGCAGGGTAGGAAATATAACTGAAGGTATTCCTTAGTTATGATTTGGTGATGGTATTCCTTACACACTTGTATGTCATATACATCCCACGATGGTACTTGCATGGTGATGAGCATGAGAAAATAATTATGTTACTTCATATCCTCATAGCGTGTTTTCTATTTATGTGATTTAGTGAAGTGTGCTGTATTGATGTGTTTAACATCTCCAGACATTCCTCACTATAGGATTGCAAGAACAACATGCAAAGAAATGAACAAAAATATTTATACATAAAATCAATATACCATCAGGATCAATCAATGCTCAGATTTCAGTTTACCTAGATAGTTTTTATTTTATCTTCTTACTGTGTTTAAATGCAAATAATTGTCAACTTCGGAACTTCATTCACCACTAAAAAGATCACTGTCACCTCCTAAATCACTGATTGTTACCTCTAACATGCGCTTTTGAATACTGTTTTGCTCCCTAGTTTCGTTTCTTTTTCTTTTTACAAGTTACTGTTGCCAAGAAAAGGAGAAAATTTTAGAGATATAAGACTTAAAAAAACATAAGGTCCTGTAAAGGAGAAGAAAGAAAGAAGGAAGTAGAGGAAGAATTAAAAAATATTCACAATATAAGTGTAACACAGAATTTTAAAACATACATCTTGTGACTTAACCAATGCACAAGAAATCACATGAACTGTATCAAGGACAGTACCTCAACTGAACATCAAGCAAATCTATGCAGATTTTGATGTCAAACTGCATCGGAGCTGGTTGGAAGAACATTAGACTTTGGTTGCTGCCCTGAGGCACTTATCCGGAAGTTAAATGAGAATGGTGGAGTGGTTTTCCAGTTCCAGATGCAATAGAGTGGAACTTAAAGCACGAAATATTACAACTAACCCAGAAGAATTGTTGAAATTAATTGAACTGGTGTTTAATAGAAGAAATTATGTATTAAATCTAGATAAAGTCTACAAACATTTTGTTTTATGTTATGGAAGAATTGCATTTGATATAGGGATACCGCAAGTATAACACGCAAGGGGTGTGATTGGTATAATACAGTCATAGTTTTAAGCAGAATGATACCTGATAAGATTGGTATACATCGTAGGTTTCATGATTTCAGTGCAAATAAAGGATACTGAATTCTCTGTTTCCTATTACAGTGTTTTTCTGTCATAACGTACATTATGTCAACCAAGTGAATTGAAAATAAAGGCGTAGTTGTTTTATTTACACATCTGAATAATACACAAATGTTCCCAAAGACTCTGAATAATTAACAAAACATTTGTTGACATTTTGAAATTTTGCAACACAATGGTTAAGGAAAGAAAGCATAATAATTAATTGCTTTTATATCATACTTTATGTAGATAAATGTGTTTACTCAGTGCCAGTACATTCATGAGACTTGAGATGATTCCTGCTGCTGCAGATCCACAGCTGACCCTTGAATACTTACTGGATCATCCTTATATTGGAGATTCCACTGCACCGAAACCAGCTTTTCTATCGTTGCAGGAGAAAGCCTTTTCCTGGCTTTCATGTGGATTCAACCACGTACCAACCAGTTTTGCTGACTTACAGCTGATGATGGTGGTTCATCGAGCAATTTATACGCCAGGGAGGTCTGAAGCTACAGGATAATGCAAACTTACTGTACTGAACAATGGTTGACGCTATTATCTCTCTGTTACATAATTAATAAATCACTGGAAAATGCCACATTTCCACAAGAACTGTCACAAAAATAAGACCTATTTTCAAAAAAGGGGACAGTCAAGAGAAAAATAACTATAGACCGATAGTGTTACTGTCTGCATTCTAAAAAATATTGGAAAAGATTATGTACAGGAGACTAATGAAATTCTTTAACAAATACAATGTAATTAACAGCTACCAATATGGCTTCCAAAGAAATAAGTCTACAAATTTGGCAGTAATTAACTTTGTAGACAGCATTTACAAAACCTTAGATGAAAGTGAACTAGGGGTAGGACTATTTTTAGATTTATCTAAAGCATTCGAGATGGTAGATAATAAAATGCTGCTACATAAGTTAAGTAAATATGGCATAAGAGGAATAGCCTTAGCATGCTTTAAATCTTCCCTGGAAATGAGAGAGCAAATAGTTGAAATTGACTTTTTGAACACTCGAAAAAAGAAATATCAAAGCAAATTTTGGATAGAAGATCCGTGTTATCTGACATTTCTCAAGGATCTATTTTAGACCCTCTATTGTTCCTGTTATACAGTGCCTTATTTTTTACTCCTGGTTGGCAGCTTGGCAGATGTAGCTGTGTGTGCACAGTGCTTCTAACTGGTTCTGGCTCCTGCTGTTCTCCCTCCACTGCGCGCATCAGTGCATGTGCGACCATTGCTAGTGCAAGTTCGGGTTTTGTTCTTTGTGGTTAAAGTGTGATAGTTCTGTTATAATGCCAAGAAGTGCATTTACTTTAGAACATTGCATATTCATGTATGTAGACAAATGACATGGCTATTTATAGACAGATTCCCCGGAATTCATGCGCCTCACAGAGAGACAGTTCATGGTCTTGTAAACTGATTTAGAGAAATGGGTTCTGTTCTTGATAAGAAACCCAAAGTAACTTGCGGTGTTCTTACGGAGGAAAAACTCGATGAGATAGGACAAAGGTTAGAACATAACCTAAAAAAATCTCTGAGTAGGTTATCACAGGAAATGGGAGTTTCACAATTCTTCGCTTGGAAAGCCACTAAACTTTTAAAATTAAAACCTTATAAGATAACCGTAGTTCAGGAACTGCAACCACTTGATACTGTGAGTAGAGTAAATTTCTGCAATTGGGTGTCAGGTAAAGTTAATTTTTTTCACAGGCCATCATGTATCGACACAAAACAACAGATACTGGAGTGCAGAAAAACCCGATATTGTACACAAAATGCCATTGCATGGCCAAAAAATTGGTGTTTGGTGTGCTATGAATGCGTTCCAAATTATAGGGCCTATACTCTTTGAGGATACAATTAATGGACAGAGGTACAGGGATACAATAATCAAATCATTCCTGGAATATTTGTATGACATTGAATGCACACAGACATATTTTTAACAAGATTCTGCTACAGAACATACAGCTGATCTCTCATTGAAATTAGTTGTGGAAATTTTTTAATATAGGGTCATCAATAAAGGACTATGACCACCGCACTCCACAGACCTTACGGTATGCATCTTTTATTCATGGGGAACTTAAAAAATAAAGTGTATCGGAACAACCTACATATTTTTGAAGAACTGAAAGACAATATCAGAAGAAGAATTAATGCGTGTTAATGGAAACTTTCTTAAAAGGTGTGAGAGATGTGTGGCAGCACAAGGACATCATTTCCAACACCTTCTGTGATAAAAGTATGCGGTCATTGTATGCATGTAAATCTATGTGCTTAAATTGCTGGCACGCTATGCACTTGAGTTCAGGATTTGTGAATATTCAACTCAGCCGGCCAGGAGTCAGAAATAAGGCACGTATATAAACAATTTACCAATATATCTAAGAAAGGACAATGAAGCTCAAATAACATTTATTGTAGATGATACAAGCGTTTTTATTGCAGCAAAAAGTAATAATACTCTTCAACAAAATGTTACAGTTACTGTGAATAACTTACTAAACTGATTCAAAATCAATAAATTGCTTGTAAACAAAGAGAAAAGTATTGCCCTTAACATCCAACATAAAGCATGTAAAACAATGGTGAATCCAGTCATCAGAATTAATCCCAGACTAGTAAACTATGAACATGAAACAAAGCTTTTGGGATTATTTCTTGATAAAAGCTTAAGTTAGAAGAAACACACAGAAAAGTTAGCAGGGAAGGTAAGTAGAGCGTGCTTTGTTCCTTACCAGTTAAAGTCTTGGGTATCACTCAGTGTGCTTAAAACATATTACTTTGCGTACTTTCAGTTATTACTGTTGTGTGGCTTATCACTATGGGGAAATGCTACCATTGGTAATATAATTTTTAAACTACAGAAAAAAGCAGTAAGAATCATATCAGGTATACCAAAAACAAGAAGCTACAGGGAATATTTCCACAGGCTGAATATTTTGACTCTGCCATCCTTATATACAAAGCAATTACTAGTTCATATCAACAACAGTGAAGCTAATTACATCAACACAGAAGTCCATTCACATAACACACGTAATAAGAACAAGCTGCTTAACTCATAAAACAAAACTATTTGGAACATCCTCTAAATTTAACTGCTTAAAACTCTATAAAATATTTACCAGAATATTTGAAGTACATTACTTCTGCAGATAAATATAAAGTAAGTAAGAATACTCAAATTTTTAAAACAAAAATCAGTTCTATTCTGTGAGTGAATATTTAGAATATTGTATGAGTGAAACATAAATTTATTTTTTTATGTTTTATAACTGTGAAGCCAAAGGCAGACAACAACCTTGACACTACTGGAGCTAAAAATGATTATAACAAAACCTAGTAAAAGTGTATCTTAATGTACATATTATATTTTTGTTTGTATTCCTGTACATATTATATTCTGTTTATATTCCTTGACAATGCCTATATCTATTATAAGATTGCTGGTTGCTTAATTAATTAATAAATAAATAAGTGCATTTAGTGGTTGATTCCCACACAACGCCTGCCACCAGGTAGAAGGCATGTTGAGCAGCTTCCCATAAGCTATCTCAGGAAAAAAAAAAAAAAAATAAAACTACAGCATGCTCTGAATTCGGCCACATTAGCCACCATTATTCCACTGTTCCACCCTGAGATGTTGCACATTTCAGTTATGCAGTCCAGTGCTTGGTTCTTGTCATCACCACTCAGAACCACACCCCTATATCGCAGATCAAGCAAATGTGCAGTGACATGAATAGGCTTGCAAATCAATGCCTGCCCATTCTTAATTGCATCTCTCATACCTAGCTCATTACTCAAAGAGAACATTGCACTGTCTTGAAGTACAGAATCTATGTGAGATGAAATGCCTGTGTAATGAGTGTGAATATCTGATAATACAGTATTGTCTGCCTCGGTTTGATTGAGGGCATCAAACATTGGCCGTAAGAGACGACTTGCTTCCTCAAGCTTCTCCCACATATCATCTGCTAGCACTGCGGTCTTAATGTTTCTATCGAATTGAATGATGGGACAAACAGTGACTTCCAGAATAGTCTCTTTATATTTTAACAAACTTTCAAAATGGAAGACAGCATAGACTAATAAGGCAGAGGTGGGAGATTTAGAGTACAGGCAGATGATCTGTATTTTTCCTTCTGTTTAGATTCCAATAAAGCTTGCGGGACTTGACCATATTTACATAACTTTATTATTTTCTTACTCTGTTGCAGTAGTTCACCGAGTATGTTCAAGGCCATGATATCCTTAATCAACAAGCTTATACCATGAGCAGCGCAATCTACATAGCATATACTTGTCTTCTACTATTATCCATACAGCTCTCATATTCACTGTGTTATCAGTCATCACAGCCACAAACTTGTTCTTACCCTTTTTGTCATTGACAATGATTATGTTTGATGCAATAATTTTGGTGGTTTCTCTTTGTACACCAGGCCGAATGCTCTTGTAAAATATCAGTTCAGGGGTACTAACAATGAAATTCACAACTTTGTGTCCTGATATATCTCCCCATCCATCGAATATTAAACCAAGACGAATTGCATACTGGAATTTCTTTGCTACAATCATTTGACTCGTTGGTATTCTGCAGTGAGTGAAGTTCCACCCAGAATGATGGTTAGGAGGAAAGCTTGGTGCCAGTATTTCGATTCAAGCATTGATGAAGGAACACCAGAACTGTGAATGGCATATGCAATAGCTTCATCTACTTTGCTGTTGGTAACAGTTGGAGCTAAATCAACTCTAGTACCCATTCATTAATATGCTATTTTGAATCTAATAAACTAAAAGTATATGCAGGAAAAACCAAGGTAATGATATTTAATCTAGGTGGTAGAGATGAAGTAAAAGAAATTGGTTCCCCCAGAGATAGGCTTACTCTGACCAATCCCTTGTTAGGCTTAAAAATTAACAATATGCTGTCCTGGTTAGAACAAGTTAATGTTCGTAATAAAACTAGTATATATATATATATATATATATATATATATATATATATATTTATTTATTTATGTATTTATTTATTTAGATTAATGAGAAGGTATGTGAAAGTATGTATTATGGACTTATTTTTCCACAATTCAGCTACTGCTTGGAAGTTTGGGGTGGAGCAGCACAGGGACATAAGAATAGAATATTTATATTACAGAAAAAATGTATAAGATTTATGTTCAATATTAAAAGATTAGAAACATTCTAACTCTCGTTTCATTACATGCTTATCAAACAGTACTCTTAACTGTAAATAGCTCTAAAGACATATTAACAAATTGTGATGTACATCAGCATAACACCAGACATAGTATGGGTTTTCATAGAGTAGCTGTGAATAAAAAGAAATTCAATACTGATCCTTATATTGTACGTAGTATACCTTATTTTTTTTTATACTACTCTTTTTGCCTGGCACCCTGGCCTTCTGGCTCCTCTAAACTTTCCTTACTACCTTTTATCCATATTTGCCCATCTTCTCCTTCCTCCATTTGCCTTTCTACCTTTCTTATCTCTCTTACTTTTCTACTCCATTTCTCTTTTACTTTCTTTAAGAACTCCCCCATATTCCTAATTTGCTTTTCTTCTTTTCTCATTATCATTTTTATTGCTACTATTTTCTTATCCATTTTTTCCCATTTTTTTCCCCATACTTCTTGTCTCCATTCTGCTAATTCTTTACATTCTACCATATAATGCTCTGTGCTTTCGCTATCGTCGCATAATTCACAAATTCCATTTTTTTTCCCCCTTAACCCTCTCAAATACATTGCTCCTGTTCTCATCCATGCAAACGCTTCTTTTCCTACTCTATCACAATAATCTACATACCCTTCCCTTCCCCATTTCCTTTTTACTAATCTATAGAACCCTAGTGACTTTATTTTCTAAACTTCCCCAAATCTCTTGTCTTTCTATATCCTCCACTCTGTTTCTTACTGCTATCCAAAAACCATCGCTATTTCTTTCTCCTATTCTCCAAATATCTCCCATTCCTATCTTCTCCATAATTTTTTCTACCCCTGTCCACCAGCTATTTTTATTTTTCATACTCTTTTGTTGTTCCATGCATATCTTTAAAATTTCCTCTTTATCTTTTCTCAAGCACCTAAACCAAGATTTTAATATCCTTTCCAGTATCACACCCTTTCTTCTTGTTCTTCCTAATTCCACTAATGCTACCTCCCCTGGTGCTGATCTTGTCAGCCCCAATAGCTCTTTACAGAACATTCCATAGCTCTGGTCTATTTTCCTACTTAATTCAGATCCTCCCCAAATTTCTACTGCATATAACATTCTTGTTTCCACCAATGTTTCATACATTCTCTCTAACCACCTAGTTGGCATTTCCAATTTATATTTGCACATCCTTACTCCTGTCATTGCTGCCTTTCCTTTAGCCACAACCTTCCTACTATGTGCCCCCCATTCACCATTACTGCTCAACCTCACCCCCAAATAATCCATCTCCTTGACAACTTCTAATTTTAAACCCCCCATCTGCCATTTCTCTTCTCTTTTTAGTTTATTTCCTCTTTTAAATACCATAACTTTTTATTTATTTATATTTACTTTTATTCCCCATTCTTCGCAGTATTCTTGTATTCCGTTGACTGCTTTCTGTAACCCAATTACCGTTATAGCCCCAACCATAAGATCATCCGCATATAGTAAACCTGGTATCTCTGTATTTGCTATTATGGGGCAGTGCAAATTTTTTTCTTTCACTCTTTCTAATATGTCATCTATAAATATATTGAATAGTATAGGACTCAATTTGCACCCTTGTCTTAATCCTATTCTTTGCTCCGTCATTTCTGTAACTCCGTTATTTTTACATCTTATACAGAATCTTACATCTTTATAAATCTTTCTGATTTCTTTTATAAAGTTTTTGCTTACCCCTTTCTTACTTAGTTTATATGCTAATGCTTCCCTATTTATTGTATCAAATGCTTTTTCAAAGTCTGCAAAAAACATATATATATCCTTCCTCTTTTCCTACTCAAGTATTTATCTATTATAGTCTTTATTATAAATATATTGTCTATTGTTTGTTTACCCTTCCTAAACCCAGCTTGATATTCGGACAGTATTCCTTCCTCATCAACCCAGCTTCTTAATCTATCGGCCAGTATACCTGTGTATATTTTTCCTAATATTGATAATAAACTTATTCCCCTGTAATTCTCTGGTCTATTTACCCCTCCCTTTCCTTTGTAAATTGGTACTACCATACTTATTTTCCAACATTCTGGTACATCATTCTTTTCTTTAATTTTATTTAATAATTTTGTCATCATTGTTAGCCCACTTTGCATTTCCCCATATATTTTCCAGAATTCCCCTGGTATTCCATCTATTCCTACTGCCTTACCTTTTTTTATATTCCTTATTTGCTGGCTCACCTCCAGCTCTGTGATTTTACTGTCTAATTTCTCATTAAATATTCCTCCTTGTCCTATCTCTTTCATGTCTAACTTTATTTTCTTCCCCTCTCCAATTAACCTTCTAAAGTACCCTATCCATTCATTCGATGTAATTTCATTTTTATCCTCTCTCTTCTTATTCATCCTCCTCACTATTTCCCATAGTATACCTTATAATAAGCTTCCTTTAGAAATTAAGTCCTGTAAAACGAATTGTTTTAAAAGAAATCTAAAGAAGTATCTCATTCACAAATGTTTATATAATATTGATGAACTGTAAATCTATCTACTCCTTAATTATTGTAAATATTGTAATGTTAATCATTGTAAATACTGTAATTAGCTTATGACAATGTCAGATGTTCTGTATGAATCTATTGACAGTAATAAACTTACTTACTAAATCTACTGGAAAATTGATGTTAGGCATGTCGTCGAAAATTATGTTGAACTTGGACAGATCATAGAAGATGTCCTCCGCTTATACGAAGGTCCTTGTGATACCACTGAAGCCATGCATTTAACAGATTGTGGACAATATTTACATTTGTTTATATGCTGATGAAGTCTTATAGCAAGAGCATTGTTGTAAACGGTTCCATAGTACTAACATTTTGCCTTGTACCTGCCGACTGTCAAAATGTTCCCACACTTCAGCATGAGGATGCATTGTACTGTCAGGTGCTTGACAACTAAAACAATTCTAATCATGTGGTGCCTTAAAGGCTCTGGATACCGTTACTAGAATGCTTGCAAGTGTCGGGAGCAGTTGAGAACCTGAGGTGTATACAAAATGTGATACATAAATGTTATGCAGGTGGCATTGAATTATGTCATTAATGCCAATAATATGGGGTAAAATGCAGCGGTTTATGTCTCATTTTCATATTGTACAGCATTATACCATATTTTTACAACCCTAGTTTGATATCACTAAAAGCTGGCCACATTTCTGCATTCAAATTCATCATGATGGTACAAATTATCAAAAAATAGCTACCTCCAAACCACCAACATTCCCATGCTTTATTAAAAATCTCCAAACATCTGCTTCAAAAACAAACACCCAATACAAAACCAAAATGCCCCAAAAATTATTACAATAAACACAATATTTTTGGTACTTTTTGAAACAATTACACAGTAACACAACACATATAAAAAAAGAATACTTCAAAACCAAAACCAACAAGGCCATGAAAGCTAATGGAACAAAAATTTAGGACCGGTACAAAACATCATTCCCTTGCGCACACAGGAATTATAGTTTACTGAAGACATAATGGACAATTATGGAGATTGTAATAAATTAATAAAAATTGTACAAATTAATGCACAGAGGAGTAAATTAATGATGTATTTTTGGACGTAGAAATTATACATACTTGTGATGCAAATGCTAATTCAAACTAGTGGCACAATAATATAAAAGATGAAAGAGGAGAGGAACTAGAAAATGGAATTGCTAAATTAAATTTAATTGTAAAAAATGAACCAAGTAACCCTCCAACATGTGAGAACAGGGTAGAAGCAAAATATAATATTTATATTGCCTTGTGTAATTTAAAGTCAGATAGAAATATTATTAATTGGAAAGTTAGTCAAGATATGACCACAAGTGATCATCATTTGTTTTATTTTGATTATTGTATCACAATGGTACACCTGTGGACAAAATAAAAGTGTCATCTCAGATTACATGTGCAGATCGGAGAGCTTCGTGTACCTTCGTAACAGCTGTGTTCACAATGTACATGCAGGAACTGTAGAATGGTCTGCACCTGTGAGGCAGTGGTCACTTATAAGCTACTGAAAACAGAGCATGGAACAACGTTACAGTGGCTGAGAAGTTAAGAGGGCACTGCTTGTGCTCATAAGCTCCTTGGTTCAAATTTTGCATTAGTTGTTATTTTTTTATGTTGTTAATTTTATGATTGGAAGTGTAGAACATAATATTGCATTAACATTTGAAGTTTTAGGCATATCTATGCACACAACAGCATAATTCTACTAAAACATTTGTTTTAAATAAGTAAATAAATGCAAATAAACTATTATCTTTTAAAACTAAAACTTAAAACATAAACAAAAATAATATCGTGTGTATGAACCCTCAGCATGTATAATTGCCCTCAATCTTTGGGTCACAGATGAAATTAAATCCTTGCAGTAATGTGGATGAGAAGTTATAACATCACAGGTTTGTTGAATTTGTGCCCAGAAGACATCTTTTGTCCTTCGCGCATCTGCAGGGAAATTCGTGTGCAGCTCCCTTTTCACCTCAGCCCACACATTTTCAATAGGGTTAAAATCTGGTGAACAAGGAGACCAGTCTATCACTGTGATATTCTGCCTCTCTGAGAGCCAATTTGAAACCTTTCGACTTGTGTGGACAGGGATTATTCTTACAAATTCAACAGTTCCATCAGGATATCTCATCCTCCCAGAGAGAATAAAAATATTCTCAAGTATTACCATGTATTGTGCACGATTCAGTGTATCATCAAGCTGCCACATCACACCTAGACCATCCTTTGATATCCAGTCCTAACAAGATAAGATATGCGACCATGATGAAATTGTGAAGCTATGTATTTTGCATAGTATCGGAACCCTTTTGGATGGTAGACAATCACCTTTCCCTTACATGTGGAAGAAAATGTCACCTTGTCTGAGAATATCATGTTATTCCAGTCATAGTTGGCACTTTTCTCTGCAAACGCGAGGCAAAATAATCTGTGATGTTTGTCAGATGTTTTTTTAACTGCCCTTCATGCAAGAAGTCCTGCATATTTACATGCCACAGAGCTGTTTAAGCTGATCCAGGGAATTATGAATGTGCCTTCATTTCAGAAGCAGTTTGGAAAGGGTTCATCTCTGCTACTGCAATTAAAGCTGCATCCATTTTAAGGGGTCTTAAGACCCAGACCCCAAGAAGAAGAAGAAGAAGAAGAAGAAGAAGAAGAAGAAGAAGAAGATGTCTTCTTCCTGAACCAGGATGAAGGCATTCAACCCCTTCCCTGGATAATCTCACCCTCCTCTGTGTTGTAGTTGTAGGGAGTCCAATATGAGCTGCAGCTTCACGAGCTAAAAGCCTGCTACATTGACTAGTGCAAGGAGAGACTTCCTTATGCCGATATCTTTGTTTGCGCATTCTGCCATTGTCAACACGGTGTGTTTCACTGAAAGAGAACCTGTTCGATACTGATGTGTTGCGCAACCTTCTGCGCATCACATGGTTTAATGTGCAGCACATTGCAGTTAGATAGAACAAACCCTTAAAGCAGTATTATAATAACTATTCTATTAATAACTTTACCAAATGCTGTGTGTGAAATGCAGTATATCGAAAATAAGCGGCCTCTATGTTGATTAAACATTATTAACAGAAGAAAGAAAAAAAAGGGTTTGCTAATGCGAGAAGTGAACCTGCGGTCTTAACTCTGTAGCACTTTGCCACAGTGCTACAGAGAAGACACATGGAAGGTAGTATGTTTAGTAATGCCAATAAGACACTATTTATAACTATGCACTGGCTATTTGGCAAGAAATGAAAAATGTATTTGATACAATTCAATTATATTATATAGGCATTTCTGTGGATCAAGAAGCATCCAAACTCGTTAAACACATTCAAATGGCTATTTCTAAAACAGTACCACTTATTAGACTGGAAAAGTATTCTGATAGAGTTTGGATGGTGATACGGTAATTTGTATCACAAATTACTTAAAGGTAAATAATAATTGTAATATAAATATGTATTTTTATGTGACATTGATTTCAGAGGTTTATTAATTGTAATTATTATTGGTAAATAATAATATAAGGCTTTACTGAAACTGTTAGTAATGGCGCAAGAATGCAGCGATGGGGTGAGTTGTTTATCGTTACCGGGAACCAGGAAGTTACGTAATGTTTCGCGCCTTTTCGGTAAAAAAGCTTCTAGAACATTTCCTAAAGCAATATGTATTAGTGGTTTTCATTGGATATTAAAATAGACGCTAATGTTGGCGCGTTTTATTAGCCAATAGCAGTTCATTTATAATCTTTAGGCGTATCTTGAGGAAAGCCTATAAATAGTGTAGGTTCAAGGGAGCGTTCCCCCAGTTCAACAAGATTCTCAACACATTACACGTCAGCCCACCAGTTCTACAGAATTCTTCATACTACGCGTCGGTCTCTCAGTTCGTCAAGTTACGCGCAACAGAATTACAAGAACTATTATAAAGTATTATACAGTTAAATATATAAAGTTGAAGTACGTGAATTAAAAGTGAGAAGTTATTACAAACAGTTTCAGTATGGCGATTATCTAGATAAATCTGTGAAAGTGTTAGTGAACGTGTTCTGCAATAAAGATTATAAAACCAATTTCTTCGTCAATATCATTTCTAGACAAAAGATTCCTTTCCGCTTCACACCCTGCAAGAGTTAAATGTCTACCTAAATAGCTAGCCGGAGGACAATATACAAAACTTTAAATTCTTTCGAACTCTAATTGATGCAAATTGCTACGCCAGATGGAGTTAAACGAACCAACAAGGAGTGACGTCACACAAGATGGCATCGCGTGAAGAAAACATATATTTGCTCTCGTAAATTGGCTTCCAAACGTGGTGCTATATTAATGTGAAACACATAAGTAACATTAATAACCGCATCAAATTGGCTTCCACAACGTGGGGCTCAACAACAAATTACGTAAAAATATATTACGTAAGTAATACCGCATCAAATTGGCACCCATAACGTGGGGCTAGATGACTAGGAAAGGAACAAGAATAACCAGGAAGTAGCAGAATTAACTAGGAATGAAGCAGAGTAACCAGGAATGCAGCGGTGAAATGATCTACAAGACGCAGATTCCAGAAACAACAGGAACGACAGACTTCGATCGTAATTCCGAGATTACGATGCAACAAGGAATTCAACTACAAGAAAACATCTAAACGACGTAGATTCATCACAAAACAACGCAGAAGCGACATCAAATCTAGGAGAATGGGGCAGAACGCTGGACATTAAAGTAACAGCAACATACAGCATCAAAAAGGTAAATCAATTTCAATGTTCCTTAGGAATGGTAGGATAATAAAAACAATGGCTGCTAGGAATACAGAAGAAATAATTATGGAGGGAGATAGTGTAACAGTTAGCTGTGATCCAATACAAATTACAGGAAATAGCCCAGACTTTTTAGGATTTGAAGATGAAAATGTTAGTGTAGAAAGTGAGAATAGAATAGCAGGAAATGTTAATAATGATACTAGTATGATTATGGAAATGCTGAAAAATTTGAATGAGAATATGAAAGATATGCAAAAGAATAATGAGAAATTAAGGGAAGATATGCAAAAGAATAATGAGAAATTAAGGGAAGATCTTAGTAAGAGTATTACAGATCAATTAAGGGAAGATATGCAAAAGAGTCATAGGGAATTAAGGGAAGATATTGGTAAGAGCTTAGAACAAAACAGGGAAGAGATTGAAAAGAAATTCATGGAGCTAGATAGTAGTATGATTAGAATGAAAAATGAAAATCAAGAAATGATAGCAAATGAAATAGGGGAAGTTTCACAGAAAATGATAGACGTGAGCAGGGAAATATCCAACCAAAAAAGTGAGGTTAACAATAAAATAGAGCATGTTAATGTAAAATGTACAGAGCTAGGTAGCCGAATGAGTAGCATTTCAAGTGAGTTAAAAGAAATGATGGAGGCTACAAATGCAGATTTAATACAGGTGCAAGTTAATTTCAGAGGGGAAATATCTGAAATTCAGAAGGAGTCAGAAAAACAGAGAAATAAATTGTCTGATGAAGTTAAAGATTTGTCTAAAGATTTGAATCAAAAGCTAACTTCTGAAATTAACAAACACCAAACTGTTCAAAATGAGAATAATACAAAATTGGAACAGACAATAGAAAATCTGCAGGGTACTGTAAATAGATTAGAATTGAATTCAAGGGCAAATATATGTGATGTACATGTGTCAGATGTACAAAATAATGATAGAGGTAGTTCCTCAGGTATGACAAATAATGTGAGTGATGCGGCAGCTTCATCTATAGCTAATGCTGAAACTCAGAGTGCACAAGTTACACTAGAGAATTTAAATATGGGAATAGGGAATTTGCAAAATTACAATCATATCTTAAGTGATTTTCCACTTCCAAAATTTAATGAAAACTCCAGTCCAGTACAGTTCATTGCAGAATTATCAGAGTATTTTCAAATTAAAAAGATACCTGAAGCATTGAAAATGATAGTTGTCAAAAGATGTTTGGACCAGAAAACCTTAGATTGGTTACAAATGGTATCAGGGGGTGAAATTTCATATGAATCCTTTAAGAGATTATTCATGAACAGATTTTGGAATGTTACGGTACAGCAAAGAATACGAGTAATGCTTAGTCATGGTCAATTTAATCCACGAGATGGAATATCGATGACTGATTACTTACTAAAACATGCAAGTCAGGTTAGAAACTTGCCACCTCCAATCAGTGAGGAAGATTTTGTGAGTTTGCTCGCAAGGCATTATCCTATAAGGATACAAAATTACTTATTAATTGCAAAACCACGGAACATCTATGAGATGACAGAATTAATAACAGCTTTGGAACAACAGGAAGAAGATATGTCTCGGGAGTGGGAACATAGATTTTTAGATGTACGAGATAGAAGAAATTACCAAGGTAGTTATCAACAAATAAGAGGACAAGACAGACATCATGAAATTAATACCAGACAACGGTATCAATCATACGTTCCACAATTTGAAAGATCAAGGATAGATAGGAGACCAGGCCGGCAGGAACAAATAAATTATGTCAGGACAGAAAGATTGCCTGAAAGAGGGCAAAATTATGGAAGGAGGTACACTAGACAGAGGGGAAATTTCACTCACTGGAGGGAAAATAATAACCGAGAAAGATCTGAAGAACGGCAAGAAAATTACGTGCCAAGGGGACAAAATGTCAGAAATCGAGGATTTCGAACTCGAGGAAGGGGAACTCAAAACAATGGTAGCGACACAGAGATAGATTTAGCGCCTGTTAGGAATGGCAGTCCCGTACGTGAACATGGAAATAACCAGGAAAACTGTTAACAGACTCCTGTGCAGTAGGTTCTCAGGACGTCTTTAATAATTCAGTATCCATTACCAAGACAAATCATACACCTACACATACACCCTGTAATAAGATTACAGCAACAAAAGATAAGGGAGAAAATTTTGAGTCACCTCATGTTAGGATGGAAATTGCGAAGAAAGAAATCATTGCAACTATAGATTCTGGTTCATCAGCTTCAATTTGCTCACAGAAATTTTACATAAATTTGATTAATGAAGGTAACAAAATTATGGCTCTTCCCACTAGTAATTTAGTTTGTCGTGTTGCAATTGGAAGAACTACACAGGTCATAAAAACACAAGCTCTACTTAGCATACTTATTGGCGGAGAGAATTTTGAGGTTATGTTTCTAATCGTAAACCATCTGATTTGTGATATAATTATAGGATGTGATTTCCTACATGAATATGAAGCAAGTATAGATTTTAAACATGAAGAGTTGAGAATGACAAAAGATGATAGAGAAATAAGGGTACCATTTATAAAAGAGAAAGTTTCTGTAATCGAGATGACAAAGGATGAGAAAAATATTTGTGACCAAGAGTTTTTTGTGCAAATAACAGAAACTGATAGAAATAGTCAGATAAAGCAGGTAGTCACAGAATATGAAGGAAATACCACGCCATATTTTCAACAGCTAGCAGAAATGCCAGAGAAAGTAGAGGAATTTACAATCCAAACAAAAGACGACCATGTGAGCGAGACAGACAACAGCTGGAAAGAGAAGAAAAATGAGGAAATAATACACAAGTGTGAAGAAGCTTATAATCTTACGATAATGCAAAAGCAAATCCTTCATGATGTTTTGATGAACAATAGTTCAGTATTTAGTAATATCCCAGGCAGATGTAATGTATATCAGCATACATTTCAAGTAGAAGACGTACCACCATATAGGCACAAGTATGACAATTTACCTATAAGTCTTCGAGACAAAGCTAGACAATTAATAAATAGCATGTTAGAAAATGGGATTATTGAGCAAAGTAATTCTCAATACATAAATTCAATCTGCTGGAGTATTAAACGAGATGGTAGTTTGAGATTAACTTTAGACGGTAGATATGTCAACAAGTATATGAAACCAGATCATTTTCAAAGTGAGGGAATTGAACAACTAATTACAAAACTTTCAAGAGGGAGATTTTTGACATCCATCGACCTCACTGCATCATATTGGCAAGTGGAATTAGATCCGCAAGTGCGTGATTACACTTCATTCCAGTACTCAGGGATCCAGTATCGCTTTTGTGTAAATCCTTTTGGTTTAAAAAACTCAGGAAGTGGATTTTTGAGAGCCATTCACAGTATCTTTGGAAATTCTGCAGATGACTTTTTAATAAAGTATATTGACGACTTCTTAATCATTAGTCAAACATTTGAAGAACACATGAATAATGTCCATTATGTGTTAAATAAACTACAACAACATGGTATGACTGTGAACATACTAAAATCAAAATTTTGTGTCAAGGAAATAAATTTTCTGGGTTATGTAGTGGATGAACGAGGTATAAGACCTGATCAGAAAAGAATAGAAGCAATAATGAAAATTCCGTCACCCAGGAATGTAAAACAAATTAGACGTCTCTTAGGGGTATTGAACTTTCAGAGTAAGTTCGTACCAAGATATTCGGCTGAAATAGAACCACTGCGGCAGCTTCTCCGAAAGAACAATAAGTGGAAATGGACAGAGGATCATCAAAAATGTTTTGAGAGAGTAAAGGAACTCTTTGCTAAGTCCATATTACTTGAGAGGCCCAGAGAAGATTTGGAATATGAGATTTATGTCGACGCATCAATGCAAGGATACGCCGGAATTTTAGGACAGCGAGACATCAACAATGACTTTCACGTCATCAGTACAGCTTCTAGAGGACTTACAAATATTGAGCGAAATTCTTCAGTGACTCAGTTAGAAATTGGAGCACTATATTTCTCATTAATTCGTTTTAAAACCTATATTTATCAGCAAAAGGTGAAAGTATATTCAGACCACATCAGCTTAACTTTCATACAACGGTGTAGATTATGTAGTGGAAAACTTGCTAGGTACATTCATGCAATATCTGCATTCGATATTGAGATTATCCACATTCCTGGCAAAAATAATACCTTCAGTGATTTGCTGTCAAGATTGAACTACAACCCACAAATTCCCGAAAATATTGACAGGCCTAGAAATGAAGTCAAAATATTGACAATTGAAATTCCTTTAAGCAAAGAAATGATTAGAAAATTGAAAAATATGGGGGAAATTCAAAATGAGGATGCAAAATTATTTGAACTTAAAGAAAATGCACCATTAATTGAGGAGGCAAAGAAAGAAATTATAGCAATTCGAGATGGGACATTATACAAGAAGCATGGAAAAGAAATGCCTAGTTGGAAGGTAATGGTTCCGAAAAGCATGGAAAAGGAACTAATTAAGAATTTTCATGAAGGGTTAGCACACTCAGGGACGGACCGAACAACTTCTATGATTTTAGAGAATTTATACATATCCAAATTGCGTCAAAAAGTTCGGAAATTTATATCGTGCTGCAACCTGTGTCAGAAGGCAAAGCAAATAAATGCAGCATATGCATTTGAAACTAATTCGGTTATAAGGGATAAGCCGAGATGTGTAATTAGTATTGATATTCATGGTCCGATGCCTCCAAGTCAATTTGGAAATAAATATATATTTGTCTGTTATGATATATTCAGCAAATATGTAAGAATTTACCCTTTGAGAAAACCTACAGGTTTAGCATGTTTGAATAGACTGCTTAAGTCATATGTGATAGAAGAAGGACCTATTCAATCTGTATTGAGCGACAATGCTTCGTATTTCACAGGAAAAAAATTTATGGATGGACTGAAAGAAAATGGCATTAAACAATATTTTTCGTCAAGATACAGACCGAACTCCAACCCAGTGGAGAGGGAAATTAAGGAAATTTCAAATTATTTAAGGGTGTTATGTCATCGAAAACACACCCAATGGTATGGATACGTGAACTTTGTTCAGAACTTACTAAATGAAACCATAAACAATGTGACAGGATATAAACCATGTGAACTTAAGTTGGGAAAGAAGATTAATACAATGTGTAAAAAAATTCCAGAAGCCATTACAGATGCGCATTCGATACCACCAACAGAAGAAGAGATGTTCCGAAAAGCATTCGAGAGAATGAAGAAAAAGGCCATAAAAAGAAAAATTAAACATGAAGAAAAGAAGAGAAAGGAATGGAGGATCAAAATAGGAGATTTAGTTTTGGTTAAAACCAAGAAATTATCGGATAAAGAAAATAAACTTTATTGGCGAATGTTTCTCAAATACCATGGACCATATGAAGTTGTTGAAGTGTATGGAACTAACACATATGAGTTATGTAATCCAACAACTCGAAAAAGCATAGGAAAGTTCCATATTGAGATGCTTAAACCATACAACCATGAAGATCATGGTGAAATAAAAGACAAAGATGATAAATAGTAAATGCTGAATAGTTAAAGGCGAAATGCAGAGCAATGTATTGGAACGTAAGAGGGTTAAATAAAAATGTACGTCATGTGAATGGAGAAAGAAATTGTGGTCATGACTAACTGTTTGAGAGGAAAATAACATTTTATTAGTAACTGAACATGTGAAATAAAGCCTGATGTTATATTAAAGTAAAGTACATAAATACTATTCCAAGAGTATTGTTAAGATAAAGTACAAAATAACAAAAAGGGTAAAAATAATTAAAACAAATATTTATGTAGTAAATAGAACATGTGAAACAGTGCCTAGATTTAAGAGATGTAAATATTTGTGTAGAGGGTGAATATTTTGGTAAATATGTGTAACAATTACAAAAATCTTAAATGTATAAATTTTTGTCAACAACTCAAAGTAAACAATTTGGTAGCAATGATTAAATAATTTAGGGTACAGTATTTGCTATAAAAAAATTTGTGATGTCAGATTAATATCTAAATTAATTAAACCAGAGCCAGTAAGTAGTGGCGAGATAGGGGAAAAACATATGTCGTGTGTTAAATGCGTGTGAAGTGTTAAGTGAAAGTGATAACGTGTGTTCCAAGATTTAGGAGACTAAAAACACAATTTTAAAATTTCTAAAAAAGTTATAAATATTTATAATTATGTTTCTAGTGGGGCATATGATACGGTAATTTGTATCACAAATTACTTAAAGGTAAATAATAATTGTAATATAAATATGTATTTTTATGTGACATTGATTTCAGAGGTTTATTAATTGTAATTATTATTGGTAAATAATAATATAAGGCTTTACTGAAACTGTTAGTAATGGCGCAAGAATGCAGCGATGGGGTGAGTTGTTTATCGTTACCGGGAACCAGGAAGTTACGTAATGTTTCGCGCCTTTTCGGTAAAAAAGCTTCTAGAACATTTCCTAAAGCAATATGTATTAGTGGTTTTCATTGGATATTAAAATAGACGCTAATGTTGGCGCGTTTTATTAGCCAATAGCAGTTCATTTATAATCTTTAGGCGTATCTTGAGGCAAGCCTATAAATAGTGTAGGTTCAAGGGAGCGTTCCCCCAGTTCAACAAGATTCTCAACACATTACACGTCAGCCCACCAGTTCTACAGAATTCTTCATACTACGCGTCGGTCTCTCAGTTCGTCAAGTTACGCGCAACAGAATTACAAGAACTATTATAAAGTATTATACAGTTAAATATATAAAGTTGAAGTACGTGAATTAAAAGTGAGAAGTTATTACAAACAGTTTCAGTATGGCGATTATCTAGATAAATCTGTGAAAGTGTTCGTGAACGTGTTCTGCAATAAAGATTATAAAACCAATTTCTTCGTCAATATCATTTCTAGACAAAAGATTCCTTTCCGCTTCACACCCTGCAAGAGTTAAATGTCTACCTAAATAGCTAGCCGGAGGACAATATACAAAACTTTAAATTCTTTCGAACTCTAATTGATGCAAATTGCTACGCCAGATGGAGTTAAACGAACCAACAAGGAGTGACGTCACACAAGATGGCATCGCGTGAAGAAAACATATATTTGCTCTCGTAAATTGGCTTCCAAACGTGGTGCTATATTAATGTGAAACACATAAGTAACATTAATAACCGCATCAAATTGGCTTCCACAACGTGGGGCTCAACAACAAATTACGTAAAAATATATTACGTAAGTAATACCGCATCAATGGACACATTTCAAAAGGCAAGAGGTAGTATGAGAAAATTAAGAAGGATTTATCAGAAGACAATTTTGGAAGCAGAAAGAGAAATAAGTTTAAGGATCTATTGGCAGGCTAAAGGTAGGTATAGCAATTTATTAAATCATACCAGAAATAATTCATGGAAATATTTTGTCAAAAACAAATTGGATACAAACATCTGGGGGATGTATAAAATTGTCATGAAGAAAATTAAGAAACCAGACATTTTGACAACCTTGGATAAAGAAGATGGAAATGATGACAAATTGGAAAGATTCTGTAAATGTACTTTTAAACAAACTGGCATCCTGGAGACAGAAATGAAGAAATATATACCTACAAAGGAATTAATATAAGCATTCCATACTATAATACAAAGGTCATTTATCCGTTTCATATTAGAGTCATTCTACATCAAGTCACACAAATTTTCATAAAATCTGACCATTGTATCTCTGATTCACTTCAAATTTTGTCCATGGATTACGAAAACAAAGTGAATTATATTTTAAATCACAATATTTTTTTAAATATTGTGCAATCCAACTTGTGAAAAGCAGCACATCTCTCTACCTTTAAATTAGAATATCTCACAGGCGATAAGTGATAAAATTATGTTACAAATTGCAATGCAAAGCTTAATATGTAATCTTTTACTTAGTATTTATTATAATTGATGTAACTATTAACATCAATTTTTAAAATCCAAATATTTAAAAACTATATATCCCTATTAACCCCCAAGTTTAAATTTCTAAAACAATTATAAATAAATTTCTTGTAGTTTTTTGTATATATTTGCATAAAACAAAGGTGGGATCCTGTATAGTTAATCTTAAATAAAATAACTTAGAAAGCAGTGCATAGCAAGATTCCAGCATGGCACGGCTGGAGAGTAGCAGCAGCGGCAGTCTGTCAGTGGATGCCTTGTCAATTGTTCACAGCACTTTAGTTGCACTAGTTTGTTCACATGTAACTTAAATGTTGAGTAACATTCGAATTTTCAATCTTATCCTATGGGAGGATAACATTTAAACTACAATTTAAATGTGCACTTTTTCCCCTTCAGGCTCAAGTGAATACCATCTGATCATTATTGCATTGTTGTATCTTGCCTTAAAATAGGCACTATGTTCAAAACCACTTCTGGATTATTCACAGCATTTGTACTTTGTAGCACACAATCACTGTCATCAGTGGGGGGTACCTTTTTTTTGGGGGGGGGGGTGACACGCATCACATAGTTTTAGGTTTGGTAACAAAGTTAAGTTCTCCATTTTAAAGTTTTTAAGCATATTGCAGGTAACCAAGCTTAATGATTTCTGTCTTGTGTTATGCTTGGAAACATTAAATGGATTGAAGCAATAGTCGTAGCTATATTTCTTCAGTTCACTCATTATGCACTTTAGAAATCACAGAGCTAAGAAGAACTTCTAACACAAAAAGCTGAACACAAAGTAACATTTAAAATGAAACAGCGGAGAGGGGCTTTATAGAATATCAGATTCCAGTTGCTAAGTTGCACTGAACCCTGGAAGTGATAGCCTGTCACATTCGTACTGCATAATGCATTGGCCTGCGCAGCGTGCCAATGCAGTGTAAAGCTCTCAGTCAGCAGTCTATGTTCTGAAACCCTATGTGCTACCACAAATAAACTGTTTAAAAGCACACTTCTAAGGAAGATCCCATCCTGATATTAACAGATTTAAAACAAAATATATCACAAATACCTGCGGTATTTTTTGCAGATTTTAATGTTAGGGGGTTAAATATGATATTGCAATTTAAATTATTCATACTTAAAAAGTGATTGTTTTTTATTCAGAAAAAATAGTATTTTATATAAGGAAAACTAAAATGCTTTTATCTGCAAAACGATGTGTTGTTCTTATTCCTGACCATTCTGTATTCCGAAAATAAATTACTTTTATGTAACGTACGCATATAAGAAAAGTGTTAAGTACACTGTAAATCCTAAAATAATTTGTTTTTCCGCAAAATATAAAATACATGTCCATTTATTTTATGTGTAGAACACATAAACAAAATTCAGAGAAAGTGATCTTTTATGTGTGTTCGGTTTGATGTAGAATGACTCACTACTGGAATTAGATTTATTATAAGAAAATGAAAGAAAAAGAAAGCAGCAAGTCCTGATGGCAATATAAATAAAGTTTTAATTTCTCTGGAAGAAAAAAATAATAATTTTTGTTTAAATTATTTAACAACTTTGTATGGCAAGGTCACTTTCTGTATTGTTAGAAAGACACCAAAGGAATAATACCTAAGAAAAGTGTGGATAAAAGTCCAAAATATTATGAATCTTGCAGGCTGGTAAGCCTCTAAACACAATTGGAAAAATATTTCAACAATTAAAGAATTTAGAATTATTATTAGAATGAATGATAAGCATTTTGGGTTTAGAAAAGGAAGATCCACTGAACGAAGTATTGAATACAGTTAAATTATCAAAATCTAAATATGCAATTGGAATCTTAGTTGATATAACTGAGGCTTTTGATAATTTGTAGTGGCTTTTCCATTTTGAAAGACTACAAGAAAAGCAATATCCTGAATGTTTATATGCCTTATTAAAAGACTGCACAAATAGAAGAGTTATGCATAAAAGGTATAACAAAGGGATGTCCCCAGGTTTCAGTCTTAGGGCTGATATTTTGGTACATTAATGAAAACATTATTTGATGACTTACAGAATGATAATTATAGAAGTAGTTAATGACACAGTCTATGCTGATGATGTTCTATTTAGGTATCATTGAAGGAGAAAATAGAATTGAATTGGAAAGACAAATCTTTCCAATAAATTAAACATGTGGTGCAAATTTTCAAAACTTCAGATTGCTCTCTCACAATTAAGTTTTATGATTTTGAAAGGGAATTTAAAGTGAAATCCCAGCATTAAATATAATAATCAGATTATAGAAGGAAAAAGGAAACAAAATATTCAGGCTTATGAAACTTTAGAAAGCATACAGATTATGTAAGATCAAAATTGGAATAACAATGATGAAATTGGCAAGCATACTATAATTTAACTTTAAAACTTCAATAAATGTAGAATATGCAAATGCAAATAGTACATCATAATAGTACATTTGCAGCAATTATAACGTATGGGACAGGGATGTGGGCTACCAGAGTGCATAATATTTTAATTAGAAATCAACTACAAGGTACTGAAGGAAAATTCTTTTAAGATCTATAGGAGCTGTTAGTACTACACTCACCATGGCCTATTAGTTTCCATGGGAATATTGCCCTTTTGATTTATTGATAATGTTGAGAGGAGCAGTTTTTGGTTTTAGAAAGGGAACATGGAAAAGTTGTTGAAATTATTAGAAAAGAGTGCCTTAGTATTAGAGAAATAAAATATCTAAAACCCAAGAATAGAAAGAAATTAATGAAGGAAGAAGAATGTTTAGTTTATTTAACAATATTACTCAGAGATTAAAACTATGGCACAGTAAACCCACAAAAGGCATAAGAGGCAATAGAAGTTAAACTTGAACCAAACAATTTCAACAGAGACAACAGTTTATGGCTCAGTACAGCATGGACAAGAGTGCTAGAACAGAATGGATAGCAGCAGAGAGGGGTGGCTTCTTATTGGCCTGCACCAATTATCCCTTGCTCCACCTTAGAGTAATATACAACCTGGGCTTTGGCACTCAATCACTTCCTGAAGAAGGCCAAAGAGCAAGTATGGCCGAAAGCTCGAAGGACTTTATGAACTCACATGGCAAGTAACCCAAGAAGCTCTATCAATAATAATTGTCGTGAAAGCTTGAAATCTTACGTAGTTTATTAAATTTTGATGTTCCAGTGAAAACAATGTCATCACACAATACATCCGGCCAGGAAACACATCTACAGGCCACAGCAGAAAGCATGGCAGTAAATCTAGGTTGATGATCAATCTCCAAAACGTGTTCCAATAAATTTTGGTATATAAATTGAAGCTAGAGTGATTAAAAATTCATTTTGAGTATGTAATATTTCAAAATACCACTGTGTTTTCCTAAAAGAGAAGAATTCAAAATACATAACTTAATTTACTGTATCAAGTAGACAAAGTTGCTTTGAAAAGTTAATTTATAATTAAAACTGCTGTTATTTAATCAATGTATTTAATACTAATTTCTTGTGGTAAAGTAATATGAAATATACCAGTTACATTCTCTGTAGAACTTTAATAAATTTTTGTAGTGAGCTACAGGAACCATTATTTCTCCCCATCTGTCGTTTTCTCTCACTGTTGACAACTAAACATGCAAATGCAATATACAGTAGCAGATACAATATTTTTAAGTTAGGTACATGAAGTTAATATAATCATTACCATGCTACGTGTTGTGAACAGTATTGTATGTGGCATACAGTAGTGTTTTAGGGAGACAGCTATTATGTGTTGCTTACAAAAATGAAAAAAATTGACTCCAAAATGGTTTATTTGTTTCTGTCCATCTGTTTACCAATGATAGTGAAATTGGATCCTCATATGTATCTCAAAAACTTAAAACCTCTCAAATGTCAGAAACAATGACAATCTTTGGAGCTACTTATTTATAGTAAATATGTGTGCTTATATCAGTTTTAATATAAATTAAAATCTTAAATTGAATGTGACTATTGATTCAAAAACCACAAGAATTAAAGCTGGGTGGAAAGCTGCACAGGATATTAGAGAACACATATTCAAGCATGTGTATGAATGTGTAACTTCATAGGCATTAGATTCCAAACACTTTACTTGGTCTAGCTGTATATTCCAGCCTGTCCTATCCTTCAAGCTATGCCTATCTTGGGCCTGTACTTGTTTAGTCCTATTCTGCCTTGCCAAATTTCTACTTGTCTAGCTGAGCCAAGCCATGCTGTGGCATGCTCAGCTACAGGTGTATTCTGTTGCACTGTAAAAAGAATTCTAATGGAAAATAGGTTACAAATTTTAAGAAAAATTAAAGAAGAGATATGTACTGGTCACCAAGTGAGTTTACCTAGAAAAAAATTGAGTTAATGTAATCCATAACAAAACAAATTTTGGATATGCAAATTGAAGAAAGACCTCAAAATTTATGAAATACATTGCTTCGTAGAAATGCATGACCATATCCTCATACAACTTTCACTCTATCATTGCAGCTTAAATGCTTTAGAGCTGTTATAGACCATGATAAAAATGAGTTGTAAAAAACAATATACTCTTCAAGAGATTCATTCTAAAAGACTTGACAGTGCAATGTGAAAGAGAATATTGTAGAAAGTGAATAATTTTATTGCAATAAAATGGCTTAAGAGACAAAATTAGTGACTGGTTTGTAGTCATTGTGGAAGACTGACATGACAACAAGGAGGGACATTTTGGAATATCTAATATTGAAAAGCAGGACGATAAACCTGAATCCTAAATGATAACGTATCTGCCACTGTCCATTCTAGTTTTGTGAAATGTTTTTCTGTTCTACACAAGTCACCAAAAGGTACTCAAAGAAGTTAGACCAGATTACTGTTCTCTAGCTCACATGTGGTGGTATTATACTTATCTGCCACATATTAGAACTATTTCAGTCATCTCTCCTTCTGTTCCCCTGCTTTACTGCACGTGTATAGTGCAATGCAACCAAATTATTGACCATCTGGATGCGAGATCACTTTGTGTGCATTGCGGACTAATATATTTTGAAATTACAAGTCTACACCTTCTGCATGTGAAGCAAGTAAAGCGGGCTATCACCTTTTGCTACATCTTTTTGAATTCTTGTGCTTTTCCATTTTCAAATTTTGCTTTAAATAAAATTATTGTTATTGGCACATTTTTTGGTATTGTCACTGTAAATTCTTCCTTAATGATGATTCCAGTCTGATGCCCCCGGGAGCTTTAAAAATAAATACAAAAGAAACTTGTTCCAATTCTCGTACAGTATGAATGAATGAATTTCTCTCATCAAAGTATGCAATTGTATATAAATACATCAGTATGCTTCAAAATCTAGCGTAACTAAAACTGGCTCCCCCGTAGCATAACCCCCAGGTTGTATATATATATATATATGGAATACAGTCACTAAAATGTATCTGTATTTTCAAAACTGTTAAGTACTGTCTTCCTTCTTTCTTAAGCTCTTATCTCTTAACCTTGCTAAAAATGCCCCTACTGTATTAGTTTTCTCCACCCTTATATTTTTCAGCAATTTTAATTTCTATTATATGTTGCTGTAAATTGTTCCAGTTTTTATCCCATATGCTCTATCTCTAACTTTTAACCATTTTTCACTCTGTTAGACAATGAAAAATATTATCCAATTTCCTACATAAAATGCATCTTTCTGTAGAATTATGTCATAATCCTTTTAGAAATAATGCTCCTGAGTGCAAACATGCAAGACGTACTCTTCCAAACTGAACGTGAATATCTCTGTGTTTCTCTTGCCTCCAGTTTTTTTTGGGTTAATCTATACAATTCTAAAGAACTTTGGTCCTCACAATTAGCCTAGATCTCTTGCCTCTATTTAATTCCCACCCTCTGTGTCACTTCTTTCCAGAAACCTGGGAATGTTTTCACCTAATAGTCAAATACCCCCATATCAATCTCCTCTAACAATTTTCCTACCTCCCCAAACCAACCCTTTGTTTCCATCATATATCTTTGTAACTTTATTCTTTTAGTATGTTGCTGCCATCTAATTTTAAACCAGCTGTACAGATATTTCAAAATTCTCTCCACTATTATATCTTTTCTTTTTACGCTTCCTAGTTCTGCTTAACTCAGTGAACTCTTGGATAAACCCAGAACTTCTCTACAAAACATTCTATGTATTGTATTTGTATTGTATTTATTGTGCTAAGAGTTTTACAAATTAGATTGTCTACTGCATTTTGACCCTGGTCACTTATTCAGTAGACAATCACTACAGTTTATTTACATTTTACAATCTCTTGTCACTAAATTAACACATGCACTATAGTTTTCCATTCAAAGTAAGATGCACTACCTCTTACTTTTCTCTTTCCACTGTCCAAAGCCATTTATTTTTTACTTTACACAAAAACTGCCCAATGCTTCTAGCGTCCTTGCATATCATTTCAATTATAAGTGTATTTCTATCCCCCTTCAACCACTTCTTATTAAAAAATTCTTTTCTCCAATTTTCTGTTCCTTGGCACTTAAATACTATGTGTTCAATGTCTTCATTACCACCACATATCGGACATTGGTTCTGAGGAATACCCTGTCTTAGCCCTTTTCCAGATTTATATTCTATACAACAGTTTTGACAACTACTGCTTCATAAAGTCTTTCCAGCCATTTCATTGTCAACATGATGGTTTAATATAAACACATTCTGGCAGCTTTCATGGCTAGTTTACCTTTCATTTGTACACATTTAGACTGTGTCTTCCAACTCTCATTGCTTGAAAATCTTACCCCACGTAATAAAATTATTTCACTACCTGTACAGAATCTCCAATTATAACCATCTCTAATTTTTTATTAATTCTGACCCTTTTTTGAACTGTTACCTTGGATTTTCTATTTAACCTTAAACCCCACTCTACAGAAAATATATGTTTTATTAATAGCATGTAATCTATCATCAGAGTTACTGCTTCTGTCTTAAGTTCATCAGGAAACAACAATTCTGGTACCTCTTTCCTTCCAGTAATTAGACAGTACTTAATAATTTTCGTTATCTTGTATAAAATATCACCTATAAACAAATTAAATAATATTGTGCTAAGTGTACCTACTTGCTTCAAACACAATTTACTCTGTATAAACTGCAGTTGTGTTTTTTACCACATCTAACACAGAACTTGTCCTTTATATAATTTCTGTAGTCCTCAATTTGTGACAAAGCATCCCTATTTATTGTAATTAAAGCTGTCTCAATGTCTGGGAAAAAAAATACATACAGGAACTCATAAAGTCCCAGTACATTTTCATGTTCCTGGTCTGCTACAACAGAATAAACATAGTATTAGGATAGAGTAGGGCCTTATAAAGCCTAATGCAGTTCAGCATGTCCATTTTTGTTATCAATACAAGACAATTATTGGGACAATCTACCTGTACATGCTGCAGTTGTTCCTGGAGCCACAGTTACAGCAGGATGGTATACTTACCTCTGTCATTTATCAACAAGATAGGGCACCACCCCACTTTGCAAACATTGTGTGGGAGTACCCAAATAAGACCTTTCCTAACCAGAGGATTGGAAGAGCGGTGGATCACATGTGGGCTCTCCTCTCTCCAGACCTCACACCCCTTGAAGTTTATGCATGGGGTTTCATCAAGAGCCAAGTTTACACTACCAGGGTGCCAGATGTGCATGAGCTGAAACAACAAATAAGAGCAGCATGCTTGCTAATAACCCCTCATCTTATCCGTGTGCTCTGTACAAGCAGATGGGAACAGTGTGTTGCTAATGAAAATTATATATATATATATATATATATATATATATATATACAAGCCTTATCCTTTTAACACTTATTTACTGCAGTGTGAATTATCATCATATTTGCTATTGTTCTTTTTCTCTCCTGAAACCTGCTTAATCTGATATTTTACCTTCCATGTCAGCCCACTCATACAATATTCCAGCTAATATAACAGAGTTTGTTTTTCCTAATATAAATTATAGACTAATTTCTCTATAATTACTTGGATTATGCACATCCCCTTTCCCTTTATATAATGGTTCAATAATGTTGACTTTTACTCTTCTGCTCTTTGTTTAGTAGCTCTGTCAACAACTCCAGATCTCCTTCCGTTTCCTCAAATTTTTACCAATATTTCTCACACACGTACCCTATAAAACAGTGAAAATGCATACCTGCACAGTGTTCGCAGTAAACTCGTATACTTACATATATAAAAAAAATTACCAAGCTGATTCAGTGTGTTTATTCAAAACCCATAAATGTAATTCCTAAAATGGTCCAAAGCTTTATATTACAAACTATGGTATCACCCAATAAAAGAAGTAAAACTCTTTCCTCCTATATATATTGCAGAAAAAACACAAAATAGCTAGGTTGAAAGCCAGACTTCAACTGACTCACATGAAGCAAGGTTGGCCTTAAGTGCTGCTGATCTGTGATCTCAGTGAAATGTATTCATCTGCCAACAAGGAAAGAAGCTAAAACTATGTACATAATACAACAAAACAGTGTTACATAGCATGAGCTGCTACAGACTCCCCACTCCCCCAGTAGGAACCATCTAAAAGATAGAAGCAAGAAAATGTGGGAAAAGGACCAAGAACTAAAAAGGATGTGGTGGTCAAACAATAGCAAGTCTTGCAAATTTAGCTTTAACCCATCTGTGTGTTGTTAAATTGAACTTCCATGCCAAATCACAGGACTTGTCCTGCCAAAATGGCATCAAACTTGATCTATGGCTAGATAGGTTAGAATCATTGCTTACTAGTAAATAATGTTTACAGTGCAGAAGTAACTAAAAGCTATGAGAGGCATATTAAGGTTTTAAAACTTTAACTTTTAAGATATTAAAGTTAAAATAAGATTAAAGGGCTTTATCAGTGCCTGTATGAAATATGATTTCATCATTTTAGCTTATCTAGGATACATTTTTCCAAATGCTAATACCAAATTAAGGGTATTAGATACATGTATATATATTTTAACCCATTTCTTTTTCTTTCAGTGTAAGCATATTTTGCTTTATGATCATTTTAGATATCCTAAACTTCAGCAGAGAGAGCAACCTCAGTAGCTTCACGTGTCAGTAGTCTAATTTACATGTTTAGGGCAACAGATTTACCAAACTGCCCAAGGTATATTAATTAATAATTCTCTAGTTGTATACAGTAATTATGTCTGTTATTTGAAAAGGACATTAATATTTAAATATCACGTTGATTTTATGAATGTTTGTAAGTTTTGTGTATATTGTGACTTGTCCAGTTTTTTTACTGTCACTTCTCTAAGTTTTCAATGTCACTTTACTGTTTTTATCTAGTTCAAATTTCATTGTCACTTTGCTTAGTTTTCACTGTCACTTCACTAATGTGAACTAATTCAATTTCCCCCTACCACTTCACTCTGTTTTCACTATCACTTCACTGTCTTCATGACGTAGCAGCATGATGAAATACGTATAACATAGCCTATTTATTCAGACAGTTCAATTGCAGGAGAATTGAACACAAGACTTCTCAAACACCTCGTGGAAGCAGCACTCAATGCACATCACAGCAGTTATTACAAACTCGCTCAAAGAACAGCACTTTTTGTTGCACCAGGAATGCACTCGCTAACTCAGTCACTAGCTAATTCCCTAACTCTGCTCACGAGTACACTCGCTTATATATCCAATAGAATCTTCCACAGAACATTCTAGAACTTTCTGGACACATATTCTAGAGGCAGGGGAAGGAAACTTCCAGATGATTCTGGTATTTACGCTGGGCGAGATTGCGAATTATCTCCTGTATCCTCTGTTCTCCTATTTATCTCCAACTGCCTGGCGCTGGCATCCTGTTAACCTTGAGCCATAGCCACTGTGTCACACAGCTCCCTCCTCAGAGCTAGTCGTCCCATGAAACTCCCCAATATGTGTCAAGCCGATCAAGATGGACCACCATAAGCTTTCTTTGGGGTTTACGCCAAATTTGGTATACCACATTGTTGATGCAGAAACATTGTAGCTTCGGCAACATCAATTTAGTCCTCATGAGATCATAGAGCCATACGAGATCACTTTCCTGAAATCTGCACTGACTGCCAGACGGTCATAGCATGCCCTCATCCGGTCACTTGCCAGCTTCAGGTGTCTCCTAGCAAGGTGTTGGTTGTCTCCCATATTTTCCCTTGGTGCCCCGACTTGGCACCAACTGCGTGACGGGGCCAAGGGCCCGATGTCGCACTGCTGGCACCACCTTTCCACATCATTTCGAAGATGCAATCAATAAAATCGGCGATGTACAAGGTCTTGTTCGCATCCAGGTGCACCTGATAGTACTGACATTGGTTTCCTTGAGGACATCCTTCACCATTCTCTTCGGGAGTCAGCTGTTCCACTCTAGTCCTTCTGTCTGTGAACTCCCAAACTCTCTTTGATACACCGTTCCAGACCACCAGGCAGGTCCACCAGCATCCAATAGTTATAGGTCGGGCCTCAGGGAGAAACATCTGCCCACGTGGATCATATGCCAGATTCTTTATCCTTCAGGATCGGCCATATGTCTCCATCCTCCCAGTTGCTCCCTCCTCAAGCTGTCCTCATCCCATCCAGCTGCAGGTTGTACCATCACTGGGCTGACACAGCATTCTCCATCATCTGCTGGTCCAGACGCTCATCCATTGCAGTCCCTATCATTCTCTTTGTTTTCTTTAGTCTGCCCATCTAGCCGTTTTCCTTTCTGATCTAGATGCTCTTCCATGTCAGATTTAGTTTCCTTTAACTCCTTTGCAAAGTCGTCTTTCAAGACTTTCACCATTGCATTTATCTCAGATTTTACAGTGCCAATGACAAAATCTAGGTGGGATTTCATTTTCTTTATTTCAGTCTTCATTTCTGTTTATACATTCTTCATTTCACTTCTCATCTCTTCCATTCCAGACTTCATTTCCATCTCTGTTTTTTCAATCCTAAGTTCTCAATCTCACGGCCAAGCTTGAATTTCATTTTTCCCATTTCAATCTTCGTTTCCATTCCCATTTGATCATTCCAGATTCCATCTCCACCATCCCAGATTTCACCGTCTTCACTTCAGTTTCTATCTCCTACATCCCAGATCCATCTTATGCATTCTGGCCAATAATATTTTAAGCATTTCCTCCATCATTGCATTTATCTCCAACTTCTGACACCAGTGTGACTTTGTCCAGTATTTCACTGTCACTTCTCTAAGTTCTCCATGTCACTTCACTTTGTTCATGTCATAGAGGCATGACGAAATATGCATGATGTAGCCTCTTCTTCCAGATGGTTCACTCACAGGGAGTCGAACACAAGACTTCTCCAACACCTCACATAAGCAGCACTCACTGTATGTCATAGTAGTCACAAACTTGCTTGTAGAATGGCACTTTTCGTCACACAGAAATGCACTCATTAACTCAGTCACTCACTAACTCTCCCTGCAAGAACGTTAGCTTATATAGCCAATGGAATCTTCCACAGAACATTCTAGAACTTTCTGGACACATGTTCTGGAGGGTGGAAACCTCCAGAAGATTCTGGTTATCTGCCAATAGCATTTCTGGTATTCATGTTGGGCGAGGCACTGTTTTTGGAGAACATCTCAGTATGTCATGTATAGTGCTTGTTCTATTGAACCTTTTAATGTGTATAAAATTTTTCCAAGAACTCACTGAGTCTCTTGCAATTGCCTTTAATCATGATCTAACTTTAGACTCATGAGCATGTATTATACTGGGTGGAACATTTAAATTGAGACTGTTCAGTATTTCTAAAACTAAGCATTGTAGAAAGAAATGTTTTCAATAAAAGTTACTTGATATTATGGGGAAAAGTAAATGCCATTAGTCGTGTTTTGTTTGGAGGACATTATGATAGTTATTTTAGGGTCAATTTAATTTTTTTAAATGAGAACCTACAATTAGGGTCAAATTAAATTGACCCTAAAATGATCATCACAACATCCTCCAAAAAAAAACATGACTAATGGCATTTACTTTCCCCCATAATATCAAGCAACTTTTATTCAAGACATTTCTTTCTACAATGCTTGGTTTTGGAGATATTGTACAGTCTCAACTTAAATGATCCACCCTGTATATCTCATATATAAAAAACAAAACTACTTTATATAATGTTAAATATTTGTTTGCATTTTATGTTACAATTTAGATGTATATGAGTAGTTTTTTTCCATATTATATAAAGGCCAATGGTTGTAAAGTGATTGGAATAAAGAGTTGCTGCAGTAATATTTATACTGGCTAACCCAATGTGAATTAACTGAATTGAGTATAACAGGCTTTAAATTAATACAGGGTTACAGTAGGTCAATTAAAAGAAATGGCAGGTCATTAATCTTAATAAAAAAGCATATAAAGGCTAAACCTGTAAAAACATTTCAAGCATTAAATGTAGAACATTTTGAAGCCAGCACTATAGAAGTTGCAAATAAGCTGATAATAGTATGCATCTATAGGAATCCTTCGAGTAACATAAACCTTCTAATTGAAAGTTTGGATATTATTCTTAATCACTTCCTTAAGCTAAAGAAAAGCATAATTCTGCTGGGGGACTTTAACATAAATTTTTTAGAACACAGCAGTGAAAGATCAAAATTCCTTACTCTGATAAATCTTTATGGCCTTCAAACAACAATAAATGTGCCAACAAGGGTCACGAATACTTCTAAAACATCAATTGATCAGGTAGTATAAGTAGTGATTTAACCAATTGTGTTAGAAACATTGAGGTTTTTGATACCTGTCTATCAGATCATTTTGCCCAATCTACAGTTATAAACTGGCCAAACAGGAAGAAACTAAAGGAGCCAAGCACTATGTTTAAAAAGGTCAGACTACAGAAGGCTGAAAATATAGATTACTTTAATTATTTGCTAGAAAACGAAACTTGGGAAGATGTTTATGAGGAAAATTCAGTTGATATCACTTACTCTAAATTCCTAAACACTTTCAAACACTACTATGAGACAGCCTTTCCCCTGATTAATCTAAAAATCAAAGAACAGCATTCAACATGGGTAACTAAAGGTATAAGAACTTCTGGCAAGAAATTAAAACTTCTCAGTAGTGCAATTAAAAATAGAAGCAGCTCTGATGAGTTAAAAAATTACTACAAGAAATATAAATCAATCTACAAAATGGTAATTCAAGCAGCTAAAATATTGGAGAATTCTAGAAAAATAAATAAATCAGGAAACAGTCTGAAAGCTATATGGGACATTATAAAAAAAGAAACTAACTCAAATTCCCCAATGAAAGAAAACATCAAATTGAAATATAAAGATAATATTATAACAAACCCTAAGGAAATTGCTAATATATTTAACAAATACTTTGTTGAAATTGCAATAAACCTGCAAAGTAAAAGCTGTCCAAAAAATATTGATAACTTAGCCCCAAGCTTTTTCAATGACAAGTCGTTATTCCTAACTCCTGTATGTGAAACTGAACTGCTTCACATAATATGTAAACTAAAAAATAAAAAATCTGAAGCTATGGATGGAATTTCGAGCTATTTAATTATAATATGTAGCAAGCATATTTTAAAACCACTATGCCACATCATTAATAAATCACCTCAAAGTGGCAGTTTTCCACTTGAGCATAAAAGTGCCAAAATTAAACCAATATTCAAAAAAGGAGAACCTAAAGACCCCAACAACTATAGGCCAATAGCGTTACTTTCAGTCTTCTCAAAAGTATTAGAAAAAATTATGTACAAGAAATTAATGGGATTCCTTACCAAACATAATATAGTTAATAACTGCCAATATGGATTCCAAAGCAATAAATAACTAGCTTGGCTGTAATAAACTTTGTTGATAATATTTATGACATACTGGACAGAACCAAATTAGGGGTTGGATTATTCTTCAATTTATCAAAAGCCTTCGACATGGTGGATCACATAATTCTGCTAAATAAGTTTATAAATATGGTGTAAGGGGAGTGGCCTTCAACTGGTTTAAATCATACTTAAAAATGAGAGATCAAATAGTTGAAATTGATTTTATAGAAACAGTATACAATGAAAATAGAAAGGACCTGTCTGAAAAAAGATCTGTAACATCGGGGGTTCCACAGGGTTCTATTCTGGGTCCTTTGCTGTTCTTGTTGTACATAAATGACTTACCGTTATGTCTTGAAAACACAAGCCAAAATAACTATATTTGCAGATGATACAAGCATTTTCATTACAGGGAAGGATAATAGTAGCCTACAGCAAATGCAAACAGTGGTCGTGAATAAAATAACTGATTGGTTTAAGGTCAATAAACTGCTTGTAAATGAAGAGAAAACTGTAGCTCTAAATTTTCAACATAAAGCTTGTAGAAAATCAGGGAATCCCAGCATCAAAATTGGTTCTAAATTGGTCAGCTTTGCAGGTGAAACAGAATTTCTAGGGCTGTGGCTGGATAATAATTTAAGTTGGGACTTTCACATTGAAAAACTATTAGGCAAACTTAGCAGCACCTGTTTTATTCTTCGTCAACTAAAGCCTCGTGTATCAGCTAAAGTTCTCAAAATTTGTTACTTTGCCTACTTTCACTTGCGACTGCTCTATGGTCTACCCTTATGGGGAAATATTACAAATAGTATCAAAATATTTAAACTGCAAAAAAAGAGCACTAAGAATACTAGTGGGAATCCCAAAAACGGAAAGCTGCAGAGAATATTTCCACAGCTTGAACATTTTGACCTTACCCAGTTTGTATATGAAAGAATTGCTAATTTACACCAAGAAGAATATTTCAAATTATGTCACAAATGGTGAAATTCACTCACACGATACAAGGAATAAGGACAAATTACACTCGATCACTCACAAAACCAAATTGTTTGAAACATCCTTTAAGTATAGCGGCTTAAAATTATATAACTATTTACCCAGGTACTTTAAAAATATAACCTCGTCAAATAAATATAAGGTAGAATTACATAAGTTCTTTGGAAAAAATCAGTTTTACTCTTTAGATGAATATGTGGAATACTGTACGAGCAAAACTTAAATATTTACATATCTTGTGAACTCATTTGTTTCATGGGTCCTGTTTTCATCTGAGGGAGCCACTTTGGCCAAGAGGATGTCTGCCTTCAAAATCATTGTATAATTGCTGTTCTCTTCAAGATTATCTTAAATGATGACATACATGGATTGACAAGAGTTTGTCTACCTGCATATTGTTTTTCTTAATACAACTTGTACATATGTTTTCCTTGTATATACTTGTGGACGAAACCAATAACTCTGTATGGTTTCTTATGGTGAATAAATATGTATGTATGTATTGCAACATTGGCAAACTATTATTAATAGTACACACCACATAAGAAATAACAGCAATGATACTTGGAAATCATACTGTGCAATATTCATATTGTAAATTTAGTACAGAATGGATTCTTTCTGAGTGAACTATCTGCAATGTTAACTTCCAAAGCAACCTTTTAATACTACTTGACTTGTTGTTTTATAAGCTCTTAATATTAATTTAAGAACTTAACATTAGAAAACATTGAATTGAACATGCTTTTACATAAATAACTGTGTTCAACTTTTATCATCTGATTTGCAGAAATAAAGCTTTCTATTAACCAGAGCAGGCATGTGTCTGTGAAATGTATGCAAAATATGTGAATGGTAGCATATAGAACCATACAGCAGAAGAACCAAATTAATACACAATTATTATACTATAATCAAGCAAATAATATCAAAGCATATCCACATTTGTGCACTTTTCAGTTATTATTGTGAACTTAATGCCTGTCAGTTCACTTATAGTATCACCAGGTAATAGTGTCATCCATAAAACAATGCATTAATTAGTCGTGAACCAAACGTTCTTTAGAGAGAACTTAGGAATTCATTAACCAGGATAAGTGTTTAGTCATAGTCATTTTTATTCACCATAATATTCTTTTACAGAATTAGGTTTCATCAAGTATTGGTTACAGTACTAGAATACATATATTTACATAGCTTGGATACATAAGAAAAACATACTATTATTTACATTGCACAGAGCATAATTTACAAGTACATGGTTTGTACTTTTGACAATTACTGCTGGAGTTGCTGAGGTGTTCAAGGAACTCCTTTGTGATGTAGAAGCAGTGTGATATTAAGAATCTCTTTACTGCATGCTTGAATCGTTTGCATTTAGGTTTGTATTTTTTGTTATTGTGTTGTATAGTAGAATTACAGGGTGAAAAACTGACTGATGCTTCTTAGAAGTTCTGTTATTTTCTACATGAATCTGATTACAATTACGAGTAAAATGAATATGAATTTCACAGCTATAATTAAACAGGTGAATATTTTCATGTATAAAACAGATGGTTTCTAAGATATAAGTACACGGCACCATCAGCACCTCAAAGAAGTAAGGTTTACAATGTGTGACCTTACTTACATTCGCTATGGTTCATATTATTTGTTTCTATATGAGAAATATTTCTATTAATTCTGTACTATAATCCCATAAAATAATACCATACATTATTATAGATTTCACATATACACTATATACAACTAGTAAAGTTTTTATATTACATAATTTTTTAATACTCTAACTGCATAAAGAGCCTTGTACATTCTGCTTTTTGTATTGGTGATGTGTGGTTTCCAACTTAGAGAGCTATCTATCATTATCCCTAAAAATTTAGTTTGTTCATTATACTTAATAGCATTATTATTTACATTTATAATTGGTAATAGCCTATTATTATCATTATTGCAAGCATTGAAATACAGTCCCATTGATTTTTAGTGTTTCAGTACTAGTTTATTATTTGTTAAGGACACCATAAGTGTTTCAAGTGAATTATTAATTTGAATTTGTAATTCATGAAAATCTTTCCCTCTCGATATAAAATTTGTATCATCAGCAAACAATGGTTTCGTTATTTGGAAGGTTTAATGCCAGATCGTTAATGTACGCTAAAAATAACAAGGGACCGAGGTTCAATCCTTGAGGAATTCCACAATTTACAGTTTTGATAGTTGATTTAGTATTATCTATTACAACCATTTGTTTTCTGTCAGAGAGGTAGGACTTAAACCATTCATGTCACATTCCTCTTATTCTACAGCAATCTAGCTTTGTTAAAGGTATATTATGGTTGACTAAGTCGAATGCCTTACTGAGATCAACAAGTATTGCAATTGTCTTTTCATTCTTTTCTATTCCTTCAATGGTATTTTGTATGAATTTATAGAATGCATGTGTAATTGACTTATTTTTCCTAAACATATTTTGAATGTTTGATAACACACATTTCTCAAGAAATGGGGCAATTTGATTATACATAGCTGTTTCCAATATTTTAGAGAAACCAGATAAAATAGAGATTGGTCTGTAATTACTTACATCCTGTCTATCATTATCCTTGAGTAATGGAATTATTTTTGCAGTTTTAAATAGATCAGGAAAGGTGCCTGTTATCATTGGTAGGTTACAAACCTCTGTCAAAGGTTTTGCAATATATGTACTATATAATTTAATTAAATATTCTGGTATTTCATCTATACCTGTGATAAGCTTTTGTTTTTTTCTTTAATTATGTTTATTATCCCATTCTCAGTAGTTGGATTTAGGTAGATACTATTACAGAGTTTATTTATCTTGATTTCTTTATTAGTGGTATTATTTTGCAATGGTGCCATTCTACTGGCTATTGAATTAAAATCACAATTAAATATATCTGCTATGATTGATGGATTGTTTATTATAGTGTTGTTTGTTTTTAGAACAATGTTGTCCATTACCATAGACTTAGAATTGCCACTCTCTTTCTTTATTATATTCCACATGGTTTTTGCTTTGTTTTCAGAACTAAGCAATGTAATCGTATTAATGTTATATATGTGTTTAACATTATTATCGCACCACGTTTGGAAGCCAATTTGCAATGGTATTACAAATTATGTTGATGCTTGTGATGTTTATGTATGTATGTTTACTTCACGCGTTGCCATCTTGTGACGTCACTCCTTTGTCTGGTTCGTAGCTCCCTCTGGCGTGGCAATTTGTATCAGTTTTGAAATAATTCACTTTAAATGTTCTCCGGCTAGCTATTTAGGTAGACATTTAACTCTTGCAGGGTGTGAATCGGAAAGGAATCTTTTATCCAGAAATGATACTGATGAAGAAATTGGTTTTATAACTTTTATTGTCGAACACGTTCACTAACACTTTTTACATATTGAGATAGATACTAGCCAAACTGAAACTGTTTGTAATAACTTCTTATTTATCACTTTTAACTCGCATACTTCAACTTTATGTAATTTTTTAAATGTATGATACTTTATAATAATTCTCGTAATTCTGCTGCGCGTAACTTGACGAAATGAAGGACTGGCTGACGATGTGTAGTGTACACGAAATTTTGATGAACTGAGCGGCCGACGTGTAGTGTGTTGAGAATTCCGTTGAACTGGGGCAAGCTACCTCGGGCCTGGCTTATTTATACGCTTGCCTCAAGATACGCCTAAAGATTATAAATGAACTGCTATTGGCTAATAAAACGCGCCAACATTAGCGTCTATTTTACTATCCAATGAAAACCACTAATACATATTGCTTTAGGAAATGTTCTAGAAGCTTCTAAATGGAAAAGGCGCGAAACATTACGTAACTTCCTGGTTCCCGGTAATGATAAACAACTCACCCCCTCGCTGCATTATTGCGTTATTGTTGACAGTTTCAGTAAAGCCGTATATTATTATTTACCAATAATAATTACAATTAATAAACCTATGAAATCAATGTCACATAAAAATACATATTCATATTACAATCATTATTTACGTCTGAGTAATTTGTGATACAAATTACCGTATCATATGCCCCACTAGAAACATAATTATAAATATTTATAACTTGTTTAGAAATTTTTAAAATTGTGTTTTTAGTCTCCTAAATCTTGGAACACACGTTATCACTTTCACTTAACACTTCACACGCATTTAACACACGACATATTTTATCTCGCCACTACTTACTGGCTCTGGTTTAATTAATTTAGATATTAATCTGACATCACAAAATTTTTTTTTTTTTTTTTTTTATAGCAAATACTTTACCCTAAATTATTTAATTAATGTTACCAAATTGTTTACTTTCTTAAGTTGTTGACAAAAATTTATACATTTAAGATTTTTGTAATTATTACACATATTTACCAAAATATTCACCCTCTACACAAATATTTACATCTCTTAAATCTAGACAATGTTTCACCTTTTTCTGTTTGCTACATAAGTAATTTTTTTTTTTTTTATATTTATTTTTGTTCTGAATTTATTTCTGTTTTCTCAATCAATTTGCGATGGTATTTATTTTGTATTTTATTTTAACAATACTCTTGGAATTGTATTTACGTACTTTTAATTTAATATCATATTAAGTTTCAATCTTTGTATTCTTAATTTTCAAATGTTGTTACAGTTACTAAAAATTTAATTATATATATATATATATTTTTTTTTTTAAAACATTTCTCCCTTTTTTTTTTTTATATAACTTATTCCTCTTTTCACATGACATAAATAATTAGTTAACCCTCTTACGTTCCAATACATTTCTCTGCAAGTCGTCTTTAACTATCCAGCATTTACTTTACATCTCATTGCTATTTACCCTCCTGGATCAAATTGTGTGTGGCTAAACATTACTCGTAGCCGTAACCTAACCTTCAAATTTTTATCAATGAATAACCTCTTGTATTCATATGAAATTTCGTTCCCTGATACCATTTGAAAACAATCTAAAGTTTTCTGAACTACACATCTTTTAACAACTTTCATTTTCAATTCATTTGCTATCTTTTTAATCTGAGAATACTCTGACAAATCTGTACTAAACTGTACTGGACTGGAGTTTTCATTCTGAACATCTTGGTACAATTTATTTCTTTGCATTACTGTCTCATTCTGTATTTCTGATATTTCCCCTCTGAAATTAACTTGCGCCTCATTTACATCTACATTCCTAACCTCTTTCATCTCTCTTAGCTCACTTGAAATACTACTCATTTGACTTCCTAACTCTGTACATTCTACATTAACCTCACTTTTAGTATTAACCTCACTTTCTTTGTTACCTATTTCCTTGCTCATGTCTAGCATTTTCTTTGAAATTTCTCCTATCTCACTTGCTATTACTTCCTCATTTTCATCTCTCATTTTTGGTATACTACTATCTAGCTTCATAACTTTCTTTTCAATTTCTTCACTACTTTGATCTACTTTTTGCTCTAATTTCTCATTCCTCCTACCAATCTTTTCCATTAATTTGCTATGATCTTTGTTTATAGCTTCTCTCAATTCCATATGACTCTTTTGCATATCTTCCCTTACTTGATTTACAATACTCTTACTAAGATCTTCCCTCAATTGATCTGTAATACTCTTACTAAGATCTTCCCTTAACTCCCTATAACTCTTTTGTATATCTTCCCTCAATTCCCTACTCATATTTCTCAGCATTTCCATCATCATACTAGCATCAAGATTAACATTTCCTGCTATTCTATTCTCACTTCCTGCACTAACATTTCCTCCCTCCAATACTACATTGTTTGAGCTTTTTTTTGTAACCTGTATTGAATTACGGCTAACTGTTACACTATCCCCTTCCATCATTGTTTCTTGTTTTACACTTTTTTTTTTTTTTTTAGAATTAAAATCACACTTTTCTAACCTTTCTGATGCAATCTGCTGATGTTGCTTAGATGTCTAGCTGTCTGCCCCATTCTCCTAGATTTGTATGTCGCTTCTGCGTTGTGTTGTGATGAATCTACGTCGTCTCGATGTTTTTGTAGTTGAATTCCTTGTTGCCTCGTAATCTCGGAATTACGATGTCCAATCATCCGTATAGTCTGTCGTTCCTTTTGTTTCTGGAATCTGCGTCTTGTAGATCATTTTACTGCTGCTTTCGTTCCACGTCCTGATTATGCTGATCCTTTCCTGGTTAATTCTGCTACTTCCTGGTTATTTTGATCCTTTCCTGGTCATCTTGCCCCACGTTCTGGGTGCCAATTTGCGATAGTATTAATGTTACATGTGTTTAACATTATTATCGCACCACGTTTGGAAGCCAATTTGCAACGGTATTACAAATTATGTTGATGCTTGTGATGTTTATGTATGTATGTTTACTTCACGCGTTGCCATCTTGTGACGTCACTCCTTTGTCTGGTTCGTAGCTCCCTCTGGCGTGGCAATTTGTATCAGTTTTGAAATAATTCACTTTAAATGTTCTCCGGCTAGCTATTTAGGTAGACATTTAACTCTTGCAGGGTGTGAATCGGAAAGGAATCTTTTATCCAGAAATGATACTGATGAAGAAATTGGTTTTATAACTTTTATTGTCGAACACGTTCACTAACACTTTTTACATATTGAGATAGATACTAGCCAAACTGAAACTGTTTGTAATAACTTCTTATTTATCACTTTTAACTCGCATACTTCAACTTTATGTAATTTTTTAAATGTATGATACTTTATAATAATTCTCGTAATTCTGCTGCGCGTAACTTGACGAAATGAAGGACTGGCTGACGATGTGTAGTGTACACGAAATTTTGATGAACTGAGCGGCCGACGTGTAGTGTGTTGAGAATTCCGTTGAACTGGGGCAAGCTACCTCGGGCCTGGCTTATTTATACGCTTGCCTCAAGATACGCCTAAAGATTATAAATGAACTGCTATTGGCTAATAAAACGCGCCAACATTAGCGTCTATTTTACTATCCAATGAAAACCACTAATACATATTGCTTTAGGAAATGTTCTAGAAGCTTCTAAACGGAAAAGGCGCGAAACATTACGTAACTTCCTGGTTCCCGGTAATGATAAACAACTCACCCCCTCGCTGCATTATTGCGTTATTGTTGACAGTTTCAGTAAAGCCGTATATTATTATTTACCAATAATAATTACAATTAATAAACCTCTGAAATCAATGTCACATAAAAATACATATTCATATTACAATCATTATTTACGTCTGAGTAATTTGTGATACAAATTACCGTATCAGCAACTAACTAACTTTAGTTTCCAGAGCTCCAGTTAGCAATTTAAATCATAAACATATTGCATCTATAATACTAAATAATGGTGCTTACAACTAGGGAAACATTTTTACGTCTCCTGTGATGAAGGCTGAAATATCTGAATCCTCACCACTTATTTAATACAAAATTGTGACCTCCCCTAAGACAGCATGCAACAATCAGTTATAATAAGAGTTATCATTTCTAATGCTATTACTCATAATGGCAAATCATGCTTTCTACCTTACACAGGTTTAAAAGATAATCTCTCAGCTTCAGAATTGTGACAAAGCCAGGCTTCCCGCTTTGTGGATAGCAGACGTGCTCTTCAGCACTAGCTAGCACTTTGTTGGGGAGAGAAGGGGAGGCACTCCCAGCCCAGGAAACATTTGGAAGACTAATTGAGAGGAACTATGAAGCTGCAAAAACTGACCTCTTATCAGTGGCATAAGACATTTTTAGAAAGCTAGTGCAGGTATAAAGGAGCATACTTGTTGTTGCAGTAGGTTGTTGATGTTTCACACAGTGCCTTGAGTATTACTCAGCAAGCGATATAGTGAGAGAAGAGGAATCCTGTGTTTGAGATTCCTGTGAGCGACTGGAAGACATAGAGGAGGAGTCCTGCATTTGACACTGAAGTGAGTGACCATTAAAGAGAGAAGAGGAGTCCTGTGTTTGACACTCTAGCGAGTGGTCATTAAAGAGAGAAGAGGCTGCTTTGTGCACAGTTCATTGCAATACTACACACAAGGACCCCCAGGGGCTCACCTTCTGTGAGTACGGTTGTTGGCGTACCCGGGGATTACCGAGCCACTCATCGCCATTTTCATCGCTTCATCCCCGTCCGGTCGAGGTGGGTTCGCTCTCATGCGTTCTGTGCATTTCATTCCATGTCGCCCCTCACCATCGTTTCTTTCTTCTCTTGTGTTTATGCACATTTCGCCCCACGCCCATTCATTTACACATCTCTTTTACTTCTTCGCCGGCCTAACTTGCGTGCGAAGCGCCCACACACTTTTAGTTTCTTTTAGCTTTTTATTTTAATCCTCCGTGGACACAGCCTGACGGATACCCGCGCACTGGGTGAGTGGGTAATGGCGTCATCCCCACCACCCGGGGTCGTCATGTAGGGTATGTGTTCGTATCCGCTGTTCAACTGCAGTTCCGCGGGGGGGGGCATAGCATGAGCTGCTGACTTCTGATGGCGATTGGGTCCCTCTGTCTATGTTCTGGGAGGTGTGATCCTGGGGTGAGATAGGTATAGATAGGCCACTCACCCAAGCCGGAGTAACGCCCGGGAAGTCAGAGCCCGAGGTCGGAGACGGTTGCAATGGTGGAGGATTTATTTCGCTATGGAGCCACCTTTCTCCATTATTTCGAATAAGCGCCGAAAAGTGTTAGTAACAGAAGTAGCGCCATCGACATCTGGTTGTTACTTAGTCATTACGCGAACAGAGGAAGGTCAAACTTTCGAGAAGGTGAACCCTTTTGTTATCCAAAAGGGCATTGACTCAATTGCTGGTCCGGTTCTTTCCTGCACTCGGCTTCGTAATGCTTCGTTGTTAGTGCAAAGCAAGTCCGAGGCACAAAGTAAGTCCCTGTTGAGCGCCACACTTCTCCACGGTTATCCCACCCGTGTTGAGAAGCACCGCACCTTGAATTCCTGTCGAGGCGTCATCACCACCCATAGCCTCGATGGTATGTCGGACGAAGAGCTAGTGGAATATCTTTCCGACCAAAAGGTAACGGCAGTTCATCGAGTGCAGGCTAAACGCGACGGAGTGTTTGTACCTACTCGTACCCTGTTTATCACTTTCGATGGCCTCGATCTGCCCACGAGTATTTCAGCAAGGTACGAACGGATTACGGTGAGGCCCTATGTTCCTAGACCTCTGCGTTGTTTTAAATGCCAACGTTTTGGGCATACGCAAGTCTCTTGTAAGAGTGCCGTATCCATCTGTGCCTCATGTAGCCAGCCGTCACACGAAGGTACCTGTTCAACCGGACCCGTCTGCGTTAATTGCAAAGGGCCTCATTCTGCTTCATTTGCCGACTGTCCGCGGTACTTGGACGAGAAGGCGATCCAGGAGATCCGGGTAAAGGAGAAATTCTCCTTCGCTGAAGCCCGGAGGCGTTACCATGCGCGCCAACCTTCGCTCCTGCGATCTGGTACATTTAGTTCTGTTGTTGCCTCGCCAGTACACCGGAAGGATGCAGAGACTCAAACCTGGACTATGACTGCATTGACCGCCACTACCATCCGACCGTCCATTTCAGCTACAGTTATCAAGCCCGCTAAACCTGGTCCAAAGGTTATGGAGTCACAAGGCAATGAGAAAAAATCGAAGCAGAAATTTCGTAGAGAAGATTTTTTGAAAGACCCTCCGCGTGCACGCGGAAAGAAGAGTTCACCTTTTCCTCCTCGAAGGTCGCAGTCCCAGGATGCACCTGGGACAAGCCGCGCTCAGCGGCCACCTTCACCCATTGCCACCCAGAACGGATTCACGGCGCTTGAATCGGTTTCTGGCACTGAGCGCGTGGGCCCTCCCTTCGAGGAGGCAATGGAGTCTGACCAACTCCATACGAAAAGCCCGAGCCCGAAGGTTAAGCACAAAGGTTCATTTTCAACGTCTCACTCTTACGTCCGACTTGCAAGCTGTTGCCATTAGACTGCAGTTACCCGGTTTTTTCTTTTCTGTTTGCTCTGTGTATTCATCTCCATCGTCTCCCCTTGCTCCCGCGGACATTCGAGCTCTCCTGTCCGCTCTCCCAACACCATTTCTTATGTTGGGAGATTTTAATGCCCACCACCCCCTGTAAGGTTCGCCAAGGGCTTGTGCGAGGGGAACTCTTCTTTCTGACATTTTTGATCAGTTCAATCTCTCTATTCTCAATACAGGTGAGCCTACGTTTCTTTCTGTTTCTTCCGGTACATTTTCTCACTTGGACCTTGCCGTTTGCTCACTCCAGCTTGCTAGTCGTCTGCAGTGGAACATCGTCGCTGACACCTACTCCAGCGACCATTACCCCTGCAGCGTTTCTCTTCTGTCACACCACGTACAGCATTCCAGAGTACCTACCTGGATATTCACAAAAGCCGACTGGAGCTTGTATTCCAGCCTCGTGCGTTTTGACGACCAGCCCTTCACCGACATTAACCAACTAGTGCAGCACCTTACGTCTACGATTTTCTCTGCAGCCGAACGCGCAATTCCCCGTTCATCCTCTCAATCTCGAGGAATGCCTGTTCCGTGGTGGAACGAGGATTGTCGGGACGCCGTTTGTGCCCGTAGAACTGCATTAGGGTGTTTCGGCGACACCCTACACTTGATAATTTGGTGACTTTTAAACAATCGCGCGCCAGGGCTCGTCGCATTATTCAGGATAGCAAGAAGGCGTCGTGGACTCATTTTGTCGAGTCTTTTAATCGCTTTACGCCTTCATCTGTTGTTTGGGATAAACTTAGTCGCTTCTCAGGTAAAGTGTCGCATTGTACTGTTTCTGGCCTTCGGGTTTCCAATGCCACCATAGTGGATCCGGCTGCCATCGCTAACACTCTGGGTGCTGTATTTGAGGCGGTTTCCAGTTCAGACCATTATTCCGCCGGGTTTCGCTCTATCAAAGACCGGCTGGATTCCCTAACCTATAGTTTTCGGTCTGATAATACGGAACGTTATAATGCCACTTTTACAATGAGGGAGCTGGAGCACGCTCTTCATTGCTCTAGGCACTCCGCTCCTGGGCCGGATGGCATTCATGTTCTGCTGTTAAAGAACCTTTCAGCCGACAGTAAGCGCTTTCTCTTACGGGTCTATAATCGTATTTGGCAGGACGGCCTTTTTCCTTCCGTTTGGCGCGAAGCCACCATTGTCCCTATACATAAGCCTGGTAAGGATCGCCAACTACCTTCCAGCTACCGCCCTATCTCCCTCACCAGTTGCGTTTGCAAGGTGGAGCGCATGATCAACGGGCGGTTGACATGGTGGCTTGAGTCTCAGAAACTTATGGCGAACGCTCAGTGTGGATTTCGTCGCCATCGCTCTACCGTCGACCATCTGGTGTCTCTGTCGACGCATATTATGAACGGATTTCTGAGAAAGTGTCAAACAGTGGCTGTATTTTTTGACCTGGAGAAAGCTTATGACACTTGTTGGAGGGCCGGCATTTTACGTACACACCATGCATGGAATTTCCGCGGTCGTCTTCCCAAATTTCTTCGGGAGTTTATGACGGACCGCGTCTTTCGTGTACGTGTGGGCTCGGTTTTATCTAGTCGTTTTATTCAAGAGAACGGAGTACCGCAGGGCTCTGTACTCAGTGTCACACTTTTTGCAATTGCTATCAACCCCATTGTTGATTGTATTCCACCTGGCATTTCATCGTCCCTTTTTGTTGATGATTTTGCCATTTATTGCAGTTCGCGGCGGACCTGTCTACTCGAACGCCGTCTCCAGAGTTGTATCGACCGTCTCTATGCCTGGAGTAACGCTAACGGCTTTAATTTCTCCGCCGAAAAATCCGTCTGTATCAATTTCTGGCGCCGGAAGGCTTTCCCTCCACCCTCTCTCCATCTTGGGCCAGGGATACTTCCGTTTGCAGACGAGGCGAAATTTTTGGGGTTGATCTTTGATAGGAAGCTGAGCTAGATTTCGCACATTTCCTTTTTAAAAGCAAATCTTTTCTCTTAATCTTTTACGTGTTTTAAGTGGCACATCCTGGGGAGCTGATCGGACCGTCCTTCTACATCTTTATCGCTCTTTGGTCCGATCCAAGCTTGATTACGGGTGCATTGTCTATTCGTTGGCGCGTCCATCTGTATTACGTCGATTGAATGCCATTCACCATCGCGGCATAAGAGTCGCTACGGGGGCCTTTCCAACCAGCCCTGTATGCTGAAGCTGAAGAGCCTCCGCTGTCCTTCAGGCGTGAGATGCTTTTGTGCAGCTATGCCTGTCGACTCTCAAGCTTGCCTGACCACCCGTCTTTCGAGGTATTTTACGAAGATTCGCTTGATCGGCAATATTTCGTTAGCTCCTCTGCCTTGCTCCCTCCAGGGGTTCGATTTCGAAAGCTTCTTCGGCATTTGGACTTTACGCCAGCGCCGGCCCTTCCCAGGGGGGAAACGCGCTTTCCTCCATGGTTGCGCGCTGAGGCCCACTGTCACCTTGGGTTGACGTCAATGTCGAAGAATGAGACCCCTTCTTCAGTTCTTAGATCGGCTTTTTTAGAACTTCAGGCCCATTTCGGAGACTTTCATTTTATATATACTGATGGGTCTAAGCCTGATGTTGGAGTAGGGTGTGCCTTTGTTGATGGTCATCGTAGTTTTACATTTCGTTTACCCGGGCAATGTTCGATTTTTACCGCCGAACTTTTTAGTATTTATCAGTCACTTTTATACGTCCAGCGGTACGACTTACGGCACTGTTTTATTTGTTCAGACTCCCTGAGTGCTCTTCAAAGTACAAGCGCGCTGTACAATTACCACCCTCTCGTACAGCGCATACATGACCTGGTCCACTCGCTTGGTGCCTCTGGCATCCGCGTCTCCTTCTTGTGGATTCCAGGTCATGTGGGCATTTCAGGGAACGAGTCTGCCGACGCCGCTGCAAAATCGGCGATTTTATTACCCAGATTGTTTACCTCTGTTGTTCCCTCGTCAGATTATTGTGTTATTTTACGTCGCCGCATCCTCTCGCTTTGGCGCGATGAGTGGACGGCCCTCCGGGAGAACAAATTGCGGGAGGTTAAGCCTCTCCCGTTAGTCTGGGGTACCTCTTCTCGTTCTGCACGTCGGGAAGAGGTACTTTTAGCCCGTTTACGAATTGGACATTGCCTTTTTAGTCATAGTTACCTGCTCAGTGGCGACCCCGCTCCACTGTGTCAACAGTGTGATGCGCCCTTAACGGTGCGTTACATTTTAACTGAGTGTCAAGTTTTAGCTCCACTGCGCGTTCGCGTGGGTCTGCCTGTTGGCATAGCCAACTTTTTGGCAGACGACGCGCATGCTGTAGAATGTCTTTTACGTTTTATTAGTGACATTGGTTTTAATCGGCGCATTTGATGCGCTGAGCGTCTTTTAGCTTTGAGATTTTATATTGTCACAGTTTTAATGGGGCTCTTCTCCCCGACGGACATAAGGCGCTCATGTCCCTTGCATTCTACAGTTCTTGACACGTTTTATTCCTTGACTGACCATGATTTTAGTGTGTAGAGTTTAGTCTTTGGTCTGTTGTGTTTTTTAGTGTTTTTGACCAAGCGGGTTTGTGTGTGGTTTTTTAGTTTTTTGACTTTTCAATTTTATATTTCATACATTGTAAGGGCGCTAATAACCATAGCAGTTGAGCGCCCTTAAGCCCCATCTCATCATCATCATCATCATCATCATCATCCACACAAGGAGAAAGTGAAGAGTGATTGGGGAAAAACTGGAGAATCTCGCAGTATTCATAGATTACAACCCAGCAGAACAATGACTTCAGCTTTAAATCACCTTCTCAGACCTGGAATGCAAATAAGATTTAAAATAATGAAAGTGAACATCCTACATGTTGCAGAACTTTAAAATGTTTTTTGTCTTACAGTATAGTAGTAAATCTAATTATACTACTCTTCAAAAATTTTATCTTCGATAATTTTAATCTCTGATCATATTGCAATTTCAGGAAGTTCAATGCCAGAATAATCAGTCTAGTAATTCAAATACCATCTGTATAATTTTTATGTAAAGTAAATACAGGCAATAGCAAAAACGGCAGGGGTTAATAATTAATGGGATATACTAGTTACCTTTGTGACTTGCTCTTCCACTTACTCCAGCTCACTTGTTGCTTTTATTTGTATATGAGTGAATGACTGACAGTGCTTTAATCTAGTGAAGATTGAAGAGATAGTGGAAAAACGCTAAGTCAAATGGCAATACCAGATATGCAAATGATTGGCATAGGTGAATAGAGATTAAATCTGTTTCAAAAAGGAACAAACAACTCTGATGTGTTGCATTCATGCAGCTTTCTCTACTCATTCCTCTAAAAAGTATTCTTATGAAAGTTTATTCTTCTGTCTACTTTTTGTGAATTGACATTAAATTTCATTACATATTTTCTTGTACGTATAAGAAGGATACAGTAGGCTAAAGTGAATCAGATTTTTAAAAAGCAGATTGCTATGAGATGGCTTTGAAATTCCATGCTTTTTGCTTCACCACAAGAAAAAGCGTAAGTATTTGAAAAGTCAAACCACTAACAAAGAATAAGTATCTCAGAAATGGTTAAAACCACAAAAATTTTTACCTGATATAAATTGTGTCCTTTGAGATCTAAACTTTCTGGAAAGAGAGATTTTATCTTTCTCTTACAGTTTACCAGTTATACAAAAGTCATTCAGAATGAAGAAGACTTCAGGCTATTTCCATTCAGAATAGAGAGGACTTCAGGCTGTTTCAGAAAATTCAAGATATACATTTTATTTACCATGTAAATATCTTAAGCATGTGCTATTTTAATCAAAATCATTAGAGCCATTTTTTGAGTAAATAAAAAATAACTAAAATTTTTCCATGTAAAGAGTAGTTTGCAGTGGGTGGGATTTTCTTGAAAATTGTGTTGCATCCTTGGAAGATGCTGAACTTAAATAGCAAGTTTGGTATTTAACTGTACGTTTTGTTCATGAGCTATGCTGTTAACAGACAGAGGCATGCACACACACCTAAAGACCTTTTTCCAATTGTTTTTATTTGGGAGCTTCAAAATGTGCATTTCCAGTGAAATCTCAATATCAAATTTTTGGCTGGAATGCTGCTTAATATAGGTAAGTAATAGAAAAAGTAATAAAAGTTTATACTAGGCTTCCAAGTTGACTGAAACTATTGAGTAATCCAACGAAGCACATGTAATTCTTAAATACTTGCATTCCATTGAATATGGAAAAACATTTCAGTATTATGTTACATAAAATATAACTGTTTCATTTAGTTTATCCTGCAGTTGCTGGTGGTTTACAGCCCATTTCTACATTTTGTATATCACACATGCAAGACATTGTATAAGCACATAGTTTAATGAAAGGTGTACATATTTAGTTAGCTGTTAGGAGTTCAGCAACGAATACATACTGTATGACGTATCCTCAAGCATTGCTCACTGTGGGATCAAGAAAAACAAACAATAGCATATCTGTATATGTTTGCTCAGAAATACTATCTTTAAAACTCGGTAGGTACTGTTTTAAGATGCAAGTATTTTTGGTTTCAGTTTGCATGTTAATAGTCAGAAATCTGGTACGCATAAAAATGTAAATAAAAATAGCATACATTAGTGTTTTGCTTAGTTACATTCATGCATTTAAGCTGTTACATACTTTCTAAAAATGCCATTTTGGAGAGATCTGCTCTGCACAAACACCATAGAATTATAGCCCTTGCATAGGAGATAACACTTGACTGAATTTATTCTTGCTTCCCATTTTTCCCAAATGAGTAGAAATACATGCATTCTTGGTGTGGCTCTCATGCATAATAGAGTATATTTTTCCTCTTTCCTTCTCCCTTTTCCTCTTTCCAAATACACTTTCACTATGAAAAGTGGTAACATAATAGAATAATTAAGGCACAGCTAGCAAAACCTGTTGTAGCTGCATGCAATTTGTCAAGCTCTAACCTTGAAAAGATCACATTAAAATAGTAATAATTGGGTAGGAACATATTGAATAGGATATGTTTGGAATCTGGACAAGAAGGGTCAATGTGAACTGCATTGTACACGTATATCTTACATAAGAGTCATTCCACATCAAACTGATCACACACAAAACATCACTTTTGCTGAATTTTCGTTTACGTGTTCCACACACAAAATAAATGGACACGTGTTTTATATTTTGCAGAAAATAAAATTATTTTAGGATTTACAGCATACTTAACATTTTTCTTATATGCGTACAATGTTACATAAAAGCAATTTATTCTCAGAGAATAGAATAGTCAGGTATAAGAACAACACTTCATTTTGTAGATAGGGGAGGTGACACATAATGGGTGATTGTTCTGATGGGGACCGGCCATTAGCCCCACCCGCGGCCAGATAGACGAGGTAGGAGGCACTTGCACCGTTGGTCCGTAAGCAACTCCGTGTGCGCGCTCACAATATTTTCAACAGGATTCTGCCTTAACTCATACTGCCCAAAACTCCTTGGAAGACAAAGGCGGTGTTTGATGACAAGATCATTTCTACCCCACCCCCTCGTTTCCCGGATTTTACTGCTTGTGACTTATATTTGTGCGGAACCCTTAAAAATTTTATAGGACCAATACCCTCAACATGGACAAACTGAAAGGCAATATCAGAACCGATATAAGGAAATTTTTGCAAGAAGAATTTTGATGTGAATGACAATTTCATTCGAAGATGCCAGAAATGCCTCAATGCAGATGGATACCACTTTCAGCACTACTTAAGACGAGTTTAGTGCTCATTATAATGCATGTTAGTATTATTCATTAGTGAGTAACACGGGAGTTTTAGAATGGAAAAGCGAGTATATTTCTTCGGTCTCTGTGCGTCTTTGAGCACTATCTGTATGTTTATAGCTATGGTATCTCGTACATTAAGGGGAGGTAATGTATTAATGATTTTCGTAGCTGTAATAATAAGTCTCTGTTGTGGAGAACTATTTTTTTGTAACATGGCTAGTTCTTATACATAATCGACATATTACCGAGCAACATATCCTTCTCCGCCTATTGAGACACCGCATTAACGTGAACTGACCCTTCACACACGTGCCTATCATAAGCATCTGTGGATTATTTTTCGTAGACTTTGCAAATTTGTTTTACCCAAAACATTGAAAAATGTGATATTAGTTGATTCTAGTTATATTTTCTGTGAGGCGCTTTCATCTGAATCGTTATTTAGGGTTCCACTAAAGTCTTCTTCAGAGTATGTGGTTGGTTCTCAGAAAGACATGCTTACTTTGCAACCAAACATTTTTCATGTAGAGATTTCGAATACATTCCTGACATTTATTTTTTTTAGATGAACAAATAAGTCCTTCTGACTATTTTTTTCGTACTCTGTGGTCAAGGTTTATGCCTTTGTTGGCCCTTTTAACGGAAGCCTGGCTCTGGCTATGGTAGTAATGGAAAAACAATTGAGCGCACTCTGAGAACAGGACTTATTCCATCTACACTTCTCTTTCAAGCGGGGTTCACAGGAGTCCACCTCCAAGTATTCCAATAGTAGCAAAAGCAACATCCGTGGCTTTTTCTTAACGTCTGTGCAGCGCATAACTAGGAGGCATTAAAATACCTTTGCCCTTCTATTTGGGGCAGTCGAGCAAGTTGATTCACTCCCCCTCTTTCTCCATAAGCCAATGTGTGTCTACAACACAAATATGTGTTTGTCTGGTGTCATGCTCATTGGTGGTTATACAAGTAACGGGAGCATCCAAAACTTGGTTGACGAGCACGGACAATGAACTGAAACAATGTATGACATCGAGTACTCTTAAAACGAGAAATATGACCTAATTTTGAAATCCATAGCTATTCTAATTGCCTCGTTTGTTAGTTGGACGTGGAATAAGTAGCTTTGAAAGGTAAGAGCAAATAGCTCTCAGGTAAAACATGCGCTTCACATTCTGGAACAAGAGTTCAAACTTCGGCGATCTATATTCCCCCTTTTGTATTTTCCTTTTACCTCGACACCATATATCACATTCTTACATTAAACCTGCATATAATTTCCATAATATTGTTATAAAATGCGTATTAGTTGTATAGTTTTAGCTTGCAGTTGTATAATTCAGTCAACCCTTCATTCTACTGAGCCAGTAAATTTTTCAGTCTTTAAGTTTTCATTCTTTCCGCCATGTTTTCACGTTTGTGCTTTGCTCCCTACATTATCGAAAGAGGTCGTCTGTTTTACACTGTGACTACATGCTTACCCTATAACGACGTATGCAATTAATTTCTGTCTATGTCAGAGGCCGTTTATAAAACTTCTACTCTTTCCGCGCTTGTTTCACAGGGCAGGAAACATTTCACACTGCGAGAAGGCGGGGTAAGTGTTACAGAGAAAGAGGACTGCAGAAAGAATACAGGTTGTCCGCATCTCTACAGAGAATGAAGATAGGCGTCTCTTGGCGGAGGTGAAAAGAGATCCCTTTCGAACCGCCGCTGAATGAAGGGTTTTGTTTCACTCCGTGGTAGTGTACGGCCTGTTAGCAACCGTTGCAAGGATGCCGGAATTCGGAATAGAAGTGCGCCAATTAAGGAAGACCTGAAACACGCCCGCATGATTGACAGGTTGGCATATGCAGAACGATCTTGGAATTTATATTGGAGAGAAATAATTTTCTCGAAGTATATTCAGTATGAAATAAATAAAATCCGCAATACTCCATCCCGGCACCTTGTCACCTAAACCCGGACGTGTATTAACAAATTTTCAGTTTATTAATACAGCACACTTATATTATCATTGTACAGATAATTATAGCTAGTGCAAAACGTCGTGACAGTCCCCCACTCTTGAAGCATAGCTGCGCAATAGCACTGACCAGCCCACTTGCATAATAAGAGAGGTGGGGGTCAGCGACTGCCTTCGAGTACTGATATACTTCTGATCTCTTGCTACCCCACCACTCCTCTCTTGCGCATATGGAGTGTCACGACATTTTACACGAGCTGTAACTATAACTAATAAAAAGAAAGAAAATAGAAAAAGTAGGAATAAAAAAGTAACTAAAATAATTTTTTTAAACTTCCACCTACTAACTCAAAATAAACATACAATTACATTTCTACTTGTAGCCAGTAAAAATAACTAACGGGTAGCCAGCTATCTAACTAAACCATCTAAATAAATACTAACTAAATAACTGAATATGCGTCGGAAGCCGACAACTTAGGTACTGGTATCCAGCACCTCCAATACAAAACTAACACTATAATAAACAAATAATTCATATTAATTCATTTACGGCTAAAATTTGTTTATCGTTATCTACTTTAATTGTTTATGAGATATTTAAATTTCTTTTCTTTTATTTCTTTTGTGGTGTTTATATAATTCTATACCCTAATTAGTTAAATTTTTATTTATAATCAATTCACTCTTTTACCCTAATTTCTCAGCACTAAAATATATACTAAATTCACACTTATAAAATTTACACTTCACTTCCATGTCACTTCACTAATCTAACAGTAATTTATATTAATATCATATTAACTAATTCACAATACACTTCACTTTCACATCTATTTTTAATATTCACCAAATCTATCCTTCATGCCGACAATAACTCCCACTTATACTCCTTCCTTATAACTGCACCTATCTCCTCACTTTCTTCTTCAGTGCATCCCACTTCTCCTTGCACCGTTCATAATCTACCGACTCCTTTGCCATTAGTCATCCATCCCATCCCATCCCACTTCTCCTCCCATAATATAGATCATCCTTCTGCCCCTTCCATAATATACCGAGTTGTTTATATATTTATTTACGTCTAGTGGTTGTAACAGTCAATAGGTTGAATTTTGTTATATTGTCATCATATTACTGGGAAAGTTGTTTTTAAGTGTCATATTGTCCATTAGTAATATTGTTTACGTTTGTTATTGTCGCTGTAATAGTTTATAGTCTTGTCATGTAAACCATAGGGTCATTATTTGAGTATGTAGTAATATGTGCTAGATCTTAATTTCTTCTCTTTTATATCTCTCCCTTCTTTCTTCCTCTCCTTCCCTTCTTTTTCTATTCCTTATCTTCTTTCTTCTTCTCGTTCACTCATTCTTCCATCTTCTCCATCTCTATTTCTTCTTTCTTCTCCTACCCTCCTCTTTTCTTCAATTAATTCTCGTCTTCCTTATAATTTATATCCTCCATCACTATTAAATCTCCTTATCTAAATTCTTTCTGAGCCCAGAAATGCTTAACTTTATTCTATATTTGGCAATATTTGTTCTCGTGTTAACAGTTGTGCAAACTGGTCTTTGAAAGAGGGGAAAGCCATTGCAGTCACAGGGTAGGGAAATAGTAATCAATGTTCATAGGTTCTTTAAAGATGAATTTGAGGCACTTAAAATGGATAGCCTAAAATATCTTTCGAAGATGTTGGACAAAGAGCTGCCGTAACTGGAGTATCTCGTGCAATTGTGTACAGAATGTTAAATGAGAAGATAAGCGCAGATAATTCAGGGACCAAAATCCCAACTCCTGGTAAGAAAAGGCCCAGTAGTTCCTCGACAAAGACAAACATCGACTCATTTACTGCATCGGCAAGCAAAAGAACAATTTACGCCGTATAAAAAACAAATTTTGTTCCGAGTTTGGTTGATATCCACAGAGCTTTGAGAGAGGGCAATTTAGTTGAAGGCAGAATATGGGTAATGCGACAAATATTAAAATCTCTTAAATTCCGGTATACTAAAAACAGTTTAGGACGAACATTTTTAATGGAAAAGCCTGATACCATAGCAAAGTGGTTTCATTACGTAGATGATTGCAGGAAATGAAAGTAAGTGGTAGACCAATCGTTTATCTCAATGAGACTTGGCTGAATGTGAACCGTACTACAGGTAAAATATGGTTCTGTGATACACCCGATAGTGGAAGTGACATACCTATGCTTGTCCCGCTAGGTAAAGGAAGAAGATTTATTATAGTACATACCGGGTCTTCTGAAGGGTTTATTCCAAATGCTGTGCTTTATTTTCGGTTTAAGTCAACAAAAGATTATCACAAAGAAATGGACGGTATTGTTTTCAGGGACAATTTTCGGGGTTGTAGAAAAACTCCTCCCTAACATCCCTCAAAGCAGTGTAATCGTTGTAGACAATGCATCATATAATTCAGTGGAACTAAACAATGCTCCTGTGTTATCCAGTGTAAAAAGCGACATGCAAGCCTAGCTATGTGAAAAGAATACTGAATATGATCCCAGATCAACGAAAGTAGTGTTATACTACATTATTAAGTTTATGAAAGACCGATTTAGAAAATATGCAATTGATACCATCGCGGAGTTTGCAGGGCATACAATTGTGCGTCTTCCTCCCTACTATTGCAGCTTCAATGCAATTGAGTTAATTTGAGCCCAGCTAAAGAAAGATGTTGCGAAACAATGTATTTCAAGCCTAGTGACGCAACAACTTTCCTTGAAAATGCGTTATCGAAGGTGACACCCGAAAGTGGAAAAAGTGTGAAAGTGTGGAAAGGGAAGAAAAGTATTATTGAAAGATAGATGTATTAATTGGCGAGGCCATCGATCGATTTGTAATCAACCTTGAAGACACCGACCCGAGGATCAAGTATGTGCTGGACACTGGAGAGGAACAGGCACCACTGATAGTACCGCGGACGTTCTGGAAGGAGTGGTACCGATACCATCAACTCCCTAGTGGCAGAAGTGCGAGTGAGAGGGTAAGTGTATATGCTGTCTTTGTCTAAAATTATGCCTCAACTTGCTCAGCGACTATGGTCGCGCGAATATGCGACAGCGAGTCTGAAGCGCCTCAAACGTGTTTGAATGGGATACATGCCTTCAGGAGCGTTATTCAGTGTGGGTCAAAAGGCAAATGCACCCCACAAGTTAAAGAAATAATTAGGCTATTGTTCATTATTGCTCTACCAAAGGAAAACCTTCGAAAACTGTACTTTTAATACAAATCCTTCACATGTAGGACATGAAAGAATAGTTTATTTTAGGTTAAACGTGTCGTTAAAATCCACATGTGAATTTGGGATACTTGAGGCAATCTTGCCCCCCAGTCAGATACTGAAATAACGCTCTTGCCTGTGTTTGTACAAGAGCTTTATTAACTAAGCGAGTCTTAAACGGAACGGTAAACAAATACCTGGCTTTTAAAGACTGAAGAATAATTTAAACAGAACCTTTGATAATGGTCAGGTGCATGATAACTGGAAATAAAACGCTATGTGAATATCTATATAATTTTAATGTTTCTTCCTCCTTCTGTTTGCCTTCTTCGTATGTACGACCTACACACCCCAGGACTTACAAGCGGGTGACTGGGGTCATAGACCTGTCGAGGAGCGACACTGGAGCAGATAGAATATATCGGATGGGTGATCAGCCAGATACCTGGTATGAGCATAAGGAAGTAGATGAAATGATGGTGAAATGGATGAAAGGAAAGGTGGTGATGGAGCAGTTGGTGGAATGAATGACGGGAGAAACCTGACAACCCGGAGAAAACCAGCGCGGACGCCGCTTTTTCTACCACAAATCCCACATGCGGGGCCCTGGAATTGAATCCGGGCCTCCTTTGTGAGAGGCGAGCGGTCTAAGTACTCAGCTACGGCGCCGCCTAATTTTAATGCGACCAGGGAAATTAACTTAAGATATCTGACCTGTATGTGGAGTATTTTATAAGAGAGAATTTTTTCACAAGATATTTTAAATTTATTTGCTATCCAGTTAAAGACTACCGTTATCTCGTTTAGACTTTTCTTGCCGTGAAATGGGATATTTCGTTAACACACATATGTTTAGAGTCTATTCCGAAATACCATATATATTTGAATATTTTTTTCATTAGCTGTACAAAATATTACGGTAGAGCGAAAAGGCATTACATGATAAAGCTGGTGTTCAGCCTAAGGAACACGATACTTTCTACTTTAATGTTTTAAGCATGTTTTCAGGTTTGACTTAGATTGCAATTTTACCGAAATAGGAAAAACCCTAGTTAACGAACCAATGAACAATATTTTGAAACAAGATATTTTCGATAACGTAGGAATTCCAAAAACTGCTTTTTGTAAAAAATATTAAACCCCAAAAATCTGGTTAAATTTAAAATTGGTGAAATCCGAGACTTATTTTAGATTTTGATGAAAAACATGTTACGCTTGCCTAAATAAATACATAGAGGAATTTTTAACCTTAATGAAATAGGATTCTTCCTTTCTATTTTCAAACAACTAAGAGTCTCAAATCTATGCTTATTTCTCCAAAACATATCAAGGTCTAGCTTCATCTGATATATGTTAGAAATTCTATATCTCAGGAAATATATTTTTGATACCGTATGAATCCCAAGCATGGATTAGATAAGATGTATTTCAGTCTTAAGTTTCGATATCTGTTCTTATCTTCAAGATATTACGGACTCCTCAGTAGTATGACATATTAGGGAAATTGTTTTATGTGTCAATGCTGAAAACTCTAACAATAGTGAAATAAGATACGGCAAGAGCTTTACAAATGTAAAACTGGGAACACGGGTAGAGAAAATCTAATCTCTAAGAGTCAATACTTTGTTGCTTTAAATTAGTTAACTAAAAGATTTTTAGATACTATTCTAAATACAATGCATTGTTGTAAAAAGGAGGGAGGGAGATTTTTTATTCACAAGCTCTCGCGAAATATAATACTTTCTATACTTCAAATTTTAGAAATACGAAACTTGTTTCACAGTTCTCTTTCGTTTCCATTGCAAGTGAAACAGCCTTTTTTCAGGATAGAGTCTGGTTGTTCCCTCCAGGCAAAAACAGGTTTTTTCCCTTCTCTAAAACCCAGCTAATTCTTCCCAGCCAATACAAAGACGTATATTTTCTCTCAGCAAACTGAAATTTAAAAAAGTATCACATAAACATATTTCGCAGAATTTATTAAGGGCGAATGTACGCGGAAATGTAAAGTGTTAAGAAAATCTCCATACCACCAAAAGTTTTTCCTTTAATGTATTCAAAATATGCAATAACTTCTTATGAGTGTGTTGTATTTCTGTGCCTTTTTAGTGATATTTTAATATTTATTATTCGATTAATGACATTTTTATGTTTTATATTGCATAGTTATGTTTTGAAGTAAGGCCGGCTAAGACAGTATGCAGGAAACTATTTGAGAAGGATTTGTATAAACGTGTTTATAAGCTGAAAAAGCTATGGAGAGTATCGAAATCGTATGAATATTTGGCTTGTTGCAAACGAGAAAACAACGCAAAAGCTCATTGCTAAACCTACACTCGTCGATCGAACTATATGTTCTTAGATTGGCTGTTGTACATATGGCCTCACGCCAGCTTATCTTCAACAGCTCTATATACATAGGCATGAGCGAGCAAGACTTCTCTAAATCCCTCATGTATCGCTATCAATATGATGTATTATTACCATATTACGGTGTCGAAAACCTAAAGCTTATGTACATGGAATACGGCCTCCTTCGTTCATAGAGTGACTACAACAGATGTAAATCAGGGCAAACTACGTTTTTTTGCGCACATACATGCAGATGATTATCGAACTCTCAGTGTTCCGCGCGTCTTTGGGGTCTGTCTACCTGTGGTTGATTATCCTCCAAAATGCATTTGATATTCAGTCCAAAGCAAAAAGGTGTTGGGAAGGTTTAAAGACGAGGTAAAACCATCCAACTTTCTGACCAAAGGTCTATGCGCTTGATACCTATGCCTCTGTGAGTTAGACGATTAAAGACAAAGAATTGCGATATTAACCGCTATATCATCTTCAGCAGATATGTGGATTGCCTTAGGAGTAATCAAACCGTAAGGAATCCGATTGATTTGTTCCTGTCCCAACAGCACAATGTTTCGTTAGTAGAAGTTCATAAAATTGACCAATCGGCTAGTGATGATAAAAGAAAGTCGATTAAAGCCTCTTATGCAACACTTGCATTGGGACACTGCTAGCTAGTCCGCGGTGTAGTGGTTACCATGCTAGACTCTAGTTCCCGAGGTCTCGGGTTCAAAACCCGATGGGTTTTTTTCGGGCGTAAAGGCTCTTTGCACGGTTTTCATCGGAAGAGAAATAAAGCAGGTGGTCCTGTGTCGTAGATTTACGGCACATAAAAGAATCTCAAGCCTAATAACGAGGCTTCTGAGCAAAATTACTAGTCTTTCACGCCCAATATAAAATGGGACGCTAAGGACCACAGCAGTTAAAGAGCATCCATATATAAAACTCAACTTAATGTTCAACTTTTCACTCACTAAACATAAGAACATTTAAAAATAAAGCTAACAATTGCTTAAATTTATATCGATGACAATAAAGGCTGAAAAATAAATACACTTTTAAGTGCTGTTTTTCCACTTTCAGTTAGCAATGTGATTTATGTGAAGCGAAAAATATATATGTCTTTAATGTGAAGTTGCATTACTATGCCTTAATGAGAATTTTAAGACCATTCTCGCTTCATACTACGCGTCTATGCAGAAGAAAACGTTTCTGAATTGGCTTATACACATGCCTGTTTGAAGTATCTAAGCTTATATTGTTTTTCTGTTTATGTGAATTTTTTTTGCTTGTAGATTCTGACGTTGTCCGTTTTGACTATTGTTGTGTGTGTTATCCTTGATGAAGTGGATCGAATGTCGCTGGCTTGTGCGCTCATCAGGATAGCAGCATTCATCCCCTGAGGCTGCTGTCACGAACGTTAATGCTGAGTTCATTCCCATGGACTGCGACCTCATAGCTTGCCCATTATAATTATTGAAATGTCGGACTGCTTGCTCCGTTAAAGGAGTCCATATGTTTGAGAGAAACTGGGATGGTTCTGGGATATTCTGCTGAAGATAGCTTATTGGTAGCTTTGGATATTGGTGGTAAGCTCTGAGGGTTTTAGTAATGCAAATTACGTTGCAACTTACAGGCGCTTATAGATATCCTTAACTTCATCAGACCAATATGCTAAAAGAAGAAGCATTTCGCCGACTAGTGGTTTATTTAAATGCATAGAAAGTTTTGTTTTTATTAGGGTAAGACATAGTGTTGTAAATAAAATGTAAATATTTACCTCATATTATTACAAAGGGAGATATCAAAGACTACCTTTCGAGTGATGTCGGCTTATTACAAAGCAGACATCCCGCTCAAGGTCCTTTGATATTAATTTATATTTGCGCATTCTTGTGTTAGAAAATACGGAAGACGTCTACTGCAAAGTTTTTATTATATGAGAATGGAAGTGACATCTACGTAAAAGTCCTCTCGGTATCTTTTATATACAATGATAACTATCAATTATGTTTACATGCATACGTAATTATTAAATGCATCCTGAAACATAGGTGAAAACTAATGTTACTAACAGATTCAGGGAAATCGCATTCAATTTGACAGGTAATACACTGGTTTATGCACACAATTGTTCCATTTGAATTAAATCGAACCTTGGGAAACCATAACCCTTTGTAACAATGGAATGAAATCGATACTGGCTTTGGATTTAGATGGGAAAATACCTCTAATTTGATACCTCACTTCATATGATTAAGCATTTTCTTAAAATAAAATAAATTATGCTATTTGAATTTAATCGAACAGTTGGGGTTGCGCCCCTTTTTTGATAATGGAATGGAATTGAAACATGCACTGGATTCAGAGTGGAAAATACCATTAATTTGATACCTGACTTCATAGGTTAAGTAAATATTCAAAATAAAATGAAGTATGGAATTTGAATTTAACCGATCGGTGTACGCGACTTGCTGTAACGGCTTTTTTCAAAGGCGAACAGTGCTATGACGATTTCTCATCTGGCAGATCCTCGTCAATCAATATTAACAGCTAACATGCAATTAGTGGGGGCGGCGTCTTTTTGTAATTGATATGGGCGGCGAAACAATTAGGCTCGATAATTTGATCCCTGTCAGACCCTTGTCAATGTAAACTGACAGGTAACACGCGATTAGAGGTGGGTATTGGTACCAAATGTCTCACCTGTATTCGCTTTTCGTCATTGTCTTTATGCAATCGACACGGGAAGCGGAGAAGTGCGGAAAAGGGGCGGAGCTATAACGATGCATATAAATTGGACGCCAAAGTCCTTTGTCTTAGAATCAGTATTTCCCTCCTACTTTTAATTTCTAATACATTCCTGGAACATAATATCTCCAGCATTATTTTCAGCAATAGTTTGCTTGTCGTGTTTATTTTCTTTCTCTTGTTTAGCGTACGTGACAATAACGTTTGCTTAAATATAATGCAACCAGTTCCATTCCGATATTCGTAAAGCGTCTAAGCGATTTTGCAGGTAACTTTTATAAAGTATATTAACGAGAAATATAAGCTTACATTCCAAAATGTCCTATTTTCCTTTTCACCTAGAGGAAGCCGAAAGTAAGAATCTATATAACTTAATACTTCGACATCAACCAAGATATTTCACACTAATCTATATGAGTATATTAACTGCAAAATACTACGTAACATAGGCTTTCTTTTTATTTTGGGGAGGGTTGTTCTAAAGTAAGCATTTATTAATATCTTCATTCATATTAACATACACAGAGCGTGTTAATAGGGAAATCTGTATAATTTAACATTCTGAAATATTTAATCTAACGAAAGCGTTATCTAATTCCTTTGGTGTCGATGCTGAGTATGAAGGGCTCAGATTTACTTACATAACAGCAGTAGGATCTCTGAAAAAATTGCAGAGAGGTAAGAGGAAATTGGGAAATGAGTCATGCTAATGAAAACTGCACTATAGCCAATGTGACTAGATAACTAAGGTGAACCACTCCGGGGTGGGAGCTGCCATTGGCTGCCCGCCTGTGACGTAAGTGAGAGTGAAGACGAGCGCGCGGAATACATACACAGCGCAGTGAACACACTAAATTCCTCCCGATTAACTCCCAATTGTTTATTATTAGCACATTCTTCCAGTTTTTTTAAAGGTATACTATTTAAGAGCTTTCTACAAACATTGTGGGCTAACCATAAAGCAAAACGAATGGAAACTGCATTACATTAGTAATATATTTACGTATAAACAAAACTACTGGAACACATCCAGTACTTAAACGTAAACTGTAGGCGCTACAAGAGATTCAAGCATACATTACTTTAGTACTAAAGGAAAATTTACAACTACTCTAAAGGAATCGCTAAATGATATGCTGGTGTATTTTTTTTACCGTAAGAAATGAAAACAATAATTCCAGAATACATTATTCTGTTACAGGATTTAAAAATGAAAAAGACATGCCTGCAACATTCCACTTGTACTTGGACCTTCACTAAGTGCATATCCATGCCAATTGGGAATGAACTGCTACGGAACTGCATCTGGGAGCAGAATTTTCTTAACCCGCAAACCTACTGTCAGTGACTCAGGAGATTGACTTTGTCCTTGAACTGCAAGCGTGCAGTGGACTGGGAGCTTCTTGCGTAAGGTGTAGATAGTGCAACACCAACAGTTCAAAAATATTCTCAACAAGTGCAGTCTTACTGCAGGCAGTGTCAGAGGATGCTACAGTGTTAAAACGCGTTGTATCGCGAGTGTCAAATTAATATAATCCATTACTGAAATGGCTAACTTTCGGAAAAGGGAAAAACCATTCATAGCGAGGCTCGCGAAATAATAAACCATGTAAACGAGCAATGCAAAAAGGAAGCAGAGCAGAAACAACTAATTCTACCGATTTCGCGAGGGGTGAGAGAACAGGCAATTAGTGTGGTGTGTCTGTGGGAACAATTAAGAATATAAGACAAGAAATTGCGAAGAGAACAGAAGGAAGCCCTTTACGCACTGCAGGCAAGACAAGACCTCCAAATCCAGAACGAAATATAAATATAGGCGATTTCGACATGTGCTCATTAAGCGGACAATAATGGACTTCTACGTCAATAAAAAGATAGTTCCGACATGCAGAAAGTTACTCCTGTAGTTGGAAGTAAGATACAATTTCCTTAGGGGGAGAATTATTCGGAAATTGGGATTTAGATGGCGCAAGTGCCGAGGAAAGCGAACAATCTTAATCGAAAAGCCAAGAATTGTTGAATGGAGATGCAAATACTTGGCTGAGCTAGGGGAATACCGAAGTCAAGGCAGGGATATCGTTTATTTGGATGAAATGTGGATGGACAATAATTTAACATTCAAGAAATGTTGGCAAGCTGATGGGATCACAGGGGTGCTTACTGATGGTAGTGCAGGAAACACTCATTGACCAAGAGAAAAGGTATTTAAGATTGACCGCATCCTTAATGCACATGGACACTCCACTCTGTATCTGCCGCCTTACAATTGCGATCTTAATCCCATTGAGGTTGCATGGGCGACAGTAAAGCACTTCATAAGGGAGCGCAACGTTACTGGGGAATTTTCGTTATTTCGTTTATTGAGTTTAACCAACGAAGGAATCTCTGCGGTACCTGCAGAACACTGGGTAGGATATCACCGGCATGTTAGAAAATTAGAAGATGGTTACTGTCCATGGATCGTGTGGTTTCTGATGTGATCGATCAGATTATTATTTCAAATGCAAACGACAGTTCTTCTGATGAGCAAGAAGGGATATCATCCAATGACTCGGACTCCGAATCATCTGCATCGATCTTGCATACCCTTTGGATTAATGAGGTTAGTAAAATAATATTCCACATGTATAGTGTCGTAAATATACTGTTTTACATGTATACACGCTTTACAAGTTCACTTATTGAAATTATGATCATGATTGTTTTGTTTGATGCGGTAATAATGTAATATTGATGTTACTTCGCCAAATATTTGTTGTCGCGGAAAGAAAGGATAAGTACCTTTGGAACAGTGTGTAAACAATAAAGCGATAGGAAAGAATAACACAACCCTCTCTCAGGTTCGCTTACGTCATCCTAAGGACAAAGCTAAACTCCTGAGTAACAGACAGTAAAAGTTCACTCTTCAAATCCCGTTTATAGTCACTAGGAAGAAAGTGCACTGAACATACACGTGAATTATCAGCGTTAAATTTGTCAGTACGCTTACAGCGAGACACCCACACGCGCTTTAATTGCTCATTATTTGGAAATGTGTGATAATTCACACCAACCGTTTTAAAACCGTAATTACGGTATTGTGCTACAGCACAATACATTCTACTCTTAACGTTCTCACTCATTGCACACCGACTTAAACACTTCACCAAAGCAGAGAAAACTGAATCTATATTCAAGATTCTAGTTTAAATATGTGTTTGCAACTTATTTGTTGAAGTGGGGGGTATATGACTGAGTGGCAAGGAACAATGCACTTTCGTACATCTGTTGTTAAGTTGTGAAGTTTCCGCCAACATAGCGAGGTAAAGTAGGATAATTTACCAAAACAGCTAAAAATATATTATACTTTCAAAATAAAGCCAGAAGTATATATTCCCTTCGGATATATGAGTACATCTTGATTTATTGCACTTGTACGTGACTTTTAAAGCGAAGAGAAGCTCAGATTAATATCTGTTGCCTTTTAGTAGTTCGAGCGGCATAATTATTTCAAAGGAAATGCTGTTTGCTCGTACAGCCAAAGTTTAACAACCTTTTTCCGTCCACTGTGGTTCTGTAAAGGATTATATACCTGGAAAAGCTTGCCATTTTCAGGGAAGAATACCTTTGGCCCGTATTACATTTATTTTCATGTGCAGACTTATGAGTCGGCCTACCTGCCAAAAAGGAAGTTCTTTATATTCCTCAGGAATGCGTATTAAACAGTAATTATTGTGAGCAAAAGCTATTTGAAGACCAAGTATCATATAAGCATGATCCGGATTCTGATGAAATGTCATCTTTTAATTCTTGCAATAAAGGTATTGTTTAAGTGTACATAAATCCTTATCATGGGTCCAATATTAAGAATATTAGGGATGAGAAGGTCAGTTTTCCCTTTTTTGCTTAATAAGTGCGTATTGCTCTTATCTATGTATGACATGACTGTGAAATCCTCTTCATTCGCAATAAACATTGCATAGTCTGAGTTCTCAAAGGAGTTAATGCTACACTTTTGTAAGACCTGTTTAAAAACAACATAAGTTAGAAAATTAATTGAAAATATATTTGTTCTATGTTCTTGTTTGGAGAATCTGAAAAGCAAAGAAAATAATGTTCTTACTTGTTTGAAGAATCTGAAAAGGAAAGTAAGAAAATTTTCTTTCCTTTTCAGATTCTTTGAACAAGAACATTTTCACTACTCTTTTACTTATTTTTTCTTTTTGTACAGGAGTTATATCAATATATAAATTAATTTATAACTTTCTGTACACTAATTTTAGTGAATCAAATAAATCTCATTTTAGATGATTTTTTGTAATTACAAAGTCATTTAAAAAAATTAGTCATCAAAATCCGCGCCCTGCTTATAAAACACCGCTCTGACCTTATTTCCTCTCATGTATTTACGTTCATCTCCCCTGTATTTACTCACATAATATTGATTTGTTTCGTAAAGCCTCTCCTGCCAGTTTGGCGTGAAATGTGTCCATGTTTTATACAAAATAACGAAAACTAAGATACGAGTAAGTTATTGCACTTTCCTTGCATACATACTAAATAATATAGGCACCTAATTACAATTGGCAAGTTCCTTAGATCTGCCTCCTTTTAAAAAGATCAGTATAATATATTTCAATGATCGCCAGTGCAATACACTAATACACCTCCTTTTAACAACACCCACTTTCCCGTGGGTGAAAGCATTACATTTGTGTGCTTTTAAGGGCATTGGTTGCGAGCGTATACTAAAGCATACCGGAAAAGTTGTTCTAAAATTAATATCTCCAACATATTAAGGCTAGACGCATCCTTGTTCTTACGCTTTCAAGTAGGAAGGATCAAATGGGAACTATGTACAATTAATTGTTCATTAATTAAAAACTTAAAACAACTTTATACTAGAAATAATTAAGAAACTAGGTTATATAAGCACATTCTCAGCCTAAATAATGAAGCCAAAATATCCAATATCCAAATTCTGAACACATCATTCGAATGTGCACTACTCTGTAAATTCGGTTTATTTGAAAATTGGAGGATATTTGCGAGACTTGCTGTGTAGATAACTGTTTTTCAGCATGTGGGCACAGTTTCATATGCATAAGTCGATTATTCATGTTTTACCTAGATCGGAAAAAAAGTCTCGGAAAAAATGCACATATATAAAGTTTTCAGCTATCATGACTTTTAAAGCTGCTATGTTTAAATCATATTACATAATAGCACGATCAACATACAGTTTCTCTCATTAAGCTGCGTTTTTCACAATCCATAAACAAACAATACAATTTAATTTCGAATCAAAGTTAAGACCCGATAGTGTATAACGTTGAATTTTATATAGCGTATAACGTATTTCATTTTCGTTGCTCAAATTGGCCGAATAATGTGTTATTGGTTTTCTTTAACATATTATAATTAAAGTCAAGCAATAGCATAAACTAAGAAAATGGTTTTAAAGCTTGCAACTTAGTGCTTCTGAACAACTTTAATATAACAAATATCTGCTTTATATCTTCATGTCTCTCTTTCTTTGAATAACATATATGCTGTAAGTCATCTCCTAAGACCAAATTTCATTATATCGACGGCTTTTTAGTGAATATTTCAAGGAGAAATGAAATTGGCGCCAGTTGGGTATTTAGCTGTAAAACACAGGTTTGTGTTTATTATTTCCAAGATTAAGTCTAGTTATAGATGCGATTTTGTTTCAAGTCGGGTCGAAACAGATCGGCATAACGAGAATATTATCCGAACTTTCCTGCCGAAAAGTACGGTGCAGAATACTGGCTAGCTAAAACTTCACTCTCGATGACGTCATGCAGCAGGCGGACCGAAACCAGTACAAGCGAAAACGGTGCGGGAAGAGACCCCCCTGCACTATAGCTTTACTTGCACCACATTTATGCTCTGTAATATCTTTTGGCAACATCACACCTTCTTCCTGAGTTTGTGGTCTTTTTAACCCAAAGTATTTGTCGAAACTGTTTCCTAAATATAATCGGCACACACTTCAGAGTAGCGCAGTAAGCTGATAGCTAATACCTCCGTATCATCAATCACTTGGCAGAAATAAAATAAATACAATACTCGCACATCAGATGAATAATTTCATTCCTGCCCTACTCACTTTCGAATGTTTTAACAGCAACATTAATGCAATAGGTATGTTAGAATCAAGAGAGACTCCAGCCTTCTTTGCTACCAACGTGTTTCTATATGTGCAACATTTATTTTGAAATTAACAAAAATTATATTTAGAATGAAATCCCACATGACTTAATAATCCGAAACGCCCTTCCCTATTTTCAGACTACACTACACGTAAGCTATCCTATTTCACACTACCTCCAGGAACTATATTGACACACAATTGTTTCAAACAATGAAATGCACTGAACCTATTCCAAACTCACTTATGTCAACTAAACTAACGATATAACCCTAAGAAATGTGCCGCTACATAACCTACAAAGGTCATAATATTAAAAGCGATTATTCTTTATTACCTTCCTGAATGCATCCAGGCTATTATTCAGCTATCAGAAACGATTTACAGTAACGTTTTATCAAATACACAAATCAGACGGCTTGCTCAATTATAGCAGAACGTTTAATTTTAAGACCCAATGCTACAAGTTTCCACCTAGGTGGCGCGAAATCGCACACGAAAATGCTTCCAACTATACCAAGTGTTTAACAGACTCCAGGTTAACTGACCTACAGTTACCTAGGGTTTGCAATATGGGCACTCCGTTTAACCAACAGTTAGCCATAACCACAGGTTAGCAAACCTCAGGTTTTTAATAGAAGCCCTTATTGAGCTTTGCAACAAGTATTTTCCATTTCCATACAGTATCAGCTCAACACTTCCTAGGTGTTTTGTTCTTTATATATCTGCAATATCAGAACATTTCAGTGTTTTGCATTATCGTGTACTACATAAATTACTTAATTCTAAGCATTCTGTTGTAATTTACTGGTTCTAATCGGAAGCTTTTCTGCTTGAATATCTAAAACGTATTAGGTACTTTCGTCTTACGTTGCGGGTGAGGGTTCGTATTCGTATTAAGTTAAGCTTTTTTCAGATGAGACACGGTTTTTCTTCCTGGTCATTACGCTAATATTAGGTATCCTCAGGGATTTAAATCCATACAATACATTCATTCACCATGCGATGCGACCGCTCTGGTTAAAGGATGCTTAACTTTCAAGATAGAAAAGCAAAACAGAAACTGTATAACTAATATTAATTAGTGTTAAATAATATGGAGAATTAGCATATTAATAATGCAATTTTCTAAGAAGAATGTATACTGAAGTGCATCAAATGTGGCCCAAAATTGAAGGCAGCTGCTTATGTTTGTACTGACAAATACTGTTCCATCCTCTGCCAGCGTGACCACCTCTGTTTTTGGAACATAATTCTAGCCACTGGGTTGGTAGGGTAGCTTACCTCCCCCAAAATATGACTGAATTGCCGAAGCGTAGCATAAACCTTCTATTTCCATGCAACCCTACGTTTTGTTAATGCCGGTTTTCCTATTGCCGTTCGATAGCGTCAGTTACTTTAATCTTAGTTGCCAGCTCGCTGATTGATCACGTGACTCCTCCGCCCCCCTTTTTCGGCCAACCACAAGGCCGGATCAACTGGTGAAATAAATTCAAGCCCCTTTGATTGAAGAAAAGCGCATGGCTAACGAAGGGGTAACATGCAGGCCCCGCTACGTTCCTTCCTCACGTTTACCTAACGTGAAATTCTAATAATGTAGGAATAATACGAGACAGGTTGGGAAGTAAAAATAATAACAACAGGGTTTAATTATCTTCTTTCTTTTTACGATTTATTGTACAATAGTATAGATTGTGTTTATGTAATCTTTTACATATCTGTTGCCAAATTATGGCTAATTGATGCTGTAAAGTGTTACCATTACACAAAAGAAAAATGATTTCACTTATCTTAAGTTTATATGTGAATCTTGAGCTCGTGCTTTAGCAAATGGTGTAGCGTTGCATTTTAGACGAAACTGTTCTTCAGACATTCATAAGACTGGTCTTTGCACATACGCTCCGCCAGTTTGGGTAGATGATTTAACCAAGAGGAGAAACAATAGGAAGTAAAAACCACTCCTTGCTGCTTTGCACCACCAGTCGCCACGTGAGGCTCGTAGCTTCTGTTGAGTATCCCAGACTGATGTACTTGGTATGTTACTGGTTAAGAAAGTGCGTTCTTAGATACAGGATGGCTCTTGTTTCAACAGCACCTTTGCAGGACTCCTTTTTGAGAGGAGTTAGCCCTTTCCCATTTTGTGAAGAAATGCTATACTGGGACTGCTTGCGGCTTTATTTTATACAGCTGCAAGAAAGGAAGCATCATTTCTATTATTGGAAACCTTGTGCTTTTTGTTTTTTAATTTTATATACGTTAGCCATCTAAACAGGGAATGCACATGTTTACACGCGTAATGGGTAGAAGAAAATGTATGGCATGGAATCCACAATGAATCTTATAATAGAGATTTTCGAGCCTGGGCCAATGAAACTCGCTCTGTATATTTATGAAAGTTCTATTTTTTAACTCCGATAGAAAAGAACATTTTCATCGTTCATAAGCACACAGTGATGTATTTTCAGCGGCATCTTCAAGTACGGTTTTTAACATCGGAGCATAACCATAGTTAAAGTTAATACCATATTTATTATGCTTATTCAAATGTTCCACCTTATGATTCCAAGGATATGGACTGATATAAATGAAAACTTTGAAGTAAATGTTTCCCAGCAATGGCCAAATCTTTTATTATTTGACTGTTATTACCTTTAAGGGCCTCATAATCCAGTACTAAAAATTCAGTCATCTCGCTTCTCTGTTAGTGACAAACTTAACTTTTGTCGAAGGCTTTTACAGGATTGACCACCATTTCGTTTGCACGGAAATTCAAACTCTCGGGAAACATCCTCACGGCTTGGAGGTCTGCGTTCGTCAAGTTGATCATGGCAATTAACTCCTTCATGGCGTACCCTCTTGTGCAGGCGTAGAGTGTGTACTGGCCGCACTCATCGGAGAAAAGGCCTTGGAGTTGACTTTGGTTATAGGTGAAATGAGGAGCGTAGGATGATACGAATAATTTTTAAGGATTTTGTGAATGGAGGTAAATCATGCAAATCAAAATAGTATGCCAAAAGATGATTTACGAAAGTAAAAGCTATGCAATGCAAACCAGGCATATTATGGGGGTCCATATTTACAACAAATGTGGTTGGTTTATTAAAATGTGAAGGCAACATATCGGAAGGAAAGACGCTTTTAAATGAAGTTTCTTTCTATTTGCAAAGTATCCATTTAAAAATCTGTAAATACGCTTCTTTGTTTATCAACTTGTACCTTATTATGATATTCACAATACATAATGCATGTAATAGCTTCGTGTAATTTTAGTTTAAATTTAAGCTCTAATCGGACGTTACCGCTGGAGCGCAGGCTACCCTTCTGAAGCAGAGCTATCGTTAGTTAAATCAAAGAGAAGTAAGAAATGTGCTTTAACACACTTGCCATGTGTGATTTTAATCCCGTTGTTTAGGTGGGAATTCCTGATCGAGTAAAGGGCGTTTGGTATGCCAAAGTGGAGCCTTTTCATGGCTTGCGTCTATGGAGAGGCACTCCGAAGGTATTTGTTGACTGTTTAGATACATAACAAAATTATTCGGTTTAAAATGTTGAAATTCAAACGGACTTGAATAAAACGTTCCGGAAAATTGGTATTTTTGGTCATTCTGAACAATATTCTGTAAGGGATGGATCCCAACACGGCATTGTCGATGGATATTGTACTCTGGCCGGGGCGAATGTGCAAGACCTGACATCTACGCGAATGAAGTTATACATTGCACTAGCGTTTAGTAATGCTTGGGAATGATATTTTAGAGTGCTAAGAGAGGCTTTAGCTAACATAAAATGTCGCGTCTAGGAAGTGAAAGTTTGCTTTTGGATCCGCAGTTTCGCTAAGCAATTAGAAAGATTCTTTAGACTTTCTTAGTTTTACATGGATGTTTACTCCAGGAAGAAGAAGCGTGGAAACGTTAAACAATTCACCATGCAATTTACCGTACATGATAATGAATTTGGAAGTTTTGCCTGTTTCCCACCGTTCCTTCCAACCCAAGTTTGAAACTTCGTTTCGTTCTTTTCTACACCATTTCTCGTAAGTTCGTTAAGGGCGTTGTCTATGTACCAAAAACAATTTGTGAGAGGACTATTGGCGGCATCATAACCATAAGTTAACACGTGAGGCAGTATGTTTAACACTTAAATGATTTCAGTCAAATTATATAATATATAAATTCAATAACAGCCCGTCTTAAAGCACTATGTGTTTGTAACAATATATAAAAAGTGTATATTACTGTCATTATATATGTTTATATTATTGTATACATGTGTAATAATGTTATGTGAATGTATTACGTAATTTAATAATGTAGGAGCTGTGAGAATAATAGGTTAAAAGTTGCTAACAATGAGTTAACCTTGAGGCAATAATGAATTAGAAAGTTTAAATGCTACTGGTAATTCTGGAGCAACAATAATGCAATTTTTGTGACAGTTTATAAATAGCCAATCAACAACCAGAAAAAACTTAAGTTAAATGAAAGTATTCTATTGGAGTAGGATTAGCCAATCAGAAACTGAAATATAGCAATCTTTACAAATTCAGAGTTCAGTTGCTTATAGACAGTGTTCCTAACCGAACGCGAGATGCGTCCTCGAGAAATTTAATACGTATTTTGTGTGAAACGAAAATAGTTTACGTGTTAAAAAGTGCAAGTAATTATTCAAAAAATCTCACAGCTCTCTCTATATCAGTGAAGTGTTATTTAAATCGTGTCAAGCATTAATAAAAGGAATGAAGTAAAATTATAATCTGTGTAAGTCTACATTCTTCAGTCGCACCACTCCCTGCTAAGACATTCATGTCTCTAAAAAAAGTAAATACTGACGCAGCCGAAAACATAAATATATAATATTTAAAGAAAAGTCAAATTACAAAGTTAATATTTTTAAACTTCGGGCAAAGGCCACCGGAAAGTACATTTGGGGCGAAGGTTACCGGAAACTTTTTACCATACGTGCGGTTGCAACTACTTCAAGTTCGGCTCCCCAACAGTCGAAATATAATACATCTTCTTCAAACTGGCTTTCCATACGTAGCAGCAACAAACCTTCAAATTGGCTCCCAAAGCGTGGGGTAAACAATATAAACAAACATTCTTCACACGATTTCCAGATAACTTTTATAATGTTGCAAATACTCGGAAGGGTTGATAGAAACTGCATTTAAAGGTACGTCTAGTTGACTAAACACTGAATGTGACAAACTGCTAACTCCCGTAACTTTTTCATCTGCCAAGTTTGTTCCGTCAAGTTTCTGAATTTACCTTTGACCATTAAATAGAAATTTAAATCTATGTAGTGCTTGTTGTCTCCTGGAACAACATATTCCAAAACAGATTGCTCTTCCGGTGCAATGGGTTTTGCACAAAAATTTAGAATTTTCCGATAACGGCCTATTGAAGCGGTTTCTTTGCAAACATATCAAATTCCGACTTATTCATGATGTTGCCCCTCAGAGATCTGCAAATAAATTCTCGCAGCTAAGTCTATTTAAGAAAAAATTTCTCTTTCCTTTCGCTTTTTTAAACTGCCTTCTTAATAGTTTTGCATGTTCACTTTTTACCTTTGCCTCGTTGAAGTCTGCTGGCAACGTCTTTCGTAGATTCCGTGATTCTATTCGGCACAATATCTTTGAGTTTGGTATCTGTTTGGTTTGGTGGCTATATGGGTAAAATGTTGGCTTCCGTAGAGTGGGCTGCGCTTACGAGGGACCTAGTTCCGGAGAAGAGAATGGATTTAACCAGACCTGGTGAGTTGGTAAACGGAGGGGAAGTGTGACGTCTCCCCATTCGACCTGGATTTGTTATCAAGATTGTTGCTTGGCATGTAAAGTACAACAGTGGCGGAACTAGTCAATTTGAAAGGCGAGTGGCCGAGTACTAAATATGTGCCGCAGTCTTTCTGTCCCAAATGAGGCTTTACACATTTTTTTCGGGCGTGTAGTAGAGCGCTGACACCTTTTTCTCGCACTGATTTATCCATGTCACGCTTAATTGTAGACACAGAGAGGAGCAGTATTTATAGAAGGATCAATCATTTAAACTGGGGCGTGTATCACTTTTAGTATAGTTCAATTTAGAAAAGAATTGTTCACATGTATATGTAGAACCAAACATTGCAACAATACGGCCTGCGAAATCTCTCAATTTGAGGTATGTATCGGCTGACAACATTTGATAAAGTTGCAAGTTGTGTTTCCGAGTAATGTAATTAGTTCTAATTGTAACTGCAATGGGGTATCTATTACATTGAATGAACTTGGGTTGCAAAATAGTTGCATATCTGTTTCCAGGTTGACAATTTCTCTCAATCTTTCTTCAAATTCGTTATATACCTTATCCGGAATTGCTATATACCCTTGATATGCATCAGGGATTTCATTTTCCAAAGAATATAAACAAGGAAGGTGGTATGTTATCTGCTGTGTTATATGTTGCTGCCAAAGACGTAGTTTGCTCATAAATGCCTTCACATTGTAAAACATGGTTACTATGATGTGATGCTTCTCTTGTAGTTGCTCATTCAGTCCGTTGAGATGTTCCGTGATATCTGTCAAAAAGGCAAGTTCGCTAATTCCTTGTGGATCTGATAATTCTTGGATAGTATTTTTTTGTAACAAAACAAATGCATTAATTAAAATAAATCAATGTTGCTTTTGTTGAAAATAAATATAATGCTTTATTAAATGTTTTAAATAGAAATATGTAATATATTTTCAATACTAGCCTCCTGTTCTAAGAACTGGAGAATTTCCTGGAGTAATGTGAAGAATCGTTTGAGCATGTTACCTCTAATGAGCCATCGCATTTTGCAATAATAGGGAACATCCCAATAATCAGAGCCAATATCCTCCAAGTACAGATAAACTGCCGATGCCTTAATCTTCAGCAGCCAATATCATGCACTCTTTAACAAATCCCCCCTCAATGGATGGTTAAATATTTTTGCGCAATACGTTGCGAAATTAGCATGAACTAAACTGTTTGCATCAGCTAATTTATTGCTCTGAGAGGATCTTTGCTGCTTTAGAACATCCAAAAGTGCTTTCCTGATCCCTTACTGAACAAAAGGAAAGATAATAGTAATAATAATAATAATAATCGTCATCATGAGGACTTTAGCTCTTACATGCTGATATGCATGTGCAGAACTAAACTGTCAACTGATGTTATAATGGTTCACGTAGCACAAGTATTTAGAAGGCAGTAAAAATTCACACTAATTGCCATGCTGAACGCAGAAATAATAAATTTCCTATTCTACACGAAATTTGTATCTGGCATTCTCGTGTGCCATCCTCAATGAAACGTCGCTGACTGCCTGCGGCTGTTGTTATTCATCATGTACACAGCTAAGAAGGCACGGTGGAGTGGGTAACGAAGGGGAGGAAATGTTTGCACTCCGATGAGAGCAAGCTCTTCAAGTCTGGACGATTCTAAATAGGCCTCCTAGAAAACTGCCCAATTCCTGCCCTTGTTGCACGTAAAGACTCGCAACGTACATGGGCCTCATGAGATGCCCAAGACGTCCCCCACTCTGATTTATAGTCGCCCTCCGTGGTGTAGTGGTTACCATGCTAACCTCTAGATCCCGAGGTCGCGGGGTCAAACCCGGCGGAGGGCGATGGATTTTTTTGGGCGTAAAAATTCTTAGCATGGCTTCCTTCGGAAGGGAAGTGAAGCCGGTGGTCCCGTGTCGTAAATTTACGGCACGTAAAAGAACCTCAAGCCTGATAAAGAGGCATCAGCAAAATTTCCGGTCTTTCACACCCAATATAGAATGCGACGCTATGGACCATAGTAGCCAAAGAGCGTCCATAAATAAAACCCAATTTAACTCTCGTTTAGATAGGAAGCTGTCAGAGGATCCGCCGTTAAATGTACAATTTATAGGCGCACAAATCAATAAATTTTCTCCTGTGACGTTCCACACCTACTCGACGATGGTTGACGTTGTCTAGCAAGCGCAATGTTCACTAGGTCGATGAAAACTACAGGTGGGAGTATGTTTCATTTTGCTATTGCATCCAAAATCCCCAGTGAATTATAAACGGGGATAAATTGTAAAAATACAGTTTTCGGGGATATGCCTTTAACAAAATAAAGACTGTTAGGTGTGTCTATTACATTTGATACCCAATGCCTCCCAAGCTATTCCATGAAAACCTATTTGTTAAGTAATTATTTTGATTTTTGGCGCTTTTGGAGTAAGCGAGTCCCAGGAGAATATTGGGGCCTAAAATAATGAACAGTAAGTTGGGGCGATTTACTCATGGTTGCCACGGCCCATTCTTTAACATTTTTCCCTCCCAATCGTAAAACTCTTCCAATTCTATTGAGTAACGCTTGAAATCAAACAATATTTTTTTTAAAATGTAGTACCACCACCGCTTGTTTTATGCTACTGCTAAGTCTAGCTAAGGTATCAAATTATTATTAAACAGCGAATGTAAGCGCCGCCTATTAATTGAAGTTCTATTATACTACAGTAATAGTTTATTGAGCACTAAGTTATTAGATGTTTAGACAGCCTTCTCTATTTGGCCCTGGCCACTAAGATGGGCAGTCATATGAATTAGAATTATATGTTAGTACATTTAGTAGTTCTTATATTTATTTATATTTACATTAGCTTTCCTCTTTAACCGTCCATATCCATTTATTGTTTACTTTCGCTAACTCAAAGGTTTTTGGAAGAGTATTAGAAGAAGGTTTGATGACATCGAGATACAACAATAGTACAGTATACAAATATGGGTCCTGTATCGTAAACGAATTAAACGTCCACTTTTCTGTAAGATCTGAGAGAGAGAGTGAGTGAGAGGGAGAGGGGGGTTCATGTCGTTGTTTACCTCAACAAACATAGTCTTATTGCAAGCTTATAAATGTCTCAACTAGGCACAGAATTTTTATTGTGTTTACAAAGTCGCACAAACCATAGTATATTCCAGCTGGAAAATAAATTGTTTCGTCAAACACAACTTACTTGCTTTTGTAAAAGTCATATGGATGCACTTTGCATTATTGTTTTCGCTCACCGGTACCCGATGCGTGGGAACCCATTCTTTCTTAGAGGCTTTCAAGTGTGATATCTCATTTTAATGCAAAATCCCTGATATTGGGTCAATAAAACCTGTTTTAAATCCTCGTCTTTACCTTGATGTCCTTTGTGGTTGTATATAGGTGCTTAAAACGATTAAACGTCTTATCAAATATAATTCTTCCCGCTCTGATTATGATTACATTTTTATTTATTTCGCCAGTTTCTTTTAAAAAGTTTTGTTCTAAGAATTCATAACCACATCACGGATGGGCCTCGGAAACGGGCCAGAGCACCGTAAGTAGGTCGTAACTGCCCTTTGGGCTTTCAACGTGACCCCTGGTAAGGAGCGAAAAAATTGAGTTTTATTTATGGACGCTCTTTAACTGCTGTGATCCGTAGCGTCCCATTCCATATAGGGTGTGACAGACCGATAACTCTGCACAGACGCCTCTATCAGGCTTGAGGTTCTATTACGTGCCGTAAATCTACGACACGGGACCACCGACTTTACTTCCCTTCCGAAGGAAACCATGCTAAAGACTTTTACGCCCGAAAAAATCCATCGCCCTCCGCCGGATTTGAACCCGTGACCTCGGGAACTAGAGGCTAGCGGGAAGGAGGGAGGGATGAGGGAAGAGACTCAAGGGCAACCAGATCCGGATACCGACGACCACAAGCATGTATGGTTTCTCAGCTTTTCCATCGTAAGTGCGATCGACGAAGCGCAGGGCATAGGATGCATTTTTGCAAGGATGTCCTTCCACTTCATAATTTTTAAACACCTTGGTTCCCTCGCAATACACGGAGACGTAGTTTCTGTATCCCATGCTGGAGCTGATTGCGGGTCGGTGGTTGAGAGTCGCGTGAGCGCTACAGGGTTAAGGTTGATGGATGTTTTGGATGAGGTAAGGTTTTAGGAAATATTATATTTCCAGAAACCTTCGAAAATTGGCAAACCGGATATACTTTGTGAACTGGGTGAAGTTCATGGAATCCAATGAGGCGTTGGAAGCATGGTTGTGAAGGAGGTATTTGTGGTACGCCATGATTTATTTTGCACGTCCATTTCTTTTTTCTTTTCGTGATACAAGATGCCGGTAATGATTCGCTGCAAGCTACCCAGCGCGTCCCATTCTTGTGAACTGAGGTAGACGCTGCCGCCTTGCATGTTTATGAAGACGATGTTTAGCTTTTCAAACACGTAGTTGAAGAGGGGTGCAATGCGGTCTCAACTGATATTGTTGCAGATGTCGCTAAAACTGATGAAGGCGGCGATGAATGATAGAATTCGCTTGACGCGCTTCTTCCATTCTGTCGAAACGAGTACCCTGGCGTTGCGTTTTCCGCATTTTGACGGTCACCACCAGCTGGTGAGGTGACGTGGGCAAAAAGCGCACGCACACGAACTTGGTCTGGTGCGAATTGAGAAAGTATATGTCGGAAAGGGGACCGACGACGGTGAGGTCCTTGGGCAGTTTTTCTTGTGGATTAGGGGCGACGGGATGCTCCTCGTTGATGGTAAGTTGCCTCTTCGCTGAGGGTGTTTGCGCCAGCGTTTCTAGACCCAGGGTGCTGAAAAGGGGAGAAAGAGAGAGACGAGTGTGATAGCGCGCTGGAAGGTATACTAAAGTAAAAAAGATGGAGAGGAGGAGGTTGCTTACCTGGGCGTGTCTGTGCGGGTTCCACGGTTCTCTGCCAATAAGGCCGGCGACACGCGTCTGGCTCTTTATAATAGCAGGAGCGAGTTCTGAAAGCACATGCATCAGAAGGAATGAGAACCAGAGACTATGGAGATAGCTCCCGTAAGGTAGAGGTAAGTGTGCACAGTTTCTTACCTGCAAAGGTTGTCACGACTGTTGAACACCGGAGCACTTTGCGAAAGGTGCTTCTTTGTATGTGTTTTGAATGATATCGTCTTGCTTATAATTACTAATGCGAACTTTGGAAAAGAGCGCATTTTTGGATAATCCGGAGAAGCAGTGAGTGAAATAATCGATGAGGTTATGACCGCACGTGGTGCGGTCATGACCTTGCAGCCTTCTCATATTATGCGACCAACGGCTACCGCAGGTATGAGAAACTTTAGAAAATGTGGCGATAGCGGAGCTAGATCTTAGCTGTCGAAAGACTCTCCGTGACCGCTTTTTGCGACAAAGATGATTGACTGGCACGGTGATTGGGTCGATTGTAGCGACCTAGGCAAATGGATGCTTTCGATTTGCGGTTACCGCGGGTAGTGTATCGCAGGCGTAGACGCCTAAAAAGTGAGGGCGCATTTAGGGGCAGGTGGAAAGTAATCGTTCTATTTGAAGCGAGTTTATGATATCAGAATGGATCTTTTGGCGTTGATTTTGAGGGTGCTATGTATTTCCGCCAACACCAGAAGAACGACTGGATCTCTCCACGTTTTGGCAAAACCCACCCTTATAGACACAGATCGTGGCGCTGACCGGAGATGTAAGATTCGTTTGCGCTCATGTCGTTAGTGAGATCGAAAGCCATGACGGTATAACCGCTGGGGTAGGACTGCCTAGAGATGGAATGTTCCTCGTCTTTGAAATGAATGCCGGGACCGACCTGGAGGGTTTGAAAGCATTGTATAAAGTGTCCCTTATCAAAGGGGTTGGGAGGAGACGGGTTGACCATTGACGTACAGTTGAAACCGGTTCATGTTGGAAATGTTGGAAATTGTACGTTTTTTTTGTTACGTCGCCGCTGTAGGCCTTGTCGGAGAACATGGTGACCACCACACTCCTGGGAAATTGGCCTGTGAGGACGTCGCTAAAGGTTATTGCGCTGACCTTTTTGGGAATGCTGAGGGTGAAAGCTTACATCCTTGAGGCGGTACTCCGCGTTGCTCTTTGTCAGCGCAGCCTGATAAGCAAGCTTGATGGTGAGCGATGGTCTAACGGTTTTAAAATGTAGCGTGGCAGACTGAATATCGGCGTAACCTTTGAAGGTCGTCTTGTCGGAAAATAAACGGATTTGGGTCGAGGAAGAGGTGAGCTTGTTCGTGACGCTAACGTTGTTGAGCAACAAAGCTTCTCGCTTAAACAGGGCTTTGGATAGGGGTCCCATCAAGTGCACGACGTGGCTGGTTCTGGTGAACCCCTTGCGAAACAAGGACCCCGCGTTGGCAGTGAACCTGTCCATGATGCACGGCGTGTATTCATCCAGAGAGCGGGCTGTAATTTGGAGTTCATGGCATCTTACAATAATTGAGAAGGATCTTGAGGTACGTACTATAGGGGTACCCCGTCTGGGGCATGGAGACGATGACGCTATTGAGCGATACCTTCACTTGCTGAAACAGTGAAGTTAGCTAGTTGTTGACGTTAGCGTCGACTTTGAGATCCGCTCCCTTGTCATCGACGATGCGAACGAAGAGTTCCAGGACGACGTTATTCAAGTCGAGGTATTCATGCGCATTTCCGGAATAATGAAAAGTGATGGGAGCATTCTTTATGATTGTATTTTGAGGGTTTAGGTAATGAACCGAGGCTCCTCCACATTCATCTGAGCGGGGAGGTCTTTGAAGAGGTCCATTTCGGAACTCATGTGGATGACTGCTTCGGGCATTATGAGAACACGTCCTGCACCTTTCGCCTCCTGCGTTTGAGCTTAAATTGTTTCGGCTTGGTGGGTTTCGTGCATTTTATTGCTTTGAGACGTCTGACGCCGTATCCTAAAATCGAATCGATCTTTTCGTCTGCACTTCGCTTGAGATTGGACCCCGCCTCCTTAAGCCTGAGCTTCCTTAGGAGGCCTTCCTCAAGATTTTTATCTACTAATTTTCTCCACAATTTTTATGCCGCTCTAATCGATTCTTACATTTATTAGAAATTGCTACCTTTCCGTTACTAACGTTTAATATGCATTCGGAAGAAGCTTTCACTAATTTCGGATTGACCTCCCTTAAAGTTTACGTAACTTAGGTTTTGCTTTACTAAGAACTGCTACATTACCGCACTGTTTTGCAACTGTGGGGAAAAATAATTTGCAGACGTGTTAAAACCCCTTGGAAATAATCTAGGGGCCATTTTTCTTTTTGTAAATAAAACAGGGCAGCACTTCGTCAGGTCGAACTGCTGTTCTGTAACAAAACTTGTCAGGAGTATGCTGTGTACAGTCTATCATTAAATTTCCGTGTGGTTTTTCAGTCGCCTTTTCAAACGCTTCTAGCAAAACTTTTGAACTTCTTGGCTCAAGCTACTGGAATAATCTATCTACTTGTAACTTATCTCGATTGGTTTTAAACAATACAATATAATTTGTATTAAGTGATATAGTTCTGAATTTTCTACCTTGTGGAAAAATGCTTTGTAGGATATAAATTACTGCAAAATTTTTATAATGTGAATCTTTACTAAAGAAATTTCGATGTTATTACTTTCTGCTTCATACATTAAAACGTCTAATACCATATTTCGCCGTTTCTCAATGATTCTAAATCTGGTACTCATTCATGCATTCGTATATTAAATGTACAAATATTAAATTCTCGTTCAGCGTTAGGAGGAGGTGGATATTAGGAGGGATTACACCATAAGCATCTTTTTATGGGCTCTCTGAATAACTTATCAGCATTTTTTTTCAAATTTCTAACAAACGTGGATTTTCCGCTACGTGAGGGGTCTGAAACTGCATCGTTCTAGGAAATTTAAACTTGGTTATATTAGATTCCACTGTTTCCGAAGGTATTTCATTTTCTAAGTCTTCAAAATTGGAAGATGATAAGTCCTTCAGTATTTACCTTTTAACATTTTTCATCAATGATTTCTCTTGAGATAAATCCTTCATTTCTACGGTTTGGCCAGCATTTACTTTTTAAAATTTTGTTTTTAAATTTTCGTCGATGACTTCTCTTTGGAATAGATCTTTCATTTCCACGCTTTGTCCAGCATTAACTTCTTTAAATTTTCATCGACGACTTCTTCTTGAGGTAAGATTTTCAATTCCATGTTTCTAAATTTTTTCCTGTCAATTTTATTTTGAATGAAATTATTTTTTTAGGAAAATCATTTTTAAAAAATCCGGCGTTTTAATTGCAACAGCTTCTTCATGGTTTATGGACATTTTATTTTTATTTTGAGGCAGTATTTTTAACACTTAAATGATTTCAGTCAAATTATATAATATATAGAATATAATAACAGCCCGTCTTAAAGCAATATGTATATGTAACAATATATAAAAAATGTATATTACAGTCATTGTATATGTTTATATTATTGTATACATGTGTAATAATGTTATCTGGATGTATTACGTAATTTAATAATGCAGGAGCTGTGAGAATAATCGGTTAAAAGTTGCTAACAATGAGGTGACCATGAGGCAATAATGGGTAAGAAAGTGTAATAATGCTACTAGTCATTATTGGAGCAACAATAATTTAAATTTTTTGACAGTTTATAAAATAGCCAATCAACAACCAGAAAAATATTTAGTTAAATAAAAGTATTCTATTGGATTAGGAATAGCCAATCGAGACTTGAAATACAGAAATTTACAAATTTAGGCGGTTGAAATCAAGTCAGTTGCTTGTAGACAGCGCTCATAGCTAGACGCGTTGCTTGCAGACAGTGCTCCTAACCGGACGCTAGACACGTCTTCGAGAAATTTAATACGTATTTTGTTTGAGACAAAAATAGTTTACGTGTTAAAAAGTGCAAGTAATTAATAAAAAAGTCTCACAGCTCTCTCTATATCAGTGAAGTGTTATTTAAATCGTGTCAAGCATTAATAAAAGGAGTGAAGTAAAATTATAATCTGTGTAAGCCTACATTCTTCAGTCGCACCACAACCCTGCAAAGAGAAACATGTCTGTAACAATAATACTGATGCAGCCGAGGCAAACATAAACATATAATATTTAAAGAAACAGTCAAATTACGAAGTTAATATTTTTAAACATTTTTTGGGGGGCAAAGGCCACCGGAAAGTACATTTGGGGCGAAGGCTAACGGAAAGCGGGTACTATACGTGCAGTTGCAACGAACTTCAAGTTCAGCTCTCAACAGTTGAAATATAATACAACTCCTTCAATACAACCTACTTCAAATTGACGCCCAAAGCTTGGTGCAAATAACGTAAAGATACTATCTACTTCAATTTTCCTTTCTGTGATTATAATCAAAAAGTGCGATAATGTTTCTTTTCAAATATTTTATACGCGGTGGTTCACTATTACCTTTAAATGCGTAATGTTTTTAGAGTGCGTTAATTAAATTGGATGCACGTGGCTCCACATTTTATTTAAACAGTTTATAACCTGAACTTTGATCTACATTTTCTCTTGGTTTTCATTGTTTTGCTTAAAATTTATAATTTGAGAACGTAATTAAACAAGGGATATTTTGAGTGTATGCTGCGTTTGCTTGGTTCATTTAAAACCGATAACTTAAGAATTTCTTTTAAAAAACGAGATTTCCTGATCGTACCTACGTTTAGAAGGTATGCGTAGAGGTTCCAGGTTAGATAAATCGTCTAAAGTATAAACTGTGGAACATCGTCCGATTCTGAAGACATTTTTTCCACTACTACTCCATCATCGCAGTTTACTTAAAATTACTAACTTTAAATAAAAAAATTACTTTAATTTCTTAAGATAGGAATAAAGCTCAAGACAAGCATGGGCTGTAGTGTAAGCAGCAATGACTTCGTAAGTAGTGAGATTTTGCTTAGGACTTTCCTTAACATGGCTCCAAACAGCATAAATAAGTCATATGTTCCTGGAAAGTACGTATGCACCTCCACGCTTGGATTGCTTAAAAGTTCAATATGACGAGAATATTCTGTCGCTAATTTGGTTGTCGGCAAGTTATCTCTCTGCCCATATTTTCTCCCAAATGAGTTAAGCATCAATTTACTTAATTGCGTCTGCCTGTATTAAAGACTCTCTTATCAGGATCTAATTTGATTCTTTCTTTTTCTTCAAAATTTACAATAAACTCTTGTTTTCCTCCTCACTTTGAAGGTGATTCCGAAGCTTATGTTCTTATTTTTGAAATTGATTTACATACTTTTCAAAAAGTCCCTGTTCTTTCTTTTTAGAATCTTTTTAGAATTTGGTGTTCCCAGATTTCATAAATTGTTAATATTTTATAACCTTCATCGATAGCGACTTTGACCTCGTCCAAAATCCACGTACCGTTTAAACATCTCTCATCATTAGCAGGATTGCACATTGTTTGATTTTATAGTTGCGCACAACTAAAGCATAAAGGAAAAAATCAATTTTCCATTTACGCGTAAAGGTAGAACCAGATGATAGAGATCTATAAGTGGTAAAATTTTACGTTTTATAAGTCCTCCTTTAATGAGATGTAAATTATTAACTTTATTTCCGTCGTAAAATATATTTTTGGATGTCCAACAGGATAGGATTTAGTTTGGCTAACAAAAGGATATAGACCACATACAGCCTAGTAAAATGTTTTCATTTTCTTGTACTTCATAATATAACTTAATACAGTTTGTTAGGCCACCGTAAAATGCATCTCTCGGTTCGAGAGGTTCAGGAGGAGTAGAAGAAAAATCATTTACAAAATTTTCGAGCACTTTATCGGTTTCTATCATTGTTTTAAATTCGCATTCCCATAATTCCACAACATAAAAAGCTGTTTTTATTTGATTTGTGATTCTTTCGTTTGCTTCATATCTGGAATTCATGCTTTCATAATGCGAACTATAACTGTATAAGGATCTGTCTGTAAAAAAATTTAAACAAACCATGATAAAAGCATCCGTGAAAAAAGTAAACGGTTTTGTCATCTTCTCTATATCCATCTACTTTATGATTTAAAATTTTTACCTCTCTACCATTCAATGTATATTGTATGCAAATACCCTCTTTTTTCACTAAACAATTAAACCAAATCAGCGCTGTGCGGGACTGTTTATCCCCTAAACGATATTCTCCTAAAGGCAATACTTAAATTGTATCTACAGGTATAAAGCGTTTTCTGTATACGTTCATGCAAGCATTAGCAATTGCCATACACTCTCTAAAATGATCAATTCCGTTTTCATTTATAAATTCCTTTCTAAATTTAGTAGCACTAAAACATAATAACTGTACATCCATTGGACAGCAATCTACAAGTTCTTTTTGCATATTATACGTGTAACCAGATTTTTCTTTTTCGATATAACACTTTTCAAACACTTTTCGTTCTTCTACAGACATTCCTTCGGGACAATAGCACTTTCGATGAGCTATATTTCCAACATCTTTTCATTTTCCTTTTGAATTTAATAAATATGGAAAATATCCTTTTGTTTCTTGTAAATGAGATGTTTTCTAAAATCTAGCCAAAGATATTGGTTTAAAACTTAACGAATCTAAAAGCGTTATACTTTTGAATCTTATTCTGTATATTTTCGTTCCATTAATGATTAATTTGGGTGACCAACCTAATGTACCAACCACGTCCTTAAGTAAAATATGTCCGTTATATGATTTGAGATTGTGTGCAATAACAGTTATATCTTTAGGTATTGTACGTGGCAGTGTAATATATTCTCTTAATCGCCTTACAGAATCTTTTTAAATATCCATTCCTTTACACCACACTTGTGGCAAATTTACAATTTTGTATACGTCTCAATGCATTCATCACAAACCTGATAAAGAACGCACATTATTGGTTCATGTTCAAACTAATCGTTCTGAAAATTAAAGATTTTTACCTGAGTACTCAAAATCAATAAAACATGTTATAAAGTTCTTATTTAATTGTTTGTTCTTGTATGGTTGAATGTAACATAAATGATTAAATGTTACATATTTTTTACATACAAAGCAAAACATTTCACCACACACAAGAGGTACTCTTCTTTCTCTTAAATTATATAATTTACAACCGTTCTTACAAACTTTTTCTGTCAAAATATCACAAACAGATATTTTCCCTGGATAAAAGACACCCCCCTTTTAAGTGATTTTGATACCAAAGTTGACCTTCAAAACTGCGATTGCAATTTTGACAGTATACAAATTCATCAAATGTACTATTGTATTGAAGATGACATTTTGAACAAGAAAATCACAGCAATGTTTCTCTGTTTTATTTTTAAACGAAAAATTGCATTCTCTGCAACAATATTTACACTTAAATGCCCTGTATATATTCACAATAACATTAAAATGATTATTATGATATAGTAAGTCTATATGTTTGTCACTGCTTACTATAGATTTGTACAAAACGTTTTTTTCCATCATGATCTCCAAATACCGTGAATGAATATTTATCTTTTAGTTTTCTTTAAAACAAACTATATCGTTTACCGTAAATCCTGTATTTTTATTTACAAGCGTACATAAATTCATTGCTTGTTCTGTTTGATTCTTTTCGCATTTATTTATAGAAACATAACTCTTATCGTTATTAGTTTTGGCTATTGCTACAGCAATCGATCTAGGAAGACATAAAAAGTCGCCATTTTTATCGTTGTGATACGTTTATTTTGCGTACACGTTTGACAAGAGCTAAAGCAATTTCTTGTATTTATTTGTGTATAAACACATATAAAGTTTAGTGGTCCGTGCAAGTAAAAGTTCTGATTATTCTGAATGACCCTTTCTAAAGCATTTAAAATTGCTTCCATGCTAATTTTATCAAATCATCTTCTGATCAAAGCTTACGTGAAAGATTTTAGGAGGATCCTGCGAATTGGTCACTGACATGCCAAAATAACTAGGTTTTGATTGCAGCTATTTTCTATTTGAAAATTCTAAAAGCTCTTCAAATATTAAATGAATCCACTTCAAGGGATCAATTTTACCTTCAATATCCTCGTCCACTTTATTGCATCTACAAGTATACTAGATTCGGTATATTCTGAGTAAAACTTATCTAATATTCTTTGTCTCCGACTTAAAATTGAAAAAATGTTCCATCATACTTGCGTAATCAGGAAAATTGTAAGCTCTTCTCCTCCTACATCACATCAAAAGTGCATGCGTGTTTCATCAATTTGTCCTTGGAATTTTCCCAATGCAACACAACATCGCCTTGTCCTTGCGCGTGCCGAGTTGCACTAATGTATCCTTGGCATTTTCCCAATGCAACACATAATGGCTTTGTCATTTCCGCGTGCCGAATCGCATCAATTTGTCTTTTGAATTTCCCCACCTTACATAACATGGCCTTGTCCTTGCCGCATGCCGAGTGACACTAATCTGTCCTTGGCATTTTCCCCAACTTACATAACATGGCCTTGTCCTTTCGGGTGTGCCGTGTCGCACTAGTTATCCTTGATATTTTTCCCCAATGCAATAACAATTCATATAACATAACTGTGTCCTTACTGCAGTATCTCCCCGATGCAACAACAACTTGTGCTGCACCAGCGTACCCTTGACCTTTTATCAGCTCACGTGTATATGCATATGTTTTTCCTCTGAAGATAGTATAAAACCCTAGCGAAATATTCCTGAACACACAATGGCCTGCCCTCACCAGGAAGACATTGAATGTGCATGTTGGAATGAAGTATATTCACAAAGCATATACGAGTTCTATATTCAAGAAGTCTGTAAACGTATGTCAGAAAAAGAAGATCCAGAACCTAGCGCTCAACAAAAAGCAGAAGACATAGATGTCACCCAGCCGGAACCTGGTATATCACATAAAGACAGTATAGCTGTTATCCAGCCAGTCTAGAGCATCTCGACAAGAAGAAAACATAGCTGCCGTTCAACCGAAGCTTGGTACATCGCAAAATGAAGAAGACGATTTGGTTGTCGTAGATGTCGCCCCTAGCACATCTCATGAAAACGATGTAACTGTCATCCAACCAGAACTTGACGCATCGTGACAAGAAGAAGAAGAAGACAACATAGTTGTCATTCGGCCAGAGCCCAACGTAACTGTGATAGAAAAAGAAGACGGTGTTAAACTGTATTACAGTTTACACAACCAGTCAGCTAGACCGCCCGTACGCAGGTATGAATCTTTTGGATACGATTTATTCAACCTAAAAACTGTAAAAGCATGGAGTAGTTCCGTAAATGATACTAAAGTTTCCATAAAACTGCCAAGAAGTACTTACGGACTTATTACAGCTAGATCGAGCGCTGCAATAAAAACTTACTGGCATTAGGTGGTGTGATGGATAGAGATTACACTGGCACAATAAACATATTGTTTAACTTATCTAATGGCGTAAACATTAACAAACACAAATCTGTTGCAAATTCATTTTTCATAAAATTGAAACACCAAAAACAAAACGAGTTAATCGTTTAAAAAACGTTAAGAGGAAATAAAATATTTGGCCAAACTAATTGAAAACCAACAATGACTTTGCAAAGGTTGTGCGTTGACACAACAGTGAAAAAGAAAATTTCTTTAGATATTTATGTTCATGTTTATGTTCATAAATCAGTATTAACCAATATGCTTAAACACTGCAAAGATCTGTCACATTTTGATATGTATAGATATCCTTTTTTTGGAAAATGTACTTGAAGAAAGCATTCCAAACAATTCAATATTATCCTCAATGAATCTTTTTTCAAATGATGTGATTTACAAATTTAATAAAACATTTAATTGGTGCCTCATATCAGTATATAAACCTCTGAGTGATGAATTCACTGTAGTTTCGAGAGTATTTAAGTAGAATCGATATAGGTACATGTAAAAAAATATCCGAAATTGTGATGTGTGAAAAATACATATATTGGATTTCCATATGCAAGCATCAAGTGTTATCAGAAATAATAATGGGAAAATATTCGTACAGACTACTTTATGCTGACATTGCTCAATATCAGCAACTTTCAGAAGATTTTAAGTTTTATAGTTAGAACGTTTGATATTTTAGGAATTCCAGAAAGAAGAAAAGATATGTAAAACATGTTTCAAGAAATTTGTAGAACGTTGTTGAATATTACTTTTCAATATTTTAAGAAATTGGTGGAATCTTTTTGAATATTACTTTTCAATGTTTTAAGAAATTTGTAGAATGTTTTGGAATATTACTTTTCAATGTTTTTAAGAAAATTCAAGCATTTACACTTATGTAAAAATAACATTAAAATTAAAATATATGTTTAACTTACCTTTTTCACTTTGATATGTATAAAAAAATCATCACTTCCATCTTCCTCCTTAGTTTGTGATATATGCAAATTTGTCATCAGGTTTTTCAACTTCTTTCCTTTCTTCCTCGCTTCTTCTTCCTCCAATCTCTTGTTCTTCCTCTCCTAATTCCCCAAGATCGTAGTTTACATACATATCAGATTCCCCCTCCTCATCTTCATCCTTCGCACCTGTTAACGCTCCCTAGGCTGGAAATCAAATCCTTTATTTCTTGAAACTAATCGTATATATGATGCGCATTTCTTTTAGCCCTGCCAACGGAAGTGCTACATTTTTCAAACGCAGCTCTTCTCAAACTCTCGGAGATACGACCTCCAGATTCTGTAGATCCCGATTCACATTCAGATCTAATGTTAAACGAACCTTCCGCAACCCACCTAGATGCGGATGTTTTCTCCATTCCCCATCTTCACACTTTCCAAAAACATATATGTAATTATCCATAAAATAAGTATTCATATCTCCAATCATACCATATACAGTAATAAATTCGGTTTCTTTCGACGTTAACTTCCAATCGAGTCCAATATCCTCTGGAAAATTAACTAAATCAATCAGTTCTCTGCAGTTGCCGTTTCAACCAACACCAACTTATTTTCGTCTGTAGTCATGTTCACGGAGGTTCCTTGGAAGTTACACCACTCTTGATTTTCATGCGTAGTCCTAATCTTAACGCAATCGCAAAATTCATTTATTATATATCCCGTTTCGCACTGTGCCTGCCCGATCGGTATATTGTTATAATACATCAGGCCCACCTCCTTCCTGCCTGACATTTTGTTATCGGCTTTAGATAAGTGTGTACATTTTGAATACTTTTTACGTCCATGGATCTAGGATTAATTTTGCATTCACTATCTTTTTATATACGCACGAACAATTTGATAATTCATAATCCTTGTGACACATAGTGGCGTTCTGAAAATGTCCCTGTCTCCGTCCACTTTAAACCCACATTTTCCAAAATTAACGCAGCTCTCTCCTTCCTCGCTAGTACTTGCAAGTGCCACCATCATCAATATAAATACGTACATTTTTTCTTATACCTTCTCTTTCTCGCACGCTTAATACAATACTATCAATGCACACACTGCAGTTTTCTTAAATACCTTTTTATTAAGTAATGATTATCTTAATTTGTCTACGTCACTAAGGACAAAACACACCAATCAAACATTTTTAAAAAACACTTACGTTACCAAGGGCAAAAAGGGAATTCTCTTTTAATTATGCCCCTCGGCATGGTAAGTCTCCGCCGACAGGCCATTGGCCTTATTTAATGACGGGGGAATCCCTAACGCTTGGCAAAATCCACAGAATTTGGCACCAGGAAACGCTCAATGTCATGTTGGCGGTGTCTACCTGTCGAGGGGCCTATACTACTTATGTCTGTTCTTAGTGCATATGCAGGCAGAGGAAGCTCGCGCAGAAACATAACAGAGACAACCCTTATTACGTCACCATTTAGGGTGCATAGTATGTACAGGTCTGCATTCAGGAAATGCAGCAGTTGGGTCTGTTAGTTACAGTGGACAGTTTCGTAAACAAGTTAAAATCCAAACACCACCACACAACGCTAATGACCCAGCAGTTGAGCGCCCTTAAACAAAACAAAAACCGGCACGCAAAGTCATACACGCTCTCCAAGTGCAAACATATTATTAATTTTTTCACAGTAGTGTAAGGAAAAGCAACGCAAATGTCTAACTATTCTGTTACGTACGTTGTGTTGATGTTTCGATAAGACTGTATTGTACTCTAATGGGGGCATTATCTGCTATCTAAACCTAGCCATGCCACCTAGCGGCCTCACCTGAAAACTGAACTCTTTCGTCAGACAGATAGTACATATTGATGGACGTGCATTTCATTTTTCACTTATGGTTTATTCTTTATTAGAATTTGAAGCTATTTTTCTTGAGCCGAATTGCTGTAATAATTTAATGCTAACACCTTTATACCATTAATTTTTCTTTACGAAAAGAACGGACTCCTGCAGTGTCTTGTGTGTCAAAAAGTGATACACTCAATGAGAAAATGGAACGTACAGTGTCATTATACAACACTTCATTCAGCTCTGTATGAACAGATGGAAGGCGAAGCGCGGCAAGAGCTCATAGCTAGACTAAAAGCCGACATGTGTACGTTTTTAAAAACAAATATCACTGTAGATCCAGTTGACATAAATCGTTAGGGATTAAAAGGAACCCTTATTCATGTTTTATTTTCTAGGTGAATTATATTGAAGAAACTACTAATGAGGCAGCAATTCGAGAAGTTGCAAAGTAGCTCACATCATTGCGATGAATAGGAAACCGTTCTCGATGGGCCGATCCTGAAACCGTGTTTGCTCACTGTTGCGGAATGTTTAACTCAGGGGAGAGGCAGAAATTTGAATTGGCCCGTCTCTCAAAACAGACAGTGTCTCGTCACGTTCGTGCCATGGGAGGGGATTAGGAAAGACAGCTCAAACGTATATTTCAAAAGATGGTGGCCATTTCACTCGCACTTGATGAAAGTACGGATGTAAAGAATTCAGTTTTATTTATGGACGTTCTTTAAATACTATGATACTTAGCGTTCCATTCTATATTGGGCGTTAAAGACCGGAAATTTTTCTCAGAGGTCTCTTTATTAGGCTTGGCGTTCTTTTACGTGCCGTAAATCTACAACATGGGACCACAGGCTTTACTTACCTTCCAAAGGAATCCATGCTAAGGATTTTTACGCCCGCAAAGATCAATCGTCCTCCGCCGAGTTTGAACCTGCGACCTCGGGAACTAGAGGCTAACATGGTAACCACTACACCACGGAGGATGCCAAGTAGAGTACGGATGTAGTTGATTACGGCCAGGTAACTATATTTATGCGCTGTGTCGACATGGGACTGGAAGTTACGGAGGAACTCTTAGATGTGGTACCGCTGAATTACACTGCTACAGGGCAAGATATATTTGATGCGGTTTATGAATCTGTAGACAACATGAGCTTACCATGCGAAAAGCTCCATTCGGTGGCTTCAGACGGCAAATGATTGGGGATAGCAAGGCTTCGTCTCTCGGTTAAAAAGTAAAATTAAATGTGAATTCGAGAAGGTCGTAGTGACTATTTACTGTTTTATTCACCAAGAAGCACTTCGTGCCGCAACAGTGGAACTGGAATCTGTTATGAAAGCTGTAGCGACGTGTGTAAATGCTGTCCGGCTTCACGGTGTTAATTATCGTCAGTTCAAAGGGTCATTAAAGATCTCGAAGCGGCTTACGGTGATATACCCTACCACAGCACTGTTCGCTGGCTAAGTCAGGGAATAGCTCTTGACGTGTTTTTTCCCATTCGCGAAGAAATTGCTCCTTACCTGGAAATGAAATTAAATTGAGTTTTATTTATGAACGCTCTTTAACTGCTGCGGTCCTTAGCTTCCCATTCCATATTGGGCGTGAAAGACAGGGATAGGCAGAGCAATGCTTGTCTTATCCAACATGGTAGCAGACTTGGTGTTTTTTGCATGTATAACAATACACCTAACCAACCTGAATAGACCATTGCAAGGAAAAGATCTATTAATCGTAGATATGTGCGATAAACTCAGAGCGTTCACAGAAAAGCTCCGTTTGTTTGAGCGTCAGATTCGAAATGGAGATTTAACGTTTTTCATTCGTCTTGCCTCTTTAAACGTTCCTCCGAGACCTCTTTGGACAAGTGTCTAAAGAAGATCATTCAGCTTCTCCAGTCTTTTGAAATGCTGTTTCAAGAGCTGGATGTTTTGGAAAAAGAAATGGGATTACTCAGGTCTCCTTTCTCAGATATCCCTGATAACTACTCGCCGTCAATGCAGTTGGAAATAATAGTCTTACAGAATTCTACCCTACTAAAAGACAATTATTACAACACTCTGGATATGCCAGAATGGTATCGTTCACTGCACCAAGAAGTCTTTCTCAGGCTGCACAAGAACGCAGCACAGATCATGTGTACGTTTGGGTCTACATACTGTATTCAGCAACTTTTCTCGTCCATGAACTGAACAAAATGCAGAGACAGTACAATACGGAGATTCAAAATGCTCTGCACATCATGTAAGCAAATGCATTGACTCCCGATATATTAGCACTTGTGTCCGAAGTACCCCTATGATACCCAATAAGCATATTGTATTCCGTATCTTGAACTTCTCTTATGAATATCTCCTACATTTCCATTCCACAGCCATGTAACCCCATTCAACAGTATTCCCGTCGCAGGTCTCCGCCCGTATCCACCGCGCCGTGACGACAGCTTACGACAGAGCTGTATTGCATGCTGCAGGCTTACTTACGCAAGCCGTCGAGTACGCCACTACTCACTGGCGAGCAACCTGGTTGGAACAGTCTGGCCTATATTGCTCTTTTGTTACCTACTAATTGGCATTTCTGTCATGGTTTCTTTTCCTGGTTATGAGTAGAGATTTGGATTTTTTTTGTGATTAGATTGTAATTCATCAGAGGCCCACTTCTGTACTTCCATTATATTCTGATTTATGGTGTTTTCTGCTTCAATTTTGTATTTCTCTCTTGTCAGAACGATAGATCTTCTGCGAAGGCAGTTACTTTGGTTCGGTTACTGTGTTCCAAATTTAGGAACAAATTAGACATTATGTTCCAGAAGCTAGTTCTACAACAGCATCCGAAAGGGCACCTCTGCCGGACTTCTCTTTCCAGTGAATAATAATAATAATAATACTTGTTGTTGTTTACTGATAACGTTGCGCTCCTTTTGCTAAAGTAATTCATAGTCAAGTTACGGGCGCGGCTTTCCAAGTGAAGGGAGTAAAGATTTCCCTCACTAAAATTGAAAGCAAATTGTAAATTAAAAAAGTAATACTTTACCTTTTATATAATTTGAAATTGTTTTTAAACGCCCTCTATTCTTTAGTGTGATTGCTTCTGCAGTGGTAGCCAGAGGCATAGTTAATGGATGAAGAGAGAAAGAAACGAGGAAGTGCTCACTTGCTTTTATACCTGTAAAATGGAACATGAGATAGCGCTGTCGGAATGCACACTTCCCCAAACAAGTGGTTGCCATGAAAACGTGACGTCATAGTATTACATAAATCTATGCTTTTACTGCATTGGTGAAGGGAAACTTCCAGCAACCTTTTACCCCCTCAGCTGTTCTACAGAGGTCAAATCCTTGAACCGCACAAAAGTCAAGAGCCGTTAGATTCCACCATACCGCTAAAACTCTGTTACTTGGTTACCAAGTTAACAAACGTCAGTATTGCTACATAATGCTTCTTGTGAAGGTGAGTGCGTTGCGGCTGGTCTTGGGTGGCTAGGAGTGGGTGAGGGAAGGAAGGTGATGTGATAAATAATCACAGCTTCCATTCTTCTTGCGTCGGCGTCTGCCTTGAGCTGTGACAACTCCTATGGTTCCCAGGGATTGGGATAATCCTCAAGTAGTGCGTAATAATAAAACACGTATTCACCTCCACCAAAATTTATGTAATTTTGATTGTCACGCCTTCATAGTCGCCAGCGCCACTACCTCATGATGCCTAATTATGACCGTTTGGTGATGATTTCCCGCACACACGGAAATCTAAGTCCGAATTTCCATCTCCTTCGAGCTACTCTTAAACGTATTTGACCGTTTGTTCTCCCTCGAGCGACTCCTGAATGTTGTATTTTAGAAAAAAAAAATATTGCAATTCTTACCCCTCCTAACACACCACGTAGTTATTTCGCTAAAACCTTCCATCACGTGATTCCTAACATGTGCTTTGATTTGCTACACTGTTTCTTCTATTTCATATTCACTGGATGGAAAAATTTCTCTGATAAGCATAAAAAAGCTTTCCACGGATTGATTCTTCGTGAGAACAAGTATTCCATATCGTAGCTAAGGCATGCGCCCTCGGGTGTTTTAATGCTGTGTCTATTTACCCAGCTACGTTTTAGTTCAAACGTGGCGGAGGGCGATGGATTTTTTCGGGCGTAAAAATCCTTAGCATGGCTTCCTTCGGAAGGGAAGTAAAGGCGGTGGTGCCGTGTTATAGATTTACGGCACGTAAAAGAACGCCAAGCCTGATAGAAACCTCTGAACAAAATTTCCGGTCTTTCACGCCCAAAATAGAATGGAACGCTAAGGTCCACAGTGGTTAAAGAGCCTCCATAAATAAAACTGAATTTAATTCTAAAAAACGTTCGCTGTGGCAGAGCGGCGCTGACGTTTGTTTTGGACACTCGGTTCCATTTTTGTTATAGCTTGTCTCAACCTTAAAGACAGTATGGAGGTAAATGGAATATCTCTGTCTCTATCTAACATACACATGTTGCCATTAGCTTCGTTCTTTACTACTCTCGCGCTGTCGCCAAGTTCCTAATAACATGCCGTAAATATTCACTTGTTATAAATTTCAATTGAACACATTGCCCTATGCAAAATATTTTTCCCTATCAGGTTTTATCGTTTTAGAGCCTTTATAGACTTCTGTGGGCACAAATGTTTAAAGAAAACGAACTTTTCAGTAAAAGCCAGATATTTGCTGTTTCTCTGCTTATCACGCACTAACTAATAAACTAAAGGATAGAAAGTAGCAATATTTGTTTCTTGGCTAGAGTAAACTTGGGTGGTGATGCTTGCCCAGTTTAAATTCTCTATCTTTAATAAGATAAGTGTTATATTTTTTTTAAATTAAATGTTTTGGGAAAATTCTATACCTAACCGGTAGAAAGTTCAGCCAGAGAGAGATTTTTTTATTGGGTTTACAACGGGAAGCAAGCGAGATAAAATGTTGAGCAGGGTTGGAGACAGCTTTTAAATCAAGCTGGAGTGCTGTAACTTCTTGCTATCGTTGTGTATGAAAAACAAAACTCATCCGTCTATTCAGCTAACAGGCGCCAAGTAGAAGGCAGTAAAGTTTAACATCAGTTGTTTAGCATGTGGAATACGTATAAATATTATGTAGATTGTTTATTCAACATTTTACGTAAATATTGGGTCATTAAAACATATGGTAACCCATTCGCAAGCTTTCTCTCCTACCCTCTTCCCTCGCCATTTAGCGGGACTTCTCTTGTATAAGCGTTGAAACAAATTGATCCCTGTAAGCGAGTGAATTACTGCAATTGTTTTTTCCGATCTGTAGAAGGTGGTTTCATTGGTCCACAGCTTTTATTTTTCTGTGATGAATCTTGGTTTCACTTGAATGGACGCGTGAACACGCACAACAGTCAATATTGGCTTTAGAAAAACCTGTGCTATCGCATGAAACGCCTCACTATGTCCTGAAAATTGGAGTGTGGTGTGTGATAAGGGCTAGAGGAATAATAGAACCCATTTTCTTTAATGAAACAATTAATGCAGAGCAATATCGGAGGCTAATTCTAGGCCATTTCTTGTACGCTGGACAGGAGAAGAAAAATCTTATGGTGGGTTCCAACAAGACTCTGCAACAGCACATACGGCTACCGAATCATTAAATAAAATCAGAGAGGTGTTTCATGACAGAATTGTAAATGTTGATATGTGGCTCCCTCGTTCACCCGACATAACTAGCTGCGATTATTATTTATGGGGTTCTTTGAAAGACAAAGTGTATCGTTCTAACCTTCGTACGTAACAGGAACTTAGTGTCAACATCATGCAAGAAATCACAAGGATTCCTGCTGCTGAGCTTAGGCGAGTGAGCGAGAGCACTTTTACGAGATATGCTGCCTGTTTGAGAGCAGAGGGTGATTTCTTTCTTTAATAAGGTAAAGGATTTTTGTGCGCCTCTGACGGCACAATTTTCCCGGTGAATCTCGGTTCTCTCGCGCAGTGGACAAAGCCCGCGAACGGGTTACCATATGCTTTAATGATCCTATATTTATATTTATAATTATGAAGGGAGAAGCTAGGAAGAGACGAAAAGTTGATAAACTAAGGAGAAACGCAAAATCATAATGTGTTAGACTATTCAAGTAAAATTAGTGTTAATAGGGCAATAAAAGAAAAAGTTAAGGCTACCGGGTGTTCAGAAACAGTAGTGCATGGGATAAAAAAGGAACGAATGAAAGGACTTCTAAGGACGCCATCAAAAAAGAAAGCGAAAGATTTGCATAAACAAAAACACGCTAGGTTAACCCGATGTGATGGAAAGCGCAGTACGGCGCATCGTTCATTCTTTGCTGTTTGAAAACTTTTCATCCATGTTGAGTGCAGCTTTTCAAGAGTAAGCAATGATGATACCCTACAAATTAAAGCCTTTATCGTTTTATATTTCATATTCCTTTGATAATACATATTTTTGTGCCTGTGAAATCGTATTTCGAAGTACTAAAAGCACAAAAACGAGAGATAACATGCAGGTGAAATTTAAATGTCTTAGAATAGCCTTAAATAGCAGTGCAGATATTTCACTATATGGCGATGTATCACTCACGAGGTGACATTTAGTTGGTAGACCGATCGCAGGTGGGCGCCAAAGTTGCGAACGTACGTACAATACATGTGACAACAGTGCGCCCCATTTAACCTGTACTACCTTTTAAGCGTGAGAGGCGTTATAGTAGGTACCCAGTCGGTGGTGTGAGGACGTTTTCCTGCCTGGCTTTTGCAAACTTAAGAAAATATACCTCATGTCCCCGTTAATGCGTATAACTTATTTTTTAAAGCGATAAATAAACATTATTATCAATTAATTTCATATCACGTTGCTTATTATAAATTTCCTGATTAATTAATTGGCCTGCTTGCTTTCTGTTTATACAAAATATTTTTCTGGTGCTGTTTGCTATTTAGCGACAATCAAAATGTAAGGAACAGGGAGGGATTCTCAGATTTCAAGACCATAACGCGAGCTCTGAATAAACACAAAGATCCTACACAACATTTGGTGTGCCGATTTCAGTTTAACACTATCCTAAGGAATAGAAATACAATAGCTGATGCCCTTAAGGAAAATTCAGGGTTACTGTTTATTCAGTACAATGAAAAGGTTCGTTTAAGTCCGTTGTTTTTCGAACAAGTAATCGAAACTGTTTTATTTTTAAGCAAACAAGAATAGTAGGGTATACAGAGGGATTCTGGCGCAGTTTTGCGTTTATATGGGAAAGGATAGGGAAAACGAGGGCGGATGCGGAGGAAAATGCGTTTATATGGGGAAGATAGGGACTACGAGGTTCGATGCTAGGCTAGATAGAGGTTGAAGGAGTGGGGATGCGCTTTATATGAGAGATACGGGGAATACGAGGAGAAGTGTTAGACTAGACAGAGTTTGAGAAGTGGAATAGCTGTTTATATGGGAAAGATAGGGAAAACGTGAACAGATAATAGGCTAGACAGATGCTGAAGCAGGGGGAATACGGATACATATACAGGAGAGATAGAGGATACGTGGAGAGGTACTAGACTATTCAGGGCTTGAAGGGCTTTTTATATGAAGAGACGAGGAAAACGAAGGTATATGCTAGGTTGAGAGAACCTTCAAGGAGGAAAAATGGGTTTATATGGAGAAGATAGGGGAAAGGAGGAGAATTCCGAGGTAGATCAGGGACTCCAGGAGGGAGAGATATGCTTTATACGACAGAGATAGGGCATACGAGGAGAGGTGCTAGTGTAGACAGAGGTTAATGAGTAGGGTACCTATACGCTTATATGAGGAATGTATGGAAAACGGAGACAGACGGTATTATAGACAGAAGCTGTGCCACTTTTGCGTTTATGAGGGAAAGGATAGGGAAAACGAGGGTAGATGCGACGGTTCAAGGAGGAAAATGCGTTTATAGGGGAGAGATAGGGAATACCAGGGCTGATGCTAGGCTAGACAGATGCTAAAGGAGGGGAGGGGATACGCTTTATACGACAGAGATAGGGAATACAAGGAAATATGCTATACTAAACAGGACTTGAAGGGTAGAATATGGCGTTTTATATGGGAGAGATAGCGAACCGAGGAGAGGTATTAGGTTAGGAGGTTTGAATGATAGAGTAGGCGTTTATATGCGATAAATAGGGAATACTAGGGTCGATGCTAGGCTAGACAGGGCTGAAGTAGGGGAATGCGCCTTATATGAGAGAGGTAGGGGAATATGAGGAGAAGTGTTAGGCTAGACAGGGTTTGAGGTGTGGAGTATGACTTTTTATGGAAAAGATAGGGAAAACGTGAACAGATAATAGGCTAGACAGATGCTGAAGGACGGGAATATGGCGTATACCGGAGAGATAGGGAATGCGAGGAGAAGGGCTAGACTAGACAGATGCTGACGGAGGAGGGGATACGCTTTATACGGAAGAGATAGGGAATACGAGGAGAGGTACTAGACCATACAGGACTTGAAGGGTAGAATATAGCGTTTTTATATGGGAGAGCTAGCAAACCGAGGAGAGGTATTAGGCAGGAAGGTTTGAATGACAGAGTATGCGTTTATATGGAGAGACGAGGAAAACGACGGTAGGTGCTAGGTTGAGAGAGTCTTTAAGGAGGAAAATGCATTTATATGAGAGCGGTAGGGAATACGAGGAGAGGTGCTAGGCTAGAGAGGGTTTGAGGAGTAGAGTATACGTTTATATGGGAGAAATGCGAAAAACGGGAGTGGTACATGGATAGACAGGGGTTGAAGAAGGCGGAGGAATGTAGATTTATACGGTAATATAGAGAGTAATTAGATTATAAAACATTTCTCATCCAACGTTACAACACTTTTATATACTTTTTTCTAAACCTTACAAACTTTTTATATGTTAAACAGTAGTGCGTGAGACAGAGAGGGACAAACTGTATATCGGTTTACAGTGAAGTATACGTCCTAACCTATTCCCACCTTGTATGTTCTGGATCTTGTCATTGTCTATTCATTCTTATCATCATCTAACGTAACCACGTAACAAGACGTAACACAACGTAACATAACAGTAAGACAAGACGCCATACTAAGTAACATAAGCACGTAACCACGCAACATCACGTGACATCTCGTAACCAGAAACGTCACACGACGTAACAACACGTAGCAACTATGTAACCACGTAACAAAACGTAAGAACAACACGTAACCAGCCCATTGCTAAGGTAATCTAAGCTAATCCATCCTTCATAACTTAGACAATAAGTACCAAAAACCTAGCCTAGATTAACCTGACCAATCCCAAACGTTCATCTCATCATCTATTCCACTCAGTCATCGTCTAACCTAATCTGGCTAAGCAGAGATAACCTCAACTTTCTTTTAGTGAAATTGCGATGTTTTATTCGGGCTTTATTATTCGAGAGGTTTAATTGAAAAGTTTACGCTAAAATACCTTTATTTTAGTTCGTTGTAGGTGTCTCTCCCCTTTTATCTAGGCTTGAGAGTAGCACTAGGATTGCTCCTAATGGCAGGGTTACCACCTTCCCTTCCATCTTCTTCTTTCTTCATCAGTCGTCAGATAGTTGCATACACAGCACACGGATAACCTTCATTTTTTAAGATTGTAGACTCACGAGAAAATCTTCATCTCCGACTTACATTCTTTTAAGCGCTGGTTGTAATGGCGTAATGTCCATACGCATATGTCGTTATTCCATCCTCAGCAATAACTCTTTTATCATCAAACGGAGTCAATGTGTTTTTATTCACTTGCATTGTGGCAAGAGCATGCTCCCGAGACAGGATCAGATTCATGGGTGTTCTGATGATTTATCCGGTTTTAAGACAGTCAGCATAACTCTCAAATGTAATGTACTGATTGATAGCATTACGTTTAATGCATTTAATCTTTTTTATCATTGTGCCATGGATATCTAGTGCATACATCTTAGGTCGTAGTCCGACAAAGCGCTGAATGATTTTACCATTAGCCTCATCTTTAAATTTTCCCAACACCTTCTTGTTTAGAGCTGAATAGCATATATGGTTGACAGGGTAATCAGCTGTATCTAGGTGCTCGAGAAAACGTAGCTTGTCCTGGTAGACATCTTCAGTCATCACACGATGAATGACGAATCAGTATCCATATACATGAGCTTCAGGTTTTCAGATCCATAATATGGCAACAACACATCATAATGATAGTGGTACATTAATGTCTTGGAGATATCCAACACACTCATTCCAATGTATATAGGCTTGTTGAATACGATCTGACGAGAGGCCATATGTACAGAGGCTAGATTAGCAGCACATATTGTTCGATCGATAAACGTAGGCTTTGCAATTAACGTTTCCAGAGTCTTCTCATTTGTCACCAGTCGTATATCCATACGGTTACGAAGGTTTTCCATCGTTTTTCCAAACATGGCGTTGTTAAACAGTTTGTAGATGTCCTTCTCAAAATCATTTGTAGCCTTTTGTCGTAGTCTGTTGTTAAATTCCACATACGGTTTTAACCACTGTGACTGGCGGAATTGTAGCACACGATGAATTTTTGTTAACCGTAGTCCATGATTAAGTGCTTGCTTCAAAGCCATGGAATGTACTATATACTTCTTTCGAGGTCCAAGATGAGGTATCAGTTTCTTTGTACTCGAGTCCTTAGGCTTCATACACTCAGGCAGGAATGGTAAATAATTATGCAGATCGTGAGGTTCTGTAGGATACTCAATATCGACGTCTAATATATATCCATGAGGATCATCTTCTTGTAGTCTTTCTAAGTCAATTGTTTCAGGTGATATCCACTCAAATCCACCATAAGGGAGGGCGTGACATATGACCCACCCATATTGGTTATTAGCGTCCTCATATGTAATGAATTGGGTTGGTCTCGATGGATCATACTTGTCCATGTAAGCGTTATTAGCCTCTGCATAACCGTGGGAGACTTGACATAAACCTCCTCTTATACCGGATTACACCATGAGCAATTGGTCATAATCCTGTAACACTTCCAGCTGAATTCGTGTATACAGCAACATGGCGTCCCATGTAAGTCCTGGAGAGGTAAAATAATGTGCTGGATCGACTTTATGCGTTTTGAGAGTTTGATCTCTAAATGTCTCAAAGACATCAGCTAGAAGAAGTACATCAGATATTAAGTAGAGGTCGCTGTACTCACGCAGGTTTCTTGCATTAAACAGCTCCCTTTCATTTCTAGCATGATCGTAGTCAGCATCACTAATTTCTTCTTCATTCAGTTTATTGTAGAAGTAGTTCTTAGGAGGCAGGAAGGTTTCGTTCAAGACGTCCCATGAAGTGACGTAATCATAGGGAAATACACCCTTACGTGTCATCAACTTCATCTTGTCTTCTCCGAAGTGTTTCAATGTTTCAGCGTACGATGTTAGATTCTTCACCAGCTTATCCAAGCTTGTACTGAGAAACCGAAAACTATCTACAAACCGAAGCTTTATATCTCCTACATACTTGGAGAATGATATATAGCTTTCTTCAGAGCTAGCAATTACTTCCACCAGCTCACTTGTACATCCCAGCTCCTTAACAATGAAATGAGAGTCATACCCACTGAGGTTGTGCATGAAGACTGGAATATATTTAGGTGTTTTGCAGGCTAAATTACATTCATTATGCAGACTTCCCCGATATTCACCACTGATGTGATCATGGTCGCGTACTTTATAGTTCTCTTCAGTAAAGGTTTTTCCGCACAAGTAGCATACTGTAGAGGCGTTGAAATCCATCTGCTGTTGATCTGTAAGTTTCAGAGGCATGACGGATTTGTATATATTATTAATCTCCTTTGCAAGGAATGACAGGTATTCCATAAACTTCTGAGCAGCATCAACACCACGATATACATATGGATGCTTAGGAAGACCAGTTTCCAGATGTTCAACGTTGGTTGGGGGTTTAACGTAAACGCAGAAACTCGTGGGAACATGCTGCTGATAAGGGGATGTATATGAAGTTTCAGGATTGGGTATGCATGTATGACATGGAGCGAGAATGCTTTCAAAGTCTGCGTAGATGACGTAAGGTAGTTTCAACATCATTTTAAAATTTTTTAACTGTACAATTGATTTCTCCTTTGTAGGCATAACTACCCTTGCAACACCATGCTGATTACAGATGGTGGCATGTTCTTGTAGTTTTTCCAGTCCACTTTGTCCATATCGATCGTCAAAATGTGTAAAACAACGCTTACAGGTATAAACACGTTCCTTACATTTGGTTTTCTGACATCGAATAAGTTTTTCAAAATTCTTTATATAAACGTAGTGATGTCTCCCACTACCTCCTCACTCAATAGCAGGAGGTCACGATGGTCAGCTAGTTCAATCTCAGCAACCTTTATCGGATACACTTCATGCTTCTCATCCAGACCGAAGACGTTGATAGACATCCTGTTAAGCTTCTCAAATTTAGGTATTTGAGAAAGTGGTGTAGGGTAGGAAACACAGCTGAAGTCGTACTTATCTTGGAGTTGTTCGTACTTGCTCACCCGTTGTGCATCCTTCTCAACGAATTTAGCTAATACAGAATACATAAAGCATAGCTCATCAGTTAAATTCTGGATGTTAATGCAGGCTTTTCTTGCATCAACAGATGACAGTAGGGGTATGTAACTACTTCCCCGTAACGGATTGTACTTGCTGATACGAAGTCGAACTCCTTCCACAGCAAGCAAAGCCCAGTTGCTGCCCTTAAGCTGATACTCCTCCATTTCAGTAACCATCTTCTTCATTTTCGTTTCCAACATAGAGCCCAGGTCCGTTTCTAGGAAAACAGCTTGATTCCGTGTTTTAAATGTTTTGTCCCAGGTTTCTCCGACACTGTTAACAAATCTACACTCAGCTAACAGATTAATTTTCACACTTTTGTCAATACCAAGCTCTTTATGTACAGCCTGGATTATCCGCTGTTTTGCCTCATGCAGGTACATATTCAGGTCCTTAGTCGATTCACATCGTATAAAATATGATTTTAAGCGTCCATTGAATGAAGGTTCGTATTCTTTCATGTCACAGTCTACCATGATAGAAAATATCTCTTGCTTAGTCCGTTCTAATCTACGTTTCTTCTCAGGTGTGTTTATTTCACACGCATCTTCCTGTCGGCGACCCTTATAACTGTCTTTGAAGGCTACGTTACAATATTTACACTTGAAGAGCTTTTTACAACGTAGCTCATGTCGTCTTTTATCATATCCACGGAGGAACTTCTTACAGCATTTACCACAAGAATATCCTGAGGCACTAGGAATGATATCCTTATATGAGGACTTATTCATTTTTCTTCTTTATATAATAAGGCATTAACCTTTCTTCAAGGAAATGTACGCCTCTTTACCTTGATAACACTTTAGAAGATCGATTATTTTCTGAGAGAACAGCGATGTTAACACCTCAGAGATGATCAACGGAATGAATTTCAATGCTAAAGGTCGCTCTATTTATAGAGGAAGTACGAACCTTTTTGGATCGATTATATAACGTATTAACTCTTCTTCAAGGAAATGTTAGCCTCTTTACCTTGATAATACTTTAGAAGGTCGCTTATTTTCTAGGAGAACAACGATGTGATCACCCCGGAGATGATTAACAGAATGAAGTTTAATACTCAAGTTCGCTCTATTGATAGAGGAAGCACGAACCTTCTTTGATCAATTATACTGAATATTAATACTAAAAAAACGGTGATGAAGCGTGTAAGCTCTTATATTTCAATTCGTGTTACACTGATGTTCGAGCGTCTCCGTATAGCTTCGTATGCTTAGAGAAAGGGTAATGTATTACGAGGATGATGTATTGTTCGGCTATAATCGTACAGATTCAGAGAGCTTGACTCGTGAAGGTGATGAACGATCCGTTGACCGAGCAAGAGGCAAGCATTCCCTCTGCGCAACGAAACCTAGAAGCACAAAGATGCAAATGAAGGGAAATCGAGATAGCATACGCCTCTCAGGCATTCGCCTGCAGACCAGGGAAAACCACGAAAAATCCCAAGCTAGAGTGAGCGTCGAACGGGACGCTAACCAGGGACTCTAGAAGTACACGTGAAAGATATAAATGAAAAAAGATTTACAGGGAAAGGAAAACGGAATCAACGAGAAACCACCCAGACCTTCGCCTGCAGACCAAGACAAACCATAAAAAATATGACGTCGGAGTGAGCAACCAATGGGTATCGAACTCCGAACCCTAAAAGCACACGTAAAAGATGCAAATTATATAGAATGAAAGGAAATCGCGATAGATGGGAAACCGCCCAGACATTCACCCGCAGACCAGGGAAAATCGTGAAAAATCTGATGTCAGAGTGAACAACCAACGGGAATCGAACTACTGAACCCTAAAAGCATACGTAAAAGATGCAAATTATATAGAATGAAAGGAAATCGGAATCGATGAGAAACCACTCAAGCATTCGCCTACAGACCAGGGAAAACCATAAAAAATATGATGTCAGGGTGAGTAATCAACGGAAATCAAACCAGGCAGACCTTCAGATTGTACATGTGAACGATGTAATGAAATGAAACGAAAGAAAATCATGATAGATGGGAAACCACCCAGTCATTCACCCACAGACCAGGGAAAACCATGAAAAATCCAAGGATAGAGTGAGCGACCGACGGGGAAATCAAACAAAGGACCCTAGAAGCACATGTTAAAGATGTAAATCAAATAAAATGAAACAAAATCGTGATAGATGAGAAACCACCCAGACATTCGCCTACAGACCAGGGAAAATCACGAAAAATATGTCAGAGTGAACAACCGACGGTAATCGAACGAGGGAAACCGTCAGATTGCACACGTGAAAGATGTAAATCAAATAAAATGAAAGAAAATCGTGATAGTTGGGAAACCTCTCAGGCATTCGCCTGCAGACAAGGGAAAGCCAAGAAAAATCCCAGGATAGAGTGAGCGACCGACAGGGAAATCAAACAAAGGACTCTAGAAGCACATAGGTTAAGATGCGAATGAAATAAAAGTAAAATCGTGATAGATGAGAAACCACCAAACATTCGCCTACAGACCAGGGAAAATCACGAAAAATATGTCAGAGTGAACAACCAACGGCAGTCGAACGAGGGAAACCATCAGATTGCACACGTGAAAGATGTAAATAAAATAAAATGAAAGGAAATCGTGATAGATGGGAAACCACTCAGGCATTCGCCTGCAGACCAGGGAAAACAATGAAAAATCTCAGGTCTGAGCGAGTGGCCGACGGTAATCCAAACAGAGGGTCTTAGAAGCACTTGTTAAAGATGTAAATCAAATAAAATGAAATAAAATCGTCATAGATGAGAAACCACAGAGACATTCGCCTACAGACCAGGGAAAATCACGAAAAATATGTCAGAGTGAACAACCAACGGCAATCGAACGAGGGAAACCATCAGATTGTTCACGTGAAAGATGTAAATTATATAGAATGAAAGGAAATCGTGATAGAATGGAAACCACTCAGGCATTCGCCTGCAGACCAGGGAAATCGAGAAAAATCTGATGTCGGAGTGAACAACTAACGGTAATCGAACCAGGGAGACCATCGGATTATAACGTGAAAGATGTAAATGAAAGGGAGAGGAAATCGCGATAGATGAGAAACCACCCAGGCATTCGTAGCCAGACCAGCGAAAATTGCGAGAAACTAAGGTCAGAGTGACCGTCCCTACGGAAATCGAACCCAAGACCTCGAATGCAAATTACAGACGTTATCGACTGAAAACCAGACAGTAGAAAACAGGTTTATACCATACAACTCATAATAGGATGCCGTGCCAGATGACGTCATACCTGTAGACAGACTGTCGGTGGTCAGTAGACATGCTGAAACGCGCATACCAACACCTCAATCCATTTCACAGCAAAGTTAAAATAATTTTTATTATAATACTTTCTCTCCTTATTAATTAAATTCATGTATATACCCTATTATTTTTATATGTTTTCAATCCCTCAGTACTTTCTTTACATGTCACCCTCATTCACCCTAAAGAATCAGCACACAATATGACATTTTTATACGCTTAATGTCCATTTATCACAGAATACCACGCTTAATTCGCAGTTATCACAAAACCGCTACATTTACTATAATTACGAGCAAACTAATTTTTTTTCCCAGAGTTACACGGATTTTAAACTCGTAGGATCGTATTAGAAAATTTATCATATTTCATCAGTTCAAAGCGGGTAAACATTTTTAAAGTCATCGATTACATTTAGCGTAAAGATTATCATATATCATTTTTAAAGCCGTCTTGTTAAATATAATGTATCGCAATCCATTTTTAAAATCAAATTATACATACGTTTAATACATATAATGGATATCTTCATATACCCAATATGGCTGCCATGTACGTTAAACCCTTCAATATGGATGCGTCCAGCATCTTCGTCGTTGAACGGGCTTCCGACTCTCTCCGCTAGGTGGAGCGCATGATGCAAGCTACGAGAGTGGGAGGGAGAAACCAGCTCTAATTAGGTTGCAGTAGAGAGGGCACGTCAGTCCGCCTGAGAGCCTCGTTCAGGGAGGTCGTATAGTTCTCACATTCATTTTAATACGCATCGTCGTATCGCGTGTTCGTTACGTATTTTCTTTTACCTTTCTTAGTCATGCATTCATCCAACAAATGTAATTTCGTCAGGACGACAGTAGTCAAATATGCACTTACAAAATAAACGTTTATTCGACGTCTTTATCTTTATTACTTTTTAATGTTATTTGAAGATGAATTTATACTCATGTCACGCGATTCAGCCCAAGACCACCAGGTCACCTTGGAACAGCAGACAACGACGCATCACGTTCCAGGGATATAATTACCCTTTACCGCATATCGCTATCTCTTTCCATTCAGGAGTTATAAGCATTTAACGGTAATAATACATTTTTTTGCGACGCACCGGCAATTAAAGTGGTCTGTAATCGAATTAATTACCTCACAGTAGTCATATCACAGTCTGTCTACAGGTATGACGTCATCTGGCACGGCATCCTATTATGAGTTGTATGGTATAAACCTGTTTTCTACTGTCTGGTTTTCAGTCGAAAACGTCTGTAATTTGCATTCGAGGTCTTGGGTTCGATTTCCGTAGGGACGGTCACTCTGACCTTAGTTTCTCGCAGTTTTCGCTGGTCTGGCTACGAATGCTTGGGTGGTTTCTCATCTATCGCGATTTACTCTCCCTTTCATTTACATCTTTCACGTTATAATCCGATGGTCTCCCTGGTTCGATTACCGTTAGTTGTTCACTCTGACATCAGATTTTTCTCGATTTCCCTGGTCTGCAGGCTAATGCCTGAGTGGTTTCCCATCTATCACGATTTCCTTTCATTTTATTTTATTTACATCTTTCACGTGTACAATCTGATGGTTTCCCTCGTTCGACTGCCGTCTGTTGTTCACTCTGACATATGTTTCGTGATTTTCCCTAGTCTGTAGGCGAATGTCTCTGTGGTTTCTCATCTATCACGATTTTACTTTTATTTCATTCGCATCTTAACCTATGTGCTTCTAGAGTCCTTTGTTTGATTTCCCTGTCGGTCGCTCACTCTATCCTGGGATTTTTCTTGGCTTTCCCTTGTCTGCAGGCGAATGCCTGAGAGGTTTCCCAACTATCACGATTTTCTTTCATTTTATTTGATTTACATCTTTCACGTGTGCAATCTGACGGTTTCCCTCGTTCGATTACCGTCGGTTGTTCACTCTGACATTTTTCGTGATTTTCCCTGGTCTGTAGGCGAATGTCTGGGTGGTTTCTCATCTATCACGATTTTGTTTCATTTTATTTAATTTACATCTTTAACATGTGCTTCTAGGGTCCTTTGTTTGATTTCCCCGTCGGTCGCTCACTCTATCCTTGGATTTTTCATGGTTTTCCCTGGTCTGTGGGTGAATGTCTGGGTGGTTTCCCATCTATCATGATTTTCTTTCGTTTCATTTCATTACATCTTTCACATGTACTATCTGAAGGTCTGCCTGGTTTGATTTCCGTTGATTACTCACCCTGGCATACTTTTTATGGTTTTCCCTGGTCTGTAGGCGAATGCTTGAGTGGTTTCTCATCGATTCCGATTTCCTTTCATTCTATATAATTTGCATCTTTTACGTATGCTTTTAGGGTTCAGTAGTTCGATTCCCGTTGGTTGTTCACTCTGACATCAGATTTTTCACGATTTTCCCTGGTCTGCAGGTGAATGTCTGGACGGTTTCCCATCTATCGCGATTTCCTTTCATTCTATATAATTTGCATCTTTTACGTGTGCTTTTAGGGTTCGGAGTACGATACCCATTGGTTGCTCACTCCGACGTCATATTTTTTATGGTTTGTCTTGGTCTGCAGGCGAAGGTCTGGGTGGTTTCTCGTTGATTCCGTTTTCCTTTCCCTGTAAATCTTTTTTCATTTATATCTTTCACGTGTACTTCTAGAGTCCCTGGTTAGCGTCCCGTTCGATGCTCACTCTAGCCTGGGATTTTTCGTGGTTTTCCCTGGTCTGCAGGCGAATGCCTGAGAGGTGTATGCTATCTCGATTTCCTTTCATTTGCATCTTTGTGCTTCTAGGTTTCGTTGCGCAGAGGGAATGCTTGCCTCTTGCTCGGTCAACGGATCGTTCATCACCTTCACGAGTCAAGCTCTCCGAATCTGTACGATTATAGCCGAACAATACATCATCCTCGTAATAAATTACCCTTTCTCTAAGCATACGAAGCTATACGGAGACGCTCGAACATCAGTGTAACACGAATTGAAATATAAGAGCTTACACGCTTCATCACCGTTTTTTTTAGTATTAATATTCAGTATAATTGATCAAAAAAGGTTCGTGCTTCCTCTATAAATAGAGCGAACTTGAGTATTGAACTTCATTCTATTAATCATCTCCGAGGTGATCACATCGTTGTTCTCCTAGAAAATAAGCGACCTTCTAAAGTGTTATCAAGGTAAAGAGGCTAACATTTCCTTGAAGAAGAGTTAATACGTTATATAATCGATCCAAAAAGGTTCGTACTTCCTCTATAAATAGAGCGACCTTTAGCATTGAAATTCATTCCATTGATCATCTCTGAGGTGTTAACATCGCTGTTCTCTCAGAAAATAATCGATCTTCTAAAGTGTTATCAAGGTAAAGAGGCGTACATTTCCTTGAAGAAAGGTTAATACCTTATTATATAAAGAAGAAAAATGAATAAGTCCTCATATAAGGATATCATTCCTAGTGCCTCAGGATATTCTTGTGGTAAATGCTGTAAGAAGTTCCTCCGTGGATATAATAAAAGACGACATGAGCTACGTTGTAAAAAGCTCTTCAAGTGTAAATATTGTAACGTAGCCTTCAAAGACAGTTATAAGGGTCGCCGACACGAAGATGCGTGTGAAATAAACAGACCTGAGAAGAAACGTAGATTAGAACCGACTAAGCAAGAGATATATTCTATCATGGATGACTGTGACATGAAAGAATATGAAACTTCATTCAATGGACGCTTGAAATCATATTTTATACGATGTGAATCGACTAAGGACCTGAATATGTACCTGCATGAGGCGAAACAGCGGATAATCCAGGCTATACATAAAGAGCTTGGTATTCACAAAAGTGTGAAAATTAATCTGTTAGCTGAGTGTAGATTTGTTAACAGTGTCGGAGAAACCTGGGACAAAACATTTAAAACACGGAATCAAGCTGTTTTCCTAGAAACGGACCTGGGCTCTATGTTGGAAACGAAAATGAAGAAGATGGTTACTGAAATGGAGGAGTATCAGCTTAAGGGCAGCAACTGGGCTTTGCTTGCTGTGGAAGGAGTTCGACTTCGTATCAGCAAGTACAATCCGTTACGGGGAAGTAGTTACATACCCCTACTGTCATCTGTTGATGCAAGAAAAGCCTGCATTAACATCCAGAATTTAACTGATGAGCTATGCTTTATGTATTCTGTATTAGCTAAATTCGTTGAGAAGGATGCACAACGGGTGAGCAAGTACGAACAACTCCAAGATAAGTACGACTTCAGCTGTGTTTCCTACCCTACACCACTTTCTCAAATACCTAAATTTGAGAAGCTTAACAGGATGTCTATCAACGTCTTCGGTCTGGATGAGAAGCATGAAGTGTATCCGATAAAGGTTGCTGAGATTGAACTAGCTGACCATCGTGACCTCCTGCTATTGAGTGAGGAGGTAGTGGGAGACATCACTACGTTTATATAAAGAATTTTGAAAAACTTATTCGATGTCAGAAAACCAAATGTAAGGAACGTGTTTATACCTGTAAGCGTTGTTTTACACATTTTGACGATCGATATGGACAAAGTGGACTGGAAAAACTACAAGATCATGCCTCTGAAACTTACAGATCAACAGCAGATGGATTTCAACGCCTCTACTGTATGCTACTTGTGCGGAAAAACCTTTACTGAAGAGAACTATAAAGTACGCGACCATGATCACATCAATGGTGAATATCGAAAAAGTCTGCATAATGAATGTAATTTAGCCTGCAAAACACCTAAATATATTCCAGTCTTCATGCACAACCTCAGTGGGTATGACTCTCATTTCATTGTTAAGGAGCTGGGATGTACAAGTGAGCGGGTGGAAGTAATTGCTAGCTCTGAAGAAAGCTATATATCATTCTCCAAGTATGTAGGAGATATAAAGCTTCGGTTTGTAGATAGTTTTCGGTTTCTCAGTACAAGCTTGGATAAGCTGGTGAAGAATCTAACATCGTACGCTGAAACATTGAAACACTTCGGAGAAGACAAGATGAAGTTGATGACACGTAAGGGTGTATTTCCCTATGATTACGTCACTTCATGGGACGTCTTGAACGAAACCTTCCTGCCTCCTAAGAACTACTTCTACAATAAACTGAATGAAGAAGAAATTAGTGATGCTGACTACGATCATGCTAGAAATGAATGGGAGCTGTTTAATGCAAGAAACCTGCGTGAGTACAGCGACCTCTACTTAATATCTGATGTACTTCTTCTAGCTGATGTCTTTGAGACATTTAGAGATCAAACTCTCAAAACGCATAAAGTCGATCCAGCACATTATTTTACCTCTCCAGGACTTACATGGGACGCCATGTTGCTGTATACACGAATTCAGCTGGAAGTGTTACAGGATTATGACCAATTGCTCATGGTGGAATCCGGTATAAGAGGAGGTTTATGTCAAGTCTCCCACCGTTATGCGGAGGCTAAAAACGCTCACATGGACAAGTATGATCCGTCGAGACCAACCCAATTCATTACATATGAGGACGCTAATAACCAATATGGGTGGGCCATGTGTCACGTCCTCCCTTATGGTGGATTTGAGTGGATATCACCTGAAAAAATTGACTTAGAAAGACTACAAGAAGATGATCCTCATGGATATATATTAGAAGTCGATATCGAGTATCCTACAGAACTTCACGATCTGCATAATGATTTACCATTCCTGCCTGAGTGTATAAAGCCTAAGGACTCGAGTACAAAGAAACTGATACCTCATCTTGGACCTCGAAAGAAGTATATAGTACATTACATGGCTTTGAAGCAAGCACTTAATCATGGACTACGGTTAACAAAAATTCATCGTGTGCTACAATCCCGCCAGTCACAGTGGTTAAAACCGTATGTGGAATTTAACAACAGACTACGACAAAAGGCTACAAATGATTTTGAGAAGGACATCTACAAACTGTTTAACAACGCCATGTTTGGAAAAACGATGGAAAACCTTCGTAACCGTATGGATATACGACTGGTGACAAATGAGAAGACTCTGTAAACGTTAATTGCAAAGCCTACGTTTATCGATCGAACAATATGTGCTGCTAATCTAGCCTCTGTACATATGGCCTCTCGTCAGATCGTATTCAACAAGCCTATGTACATTGGAATGAGTGTGTTGGATATCTCCAAGACATTAATGTACCACTATCATTATGATGTGTTGTTGCCATATTATGGATCTGAAAACCTGAAGCTCATGTATATGGATACTGATTCGTCATTCATCATGTGATGACTGAAGATGTCTACCAGGACAAGCTACTTTTTCTCGAGCACCTAGATACAGCTGATTACCCTGTCAACCATATATGCTATTCAGCTCTAAACAAGAAGGTGTTGGGAAAATTTAAAGATGAGGCTAATGGTAAAATCATTCAGCGCTTTGTCGGACTACGACCTAAGATGTATGCGCTAGATATCCATGGAAAAATGATAAAAAAGATTAAATGCATTAAACGTAGTGCTATCAATCAGTACATTACATTTGAGAGTTATGCTGACTGTCTTAAAACCGGATAAATCATCAGAACACCCATGAATCTGATCCTGTCTCGGGAGCATGCTCTTGCCACAGTGCAAGTGAATAAAATCACATTGACTCCGTTTGATGATAAAAGAGTTATTGCTGAGGATGGAATAACGACATATGCGTATGGACATTACGCCATTACAACCAGCGCTTAAAAGAATGTAAGTCGGAGATGAAAATTTTCTCGTGAGTCTACAATCTTAAAAAAATGAAGGTTATCCGTGTGCTGTGTATGCAACTATCTGACGACTGATGAAGAAAGAAGAAGATGGAAGGGAAGGTGGTAACCCTGCCATTAGGAGCAATCCTAGTGCTACTCTCAAGCCTAGATAAAAGGGGAGAGACACCTACAACGAACTAAAATAAAGGTATTTTAGCGTAAACCTTTCAATTAAACCTCTCGAATAATAAAGCCCGAATAAAACATCGCAATTTCACTAAAAGAAAGTTGAGGTTATCTCTGGTTAGCCAGATTAGGTTAGACGATGACTGAGTGGAATAGATGATGAGATGAACGTTTGGGATTGGTCAGGTTAATCTAGGCTAGGTTTTTGGTACTTATTGTCTAAGTTATGAAGGATGGATTAGCTTAGATTACCTTAGCAATGGGCTGGTTACGTGTTGTTCTTACGTTTTGTTACGTGGTTACATAGTTGCTACGTGTTGGTACGTCGTGTAACGTTTCTGGTTACGAGATGTCACGTGATGTTGCGTGATTACGTGCTTATGTTACTTAGTATGACGTCTTGTCATGCTGTTATGTTACGTTGTGTTACGTCTTGTTACGTGGTTACGTTAGATGATGATAGGAATGAATAGACAATGAGAAGATCCAGAACATACAAGGTGGGAATAGGTTAGGACGTATACTTCACTGTACACCGATATACAGTTTGTCCCTCTCCGTCTCGCGCACTATTGTTTAACATATAAGAAGTTTGTAAGGTTTAGAAAACAGTATATAAAAGTGTTGTAACGTTGGATGAGAAATGTTTTATAATCTAATTACTCTCTATATTACCGTATAAATCTACATTCCTCCGCCTTCTTCAACCCCTGTCTATCCTTGTACCACTCCCGTTTTTCGCATTTCTCCCATATAAACGTATACTCTACTCCTCAACCCCTCTCTAGCCTAGCACCTCTCCTCGTATTCCCTACCGCTCTCATATAAATGCATTTTCCTCCTTAAAGACTCTCTCAACCTAGCACCTACCGTCGTTTTCCTCGTCTCTCCATATAAACGCATACTCTGTCATTCAAACCTTCCTGCCTAATACCTCTCCTCGGTATGCTAGCTCTCCCATATAAAAACGCTATATTCTACCCTTCAAGTCCTGTATGGTCTAGTACCTCTCCTCGTATTCCCTATCTCTTCCGTATAAAGCGTATCCCCTCCTCCGTCAGCATCTGTCTAGTCTAGCCCTTCTCGTATTCCCTATCTCTCCCGTATAAGCCTATATTCCCGTCCTTCAGCATCTGTCTAGCCTATTATCTGTTCATATTTTCCCTATCTTTCCCATAAAAAGTCATACTCCACACCTCAAACCCTGTCTAGCCTAACACTTCTCCTCATATTCCCCTACCTCTCTCATATAAGGCGCATTCCCCTACTTCAGCCCTGTCTAGCCTAGCATCGACCCTAATATTCCCTATTTATCGCATATAAACGCCTACTCTATCATTCAAACCTCCTAACCTAATACCTCTCCTCGGTTCGCTATCTCTCCCATATAAAACGCCATATTCTACCCTTCAAGTCCTGTTTAGTATAGCATATTTCCTTGTATTCTCTATCTCTGTCGTATAAAGCGTATCCCCTCCCCTCCTTTAGCATCTGTCTAGCCTAGCATCAGCCCTGGTATTCCCTAATTCTCCCCTATAAACGCATTTTCCTCCTTGAACCGTCGCATCTACCCTCGTTTTCCCTATCCTTTCCCTCATAAACGCAAAAGTGGCACAGCTTCTGTCTATAATACCGTCTGTCTCCGTTTTCCATACATTCCTCATATAAGCGTATACCCTACTCCTTAACCTCTGTCTACACTAGCACCTCTCCTCGTATGCCCTATCTCTGTAGTATAAAGCATATCCCTCCCTCCTGGAGTCCCTGCTCTACCTCGGAATTCTCCTCCTTTCCCCTATCTTCTCCATATAAACGCATTTTTCCTCCTTGAAGGTTCTCTCAACCGAGCATATACCTTCGTTTTCCTCGTCTCTTCATATAAAAGGCCCTTCAAGCCCTGAATAGTCTAGTACCTCTCCACGTATCCTCTATCTCTCCTGTATATGTATCCATATTCCCCCTGCTTCAGCATCTGTCTAGCGCATTATCTGTTCACGTTTTCCTTATCTTTCCCATATAAACAGCTATTCCACTTCTCAAACTCTGTCTAGTCTAACACTTCTCCTCGTCTTCCCCGTATCTCTCATATAAAGCGCATCCCCACTCATTCATCCACTATCTAGCCTAGCATCGATCCTCGTAGTCCCTAGCTTCCCCATATAAACGCATTTTCCTCCGCATCCGCCCTCGTTTTCCCTATCCTTTCCCATATAAACGCAAAACTGCGCCAGAATCCCTCTGTATACCCTACTAAGAATAAGTGTTTATGGGTCACAATGAAAACATTTCCTCAGTAAACAAAGGGAATTTCAAAGGATTCCTGACATTATTCATGTCAAGAATTTCATTATAAATTCAAAATCACTTTCACAAAATTAAAGGGGTAGTTAAGGGAGATTCCAGGACAATACAAAATGAAGTAATGCCTCGCATTTTAGGCTACATTCAAGACTGCGTGAAAAGCGAGATCCATGAAACTAATTTATCTTCCAATGAGGCTAATGATACCATAGACATTACTCAGACATTACAATGTTCTATAATAATGAGATGTGTTACTTCTGAAGGAATTCCTATTGAACATTTTCTGGGGTTTCATGATTTGACTGCTGTCAGATCTGCCGAAGCACTGTTTAATATTCTGGACGGGGACTTGTCAGAATTCGGCTATGAAGACAAACCAATGGCAAAGTGTCAAGATGGTGCAAGTGTAATGTCAGGTCATTTAAACGGACTCAAAAACAGAGTTAAGGACAAAGCACCCCGATCTCTTTTTGTACATTGCTTAGCTCATCGACTAAATCTGATCCTGCAGCAAAATTTAAATTCCATTTCTAAATGTGGCACATTTCTTGCAAATCTCAATGGGATAATATAATTTTTTCGCCATTCTGCAAAAAGAAATCGTGCTATAGATATACTTTCAACTAGGTGTATTACAACTCTTGTAGAAACTCGCTGTTGCTCCAACTCCAAATTTTTGGCTGTAATTGTAGAACACGGATTAACTGAAGCTTCTGTTTGAGAGAATAATGAATGCCAAGAACTCTGGCAAGAGCTCTATCAAGCAATCCATCCAGCTAAGTATGGAACTTTTGAACGAAATGAACAGTTTCGAATTTACATTTTCTGGCTGTGATATTTCATGACGGCTTTTGTTTTATCGACATTCTCTTTGATGTTCTTCTAAAAACTAGGTATTGCTTATTGCATATGTAAGATTAGAAGTACGTGTCTTCTAATAAGCAACAAAGGAAATAAACATTATTTTTAGAATTGTTTGAAAGCACAAAAGAAATTATTAAACTTACTCATAAAAGAGAATATATAAACTTTACTGAGAAGGAGAATTTTCCATAGATTCAGATCTCTTCTTTACGAAATTTTGGATATTTCAATGGAAATCGAAGTCCGATTTCAAGACTAATAATCTGCAATTTGCCACCCTGTAGATAGTACTAAATTTGCGAAATATGTCATGGAATTTCCTTCCGCAGCATTTCAAAATTTACAGCACACCTACCCAAAAATATTTAGTGGAATTGACCGCTTAAAAATGAATGGTTTATACAGGGTGGACCTTTTAAGTTGGGACTGTACAATACATCCAAAACTAAGCATTGTAGAAAGAATGTCTTGAATAAACGTTGCTTTATATTATATGGGGGAAGTAAATGTCATTAGTCGTGTTTAATTTGGAGGACGTTGTGATGGCCACTTTAGGGTCAATTTAAATTGACCCTAATTGTAGGTTCCCATTAAAAAATTTAATTGATCCTAAAATGACCATCATAACGTCCTCCAAACAAAACACTACTAATGATATTTATTTTCCCCCATAATATGAAGCAGCTTTTATTAAAGACATTTATTTCTACAACGTTTAGTTTTGGAGATATTGTAAGTCTCAACTTAAATGGTCCACCCTGTATGTATTACGTGGATAAGATATACATATCAATTATTGTAGAGAAATGCTTAAAATGATGCCAGCAAAATAAGGAGGTATTTCAAGAATCATATAAAGTATATGCTTTAGTTTTGACAATTACATCTACGAGTTCATCGGTGTAATAAAGCTTTTCATATTTGAAGAGAATTAAATCGTTCATAAGGAACAAATTTCACAAGCAAGGCTGTCAGAGTTAGCAAATCTCTCCATTCAGCAGCAACTTCTATCTGAGCTTCTGAAGGAACAGCTGTTTTATGATTACATCACAGATAGCTTGCTACTTTCAAGAACAGGAGGATTTATTTAATGTACAAAAATAGGTCAGTCTTGCACATCTAGTTATTACATAGACAAATTTTTATTGTATTTTTGAGAACTGTCAAACCTCTAAACGAAAATGTATTTGCTGTGCATGATATGCTTCTGTTAATTTGAAGTAGATCCGTGTTTGTAATCTTAACTTTCATTTGGAAAGGTAGAACTATAAGGTTTAGAAAAGGGGAGTAGTATGTATTTGTATGTTCTGCGATCATTGTAGAACATACAATGTATCTAAACGCATTGATGTGAAAGAGATGGGAAATGATCGTAGAACATACAATGTATCTAAACGTATGGGAGTGAAAGAGATGGTTGTATGGTGTGTAAGAGTAGTGGAAATGTGGATGAGTAGAGATGATGTGTAACATGGTAGGGGATGTGGGTCGCTTGTGTATTGGAGGTAACTGTGTACGAGCATCAATATGATAAAGCCGATAAGGGCGACAAAAATGAATGATTGAAAACGAGGATCGCACTCTAACATCATCATCATTCCGGGTAGGCGTGATATTTGCGATATTCGCAGTAAAAGAGCCCCTTGGTAAAAAAGGGCTTGGAACCCCGAACCCTAAAGTGATATGTGCGTTATTCGCAGTAACGAACCCCTTGGTATAAACCATATGAGTAACGAACCCTGGTATCGTACCTAGAAGATATGTGCGTTATTCGCAGTAACGAATCGCTTGGTATAAAGCATATGAGTAACGAACCCTGGTATCGAACCTAGGAGAGATATGTGCGTTATTCGCAGTAACGAACGCTGGTATCGAACCTAGGAGTGATATGAGCGTTATTTGCAGTAACGAACCCTGGTATCGAACCTAGGAGTGATATGTGCGTTATTCGCAGTAACGAACCCCTTGGTATAAAGCATATGAGTAACGAACCCTGGTATCGAACCTAGGAGTGATATTCGCAGTAACGAACCCAGGTGTGATATGTGCGACATTCGCAGTAACGAACCCATTGGTATAAAGCATATGAGTAACGAACCCTGGTATCAAACCCAGGATGAGCGATATTCGCCTTGGTATAAAGCATATGAGTAACGAACCCTGGTACCGAACCCAGGTGTGATATGTGCGATATTCGCAGTAACGAACCCCTTAGCATCGAACCCCAGGAGTAATATGAATGATATTCCAGTTGCAGTAAAGAAAAACCTCAACGCTTGTATGAATGATTTCAAACGTAAATGTAAGCATTCAACACACCATGAAACAGCAGCTGAGGTGGCTACATATCACTCGAACCGAGGACTGTGTAAATCATGCAAGTCTGACTAAGGAAATGTATGCAATAGCGATTAGCGCTCTATTCACGGAAAAAACCGTCAGACGTTCGCTCTGGTAATGTAGTGAAAAAACAACCTCACTTAGTGAAGTGACATTAGCTGTATACAGAGCCGTTATGTAGGTCATCTCATGGCAAAACAAACATTTTCACTTAGCAAGCGAGGAACAATATAGCACTCTCGATACGATGAGTGCAAATTACCAGTAACTAATTGCATGGATGTAATAGCAGTAACAAATACAACGAGAGAACAGTGTTACTCTTACGAATATAGGTCACCTGTGTGCAATGTGAATACATTATACACTCTCGAGGGAAAAATAAACAGACGTCATACAAAGCATGTAAAGGGACCACCCCTAACCCCCCAGCGAAATGCTAGATGAGCTGTGTAGGAGTGTAAATCAGTATAAATGATGCTGCATAAAATATATTAGACCTAGTAAAATATAAACCCTATAACATACAACCTTTCAGGCTTAGGGCTAGAAGCCTGTAAGTATATAATATTTCAAGCCTAGAGGCTGGTATTTCAAAGGTGGGCAACAAGACGTCATTGTATAAATAGTGTCACAGTACATACGCTGTGAATACAACGAAACCAGACAGCGTCGCATCATGTCGCAGGAAATGGTTTAGGACGGTAAGAAACAATACATTCTTTTCAGCTTACGTATTGTAGCCTAACCTATAATACACATCTTTTACGATTCGTTTCAGCTTGACTTTGTGGTTTACGAATTTCAATGTAGTAGTGTAAATTGTATGTTCTACTGTATGTTTTACCGGATTTTTAGTGTATACTCTAGAATTATAATATAAATTTGCATGTTCTACGTTCGTTAGATCGATTGTGTGTTTCTCGAGCAATGTTTACATTTCAGTTATGCTCATACATGTTAGATTGATTATACGTTTCTTACATTTTTGTTATGTAACTGTGCACACATCTCTAAAATGTTTATACATGTTTACTTTCAGTTATGCAACTGTATGTACATTTCTAGTATATTCTAGAATTGTGGTATAAAATTTATATGTTCTACGTTTGTTAGATCGATTGTGTGTTTCTCATGCAATGTTTACATTTCAGTTATGCTTATACATGTTAGATTGATTACGTTTTTTCTTACATTTTTGTTATGTAACTGTACGCACATCTCTAAAATGTTTATACATGTTTACTTTAAGTTATACAATTGTATGTACATTCCTAAACTCATATGTAACTGTACTTGCATTCCTAAAATATTTTCACATGAATCTCTCTTCATTTCAGTTATGCTGCTCGATAGATTAGCAGAACTTGAGGCTGGAAGTACATTTCCCGTGCTACGGAAGCTCAGCGACGTTCAACAACATGTCATCTACAAGATCGTGCAATGCAGAACAGTGGCAACACGTTACGGTACCAGAACTATCGTGCACCTCCAAGCCGAGGATGATGATGAGATTCAAGTCTTCCTCCCAGCACGCTACACGAATATGTCAGCTGACATGAGGATGCAACTAGCATCTGGAACGTATGCTCTACAATACCGAGGTCTCGAAACCCAACCATCAGACTTCAAAAAGCACTGCATTGATTTTTTACATTAGCAATAAAGAAAGGTATGTGCCAACCCTCAGAATAGCATTACATGTTCATTCCGAGAAAATATCAGTACTAATAATCACATATGTTTTTACAGATATGACAGTACATACGTCAGCAGTGAAGCGAAAAGCCGAGGATACGCCATCAACATCAAAAAAGTGTAGGAGAGAATTGGAATGCCATGAGATCGAGACCGCCTTTAAACTCAGGTTAGTCAATATAGAATTGAAAATGTTATTGGTGCCACGAATCCATCCGATTTTCTTGAACAGTGTAAACCGTTGGTTGAAAAACAAACAAAGCAGACTCTAAACAAGCACAAAACCGGTCTTAAAGTGGGTGCAACACTAACATGTACATATACACTAAATAAATCAGATGAAGAGGCAATTGAAAAGTTTTGTTTCAATAGTAGGATGTCCTTCATTCTCCAATCAACAGATTTTGAGCTGTTTTATGAGGGTAAAATTAAAGATCCTGTAATTGAGCAGATTAAAAACTTCGAATGTCGCGATAGTTCAAAATTATATCATTGGAGATAAATATGTGTAGATATGATCCGTTGAATGCTTCGCGCTATATTAAACTCCCCGATTTTTTCAGTCGAAAGAAAGCAACCTGTAATATACGTAATGTCAATTCACTATGCTTTGTCTACTCATTGCTAGCAGCGAAATATCCATCTTTATCCAACAGGAATCGACAAACTACCTATAACAATGTGACGGTATTCTTTGTTAAGTTCCACGTTGTGGTAGCCAATTTGCGATGGTATTAGTGTTTGTTTGAATTAATGCTACTGTTTATTTGCCGCACGTATAAAAGACAATTTGTCGCGGTAACTTCGTGTTATTTTTACTGAGCGCCTATTATTGTATTTAATTTTTGGGTTCACTGACCTCCGGCTAGCTATGATCTCTCGGTCAAGCAAATCTCTTAATCAAGGTGTGTAAACGGAAAGGAGTTTTTATCCAAAGATAACACTGATAAAAGAATTTGTTTTATACTTTTATTGTCGTAACACATTATGCACCTTCACATATTAATCTTGACACTCGCCAAACTGAAACTATTATAATAACTTCTTTACTGCCCATTATTAATTCGCGTACTTCAACTTTTTGTGTAATTAACTTTACAACACGAGAGATTTTTTTATAACTTTGCTACGCGTACACTGCAAATCGATAAACTATGCGACTGTTTCTGTTGAACTCGGCGACGTGTAATGCACAAATGTTTCCGATGGACTGAAGACGACGTGTAATGTACAAATGTTTCCGATGGACTGGGAGGGATCTACCTCTGACTTAGCTCTTTTTATACTCCTACACCCCGATATGCCTAAAGATTATAACCGAGCTGCTATTGGTTAATAAAACGCGCCAACATTAGCGTCTATATTTATATCCAATGAAAATTACGAAAACATATGCTCTAGGAAAAATTTCCAGCAAATTCTAAGAAAAACGCGCCAATATTACGTCATTTGCTCGTCTCTAATAATGATAAACAGCTCACCCCCTCGCTACATTATTGCACGCTATTATTGTCAGTTTCAGTAAGGCCGTATAAACCCACTTCTCAACAATAATTACAATCAACAAACATCTCAAATCAATGTCACACAATAATGCATATTCACACTACAATCACTCTGACATTTACATAATTTGTGATACAAATTACTGCGTCAACAAATTTAATACATATGATGAATTTGTATTAGACAACGTTTCCTTTCCGGTGGGGTTGGGTCAGTTAGAGCTATTCGAACAACAGAATAAAAACACATAATTGTCAGTATATGGCATAGAAAATCAATCATTCTATTATATCAGACAATGTCTAGAAAAAGAAATCATGTCAATTTACTACGTATTGAGAACGAAACACATGCACATTACGTACTAATCACCAATTTATCACGTCTACTTAACAGTCAAATCACTAATAATACACGGAGAATGCAGATGTGCGAGGGGTGTCTTAGACGGTTTTCAAATGCAGAGGCTTTAAGGAAACATATGCTAAAATGTATGGAAACACAGTCCATAGTAATGCCTGAGGTTGGAGTGGATGATAAATTATTTTTAAAGCACACAACAAAGCATTCGCTGTACCAGTGGTCATTTATGCAGACATGAAAAGTGTACTGGTTCGAGTCCAAACATGTCAACCTGATAATGACCATAGCTGGTCGCGTCCCAAACAGAAGCATGAGTATATGTCAGTCGCTCTACAGATGGTATGTGGACCGTTTCCCTCTCTTTCAAGATTTAAACTCTTTCGCGGACCCAATGCAATCACAGACTTTCTCAATAAAGTAAAAAGTATAGCAGATGAAACTATAGCATTATATGAAAAAAATGTTAAATTAACAATGATACCTGAAGATGAGTTGAATTTTAGGAATGCAACTGTTTGTCACATATGTAATCGCGAGATGCAAGCTAACGATAAAGTACACGATCACGAACATTGGAATGGAAAGTATAAAGGGGCTAGCCACAGCTCTTGTAATTTAAATAGAAAATTTTATACCCATATTCTTTCATTGTCTAACGTCATACGACGCTCACTTTATAGTGAAACATCTCAACTATGACACTCAACCTATAAGTTGCATAGCACAAAGCTCTGAAAAGTACCTTTCATTCAGTAAAAAGTGCAAAACAATTTACCTAAGATTTCTAGATACCTATCGATTCATGAATGATAAATTATCAAACCTTGCTGATATGTTATGCATGGATGATTTCAAATTTATAAAACGTGAATTTAAGACTGTGACATAACAGAATGTGGTTAGAAAGAAAGGTGTATTCCCATATAGTTATATTGATCGTTCATCTAAATTGAATGAGACAGAGTTGCCCGATATTAGAATGTTTAATGATATAACAGCAGTGCAATGCCCTTACCGTTTGGCGAACATTTAATATAGAAACGTTAGGACAGTATAACGATTTATACCTGAAAACCGATACATGTTTGTTAGCCGACATTTTCGAAAAGTTTCGTGACATAATTTGAAATGTGTATCAGTTGGATTGTGCTCATTACTTTACACTCCCAGGACTTGCATTCGATGCAATGCTCAAGATAACCAATGTAACGCTTTCCCTAATTACAGATAAAGAGATGCATTACATGATTGAAGATGGAATACGTGGTGGGATATGTACCGTCTCTGGTAAATATGCAAAAGCAAATAATAAGTACGTTTCGGACTATGATAGCTCACAGCAAATGAAATATTTAGGCTACTACGACTGTACGAATTTATATGGCCAGGCTATGATGGGGACCCTTCCATATGGGGGGCTCAGATGGTTAACCAGAAATGAAATTGAAAACATTGACTTTGCAAGTGTGCCCGAAAATTATCCGATTGGATATATGCTAGAAGTAGACATTGAATATCCTTCGAAATTCACGATTTTCACAATGATCTGCCATTGTGTGTACGTTCGGAAATACCGCCAAACGGAAAATATAATAAATTACTAGCTACACTAACGAATAAAGATAAATATGTGATTCATTATCGAAATCTGCAGCAATGTCTTCAATTGGGTATGAAATTAAAGTATATACATAGAGTAATTGTGTATGAGCAATCAGAATGGCTTAAAAATACATAATGATGAATTCAGAGCTACGCGCACGAGAGACCTCTAAATTCGGACAGAACCTTTATAAACTGCTAAATAACGCGATATACGGTAAAACGATTGAGAATGTAAGGAAATACAATGACTTTCGACTTGTCACGTCCTGGAAACAGGCACGTAAATTGATATCTGGTCCAAACTTTGTTCGCTACATTAGGTTCTCGGAGAGTGTGTTCGGTATCGAGATGGCGATGGAGGAGATTAAAATGACCAAACCGATATACATCGGACAGGCAATATTAGAGAAGTAAAAGTTGTTTATGTATACATTTTACTATAACGCGATGAAGCCGAATCTGAAGGATCTTAAATTACTGTATACAGATGCCTTTCTTTTTCAAACCAGCACTGATATATGTGAATTTGTGAAAGAGAATCTCAATTATTTCGATACCTCCAATTATCTGGAAAACAGTGTTTCCGGTATATCAAGGGTTAATCATAAAATTATTGGTACATTTAAGTATGAGCTATCCCTTCAGGTAATGTCAGAATATGTAGGTTTACGTTCTAAACTGTATGCATTTAAATATGAAGGGGAGGAAACCAAAGAGGCTAAGGGTATTACCAAACAGGCAATGCGGACAATTAAATTTGAGGATTATAAAAAATGGTAAAACGATAATTCGAAAACATATTATTCGATTCAGTTGGGTTTTAGAAGTTTCAAACACGATGTGTATACCATCGAATCAAACAAACGCACGCTGGATGCATTCGATGACAAGCGTATAATCCTTAATGATGGTAGTCATATGACATTAGCATGGGGCTATCAGGGTGAAGCATTAACTGTATGTGAAGATAATGAGAGTATGTTCAATTAAAAAGTAATGAATGTATTAGGGTAAATGTATGTCCATACACACATATTTGTAAGCATTAAAAGTAATTCTGTATAAATGTTATGCGGAATAACGAAGGTATTGAATGTTTTGGGGTAAATGTATACTCATACACACATGTTTGCAAGCATTAAAAAGTAGTTCTGTATAGGGGAGGTATGCACATGTTCGTGCGGAGATTTCAAAACACACAAGTAGTTCAGTGTTATGTGGATTCTTGGCATTTCATTTATCAGCTCTAGGTGTGACGGGTGGTCTGCTATTAAAAAATATTCAGCTTCTACCTACACGTTTGTTTATGATTTAAAAAAAGTAATTCTGCATAATACATGTTTGTTTCTGAGAGACCAGCTTCTAGGCTTGTGAAATATATAACTGATACAAATAAAATTTGTTACTTATTTCAGTATTCCCTTCCATTCTATCACTCTCCTTTAATTGTGAGGGATAAGAAAAATAAGAACAAGATGAGTTATGAATAAAAATAATTTATTTATTTCATATAATGTGCATGCTCATAGTACATCCTCTCGTTTAATATATTCGGGGTTTGGAAATCCCCGCCACCTGACAAGAAACCTATCCTTGGAGCGTTTCAATACTTTTCAATCAGGAAGATGTCATGATACCGTGTCCATTGAAGTTCCTGTCTATAAAATCAGCCTTTTATCACCTCACCTTCCGAATCCTTCAAATGGTAGACTGGAGGTTGAGAATTCCTAATTTGATAGATCTGAAATATTTCGGCACTCCAATTGGGAAAGCAGCCCTTTTCAAAATGTGCCTTATGTCTGGAGATGCGTACATAATCACCAATCTTGAATCGATGAGGTTGCTGCTGGTGCTGCTGCTGACTGTATGCGTTAGCAGCAAATCATTGCTCGTGACATCGTTTGGCTTCATGCGAATCGTTGAATGGTAAGTATTATTATACTGAGTAAGTATTTTAGGCAGGAGCTCCAACCATTTACACAAACTTGCACTAGAAATTCTCTGTAGAGAAGACTTTTTAGAGTGCGTATAAGTCGTTAGACAGCACCAGCCTTTATGCTACTGAACGTACTGTAATGACTAATCTTATATTTTGCCATTAACGGTTTGAATGAGTTATTATAAAACTCTTTTCCATTATCTGACTGAATATGTTTGGGCGGAATCTTCATTTCCTTCAAAATGGATTCCATTGCTTGCGTCACATCCTCACCCTTCTTATTCTTCAATTCTCTGCCATATGCCTTTTTCGTATAAACGTCTATTGCAATCAATATGTATTTACGATTCTTATTTACACGTGCATATGGAATCATTTCCATTAGATCGATCTGTAGTAGATCATGAAGACCTTTTGTAATTATCCTTCTACGTTAAAAATTCCGTCTGGCTGACGCATGCAATTCCTTTGCAATTGCACGTTTGATCATGCTATAATTTTAGCTCTCTTCAATTCCTCGACAATCTCGGCAATCTCGGACGTGTAACCTCTATTTCCAGCTTCCTGCGACGCAATGAGTAATTTGAGACGATCCACTTGTACATTCACATCAGACCAGAATATGTAATCGGTTTGATTATTTTACAGCTCTTTCCACTCGAAACCCGAACCGGTTACCTTGTCAGTCACGAGTTTGCGAATGATGTGTGTATACTTGTGTCCAGTGTTCGATTTTATCCGTCCGGTGATGGTGTGTCCACCTCTGTACACTAGCATTTGATTTAAGATTTTACCGTATACATCTAGATCCGCATCGGTATAGGTGAGAGGTTTCCTCTTGAAGATGAGTTCTAGCAGGGGTAGTCTTGTAGCGTTCGCTTCCCACTCGAATGTGATCATCCTCGTCTATGGCGATTATTTTATTTCCCAAACGATAATTACCATCCACGTATCGAATTCCATATGTAGTATCCAAATTGTTTTTACCTAAACGTTGCATCGCTTTCAGTTGACGCTCTAGTTCATTATCCCGCCTACTCTCCACCTCCACATCCTCCTTCTTCTTGGTATTCTCCAGTATGACATTCAGTGGTGTAGTTACAGGCTTCAGCACCTCAGTCATTGTGCGCTGCGTCTCGAACCGTAGACCTCTAAGGGAACGCAACTTTTCCCTAATGGCATTCGTATGCTTCTCAATGGATTGTTTCAGAGCTATAGCATCGGTATCCATCTTGTCAATGATAGATCATTATTAGCGTACATTCATTTTATATGATACGAGCACTTCGATGTGTAGCGTATGACCGTCAATCGCACGATGAGGAGGTAGTGTGAATGCTATTTTATCACCTATGTTAAAGGATGTCGGATATTCGGTGATAACATTATCATTTATCGCAACTATTGTATCGTTTCTCTCTCGAGCAATTATGCTACTTTTCGGTCCGTCTACAGTATCCTGTGATGTGAGCCAGCACAGTATAAATTCACCCTTGATCGGAAATGTATAGAGTGAGAATTCAGATGATAGCACATACGTGTTGGCTCTCCTCAGTGGCAGGGAGCGGAGATATATGATGAGATTACCCGACATGCCAACCACACGTGTTTGCAATGTATCCATAGCCTTAGCTAAGAGCTCGTCGGTCGATCTCATTTGTTTTGCAAGATCATTCACTCGGGACTTATTACTATCGACCATTGTACAGTGAGCTCATCTATAGATTTGACCTGAGCTGTAAGTTCACTCATTCGAGTCATGGTATTTGCAGTTGCGTCGCTTAGATTATTCATAAGGATGTTTACACTTGACTGTAGTGCATTATTGAACAGTGTCTCGAGTTTTGAAATTTCATCACTGAAGCGTGCAGATACTTGGTTTACACTATGTTGTAGTTTCATGTTTATATTATTTTCAATATCCGACGTGTTCAGGGTATTCCTTTCGTGTGTCTGAACCGACTTGTTTACAGTTTCTATTTGCTGCTTCATATTTTCAACATGTATTCCCATGTTATGAGTGAGCGCACTTCGACGGATTCTAACTTGCCGTTAACTACCTTATCGATGTCTATAGTAGTCGTAACCATATCGTTATTTATACTTTGTTGTAATTCATTTATCTCCCTTAGCAGATATCTCTTATTTACCCCATCCATATCGTTGACGGGGTCTGCTAGATTTATTATTCTTCCCTTGAGGAATTTTAAGCTACCGTCCGAGGTGATGGGTGGAACGCGTGCCTTCACGTAATTTGTTACGTATCTCCTGTTGGGTAGATCATGATCGTGCTCTGGAGGAAGCGTTACCTTGAGTCTCGTCTTATCGAGTAGGATGTTGCTTTCGGCGTCACGTTTCAGCAGGTGTTTCCCGACGTACGTCCTCATGTCGTCGAACGTCGTGTGCACGTACGCTCTGAGAGTGCTCTCTTATTTCTGCATTCCATGTCTCATTCTATCATCCATATTAGACGTATGCGTATCCACATACCCTTTAGTAGCCGCATCGCTAATTTCCCTAGGCAGCTGCACCTGACGTAACCGTCGACCGGTGAAAAGGTAGTTGTCCTCTGCATCTCTGTCGACGATGTATCGGTTGATCAGCGTCTTGACGTATGCCTTTCTTTGAGCACCGAATCGATCAATACTCATGAGCATGTCTGTTGTGACTGGAGATGGTTATTTACAGATCTTGATAAAGGAATCAAAGCCGCGTCTGTAGTGCCCGTCCTTTAGCGGAAATTCGGGAACTATCACCATGAACGGTCTCACATTCTCTTTCTCATTACTCTCCCATACCTTCTTACAGAAATCTCTGAATTCTACAAAACTCATATCAGTATTGACATATTCATCGTATAGGTGTTTTAGGTTACGGTTGTCTTGTCTAAAGAGAATAATCATATATGCATTATCTCTAATTAAATATTTAGGAACTTTAGCATATGATTGAGCTAGGTAGAGCGCATCGACGTTGCGATGTCTACCCATGATGTAGTACGAGGCGATGTTTCCTTGCTTCTCGCTGATGACGTCATCGAAGATGAAGATTGAGTTTCCTTTAGCATCCGACGTATTCAAGACATTTTCACCATCGGTGTAGGTGTAAACTTCAATGTCGGGTATGTTTCTTAGCACCTTGAGTAGGTACTGATATTTCGCTTGATGTATTGATTTTGAATATATGTATAAATTCTCAAATCTGAGACAGTTCTCGTGTATGAGTAGATTGAGTAGCACGTTGGTCTTGCCGGTATTCGAACTGCCTAGTATGAGGGTACGAACATTCTTTGGAAAGAGTGCACCATGTCTTCCTCTTTGCACGTCGCTTTCGAAGTCTAACACCTGTATGGGTAGGGAACACGCTTGATTTACAACTTCCATCTCGTAACTAAGACTATATAACCACCCTATACACTATTTATTTGCTATTCTATCATGAGAGCTAGGAGTGTGAGGAAGCGTGGATTGGGAATTCTTAATTCCCTCATCAGTACACTGCCTTTCGAAGCCCATCTTCCAGGATATCATTTTGCGGACTGGGTACGAAGCTCAGGAAGCGTCTGGCGAGAGGTGATCGGGGTGTAAATAAGCTTGATGAGGCGTTTGGGGAGCACGATATTTCATACTCTGAGCATCCAGATACCGCTTCGAAACATATCGCTGATCGCATCCTTGCAGAGAAGGTTTGGAATAGGGTTAAGTCGGCAGACGCAACGTTTGGAGAGAGACTGGCTGCACGTCTAGTTACATCAATGATGAAGGGTAAGGTTGCTGTGGGCGCTGGGCTTAAGAAGACTGGTGGTGTTCTACCGCTGATACCGCTCATAGCGGCCTTGGGCGCTGCTGGAAGCCTTGCAGGCGGTGCAGCTGGCATCGCTACCGCAGTGAATAAGAAGCGTGCCACCGATCGGCAGTTGGATGAGTTAAAACGAGATAATCAGCACATGGAGGTTTTGGCCATGGGAAAAGGTCTTCGTAGGAAAAATGTCGAGGCTTGTACATATCGTGGAGAAAGCGTTGAGCAATACGGAGCTAGTGAAGTATGCCAAATGTCTACGCATTCCACATTTTCGAGGTGTGTATCTGCTGGACACTACCGACAAAACCGAGGTACAAGGAGCGCATCATAGTTAACATGGATATTTCAAGTAACCCAGGTACTCATTGGGTTGCTATACGTAAGGCTGGGAATACAGCATTCTATTTCCATAGTTTCGGTAATCTGAAACCTCCGAGGGAGATTGCATCCTATCTGAAAGGAATCAAAGTACTATATAACAAACGTGGATATCAAGATTTCGATTCATTCATTTGCGGACACTTGTGTCTTCAGTTCCTATCACTATAAGTTATACGATTACTGTAAGTGGAACTCATTCCGCAATTTACACATATATAAATCCGCCCATCTACCTGGATTCCAATGGACTCTATGAGATTACCCTTCTGAATTCTACTCCATACCGAACGTCGACGCAAGCAATAATCTCTTTCATTATATTCGAGATGGCGAATCTCACGTACTGGAACTCCCTCCTGGTACCTATGAGATCGACAATCTCGACGCTCTCAACAAGAAGATGCTCGGCGTGGGTGATGCTTTCGTTCTACGTGCTAATAATAATACCGAGATGCGATGTCCATTCACGATTGATTTTTCTAAGGCCAACTCTATCGGTTCGCTCCTGGGCTTTACGAATACTGGTCTGGTGGAGGCAGGTGTGATGACCGCATCTGACGCTTTGGTCAACATATTCAAAGTGAGCATCATACGCATCGAGTGTAGCATTGCAACGGGATCATTTATCAATGGTAGGAGGGAACATTCTATCTATGAGTTTTTTCCATCGGTCCCTCCTGGATTTCACATCTCACAGGAACCATCCAACCCTATATATTTACCACTCATCGATACGAATCTCATTGATCAGATCACCATTCGAACAGTAGACCAGAACGGCACTCCTATAGATTTCAGACACGAAGTCATAACCGTGAGACTACACATCCGAAGAAATGGGTCTAGACTTTAAACATCGTCGTCAGTATATTAAGCCCTTCTTCTCTAAACTAAAGCATACTCGATATTCTACATCCAAGCTGTTAACATCATCTAATCAAAAGTTCCTCGAGAGCCTGGGCTACAAGGTGAGATGATGGATATATTAGATGTGACCGGAGTTCCATCCTTCGATGATAAGATTACCAAGGAGGAGGAACATATATTTCTACCCTACAATGCGTCGGCACTGGGTGTGAATGATGAAATTCGAATTCCGTTTCAGGTTGAGGATTTGTACACATTACCTAGCAAGAGTTATCTGTATATTGAAGGTACTATCACTAAACCTACAGGAGAACCGACATCCTCAAAACTAGTCAACAATGCTATGACCTTTCTCTTTAATGGGATTGGTTTGGATATGAATGATACTAGCATAGATAGAACAAGACTTCCTGGTATTTCATCGACGCTACATAACTATGCATGTCTCAATGCTATGGAATCCTTTCGTCTACAGAACGCTGGCTGGGTGTACCCGGGAGAAGAGGTGAAGATTGTGAACGCTACCAACGGAAGTTTCAATGCTGTAGTTCCTCTATCCATGCTTCTCGGTTTTGCCAATGATCACAAGAAGATTGTACTTAATGGCAGCTATGAATTAATTCTCATTAGAGCTAAGAATTCAAAGAATTGCATCGTTGGCGAGGAAGAGGCAGTCGTACAGCTGACGAGACTCGAATGGAGGATGCCAGTACTTCGCCTTTCCGATGGCGAGAGAGCCGAGAAGCTTAAATTGGTCAAGTTCGATCCATCACTGCATGTCCCGTTTAGATCATGGGAGCTACATGTACAGCCTGCAGCACCACAGACTAAAGCCTTAACTTGGAATGTTTCCAGTGCCTCGAAGCTTGAGAAACCATGTTTTGTCATCGTTGGAATGCAAACTAACCGTCTGAATAATTCCAATTCTGATTGCTCACTTTACGATCACTGCAACATTACTAATATGAAGCTATACATCAACAGTGATTGCTATCCCTACCATGATATGAATTTAGATTTTGACAATTCAAAGATTGCCTTTCTGTATGAACTGTACTATAGATTCCAAAGTGCATATTATGGAAAGCATAATTACCCGCTATTGAAGAGGGATGATTTACTTACCTCCGTACTGCTTTTCATCATCGACTGCTCTCATCAGCCTGAAGAGGTCGTGAACGGCGCTGTCAACATACTTCTGGATGTACAAACCTCGAGGAATATAGCACGTCAAACATCAATGTTTTGTTTGATTATCCATGATAAACTATTCACCTACAAACCTTTATCCCATGTTGTAAGGCTATAATATGAATAAATAAAAAGGTTTTTTCATACTTTATACAACGTTTATTATTGCATTTTTCCCCATAAATCTCCACTACCCTCTCCCTTATCCTTCTACTTGATATACAATAGGAATTTAGTGACGTGTGAACATCTTGGAGTTGTTGAAGATACTTTTAAATGTGTGATGAGTATCTTTGAAGTCCTCGTATTGCATCCCAATCCAGTTCTATTACCTTTTCGTTTAAAGAATTATTTTCTATTCTTATATATTCCCTATCGGTCATAAGTATTAATACATTGTAAGCATATATTATGTTTTCACAATATTCCACTGATGGTGGGTACACCTCCTCTTTGAGATATTTTACAATCACTGGTACGTTTAACCTTATTATTTTCCAGTCCTTTAGCGTTATATACACATATTTTCCATTGTCAGTTGTAATGTATAAAATAGGTGTTTGGTGATGCAGTCCTATGTTCACACGTATACGGGGGGTTATGGAGGTATCTATCGAATATGCATAGTTCACTCATTCTTGGTTGCTGCTGGGTTGCTGCTGCTGCTGGAGCTTGTGGTGGTAGTAGGGGATCGAGGGAGACGACGACAAGCTGTTCATCCTTCTTATTATTCCTCTGTGTCTGTTTCTCTTCTTATTTGTTACCGCCTCCTTTTTCTCTTTGTCCGCACTGTAACACGAACATACGTTCATTATTAGATTGACGTTCATTTACGTACCACTTTATTACCTTATTCAGTGGTTACTGTACTTATCCTTCTTTCTCGTCTTCCCAGATGGGTGGTGGGAGGTCCACACCTTCGGGTGTTGACTCGGCCTCCCGTTTCACGCTGCAATGCTCGAAGCAGCTGAAGAAGCTCATCATCTCCCGATGCTTCGATGGCTCGGTACATATGACGAGATGTGTCACACCATCACACTTCTCGATATGTTTCTCGAGACAGTGCTGACGCATCTCCTCGAAGGTCTGTGTGACCCATGTTGCGTTGTCGCTCTCCATCTTGCTACTCGTCTCGAGCATGTGTGTAAGCGTGTGGCGATCCCTCACAGCTAATATACTCTACCTCCCCACCCCTGACTATGCACTGATGTGTTGTGCTTGCAGCAACGTGATAGTACAAGCATGTGATTGCTTCATATTGGATCGTTTATACTCAGCTAGGCGGATGTGATCCTCGAGTTCTTAACTGTAATGTCACAGCTAGGCGGGAATATCATTCATATTACTCCTGGAGTTCGATGCTAAGGGGTTCGTTACTGCGAATATCGCACATATCACACCTGGGTTCGATGATTTAGGGTTCGTTACTGCGAATATCACTCCTAGGTTCGATACCAGGGTTCGTTACTCATATGCTTTATACCAAGAGGTTCGTTACTGCAAATAACGCACATATCGCTCCTAGGTTCGATACCAGGGTTCGTTACTCATATGCTTTATACCAAGGGGTTCGTTACTGCGAATAACGCACATAACACTCCTAGGTTCGATACCAGGGTTCGTTACTCATATGCTTTATACCAAGGGGTTCGTTACGCGAATAACGCACATATCACTTCAGGGTTCGGGGTTCGAAGCCCTTTTTTTTTAGCAAGGGGCTCTTTTACTGCAAATATCGCACATATCACGCCCACCCGGAATGATGATGATGTTACAGTTCGATACTCGTTTTCAATCATTCTTTTTTGTCGCCCTTATCGGCTTTATCACATTGATGCTCGTACACAGTTACCCCCAATACACAAGTGACCCACATCCGCTACCATGTTACACATCATCCCTACTCATCCACGTTTTCACTACTCTTACACACCATACAACCATCTCTTTCACTCCCATACGTTTAGATACATTGTATGTTCTACGATCATTTCCCATCTCTTTCACATCAATGCGTTTAGATACATTATATGTTCTACAATGATCTCAGAACATAAAATACACACTACTAAGGGGTTTCGAAATTTTCTTTCTTCCGAAAATCACGAAATATGCAAAACGCACAAAGGCAATAGCATTCATTAGCATGCGCAAAACAAATGGATGACAGGCAGAGAGACAGCGTCATCCCCGAGTCCAAATGCGCACGTGAGTCGCTTTTCGTCATCCTGGTTTAGGAAAACAAAACCTGCACGCCTTATCAAGAATTGTATGAATTTAGGACGATACAAGTTTGCATTGCAATAATACGTAAAGTAAATGTTTATACAATTGCAACCTCAAGGAGTTGTGGCCCTGAATGAAAAACAGTATAGGTATTTTTATGTATATCAATAGCTGAGATAAGTGTACTATACTTCATATTACTTTATTCATTCTCTTCATCTGATGTTTTCACGCACGAGCCGCCACTGGGAAAGTTGTAAATATTTTTGGACATCCAAGTTTACTTAAATTCTGGAGAATACTGGGCTACGAGGGTGCATCAAATACTCCTTTCACATCGAGACTGATTGTGAGAGTACCAGGTGACCCACGCAAGCCGTCCTGTCCTTAGTTGAAGTTAATGATGGATTTTTTGGGCGTTAAAATCCTTAGCATGGCTTCTTTCGGGAGGGAAGTAAAGGCGGTGGTTTTGTGCCGTAGTTTTACAGCACGTAAAAGAACTTCAAGCCTGATAAAGAGGCATCTGAGCCAAATTTCCGGTCTTTCATGCCCAATGTAGAATGGGACGCTAAGGACCACAGCAGTTAAAGCGCATCCATAAAAAAAACTCAGTTCAGTTTATACCGGATAGCGCGGTTGCCAAAGGCAGCTAAGCAGAACTGCATTGGGGACTCCATACCGACAGAGAGGAGATCGCTAAATGAAAGACCAATGCTTGAAAACGAACACTGCAATGAGCAATGCAATTTGCTCATTAACAAGAATTCAGAATTTCTGCTTGATACAAAGCTGCCGCAAAGTTAAAAAGATTAAACAAAATTAAATTTTTATTATATTTATGTGCCCTTAAAGGTGCGTTAAAATTAAATTACTATTGCATTATTCATAATAAGCATGTGCAAAAACATGCCCACCTTGTGGACAAATTGATGCAAGGGCCTCTCAGATGCACGTTCTACCTGGGATTATCCATTATTTCTCAACATTATTTTTGTACGAAAAAAAGAACGCGCGCAGAAGACATGGCGTGTCTGAAAATGTGCAGAACTCAGTCTTCGAGCCTCAGATGCATTTTGGTGCGTCTCCTCACAAATCGTAACCATATCTTGTTTTCGTTATTGGTAAACGTCACCTTTTTGTCTGAATGACCTAGTTGGAACTGCGTGCAGGCGACCACGAGGCGCTTATCAATACGGAACTATCACGTAAACACCTGCAGAGATCAGCACTACCTCAGTGACCTTTCGCTTTGTACCTGCACTGCCCCTTTGAACAGCAGTGATGCTGTAACTTCTTTTGCACTTATGTATGCAGGAAACATAAAATTGCAAAGGACGGCTTGTTTGGGCCACCTGGTACAGTATGTAATGTATGTATATCTTTTTAATAGTGTTAAACGCCCACTCTCACTTCATAAGGCACCACAGGCGACGACAATGGTGATACATGAAATGAAAGAATAGTTTGGAAAGGAAATTTGTAAAGAAAACGTTCCAGGCCTAAGCTTAGGGCACCTTCCCGGTATTTTCCAGTTGTGAGGTTTGAGAAAACTTGGGAAAACCTCAGTCAGGAAGGACGGCTCTGGTGGCATTTGAACTGCAGATCTCGCGTTCACGAGTCCGTGCCTTATCGACCTCGGCTGTCGGGATGGATGGACAGACAGACAGACGGACCGGCAGACGTTTGTCAACAGCATAACTCAAAAACGGAAAGCCGACAAACATCACAATGCATACTTAAGTTGAACGTCTTTTAAGAACGTAAGGCAAAGCTTTACATGAATGTCGCCCAAACTAAATAACCCTTTCCATAGAAACATTTCTGCAATTCTTTTATTTTTTTATTTTCTCAAAAAAGCTCTAACGATATTGATTAAAATAACCAGAGCAGAAACATTGGTTCATTCCCCAAGAACGTAACAGTTTTGTCTTCTGTAAGGTTTCTGCATCTATCTAACCAACGCTAGATCTCATCCAAGCCCTTTATCACGTTTGTCTATAACTGATTTAAAACCACTCCAAAGAAATACTCGTAAGCATGAAACAATGAACACTGTTATACTCGGTGTAAAGCGAAGGAGTTGTAAATAATTATCCTGTCTAAATCAAAACTCAGATTTGCGTTAACAGGTAGAGATAGCTACCCCAATGTAGCCTGAAATGTTACTCGACCTTGTAGAAGGGAATTGTGGGTGAAGTTACCTACAGCGCCGAAATGTATAATAGCCATAGTGTTTATTTCAATCGTTTCTTCCGAAGTGGATGTGTAAATGAGTTCTCATATGATTGCCATTATCAATTATTTCCGCCAAGATTATATAATTTCGGTATGTTTGTAAATTTTAGTGATTACCTACATGCATAGGCACAAAATCGGGAAAGCAGTCGATCGAATACGTAGAAGATGCAGGAGAACAATTGAAACAGTATCTCATTTGCTGTGTGCCTGTAAAGCTCTCAGTTCATAGGGTTAAATACTCAGGAAATCGTGCAATTGCAAGGATTTTTTAGAAGCGCCTACTAAGGGACTTGTAGACTTTGCGAAGGAAGCAAAGATCTTAGGAGATTAAATGAAGGGAAACACAATAGATCACAAGCGGTCGCACTGCGTAGGACAGTTATCCCCCCTTTTTCTTAAGTTAATACTTTTAAAAATATGCCCATAAGCGTTTAGGTACCGGCAAAAAATTCTGATGTTACATTCACATGACTTTCTTTACCCTCTATCGTTAATTAGTAGGTATACAATTTATTCCTACGAAAGCTTATTTTTCTATCTACTTAATTTTAATGGAGATGAAACTATGCAGAAATATCTGAATTACACATTTCAATATAGATACAAAAGGAACTTCGGTAGCCAAATGTTTAAGAATAGGAAGCTGTATGCTGGCCTTAAAATTCCATACTCTTTCCATGCGATCGCGAAAAACAACTGAATGTCAACAGGACTTAAAATAATGACAAAAGTTTTGAACTATGCATACAATTAATAACGGATACCTCGGGAATGGCTTATGCCACAAAGAAAGTTATTTGAAATAAATGGTGTGTTTTACAGAGATCAGCGTTTACCAGTTGTACCAGTTTACCAGTTGTACAATTTTTTCATTCATTCATTATCTGTTTACCCTCCTCTTATGTAGGACTTACACCCCCCAGGACTTACAAGCGGGTGATTGGGGTCAGAGGCCCGTCAAGGAGCAGACACTCATGGATCGGACAGAGCATCCAGGATGGGTGATCAGCCCGATGCCTGGTATGGGATGAAGGAAGTAGATGAAACGAAATGTTGGTGGAATGGATGAAAGGAAAGGTGATGATGGAGCAGTTGGTGGAATGAATGGCGGGGGAAACCGGAGAACCCGGAGAAAACCCGCCCAGACGCCGCTTCGTCCACCACAAATCCTACATGCAGGTACATCTTCCATGTAAAGGGTAGTTTGGGGTGGGGATTTTCTTTAAAACTTTCATGTCGCATCTTTGGAAGATAATAAACTTAAATACCAAGTTTGGCATTTATCCGACCTTTCGTTTTTGAGATATGCTGTTCACACACGCGCGCGCACGCACACACACACAGGTTTTTCTAAAAATGTTCCTATTTATTCAAGCGCCTCAAAAGACGCGCATCCATTGAAATATCGATATTGAATTTTTGGGTGGAATGCAATACCTTCTCAACCTACTCTGTTCGTGGTAAAGAAAGTAATTATTATATACTTTATCATCGCCATTATTATTTATTTAGCATAAGGCAATCTGGCTTGTTCCAATTTCAAGATGTTAAAGCTATCCTGCTATCTGGATAACGGTCTTCCTATGCCCTTGTACCCTCCTGGCTGATAGGAAAGCACAAGATTTGGTAACCTGAGTCCGTTATTATTGTCATTATGATTAGTACAATCATCATCAAATCATGATACTAATATGGTCTGGTAGTCAAAAATCATTTAAATAACTTGACTGTTATCGTCAGTCTTATTAATTTTATCATGATGTGTTTTAACGGTATTCAGCTAGCAAGAGCATAGCCAACTCATTAACAGTGTCATCTTTTGGGAAGACATAAGTAATTTGCCAATTATCTGTCTGGAATTATACAAAATTGGAGGTAGATAGGTAACGCTTTTAGAGCGCACAGCTATGTATGTCACTACCAACGTAATTCCCTCGTTCCTATATGGGCCCTTTTCTTCTGCTCCCAAACGTACGTTTGAGATATTGAGATGAGAAATAAATTATATTACCCAATTTTTTTATGAACGTTTCGTTTAATCCCTTTGTTCTCTTTGAATTTTGTTTAATTTGGAAACCATAAGAAATAGGCCAGAACTTATTTTTGAAAAAGTGCAGATCTCGATACGAAGTATAATAGATGCCAAATATTTTGTTATGTAAACAATTTCTGAGATATTTTCTCTTGCTCCAATGAATTTAGCAATATTTAAAATAGAAGCACTAAGCGCTATGTCATTGTTCTTTCGCTTCCCTAAACGCATGTGAAAAGGATGCAATGTGAAGTCCATAATGTATCGTATTTCCTTTTAAGCATTTGACTATTTTTCAGGCTCCTGCGTACCTAAAAGATGTGCACTGAAATAACTTCTCCCACCGCTTATTGCGATTAACAGGAAGTAAATAGAAACGCATCTTTGTATAAATATTTTGTAGAATAGTTGCGAAAATAAATAATAACGGTTATAGAAAATCGTGCAATTGAAACACAGTAAGTTGTTTATGTTTCTAATATTTCCGTTGGTACTAGCATATCATAAAACTCTGGTCATATCTTGAAACCATTCTAAAACATTTTAATGTCAACAGTTATCAGATTCGGAAAGAAACTGTGCGCGTGAGGACTTTCATCCCCACCGCAGTTTAAATATTTTAAAAATACAGTGTAACCTGTAATCAACGAAAATATATATCTAAACGTTTCAGTAGTGAAATATATAAGCTTTATGAGTGATATCTATAATTGGATACATAGAAGCCGTGTTTTTGCTACATAAGTATGTTAAATGGTATGTATTGTATTCCTACACAACTGTAAGAATGTTATAAATCAATAGATATCAAGAAAGAAGAACTGTCCAGCCTTTCTAGATACTACACATTTTAATTGATTTGTTATCACGATACCATATTTTAATATGCATAAAATTAATATACAATGCTGGTGTTCCATTTAGCCCCAAATCCAGCAAAATAATGAAGGAAAATATGATTAAAAGGGTTTGTTAAATGAATGCTCTTTTCTCCGAGAATAAACATTAAAGAACCTTTATGTTAGCTTCCGCAACCTAATGTTTGATATCAGTAAAATAGTGTTAAAAGAATCGGTATTTTGGTGATAAATATCTACGCAAACAAGCAGCAGGTATCCGATGCATAGCGAACTCAAAACCTGCGCTGGTTTGGGCGATAATTTAATTGATACTCATTAGCCGCGTTACGCGTATCTTTAAGCTCTATGTTAATTGTTCTGTATTGCTAACACAGATATCAATATTTTCCATATAATTTCACCTAAGAGTAAACCTAACAGCGTTATCTTGGGAATTGACAAAAATGGTATCATTGTAAGCAAAATAAACAGTTGTTATTGCATTTCTAATATTTGCTTCTGAACTACAATCCATTTACAAAAAGTTCAATTCTAGGGCGTTTACAAGTAATAAAGACAACAGAATAACGATGAATTCGTCGATATACGGAATATATCCTTTATAAACATAGTCCTATATTTTGATATAGGATTTTCAATCCTTGGGCATGACTTTGAATAAAAAGGAGGGAGGGAGAGCTAGAAGAACTAAGACAGATCTGTTATTACAGTAAATATAGTACAATGCATACTAATATAAGAGTAGATTACTTAAAGAACGCTCTATTTAAAGTCAGAACCTAAATTTACACCTTGCAAAGAGTATATCAAATTTGTATTATCTTTCTGAAATGCGCACTTTACTGCCTCTCACGTTAACAGCGAATTTGACGGTTGCCAGGATATTTACCTTAAGCCGAAAGAAACCAGTGGGTTAACATGTTATAATGTCGTCCTGTAAGAAGGAGGTCGCGCGAAGAACTTGCTGCTGACCGCTATTTAGTACATGTCTGACCGTGACCATGGATGCATGTGGTATGTGGACCAATATTTTCATCGCAGCCTATGTTACTGGTAAGTTGTACCTAATGGTTTTTTTACCGTAAAGATTTTGTTATTCTTCACCTACATAAAGCAAACTGTAAGTTCCATCAGAATTAGTATTTTTCAATTAAGAAAGGCAATGACCAATTATGTTTAATAAATAATTTGGGAATTTTAGTGCATGAAATATTTTAGAGTCATTAGAACTTTGAAGTATGTAACAAATAGAGAAAGTATTTCACTGGGCAGCACTTGAAATTATTGATGACTTTCCTTTGGTACGAAGAGAACCAAACGCACGTTTTGTGTACCTACGTATGTATCAGGTTATTTCTTTAAAACTATAGTTTACTTATGCATGGCAAAACTATTGTGGACTGATACGGGAATTTAAAGTTAAACTGAAAATATATTCTAGCGTTTGTTCAGAAGAAGAAGTGTTTTATTTCAGTCTAGGTCAGTAGTTTTAAAAACGCAGGAGTCCAGAGTCTCATAATAGATTGACATACGTGATGTAATTTCTTCCATAGGTTTCAAACATCACTGACAAAAGCTCTACGCTGATGCGTATCCAGCTATATTTTAAATAGTGGTTGTATATCCAATTAAAGCCAAACGCATGTTGTTGGCGAATGCTAGTTTATTTTCTGCACGCCAGGCTCGATAGGTATATCAGAAATTTTAAATGTAAATAAAACTTTTACCTTTGTTACTTATTTTATCCAACTTTTGTCGTTTCATGTCTTCTAGTGCGCTTTCTAACTAAATGTCCTTAATCGTTATGAGGTAAAAAAGTCTATATATTTAGAAGTCTAATCTTATTGACACCCACTTATAAACTTATGGTTTTTATACCTGCATATTATAACTTAAACGTAGTAAATATGGAAAACCCATACTACCAGTCAAAGATATATGACTAGATCAATATCACCGGACGAAATTTTAATGGCAGCTGCCATTGCAATCTATCAAATCCACAGAATATATACTATAGATTACTTTATGCAAAAATCAGTGCCAATTAATGTGAAACACAAGGAAATGAAAAAAAGAAACAGAAACGCTATAACTGACAGCTGTCGTTCCTTGTGAATATTAAACTGTTGGCAGAAATGGTCTAGAACTGGCCATAACTATAAAAATAGTTTTAAAGTTATTTGATGCAAATATAAAGCAAAACTACTTGGAGATTTATTGAAGTTAAGGAAAGGGTATCAAAAGCATCAGAATTTACCTACATATCATTTAAGTTTGCTTTCCTGATAACCTGTCTCGTCTTGAAATGGTTTGCTGTACCATAGCTCAGTCAGGAAGAAGCACTATTGGCCACCTCCTCGAGTTTAAAGGGGCGATTCATATACACTGATGTGCAAAACCTAGGGACGAAAGTGATCTTCACATGCTGTGCCACTGCCAAGTAACATACTTCGATGAAACTTGAATCATACATAGAGGGAACTGCTAGGGTATGCTACAGTAGGCAACTAAACGAAATATGCAATGAGAGGAACAAAAATGCCACTTTTATTCATAGACCATAAGCTAAACTAAAGTTAATACGACATATGATGGCTCTCTAGATTTACAGAAACACATATATGGTGCTTAAAAGGGTGTATGATCACCACGGACAGCAATGCATGCTCTGCATCGTGCTCCAATGCTGGCCATAAGATTGGCAAGCAGTTCTTGTGGTAGGGCGTTCCATTCCTCCACCAGCGCTGTTGACAACTGTTGGATGGTCGTTGGTGCATGTGGATGTGTTGTAATGCGTCTCCCCAAGGCATCCCACACGTGTTCGATGGGATTTAAATCGGGGGAACGGGCAGGCCAGTCCATACGCGTTTCAAGAGATCCTCCACCTGCGCTGTTCGATGTGGACGCGCATTGTCATCCATAAAAATGAAGTCAGGACCGACTGCACCTCTGGAAAGACGCACATGGGAAGGGAGTACAGTATCACAATAACGTTGACCAGTGAGCGTACAGTGTTCAAAGATTTGCAGGTCGGTGCGCCCAAGCAACATTATGCCTTCCCAAACCATAACACCCGGACCACCAAAACGACCATGTTCAAGGATGTTCCTGGGTTCATTACGTGTTCCCACTTCTCGCCAGATGAGGGTACGTCGAGAATCACTACTTAGACTGAATCTGCTCTCATCCGAGAAGAGCACGCGACCCCATTCTTCGTTGGTCCAATTTTGATGCTCTTGGGACCATCGCAAACGGTGCCGCCGATGTGGGGATGTCAATGGAACACAACCTACTGGCCGTCGGGCAAAGAGACCACCTCTGTGTAGTCGCCGTGCCACTGTGTATCGTGAGATTGCGTGCCTAGCTGTCCTGTCAAATATGGTTGCAATTACATCCGCTGTTTGGCGTGGATCCCTTCTTGCCTGTTGCACAATGTAGCGGACATCTGCTGCTGTAGTTGAGCGTGGTCGACCAACACCTCTCCTTGGGACAGCAGTGCCTGTGGTTTGGAAGGTTTCCCATGCACGTGAAACAATGCTGTGAGCAATTCCAAACTCCTGATCAACACTAGTCACACTTCGCCTTTCTTCCAGTTTCCCGATGATTCTTCCCCGTGTGAAGTCATCCAAATGGTGTCTACGGGCCATGTTGTAATGAAGAACACCACTACAGTAAACCGTAACAGCTCACTAATTGCCACACACCGTCTTGTCCAGTTTCGTCAACTGCCCCGTGTTGCGGGACCAGACACATTTGGCACTATAAGCTCGCTACACTCGCGCCATGTGACGTCCAGCTTTCTGTGTACGCGTGAGAGACCTCTGGTAACATGCTCCCGTACCTTCATCTACTTCCACCAAGTAGTTCATTTGTTATGTTACTTTACCCATCTCGTCCTTAGGTTTTGCACACCAATGTATAATTGCAATGGAGTAAGTCTAACAACACACAACAAGAGCTTTGCGCATTACTTTGTGGAAACTTGTAAGAATGAGACTGCAATGGGCTAGGGATAAGCTGCAATGCAATAATGCTGTAGGTACAGGAGCCAAGATTTAGATAAATGCACACATTCATTGGCGGCCCATGTTGCCTATACCTAGGGGGGCTACACTGTTTATTGGAATTTTAGCTAACTTAATTATTTGAAGATGAATTGCATACGGCGATCTTTCTTTGTCGCAAACTTATTAACCACTCTCTCGTTGAACTTCGGGATGTTTACTATCATTTCCTTTTCTATGGACAACATAGCCAGTGCAGTTAGTCTATCTTCTCCAATAGTGTTCCTAAGGAATGTTTTAAATCTTTTCAGTGTAGAGAAACAGCGTTCACATACACTTGTTAAAGGCAGAGTAATGGCTATTTTCAAAAGTTTTAACACTTCAGAAAAGTGGAAGAAGAATTATTAGCTCTAAGATATTGAAGCAATTTTACAACACCACCAATATACCTGAATTCTTCTCTTGAATAAATGACTGAAATTTGTGTACCTAGTTTGTCCTTATCAAACACTGGAAACACTTTTACGCATTTTCTGGAAATATTGAATTAAATTTTTCAAACTGTGATTCTTGTAGCAGGAAAGACACAGAAAGATATTCTCTAAACCGGAAGCGGAGACTCAATTGAGACAGTACAACATCGCATACTTCCTTGGCTCCTGCTGCTCTGGCCTGTGTGTTTGAAACAATTTTTCCTTTGTGTGGGCTTTCTGCTGCCAAATCACAGGACTCCACTGTGTTTCGTACTTTTTATAATTTCAGCAGCGAAAGTAGATATGTACACTGGAAATTTGGCAGCATCTATGTGGCTATTCTGTAGTTGATTGTACAGTATTTCTACATGAGGCACAATTAAATGGAAAAATTAAGCCAGAAACAAAACTCATTATTTACCAGCTACCCCAATATAGCAGATACCTCATTTATTGTCGCAGTGCTTGAAGTCTCTGATTCTGACAAAATTTTAAAACATTTTTTCGATGCCTCCTCCTTTTCGTAAACAACATTTACAGTCCTGGATTTATAGTTCCACCTCGTTGATCCACCACTGGGTATTCTCTTAACACACGAATCTAACACTAATGATCTGTGTGGAGAGCGGGAAAAGAAGGCGGGTATTGCAGAAAGATTTGAAAAGAAAATCCTAGCTTTTGTGTTTTACCTGGCAGCTCTCTCCATTATCAGATTTAATTGATGTGCTAAGCAATGTAAAAATTACGCATTAGGGTACACATCTCTAACTTTAACTTGCACTCCATTTATAGCTGCACCATCAAAACTTTGGCCTATGAGCTTCTTCTTCTTATCTTTTAATATGTTGCCAAACTCAGAACTTACAACTTCTGCAATTGCATCGGAATTTTTCCCATTAGGAATAAAAATCCCTAGATTCGCTCAACAGGACTATCTAAGGCATTACAATACCTTAACAATATTACAAGCTGGAACATGTCAACAATATCTGTAACTTCGTTGGCCATAAGAGACAAAGCCTGCAGCTTCAATTTCTTCTAAGATGTTTTCTTTACAAACTTCAAGAATGCACTGAAGTAACTCATTTTGTATGTCTTAGAAGTTCCTTTAAAAATGAATGGTTAAGACGGCACATAAATAGGGATTCAATTTCTGCTGTATATTTAATCAACCACCTGAACACCCCTTGATTTTGCGACCATTCATGCTGTTCATGTCCTCTTAGGGGTAGCTCGTGATAACCATAAAATTTCACACAGCTGATTATCTTTATAAGAATGTCCCCATTTTCTTTGGACTTAATCGTTGTGACGATCTATTGATTCCTTATAGGCTTGGCTTAAGCATGCCTGTACATTTACCGACCCATATGTAGCAAAATTAAGCATGTTATTAACATGGTTTTTGGACATTTCATGTTTATGATATTTTTCATGTAGTCTCTTCAAGTCTGAAAACCTGTTTTGAACCCATGCAATATTGACTGCGTCGTCTTTAATTTCAAATAAAAGGCAAGGAAAACAGAAAAGGGAACTGCTGGCTTCGCAGCCACATATCTACTCATATTGCGTATAAATTTCAGGACTGAAACACCTACTATATTGCTTTTGGCGGCTTGTTGCAGTTTGAATAATATATAACACAGGAGTCGGTCTTCCACGCACTTTAATGTCACATTTCTCTTGCAGTGTTAAAGCGCCAAAACGAAGCGATTTTAAATACTCGACTGAATTACTCATTGTTACAAGCACACCATTGACACCTGTATATAAAATCACATTTGATTATATTTTACTGTCAGGAACAAAAATATATTTGAATCGCCGTGAAAATATCCACAAACAGTCTGATTTCACGAAAATCGGCTTGAAATTGCACTTAAGAACGCTTTTGGGACTGCAAACATTGCAGTCCAGTGACTTCACCAAACAATAGGATGCGCGGTAAGCCGAAACGTGTAGCGCGGCTAGCAGAGAGGGAAATGGAAGCAATACGTACGTTAGCGGGTTGTACTAGCTGGCCTCTGAGGGCGAAGCGGTTTCACATATGAACTTGCCGTGCGGCCTATATGAACAAGTTGTAATGAATTACAATATATATATACGAATGTAATCTATTAAATTTAGGCAACTAGACAACAAATTTAATTTTCTCTGGGGGGGGGGAGCTGCAGTCCCGCAGCCACCTTTATCGGCCGCCGCTGCACACATTTTACTTTTCTCTGAAAGAGGTACGTAAATTGAGCTTATATGTATATATATGAGGATTTTGCATGCGACAGGTATTTCTATTCGAAAAGACTCTGATGCAGATACGGTACATTCTAATTACGTCATAACAATAATCATTAATTACCAAAGCACGTGGCCCTGGTCGACAAGTTAGTTGAAAATTTATTTCTCTGCCCAATGTTGGGGGTTTAACCTCACCTCATTTGCAAAATTCTCATATAAGGAGAATTAATAGGATTTAAAAGAACTCTTAGGGATTGTATTACGATCTCCAGTTAAAAGCTGAGGTTAGCAAGCCTGTGATTATTGCTAACTGTTGCTTAAACGGAGTGCACAAACGCTAGGTAACTGTAAGTTAGTTGACCTGGAGTTTGTTAACAATTTGGTATGGTTGGCGACATTTTTGAGCCGGAGTTTACGCCACCTAGGTGGAAAATTGTGGCATTGGCTCTTCAAAGGTTCAAAATAAACATTCTGTTGCAATATTCTTGAGTCTGTCGTCTAATTTATGTGTGTAATAAAATCTAAGCCTTTTATTCAACAAGTGTGGTGGACTTCCGTGACTACTATAGATTGTTTCGGGTAGCCTGATAATAGGTTGGATGTAATCAGGAACGTAATAAATAATACTCGCTGTTAATAATGATTGCTATAAGTAAGGTGGCGGTACATTTCCAAACAGTAAGATACATGTTAAGGGTTATTCCGCTATTTTAGTTAGCATAAGTAAGTTAGGAATAGGTTAGGCGCGTTTCGATATATTTAAAAAAAATAATGATTTGCCGTTAATATAGATGGGAGGTAGTGTAAAGTAGGATATTCATAAGCGTAGCGTGGTTTGAAAATAGATTAGGGCATTTCAGAGTAATAGTTTATATGGGATTTCGCTCAATATAGTTTATGTAGGTTAATGCACAAATAGATTTGTTACTCTTAAAACATTCGAAACTGAGTAGGAAGGAATAAAATGTTATATGTGATGTACAAGTAACTTTATTTCTGTCAGGCGTTTCATATAGAGATATTAGTCATAAGGTGTACTCTTCTACACTGAAATTTGTGCAGATTGCATTTAAGAAGTAGTATCGGTAGTACGTTGAGTTAAAGCAAGATCTTATACTCGTGAAGAGCATGAGTAAGTTAAATAGAAGAGAGCTAGCGCAGTTTTTTGCGTTTATATGGGCAAGGATAGGGAAAACGGGGAGAGATGCGGCGGTTCATGGAGGAAAATGCGTTTATATGGGAGAGATAGGGAATACGAGGGCTGATGCTAGTCTGGACAGGGGTTGAAGGATGGAAATGCGTTCATATGGGAGGGATAGTAAAACAGAGAGAGAGAGATGCTATGCTAGGAGTTTCTTGAAGAAGGGGAAATGCGTTTATATAGGAGAGGTAGGGAAAACGATGATAGGTGTTAGGAACTGTGGTTAAAAACTGTAATACAAAGAACAGCATTATTCAAGAACTTTAACAATAAAAAGGTCTAAGTATAGATCATTTGTATGGTATTCGAGGAATGGTGTTTAGTGGAAAAACTCCCTAAATCAGTAGTAATGAAATGGGAATTTTAGCGCACTTATTATGCAGGAATGTGCAATTAATATGCTAATTAGGCCTATCCCTTCCACTGGCCACGCCCCCTGGTACCTTCTGTGGCGGCTGAGGTCATAGATTTTGTGATGTATAATGGAAAGGTTGACAGGTATGCTATTAAGGTCTTCCATTACTTATAAAAATGAGCAATGGGTGTAAACATTATGCTTTGTGACAAAAGAGTAGGCGCTATTCTCCCCATCCCATTCCCTCGCACAGCTGCGCATTAGGAAAGCACACCTGCAACAACACCCTCCCCCTCTGCATTCTATTGTCTGGTATTTTATACCTGACTGCCCTTTCAAGCACCTGCGCAATAACAAAAAGAGCCAGGCTCTCGCCATACCCCACCCCTTGGGCAAGCTTCATTAACAGAGAATGCCTGGGAACAATAAATTCGTCTGGCTGACAGAGAGGGAGACCATGCAGCTACGTAGGACATGGAGTAATAAATTATGTCTCAGACATTGTGGTACCATTCATGCCCACGGGGCAGCCTTCATTGTATTAAAATGTATTTAATAAATATAATTATTTATATTAAACCCTGGTGTATCACTACTATTTAATCGCTCATATCTGCTGAAGAAAAAGAGGTAAAACGATGAGGTGAAAAATAATTACAACCTTGAAATACGCCGCGTCATTGACGCCTTGCTTCAAGTTGACTGGGATGCCTGGGTTCGAACCCTACGAGTGATTACACATTCATCTTCCAATAACTCCGGAACTAATTAAATAAAGACATTGAATAAATTTTATTACATTTATCTCATTAGATGGTTTCTTGTGAATGTAAATCTAGGTACCTGTCGTCCTGGGTTCGATCCTTAATTTTAAATCTCCATTATCTCAGAAACTAACAGCAATAGAGGGGTGGACCAAAGCATGATTGATAGCTCCTACAATGTATAATTAATTCTGCATATAATTGATAGTAGTTATTAGTACGAATCCCGATCTTTCAATAACTTCCTTAATTTTCCTCTATACTCAAGGATATATCACTTAGGTTGATGTTGTAACAACATACAGCTCTTTTTTAACATGCAAAACTAATAGTATAAATAATTTTGGTTCTGGTGTTCCGGGTTCGAATACCGATTAAATTACATTTACTTGTAAATTTAATAGCGTATGACATAATTTAGATAGAGACATCAAATGATAAGTAAATGGAGTACCTGGTTCCAGAATATCGTTATTATGACAGACATTACCTTAAAGTACCCAGGTCGAATCCCGAAGAGGTGATTTCATATATTTCAAGCCTATGAATTATACCAGCTTCGAGTAAAGATTATATGATGGATGGTGGTGCGGGGGAGCTAAATTACTAAAAAATACATTTATTAAAAGCATTACCAGGTTCGATTCTAGAAGCTTAAAATCTGTGTAGCCCTGGAAAAATTACTTTGCTCGTGCTTGTAGTGAAATGTAATGGTTTTTCTGCGATAACTGAGTATTAAGCGTGTAGGAATGTCATATTGTATACGGATTCTATGGAGAATAAAGGGAAGTTGGAAATTAAGAACTGAAATGGCAATGAAAACCTGAAATAATGAAGTATATATATACATTTAACTAAATAAGAGAGAAAATCTTCTACGCCACCTATTAAGCGAATATTTCTAAAGTATTGTGGTAATAGAGATGGAGTTAACTTTGGTGCAATGGGTGGTGGTGGTGGTGGTGGCGGCGGCGGTGGCGGTTGTGGTAGGCTTTGAATGGTAACATATGACGGAAGAATCGTGTGAAAATACTTCTCGTGTTGGTGTGACAGCATATACAGGTAGTTATGGACGGGTTTAAACGTGTTTTATAGAGTCATGAACGTTGATCAAACATTTAGTTCAACTCTAAACCATAGTATGAAAACTGGTTTGTTGTATACCACTCATTTTAATGCTCTGCGCGTATTAACCTCAGTCATATAACCTATCACCCAGAGACAGGATATCTGACTCTATCAAACACGTTTAAACTCGTGCCATAACTACCTGTATATGCTGTCACACCAACAAGAGAAGTATTCTCGCACGCTCACTCCGTCAGATGTTACCATTCGAAGGCTACCACAATCGCTACCACCACCCATTGCACCAAAGTTAACTCCATCTCTATTACCACAATACTTTAGAAGTATACGCTTAAAAGGTGGCGTAGAAGATTTTCTCCCTTATTTAGTTAAATGTATGTATACACTGCATTATTTCATGTTTTCATTCCCATTTCAGTTCTTCCTTTGCAACTTTCCTTTATCCTCCAAAGAATTAGTAGACAAATGACATTCCTATACACTTAATACTTAGTTATCGCAGAAAAACCATTGCATTTCACTACAAGCACGAGCAAAGTAATTTTTCCAGGATTACACAGATTTTAAGCTTCTAGAATCGAACCTGGTAATGCGTTTAATAAATCTATTTTATAGCAAATTAGCTTCCCGCATAATCATCTATCATATAATCTTTACTCGAAGCTGGTATGATTCATAGGCTTGAAGATATATGAAATCACCCCTTCGGGATTCGATCTGAGTAGTTTAAAGTAATGTTTGTCATGATAATGATATTTCGGGACCGGGTACTCCGTTTACTTATCATTTGACGTGTCTATCTAAATTATGTCATACGTTACTAAATTTGCAAGTAAATGTAATTTAATTCCGTATTCGAACCCGGAACACCAGGACCAAAGTTATCTACACTATTGGTTAGACATGTTAATAAGAGCTGTATGTAGTTACAACATCAACCTAAGTGATATATCCTAGAGTATAGAGGAAAATTAAGGAAGTCATTGAAAGATCGGGATTCGAACTAATAACTACTAACTATCAATTATATGCAGAATTAATTATACATTATAGGTGTTATCAACCATGCTTTGGTCCACCCCTCTATCTGTGTTAGTTTCTGAGATAATGAAGATTTAAAATTAAGAATCAAACCCAGGACGCCAGGTACCTAAATTTACATTCTCAAGAAACCACCTAATGAGATAAAGGTAACTAAGTTTATTTGACGTCTTTATCTTAATTAGTGCCGGAGTTATTGGAAGATGCAGTTGTAATCACTCGTAGGATTCGAATCCAGGCATCCCAGTAAACTTGTATCAATGCGTCAATGACGCGGCGCATTCCATGGTTGCAAGTGGCTTTTTATTTCACCGTTTTATCTCTGTTCCTTCAGGAGATATAGGCGATTAAACAGTAGTGATACACCAGGTTTTAATATAAATAATTATATTTATTAAATACATTTTAATATAATGAAGGCTGCACCGTGGGCATGAATGGTACCATAATTTCTGAGGCGTAATTTATTACTCCTTGTCCCACGCAGCTGCATGGTCACCCTCTCTGTCAGCCAGACGAATTTATTGTTCCCAGGCATTCTCTGTTAATGAAGCTTGCCCAGGGAGTGGGGTATGGCGACAGTCTGGCTCCTTGTTATTGCGCAGGTGCTTGAAAGAGCAGTCAGGTATAAAATACCAGACAATAGAATGCAGAGGGGGAAGGAGTTGTTGCAGGTGTGCTTTCCTAACGCGCACTGAGCGGGGGAATGCGATGGGGAGAATAGCGTCTACTCTTTTGTCACAAAGCATAAGTTTTACACCCATTGTTCATTTTGACAAGTGATGGAAGACCTTAATAGCATACCTGTCAACCTTTGCATTATACATCACGAAATGTATGACCTCAGCTGCGACAAAAGTTACCAGGGGCGTGGCCAGTGGAAGGGGAGGCCAAGTAAGCACATTGATTGCAGATTCCTCCACATTAAGTGCGCTAGGAGGCCCATTTTATTACTACTGAGTTAGGGGGTTTTCCACTAAACACCATTCCTCGAATACCATACCAATGATCTATACTTAGACCTTTTTGTTGTTAAAGTTCCTGAATAAGGCGGTTCTTTGTATTACAGTTTTTAACCACAATTCCTAACACCTGTCATCATTTTCCCTACCTCTCCCATATAAACGCATTTCCCGTTCCTTCAACTTACTCCTAGCATAGCACCCCTCTCTGCTTTACTATCCCTCCCATATAAACGCATTTCCCTCCTTCAACCCCTGTCTAGATTAGCACCAGCCCTCGTACTCCGTATCTATCCCATAAACGCATTTTCCTACATGAACCGCCGCACTTCTCCCTATTTTCCCTATCCTTCCCCATATAAACGTAAAAACGGCGCCAGCTCTCTTCTATTTAATCTACTAGTATGTGATGCTGCTGTGAATTATTACACAGCATAAGGGTATATGCAAATAAAGCCAAAATGACAGTTTTTGTTAACCTGAACCGGTTTTAAATTCCCTCATATCTCTCAACGAATTTATTTTTCCGATCTTATTCCTTTTATATAAATAATGTCTTAGCACTTTATTCTCGACATCGTTACAAACGGAATAAATTCCCCATCTTACTCCCAGCTATGGCATTGAATTTTTCAGTCTGATTCTGCCTTCCCAATCATTTCCTACGTACCAGTTGTCTAAACTAACAAAATAATTACCGACGACGACGATGATGGTGGTTATTGTAGGGTTGCGGGTAGTTAAGTCATGGGAATGCTGGGTCCATGTGGTACAGGTCTGATGGCTTATTTCAGGTTTGGATATACAATGCTTTTAATACCTTTCTTGTTATGATCTCAGCTTTTATCATACAAAAATGACAAATCCTCCAAGTGCTTAGTTTGTTCCCGCCAAATCGTGGGAATGCGAAAAGGTAATGACTTCTGCTTCTCCTGGATCCATTTTAGTAATCCTGTAACACACGTATGACATAATATGTGGCGCGAATGTTTTGTCTTAGTCGCCTAACTTGATACCAAAATAAACTAGGTAAGCTTTTACACGAATGACGTTCTGTTCTCCCTTCTTGATTTCAAAGTGAATGAGCCACAGATGAAACAAAACGAGTTGGGATCGTTTACACACTGTCGCCTTGAGTATTTCGCCATTTGTAGACTGCTTAAATGCACTTGTAACTGTAGCTATTATATATCCAAAGCACACTTGAAAACGTAACTAAAATAGATGCAGTGTTATGTATGAACATAATCTACACCTAATATCGATTTTAGAACTGACCGGCCATTTTCAATTACTCTAACATATATTACATCGACTGAACATTTATCAGTGGCGGCTCGTGATTTGCTAGTTTGGGAGGGTGATGTTTTTGTATGAAGCACCTTTGCAAGTCAGGTTTTATTCTAAAGTTGATAAAAAATATGTGTAAACAAAACAACCATATAAACCAAAATATTCTGAACATAACTTCTGTTTGTTAAGTTTACTGCATGCATTCTTCGGCACATACCAAATCCTATGCATTAATGCAATTCAGAAACAAAACGTAAAAAGAAACGCATCTATCAAAGCGAGCGTAAATTAAACTATATAAATAATTATTGTATTATAGCCTTTAGTAACAGGAAGCCTTTAGGCATTTATATTATACGGTGCACCCCTGCGTTAATGAATATCGGTTAAAATTTCAGTGGAGAATACGGGGTTTTATAACAAACGGCTATTCTGTGTTTTGTTCTCACAAAATAAATGATTTACAAATCTTAATCATACATACTTGCACATCGATAGTCTGTGTTTCGTAAACATATTTCTTCTGAGTTCCTACCCTCTATGATAATATTTATTCAGATGTCAGATTAAGAACATAAATTCCTAAGTGGGAACGCGTAAAGTTTATTTTTGCTGGTTTCCCAACCGTATCTCCTGTCCAAACGCGTATGTGATGTACACAATCAACAACACGTATTGGAAAAATGTTCAAAAGTATAAAATTAACTGTAAGAAATTTATTCTGCATCTACTTGCCTTTAAATAAAATAAAACAAAATAAAATAACTAAACCTTTACTATAACTAAACTAACCTGATTAATATTCCTGTAGATAAAGTGCAGTCTCCTCTCCTTTTTTCCAGCAAAATGTTTGAAATCAGAGCCTTCTCGATTTAACATGTGTCTAAAGCGTTAAATGTCTCTTTTTGCTGCTTAAACTGTTCATTAAGATTTCTTAACAAATTAATCTAACTTCATTTGCACTGAATTAACTGGTTTAGCTAGGTACTTTACACAACACGTGTTTCCGAACCCTGTACGCAACTAACCTGTACGTGTGTGAATTATAGCACTGCGCTTGGGCGCGCATACTGTGATTATGTGACGCGCAAACAAAAACCACCAACATAGATTGTAGTATAATGAGAAGTATTTATTTTCTGCTCTGAATAGCTTTAACTCTACAATGCCACACTTTAAATCGCAGTATAATTTAATTAAATTAAAATTTAAATCAATTCATATAAATGAATTGAGGTTTAGACAGGACTGGTTGATTTTTTTCATATGGTGGCGGCAGTGAAACTGAATGATTCCACATGGAGAAGACCGCGTGGAGAAAGAACCAATTGCGAAGTCTCTCGGAATCCGCCAAGCTGTTATTACTTCTCTGCAACCCTCACCCTCATTCGATCATTCCCCTCTACACGTCTCACCACTAACAGTATCAATAAACGCAAGATTTCCCGGACGGAATTGATGTAGTCCGAAATACACTCCGTAATCAAAACATTTGCGCTAATCACTGTATAAGCGTTGCAAAAACATTTCAAACAAAACGAAATCTATAAACTAAATCGGGGAGTGCAGAAATTAATACCGCAATGATATCTGATGTTATCCTGCCTTTCCTGTATTTTTTAAATTGATTTACGTGGCGTTTATTTATGGGGAGAGTGCCGCCCTAGTCCTCCATCCCCAGCCGTCACTGACGTTGATATGCGCGAATTTTATAGGAAGAAAAATTACGTAATTACATAAAAACTGTGGGTGCTACAGGAAATCTGATACATATTCTAAACAACTCTAAGAAATTACTTAAAAACACCTACACATTTTCATGCAAAGCCCCAAAATGTTGTTACCCAGTGTAATAATTACTAATAACAATTACAACAAGAACAATAATAATAATAATAATAAATATAATATCAAATTGTACCGAATATCATACAAAGAATTTAGTTACATTTATGTCAGTCTTAAAAACGTTCTAGTACAATTTTGGTCCGGTGCTCTTGCCATTTTAAGGGGTACTTTATGCATTGGTTCCCTGGACTTTTGGCTTTCAGTTAGCCCTTTCTAACAAATATTCCTATCTCCCTCTCGTCGCTCTACCTTTGCTTGCATTTTTCCTTATACACATAAAGTCTTTTAGCTCTATTGCCTCCTTCCCTTCCACACATGTCTCTGCCACTCCTGCAATAACTATTGAGTGTATCAGCCTTTGTATTTCTCCACTATTTGCCTTACGTTTTAATCTTTCCAAATTCCAGAACAATCACTTTTAGCTCCAGTTCCTATGTTGAATTTGATCTTTACATAACTTATACCTCTCCAGCTTCTTTCTATATTTTGTTTCTCTTGGACTCGCCATCCCTTCTCCCTAGCTTTCTCTCCTTATCTGTATCTCACTGCACCCTTCCACAGAAATTATTTTAAGCCCTTTTTCGTCAAATACTCCACTTCCTCTAAATCCCTTACTTGTAAAACTCCTCCACGTAATTTGACCTGATTTTGTTCCACTGACACCTTTCATGGACTCTGGAACACGCTTCGTTGCTCCCCCATTGCTTTCTTCTTTCCATCCCGGTCTTGGTGTTGCTGTTGCTTGTGACTCTTCCCCTACGGCCCCATCATGTTCCACTTCTACCGCGTTCTCATCTGCCTCTTCTTCCTCTCCCGCAGCCGTTGATATTGTCGTGATTTGGTTCCATACTTGTACCAGCTGGTATTTCCTTTTGACGGTACACTGACTCTCTCGCGCACTTCCTGCCATTCTTCACCTTTGTGAAACTGCTGATGGCTATACTTTCGTGTGCGGTCATTTCTCTTTACATTCTAGCTGCATTTCTCTCCTTCCACGTATAACTGAAGTCCTTTCAAATATGCCTTTATTCCTTCTAATCTAGCTCCTTTCATTTTTATAAGTAGTGCTTTTCTTAAATGTTGTTCATCTTTGCCGAAATCCTGCTCAATGAAAATTTGTGTGCCTCTTAAACTTTTTCGCATTTCTCAATATCTACCATTCCATATCCATTGTTACCACTTTTACTAATATTCGCCTAGGTCCTTTCTCCTTTCTGCGGAATCTGAATGCATCCACAAGTTTCCATCCGTGTAGATTAATTTCTAGCTGCTTCATTATAGATTCACCCACAATTTCTCCAGGCTTTCTGTCTCTATCCTCCATTGCTCCAAATATAACCATGTTTAATCTGCGTTGTCCTTCTTCACAATTTCTCTTCATTATATCTATTCCCTTCCTGCTTTCTTCTAAATCCTGGTCCACCTCCCCTTTTAGCTTTTTCAATGCACCTTTTAGTTGCTCCGTATTATTGTCCATTTTCGTGCCTACTGTTTCTCCATGTCCTTTAAGTCAGATGATTCATTTGGTATTACTTTCAGCATTAGCAACGCCTGGTCCAGCTCTGTTGGTCCCGGGTTTGACTATACTCCTCCAATTGTTAATAGAACAGCCACCACCAATGTTATCCAAATTTCTGTTGTTACCATTAGCGTGCTTTCTTTTTTCAGCAATCCTCATAAAACTCCATATTCTTACGTGGTAAACTTGTAGCTGCACTCCCAAATCCTTACTCTTGTCGAGCGCCGCGATTAACACGTCGGCACTCTACCGCTGCTGACACCGGACTCATAATAATAATAATAATAATAATAATAATACAATAATAGTAATACTAATAGTAATAATAATAATACCTACTAGGTGGAATGGAGGCCTTTAACTACCTTAAACGTGACACTAGCATGTCAGTAGATGAAATCTGTGGAAAAATTTTCAACAGGTTGCGTTGGTTGTATTGACAATACTCTGGAAGTTTAGAGCATGATTAAGTAAACATAATTAAAGTAAGTGAAATACCATCACTACCATAACTTTATCATCATAATCATCACAATCAAGATAATAACCACAGGACTGGCTTTCATCTGCCTGTCATAGGCATATTTAGGCTAAGGTGTGTTTGCGTACGGGAGGGGGCGCGCGACTGCTTTTCTATAATCTTAATCTGATTAATCATGTATTTTTGTTTTGTACTTGATTACATTTTATTTGCTATTTACACCTCAGTCTAATTTGATCTCACAGTTGTATGTTCTTAATGTTCTAGAAATATCACCTTAATCTACTCTTTATCTATAAACCTACAACATTTTAGTAACATTCAGTGTTTTTTTTGCAGAAATATTTTGTTTAAAATGGCGGGATTCTATTGAAAATCATTTCTTATTAAACAGAATGGGAGCTGCAGACGTCAATAGCTAAAACTAAAATTCTAAGCAAGATAGTGGTAAATAAGGAACACATTCAAACTTCCTGGTCTTTTATTTTATAGAATATATAGCGCAACCTTGTGCAGTCATTGTTTCGACGCACGCTTTTTATGATTTCGGTATGATCTCAATTATCTCAATCCCAGAATTGAATTAAGCTCATTTGACTGCCATTGCACTATTATAGCGGTTTCTGGGTGTTGTGGGGCTTCGAGAAGGTTTCTATGATGCGTACTTATCCATTTCTAAACGTCTCTCGACTTAAAAAAAAGAAACAAAGAAAAAGAAACTCCGATGTAGCCAGGAACTGAGAAACCGGCTGAAATGCCCTGTAAGCCACCTCTAACTCTGATGTAATAAGGGAGTGAAGAAGCTGCTACGCTTTATGTGATACTAATCTCTCTTCAGAAGCACTCGTCTCGATTAGCACCAAAGTACAGTCCAGGCTGTCCAGAAGCACCAACAGCATCTCCTCTAGAGACAGTTCTGCATGTGGTAGATCATATCATTATCCTCTTGGCCTTTCGATAGTGCCCCTGCCTATCTACAACTTTGTGTATCGGAGCTTGGTCCAATGAGAGCAATACAACCACATAAGGTTGCTCTAATAAGAGCTCCGTTTGCTGCTTTATCGGGAGTAGTGGGTTTTCATACGTTCAATCGTAATCTGCAAGTGCTGACAGACCATCTCATGCATGTCATAAGGATGGTACATGATCTCCACCGTACTTGGATTCTAGTTGTTGTGCGCCAATCAGGCATCAGAACGGCAATTCGCATCGTTGGCGCGGCTTCCTGTCGAATTGCAAACTGACAGGCTTCAATCTGGCTGTGGCATGTGTAGACGATATGCACGTCAGCAGGAATCACGGCATTCTGACTTCCCCCTCCTATTGGTGGCTAGCTACAACTTTCTTCAGCTGCCTTCAGTACTCTTAATTTAATGCTCTATATTTTCCACGGACTGAGGTTGCAGAGGTGCGATGCGGGATTCACGCATTCTGAACCCACAAAGTATTCATATTTATTGACCAATGGGTAGCCAGTGTACTTTCATCACTCACAATATATTTACTTTGTGACTGATGCAAGGGCTGTGATGCTCACTTTTCATATGCTACATTAACACCGCTGTAGCAACGCTGTAGACAGAAAAGTTTTTGAGAGGGTTGTTTAGAGACCGCAGGGTTGAGGGAGTGTAGCTAATCTATATTTTTGAAAAAAAAATCATATTAATAAAATTCTTTATAAAATTACGCATTTCAAGAAGCACAGTTTTTTGTTATATCTCTATAATTTACAGACAAAAATCATAAATGGCTATAAACCCAGTTATAATTTAATATAATGAACAAAATTAATACTGGGCCTATAAATTGATATCTGAGGAATAGTACGAAAATAAGGAAATAAGAAAAGCAACATGTGTTTGAATCCCTCCTGTGTCTGATTTAATTTGCATGCGCCGCCCTTTCTTCCCTCCCCTCCATGTTCTGATCATCCAGTAGATCTCCCCTCCATGTTCTGATTATCCAGTAGTTTATGTCTCCCAGCTCCTAGCTGTGTTGTAATGGATGGTGTGATTTTCAATTTTAAGGTTTGGTTAATTTGCATATATTTTTGTGTAACCTCCCTCTTGATTTGAATATGAAAGGAAGCCACCCATTGTAATTTTCTTCCCAAAGGAAGCCGCTCTACGCATTCCGAGGAAGATAATGGATGGGTTACCTCAAAGACTGTGGGTTCGAGAGCAGAGTGATATTTTTATAATCATTTGCATGTTTTTGAATAATTCATGTAGATTAAAATAGTCTATAGTGTAAAATATGAAATCTCGCTATATTTTGCTTAGATAGGTATAAACATGTTTGGGATATCTCGTTATTTGGATTAAATTTTTTTAGTTTCATTCATTCGCATACTAAAAATTAAAATAAAGCGTACCTTCGTATATCAGCGCGCCTTTAAATTTTCATAGGAAGTCATATCTGCGATACTTCGTCACATAGACAAAAATTTTAATCGATTTGCGTCCTCTCTTACAAGGGGTCATTGTCAACTGATGTCGCAGATTGGGCTGCGAATTTTTATAGTGAAAATGCACCGAATGCTAAAACCCTGTCCCGTTTTTCTCCTGTAAGGGTCATTATTCGCCGGGGAAAAATTATAACGTTTTAAGTTGTAACGGCTGATTTTAGGCCTGTCTGCCGCTCAACAATCAGCTCCCTGGTAGTATTCAAAACGCTGCAGCAAATGTATGCAAGGTTGCCACAAGGAAATGAAACTCGTATTTCTCAGGAATCGGAATATTGAAATCGGAACTGACAAGAGAAACGCGTAATACACGTGAATTATAAGTATAGTAGTAGGCATATTTAAACGTTTTCATATGAGAACGTAGGCACATTTTGAACATACGAGACTTCATTAAAAATGTTTCCCATATTGTTCCAAACCTTATGAAATGTTTATTTCAAATATGGTTTATATCAAAAACAAATCTAAACACATTCTTATAATACATCCTTATACAGGCATAGAGCATTATGGAAGTGACAAACTTAAATACACACAACATACACATTCAGAGGTTCCAGCAGTGTAGCGTACATAATTAACATATTTATTAGCAATTAATGTATAGGAAGAATTAACAGACACCATGTTGCATGGGAACATAGAACTAATGGAAAGAAAATACCGTATTCCTTCGTCAAAATGTATCAATACCACCGCGGATGGAACAGGGTAACAAAACTTGCCCCGCACCGAGGCTACAAGTATCTGTGCACATATCCGTACTAAAGATAACTTACAACCCAGGTTTCTTTTAGCGAAAACAAAATCGACCACAGTTACGTTTCATTTCTTACCAGTGATGAATGCCTAATAGGAAAGCCGAAGTGAGAAAAATTGCGCAGTGTTGTAAGTTCTCTCGTCTAATACTCTTTAAACACCGTTATATGTAACGAATTAATACCATTAGTGAATCATTCTAATTTGTTTTGAAACTACTTTCACTAAAGGAAATCTCAGCTCGATCTGTAACATCAATGTGACAATGGCTCCTTGTTAGCCAGAGAGCGATGGCGCCAGACAGATTCAGCATGTTCAGGCATGTCCAAATAAGCTGTAGCTTTCCGTAAGCCATGATTAAAAGTTAATTTATCTTGTATTGATTTCTCAGCGGTTATGATACGGAAGCGAGATATGCAGATATATGATTTACCTAACGTGCATTATGTATATAACTTGATTTATTTTACATGTTTGTGTAATTAGCCCGAAGTACTTTTACGTTTTTGTGTACTCAAGCAAGCTCTGCAGTCATAGTATTTAGAGAGAAATGTTGTACCCAGAATATTCAAAGAATATGTACGATAGGATTTTCCTTCGATGAGAATATTTAAAATATTTTTAAAACTCACTCATGCATAAGCTATGTACGCGAATAAGCGATTGCCAAGCAGCTATTCGAAGACAGGTACGAATTGCATTTGTTTATTTTTTTAATAAGGCACGTGAGTAGGTTATTATAAAGAGAGCGAGCGCAGTTTTTTGGGCATATATGGAAAAGGATAGGGAAAACGAGGGTAGATGCCAGGTTGAGAGAGCCTTCAAGGAGGAAAATGGATTTATATGTGAGAGATAGGGAATACGACGACCGACACTAGGCTAGACAGGGTTGAAGGAGGGAAGTGCGTTTATGTGGAAGAGATAGTGGAGAGGTGTTAGGCTAGACAGAGGTTGAGGCGTAGAGTAAGGTTTATATGAGAGGTATAGGAAAACGAGGAGAGGTGTTAGGCTATCCAGAGTTGAAGGGTAGAATATGGCTTATATGAGAGGTATAGGAAAACGAGGAGAGCTGTTAGACTAGACAAGGCTTGAAGGGTAGAATAAACTTTTATATGGGTGAGATAGCAAACCGAGGAGAGGTATTAGGCTGGGAGAGTTTGAGTATGCGTTTATAAGGAGAGACGAGAAAACGGAGAGAGATCCTATGCTAGGAAAGACAGGTGTTAAAGGTAGAATGTGCTTTATATGGGCTAGATAGGAAACTAAGGAGACATACTCAGGTAGACAGAGGGCAGGAGGGAATGCGTTTTACGGGAGGTATGGGATACGCGGAGAAGTGCTAGGCCAGACAGATGGTGAGGAGTAGATTATGCGTTTATATGGAAAAGATAGGGATTACGGGAAGAGATGCTTGACTAGACAGGGGTTGAGAGTAGAGTATGCGTTTATATGTATGAGACGTATAGGAACAGGAGGAGAGTTATTAGGCTAGACGGATACTGCAGGAGTAGAAATATGAGCTTATATACTGGACAGATAGGGAATACAGGGGGAGGAGCTAGACTAGTCATGACTTGAAGAGTAGAATATGGCTTTCTATATAGGAGAGATAGCAAACCGAGGAGAGGTAATAGGCTAGGAGGTTTTGAGTATGCGTTTATAAGGAGAGACGATAAAACGGGGAGAAATCCTATGCTAGGAGAGAGTTGAAGGAGCAGGAAAAGTGATTTATATGGAAGAGATAAGACATACGAGGAAAGGTGCTAGGCCAAACATGTTGAGAAGTAGAGCATGCATTTATATGGAAAAGATAGGGATTACGGGGAGAGATGCTAGACTAGACAGACGTTGAGAGCCGAGTATGCGTTTGTATGTATGAGAGGTATAGGAAAACGAGGAGAGCTGTTAGTCTAGACAGATACTGAAGAGTAGATATATGGGCTTATATTCAGGAGTGATAGGGAATACGAGGGAAGGTGCTAGACTAGTCAGGACTTGAAGGGTAAAATACAGTTTTTATTTGGGAGAGTGAAAACGACTTTAGACACAAACTTCATGGAAAGCTGTTTCCTGACAATGCTAGAACGCTAATTCTAGACAGCTCCATCACGTAACCCACTCACGGTTAAAAGATAACACACTCACGCAAAAAGGTAACCCACTCACGCTAAAAAGGTAACCCACTCACGCAAAAAGGTAACCCACTCACGCAAAAAGGTAACCCACTCACGCTAAAAACGTAACCCAATCACTCAAAAACGTAACCCAATCACTCAAAAAGGCAACGCACTCACGCAAAAAGGTAACGCACTCACTCAAAAGGGTAACTCACTCACGCAAAAAGGTAACCCACTCACACTGAAAAGGTAACCAACTCACTCAAAAGAGTAACCCACGCACTCAAAAAGGTAACCCACTCACGCAAAAGGTGACCCACTCACGAAAAAGGTACCCCACTCACGCTGAAAAGGTAACCCACTCACTCACAAAGGTAACCCACTCACTCAAAAAAGTAACCCACTCACGCAAAAAAGGTAATCCACTCACTCAAAAAGGTGCCCACTCACACAAAAAGGTATACCACTCACGCAAAAGGTGACCCACTCACGAAAAAGGTAACCCACTCACGCTGAAAAGGTAACCCACTCACTCACAAAGGTAACCCACTCACTCAAAAAAGTAACCCACTCACGCAAAAAGGTAACCCACTCACGCAAAAAAGGTAACCCACTCACGCAAAAAGGTAACCCACTCACGCAAAAAGGTAACCCACTCACGCTAAAAACGTAACCCAATCACTCAAAAACGTAACCCAATCACTCAAAAAGGCAACGCACTCACGCAAAAAGGTAACGCACTCACTCAAAAGGGTAACTCACTCACGCAAAAAGGTAACCCACTCACGCTGAAAAGGTAACCAACTCACTCAAAAGAGTAACCCACGCACTCAAAAAGGTACCCCACTCACGCAAAAGGTGACCCACTCACGAAAAAGGTAACCCACTCACGCTGAAAAGGTAACCCACTCACTCACAAAGGTAACCCACTCACTCAAAAAGTAACCCACTCACGCAAAAAGGTAATCCACTCACTCAAAAAGGTGCCCACTCACACAAAAAGGTATCCCACTCACGCAAAAAGGTAACACACTCACGCTAAAAGCCTAACCCACTCATGAAAAAGGTAACCCACTCACGCAGAAAGGTAACCCTCTCACGCAAAAAGGTAAGTAATTAGGTTAGTATTGTAGGGTGGGAATGATTCCGAAAAGTGGGTATAGCATAGTTCCGTATGATATCACAGCTAATTCAGATGGTGGTGTAGGTATTTAGGATAATTCAGTTAGTATCATAGCTGTTTACATTAATTCAGGTAGTGTAGCAGGGTAGGACAGATTCCATGGTTTAGTGTGTATATAGCTCCGTAGATTTCGCAGCTAATTCAGGTAGTATCGTAGGTATTTGGGCTAATTCAAGTATCACAGGTGCTTAGAGTATCTCAGCTAGTATCACAGGAGGCTGGATTCATAGCTAATATGATTTCACTGCTAATTCATCTAGTATCGTAGGTATTTAGGCTAAATCAGCTAGTATCACAGGAAGATAGATTCCAGGGCTGGGTATAGCATAGTTTCGTATTTCACAGGTAATTCAGTGAGTATCGTAGGTGTTTAGGATAATTCAAGTATCATAGGCGCTTAGAGTAACTCAGCTAGTATCACAGGAGGCTAGATTCGATGGGCAGGGCGTATCATAGCTACATATGATTTCACTGCTAATTCATCTAGTATCGTAGGTATTTAGGCAAATTCAGCTAGTATCACAGGAGGATAATTCCAGGGCTGGGTATAGCATAGTTTCGTATTTCACAGGTAATTCAGTGAGTATCGTAGGTATTTAGGATAATTCAAGTATCATAGGTGTCTAGAGTAATTCAGCTAGCATTACAGGAGGGTAGGTTACAGGGGTCGGTTATAACATAGTTTCATATTTCGCAGATAACTCAGGTAATATCGTAACTATTGGAGGTATTCAGCATAGTTTCACAGATATTCGTGGTAATTTTGATCACCGATTTGTATCACAGCTATTTAAGGTAATTGCATGTGATACAGCTTGCATAAAATGTATGTGAGTCAATTTAACGGTAATTGAGATAGTATCACAGGTATTCATGGTATTTTCGAGCAGGGATTCGTATCAGAGCTATTTAAGGTAAGTTCACATGATTCGAGTAGTATCACAGGTATTTAAATCATTTTAAAAGGTAATTCAGATAGTATCTCAGGTATTGATGGTAATACAGAGAGTAATTAGTTTAGAAACATTTCTCAACCAACGTTACAACACTTTATATACTTTTTCTAAATCTTACGAACCCTTTATATGTTAAACAGTTAGTGTGCGGGGTAGAGAGGGATAAACTGCATATTGGTTTACAAGTTGAAAAGCTTTGCGTCAACATACCTTTATTTTAGTTCGTTGTAGGTGCCTCTCCCCTTTATCTAGGCTTGAGACCAGCACTAGGATTGCTCCTAATGGCAGGGTTAACACCATCCCCTCCATCTTCTTTCTTCGTCAGGCGTCTGCTAGTTGCATACACACCACACGGATAAACTTACAGTTTTTAAATTGTATTCTCACGAGAAAATCTTCATCTTCGACTTATATTCTCTTAAGCACTGTTTGTTATACTATAATGTCCATACGCATATGTAGTTATTCCATCCTTGGCAATACCTCTTTTATCATCAAAGGGATTCAATATAATTTTATTCACTTGCACTGTGGTAACAGCGTGCTTTCGTGATTGGATTAGATTCATGGCCGTTCTGATGATTTCACAGGTTTTAAGACAGTCTGTATAGCTGTCAAACGTAATGTACTGCTTAATATGTCTACGTTTTATACCTTTATTTTTTATCATTGAGCCGTGGATATCTAATGCGTACATCTTAGGCCGAAGTCTGATAAAGCGCTGGATAATTTTACCATTAGCCTTATCTTTAAATTTTCCAAGCAACTTCTTGTTTAGAGCTGAATAACACATATGGTTGACAGGGTAATCAGCAGTATCCAGATGTTCGAGAAAACGTAGCTTGTTATGGTACACATATTTAGTTGTCACACGATGAATGAATGAATGAATGAATCAGTATCCATATACATAAACTTCAGGTTTCAGCCCCATAATATGGTAACAACACATCATAATGATAGTGATACATTAATGTCTTGGAGATGTCCAACACACTCATACCAATGTATATAAGCTTGTTGAATATAATCTGAAGAGAGGCCATATGCACAACAGCTAAATTAGCAGCATATATCGTCCTGTCAATAAACGTAGGCTTGGCGATCAGCTTTTCTAGAGTCTTTTCATTTGTCACCAGTCGTATATCCATACGGTTACGCCGGTTACCCATTGTTTTTCTAAACATAGCGTTGTTAAAGAGCTTGTAGAGGTCCTACTCGAAATCATTAGCAGCTTGTTGTCGTAGCCTGTTGGTAAATTCCACATAAGGTTTTAACCATCGAGACTGTCGGAATTGTAGCACACGATGGATTTTGGTTAGTCGTAGTCCATGACTAAGAGCTTGCTTCAAAGTCATGTAATGTAGCACATACTTCTTTCGAGGTACAAGATGAGGTATCAGTTTCTTGTAGATGCTTCCAATGGTGTCACACACTCAGGCAGGAAAGGTAAATCGTTGTGTAGATCGTGAAATTCTGCAGGATACTCGATGTCGACTTCTAATATGTAACCATGAGGATCATCTTCTTGTAGTCCTTCTAAGTTGATTTCTTCAGGCGAAACCCACTGAAATCCGCCAAAGCAAAGTCGTTACACATTGCCCAAGCATATTGGTTATTAGCGTCCTCGTATGTAATAAATTGGCTTGGTCGCGACGGATCATACTTATCCATATAAGTGTTATTAGCCTCTGCATACCTAAGGGAAACTTGGCATAAACCTCCTCTTATACCGGATTCCGCCATGAGTAGTTGATCATAATCTTGCAATAGTTCCAGCTTAATTCTAGTATGCACCAACATGGCATCTCATGTAAGTCCTGAAGATATGAAATAATGTGTTAGATCAACTTTGTGTGTTTTGAGGGTCTGCTCTCTGAATGTCTCAAAGACATCAGACGAAGAACCTCTGAGGTTAAGTAGAGATCGCTGTACTCGCCCAGGTTTCTCACATTAAACAGCTCCCATACATTTCTAGCATGATCGTAGTCAGTATGAGTAATTTCTTCTTTATTTAACCTATTGTAGAAGAAGTCCTTAGGAGGCAAGCAGGTCTCGTTCAAAACATCCCATGACCTGACAAAATCATATGGAAATACTCCCTTACGGGTCATCAACTTCAATTTGTCTTCTCCGAAGTACTTTAGTGCTTCAGGATATGAGGTTAGATTTTTTACCAACTTATCCAAGCTTGTACTGAGGAATTGAAAGCTATCCACAAACCGAAGCTTTATATCTCCTACGTACTTTGTGAATGGGTTATAGCTTTCTTCAGAGTTAGGAATTGTGTCCACACGTTCACTTGTGTACCCCAACTCCTTAACAATGGAATTAGAGTCATATTCGCTAAGGGTATGCATGAAGACAGGAATATACTTAAGTGTTTTGCAGGCTAAATTGCATTTATTATGAAGACTTCCACGATATTCACCGCTGATGTGATCATGGTCGCGTACTTTGTAGTTCTCTTCTGTAAAGGTTTTTCCACACAGGTAGCATGCTGTAGAAGACTTAAATCCTTTTGCTGCTGGTCCGATAGATTCAGAGGCTTGGCAGATTTGTATGTTATCAATCATTGTTGCAAGAGATGTGAGGTACAGCATAAACGTCTGAGCAGCATCAACACCACGGTATACATAGGGTTGCTTATGAAGACCACTTTCGATATGTTCAACACTGCATGACGGCTTCACGTAAACACAGAAGCTCATTGGTGTGTGCTCTTGATAAGGGGTTGTATAGGAAGTTTTGGGATTGAGTATACACGTATGACATGGAGTGAGCATACTCTCAAAATCAGCATAGATGATGTAAGGTAGTTTCAACATCCTTTCAACATTTTTAAACTGTACAATTGATTTCTCCTTGGTAGGCATAACTACCCTTGCAACACCATGTTAAATACAGATGGCTGCATGTTCTTGTAGTTTTTCCGGTCTACTTTGCCAGCTTTGATCATCAAAATGTGTAAATCAGCGCTTACAGGTGTAAACACTCCATTACGTTTAGTCGTCTGACGTCGAACGAGCTTCTCAAAATTCTTTATATATACGTAGTGATGTTTTCCACTAGTGTCAGTCAATAGCAGCAGGTCACGGTGTTCAGGTATTTCAGTCTCAGCAAATGTTATTGGATACACTTCGTGCTTCTCATCCAGCCCGAAAACGCTAACAGACATACTGTTAAGCTTCCCAAACATAGGTATTTGAGAAAATGGAGTAGGGTAGGAAACACAGCTGAAGTCATACTTATCTTGAATTTGCCTGTATTTGCTCACACGTTGTGCATCCTTCTCAACATATTTGAGACATTTGTTATCACTAAAGTTCTGAATGTTTATACACGCTTCTTTAGTTCCGACAGATAATGGTAGTCGTATGTAGTTACTTCCTCAGCTTAAGGGTAGCAACTGGGCTTTGCTTGCTGTGGAAGGAGTTCAACTTCGTATCAACAAGTACAACCCGTTACGAGGAAGTAACTACATACGACTACCGTTATCTGTCGGAACTAAAGAAGCGTGTATAAACATTCAGAACTTTAGTGATGAGAAATGTCTCAAATATGCTGAGAAGGATGCACAACGTGTGAGCAAATACAGGCAACTTCAAGATAAGTATGACTTCAGCTGTGTTTCCTACCTTACTCCACTTTCTCAAATACCTAGGTTTGGGAAGCTTAACAGTATGTCTATTAGCGTTTTCGGGCTGGATGAGAAGCACGAAGTGTATCCAATAAATATTGCTGAGACTGAAATACCTGAACACCGTGACCTGCTGCTATTGACTCACACTAGTGGAAAACATCGCTACGTATATATATATATATATATATATATATATATATATATATATATATATATATATATAAAGAATTTTGAGAAGCTCGTTCGACGTCAGAAGACTAAACGTAATGGAGTGTTTATGCCTGTAAGTGCTGTTTTACACATTTTGATGATCAGAGCGGGCGATGTGGACTGGAAAAACTACAAGAACATGCAGCCATCTGTATTCAACATGGTGCTGCAAGGGTAGTTATGCCTACCAAGGAGAAATCAATTGTACAGTTTACAAATGTTGAAAGAATGTTGAAACTATCTTACGTCATCTGTGCTGATTTTGAGAGTATTCTCACTCCATGTCATACGTGTATACCCAATTCCAAAACTTCCTATACAACCCCTTATCAAGAGCACACACCAATGAGCTTCTGTGTTTACGTGAAGCCGTCATGCAGTGTTGAACATATCGAAAGTGGTCTTCATAAGCAACCCTATGTATACCGTGGTGTTGATGCTGCTCAGACGTTTATGCTGTACCTCACATCTCTTGCAACAATGATTGATAACATACAAATCTGCCTAGCCTCTGAATCTATCGGACCAGCAGCAAAAGGATTTAAGTCTTCTACAGCATGCTACCTGTGTGGAAAACCCTTTACAGAAGAGAACTACAAAGTACGCGACCATGATCACATCAGCGGTGAATATCGTGGAAGTCTTCATAATAAATGCAATGTAGCCTGCAAAACACTTAAATATATTCCTGTCTTCATGCATACCCTTAGCGAATATGACTCTAATTTCATTGTTAAGGAGTTGGGGTACACAAGTGAACGTGTGGACACAATTCCTAACTCTGAAGAAAGCTATAACCCATTCACAAAGTATGTAGGAGATATAAAGCTTCGGTTTGTGGATAGCTTTCAATTCCTCAGTACAAGCTTGGATAAGTTGGTAAAAAATCTAACCTCATTTCCTGAAGCACTAAAGTACTTCGGAGAAGACAAATTGAAGTTGATGACTCGTAAGGGAGTATTTCCATATGATTTTGTCAGGTCATGGGATGTTTTGAACAAGACCTGCTTGCCTCCTAAGGACTTCTTCTACAATAGGTTAAATAAAGAAGAAATTACTCATACTGACTACGATCATGCTAGAAATGTATGGGAGCTGTTTAATGTGAGAAACCTGGGCGAGTACAGCGATCTCTACTTAACCTCAGATGTTCTTCGTCTGATGTCTTTGAGACATTCAGAGAGTAGACCCTCAAAACACACAAAGTTGATCCAGCACATTATTTCATCTCTTTAGGACTTACATGGGATGCCATGTTGGTGCATACTAGACTTAAGCTGGAACTATTACAATATTATGATAAACTACACATGTTGGAATCCGGTATAAGAGGAGGTTTATGCCAAGTTCCCCATAGTTGTGCAGAGGCTAATAACACTTAATGAATAAGTATGATCCGTCGAGACCAAGCCAATTTATTACATACGAGGACGCTAATAACCAATATGGTTGGGCAATGTGTCACGCCCTCCCTTTTGGCGGATTTCAGTGGGTTTCACCTGAAGAAATCAACTTACAAAGACTTCAAGAAGATGATCCTCATGGTTGCATATTAGAAATCGACATCGAGTATCATGCAGAACTTCACGACCTACACAACGATCTACACAGCGATCTACCTCTCCTGCCTGAGTGTATGAAACCATTGGAAGCATCTACAAAGAAACTCATACGTCATCTTGTACCTCGAAAGAAGTATGTGCTACATTACATGACTTTGAAGCAAGCTCTTAGTCATGGACTACGACTAACCAAAATCCATCGTGTGCTACAATTCCGACAGTCTCGATGGTTAAAACCTTATGTGGAATTTACCAACAGGCTACGACAACAAGCTGCTAATGATTTCGAGTAGGACCTCTACAAGCTCTTTAACAACGCTATGTTTAGAAAAACAATGGGTAACCTGCGTAACCGTATGGATATACGACTGGTGACAAATGAAAAGACTCTAGAAAAGCTGATCGCCAAGCCTACGTTTATTGACAGGACGATATATGCTGCTAATTTAGCTGTTGTGCATATGGCCTCTCTTCAGATTATATTCAACAAGCTTATATACATTGGTATGAGTGTGTTGGACATCTCCAAGACATTATGGGGCTGAAACCTGAAGTTTATGTATATGGATACTGATTCATTCATTCATTCATCGTGTGACAACTAAATATGCGTACCATAACAAGCTACGTTTTCTCGAACATCTGGATACTGCTGATTACCCTGTCAACCATATGTGTTATTCAGCTCTAAACAAGACGTTGCTTGGAAAATTTAAAGATGAGACTAATGGTAAAATTATCCAGCGCTTTATCAGACTTCGGCCTAAGATGTACGCATTAGATATCCACAGCTCAATGATAAAAATAAAGGTATAAAACGTAGACATATTAAGCAGTACATTACGTTTGACAGCTAAACAGACTGTCTTAAAACCTGTGAAATCATCAGAACGGCCATGAATCTAAACCAATCACGAAAGCACGTTGTTACCACAGTGCAAGTGAATAAAATTACATTGAATCCCTTTGATGATAAAAGAGGTATTGCCAAGGATGGATAAACTACCTATGCGTATGGACATTATAGTATAACAAACAGTGTTTAAGAGAATATAAGTCGAAGATGAAGATATTCTCGTGAGTCTACAATTTAAAAAATGTAAGTTTATCCGTGTGGTGTGTATGCAACTAGCAGACGCCTGATGAAGAAAGAAGATGGAGGGGATGCTGTTAACCCTGCCATTAGGAGCAATTATAGTGCTAGTCTCAAGCCTAGATAAAGGAGAGAGGCACATACAACGAACTAAAATAAAGGTATATTGACGCAAAGCTTTTCAATTTGTAAACCATATGCAGTTTATCCCTCTCTACCCCGCACACTAACTGTTTAACATATAAAGGGTTCGTAAGGTTTAGAAAAAGTATATAAAGTGTTGTAACGTTGGTTGAGAAATGTTTCTAAACTAATTACTCTCTGTATTACCATCAATACCTGAGATACTATCTGAATTACCTGTTAAATGATTTAAATACCTGTGATACTACTCGAATCATGTGAACTTACCTTAAATAGTTCTGATACGAATCCCTGCTCGAAAATACCATGAATACCTGTGATACTATCTCAATTACCGTTAAATTGACTCACATACATTTTATGCAAGCTGTATCACATGCAATTACCTTAAATAGCTGTGATACAAATCGCTGATCAAAATTATCACGAATATCTGTGAAACTATGCTGATTACCTCCAATAGTTACGATATTACCTGAGTTATCTGCGAAATATGAAACTATGTTATAACCGACCCCTGTAACCTACCCTCCTGTAATGCTAGCTGAATTACTCTAGACACCTATGATACTTGAATTATCCTAAATACCTACGATACTCACTGAAGTACCTGTGAAATACGAAACTATGCTATACCCAGCCCTGGAAATATCCTCCTGTGATACTAGCTGAATTAGCCTAAATACCTACGATACTAGATGAATTAGCAGTGAAATCATATGTAGCTATGATACGCCCTGCCCATCGAATCTAGCCTCCTGTGATACTAGCTGAGTTACTCTAAGCGCCTATGATACTTGAATTATCCTAAACACCTACGATACTCACTGAATTACCTGTGAAATACGAAACTATGCTATACCCAGCCCTGGAATCTATCCTCCTGTGATACTAGCTGATATAGCCTAAATACCTAGGATACTAGATGAATTAGCAGTAAAATCATATGTAGCTATGATATGCCCTGCCCATCGAATCCAGCCTCCTGTGATACTAGCTGAGATACTCTAAGCACCTGTGATACTTGAATTAGCCCAAATACCTACGATACTACCTGAATTAGCTGCGAAATCTACGGAGCTATATACACACTAAATCATGGAATCTGTCCTACCCTGTTATACTACCTGAATTAACGTAAACAGCTATGATACTAACTGAATTACCCTCACCACCATCTGAATTAGCTGTGAAATCATACGGAACTATGCTATACCCACTTTCCGGAATCATTCCCACCCTGTGATACTAACTGAATTACTTACCTTTTGCGTGAGAGGGTTACCTTTTTGCGTGAGTGGGTTACTTTTTGCGTGAGTGGGTTTCCTTTTTGCATGAGTGGGTTACCCTTTTAGCGTGAGTGGGTTACCTTTTTGCGTGAGTGGGAAACCTTTTTGCGTGAGTGGGCACCTTTTGAGTGAGTGGATTACCTTTTTGCGTGAGTGGGTTACTTTTTGAGTGAGTGGGTTACCTTTTTGAGTGAGTGGATTACCTTTTTAGCGTGAGTGGGTTACCTTTATGCGTGAGTGGGTTACCTTTTTGAGTGAGTGGGCACCTTTTTGAGTGAATGGGTTACCTTTGTGAGTGAGTGGGTTACCTTTTCAGCGTGAGTGGTGTACCTTTTTGCGTGAGTGGGTTACCCTTTTGAGTGAGTGGTTTACCTTTTTGCGTGATAGGGTTGCCTTTTTGAGTGAGTGGGTTACGTTTTTGAGTGAGTGGGTTACGTTTTTAGCGTGAGTGGGTTACCTTTTTGCGTGAACGGGTTACCTTTTTGCGTGAGTGGGTTACCTTTTTAGCGTGAGTGGGTTACCTTTTTCGCGTGAGTGTGTTACCTTTTAACCGTGAGTGGGTTACGTGATGGAGCTGTCTAGGGTTAGCGTTCTAGCATTGTCAGAAAACAGTTTTCCATGAAGTTTGTGTCTAAAGTGGTTTTCACTCTCCCAAATAAATACCATAATTTATTCTTCAAGTCTTGACTTCTCTAGCACCTCCCCTTGTATTACCTATCTCTCCTGAATATAAGCCCATATATCTACTCTTCAGTATCTGTCTAGCCTAACAGCTCTCCTCGTTTTCCTATATCTCTCATACATACCAACGCATACTCTACTCTCAAACTCTGTCTAGTCTAGCATCTATCCCCGTAATCCTTATCTTTTCCATATAAACGCATGCTCTACCCGTCAACATGTCTGGCCTAGCACCTCTCTTCGTATGTCTTATCTCTTCCATATAAATCACTTTTCCTGCTCCTTCAACTCTCTCCTAGCATAGCATCTCTCCCCGTTTTCTCGTCTCGCCTTATAAACGCATACTCAAACCCTCCTAGCCTATTACCTCTCCTCGGTTTGCTATCTCTCCTATATAGAAAGCCATATTCTACTCTTCAAGTCATGCCTAGTCTAGCTCCTCCCCCTGTATTCCCTATCTGTCCAGTATATAAGCTCATATTTCTACTCCTGCAGTATCTGTCTAGCCTAATAGCTCTCCTCCTGTTCCTATACGTCTCATACATATAAACGCACACTCTACTCTCAACCCCTGTCTAGTCAAGCCTCTCTCCCCGTAATCCCTAACTTTACCATATAAACGCATACTCTACTCCTCACCATCTGTCTGGCCTAGCACTTCTCCGCGTATCCCATACCTCCCGTAAAACGCATTCTCTCCTGCCCTCTGTCTAGCTGAGTATCTCTCCTTGGTTTCCTATCTAGTCCATATAAAACGCATTCTACCTTTAACATCTGTCTATCCTAGCATAGGATCTCTCTCCGTTTTCTCGTCTCTCCCTATAAACGCATACTCAATTTCTCCCAGCGTAATACCTCTCCTTGGTTTGCTATCTCACCCATATAAAAGTTTATTCTACCCTTCAAGCCTTGTCTAGTCTAACAGCTCTCCTCGTTTTCCTATACCTCTCATATAAGCCATACTCTACCCTTCAACTCTGGATAGCCTAACACCTCTCCTAGTTTTCCTATACATCTCATATAAACCTTACTCTACGCCTCAACCTCTGTCTAGCCTAACACCTCTCCACTATCTCTTCCACATAAACGTACTTCCCTCCTTCAACCCTTTCTAGCCTAGTATCTGTCGTCGTATTCCCTATCTCTCCCATATAAACCCATTTTCCTCCTTGAAGGCTCTCTCAACCTGGCATCTACCCTCGTTTTCCCTATCCTTTTCCATATATGCCCAAAAAACTGCGCTCGCTCTCTCTATAATAACTTACACACGTGATGTCGCGTAAGAAATAGAGAGGTGGAACCCATATAGCTTCTCATCTGGGCGGCTGCCTCGCAAGGTCTGGAGGATGTCATTCTCTGCCGAGGTCCGCAGCCTGTACTGAATGATGTTGCCCTCTGTGTATCTGTCGCATATAGACATATATCACGCCCAATATAGAATGGGACGTTGAGGAACACAGTAGTTAAACAGAGCCCATAAATAAAACTCAATTTAATTTTTTTCTGTCTGTATGTTTATTTCTAACCCATTACCAGCAAAACTCCATTCCTTATGCCAAATAGAAATCATCTAACGTTCCCATGTAAAGGAACGCGGGTCTGAGTGCTTTTTAAAAATAAGAAATGGTATATTTTCTCTGGCGCAAAGACTCTAAGACTAGACTAAGATGGACATTTTTCCCTCTCATACACATCTTAATGCATCTTTTTAGTCCTCCAGTAGTTATAAATAAAGCGGCTATATTACAGTAGGGATGGGGAAATGTTTGCGTATTCAGGAAAGGATTCCGTTTACAGACTAGATTGAAAGTGTCTGGTATATATGTCTCATCCAAACAGGCTTCAATGGATGCATTCCTTGCATTAACACATGGAAGCTTTCTTTTAGAAACCCATTACGGAATATCTTAAAATATTTTGTGTTATGGTCTGGGCAGCTTTGGGAAAAGAAAAGCAGTGACATTCCCACGGTGTATGAATGCAAATAAATTACTTAAATCTACTAGCTTGAGAGAGTGTGAACTAGTACTTCCGATAAAAAGTACTATCCCATTTCAAATAATATCCTATGCGTGTAAAAATTGTCACAACAGTAGAGAAAGCTATTGTAACACATAAAAATGTAGGCTCGTAGACAGTAAGGCGTAAATTCAAACCAACTCCATTTCAACGAAATGGTCTTATATCTGTAAAAAAAAGGCCGTTTTCCCACAACCTACATGAGCTTGCATATGCAAGCTGGTGCATGCGTGTGAGATATCCGGAATCATATAGCTTACGGCAATAACCGAACAAAGAGTTAATTTTAATTCCAGCGATTGTTTGGTGTGCTATAGCCTATAGTTTCGCTTGTTTTTTCTCTGCTTTATTCAACCCTACATCGTGGAAGGCTCGTAACAGATAAATGTTGTAATTATAGTATAAAAAGAACGTTGTTATTGCATAAAAGGTGATTAAAATACGATTACATTTGCTTTTAAATTCTAAATAAACAATGATTAGCAAACTTGAAGAAATAATTTTAACTCAATTCCTTTGTTAACCGATTTAACGTAAGTTCTTTTTTAAATGAAAATGCGATTCTTATACCATATTTTGTAGTTTTTTCACAATCGTAATTTATTTTAAAAAAATTATCGGAGATGATGCCTCTGTTTGTTTAACCTAGGGCTAATGCAAGTAGAATCTTGGAACATTTTATGACAACTTACTCTAATTGCAGGAAAACCATTTAATGGATTTCATTAAAAAGTATCAGCTTTGGTTCCCATGTATATGTAATATTATAAATCTCTCGAGTTAACGCAAGTAGAATCTTGGAAATAGTACGACGACTTCCAAAAATACAGGGAAAGTAATCTTTGTAATCACTTTCTACAAAGTCCGATGATAATGGTACTCTATAAAAGAATATACCTACGAAAATACTTTTTCATGAAATAACTTAACATAATAAAGGGATTTTACTCGTGTTGCAGGGAGTTTGGAAATCCACCAAGACATGCTGGCTGAAAAGAACGTTTTCCCACGTACTCAAAAGAATCCAGGACTTGGAGCTGGAGAAGGCATATTATAAAGGACATAAGAAGGGTACAGACCAAGTATGGTTCCAAAATTGTGGATGAGAATTAAGCAGGTTTTCCCTCCATCAACATTAGCGGCTTCTCATTAGGTTCACTGATTTACTAAACTCCCTGTTGCTCAGATGTCAAAGATTTTTTTCGATTAATGCATATATTGCTAAGAGTAAAATCGAGAGACACTCTGCTGGTTTTCCGGCTTATGTGGGTTAGAGCACAAGGGAACTATATCTTCTCAAGCCGGGTGCAATACTTAGTTGTATAGCTGTATTGTAGTTCATTCTGCAGTACTTTAAAATGGTCCTTAGGCGACGGACACATGTTTAGAGGACAAGGAAAATGTGTTTAAAAAAGACCCGGAAGTCATCATAGAAGGTGTGGCTCAAACACTTCCATCTCTGTCACATCACTAGCCTCTTTCTCGTTTCTCGCCCTACAGTACCTGGAACTAGCAAACAAAAGCGGGGTTCCTCTAGGGTGTGTATACAGCAGCCATGGCGAAACAGTGCTTCGCGAGTCAATTTGCGCTTCAGTTGACTCGCACACTACCCCTCCGTATCTTCTCCCGCCCCTCCACCTCCTACTCATGTCAGCGTGGTCTGTACTACGTCAAACAGTGGCGGCTAGCACTGCCGCTTGCAAAGCAACGTTCGAAGCGTTGAACATTTCATGGAATGGGAGCAGAAGTTCGTTGAGGATGGTGGCAATGCAAAATGTTTTATATGTCCCAAAGCGGAGTAATGCAATTCAACATGAAACGCCATTACAATGCTTATCATTCCGAATATACCAAGTTACAAGGCAAGTTGGGCCTGTAATTATAATAATAATAATAAACATTTTATTTAATGAGACTTTAATTCTTATTTAAACTACAAGTCAGACTGCTAATTTTCAATATGTTCACAGGACGCGAAAGAACGCAAGAAATTTTGAAATTGATAAAAAACAATGGACCTAAACCAACTACAAAGACTCAAACTATGGCAGAGAAAAGACAAACCATTGCAAAGAAAGTTGAAGTGCCTTCTGCCGACGTAATAAGGCAGATGGATTTGAAAATGGCTGACTTTGTGAAGTTTTCTCTTGCACTGGACGAGAGTACAGATGTAACTGACACCTCAATTGGCCATTTTCATTCGAGGTGTTGATAAGGAACCTAATGTTGAAGAGTATTTGCTCGATTTAGTCCTACTAAAAGGCAGTACTACTGGCGAGTAGATATTTAAAGCTCTAAAAATTAGTATTGAAAGATATTGTTTACAGTCGCCAAAATTAGTATCAGACGGAGCAAAGGCCATAGTTGGGGAAAAAGTGGGTTGATTGACAGGTTAAACATTTTTTCAGTGATAAAGCTATTTCGAGCAATTTTTATGCTTGGCATTGTCTGTTGCATCAAGAAGCACTTTGTGCCAAGTCAGTTACACTTCAATAGTGACGGATTGTGTTGTGAACAAAATAAAAGGAAGTGCTTTGAAACAACTGACAGTTTCGAAATATGTATACTTAAAAATATGGGAGAATCATTTAAGATATTAAGTATTTGTGTGATATTAGATGGTTTAGCAGAGGTGCAATGTTACTCGGTTCTTCGACCTCAGAGATGCATTCCCCGGATTCATGAAAGAAAAGGCATTTTATTTTAGCTTTACATTTACATTATTCTGATATGCTTTAAGGTCATTTTATTGTAATTTTATTGTTTCCTTTTTTAGGGAATGGAAATTTAGGAACTAAATAACGAGGTCTGGGTGTCTGCGACTTAGCTTTCTTATGCGATATATATATGTACGCACTTAAACAAATTGAAAACTACATTTCAACGACGCAATCAAAATATTGTTGATAAGTATAGTTCAGTGCAGACGTTCGTAAACACACTTTCACTCTGGGTAGATCACTTGAAAGAGGGGCAGGTACACTATTTTCCATGTTTAAATCTCATTTCTAATTTCTCCTCAGATAAATTCAGTACTTGCATTAGTATTCTCTTCACACTTAAAAGTGAATTTTGTGATTACAGATTTCGTGATTTCAGGGTTTTTAAATATGATATATCAGTGTATGTCTATCCATTAAACATAGACGTAAGAAAGACCAGAATCAATCTGCAAGAGGAGCTGATTCATTTACAGTCTGACGAAATCATGAAAATCAGATGCAAGGATTTAATAGGAGTGGAATGTTTTAAAATCCTATGCAACAATAAATATCCGAAGCTTCGATCATATTCAGTTTCCATGGAAGCAATGTTTTGTACAACGTACATCTATAAATAGTTATTTTCCATGGTTAAATTAGTAAAAAGCAAATGCAGATCCCGACAGACGAACGAACATCTTCATGACCAGTTACGTCTAGCTGTAAACAACATAATTCCCGATTTCGAATCTCTCATTGTAAACGACATCGGAGAAGCTTAATCCACTTTAAATACAGAGTACTGAACGCCACTGAATCAGTTTGTTCTTTACCACTACCCCGCTCGCCTTCCAAATTTTCCCCCTTCCATAGCTTTGCTATCCAGGTTGCATCAAGGTGCTTCGGGGCAGGCTTACAGTCTCGCCATGCCTGGTATACAGTAACACTTGAAAGGGGTTGGGGAGGATTGTCACTAACCGATGAATTTATTAGAAACCTACCTTCTTCTAAGTGGGTTATGTTTGCATTCTTGCGGTACGAATTCCTGTTCGCATGTGAAAAACGATGCTTTGTGGATGTGTTTTATGCATGTTTCTTAAACTGATATCTAAAGCGTGTTTTTAATAATGGCGGAAAACTGTTAGTGTTCTCCAAGAAATAAACTTCAAACAAAGACTTTGGAAAGGTGGCTTCCACTTTTGAACATTTTCCAGAACCGATCCTGTAAGGGAAACGGTTTTGAAGAGTGTTAAAGCCCTAAATTTATGAACGCAACAACCGGATCTGTGGTTTAAAAAGATTTTTTTTGTTTTCCGTGTTTATTCTTAGCTAAAGAGTAACGTTAGCTGGGTAAAAATGTGTGTATGTGTGGCTTATGTCATCTGACTAAAAATATATAAAAATAAATAAAGAGCGATGAACCGCTGTATCACAAGAACTGAACACTGGACACTTCAATGCCTGGTGAAACGGATATCATGGAACAACTGGATTCTGCGTTCAGTAAGAGCATTGCAAAACATTCTGAAAAATCGGTATGTATTATCGAAAATTGTCGATAGAATAAGAACGTTCTTGGCAATGCTCCACACTGACAAATCTATACTTATGCAATGTGTGCATTTCAACGAGAGAGAGACACGATTTCAACAAGAAAGAAGAGGAGGATGGATTTCCGCTACACTGAGCAGCAGCACCATGCACTTCCGTATTTCTGGCATTGGTGAGTGTTGCGGTGGAAAAGAATGGGATCCATGTCGTGTTGGTTGTTGTCCTCAGGGTGCAGCGGTGGCTTAGTAATAGTTACATAACTATCCCGGATGAGTTCTATTTCTCAGGATCTGTTACCTTCAGTTTTTTTACAGATTTTTAAATCCAATACGGCAACCTGATGTAATTCAAGTGTTATCGCACAGTTGTAGTATGTTTGGTTGGCAATAATGATAAAATCAAGGGTTTTGTTTACTTAATGTTGTATTTATTCTCAAGCGTTATGTATAGATGAAATTATTTTTAGTGCAAATTCATTTTAATAACTTTTTACAGCTACTATTAACTCTTTTCAGTAATAATTAATTATATTTTGTTTTACAACAAAAATGCGTATATTTACACGGAGTTGCACGGGGAGTATACCGTATTTATTTTTTTACTTATCAATCCGTTTTTACCTTTGGTAATTATTAATCATACCAATACCTTAGGTATTTTACATCTTACTACAACCTTTTGTCCTTTATTATGCTGACATTATTATAGATTACCAGTTAATTAAATTCTAGTACTGGTGTCATTGCTGCTTTTATCCATTTTGCAAAAATTTTCCTTGAGTGTTGATGCTCCCTAACAACGGGTAGAAGCTCGTTTTCTGTTACGTTTTGGTTTCATATACATGGCATATAATATTTATTACATGAAATATCTTAAATTTGTAATATGATAAAATAATCAATTATATATGAAATCATTTTAAAATCACTTAGCTAAATCTATTTACAATCATTAAGCTGTTAAATTTGATTGGCTAATTTTACAAATCCTGTATGTTTTACATTGTTTATTTTTCATCTCATAATTTCTTTTTATTCTTCTCCTCTGCCTTATTGAGAATAATTACACTAAATATTTACGGACAATTGTTCACCATATTATTTCTGCTACCCCTTTTTCTGATAATATTTTTATTTGAGTTCTTGTTATCTTCTTCATATTCCTCTTTATAATAAAAACGTATTGGGAAAAACTGCCACATATATAATATATTCACAATTGCATTCGATTTACAGAATACAATATATAACTGGTTAACAGTTAATTAATTTTTACATGTTTTGAAGACAATTCTTACAATGTTGTTTGTGGATATAATTTGGTTCATTCTTACCTTTTTTCTTTTATGCACTTTGCATTTGACATACAACCTTTGTTTTGCGTTCAGGGGTGCGTTTTCCTGTTTGTATTTGTTTTAGATATCTTGTGTAGTTGTTATGGTGAGCTCTTGGGTTCTTGTTTGGAATTTTTTGTGTAGTGTGCTCCACCAATCACACCGTAATCTCAATCTTCTTAGTCCTCTTCTTCCAATTCACTGTATTTTCTTAGAATCGGCTTATCTTCCCGCGATGTTTCCTCTCTCTCTCTTTTTGAATCTCATAAGTATGATCACCAAACTTTTCTTTTATGGCGAATGGTACGCTATACACTAGTTCCATTCTGAAGTACTCCTTTTCTCCTTATTTTTTAAATTCTAGGCATTTTCACTGGCACCTTGTTGCCTATCTTAGGGTTCCATTTTGCCCTGTGTCGTTTTGCCTTAAGCTTTCTTCAGTGTATTTTCGAAGACTATTTTACGTTTTTCTTCCTCTGTCAGATGGTTTCCAGCTGTAACTGCGGAATGTCTCGTATCTTCTGTTTAGTCTGTATGCCGAGTATAAGTTCTTTGTATATGGTTGTACCATCTCTTATGGTGTTCGTGACATAGTATAGGCAAAAGGCTGGTTCACAACCATCCGGTAACGGTAACCAGAACGGAAACGAGAACGGGAATGCAAATCGATCACAAAGCGAAGTCGATTTTGCGCATTGGAATTTCATTTGTTTTTAACTGACCAATGACATTTTTTCACCTACTTCCAATTTAGCCAGGCCAACGTCAAAATTCGATAGAGTAAACATTATCTAAATGCATATTCATTACATTTCCAATCCCTCTACTTATGCCAAGCTTCCATTCCTTTATTTAATGGCATACATTAAAATTGTTTATTGTTCTTTTTTCATTTCCACCGGTTTTAGCTGTTCTTTGTAGTTTTTGCCATTGTTTTTTGGATAATAGCCAGTTCTGAGTTGCATATAAACAAACTACAAATGATCCCTTCACCAGAGGAACCAACGCTGATTAGATTTGCGGGTGTCGGGATGAGGTTAGGAAGCACATTTACTACTATTTCCTTCCAGTTTCATGTTTCCAGCTTGCGACTATAGAGAGCACTAGTGGCTGTTTCATGTCACGGCCGCTTAGAATAACCTCTAGAGTGAAGAGTCTAATATGCACAATAGGGATCTAATATGCCGTGCCCGGGAACGAGAACGAGAAAGCTAAAATTTGGGCAACTCTTCTTTCCCGTTCCCGGGGCCCGGGAAGGCTTCCCGTCGGTTGTGAACATTCCCGTTTGAATGCATGTATTTCACCTTTCTCGTTCTGGTTACAGTTCTCGTTGGTTGTGAACCAGCCTAAAGAAATTCCAATTTGTTTAGTGACTTGCTCACAAGCGTTGCCCTGGGGATAATATGCGAATGAGTGCTACATTTTGATTTGTGTTTCCTGTAGAGTTTTGTTGAAAACTTTGCTCTTATGCACTACTGAATTGTGCGATAGGATTTCTATTATGTTTCCGTATTTCGGAAAATATAGTCATTTATGATTTTGTTTACACATGATTTGCTGTTTACCTTCCACTTGGGGTAGATGTTTACAAAAATTTGTAAGGATGTCCAGCATCACGAAAATGTACCTGTAGTTGTATTTTGGCACCGGTAATTCGCCATGAGCATGAATACCTACCAATGCATTGTTTTCTAATTACTGCTTGCACTTCAGTGTCATACTTTATGTTTAATGATTTTGCTTTTTGGCAATATTCACATGCGGCAATGATTTTCTCACTTTCTTATGAAGGTGCTTTATGTACATAACCTCGTTTATGACAGGTACGTTTCTCTCACTGCCTGAGTGTATTAATGTGTTATGGAAGGTTAAAATTATGATTTTGTCTAAACTTTTCAGTATCATGTCTTTCCATTTCGTCTCACGATTCCCGTATAATTTTTACAATGAATTATTGTACTTCTCTGTGGTTTCTTCTGGCCCGGAATCGATCTCTGAGGCTTCAGGTCAAATTTCCCTAGCTCCGAATCCTCTCTTTGGAGTCTACCTAGATCCTCTAATTTTTCAGATAATTCCTTGTTGATATCTAAATTCACTTTAGGAATTTTAACTTCGTTGTACATGCTTGACAAAGTTTCTGATACTTGTCTTTCCTGTTTTATACTGGACAATGCGTCACTGAAGATATTTAGCTTTCCAGGTATGTGTTTAACTTCTATGTTATATGAGGTGATCTCATGTATATATCCATATATCTTGTAGCTCTTCAGTTTACATGACTGGATGAACAATAATCTTACGTGATCTGTGTATACAATTATTTTACAGTTTTAAATGTATTGTCTAAATTTTTGTAAAGTGTAATATATCGTACCAATTCACATTTCTGTTATACAAGCCTTCGATTCGATTTTTGTTAACAGCCTAGATACTATGCTAATAACGTAATGCTCGCCTTTGTCACTAGTCTGAGTCAAGATAGCGTCATAAGCTTGTATAGAAGCGTCCGAGTGTGTGTAAAATGGTAACTTGGGAGTAGGGTAGAAATGATGGTTCACGCGCAGTTAATTTATGCATGGCTATTCATATGCAAATGAGCTCCCCCACCTCCTCTCCCCCACCCCCACCCCCCGCTGTGCCTTGGTAGTTTTAGTTGCAGCTGCGGTCGTAAATCATGTTGAGTACAATGGAGGCTTGACAGTTAAGTAATTAAGGCTGTCAATCAACTGTCAAAACGAACAAAGGGGTCATAAATTTAAGGTTCTGTAACAAAGGCGAGATGTTTTTCCTACCCATCCCACATCAGGCCACTTCTGCACCTGGTCAGTTACCCACCTCCACTTCCATTGTGTGTCGAACACGTGGCATACTCGTTCCACTAGCTTTTAACAAAAGAACAATGCTTAACCTTCAGCTGTCAAAATGAACAAAGCCCATGATGAATTAGGGTTGTAACAAAGCCTGACCCTTTCCATTGTGTAAGAGATTCTATTGTGTGTGCCTTTCTATTGTCCTTGGCAAGGCTAGTTTAGAAAGACACCTGAAGCGTTCCCATTGTTTGGTCACCTGCTAGTTTAACAAAAGAATTCGAGGGTTGCTTTATACTCGTCCTGTCCTTGTTTGTGTGAAAGAGAGAGAAACTTGTTTACCAAATCTGCGTGACGTCATACTTTAGAAAGACCACCTGGCATACTCATCCCACAATCCAATAACAAAGCCTGACCCTTTCCATTGTGTAAGAGATTCTATTGTGTGTGCCTTTCTATTGTTCTTGGCAAGGCTAGTTTAGAAAGACACCTGCGACGTTTCCATTGTTTGGCCACCTGCTAGTTTAACAAAAGAATTCGAGGGTTGCTTTATACTCGTCCTGTCCTTGTTTGTGTGAAAGAGAGAGAAACTTGTTTACCAACTCTGCGTGACGTCATAGTCGGCCATCATGATTTTGCCTGAGGGAGTTCTCTCCGATGTTTTACGACCTCCTACGAATATACCCGAGCATAGTTAACAAGCATTCTGTTTCAGCCAACGACTCCGAAAAAGCGCCTAATATACATTTCATTATGTGCATTAAACCTCTGAGTGATATCCATAGATCGGTGTTCGATTCTTACTGTAATCAAAAGTTTATTGCTAATGAGAAATTAATGATTGATATTATTATATCATTACCCTAATTAATAAAAAGGCGTTCAGAGAATTCTAGCTCGAGTCTTACCAAGTGAAACTCTAACGCGTAATAACTATTAAACTATGCAAGGTCAGATTAAAAAAATGTATTTATCAATTATAATTTAATTTTTTATATATCATTACCCTAATTAATGAAAGGGTGTTCAGAGGGTTCTAGTTCGAATCTTACCCAACGAAACTCTAATGCTTAATAAATGTTAAACTATGCAAGGTCAGATTTAAAAATGTATTTATCAAATATAATTTTTTTATACATCATTACCCTGATTAATGAAAGACCGTTCAGAGGGTCCTAGATCGAATCTGCGAAACTCTAATGCCCAATAACTATTAAACTATGCACGGCTAGATTAAAATGTATTTAACAAATATAATTTAATTAATGAAACGGTGTTCAGAGGGTTCTAGATCGAATCTGCTAAACTCTAATGCTTAATAAATATTAAACTATGTGAGTATTGGGCGGTCAGATTAAAACGTGTTTAACAAATATAATTTAATATACACGACATAACAATGTTTAACGATCTGTATTCTTAGGAACCAGAGGTCCATAGTTCGAATCCTGCCCTGCGAAATGCTATAATAACTATTAAGTTATTGAAGCAGGGGGCGGTCGGATTAAAATTGCAATTAGCAAATATAATTATTTATATTAAACCCTGATGCATACTTAGATATCTCGATGCCTAGACAACATTCTTTCTTCTTCTCCTCTCTTTTTCTTTCTATCTATCTCTTTCTTTCTCCACGACTTGTACACATTCAGGCGTTCACATATACACGAGCACTTGTACACACATCAGCAAACATACACTGGTGCACGCATGCACACACACGCACACACACACTCACATACATACAATAGTACACACACACATACACGCATTCACACAACTCATGCGTATACATACATACTGCTCTTACACACATACATATACATGGACACACACACATGCACACACATACACCAGTGCACACACGCATACACGCACATGTAAGTACACACACGCACACACACACACGCAAGCACATACACACACGCACATACATACACCAGCACATACACACACATGCACATACATACACCAGCACACACATGCACATACATACAACAGTACACACACACATACATACATACACCAGTGCTCTTACACTCACGCATTCACGCACCTCATGTGTATACATACATACATACACCAGTGCTCTTACACTCACACATACATATACATGGACAAACACACACACGTGCAAGCACATATGCCTGTTCACTTACACCCAACAGCACCAACCCACACACGCACACACCAACTCACGCGCATGTCCTGAATGAAAAGAGACAAAATGATGCAATAAAAACTAATTATAGCTCGGGATGCAAGGCTCCATTTACGATTGCTCGAAACCGGTCTTCTAATAACTCCAAAACTAATTAAAATAAAGACAGTAAATAAACTTTATTACTTTTATGCCATTAGCTCGTTTCTTGTGCATGTATATTAGAGTCCAGGTGTCATGGGTTCGATCCTTAACTTTAAAATCTCAATTATCTCAGAAACTAGCAGGGATTAAGGTGCGGACCAAAGCACGATTTTTAGTTCCTACGATGAACAATTAATGCTTTATATAATTTCCAATCAGTGTCCCTAGCTCGAATCCCGATCTTTCAGTGACTTCCCTAATTTTCCACTGTGTTCTAGAATATATCACTTAGATCAATGTTGCAACTGCATACAGGTCTTTAAACACATCAAACTAATATTATAAATAATTTTGTTTCTGGCGTTCCGAGTTGGAATACCGATTCAATGAAGTTTACTTATAAATTTAATAACAGTAAATAATTAAGACAAAGGTACCAAATAAACCTATTACGTTTATGTCATCAGATAATATCTTGCGGGCGTATATTAGGGTACCTGACGTTCAGGGTTCGATCCTTAAGTTTAAATCTCAATTATCGCAGAAACTAGCAGAGATAGAGCTGTAGACGAAAGCATGTTTGATAGCTCATACAATGAACAATTAATGCTGTATATAATTTTCAATCAGTTGCCCCTAGTTCGAATCCCGAACTTTCAATGACTTCACTGATTTTCCTCTGTACTCTGGAATACATCGCTTAGATTGATGCTTTAACTGCATGCAGCTTTGTGTAACGACATTATGGATGTACTCTGTGTGAGAGAGAGCGAGAGAGGGAGAGAGAGAGCGAGAGAGGGAGAGGAAGTGAAACAAGCAGGGATAGAAGTGCTGAGGGCCTCTGCGCATGCGTAGCAAGAGATGATGTCATTGGCTGCAATAATCACGTGACGTGTAAGCATCACAGCCATGATGACGTGCAGGCATCGCCTGGAGTGGGTTTAGATCCCTATATAAACAGACATCTGTCCCATGTTAGAACTGTTGTGTACTTATTAACTTTACATTCAAGTTTTAAAGAGCTTTAAAAGCAACGTGAGCTACAGGCCGTCTACACATTCAGCACATATCAAAACGGGGCAATGCAAGGTGAGTTTTAAATAACTATACAAAATCACTGTTGGCTTTTACAATACATTTAATTTTATTTAAACGTTACAGTACATGAAAGACGATTCGTTACAAAGAGCATCATATTTTCTAATCTGTGCTTTACATTCACATGATATTCTCAACACACATTCTTCTGTAACATTTATATGATTTTCTCTACATCTTCTTTGTAAACATTCATACGATTTTCCCCTCATTCTTTGTTTCACTATACACTCACATGATTTTCTCTACTCATTCTTTGTTCCACCTACAGGTTCATGCTCTGTTAACATTCACATGACTTTCTCTTCACATTCTTTGCTTCCATTAACATTCACATGATTTTCGCCACACATTCTTCTTACATAAACACACATACGACTTTACCCTCATTCTTTGTTTCACTATACACTCACATGATTTCCTCTACTCATTCTTTGTTCCCCTGCAGGTTCATGCTTTGTTAACATTCACACGACGTTCTCAGCTCATTTCTCTATTAACATTCACATGATTTCTCCTCACTTTCTTCTTACTTAAACATTCATATGATTTTCCCCCTCATTCTTTGTTTCACTATACATTCGCACGCGATTTCCTCTACTCATTCTTTGGTTCTCTGCTGGCTCATCTTCAATGAACATTCACATGATTTTCTGTACTTATTCTTTATTTCTCTACACCTTCATAGACTTACTTACAAAACATGCACACCCTAGTTCTTCAACTTGAATAATGTAGTGAAAATAATAATTCATGGCAATGTCTGTTACAGATTGTTTAGCTGATAGACTTAACAAGATGGTGGAAGAGCGCAGTTTCCTACCGACTCGCCGAGTTCAAGATCTCGAAATAGGTCTTAACTATGAGATAAAGTCCTTAAAGAGAGTTCAAACAAGATATGGTACCAGGATCGTATCTTCGCTGGAGGATTGTCAAGTGTTCTTGCCAGAGCGCTATAATTCGTTAACCGATCAAGAGATTGCAGAAATACCTGGGAGCGTATACCTACAGTATAATGGCATGGCAGAGACGGGGAAATTTAAGACATGTAATTGTCTTTTTTACACGCAAAGAAGATGCGTAGAAGTGTCAAACTTAAGTATTGAATGTTCTCCCATTTCACAATGAAAAATTCATAAATAAAACAACTGACTCATTGATATTACATATAAAGATACAAAAGATGCATATTATAGAATTTTATAAAAAATTAACGAAATTACAATATCACATGCTTTGAGTTTAATTATATCTAGCGCATTGAAATAACTATAAATATCCGAATGTTTATACAAATCTTTGTGCTTCTTTTTACATGTGTCATATGCTTCATTTTACATGTATCATAACAGAAAATGTAATTCTTTTCAGGTTGCCTTTACTTGACCAAGATAGTTTTCTAAGACTTTCATTGCGCAATGTTTCAGGGTGTGCATTAAGGGGAAGAAGAAGAGGAATAGCCTGCTACCATGCAAAGGATGCTGACGCTATTGGAGGGTGGAATACCTACAAGAAACATTTCGGCAAGAAACGGGTGCTGAGACATCTACATCACCGAAACACATTAAGACAGGATCCTTATATAACATTACAGGGTATACGATGAAAAAATAGGGTCAATTTTGTATACAATTCAATGCATAGCTGAGAGTTAGCTCGACCTAGTCTCCCTATATTCACTGAAATTAAGCATTGTGAGCAATAATTTAAGTGACTGTGAAAATACTTTACGTAATGGTGAAATTTGTATCCTAAAAGACTTGAGCCCTGTATACATTAACAGTATTAACACTGTTTGCCACGCTGGAATACAAATTATGAAAATAAAAAGACTTTCATTTAAATAATAAGGAAATTTGCATAACCTGCTGTTACAAGTGTAATGACATATACAGAAACAATGAGTCGGGCGAGAAAGTGATGGAAATGTAAGATAAATAATAACAATAAAAGAATTAAGGTATGCTTTTACATAGTGTTTTTATTCATTAAAAATCCTTGCATTCCTAATGAAAAATAAATCATTACAATGATTAGTTTAAGTTATGTTACAATGATCAAAAAGAGAACCGTCTTTAGATGCATTACTCGATCTTAAGTCAGAGCACCAAAAAATGACAAATCACGGCTTCTCCATTTTAGATGTGGTGTCACTATTCAGGTAAATTCATGTAACACAGCAGGTTGAGTATGCAGATCTGTGGTCCTAAATGGGTGAAACAGAGTCTTATCCAGCTTAACAGTCTTGAGATCTCAGCATCAGAAAGTCGAATCACAAGCCTTCTCCACTCGATGAGTACAGGTTTAACAGCAGCATTCTCTTCACCCTGAGACGGTGTAAAGTATATAAATGTTCAACTTGACAAGGGATTCTAAACTCGTTGTTAGAGTCCAGAACTGATGTATTATATGGTGAAAACACATGTTCCTCTTCTTAGTGATCTTGTCGTCGAATCTCGGTGTCGGTAGCATTGAAGATGTCCATGATTATAGGATTCTGAAGCCCAAAAACTGTAGGAACTGCTGATTGCGTGATGTTAACCTGATGGGCGTCAAGGGCAGAGCATGATGTGTGCGTCGAATCATTCCATTATTATATCCTCGATGTCGTTGACTTCTTCTAAAAACTATAGGCATTATGCTTATATCCTTGTTTCTAAAGGCAATGATATTGCTGTTAGGCTCCCCTGTTTGCTCTATGAAGCGGATCTTTATGAACAAAAGGTAAAATTTGATTTGATGGTTCCTGTGAAATACGTTATCCAGCCGTAACAGATGGGAAAACTGGTAGATGGAGTGTCCACTTTTACTATAGAGGAAGGAGACTGATGCAATACTGCGCTAAATTCGTATGATGCTCAACTTAAATATATTCACTAGGAAATCAGATTCAGACAGCTGATTAGATGGAATAACTTTGTCACTGAAGGGCCACAGAACGTTCCTATAGAACAATCACTGGAAAAAATCAAGAGTGAAAGGACATTTTAATGACATTTTTATTATTATTATTATTATTATTCACTGATCTAATAAAGAAGACATTCGCATCCTAATCTGAGGAATCTTTCTAACTCTTTCATGGTTTTGCAAATGCTAATCACGCTATAAAACCACCCAGCTTTAAATCCTGAATAATGTCGTTAATCGCATCGGAAAAGTCATTTTTATCCGGTTTATGAAGCGTCATGTGTACCCTTAGCATGTTTACCAAATCATTAGGATCGGTGTAGCGGCATAGCATCTCCTCTGTATTCGCTTTGGATATATCTTCTAATCTAGGTGAGTTGTCACTAGTATGCTTGCTTTCATTGGTGTGTTTATTCAGAGCTTGCTCATTCAAAGAAACTGCTCTCATTGCTTCATTAGTGGTAGCTCTTGATGTTATTACAGGGTCGCTTGAACTGGCTCCAAGCACGATACATCTTGAATCCCGCTCTTCGGGACTTGAGAAGATTTCAGGATCTCGTTTGGGTGTTGTAGTCAATGCACAGCTGGCCATTGCTTTACAGCATCGTCTCCTATGTTGCTTAAGCCTTGAAATTGTCCTGTTTTTTAAAGTTCTATTACATATGCAGCACTTAACAAAGCGATTACTCCCCCCTTGGGAAACATACGAAAAATCAAGATTCTCGTAAATTGGCTGTAATTGTCCGTCTTTGTGAGTGTTCATGCTCAAGCAGTATATATAAACTAGTCAATGTATAATGTAGATGTTGAATTCGTATACGATAACACGAGACTGAGTTATTTTTTAACATTTATGTATTTATATACGTACTCAGGTTTTGATGCATTTAAACAGCCATGTCCGAATTAGACTAAGCAAAATATTGTAGCATTTCCGCTTAATAGTTGTAATTCCGTTAATTATATTTATCTCATTAAGCACAAGCAGATTCAAGTAGCTAGAAACGGATTCATAGAGGTAAGAGTACAAGTTTTCTTGATAGTTAGCACAGAGAATGCGAGAGTTAAGGGAGATACTGTTCATTTTCCCTTTGCAGGTCACCTTTTTTTCCCTTTGCTGGCCACCTTTTCCCTTTGCTGGTCACATTTTTCCCTTTGCTGGCCACCTTTTTCCCTTTGCAGGTCACTTTTTTCCCTCTCCTGGTCCCATTTTTCCCTTTACTGGTCACCTTTTTCCCTTTGCTGGTCACCTTTTTCCCTTTGCTGGTCACATTTTTCCCTTTGCTGGTCACATTTTTCCCTTTGCTGGTCACTTTTTCCCTTTGCAGGTCGCATTTTTCCCTTTGCTGGTCACATTTTTCCCTTTGCTGGTCACCTTTTTCCCTTTGCAGGTTACGTTTTTCCCTCTTCTGGTCCCATTTTTCCCTTTACTGGTCACCTTTTTCCCTTTGCTGGTCACCTTTTTCCCTTTCCTGGTCACCTTTTTCCCTTTGCTGGTCACCTTTTTCCCTTTGCTGGTCACCTTTTTCCCTTTGCTGGTCACCTTTTTCCCTTTGCTGGTCACCTTTTTCCCTTTCCTGGTCACCTTTTTCCCTTTCCTGGTCACCTTTTTTCCCTTTGCTGGTCACCTTTTTTCCCTTTGCTGGTCACCTTTTTCCCTTTGCTGGTCACCTTTTTCCCTTTGCTGGTCACCTTTTTCCCTTTCCTGGTCACCTTTTTCCCTTTCCTGGTCACCTTTTTCCCTTTGCTGGTCACCTTTTTCCCTTTCCTGGTCACCTTTTTCCCTTTGCTGGTCACCTTTTTCCCTTTGCTGGTCACCTTTTTCCCTTTGCTGGTCACCTTTTTCCCTTTGCTGGTCACGTTTTTCCCGTTGCTGGTCACGTTTTTCCCGTTGCTGGTCACCTTTTTCCCTTTGCTGGTAACGTTTTCCCGTTGCTGGTCACCTCTTTCCCTTTGCTGGTCACGTTTTTCCCGTTGCTGGTCACCTTGTTTCCCATTGCTGGTCACGTTTTTCCCTTTGCTGGTCACATTTTTCCCTTTGCTGGTCACATTTTTCCCTTTGCTGGTCACCTTTTCCCTGAATGGGTTACATGATAGGCAAGTCAAGAACATTGACATGAAACAGTTTTCCACTAAGTTCACATCTAAAGTCGCTTTCAAAGCCTAACATATCAATAGGCTGTGAGCATTCTTGTTTCATCCTCTCTAGCTTGACAGCTAAAGTAAAATAAATCCCTCTTAATGTATATACGCTAATGAGAAAGTATAAAAGAACTATCCTGAATAAAAATCGCTTAGTATAACGTGAGAGCTAAGGTGGTTAAGCTCGCAGGAGGTTTCGGTTTAATTAACTCTCTCACAGCCTGCAACCATTGAAGTACATTTACCTGGTTACATAGGCTGAGGAACTGTGGTAAAGCTAGAGAAAAATTAAAGATAGGAGACCCTGGAATCATTCCGTTAGACGATTCGTGTAATCTTAGTGGCATTGCCAACACTCAGCATAAGGTCTCTGCTTCGAGAAACATTGCTGCCAAGATCTGACTGAAACGACTTGGAAAAGCGTGCAATCTGATGTTACATTAGGTGAAAAAGTTGGCAGCGTGACTAGTAACAGCAATTATGAAGGGAAAGGTAGCTCCAGGTGCAGGAACCATGAAGAAGAAACGAGGAGGATTTCTACCTCTCATACCAATTATTGCAGCTCTAGGCGCTGCTGCTGGAGGTGCAGTCCAAATTGCCTCAGCAGTAAATAAGAAAAAGGCAGCAGATAAACAACTTGCCGAAATGATGAGGCATAAGAGAGAAATTGAGAGAAAGGTATCTGTTGGCGGAGGGTCCAAAAAGAAGAAACGAGGAGGATTTCTACCGCTCATACAAATTATTGCAGCACTAGAAGCCGCCGCTGGAGGAGCATCACAAATTGCTACAGCTGTAAATACGAAAAAAGCTGCAGATAAACAACTTGCTGAAATGATGAGACGTAACAGGGAAATTGAAGCAAGAGGGAGAGGTTTTCGAGTGAAGAAGAATAAGGGAAGAAACACAGAAACGAAGAGGAGACAGAGCCTGAAAGGGAATTCAAAAAACTCAGGCAGAGGGCTATACTTGTCCCGGAAAAAACATTGAGTAACATAGACCTTGACTTGTATCCCCGACGTTTAAAGATTCCTCATATTAGGATGCGAATGTCTTCTTTATTAGATCAGTGAATAATAATAATAATAATAATAATAAAAATGTCATTAAAATGTCCTTTCACTCTTGATTTTTTCCAGTGATTGTTCTATAGGAACGTTCTGTGGCCCTTCAGTGACAAAGTTATTCCATCTAATCAGCTGTCTGAATCTGATTTCCTAGTGAATATATTTAAGTTGAGCATCATACGAATTTAGCGCAGTATTGCATCAGTCTCCTTCCTCTATAGTAAAAGTGGACACTCCATCTACCAGTTTTCCCATCTGTTACGGCTGGATAACGTATTTCACAGGAACCATCAAATCAAATTTTACCTTTTGTTCATAAAGATCCGCTTCATAGAGCAAACAGGGGAGCCTAACAGCAATATCATTGCCTTTAGAAACAAGGATATAAGCATAATGCCTATAGTTTTTAGAAGAAGTCAACGACATCGAGGATATAATAATGGAATGATTCGACGCACACATCATGCTCTGCCCTTGACGCCCATCAGGTTAACATCACGCAATCAGCAGTTCCTACAGTTTTTGGGCTTCAGAATCCTATAATCATGGACATCTTCAATGCTACCGACACCGAGATTCGACGACAAGATCACTAAGAAGAGGAACATGTGTTTTCACCATATAATACATCAGTTCTGGACTCTAACAACGAGTTTAGAATCCCTTGTCAAGTTGAACATTTATATACTTTACACCGTCTCAGGGTGAAGAGAATGCTGCTGTTAAACCTGTACTCATCGAGTGGAGAAGGCTTGTGATTCGACTTTCTGATGCTGAGATCTCAAGACTGTTAAGCTGGATAAGACTCTGTTTCACCCATTTAGGACCACAGATCTGCATACTCAACCTGCTGTGTTACATGAATTTACCTGAATAGTGACACCACATCTAAAATGGAGAAGCCGTGATTTGTCATTTTTTGGTGCTCTGACTTAAGATCGAGTAATGCATCTAAAGACGGTTCTCTTTTTGATCATTGTAACATAACTTAAACTAATCATTGTAATGATTTATTTTTCATTAGGAATGCAAGGATTTTTAATGAATAAAAACACTATGTAAAAGCATACCTTAATTCTTTTATTGTTATTATTTATCTTACATTTCCATCACTTTCTCGCCCGACTCATTGTTTCTGTATATGTCATTACACTTGTAACAGCAGGTTATGCAAATTTCCTTATTATTTAAATGAAAGTCTTTTTATTTTCATAATTTGTATTCCAGCGTGGCAAACAGTCTTAATACTGTTAATGTATACAGGGCTCAAGTCTTTTAGGATACAAATTTCACCATTACGTAAAGTATTTTCACAGTCACTTAAATTATTGCTCACAATGCTTAATTTCAGTGAATATAGGGAGACTAGGTCGAGCTAACTCTCAGCTATGCATTGAATTGTATACAAAATTGACCCTATTTTTTCATCGTATACCCTGTAATGTTATATAAGGATCCTGTCTTAATGTGTTTCGGTGATGTAGATGTCTCAGCACCCGTTTCTTGCCGAAATGTTTCTTGTAGGTATTCCACCCTCCAATAGCGTCAGCATCCTTTGCATGGTAGCAGGCTATTCCTCTTCTTCTTCCTCTTAATGCACACCCTGAAACATTGCACAATGAAAGTCTTAGAAAACTATCTTGGTCAAGTAAAGGCAACCTGAAAAGAATTACATTTTTTGTTATGATACATGTAAAATGAAGCATATGACACATGTAAAAAGAAGCACAAAGATTTGTATAAACATTCGGATATTTATAGTTATTTCAATGCGCTAGATATAATTAAACTCAAAGCATGTGATATTGTAATTTCGTTAATTTTTTATAAAATTCTATAATATGCATCTTTTGTATCTTTATATGTAATATCAATGAGTCAGTTGTTTTATTTATGAATTTTTCATTGTGAAATGGGAGAACATTCAATACTTAAGTTTGACAATGCGCTAGATATAATTAAACTCAAAGCATGTGATATTGTAATTTCGTTAATTTTTTATAAAATTCTATAATATGCATCTTTTGTATCTTTATATGTAATATCAATGAGTCAGTTGTTTTATTTATGAATTTTTCATTGTGAAATGGGAGAACATTCAATACTTAAGTTTGACACTTCTACGCATCTTCTTTGCGTGTAAAAAAGACAATTACATGTCTTAAATTTCCCCGTCTCTGCCATGCCATTATACTGTAGGTATACGCTCCCAGGTATTTCTGCAATCTCTTGATCGGTTAACGAATTATAGCGCTCTGGCAAGAACACTTGACAATCCTCCAGCGAAGATACGATCCTGGTACCATATCTTGTTTGAACTCTCTTTAAGGACTTTATCTCATAGTTAAGACCTATTTCGAGATCTTGAACTCGGCGAGTCGGTAGGAAACTGCGCTCTTCCACCATCTTGTTAAGTCTATCAGCTAAACAATCTGTAACAGACATTGCCATGAATTATTATTTTCACTACATTATTCAAGTTGAAGAACTAGGGTGTGCATGTTTTGTAAGTAAGTCTATGAAGGTGTAGAGAAATAAAGAATAAGTACAGAAAATCATGTGAATGTTCATTGAAGATGAGCCAGCAGAGAACCAAAGAATGAGTAGAGGAAATCGCGTGCGAATGTATAGTGAAACAAAGAATGAGGGGGAAAATCATATGAATGTTTAAGTAAGAAGAAAGTGAGGAGAAATCATGTGAATGTTAATAGAGAAATGAGCTGAGAACGTCGTGTGAATGTTAACAAAGCATGAACCTGCAGGGGAACAAAGAATGAGTAGAGGAAATCATGTGAGTGTATAGTGAAACAAAGAATGAGGGTAAAGTCGTATGTGTGTTTATGTAAGAAGAATGTGTGGCGAAAATCATGTGAATGTTAATGGAAGCAAAGAATGTGAAGAGAAAGTCATGTGAATGTTAACAGAGCATGAACCTGTAGGTGGAACAAAGAATGAGTAGAGAAAATCATGTGAGTGTATAGTGAAACAAAGAATGAGGGGAAAATCGTATGAATGTTTACAAAGAAGATGTAGAGAAAATCATATAAATGTTACAGAAGAATGTGTGTTGAGAATATCATGTGAATGTAAAGCACAGATTAGAAAATATGATGCTCTTTGTAACGAATCGTCTTTCATGTACTGTAACGTTTAAATAAAATTAAATGTATTGTAAAAGCCAACAGTGATTTTGTATAGTTATTTAAAACTCACCTTGCATTGCCCCGTTTTGATATGTGCTGAATGTGTAGACGGCCTGTAGCTCACGTTGCTTTTAAAGCTCTTTAAAACTTGAATGTAAAGTTAATAAGTACACAACAGTTCTAACATGGGACAGATGTCTGTTTATATAGGGATCTAAACCCACTCCAGGCGATGCCTGCACGTCATCATGGCTGTGATGCTTACACGTCACGTGATTATTGCAGCCAATGACATCATCTCTTGCTACGCATGCGCAGAGGCCCTCAGCACTTCTATCCCTGCTTGTTTCACTTCCTCTCCCTCTCTCGCTCTCTCTCTCCCTCTCTCGCTCTCTCTCACACAGAGTACATCCATAATGTCGTTACACAAAGCTGCATGCAGTTAAAGCATCAATCTAAGCGATGTATTCCAGAGTACAGAGGAAAATCAGTGAAGTCATTGAAAGTTCGGGATTCGAACTAGGGGCAACTGATTGAAAATTATATACAGCATTAATTGTTCATTGTATGAGCTATCAAACATGCTTTCGTCTACAGCTCTATCTCTGCTAGTTTCTGCGATAATTGAGATTTAAACTTAAGGATCGAACCCTGAACGTCAGGTACCCTAATATACGCCCGCAAGATATTATCTGATGACATAAACGTAATAGGTTTATTTGGTACCTTTGTCTTAATTATTTACTGTTATTAAATTTATAAGTAAACTTCATTGAATCGGTATTCCAACTCGGAACGCCAGAAACAAAATTATTTATAATATTAGTTTGATGTGTTTAAAGACCTGTATGCAGTTGCAACATTGATCTAAGTGATATATTCTAGAACACAGTGGAAAATTAGGGAAGTCACTGAAAGATCGGGATTCGAGCTAGGGACACTGATTGGAAATTATATAAAGCATTAATTGTTCATCGTAGGAACTAAAAATCGTGCTTTGGTCCGCACCTTAATCCCTGCTAGTTTCTGAGATAATTGAGATTTTAAAGTTAAGGATCGAACCCATGACACCTGGACTCTAATATACATGCACAAGAAACGAGCTAATGGCATAAAAGTAATAAAGTTTATTTACTGTCTTTATTTTAATTAGTTTTGGAGTTATTAGAAGACCGGTTTCGAGCAATCGTAAATGGAGCCTTGCATCCCGAGCTATAATTAGTTTTTATTGCATCATTTTGTCTCTTTTCATTCAGGACATGCGCGTGAGTTGGTGTGTGCGTGTGTGGGTTGGTGCTGTTGGGTGTAAGTGAACAGGCATATGTGCTTGCACGTGTGTGTGTTTGTCCATGTATATGTATGTGTGAGTGTAAGAGCACTGGTGTATGTATGTATGTATACACATGAGGTGCGTGAATGCGTGAGTGTAAGAGCACTGGTGTATGTATGTATGTGTGTGTGTACTGTTGTATGTATGTGCATGTGTGTGCTGGTGTATGTATGTGCATGTGTGTGTATGTGCTGGTGTATGTATGTGCGTGTGTGTATGTGCTTGCGTGTGTGTGTGTGCGTGTGTGTACTTACATGTGCGTGTATGCGTGTGTGCACTGGTGTATGTGTGTGCATGTGTGTGTGTCCATGTATATGTATGTGTGTAAGAGCAGTATGTATGTATACGCATGAGTTGTGTGAATGCGTGTATGTGTGTGTGTACTATTGTATGTATGTGAGTGTGTGTGTGCGTGTGTGTGCATGCGTGCACCAGTGTATGTTTGCTGATGTGTGTACAAGTGCTCGTGTATATGTGAACGCCTGAATGTGTACAAGTCGTGGAGAAAGAAAGAGATAGATAGAAAGAAAAAGAGAGGAGAAGAAGAAAGAATGTTGTCTAGGCATCGAGATATCTAAGTATGCATCAGGGTTTAATATAAATAATTATATTTGCTAATTGCAATTTTAATCCGACCGCCCCCTGCTTCAATAACTTAATAGTTATTATAGCATTTCGCAGGGCAGGATTCGAACTATGGACCTCTGGTTCCTAAGAATACAGATCGTTACACATTGTAATGTCGTGTATATTAAATTATATTTGTTAAACACGTTTTAATCTGACCGCCCAATACTCACATAGTTTAATATTTATTAAGCATTAGAGTTTAGCAGATTCGATCTAGAACCCTCTGAACACCGTTTCATTAATTAAATTATATTTGTTAAATACATTTTAATCTAGCCGTGCATAGTTTAATAGTTATTGGGCATTAGAGTTTCGCAGATTCGATCTAGGACCCTCTGAACGGTCTTTCATTAATCAGGGTAATGATGTATAAAAAATTATATTTGATAAATACATTTTTAAATCTGACCTTGCATAGTTTAATATTTATTAAGCATTAGAGTTTCGTTGGGTAAGATTCGAACTAGAACCCTCTGAACACCCTTTCATTAATTAGGGTAGTGATATATAAAAAATTAAATTATAATTGATAAATACATTTTTTTAATCTGACCTTGCATAGTTTAATAGTTATTACGCGTTAGAGTTTCACTTGGTAAGACTCGAGCTAGAATTCTCTGAACGCCTTTTTATTAATTAGGGTAATGATATAATAATATCAATCATTAATTTCTCATTAGCAATAAACTTTTGATTACAGTAAGAATCGAACACCGATCTATGGATATCACTCAGAGGTTTAATGCACGTAATGAAATGTATATTAGGCGCTTTTTCGGAGTCGTTGGCTGAAACAGAATGCTTGTTAACTATGCTCGGGTATATTCGTAGGAGGTCGTAAAACATCGGAGAGAACTCCCTCAGGCAAAATCATGATGGCCGTCTATGACGTCACGCAGAGTTGGTAAACAAGTTTCTCTCTTTTTCACACAAACAAGGACAGGACGAGTATAAAGCAACCCTCGAATTCTTTTGTTAAACTAGCAGGTGGCCAAACAATGGAAACGTCGCAGGTGTCTTTCTAAACTAGCCTTGCCAAGAACAATAGAAAGGCACACACAATAGAATCTCTTACACAATGGAAAGGGTCAGGCTTTGTTATTGGATTGTGAGATGAGTATGCCAGGTGGTCTTTCTAAAGTATGACGTCACGCAGAGTTGGTAAACAAGTTTCTCTCTCTTTCACACAAACAAGGACAGGACGAGTATAAAGCAACCCTCGAATTCTTTTGTTAAACTAGCAGGTGGCCAAACAATGGGAACGCTGCAGGTGTCTTTCTAAACTAGCCTTGCCAAGGACAATAGAAAGGCACACACAATAGAATCTCTTACACAATGGAAAGGGTCAGGCTTTGTTACAACCCTAATTCATCATGGGCTTTGTTCATTTTGACAGCTGAAGGTTAAGCATTGTTCTTTTGTTAAAAGCTAGTGGAACGAGTATGCCACGTGTTCGACACACAATGGAAGTGGGGGTGGGTAACTGACCAGGTGCAGAAGTGGCCTGATGTGGGATGGGTAGGAAAAACATCTCGCCTTTGTTACAGAACCTTAAATTTATGACCCCTTTGTTCGTTTTGACAGTTGATTGACAGCCTTAATTACTTAACTGTCAAGCCTCCATTGTACTCAACATGATTTACGACCGCAGCTGCAACTAAAACTACCAAGGCACAGCGGGGGGTGGGGGTGGGGGAGAGGAGGTGGGGGAGCTCATTTGCATATGAATAGCCATGCATAAATTAACTGCGCGTGAACCATCATTTCTACCCTACTCTTGGGATTCGACATGTTCAAAGGAAAGTCTTGGAAAGATTTCCTTATATTGTCGAAAGCTGTTTGATGCCGCTACATCCACTGCTATTTGGCATCTTTCTTTAGGAGATTCGTAGTGGAGCTATTCCTTCAGCGTATTGTATGATAAATGTTCTATCGTACTGTAGCATACCCATGAAGCGTTTCAGTTGTTTTAAATTCCTCGGGTGTGGAAGATTTTGGATAGCCTTTATCCTATCCGGATTGGGTATTATCCGTTCTTTGGTAAAAGTGTATCCCAAAAATTATATTTCCTCCACAAGAAATCTGCATTTCTCCAAGTTTACTGTCATGTCACTTTGTTTTAGCTTAAGACATAATTCATGTGTTCTAAATGTGTTTCAATGTCTTTATCATAGAAAAGGAAATCGTCCAGTATTAGGCTACAAATTCCTTAATCTCGTCACCAAAAGTTTTATGTAGAGCTCTTAGTAGTACAGTGCTACTAGTAGAAAGTCCAAAAGTACATTTGGAAAAATGGTAAATTGCTCTTTCATGGAAGAAAGCGGTATACTTTCTAATGTCTGGGTGCAAAGGTACTTGCCAGAAGGACAGTTATTTTTTGAGAAATATTTTCCCTTATTTAATTTGTTTAAAATTTGGACAACACCTTCGGGTCTAAGGTTCTCCGGTGTGCTGTGAGCATTTACATATCTTGCATCTGTTGTCATTCTAAGTTTATAGCTGTCCCGTCTACAAACCCAACACGTCGAGTTCCAGTACTCAGAAGTAGATTTTTCTTTTTAATTTTATTACTCCGTCGGATAACGTTTTATAATGACGTCGGCCTCCTTACATATTGCATTTTGTATGGATCTAGTTTTTTAAAGCGTTAGCCTTAGGTGTTTAACCTTGAAATAATGTATGAGGCGTGTTTTTAAAGTTGGTAAACTATTTTTTTTAAACAAATAACATAACATTGTTTTCCAAGTGCTTTATTTTCATTCATTACCTTACACCTTACCTACTTCTCCACATAGTTGCCGTCGTTATTCAGGCACTTGTCGTACCGGGAAACCCGTTTTTGTATGCGTTCGTCAAAGAATGGTGCCGCCTGTGATGAAAGCCAAGTCTGTACTTCTTGTTTCACAATATCATCGTCATTGAAATGTTTTTTACCAAGTAATTTCTTCAGATGAAGAAACAGATTAAAATCACTTGGTGCCAAATCTGGAATGTAGGGAGAGTGGTCAAATTGTTCCTAAACAAATGATGCGATCAGATCTTGAGTTTGCTTGGCTGTGTGTGGCCGGCATTGTCACTCATTATTGTTTCTCCATAAATCTCACACAATTGTCAATGGATGTTTACTGGCGTAATATTTTTCGCATTCAAAAAGGAATCACTGATATGACTTTACAGTCGGCAGGTCGTTCGATTGTTTTGCACATTGCATAACGCTCTATCAAGGAAAACAAAGTTATGATCGCGCACACCTGCGTCTGGCTTCCTAATGAATGGAGGAAGTGATCGTGTATGCTCAAAATCGTGACTGCAGCGGCAAAATATTAAAACGGCACTTACTTTAAAAACACATCTCGTACGTACATGCTACGTGTACCTGGTTTCTCATCGACAACTTCTCCAATTTTTTGAATAATTACTTCTAGCTTGACCTTTTCTCAGAGTCTATGTCGTGGCTGTCGTTTAGCTTATTTCTTATGGTATCCGCTAGGTGGCTACTGTGTGTATTTCTGATGTTAATACTCGGTATATTGGCTTTGTTTTGGCTGTAGCCTACAGGGTATCATTTTATATCACTTATGCAAATGATGCAATATGTTTTTACACATTCACTATACACTTCATTCTTCATTACTTCTTGCGCGTTCATATTTATTATCACAATATCATTATTGCATACCTAATGCATTCTACGAAGAACTTTTCTCCTTCGATAATATTTTCGCAGTTTTGCTGCCTGTGTTGCCTTCCGCATACTCAGGTTGTTGAACGGGAATTTCTGTATCCTTACTTTTACGACATATAATCATTTTGCGTGGTTTAAAATTCAACATGTTGCTCCAGTAGTAGAGAATATCACACCCCACTATTAGTGTAGTTTGCAGGCGTGGCGCAACAGGATGATAAAGTTGCTCTGCCAATTACCTGTGCTCACCTCTATCAAGATTGGTGTTCTGTTTTTTATTTAATTATTATTTTTTTGCCTACAGCTGTCGAGATGTACGTTCCACATTGGTAGAAATTCTAGGTGCTCGTTGCCTTGGTATTAGTTTAGAAACCATGTTTCGCTAGAAACAGACGCGATTGCACCTACGTCCAGCAAATCTAAGGTCGGTACGCCTTGTACTTTGATTTCCACCTGGGGTGGGTTTAACAATTCCTTGATGGTACGTATGCTATCTGAATGTTTGTTGTGCTCATTGTTTGGGAAAACCATTTGATGTGCTTTGTGGCTTCGCTATCAAATTCGAGGTTGTTTACTGGAGTCGCGAGAATACCTCTTAATCGTTTAACGCCCCGTGAATGCTTCCTTCTCCATTTGTATATATCCCTTGTGATGTGCGTGGATTGGCGTCACTGGCATTTGCTTCTGAGCCAATGTTCGCTCTAGAAGCGAGGTCTTCAATTCTCTCGTGTTCAGACTGGCTACTGTTGTCTCATCTGGGGTCGTGATATCTTCTCCCACTCCTCCTGTACTGCGATCTATACCCAGGATGGCCTCTATACCTATTCAGTTCCTGGATTTATTCTGTAGAAGGCCATATGATTGATTTAGTTGGTATGCGTTCTACTATCTGAGTCTCGCAACGGTTCGTTTCTGTTTCTTGCACCGTTCGTCTGTGGTATCATGTTCCTGTATCTCTCTCTGGTGTTTTGGTAGTTACGATGGCTATTGGGGCTTCTTCGGAGGCCGTGTGCCCCCACGTCTCTGCTGAAATTATTTGGGTGTCTTTCATGACTTTGATTGCGTTCTCGATAGTTTGTCTATCACTGTTACGCCTGGCTTCATGCGGTATCTGCCCATTCTGATTATTACGCTGTTCTCCGGGCTTCGCCTTTTCTTTTGATTGGAATGCTGATAATAATTCAAGTACATCTGTCAGATCAATGGGTGTAGCCTCTATGAGACAATTTCTTATACTTTCAGGAAAATGACGTATTAACGTCGTGATGACTTCCCGGTCAGTCGATGTTGGATCTGACATACGACATTTGTTAGTAATCATTTGGCGGCGCGTTTTCTTGGGCTCTTTCTAACACATATATTCAGAGCTCGTACTGAATAAAATTTATGCATAAACAGCCTCAATGTCTTGTAGAATCATCGCGTGATGTGCGCAACGAGTGTAGAAAAATGGAGTGTTTGTGTTATGCGTACCTATCTGTGTATATGATAACCTGGGAGTGTTTCTAGGTTATGTTCGGATTTGAACGAACATACGTCATCTCTATCACTATGGTCTCTGGTAGGTAGTAAATTTTCTACATAATCATTCTCTAATACATTATTCTTATTCACATGATCTTCATTATATTTCTCTTTCACAATCTGTGATTGAATTGCATCCACAACAACTCCTTCTTTGACTATTTGATTCACTTTTTACTTAATTTCTCTACAATTTCTTTTAACTGATCACTCATTCCGGTCTCAAAATCACTTTGCTTATTATTTACATCTTTTGTACTACCTTCTTGTGCTTGCATGCCAGTTTGTAAGTTACTTATATTTTGTTCAACAACTGCATACATTTTTTTTGATTTACATTACTGCTTATTTCTGCAGACCGCTCTTCTACAATTTCTATCTCACTGGCTAGGATCTGATTAATAGTTTCTAATTCCAGCTTTATTTCTGATATTTTATTTTTGAACCTATTCCTTATTTCAGACATAGTTTCACTTTGACATTTGGTTTATTCTACTCTTATAACTTCAACTTTCTTAGAAATTTCTTCTGCTAGCGAATCTGATTAACCTGACTGATTTCTATCCCTTTTTATAGCATATCCTGATTAACTTTCATTTCTTCTGCTAACCCAACCTCAACTTTCTTAGAAATTTCTTCTGATAATTTGTCCTGATTAACCTTCATTGCTTCTGCTAGCTTGTCCAGATTAACCCAATTTTATCTCTTTTTCTAGCCTGTCCTGATTAACTTTCATTTCTTCTGCTAGTCTATCTTGGCTAACCTGGCTGATCTTTATCTCTTTTTCTATCCTATCCTGACTGCCTTTCATATCTTTTAACAAAGTTAGGATTGTTTGTTCCGTGAAATTTCTATTACTTCCCCCTGGCTCTTAACCTCGTTTGACTCGCATGTTGATTCTTCTTGTTGACTCATTTCTTGTTGTTACTTTCTACCACTTCTTCTCGTAACATATAAGTATTTTCGTAGCACTGTAGTTTATGAATGATTATTGATTTTACTCACTTTCCGCTGCGAAGACTTATATACCCCTGGTTGAATCTGATTCTTTTTGCTGCATCCTGTATCTCCTGGGGCCTGCTCCAGTTTTCGTGTAGATATGGATGTCCCTGCACTCAGATTTGGGCCTCGAATTTGGGAGCCATTTGCGGTGGAAATGAATGGCTCTGAAATTGTCTTAGTTGTTGTCCCCAGGATGCAGCGTAAGCTTTGTTTCTTAGATTTATCTTTCGTAAATATTTGGGGTAGTTCTTTCACTTTCCGGGATAAATGGGGCAATGCTGGTATAAGTTCGGAGTTCGTGTGTTTTGTAGTGCGTATGCTAGCGCTTCTGCCTTCTCTTCATCGGTTGTGGGAATATGTTGCCCCACGCAAAGAGGGGGAAGGAGATCTTGTCGCTTCTGAGACATCGGACTATTCGCATTGCGGTAATGTTTTCGGGATCCAGAAACTATAGTGTGTTATTCCATTGCTCGGAAATAGCAATTGCCATACTCTCGTGAAGGTGTTGGTTTGGAGCTCGAAGGTGGTTTTGTGTGGCGAGATTTCTGATGTGATGGCATTGCCTCCGCACTCGGTTCCGTTATTCAGTTAGGAGTTGTGTGTATTCAGGAAGGCGTGAGTTCGTCTTTAGTGGCACTATAGCAGGACTATTGTGGCATATTGTATCGGTTTCTCTATCTTTTCAGCGGCGTTATCTATGTCCTCCATGTCAGTTTGTATTTCTGTGGTTTGTGCATTTACAGTTTCTGCAAAGAGGTGCCAGTTCTATTTACTGTAGTTTCGCCGAGGTCTAATTTTTGGGCTTTGAAGAGGGCCTTCCTAGTGGATTTCGGCCATTTGCCGAAATGGCCTGAGGGTTATTGTACACTTTAATTGAGTCGCGAGTGCCGTCCAGTTGCTCGATTATTATATAGATCACGTTCTGGGCCTGGTTTTCTTGGAAGGAAATAAATGTTGCTTTTGTTGGAGCTTGAGTAATATCATCTGATGTATTTTTGAGACGTAATAATTTCTGTCCATCAGAATTCGTAAGCTTAGTGTTTCATAGTAGGTGTTTTGCGTATGGTCATCTGCTATTATTACGCGATGGTTTACTAGGAAGAGTAGTCAATGTCGGTTGTGTTTGTCCACCAGGAGATGACTATCAGGTGATTGTGGTTGTTGGTGGTTACGCATGCCGTGTCTTTGGAAGGGCTGAAAGTGGCTTTTATAATGGGAGGTGCTTCTGCGAACTGCAATGGCGGTGCCGCCGCCACGCCTATCACGGTCGTTTCTTTATAAGGTAAACTCTGGTAAACTTAGTCCTTAACGTGGGCTGAAATGCGTTTCTGTAAAGAGAACCATTTGCACATTCTGTTTGATCAGAAAGCACAGTAGTTCATGTTTTCGCTTTCTAGGTCCGTGTACATTGCAAGACATTAGTCTGGCTATGGGATTAACTTCCATCGAAGTCTTCTGAGTCAAGTAATAGTCGGAAGTATTTGCTGTAGATTCGAAGGGTCTCGACGGTTGACGGAACATCTCGTCGAGCCCTGGGCAACACATGCCCACGTTAAATTGCCATTCACGGCTTCCTATTTTGAGTCTGGTGAGATAGGGCTGCTGGGTTACGTGTCTTGTAGGCCCAGTCTGGGAGGTTGTCGCGCTTAGAGCTGCTGGTATCTCTTTAAACCGTATTATTGAGACTACACTGGTTCCGGCCTTGGGATGTTTCGCAGTGGGATCATCTCGAGAGATTGTTGGTCCCGACGTCCTCCCAACGTTGGGATTGGATTTTTTTGGAGGGGAAATACATTTTACGTTTTACCTCTGAGAACCTGGGAGTGTGGGGCTCGCCTTTCGAAATTTGTCGTACCCAATAAAACCCCTCCACATGTTAGTGCGCATTAGTGGTTTGGTTTCTCATGTATGGTAGTCGGGTATTACATAGCACCACGGTTAGTTATCGAAAGATAAGAAGCTGCCATGCATTGCATGCGAACGCGTGCAATTTTACTTTTCCTGGATTGCACATGACATACGCCTTGCGCAATTCTGTGTGGTTAGTCGTTTAATATGTCTGCTGTTGGTGCAAATCTCTTAGATTAGACTGGTTAGTCGTAATATACTTTGGGAGTTAGTGCATATATTTAGGTTAACTAAATGCGTTAAGTGACATATATTAGCCTAAGTAAAGTGACTATGCTTCTACTTTAAATGATACTGTTATACGAGTATATACAACGAATTCTTGGCAAAGCCAATAGTCAGTCTGGTCAGGTATTCATGACCTGGAGGGAAGGACGTCATATTTTAAGGTGGTTATTTCCACAGAAAGAATCTTCCCAGGTCGTCCTAGTTTTTCACAAGGTTTCCTTGCTCGTCAGTTCGTAGTACGTTTTCTTGTTGTTCGTGGTTGTCATACACAGTTAAGCAGCCAAAACATCTCGGCACACCTGCAAGTGTGCACCACACGGGGAGGCCTTCACGGGGCCATCTTAGTTGTGTAGTACAAGGTCTTCGAAAGCTACTGTTTGGACTGTATTACCCGTAACAGTGTAAGAGGTCATGTTATTAGTTCATTGTCCTGTGTATGCATACGGTCTGTTTCATGTCACTCTTGTAAAAAGTTATCCAAGAATTATCCTACTTCTTCTTCTTCTTCTTCTTCTTCTTCAATGTTTTTATTATTTAGGTTTCTGTCAAAGATAGAGAGAGGCATGTTGTATTTATTTGTAAGTGTGTCTGGTTCCCTGATTGTAGCTTGTAATGCTTTGGAAATTTTGCATACGTGTCTTAGGTTAATCTTCTAAGGAATTTTTCTATAGTATGCATTATTAGTTCGTCCTATATGTCTGTTGGTGCGATTCTAGGTATCTGCGTGATTATATGCAATACCCTGTTTTGGAATGCTTGGCATAACATTTCTTAACATGAGTTGCAGGGGCGTATCCCCAAACAGGCGTTGGTTAGGTAATTATGGGGCTGATCAGTGTCTTGTACAGTGTCGGGCCTTTGTGTACATTTAATGTGTTGTTTAGATTTATTGGAGGGTAAAACATACGTAACTGGGCATTGGCCTGTCCATTTTAACTTCTAGCCATGTTACTGTATCGGTCCAGCTAATATTCCGTCCGAAAAGAAGAAACGGTCGCAGGGTAAGTCGGGGATGCGATGATTTTTTCGTTTAGTGAAAACTATTCCTTGTCTTCTGCAGGCGTTTATTTTCATTCTCTAATTCATGAGTCAATGTTCCAGTGCAGTAAATGAATTCTAGAATCTGGTATGTATTAGACGTGTTTTACCCGATTGTGCCATTATTGTCGTATCGTCTGCATTGTACTACACTTGGCATGTCATTTATATAAATGTTGAACAGTGCCGGCCCCACTATACTTCCTTGGGAGACTCCGTTTTCATTGGTGGTGGAGTGGAGAGGGTGGTGTTCACAAATGATTGAAACTTTCGGTGCTTCTGGTAATTCGCAGTCAATTTTAGTAGCGTGTCCGGTACGTTGAGGGTCTTCAGTTTCTTCAGCAGGCTCGCGTGGAATACCCCATCGAAGACCTGCCCAATGTCGAGGAATAATGCACCTGTAGGTTTGTTGATGTTAAAAGTGTATGCTGTGCTCTCTGTTGCACAAAGCAGTTGGAGAGTTGCCGGGTGTTTTCCCCTAAATCCGAATTCTTCCGGGATAAACAGATTGCGTTTTAGAATGAATTTTTTGAGTCTCTTATGTATTATTTTTTCTAATAGTTTGGCTGGAGAGATAAGAAAATTCATTAGCCTGTAATTGATTATTCTAGACTGGTCTTTGTGTTGTTTTGGGAAGTTAAGTACGTGTGCAATTTTCTAACATTCTGGGAAATAGACTTACGTGAAGACCTAGTTTAATATTGTTAACAGGAGTTTAAACGCTTCATTCTTTAGCACTAAGTTAGGTATCATATCCGTTCCCGGGGCCTTTCTTTGACCCAAGTGCCTTATGAGCCATTTTATTTCTATTGGGCATGGTTTTATCTTTAACTTGCATTACAGTGTCCTGTAATGCATAGTCAAATGCGCCTGTTTCTCTTTACATTTCCTCGTTAAAGTGCACGTACGAGAGTTTCTCGGTCGGGATTAATGTCTATTCTAATGCATCAACTAACGCATTAGCTGTTTCTTGGTCAGTTGTGGAAAGTCTACCATTGTGGTGTAACGGTGGCATGGAAACTTTGCCTTTGGTTAGGCATTGCATAATACGCCAAAGCATGGTTGTTTCTCTTGGAAAATAATCTAGTGTGTCTGTTATGTCACAAATTTACCCACTGTTTCTGTCCTGTGCATTGAGGTTTTGAAATCTCTTCAAGTTTATTATGTGTCGTGATTTTTGCCATTTTTTCCTGGCTAGTTTCGCTTTGCTATAAGCACTTTTGTGTCAATTGGGAGCTTAGGACAGACTTGTTTCGGCTGTTACATGGGTATAGCTGTATTTATGGATAATTTAATTACGTCATTTAGCTCAGCGTGTGTGGCAGTGGTCGTTGGCGGGAGTTTTTCCGTCTCTGTGCGTTCGAATATGTCCTAGTTTGGTTTGTTGTAATTATGCCTGGATATTGGTGGTAGAGGTTCCACTGAAGTAATCATTAAGGGCAGGTGATATGAGGACAGTTTATTTTTGACGCCGAGATGAATTCTTTGTGCTACGCGCTTAGTTATTACAATGACCAGTAATTCAGGTATGTGATTCCGAACTAAGGGGTCAAAGGTTTGATCGTTCGGTATGTTTATAACGTAATTTGAGTTCCTTTCGGGTCGTATGACCTCGCTGCCCGCTCTGTTTGTGTCGCTGCACTTCAAAGTTGTGTTTTTCACTGAGGTCGCCCGCTATACTTATGTGGTTAATTAATTGTAGGATTGCATCGTCTATCGTATTTAGAGGGCCTGGAGGGTTTTACGCCGCTCCGAGCATAACAAGAAGCTGGTTTAATGTTATATAAACGTCATGGCCTCAATTCATTTTAACTGGAAAATGTGGTACAAATAGTGCAATATGTCACGTTATAAGAGAGCTGTGTCTCCTCCTCGTCTATCCCTGTCATATTGGTATGCTAAGTACAGTTTAGTTTATCTATCCGTGTTACTAAGGTGTGTTTCAGTTATGAGCGAAGCGTGAAATTCATCCTGGATGAGAATGTCTGTAAGTTCTTTCTTGCGTCATCTAATGTCGCGGTTGTTCCATGTCAAAATATTAAATGTCTGTATAGGGTACATTGAAAAAGTGTGGCTCTACTATCAGGCGAAAAACGATGGCATATGAAGACAGGATGTAAGGCAGCTCCGATGGTCGCTCCAACATCAGCTATAGGATGAGAGCACATGTCTCCAACACCTCCGATTTTGGCATCATGCGCCGGATTTTTTCATACAACCGACCATCGTCCGGTCCCTTGGGATACTCGATTCGACATTTGATCTGTCCCGGGTTAGACGCAGGCGTCTCAAGCCCACAGGAAGGAATAGTGTAAGGCGCCCGAACACAGGACTAATAGACTGAGCTGTAGCTCTTGGCCTTGGTGGATGAGCAGCACACCGCGCAACGGCCCCAATCGCACATCTCCCGCTGCGCCCAGATCCACATTGAAGGTCGTGTACCAGGGCAACCAGCCGCTGGCACTCTGTGCAGGTGCGGTAACGATTCCCACAGCCCGCCACAGACAGAGCGCACTTCCGTTCAGGTGCGAATCACTGGGGTCCGTAAATTTGGAGCACATCATCCTGCGCTGGCTGTGTATCCAGATGTCAGGTCCCCGGCTGCTGACTTGGTTACAACTGAACCGCTATGAGTGGATGGTTTAGGGTTCCACCTTCACTCGGAAGTGCATTACCGAGTCAATCTTTCCGTGTTCACTTCCATCAGGTAAATGGATAAACGAGTACGGGTCTGTTAGACCCCGAAGCTGCCTAACCTGCCCTTTTGACAGTCCCAAGGACGTCAGCTGGGTGACGATGTTAGCCTTGGCTCCCCCATAAAAAGCATGTTTTATGATGGACCGTTATGCCTGGTTCTGTGGTCGGCATTGCCCTATTGGCATCCTAGAGGTTCAAATGCCATGATGCTGGAAAGAAAAGTAAACGAGGTTTTTAGGAGATTCAAGGGAGATTGCTGATCAGTCCGAAGACCCCGTCAGTTGCATCCAGGTGGCGAACATCTGTGCATATGATGGTTTGAGATTCTCTTGAGCTGGAAGCTCCCTGGCGCCTTTATTTATCGTGATGGAGAAAATGCGTTATTGCATTGCAGTATGCAATGGCTGGGGAATATGTGGAGCGCTGGGCTCAATTGCGGCATACCCACTAAAAACTATTCTAAGTGTTAATTGTGTGATGCTGTGTATTAACGTGCATTCATGGAGTTTGTCTGTGCCCGCGTATTACGCAGGTTAATATGTGTGATTGCATTGTATTGCATTGTATTGCATTGCATGGGAGCGTGTCAAGCTAATTGCTCTGGTTGTCCATGGAACTCGAAGAATGCTAGTGAGAGAATTATTGCTGGTGGATGGTTAACTGCTTACTTATTAGGTATCTGTTAGTTTGTACAGGAAGTGCTTGTCATGATATTTATGGTCTATCTTATATTTTAATTTTAGCGAACTACCTGTCTACTCGTTTGCTTCGTATATTGTTTTCTACTAAGATTAGAGCTTAATTGTTAATATATTATAATCAGACTTTAGTTTTGCATCCTGTGCTAGTTTTCGTGGATGGGCTCCCCTTGGTAGTAGTGTACAGGAGCTCTAGGTAGATTCCGCTTTTTGTCCTTCATCAGGTTTGCTGTTCGTGTGGTTGCTGATGTCGTCTGTGTGATCGACTCCATAATGCAGCGGCCCGATGTTCGCTGCCCACACCTATCATGGTGGGAGGCTCTTTCTCCCGGACCACCTCAGCGGTGACTGTGAGCTTAAGGCTCTGCAACGGGCTGGGTCTGAAAGGGTAAGAGATTAGCAGAAAAGATTAATGTTAGGATTTTGTGTAAGGTAGTGCGTCGTCATTGGCGTGTTGTTAAAGCTGGCGGTTTTCCGCGGTGTCTTCCTACGAGGTTGTAGGCGGCAGGGGGTCTGGCCGGTTAAGTGAGACGACCCTCCACATGTGGCGCAGTTGCGTGAGCGACGAATAATGTTTCAGACACGCTGCGGTGATGCAAGAAGCACCGCAGAAGTGGCACTTCGGTTCGACTGGGCGGGTTATCTCGCTGAGCCCGTAGGCTCAGCGATAGCAGCTAGCCGGTCCTGTCGGTTCGACTCGACGCGTAACTGTCTCTAATATGAGAAGCCTAGACACCAAGACAGCCTCAAATTGGGCGAGACTGGCCATTTACGGGCCTGGAGTCTCATTTTTGAGTGGAGGGAAAAATCCTTCTTAAAGACTAGCCGCAGCTAAAACCGCGAGTGTAGAACACGCTAGTAGGTGGCTTACCCAATAAAATATAACGCCTTCACCGGAAGAGAAACGAAGGAAGGAGAAAGGAAGGGAATCTATGAGAGTAGTGGTGGTATCCCGCTTAGGACCCGCGTTAGTCGTTAGATAATACCTCGTTACTGGATGGGTGGGAGCGAGTGAAGGTTATATTCTAGGCTTCAGCCATGACAGACTGCGCTGACTGCAGCCTAGAGGTTCAGAGATGACTTTGTTACAGAGATTAATTGGTGACAGTTGGACAAGGATACAGGTGAGAATAGGGATGAGTAAGGGTAAGGTGAAGGTTTCAGCTCGAAGACGTCGTCAGACACATTTCAGATATGAGCATCTGAGCGAGGCTTGCCACGGAGTCTTCCGGCGTGAACTGTTAAACCGTTGTGAAATTTGCAGCATGTAGTTTTCCATGAAGTTCCTGATGCGAAGATAGCTTTCTCGGAGTTCATGAAACTGATCTTGGAGTTTCATGAGGTTCTGTTTGAGGTTGGTTTGTTTTTGTTTGCATTCCATTTTTGGATTTAGGCATAAAGAATGTGATAGTAAAGGAAATGCGTAGATGGGAGAGATTAGGACAATTGATGGGGTTCCGCTATTGCACCCACGTTAGTTATGTGGGATAACTGCGGGTAGTTGCGCCGGCAATGTGAGTAAGGTATGTCCGGCTAAAGGCCAAGACCACTAGGCCTTAGCTATCACCATGGGAAGTAAACGAGCAAAGGATTGGAAGGGAATGTGGTGATTTTCTTTATTGATTTTTACTTTTCTTTAGGTTTCGGCATTTATGAAGGTCAAGGTGATGATTAATTCAGTAGCGGCTGAAGCGTAGGTATCTCGGAGTGGAGGGAGAGGACTCGCGCCAGGGATTTTGCTCGATGAAGTTCCTGATAAGTATGTAACTTTCATCGTGCTTCCGGTGGCTGGTATGTAATTGTGCAATTTGGCTAATGATGCCTATGTGTTCTTGGTGATGCTGCTGGCAAATCCCAGCTAGTGAAGCCTTCAAGGTGCTCAGCCGCTCGCGTGGCTCGTAGAGATTGTCGGGAGGTGGCAGATGAGGAATGACGAAGTTGGCGATGATCGTTTCTATTCTGTAGAGTTTCCTCTGTATGGATGTGTTGACTTCAGGGTCCTCCCCAGGTGTTGACTTCTGAATAGTGTGCTGGGTCTTTGCTAGCTGTTTGGAGGAAGCGGAGAAATTTTCGTTGGTGCGCCGTTGTTTGGCTTCAACAGGAGCAAGGCGTTTTGTGGCTCAGAACTTCAGTATCTCCAGGCGTATACTGAGGTTGACGACTTCTACTCGGAGTAAGTTGGAAGCATTAGTGAGAGTGGTGAGTTGGTCCTCGATGGCCTTGAGGGCAGTGATGGTGGAGTTGTCTCGGTGCTACGAGTCGACCTCCAGCAACAGCTTCGCCTTAGTGGGCTGTGACAGCGTTGAAGGGCGACTAGGTGCATCAGGAGGCCAAGGATAAAGCGGGCAGACAATCTGCGGAGTGTAATGGTTCCTTCTGCCGCAGGTGGCGCAGAGCCTCCGGCGACGACTTAGGTGTACTGCTGGCAGGTGGATGGGAGTGTTACGTCGCTGTACATTGATGCGTTGCATTCGGCCGCCAAGTGGCCACAGTGGCGAAATATGCGGAATGTCGGATTCCAGGTGGTGTTGCTGCTCTCAAAAGTGATGGTACGGCCGATGAAGTCCATACCATTGTCGACTGCGGCATTGTAGTTCCACCTAGCTCAAAAAAACAAGCCGCACCACAGACTAAGGTCCATTTCCATTGTGCATCTTGGTCGCGGAGACCAGGGAGCCCTAGATTGTTGAGCCTGCTCCAGAAGTATCTACGTTGAAGGTCGGTGGTGATTACCAACTGTGACGGCACTGAAGCGACCGTATCTGTCGGCGGTGTTTAGAGGAGGTGTGGTCGCATATCCCGGTAGTGTCTGCTTGGTTGGTGGCTCCGGCGGCAGCAACTGAGGCAGCGCAATGTTTGAGTTGTCATGGTGGTGGGATGAGAAAGTGGCGGCGCCTGTGTCGGGACGAAGCGGCCGCCGAGGCACAGGTAGGCTCAGGCAGTGGCGTTGGAGAGGTGGACCTCCCGGCGGGGGAGCGATCGGCGACTCCTCGGTAACTGGGACCAGTTTTTTTTAGGGGAGGAGAAAATGCGGTTTGGCGCTACCCAAGCCCCGATTGGATTTCGAGAATGAGAGTGTGAGACTCGACAATATTCGATCATACTCATTTAAAATTCCTCCACCAGAAGCAAAAAGTAGAAATTATAAAGATAAGAGTCACCGGTGAAAGTATAGCGGTCCCGCATAGCACCCGCGTTAGTATTTGGAAGCTGCTATTCTGGCGCTTTATTGGCGGGAGTGGTTAAAGGATACAACTAGGCTCGAATGTGATAAGGGAAAGAAAGGAAATGAGGTGTTATGTAGTTTGGTATTGACGTCTGGTGAAGCACTTGCATTTCTACATGAAGCGCTGAACATTCTCCGGTGAGTGCTCGAGGCTATATGAGGTGTACTTCTGTGACCCCTGTGTCTTGTGTGATGGCACAGGCGCGCAGTGGGCGTGTTTGTGCACGATGCTGGCGATGCTCTTGTCAGTTGTGTTCAGACGTGCAGTGATGGCTTCAAGCCATGATGATACTGTGGCGTAATTCGCAGTCGCAACAGATGACATGTTGTCAAATGCCTCCTCCAGAGAGGCCAGATGGGCGCCGATATTCAGGAACTCCACATGAAGGTCCTGGATGGCATCCCTCAAGGCTGACTCGGCGTCTATGTCTGAAGGAGGGGCTCTCCTGAGGTCCGAATCGCTGCTGGAGCTTGTGGAAGACTCGCTAAGGGCGTTGCAAGAAGGCGGGGACTGTGCGGGTAGAGGGGGCACTGCACAGTAGTGGCACCTGGGCTCGGCGGTGCAGTTTGATGCTTCGTCCCCGCAGGTGCAGCATCGTCGGGAGAGCATCTGACGATCCACTCGGCTATCCTCATTGCGTTGCTACTGCCATAACAAGGGCAGATCCGCCCTCAACCCAGCTTCATGGTCGCCAGTGTCTGCAAGCTCCAATCGGACAAGCGGCGATGGTCCTTTGGCGGTGAAAATCCTGGTGGTCCTTGGTGATGAAGGCCACTGCTTCTAAGCTACAGCGAGGGTGAATATTTCTGGTAGGTCCCGTGGTACCCCGGTGATCACGACGCTATACCTCCAAGAAGGCACAAACTGTACTGCAGAAGGTGGTTCCGGACCCACGGGAACGGCGTTAAAGGTCGGTTGAAGCCTCGGCGACTGCAATCCCTGCGGTTCTGCGATGGTCGGAGGCTAAGGAGTGGCCTAGGCGTAATTGGCCTCGGGTGTCGACGGTTCAGATGTTTTGCCCTCGGCGGTTTCCAGGGATGAGGCGGAGGTTACTGACGAAGACGCCTGGGTAGCTCTTCGCTGTCACTTCTTCGGCATCTCAAACAGGAGTGCGTGGGAGGTTTTTTTCGTGGAGGGATGCATCATTGCATTCAACCCCCAGCCGGTGTAAAATATCTGTGGAGATATGTGGAACTCGTCGCTCAATCGCGGTATACCCTCTAAAACCCCTTCCACGTGCTAATACTATATTCCTTGTACTTGCGCGGTTTCATGCATTAGTCGGTTCCCGCATAGTACCCTGGTTAGTATGTATGTAGCTAGGTTCCAGGCGTGCATTGAATGCGGGCGCGTCAATTGTTAATTTCTCGATTTGTCGATGAAACATAACACTACCAGTGAGAGATCACGCGTTAATTTTGTAGATGTTTAATTGCTTACTTTCTAAGGGTGTGCTTACTTCTAAGTAAGTGTGTGGGGGGAGTGCCTGCTAGTCTTGATTTTTATAGCCCAAACATAAGCCAAAAAGCTAGTGTTATATTATTCTACTAAGTTTAGAACTTAAGCGTATTTAACGTAATGATAATGTAAAATATTAATGTGTGATAAAATGTTTCCGGTGCCGATCTTGGCAGTTGATCCATGCCGTCGGTTGTGCACAGGCGCCCATCGTTTTGAATCCGGCTTTCTGTCCTTCGTCAAGGCCACTGTCCATGTAGTTGCCGATGTCGTCTGTGTGACCGACTCCATAAAGCAGCGGTCCGTCTTTCACTGCCCACGTCGATCAAGGTGAGAGACCCTTTCTCCCGGGCTTTCTAAGTAAGGGCTGAGTCTTGACGTCTTTACGACGGGCTATGTCTGAAACAAACGTTAAGTGTAAGCCAAAGATCAATAAAGTGATTTAGTGAGAAGTAGTTCTGTGTTAGTGTCCTTGTCATAATTGGAGGATATTGTCAAGGAAGTGTTGTACTTCTTCTGTGTGATGTTGGGATAATGCTCTATCGAACAGTGACAGGGGTCTGTTGTGTGTGTTATTTTCTGTGTGGTAGATCCTTAATGCTTTTATTAGTGGGTTGGAATGAGAGTGTAGTTTTTCGAACATATCCTCTGTTCGTTTCTTAATGATTTACTCTACTGTGTGCATCTTTTGTCATATAGTAGAGCAGATGAAGCTATGTAAGGTACTTTGACTATCATGTTCAATATTTTATTTTGGAAGGTTTGTAATCATTTGATGTATGTTTTGGTGGCATATCTCCATACTGGTGCAGCATGTGTGAAGATTGGGCGTATCCGTGTTTTGTATATTGTCAGTCCCATTTTGAGGTTCAGTTGGGAATCCATGTCGATGATTGAGTAGAGACTGTCTAATTGGGCACTGACTTTCCCCGTATTTGTAATCTGTCTTTTTCCATGTTAGTCGTTGATCCATTTTGAGTCCTAGGTGGGTTATGGTGCCTTTCCACCCAATGTTTTCACCAACTATGGTAAGCGCGGTAACTGGTGTTCGGGAAATCTGTGATTATTGCGTTTGGTGAATATTATCGTTTGTGCTTTTTGTGCATTAACTTTAATGGGCCATTTTGTAAGCCAATCCTCTAGATTATTGAGGGCGCTTTATAATATTCTGTGTACGAATTTATATTTTTGCCTGATGGTGTCATTATTGCTGTATCGTCAGCGTATATGTATAAGTTTGTGCTTGCAGTTTTTGGGATATCGCATATGTACATGTTAAATAGAGTCGACCCTATTAAACTGCCTTGCGACATTCCTGCTTTGTTTAGGCGCAAGGTTGAGAGGTGATTGTTTAATCTGAATTGGAATTTTATGTTATTTAAGTAGCTTGCTATAGGTTTGATTAACGAGTCCTGTAGGTTTATCGTTTTGGGTTTCTTCAGTATGCTAGCGTGTCATTCTCTGTTGAATGCTCGTTCGAGGTCGAGCAAAAGTGCGCCTGATGCTTTGTTTATGTTAAAATTATTGGTGATGCTTTCAGTTGTTCTGATTATTTGTAGGGTTCTTGAATGTTTGGCTCGGAATGCAAACCGTTCCGGAATTAGGATATTTTGCTTAAGTATTGTTTAAGTATTACTTTTTCGATGAGATTTCTAGTGTACTCAGTAGACTAATTTGCCTGTAGTTGTGCAGTTTTGACAGATTTTCGCCTTTTTGGGGAAATGAGCTACAGTGGCTAGCTTCCACCTGTCTGTGTACTGCCCGCTTGTTAGCACAGTTGAATATTTTAGAGTAGATTTATTGTATCCTCCGGCAGATGCACGAGGGCTACTTTAAGAATTCTGTCCGGCCCTGGGGCCTTTCTCCTTGGGAGATGCCTAATTAGCAATTTAATATTGCTTGGGCAGGTTTTTCGCACTGAGCTTTTTTACCTGTTCGTTATAGTTGTCAGCTTTCGTCTCCGTTTCTGCCGTGAAATGTGGATGGAGTGGGATTCGGTGTAAATGTATGCTGTAGCGCGTCTGCTGGTGTATCCGCTTTTTGTTGATTTGTTGAAGCGATTGTTTGATTGTAGTGTAGAGGTGGAATTTCAGTGTTTGTCGCACGTTAGGCAGCGAGCTATTCTCCACACAAAGTCTCGTTCATAGTTAAGGTTCTATAGTGTATGCTGCAATATCTGGGAGATACAGTTGTTCTTTCCCTTGCTAGGGCGTTTAATTATCTGAAGTATTCTAGGTCTGCGTTGTGCCGCGATTTCTACCACTTTCGTCTAGCTCAAATTCTTTCTGCTGCCTGCGTATGTATGGTATGTGGCAGTGGAGACTGAGTTTGCCTCGGTTTACTTAACGGTACCGCCACGGAAGTTGCGGTCTTGATAGCTTGTTCGAGTTCTATAACTGCCACGTTCATGTATTCAATCACGCTTAATTGCATTGTGGGTAGCCTTTCGTTTACGGTCGTTGCAAGCTTTTCCCAGTCCGCTTTGTTGTAGTTGTGTCACTGGACTGGTGGTTCTTGGGCTGCTGAGCCCTCTAAGGTTATTGTTAGCGATATATGTTCAGGCAACATTTGGTTCTTTACTTGTAGGTTAATTCTGCGAGTTAGGTCGCAAATGATTTTAAGCCCAGAATTTCTAGCCGTTGATTTCTGATAAAGTGAAGGTACGTGTGTTCTGTTGGAGTTTGTATTACGTAATCTGTGTTGTTTTATAGGTTTAGTAGGGCCGTGCCTTCGGCGTTGGTCTTGCTGCAGTCTTAAATTTGGTGCTTTGCGTTTAGATCACCACCTACGATTGCCCTCTTGTTTAATTGTCTGAGTGCGTTTATTTCCGCTGTGCTTAATACACCTGGCGGGATATATGCTGCCCTTACTAATGCTCGATTATTATTTACTGCCATGTAAATGCTAGTTGCTTCAGTGTTCTGAATTGTGGCTGTGGTGCCAGGTCATTCGCTATGTTTAGTTTAATTATTATTGCAGTTCCTCCTCGCGCCTGTTTCTATCGTTTCGGTATATGGTGTATTCTTGTATGTTGAATCTATCTTTGTCGCTAAGATGGGTTTCGCTTATTAGTGTTATCAGTGCTATATGTGTGTGGTTTTGTACGAAAAAGTCTTATAGTTCGGTATTTCGTCTTTGCAGTGCGCATGTATTCCAGGTTATGAAGTTAAGAATGGGTTTGGTGTTCATAGGAAGTCCGGAGAGGTAAGCAGTTGGAAGAAGTCGTGGTAGGTGTCCAGGATGCCTCGGATCTCTAACTCCCTCGATGTCAACAACGGCTCGACGATCTGCCCGAACATCTCCCTCAAGTCCTGGTCGTCCATCTGGAACCTAAGTCTACTTGTGGTACATTTATCGCTGGTACTCCAGACGTAGATCTGCGAGGGATTCCTGTCGCGTTGGTCTGTACCTCGCTGGATGACGTGGTCTATGTGGTGGTTGGCTAGGTCTCAGAGTCCTGGGCCTGCTCTCACTGTCAGTCGCTTCTGTCTGCATCTGAGGTACATCAGAGTTATTTTTCCGTGCATTCGACACCCAGCCGGTTTACAATGGCTGGGAGATATTTGAGGCTCGCCGCTGGAACGCGAAATACCCACTAAAGAACCCCTCTTGTGTTAATTATGTATTGCAATATAATTGTTTGTTTTTTATGCCTTTTCTGGGTCCCGCATATCATCACGGTTAGTATGTGTCTGGCTACTTTACTGCATGCATTGCATGCGAGCGCATCGTTGAATAATTGCTGGGATTTTCCGTGGAACCTGAACAATACCAGTGAGAGTACATGCATTGATGTGAGTATTGGACTGCTTAATTTCTAATTGTAAGTATACGCGAGGTTTACCTGCTAGTCATGAAATTTTATTTTAAGTTAAATAGTTAAAGAACTATTATTCAACTGAATTATGTGTTTAAGTGTATTATTTGGTGATAATGTAAAATATTCATGTATTATCATATGTTGTTGCATCCTGTACCGGTCTTCGCAGGTAATCCTTGTTCGTCTGTATTGCACTGGCGCTCGTCACTTTGTGTAGATCCGATTCTGGTCCTTCGTCGGGCTCGATGTCCGTGAAAATGCCAATGTGGACTGCATGATCGAGTCCATATTGCAGTGACCCGTCGTTTACTGCCCACTTCGATCATGGTGGAGGCGCTTTCTCCTGGGCCATCTCATCTAGAGACTGAGGGCTTGAGGGCTCTGCAACGGGCTAGATCTGAAACAAAAGGCAAAAAGAAGCGAAAAGGTTAGTGATGGGATATAATGACTATTAGTCCCGTGTCATTGTCTTTGACATAACTGTGGAAGATTGTCGAGGAGGTGCTGTATTTCTTCTGATTGATCTTGTGATAAAGTTCGATCGAATAGTGACAGGTTTCTGTTGTGCTTGTTATTCTCTGTGTCGTAGTTCCCTAATGCTTTATTAGAGGGTGTGATGAGAGCACAGATTTTTGCATGTGTCGTGTGTAAGCTTATTAATGAATTCTTATACTGTGTGCACTTTAAGTTCTTCATGTAATACGTCATATGGAGCTACGTAAAGTAATTTGGCTATTATTCGTAGTATTTTATTTTGGACGGATTTCATCTTTTGATGTATGTTTTGGCGGCACATCCCTATACTGGCGCAGCATTGGTGAAGGTTGGGCGGATTTCATCTTTTGATGTATGTTTTGGCGGCACATCCCTATACTGGCGCAGCATTGGTGAAGGTTGGGCGGATCAGCGTTTTGTATAGCGCGAGACCCATTTTAAGGTTTAACTGGGAGTCCATGATGATAGTTGTGTAGAGCCTGCCTAAATCGGCTTTGGATTTACCCCGTATTTATAGTATGTGCTCTTTCCATGTGAGTCTGCAGGCCATTTTGAGTCCTAGCTAGGTTACCGAATGTTTCCAACCTATGTTTTTACAAAATATGGTAAGTGGTGGTACCTGTGATTGTTGCGTTTTGTAAATATTATCGCGTGTGCTTTCTGTGCATTAATTTTAACGCGCCATTCTGAAGCCAATCCTCTAGATTATTGAAGGTGCTTTGTAATCTTCAGTTTATGAATTCCGTTTTACCTGATTGTGTCATTGTTGCTGTATCGCCAGCGTATATGTTTTAGTTTGTGTTTGCGGTTTTTGGGATGTCGTTTATGTATATGTTAAATAGAGAAGGCACAAACAAGCTGCCTTGTGGCAATCTTGCTTTAATTTGACGCACTGTTGAGAGGTAATTGTTCAACATGCATTTGAATTTTCTGTTTAAGCAGTTTGCTATAAGCTTAAATAAGGAGTCGTGTATGTGTATTGTTTCGAGAATCTTCAGTAGGCCAGCGTGCCATACTCTGACGAATGCTCGTTCAGCGTCCAGCAAGTTTGCACCTCCTGATTTGTTTATGTTAAAACCGTAGATGATGCTTTTAATTGCTCTGATTAATTGTAGGGTTATTGAGTTTTGGCTCGGAATGCAAATGGTTCCGGAATTAGAATATTTTGTTTAATTAATTGGATGTTGAGGGGTTTAAGTATTACTCTTTCGAGAAGTTTACCTAGCAGCTCAGGAAACTAATTGGTCTGTAGTTTCCGGATTTGATAGAATTTTTTTTCTCCGTTTTGGGGTTGTGAATCACAGTGGCCAGCTTCCACCGGGTCGAGTAGTGTCCGCTTGTTAGCACATAGTTGAATGTTGTAGAGAGTAGTTTTATTGTATCCTCCGGCAGGTACATGAGGGCTGATGTAGCGATGCTGGCTGGCTCTGGGGCTTTTCTCCTCGGGAGATGCATAATTAGACATTTTATTTCGCTAGGGCATGTTTTTCGTACTAAGATGTGAGTTACCTTTCCTTATTGTTGTCAGATTTCGTCTCTGTTTCTGCTGAGAAATGTGAAGAGGACGAAATAAGTTTCGTGTAAGTGTTTGCTGACACGTTGCTAGTGCATCCGCTTTCTGCTGATGTGTTGATGCGATTGTTTGATTGTAGTGTAGGGGTGGTATTTGTGTTTTGTCGCGCGCAAAGCAACGAGCTGTTTCTCCACATCCAGTCTCGTTCGTAGTCGAGGTTCTCTAATGTGTGCTGGCATTGCTGGTAGATAAGGTTCGTTGTTCTTTCCTTTACTACGGCGTTTAAGTATCTGAAGCATTCTAGGACCTCTATGTCTAGCGATTTGTGCCACTTTCTTCTACCTTTATTTCTTTCTTCATGTAGCATGTATATGTCTTGTGACAATTGAAACTGGGTTTGTCTCATTTTACTTAACGGTACCGCCGCGGTGGCTGCGGTCTTGATAGCTTGTTCAAGTTGTGTTACTGCCGCGTTCATGTTTTCAATCGTGCTTAATGGTATTGTGGGTAGGTTATGTTTTACGTTCGTTGCAAACTATTCCCAGTCAGCTTTGTTGTAGTTGTGTCGCTGGACTGGAGGTATTCGGGTCGCTGAACCCTCTAAGGTTATTAACAGTGGTAAATGGTTGGAAGATAGTTCGTTTTTTACTTGTAGGTTGATTCTGCGTGTTAGCTTACGAGTGATTGCTAAGTCCAAGATTTTTGGGCGTTGACTTCTGCTGTGGGAAATGTAATTGTGAATTATACAATCAGTGGTGTTTTTTAAGTTGAAAAGATCCGTACCTTCGGGGTTGGTCTCGCGGCAGTCCCAAATTTGATGTTTTGCATTTAGGTCAACAGCTATAATTACTCTATTGTTTCATTGCATTAAGACGTTTACGTTCGCTGCGTTTAATAACTCTGGTGGGACATATGCCGCCGTTACGGGTACTCGGTTGTTATCTAGTGTGATGTAATACTAGTTGCTTCTACTGCTCTGAATTGAGGTTGCGTTGCTAGATCATGTGCTGTGCCCTGTTTAATCATTATGGCAGTTCCGCCACCGCGCCTGTTTGTATCATTACGGTGGGTGCTGTATTCGGGTATGTTGAATCTATCTTCATAGCTTAGTTGGGTTTCAGTGATTAGTGCTGTGTGTGTCTTATTTTGCGCGAGAACGTGTTTTAGTTCAGTGTTTCGTCTTTGCAGTCCATTTGTATTTCAGGCTATAAGGTTTAGGATAGGTGTGTAGTTCATGCCAGGCCTGGAGAGGTGATGGTTTGGAAGAATTTGCGGTAGGTTGCCAGAATGGATCGGGTTTCCGACGCCTCCGATGACGCCAGCATCTCGAATATCCGCAGGCTCGTCTCCAGTTCGTGGTCCTCCCATGCTGTGGCTATGATTCCCTGGTACGTCTGACGCTGCTGCTCCAGAAGTGGATCTGCAAGGGTCTCTCGTCGCGTAGGTCTGTCAGGTCTGTCCCTCGATGTATGACGTGGCTTACACTTTGGTTGGCTAGACCTCTGATTCCTGGGCTTGATCTCCCCAGCAGTCGCTTTCGGCCTCCTCGCAAGCACACCAGAAGCACGCGACACACGCGCCGCAGCGTCTCCTCGCACACGCCTCCCTGCGCTCCCTCGCCTGCACGTGCATCCGTTCCATGAAGGTTGCGCGCAACAGCAACCTTCCTCTGGTACCCGGGATAAGCCTAGCACCTGGCCCCGTGGTCTAAACAGAGACAGAGGAAGCACTTCCTCTGGGCTGGATGAATGTTGTAGGTCCGAGAGCCTTGACGTGCCTTGCACTTAGAGCACGCCACCGCGCATGCTATGCACCTCGCCTTGGTGTGTCGGAGCTTCTGGTATCACTACACTGCACCCGAACTTCCCGGCGTTGGTTCGGCTCCACTTTCACCCGGAAATGCTGCACGTACTCAAGCTGCCGTAGGTGATCCAGGTCATCGCCCGCTGCTAGGTATACCAGGTAGAAGGGAAGAGGTGTTCGGGCCCGGTCGTAACGCCTGAGTTGCGTGACATACAGCACTGAAAATTGCACAGCCTGCAACTCAGCTTTAATGGCCCCTTCCGCGCCGTCATAATACACGTGCTTCACCACAACACGGAACGTCTGTATGTCGGTCCTCATGAATTTTAACTGCACCCTGTGCTCCCGCAGAAAGCCAGTCAGAAAGCCTAGTTGCCCGCAGTCCTAGTGCGCACCAGGAATACCCACGACAACGGGGCCCTGGAAATGACATAGCATTCATTGGGGTGCAGGGTGTAGAAGTCTCGTAAAATCTGAAAGAGTGTAACATGATGCCTTGAGATGTAGATAGGAGTCTGGTGTCAAGAGGATAGGGCTTGGGCATAGGAGGAAGGAGGACACGAGGGGGCTGGGTTGGAGTTTGGAGGGGAATGGGAAGAGGAGACCTGTGTAGGAAGGGGGTAAGCGAGAGGGTAAACAGGAGTAGAAAGGAGGGCAGGTATAGGAGAGAACTGGCCAGGAATAGAGGAGACAGGGAGGACGAGTAGAGTGTGGCGAGATACATGGAAGCGGGCGGAAGAGAAAGAGGGTGAGGGGAGTAGGGGGAGAGTGGTGTCAAGGACAGCCACGAAGAGAGGAGAAAAAATTACATTCTGTTATATTTATGGACGCTCACTAACTGCCGTTGTCCTTAGCGTCCAATTCTATTTTGGGCGTTTTGAGACCGGTAATTTGGCTCGGAGGCCTCTTTATCAGGCTTGAGGTTCTTTTACATGCCATAAATCTACGACACGGGACCACCAGCTTTACTTCCCTTCCGAAGGAAGCCATACTAAGGAAGTTTACGTCCAAAGAAACCCATCGATCTCCGCCGCGTTTGAACCACCATCTCGGGAACTAGAGGCTAGCAGGGTAACCACTATACCACGGAGGATGCAACAGAGAGAGGAGGAAAGGCACGGGGTCACAGCAGAGCTGTTATCCATGCCTTCATGGTTAGGGGGCAAATGGTAGAAGAGGGAATGGAAGGAACAGAGGAAGTCGGTGCGGAAGAAGGAGCAGAAGCAGGGGGAGAAGAAGGGACAATAAACGAAGTAGGAGAGGATGCGCGGAAGCGTATGTGGGTCTTACAACCGTTTGCCTCATCACTCGCTCCTCCAATGGAGAGTGCTTCTTATACTTACGTTTGGCCATGAGAATATATCTGGTAAGGTAAGCACAAGAAATAAACAATTCGAAAAGCGAAGGTTGGGTAAAAGCTTAAATTGACCTAAGGGGAGCTTAAAACCTAGGTGAAGGGGAAAAGGTAGTATAGTAGAAGAGAAAGAACAGGTAGAGGGCACTAAATACTCGAAAAGCAGAGATCCTACTCGAAGGCGCCTTATGGTACCAGTCAAAAGGCTGTTAGCAGCGGACGTGCCTACCTATCCCGTTAGACTGTTAGTAGTCACAGGTGGACTCGTTTGAGATTGGCGCTAGGCTTCGGCAATGACGGGCGGATCCAGCGGTGGTAGCTTATTTGCTGCGGAGAGCTTCTTCTGCCGCTGGCTCGGGATCGCTCGGCTTATCTCGGTCTTGCTCGCTGGTTCTCCTCGGATGTCCTTCCTAGTCTCCAAAAATGCGAGTGCACCAGAGGGTGTTTTTTGAGCTCTGGAGAAAATGATTTAATAACTAACCCCAGCCCCGATGGAAGTCAGAACTGCGGGTGTGGAACTCACCAATAGTCAGCATACCCTCTAAAAATACCTACACCGAAAGGAAATGAAAGAAGGGAAAAGAGAAGAACAAATCGACACGTTACGCGGTCCCGCGTAGCACAAGCGTTACTACTTGGAAACTGATATGCTGCCGTCCTGTGGGCGGGAGTGGGTAAAGGAAGATTTCTAGAATGGAGTCATGAAACGTAAGTGCAACACTAGTGGATAGCAAATGATAATAGGAGAAAATGTGGGTGACAGTAAGTATAAGATGGATGTAGAATGCTGCTGTTCAGGCTCTAGTAGCGTCGTGGTCTGAATTCTTCGGCGCGATTGGCCGGCTGTGTCTTGTGATATGTTGTAGTGAAATTCTCGACATCGTAGAGGTGGTTGTTAACGGTATCCAACCAGGCTGGAAGGTCGATGGCGATTGTGTGATGGTATAGGTCGATGGTGTTCTTGAGTTTCTGTAGATCGTTCACTTTCTTGGTGATGTCTACTATGGTCCCTTCTAGAGCGCCTAAACGCGCACCGAAGATCACGTCCTGAATGGCTCCGGTCGAAGCTGCTGGAGATGATGGTTTCATGGTGGTGGTAAACCAGACTGGAGCTGGATTTGAATTGGGCCTCGCTGAGGGCGTTGTAATCTAGCGGCTGCTGCGCGGGTAGAATGGACGTTGCTCTGGGCCTGTGAAATAGCCGTAGCCAAAACAGGTGGCGCAGTACCGGCGGCGGTTCCTCAGCAAGTGCTCCCTGCACTCTGCGGGGATGCAGGAAGCGCCACAGTAGTGCCACCTAGACTTTGCTGCGCAGATTGTTGCTATGTGGCCGTAGGCACAGCAGCGTCGGCAGGATGCATGACGATCTACTCGGCTGACCTCGATGCGTATGCACCGCCCTGACAAGGGCAGGCCCGCCCTCAATGCCGCTTCATGGCTGCCAGAGTCTGCAAGCTCCAGGCGGACGAGAGACGAAGATCCCTTGGCTGTGTGAATCCAGTTGGTATCAAGGTGCTCACGACGCTGCACCTCCACAGAGTGCGTTTGCAGGGGGTTTCTGAGGACCCACGGGTACTGTTGCGGACAACGACTGTTGCATCGGCAACTGAAGCTGCAGTTGCAGCGAAGCGGCAATCGAGGTACAGCTATCCCCGAGTGGTGTCGGCTGCGTATCCTTCTCCTCGGCGTATGCTGGTGGCGAGGCGGATATTCCTGCCGAAGCAGGCACGGCGTTACTGCGCAGCCTTTTCTTCGCCATCTTGAAGTCCAGTCCACGTGGAGCTTTTTCTTTCGTGAGGGAAAAGTGTTTTACTGCACTCGACACCTAACCGGTGTGCAATGGATGGTGGAATATGTGGGGCTCGCCGCACAAACGTGCGTGGATGCTTTTTACTGAGGGTGGCCAGACAACCCCTCCCCCCGTTGACGATCATCCTCTGAGGCTTCACCATGCACATACTGTTAGGCTACTAACCATACGAAACGTGCAAGAGGAAAGGGTGTCTGTTAATGAAGTCCATTTGTTAGTATTGCATTCCGCTGAGCACCTCTGTTAGAAACGGACGGACATTGCTAGGATCTGCGAGGACCTCTGGCTACTGAACATTCGGAAATCTGAATAGGACCCGGCAAGTGCGGTTAGTTGATCTATTAGAGGTTGATATGCGTTATCTTAGTGCTTAAGTGGACGGACTAATTGACTTGAGAGTTTTCTAGAGTTATGCATACTTGGTTGACGAGTAGCGTGCAATTTGGATGCAGAATGCAGCAAGGGTCAGGGGACGGACAGACAGCATTACAGTTTATGCATACAGTAGTTTCGAAATACCACGGTGCGGAGGGTATGTTGCCGTGTGTTACCGTTTAGTATTGCTACCTTTTGTGTTTTATACCTGATCCATTGTGTTTGATTTCTAGAGGTCTGGTGTTCTACTTGTGTTTGTCGTGTGATGCAGCTGGGCTGGCGTGTTCCATTTCCATGGCATTGACGAGTTCTAGATCTCGGAACCTGTGTGATGCCGGGTCGTCAAAGAGTGCGCACACGGCTGCCTGCCTGCTTAATGTGCATGTGCGGACGGCTGCCACTCGCGGGGGGCCCTCATCACCCGGGGCCGCCTTGGCAATGGTAGCGCAAGGATTGGAGGTCGGCTGTGGAGCAGAAGGTGGTCACGAATTTTATAGCGCGAGGTTATGGCGAATTGAGTATGTGAAATAGATTGCAACATCAGTGGCTGAGGTTGAGGCAATAAGTGACCCGTCAAATAACTGCAGAGGTCGGTTATATTGAAAATTATCTGCGTGGGATGTGCCAAATGCTTATACAGGAGGGTTGTAATTTTACGCAGTTTTGTCCTAAATATCGGAGGCAAGCTTGTTAATGAATTTCTCTAGGGTGTGCATTTTTAGTTCGGTGTGTAGTTTGTCCGCAAGTGCAAACCTGAGAACTTTGGCGATAACTCGGAGAACCTTATTTTGGAGTATTATAAGATTTTAATGTCAGTGGGAGCAGCATATCCCCATAAGGGTGAAGTGAATGCAAGTATAGTCCGGATTAATGATTTGCACGGCGTGAGCCCGAGACTTGGGCTGAGGGCGATGTCTAGGTTAATTAGCGGGTATGAACGTCTAAACCGAGCCTGTGCCTTGTGGCGTGTTGCACCTAAATCTGCTTTCCAGGTGAGGCCTTGGTCCATTGTAACACCGAGGTATTGCACCTACTTTGACTATGCAATGTTTTCGTTAAAGAGTTATAGTGATTGAAGTCCATGAGCAGGATGTCTATGGAAACTTCGTTTGGTAAAGATGATGGCCTGCGATTTTCGGGCATTGACTTTGATGCGCCAATTTGCCAGCCAGAGTTGCCATGTGGTCAGAACTTGTTGGAGCCGGGTTCGAATAAGTGAATCCTTTCCGATTATGCTGTAATTGAAGTGTTGTCGGCATAGAGGTACAGGTTGGTGTTTGGATTTTTGGTATATCGTTAATGTAGATATTGAAAAAGGTAGGTCCAAGTAGGCTGCCGTGGCGTACTTTCTCCCTTATCGCGTGTGGGGTAGATGATGCGTTGTCCACTGAGGAGAAGACTTGCGGTTGCGGAGGTAGTTCGCGACGAGTTTGACGAGTGTGTCTAGCACGTGGATGTGTAGCAGCTTGTGTAGTAGATCCTCAGGCCAGACGTTGTCAAATGCGCGTTCGATGTCCAGTAGGACTGTCCATTCGATTTTTGGTGTTATAACAATGGGTGATTTCTTCTTGTCTTTCTGAGGAGTTGAAGGGTGGTGGAGTGTTTTCCGCGAAATGTAAATTGCTCATGTATAAGTATGTTGTGCCTTATGAGGAAGTCGTTCAGGCATTAGAGAATGACCATCTAGAAGAGCTTTCTAAGACTATTTAATAGGCTAATTGAGCGATAGTTATGAGGGTTGCTCAGGATTTTGTTCTTTTTGGGAAAGTAGCATTTTGGCTACTTTCCAGGGAGATCTGGAAAGTAGCCGTTCTCAGTTGAGAAATTGAAGATTTCTGCAAGTCTTTCGGATACCGCGTCCGGGAGAATTTTAGTACTATGTTCGGAATGTCATCCGGACACGGGGCTTTTCTGTTTGGAAGGTGGCGTATAAGCCATTTGATTTCATGGGTGCTGGTTTTCGGGATTTTGTTGTACGTACGTGCGGTGTTTAAGTCCTTGGTGAGGTTTTTGGTGCCCCTAATGAATTGGTCGCCAGATTATACCGCGTTTGGTGTTAGAATTTCTTCCAAGGCATCGGCCAGCATTTACACTTTCTGCTGGTCGGAAGAGGCCACTTGTTGGTTAATGGTTAGTGGCGGTATCGTGTGTTTTTCGCGAGTCAGGCCGAGGGATGCGCGAGACCGAGGGGTGATTTGCGTCTAGGCTGGCAAGGGTGTCTGACCATTGGTTTGATATGTATTTGGTGTTACTTTTGCGAAGGAGGTGATGTATACTTTGGAGTTCCTTAGGTTTTTGGGCTGCCGTGTTTGTTGCCATTTGCGGCGAGCATGGTTTATTTCGTTTGCTACTTTTTTAGGTCTGTAAAGAGGTGCATGACCCTTTTCGTGGGGATCTGTAATGGTACAGCAGTCATTATTGCATATTTAATGTGGTTTTCTAGCGTTCCCACTGAGTGGGTTAGGTCATCATTAGCTTTGATGTGTGCGTGAGAGATTTCAGTAGTCAGTGCGTTTTTGAAGATTTGCCAGTCGACCTTGTTGTAGTTTCGTCTCGGGGGAGTACCTTGGGGGTCAAAGAGCCTGCAATAGTAGGGATTACTGGAAAGTGGCCGAAGGAGAGTGCATTGATCGCGTTGAGATTAAAACGTTGGCTTAGACCTCGAGTAAGAGCAATATCGAGGACGTTGGATGTGTGGTTAGGGTTATCGGGAACAAAGGTATGTTCAGTTGGTGCATAGATGATGTAGTCAGAGGCATTTTCATGTGTCAGTAGTGAGTGGCCTGCCGGGTTTGTAGTTCGGGAGTTCCAGATTTGATGTTTAGCATTTAAATCTCCGGCTACGATGGTATGATTCAGTGGAAGCAATGAATCTAGGTTGGCTGAGACTAGTGGACCAGGGGGTTGTAGGATGAGACTACTAATGTGCTTGTGCGATTAACTGTAACGATTATTTCGGTTGTCTCCAGCCTGCTGAGGGCGGGCAGGGAGCATTGTTCGTGTTCTATGATTTGTTTGACGAGGATAGCTGTGTCTCTGCCATTTCTGTTTCGATCTGACCTGCAAATTTTGAAGCCAGGTATGTTTTACGTGGTGGGTGGGGCTGAGCGGGTTTCCTGAATGAGTAGTATATCAGTGCTGTGTGTGCTGAAGAAGTCGAGGGTTTCTGTTTTGCGTTTAAAGATAACATTGGCTTTCCCGGTGGTTGTGTTTTTATTGTGTGTGTAGCCATTACGGGTCATAAAGGTTGGAATCAGGATCGCAGAATAGCGCAAATAAGCCGAGTAGGTTGACAGGATCTAATGGGAAAGTTGAGGTTGTGTCAGGAGTTGGGTGAGGATGTGTATGGTTCATACCGGGCATGCATCCACGACATCTTCGGGAAGAGAAGGGATTGGTGGAATTGGGTGATAGTCAATGTGGGTGGAGGGATCAGGAGATTGGTTGGGTTAGGCGCAGGATTCGGGGTTTTAGGTAAGCAGGAATGAAGTGAGAATGGGGAGGGAGCTGTGCTTACACAGGAGGTGCGGAGGAGGCTGGGATAGGAGGGCCAACGATAACCTGGGGAGTGGCCGTGTTAACGTGTGCCTGTTGGACCCGTTGCTCCGACGTCTGCGGTGGCCTTTGTGTGGCTGCTCGTTGTGCCATGGGAGGGGGGCGCGTGCACCTTGGTTGTCGGCACCGGGCTCCTGGCGTGTGCGCCTATGGGCCACACCTACCCTGAGTCTGTCCACTTGCCTCCTGTACCCTGTACAGGATTTCCGTCATGCTCCATGTCCTGCTCCAAAGCACAGCGCGCATTTCCACTCCGCCTGAAGAGTCTGACAGTAGCAGGAATCATGTGGTAGTGTTCACTTAGAGAACACCTGTTGGTTGGCGGTGCAGCCGCGCTCGGAAAGGCTAAGGCGTTGGCACCTGACGCATTTCAGAAGCTGTATAGAAGACCTATAATCCTCTACCTTAAACCGGCAGTGGCATACGAGCCCTAGGAGAAGGGAACGATGCTCCTGAGAAAGAACTTCCTCGAGGTAGATGGGAAAGAGAGGACGCCCACTGTGAAGCGCCTCAGCTGAGCCAACCTCGTGACCCGTATCCTGGGTCCTGAAGTTCCCCTTGTATAGCATCCTCAGCCCTGTTAAGGCGAAGATGCTTGACGGTCAGCCTACATGATCAGTCGTCGGGACGCCTCGTGAGCAAGTACGGCATACTACGCTCATCGGGGAACCTACACGGATTCGCGTAGTCCCCGACGAGGTGGTACGCACCATGCTATCCCCGATAGAGGCGCCGTGGAAAATAGGTACTCAGATGGTCGGCATTGAGCATCAAAGTCTATCAACAATGTTCCAAGATTATCTTGTCCCCTGTGGATGTAGATTTGTGCCCTCATCGCCGCCAGTTTGGTATAGAACCTGCGTTGTTGTGCTTGAACTGGGTGTGGGTTTGGAAGAGGGCCTCCAGAGGAAGTGCAGATTTGGACAGTAGGAATGTTGGTAGGTGTAGGAGCATTGGTGAGGGAAGAAGTGAATGGGAATGAGGTAGGGACAGGATGGGTTTGTGGGGGATTCGGAGTTGAGGCAGCAGGACGTGGGAGGGAAGTAGAGGTGGTGGGGTTGTGGAAGGGAGAGGGGTAAGGGAAGGAATGGTAGTGGTAGTGGATTGTGCAGAGGCAAGAGAGGAAGTGGCAGGGTTGGAGGTAGGCGGCATTGAGGAAGTAACAGTGGTTGACGGAAGATTGAAGGAGGAGAAGGAGGCTTAGAGCAGAGGTATCAGGAGTGTTGGAGGAGGTGAAGGAAGGCAAGAGTGGAGGAAGATGAGAGGTTGAAGTAGCAAGCAGGATGAGAGGTAGAGAGGTTATGGGAGGGTTGAAGGAGGCGAAGTGGCTAGGGGTAAGAGAGGAAGAGAGGTTACCGGAGTGGTGGTGAGAAGTTGGTGGTGAGAAGGTGATGCTGGAAGGCTAAAGGGATTGAGAGTTGAAGATAATGGAAGAGGTTACAGGAGTGTTAAAGGAAGAGGGTGCCTAGGTGTTGGGTGAGGGCGCAAGAGGAGAGCTAGGAGGGGGACAGAAGAGGCTAGAGAGGATTCAGGAGTCTCGGTTTGTTGAGGGTTATTTAGGAACAGAGCTTTAGGAAGCAAAGAGGGGTGGAAGGTTGGGAGGAATGTAGAGGAATCAAGGAGTCGGAAGGGAAAGACGAGAAGGTAGCATAGGTGCTGGAAGGAGCGGAGAGAGAAGAGGAAGAAAGGTCAGGTGGAGGAGTTGCAGGTCTAGCGGCACCAACCTCATTTAAGGTTCCTGGCCACAACTCGTTCCGGTGTCGCAGTCTCCTGTGGGGAGTGGACCGCAGGCTTCCCGGCTTTCCCCATTGGAAATAGCAGGCGGCCCGTAGGAGTGATGGAAGACCCGAGATTTGTTTCTTTCTTTCGGGGGGGTTGAAATGACTGAGTATAGGAAAGCCTAGTGGAGAGGGGGTCTTAAATTCTAGGAAAAAAGAGGAAGGAAGGACAGAAGGTAGAATAAGAGCCGATAAAGGGCCCTAAAAGTCCGAACTCTTAGGAGGGGCGCCTTGGTACTAACCGCTAGGACTGTTGGCTAGGCCTTGTTGCTGTAGCTTAGTATCCAGCTGGTGTGCTAAGCATGAGCTGGCTGCAACAGTAACCGGTTTGGGACTAGCCCAGTAACCGCAGGACCGCTCCTCAGCTAGTTTATTTCCTTGGGGGAAAATGCATTACTGCATTTAACCTACAACCGATGTGCAATGGCTGGGAAGATAGGTGCGGCTTGCCGCACAGTCGCGCAATACCCACTAAAAGACCCCATGCACGTGTTAATTGTCTATTGCTGTATTTTGCGTGCAATTAATGCGTGGTCGGGTCCCGCGTAGCACCCCGGTTATTATGTGAATAGCCAAGTTGCTGCCATTCATTGCATGCGAGCGCGCCCATGCCTCTGCTAGATTTTTTTGGAGTGGAGGAGAAAATGATTTAATCACTGACCTCAGCCCCAATGGGAGTCAGGACTGAGAGTGTGGGACTCTCCAAACGTCGGCATACCCACTAAAACTCCTCCACCGTAGAGAAAGGGATAGTAGGAGAAAAAGTGGTGTAAAGCGTGAAGGTTTTGCTGTCCCGCATAACACCCGCGTTAGTAAGTGAGACTAATTGGCTGCCGCTCTATGGGCAGGAGCGGGTAAAGGTAATAACTATGGTGCAGCCGTGAAACCTGACTGCAACACTAGTGGGAATAGCGAGGAGTTAGAAGGTAAATCTGTGGTAAAAGTATAGGAGAGGAATGTTGATGTTGAGCTTACTTGGACATTGTCAGTGAATTTCCAGGTTCAGGTACTCTTCGACGAACTTGGATCTGACCGGAAACCTTCCGTGATTACTGGAGGTCTCCGGTTTTGTGGATGGCTGCTGAGAGTAGGCTCTGAATTGGTGCTGAAGTACTGCCAGAGATGAGAGATTGTGGTCTATGGAGTCGAGGCATTTCTGTGTCGTGTCTGAAGCTGAAGTTGAATACTTGATGGAGTCGTCGATGGCGTTGAGTCTTGATGTTGTGGTGTCAAACTGCCCAGTTAGAGATACCTGCTGAGCAGCTGATGTGGCTTGAAAATCCCTGATGAGTTCCTCCATTTGTCAGCTTCATCGCCATGTTCAGGAACTACGCGTGGAGGTTCTGAACGGCGTCGCATAGGCCATGGATTTACTCGGTGACTGCGATGATCGGCGCTGGTTTGGTGCGGGTGTCGGCGGCTGTGGAGCTGTCGCTGGCTACGATGATGGTGCTGGTGGCTTTAGCGGTACCTTCCTGCGAGGATGCAGGGGGCAGAGCGCTTGGTCGGTGTAGTGCGTCGACACTCCAAAGGTTGCACAGTAGCGGCGGCGACGGCGTAGGTCGTGAAGCTTACACCATGAGGTTGTCCTGGCGGTACCACAGTAGTGGCACTTTGGTTTGGCTGCGCAGGACGTCTCGTTTTGCCCGTATTCACAGCAGTGCACCTGGCGTTCCACTCGGCTGGCCTCGATGTGCAAGCACCGCCCTAACAAGGGCTGGCCACCCTCACGGCCGCTTCATAGTCGCCTGCGTCTGCAAACTCGATCCGTTGTTGAACTCTCCTGTACATCTGGCGCTTGTGCTAAGACGTGGATCTGCGAGGGTCTCTTGTCGCATTAGTCACGTCGGCTTGTCCCTCGTCGAGTGACGTGGCCTACCCGGTGGTTGGCTAGGCCTCTGAGTTCTGAGCCCGCTCTCTCTCACTGGCGCCTCTACCTGCGTCTGCGCCACACCAGAGACCGGCGACACACGCGCCGGTGCGGACCCTTGCACAGGACGTTCACTCGTCTGCTCGCTTGCGCGTGCTCCAGTCCCCAAGAGGCTGTGCGCCGCAGCAAATTGCCTCTTGTACTCGTGACAAGCTCGGTACCTGGCTCCGTTGCCCAAACAGAGACAAATGACGCACTTTGTTTGGGGTGGGGGAACATTGTAGGTTCGCGAGTCGTGCAGACCCGTGCACTTGTAGCACACCACAGCGGTCGCGGTACACCTCGCCTCGGTGTGCTTAAGCTGCTGGAATCTGTTGTACTGTACCGGGATGACCGACCGTCGGTACAATTACACCTTTACCCGCAAGTGGAGCACATACTCAATCAGCCGTAGCCGATCCAAGTCATCAGCCGTTGCTAGGTCCACCGGATAAAACGGTAGAAGCGTTCGGGCCTGGTCGTAACGCCGGAGCTGCGAGACACGCAGCGGTGAAAATTGTGTGGCCTGCACCTCAGCCTTAATAGCCTCTTCCGCGCCGTCGTAATGGATGAGTTTCTCCACAGCACGGACGATCGGGTTGTTGTCGGTCCTCGTCAGCTGGAACTGGATCCTGCGATGCCGCAGAAAACCATCAGAAGCGCGTATTCTCCCGCAGATCTGGTGTGCGCTAGTAAGTCCCGCGAGAGCGATGCCCTGAAAACGGCATAGCCATGCTTGGAATCGAGTGCGTCGAATTCACGGAGTGTCTGAAACAAGGTAATGTGGTACCGATTTACATATATCGAAGCCTGGAGTCGGGAGGTTAGGACTTGGGCGTAAGAGTAAGTAGGGCAGGTGGGGGCTGGGTTGGGTTTGGGACTCGGGAAGGGGAGTTAAGTTAAATTGAGTTTTATTTATGGACGCTCTTTAACTGCTATGGGCCCTAGCGTCCCATTCTATATTGGGCGTGAAAGACCGGAAATTTTGCTCAGAGGCCCCTTTATCAGGCTTGACGTTCTTTTACGTGCCGTAAATATGCGACACGGGACCATCGGCTTTATTTCTCATCCGAAGGAAGCCATGCTAAGGATTTTACGCCCGAAAATGCCATCGCCCTCCGCGGGGTTTAAAACCGCGACTTCGGGAATTAGAGACTAGTATGGTAACCACAACACCACGGAGGATGACAGGGAAGGGGAGGCCTGGAGAGGAAGGAGACCAGCGGGAGAGTAGACGGGAGTGGCAACAAGGGCAGGGATAGGAGAGGACTGGCCAGGGTTAGGAGAGACAGTGTGAGGGGGTGGGTGGAGTGAACGGGAGCGGACGGAGGAGGAAGAGGATGAACGGGAAGCAGGAAGAGGGGTGTCAAGGGCAGCCACGGAGAGAGGAGAAGTTCCGACGGAAAAAACACGGGTTCACAGCAGAGCTGTTATCCATGTCGTCAGGATTGGGTGGGCAAGGGTAGGAAGGGGGAGAGGAAGGAGTGGATGAAGGGGGCGCGGGTGGTAGGAGTAGGAGAATGGGCAGAAGAAGGCACAGAATGAGAGGAAGCAGACGATGGACCGAAACGTAGCTGAGTCTTGAGAACCGCTTCTCTCGTGACTCGCACCTCCGATGGAGAGAGCTTCCTGAGCTTACGTTTGGCCATTGGAAGTTTCGGGAAGGGTAAACACAAGAAAAATGCACTTAGAAGAGCAGAAAAATCTTAAAAACTACCTATCAGGGAGCTTAAAGCCTAGAAAGAGGGGGGAAAATAGGACAGTAACAGAGAAAGAACACCTAGAGGGAGTTTTTTCCGTGGGGGAAAAACGCATTACTGCATCCAATATCCTGCCGATGTGAAATGGCTAGGGGATATGAGGGGCTCGCCGCTCAGTCGCGGAATACCCACTAAAAATCCCCGCCACGTGTTCGTATACCTTAGTTATTTGTGTGTTCGTGCAATCCAGTCGGGTCCGCATAGCATCGCGGTTAGTCAATGAAAGATGTGAAGCTGGCATGCATTGCATGCGAGCACGTCCACCGTTAGATACCCGGAACTATACATGACTGTTGCCCTGAGTAACCCTGGGTGATTAATCGTGCATTACAAAATGAGTAAGTGCTAGGTAATTATGATAGCAATGTTAATCAGTTACATGCAATGGATTTACAGAGATTTGCGTTCTTGCAGTTAGTACAAACGTTATTGTTGTATATCTAACCTAGGTTATACTCTAAGGTTAAGGTAAATACTCTTAGGCTATGATTAGCCAGTCGTCTTAAAGATCTTCTGGTATATCTTCGCTTGGGAGGAGCGTTATGAAATTCAGCCAGGAGGATCTCCTGGGCCGTCTTGTCGTGGTCCTTAATTGAAGCCGTGCGTCGTTATGCCCACACAAATAAGCAGCCAACCCATCTCCGCGCAGCTGCACGAGTGTGTCACACAGGGAAGCCTTCTCCCGGGGCCGCCTTGGCTGGGTAGTGCAAGGACTTCGAAGGCGGCTGCATGGACTGGAAATCTGTAGTAGTGAGAAGGCCGTGTATTGAGATTTGTCTTGTTCTTGGTGATTTAGGGGTATCTTCGGAGGTTGTGTAGGAATTATTGGATGATAGGCTCTGTCGCGTTGTAGAATAATGTTCGGTCGAATATTGCAAGGGGACCCTTGTGTTTGTTCGTTTCGGTTATATAGTTGTCTAAGTCATATATTAGATCGTTGTAATGTGCATGAAGCTTTTTGTATGCATCAAACGTAAGCTTTTTAATAAATTCCTGAATGGTATTCATTTTTAGTTCTTCATGTATTATATCAACGGGAATTATCACTGCAGTTTTGATACTAAGCGTAATATTTTGATTTGGAAAGTTTGTAGTTTTTATGTGTGTTTTTGCGGCGCATCCTCACACAGGCGCTGAATAGGTTAGAAGTAGGCGAATTAGCGTTTTGTGGAGGTTTAGGCCTAATTTGAGGTTTAGTTTATTATTTAGGTTTATTATAGTGTGTATATTGCCCAACGGGGCATTTTCGTTTACCCTAACTTGGTTTATATGGGTTTTCCAAATCAGACCTTGGTCCATTTTCAGCCCTAGCCACGTTGCATTCGCCGTCCAGTTTATATTCTCTCCGAAGAGGATGAGTGGTTGTAAACTGTGTCTAGGGAATCTATGATTTATTCATTTTGTGAAAATTATTGCTTGGCTCTTTGGGACATTTACTTAATCCGCTAGTTTGTGAGCCAACTCTCCAGCGCTCGAAGGGCATTCTGGAGGCGGGTGTGGATTACTTGCGGTTTGAACGATTGCGCCATTATTGTTGTATCATCCGCGTATATGCAGAGGGCGTTTTTTTAGTTTTGGGCATGTCGTTTATGTATAAGCTGAATAGTGTAGGTCCAGGTATACTTCCTTGAGGGACACTCGCTTTAATGGGTCTAATGGAGGACAGACTGTTGTTCACTGAAGATTGTAACTTTCTGTCCTTCAAGTAGTTAGCCGTTAGTTTTATTAGCGTGTCCGGAATGCCTAATGAGGCTAACATTTTCAGTATTCCCGCATTCCAAACTTTGTCGAACGCCTGTTAGACATCAAGGATTAATGCTCCTGTGGACTTTCGTATGTTGAAACGGTGAATGATGTTCTGTGGCCCTTAACAGTTGCAAGGACGTTGTGTGTTTGGCTTGGGAGCCGAACTGTTCCGGGTGGGGAATATCGCGCTTAATGATTGCTGCGTTGAGACTTTTTAGTATTAGTTTTTCTAATAGCTTGCCTAATGTGTTCAGTAGGGCGATAGTTGTTGGGATTGGAGAAATGTTTCTGCTTTTTCGGGAAGTGCAGTACGTGGGCAGTTTTCCATATTTCGGGGAATAGCCCTTGTGTTAATACAAAGTTGAAACTTTTTGTTAATATATGTACCGCGTCATCGGGTAGGTGTTTAAGAGCTATACTAGGTATTTTGTCTGGTCCCGGGGATTTTCGATGAGGTAAATGTTTGATTAGCCATTTGATTTCGGATGGGCATGTTTTACGAACTAAGTTGTGTGGCTGTCGTTGATGAATGTCGCGGGTTTACATCTCTGTGTCTGCTGTGAATTGTGAACAAGATGGAGCTTCATTCGAGGTTAGAATGTCTTTGAGCACATCAGCCAGTGTGTCGGATTTTTCTTGATCTGTGGTTGATATTTTTCGGTTGTGGTGTAGTGGGGGTATGCGTACCTTATCTCGGGTCAAGTTTCGTGATCAAGGCTGTCTAGAGTGTTCTTTCATTGTTGGGCGTATGATTTGAAGTTCACTGCCTAACCAAGTTGTTGAGGTTTTGGAAGGCTTCGAGATCAACTATGTGACGAGTTCGCTGCCATTTTCGTCTCGCTCGATTTCGTTCCGCTGCCAGCGTTTAAAGGTCCGCTGGAAGTTTTGTGTCATATGTCTTCGGTACGTGTACTGGGACTACCGTGATTGTTGCCAGCTTGATTACATGTTCAAGCTGCGTTACGGCAGCATCAAGCTCCGCTTGGGATTATGTTGCTCCTGAGGGAGGTTTTCGCTAACAGTCCGTTCGAAGATTTCCAGGTTTTCTTTTGTGTAATTATACCCTGGTGATGGCTGTGTTATCAGAATCGGCCCCTTTAAAGAGATTATTACTGGGAAGTGGTCAGAGATAATTCGTTTTAACTTGTAAGATAACTCTTTGGTTTATGTGTCTGGCGATTGCTATGGCCAGGATGTCAGAGCTTTGATTTCTTGTGAAGGGGATGTAGTTGGGCTCATTAGGAGCATGAATTATGTAGTCAGAGTTGTTTTGTGCTGAGTAATGCATTTACGGCTGCATTAGTGTGCCTGCATTTCCAAATTTGGTGCTTGACATTGAGGTCCCCTGCAATTAGTACTCTTAGAGGGAAGCTTTTTTCCGTGGAGGGAAAAATACATTGCTGCATTCAACCTCCAGCCGATGGGCAATGGCTGGGGGATATGTGGGGCTCGCCGCTCAGTCGCGGAATACCCGCTAAAAACCCATCCACGTGTTAATTGTGTATTGCTGTGTTTTTCGTGCAATTCATGCATAGTCGGGTCCCGCATAGCACCCTGGTTAGTAAGCGAATAGCTAAGATGCTGGCATGCATTGCATGCGAGCGCGTCCATTGTTAATTACTGGGATTGTCCAGGAAACCTGAACAATACCAGTGGGAATTCATGTGTTATAAGATTATGTAAGTTTCTGGCTACTTACATTTTAATGTTGTAAGTGTGTGCAGGGAGTTCCTGCTAGTCATAATGTTAACTTAGGTTAATAGTTTGTGCATTATGTGCTACTTGTAACAGCAGGGAGTGCCTGCTTGTCGTGATTTTAATTTAACTAAGTATAAGTGTACATTAGTACTAGAACTCAAGAGCACTAAATAATAGCGTGTAATATTTTGAATAATATACGTTAGTGTGTTGTAAGTGATGCTTCCTGTGGCGGTCTTCGCAGCTGATATCTGCCCGTTAGATGTGCACAGTAGCTCGTAATGGGAGGTTTTTTTTCGAGTGGAGGAGAAAATGATTTAATCACTGACCCCGGCCCCGATGGGAATCGTGACTGAGAGTGTGGGACTCACCAATAGTCGGCATACCCACTAAAAACTCCTCCATCGGATGGAAACAGGAAGAAGGAGAAGTGGAATAACGTGGCTTTTTGCGATCCCGCATAGCACCCGCGTTAGTACGTGAAGCCTGTTGGCTGCCGCCCTGTGGGCGGGAGCGGGTAAAGGTAGTTACTAGGTTGCAGCCATGAAATCTGACTGCAACACTAGTGGAAATGGCGAGGGTTAGGAAGAGAGTGCAGGTTAGGTTTGAGGATCGTACCGATGATACTGCTTCTGTAGCTGGTTATACTCCTTGGATTGCTGCAAGAAGTTGGCGACTCTCTCCGGGTCACTCTTCAGCCTGGGACCAAGAGATGAGATCCGGATGGCTTCGGTGATGGCTTTCAGTCTTGATGAAGTGCTGTCGAACTGCCCAGGCAGGAAAACCTGTTGGGCAGCCGATGAGGTTTGAAGGTCCCTGATGAGTGCTTCCAGGGCTGTCAGCTTCGTCGTCATGTTCAGGAACTCCACATGGAGATCCTGAACGGCGTCACGTAGGCCCTGGACTTCCTCGATGATCGGCGTGAGTGAGTGATGGTGCTGGTGTCAGCGCTGGTGATGGCGCTGGTGTCGGCGCTGGAGTCGCGGCTGTGGAGCTGTCACTGGCTGCGGCGTAGGTGCTGGCGGCATCGGCGATGCCTTCCTGCGGGGATGCAGGGAGCAGAACGCCTGGCCGGTGTAGTGAGTTGACTCTCCACAGGTCGCACAGTAGTGGCGTCGGCGGCGCAGGTCGTGCTGGGTGCACGAAGGCGTGGTGCAGGCGGAACCACAGTAGTGGCACCTGGGTTGTGCTGAACAGGTTGACTCCTCGTGTCCGTAGGCAGAGCAGCGCCTGCAGGGTGCCTGGCGTTCTAATCGGCTAACCTCGATTCGTAAATACCGACCTAACAAGGGCAGGCCCATCCTCAATGCAGTTTCATAGTCGCCAGGGTCTGCGTACTCGATCTTGACGAGCGACGTGGGTCCCTGTGCTCCGAAGATCCGAGTGGCCTTCAATGGGGGTTTTTTTCGAGTGGAGGAGAAAATGATTTAATCACTGACCCCATCCCCGATGGGAGTCGGGACTGAGAGTGTGGGACTCACCAATAGTCGGCATACCCACTAAAAACTCCTCCACCGGGTGGAAAAATGGAAGAAGGATAAAAGTGGAATGGCGTGTCTTTGTGCGGTCCCGCATAGCACCCGCGTTAGTATGTGAAAGATGGAAGCTGCCGCCCTATGGGCGGGAGCGGGTAAAGGTAGCTACTAGGTTGCAGCCATGAAACCTGACTGCAACACTAGTGAAAATAGCGAGGGTTTAGATAAGAGTTGGAAAGGTGATTGTATGGAAGGTGTAGGTGTAGGTTGGCGTAGAACTTACTTCTTGTGAAGTTGCATCCTGTTGATGTAATCTTCTGCGTATGTTGCGCTGGACGGAGGCCTTCGGCGGTTGCTTGGGGCCTCCGGTTTGACTGTCTGCTGGTAGTAGGCCCGAAGTTGGTGCTGCTGCTCTTCCAGAGCTCTGACCGTGATGTGGATGGAATCTAGATCTTGTGTGATGGTATTCGTTGCTGAAGATGAGGTCTGGATGGAGTTGTCGATGGTGCTGAGTCTAGAAGTGAAGGTCTCGAACTGCCCAGCTAGAAAAACTTGCTGAGCAGCTGAGGTGTCTTGAAGGTCCCTGATGAGTTCCTCCAGGGCTGTCAGCTTCGTCGTCATATTCAGGAACTTCGCGTGGAGATCCTGAACGGCGTCGCGTAGGCCCTGGACTTCGGTGCTGAAGATGTTGGTGTCGTCGCTGGTGATGGTGCTGGTGTCGGTGTTGAAGACTGCGCTGTTGGTGCTGATGGCTTCGGCGGTGCCTTCCTGCGGGGATGCAGGGGGCAGAGCGCCTGGCCGGTGAAGTGTGAAGACCCACCACAGGTCGCACAGTAGCGGCGTCGGAGGCGCAGGTCGTGCTGTGTGCACGATGAGGTGGTGCAGGCTGAACCACAGAAGTGGCGCCTGGGTGGAGCTGCGCAGGAGGTCTCGTTGTGCCCGTAGGCACAGCAGCGTCTGCAGGGAGCCTGGCGTTCTACTCGGCTGGCCTCGATGCTTAGGCACGGCCCTAGCAAGGGCATGCCCGCCCTCAAGGCAGCTTCGTAGTCGCCAGGGTCTGCAAACTCCATCCTGACGAGCGAAGTGGGTCCCTGTGCTCCTATAATCCTGGTGGCCTTCAAGGCTGAAGGCCACTGCCGATGGGCTGCGGTGATGAGGACCCTGGTAGGCAGGTCCCTCGGGACCCCACGGACGACGGCACTGTACCTCCCTTGAGACACAGGCTGGCTCTGCGGTGGCTGGGATGTACCCAAAATCGGCAGCGTAGATGCCGGTGAGTGAAGCGGCGAAGCGGCGGTTGCGGCATAGGTAGCTCTAGGCTGCGGCGGCTTCGGCGAGATCTCCTCGGCGGGTGCCGGAGGAGACGAAGAGGTTCCTGCCTTAGCAGGAGCGGCGACAGAGCGGACCTTCTTCTTCGCCATCTCGGAGCTGAATGGGAGGTTTCTTTTTCGAGTGGAGGAGAAAATGATTTAATCACTAACCCCAGCCCCGATGGGAGTCGGGACTGAGAATGTGGGAATCTCCGAGCGTCGGCATACCCACTAAAAACTCCTCCACCGGTTAGGTCGTGGGTTTGAAGGGAAGTTCAAAGGAAAGGTAGCACGGTCCCGCATAGCACCCGTGTTAGTCTTACGAAAGATTCTTTGCTGCCACCCAATAGGCGGGAGCGGCGAAGTGCGGTCCTAGCCTACAGCCATGACAAAAAGCCCTGACTGCAGCCTAGGGGTTATGGAGTGGTAATAGGAAAGGGGGTTCAAAAGGAGATAATACGAAGGAATGGTGATGAAGGTGGACTTACTCTGGCGCTGGAGGCCGTCGTCGTTTGGACTGGTCTTGCACAAGCGCACGGCATTGTGCAAGAATCCGCTGCTGGCTCTCGGAGATGGCCAGCGGTGTCCTCTCTGGTGGTTGTGATGGTGGTGAAGGTCTTCCTTCCTCGAAGCTGGTCTCCAGGTTTTGCAGCCGTGTTGAGATGTGGTGCAGTTTGGTCAACAGGTCAGCGGCGGTGGTTTGTTGCTGAGTAGTACCAGCAGTGATGGCGGACTGCAATTCCTGGAGCTTCTCGGTGGTGGTGGTGATGAAGTCGTCCAGAGCCGCAATGCGCACACCAATGTCCAGGACCTCCGCGTGGAGATCCTGAACGGCGTCGCGCAAACCCTGGATTTCCTCGTGGATCTGCGTTGAGGATGCTGATGTCGGCGCTGGTGATGGTTCTGGTGTCGGTGTCTGTGGAGGTGTTGATGACTGCGATGTTGGTGCTGGTGGCTTCGGCGGTGCCTTCCTGCGGGGATGCAGGGTGCAGAGCGCCTGGCCAGTGAAGTTGGTCGTTCCTCCACAAGTTGCGCAGTAGCGGCGTCGGTGGCGCAGGTCGTGCTGCTGGCACGAAACAGTGGTGCTGGAGGTGCCACAATAGTGGCACCTTGGCTGTGCTGTGCAGGACGTCTCACAGTGCCCGTAGGCACAGCAGCGTCTGCAGGGAGCCTGGCGTTCTACTCGGCTAGCCTCAATACGTAAGCACCGCCCTAATAAGGGCAGGCCCGCCTTCAAGGCCGCTCCGTAGTCGCCAGGGTCTGCAAACTCCATCCTGACGAGCGAAGTTGGTCCCTGTGCTCCGATGATCCTTGTGGCCTTCAAGGCAGAAGGCCACTGCTGGTGAGCTGCAGTGATGAGGAACCTGACTGGCAGGTCCCTCGGGACCCCTGTGATGACAGCGTTGTACCTCCCATGAGGCACAGGCTGACACTGCGGTGATTGGGTAGCGCCCAGAATCGGTAGCGTGGGTGCCGGTGATTGAGGCGGCGACTGCTGGCGCGGTCGCGGCGAAGCTGCGGTGGCGGGCGGCGAAGCTGCGGCCGAGGCGTAAGACGGCCCGGGCTGTGGCGACTGCGATGATGATCCCTCGGCAGAAGCCGAGGCAGAAGAGGAGGTTCCTGCCTTAGCAGGCTCGGCGACTCTGCGTTGTTTCCTCTTCGCCATCTCGAGCTCGAAAATGTATGATGAAAAAAAAGCCCTATAATTTGAACTTAACCCGAAGGATTGAACCCGAATTAAAGTGGCACACTGTTAAAGCAACCATGATAATACCATTCGGCCAATGCTACCTTGCGTGCTGTGGTTCCTGTACAAATTAGTAATCGCAGAACTAGACTCCACTTTGAAATCTTTACACGCTTTTTGCAGTGTCATACAGTGTTTTGTGCTCGGTTTGGTAATTTTAATTCAAACAAATAAACTGCATCATTAAAAAAAATTAATTAGGAGTTTTTTTTACCGTGGGGGGAAAATGCATTATTGCATTCGACCCCCAGCCGGTGTGCAATGGCTAGGGGGATATGTGTGGCTCGCCGCTCGGAAGCGGAATACCCACTAAAAAACCCTACCACGTGTTAATCGTGTAATGCTGTGTATGATCGTGCATTCATGCTTGCATGCTTTAGTCGGGTCCCGCATAGCACCCCGGTTAGTAACTGAATAGCTACTTAGCTGACATGCATTGCATGCGAGCGCGTTAAATGTTACTTCCTGGTATTGCCCATGAAACCTGAGCAATACCAGTGGGTTATATGCGTATTCTCTTATGTTGTTATATATGATTAATTTATGCTTAAGGTTTAATTTGTGTGTTGTTTGCAGGGATACCTGCGTGTCATGCGGTTTAACTTTAACTTACTGCTAAGTTAGTTGTATATAGAGCTAATTCTATGCATTATTGAATGATTGAGATATTGCGTCCTGTGCTGTCCTTTCCAGGGAGTTCCTGTTCGTCATGGGGGCGCACAGGCGTCTGTCTTTGCAGAGGTTTTTTTTTTTTTTTTTTTTTTTACCGTGGGGGGAAAAATGCATTATTGCATTCGACCCCCAGCCGGTGTGCAATGGCTAGGGGGATATGTGGGGCTCGCCGCTCGGAAGCGGAATACCCACTAAAAAACCCTACCACGTGTTAATCGTGTAATGCTGTGTATGATCGTGCATCTTGCATGCTTTAGTCGGGTCCCGCATAGCACCCCGGTTAGTAAGTGAATAGCTACTTAGCTGACATGCATTGCATGTGAGCGCGTTAAATGTTACTTCCTGGTATTGCCCATGAAACCTGAGCAATACCAGTGGGTTATATGCGTCTTATCTTAGTTGTTATATATGCTTAATTTATGCTTAAGGTTTAATTTGTGTGTTGTTTGCAGGGACACCTGCGTGTCATGCGGTATAACTTTAACTTACTGCTAAGTTAGTTGTATATAGAGCTAATTCCATGCATTATTGAATGATTGAGTAGTTGCGTCCTGTGCTGTCCTTTCCAGGGAGTTCCTGTTCGTCATGGGGGCGCACAGGCGTCTGTCTTTGCATCCGGCCTTCTAGGTCCTTCGTTGTACTCGTTGTCCTTAGTAGAGGTTTTTTTTTTTTTTTTTTTTTTTTTTTTTCCGTGGGGGGAAAAATGCATTATTGCATTCGACCCACAGCCGGTGTGCAATGGCTGGGGGGATATGTGGGGCTCGCCGCTCAGAAGCGGAATACCCACTAAAAAACCCTACCACGAGTTAATTGTATAATGCTGAGTGTTAACGTGCATTTGTTTGCATGCTTTTAGTCGGGTCCCGCATAGCACCCCGGTTAGTATGTGAATAGCTACTTAGCTGGCATGCATTGCATGCGAGCGCGTCAAATGTTACTTGCTGGTATTGCCCATGGAACCTGAGCAATACCAGTGGGTTATTTGCGTATGTTTCTTATATTGCTAGTATGTGTTAAATAATACCTAAGATCTAAAATGTGTGTTGTTTGCAGGGAGTGCCTGCGTGTCACATGACTTAGCATTAACTTACTGCTAGGTTATATTATTGTTATATTAGATTTATATAAATTGAACAATTTTGTATTGTGTCCTGTGCAGTCAATCGGGCACAGGCGTCAGTCTTGAGATCCGGCCTTCTTGGTCCTTCGTTGAGCTCGTTGTCCTGATGGTAGCCATTGTCGTCTGTGTGAACGACTCCATAATGCAGCGGCCCGTCTTACGCTGCGCACGTCGTTCACGTTGGGAGGCCCCTTCTCCCGGGCCGCCTCAGCTGTTGCTGAGGACTTGAGGGCTCTGCGACGGGCGTGGGCTGAAACAAGGGTAGAAAGCAAGAGAAAGATTAGTGCTGGGATATAGAAATACGAAGTCTTGGGTCAGTGTCCTTGTCATGTTTGGAGTAGGTTGTTTAAGAACTGTTGGATTTGTTCTTGCGTGTCGTCTCGGGAAAGCGTTCTATCGAATAGCGAGAGTGGTCTGTTATGCTTGTAATTTACGGAATCATAGTTGCCTAATGCTTTGACTAGATCATTGTGGTGTACGCGTAAGTTAGTAGAGGCATTAATTTTTAAGGCTTTATGTGAAGTGACGGACCTCGGAGAAAACAACCAATTGTATTCATTCCACCCAGCCTGACATCACCCGCACCTAACATAACAAAACCTAATCTAGTCTAACCTTACCTTGTTTCCACCTCCTTCCTATCTGCTCTTATAGTGTAGGGGTGGCTCCTCAATCCATCTTCTCCATTCATTCCTAATCCTCATCATTCTCCTCATTTCTCCCTCCGTCTTATTCCTTTGTCTCCCAATTTTGTTTCCTTTCTGTTTTCCCACATTATCCGGGACTTCCTTTCCCTCTCCCTACTGGTACCCTCACCTCTAATATTTGTTTGACTTTTCTATTCTCTGCCATTCGGAATACATGTTCCCACCACTTGAATTGTCTTTGTTCAATTATCTCGTCCAGAGATCTTTGACCTACTTTTTCTCGAATCTTTTAATTCCTTGTCCTATTCCTCCTAGTTTTATTTACAGCTTTTCTTAAATATTTCTAACTTAACCTGACCAAGCTAATATAACCAGATCTTATCTAAGCTAGCCTAACCTAAGTTAAACACGTTTCCGCTTTAATCACCTCATGTAAATTTAGTTTCCCTGGAAAAACTCTCATTATTTTACGTTTCCATCTAAATACCATCACGTCTTTTTCTTTTTTTGTGTAGAAATCTAATGTAGTTCAGTTTTTGTGTAAAAACCTCATGTTTTGGGGGTTTCGTGTAAAGCCCTCATGTATTTTGCGTTTTCGTAGAACCCTCACGGATTTTATTTTTTAATGTACAAATCTCAATTATTTTACGTTTTTGTGTAAAACAACCAGATTTTCTTTACATTTTCTTGGAAATAACCTGATGTTAATTTAGCTTCCCTATAGAAAACCTCGTGCATTTTATGTTTCCGTCTAAATACCGTGGTGTATTTTACGTTTCTCTGTAAAGTGAATCCTCATGTACTTAACGTTTTCGTGTGAAAATAGCTCATGAACTTTCCGTTTTCGTAAAAAAACATTATATATTTTACGTTTTCATTTAAAATTTCATTTATTTTACGTGTTCATGAAAAACAACCTGATGTATTTTACATTATCTTGGAAATAACCTGATGTTTTATCTGTTTAGCCCAAACGGAAATGAGCGTTGCCTTAGGTGTAAAAGATGCAATGCATATAACATTTTACGGTGGTAGGAACTTATGGTGACAAGAATTTACTGCATAATACTTAATTAGCACAGGTAAGCGGTAAAAAATAGGGAAATATGCATGAGCAGTTTCATATACTCGCCCTTTATAGGGTTCAAATGCTCGTATACTTTTCTTCATGCACATATTCTTGAATTAGTGTAGCATTTTAGTTTTCACGTCACAGTCTAGTGTCCAAATTAAAGAATTTACAAGTTATGTAAAGTGAAGGAAGGTTGTAGAGGAGTCCTGTGTGTTGAGGATATGTGACATTATCAACTGTCGAGAATTAATTTACCATCATTAATCTGTACAGATTATTGTGTCCTATCTTTGAACTTAAATAAAGCACGTTCTATAAATGATAGAGTTTTTTTTTTATTTTGGAACATAATTAATGTCATCACGTGTGGAAGACAACGTCAGTTAAGTGATCGCCGCGACTTCGTTGGGTTGCGCGTAAACGGTTGACCTAATTTTCAATGATAGAAGAGCGTAAATTAGGTCAACTTCACGAATAACACGCGTGATGTTATTCATAAGATCATTTACTGTTTCTGGCTTGTTGAGATTTAACATAACCCCACAAGAAGTAATCCAACGGCGTTAAAAACACATGACCTCGGGAGCCAGTTAACATCACCACCACGGGAATTGATGAAACCTCTTTACTTCTCCTTCAAAAGATCGATTGTTTCGAGAGTAGCATGACATGTGGCACCATCTTGCTGGAACCAGATGTTTCTGAGATTCATACCATCCAATTGAGGCCAAAAATGGTCTCTTATAGGAGCTCGGTATCTTTCTCCATTGAGCTTCTCCATCTTCATCTTGGATAAAATATGGACCAATGATTCCACCATACCAAAATCCACACCACCCAGTAACCTTTTAGGGACGAAATGGTCTTCTTGAATCTGCATTGGATTGTGATTGCTCCAATAGCGGCAATGCTGTTTGTTAACACAACGATCTATCCAAAAGTGGGCTTCATCATTGAAGATGATTTTTCGACAAAAATCCGTGTTAGCTTCCAATTGCTCCATAGCCCAGTCAGCGAATACGCGGCGCAACCTATGGTCGTTGGGCTTTAGTTCTTGAGTTAACACCATTTATTAAGCGTGAAACTTCAAGTCCAGATACAGAATTCGCCAAGTTGTGGTCGGCGAAGGCCCCAATTCTTGCGCTCGACGAGCAATTGATTTGTTTCCGTTCTCACGTACTCTCAAGAACGGCGCCTATGTTTTCGTTGGAGCGCTTACGTCGATTACGTACAAGCGTTCTTTGATCGCTTACAGAACCACTTCTTTCAATATTAATGTTTAAATTCGAATCGTTCTGTCGCAGGGACGATTATGCACACCGTAAACTTCACGCAATACACGGAATGTTTGGCGAACAGATGATCCATTTTGTTAATAAATTTTCACAATTTCTACGCGTTGCTGAAGGCTGTAACGTTCCATGGCTATTTGTCAATAACAACTGTAACCACATGAAGAAAATGACTGCTGTAACTCAATAACAACGGCAGCTATCACATGTTAAAGATAGGACACTCTTGTTGAAAGACCCTTTAGATGAAAGACGTCTACTTGGTCCGCGTAAATATGTTTCTTGCATTTAGGAATCGGTTTTCCTTTTTCTGCACAGCCTTGTTTTCTTTAGATCCTTACTTGAAGCTCTGTAGCACAAAAGTTGATTTAAGGTCAGAAGAGGGCCATAAATTAGCACATGCACATTAACGAAATTGACTCATTTTTAACAATTTTCTCTCTCTAATAATACCCCTTTAACATGAAAAACAGTAACATTTTATATTATTGACGTAGAAGAATGTATGCTCAGTTCGCATCGTTGCCACTTGCGATTTTACCTTCGCTGAATGCTCTGGAGTCTTCTGACTTATAGGCTCATCATTTTGCAGAGCACTCAGCTCCATTACATCTTTTTCTGCTGCATTGATGTTGTCGCTACTATACCCTCTTTGATAATTTGGGTCTTCTGCAACCCTATGCGTGTGTCTACCTCTTCTACATCATATGTTCCAAGATACAGCCTTCTACAGGAACAGGTACGAATGTGCTATCATATGGTTTATGGAAAGGAGATTTTTATATATTGGTCAATAACATATAAGACAAAATAAAAATGGTGTAATATTTTCAGTACTATTACTTACCGTAGCTTACTCTCCCATTGCTTGTGGATATTGAGTCGTCCTACGTGGTCTAGGGGTACCATGGGGGGTGATGGGTTTTATCAGGCGTAAAAATTCTTAGCATGGCTTCCTTCGTATGGGAAGTAAAGCCGGTGGTACCATGTCGTAGATTTACGGCACGTAAAGGAACATCCAGCCTGATAAAGAGGCATCTGAGCAAAATTTCCGGTCTTTCACGCCCAATATAGAATGGGACGATGAAGACCATAGTAGTTAAAGAGCATCCATAAATAAAACTAAATTTAATACTTTTGTGTATATCCAAATTCGCAATGCATAAGAAGAATGGCAACAAATGATCGTGATGTGATGGATTAATACATAATATTGTGTTCATATAGCCATTACAAGTCTCAGTATGACTCTCAGCTATATTTCGTCAACAGAATTGTCTACTTCATTAACATCGCTAAAAGTTTAATTTTCTATAGGAGTTTCGCTGAAAGAATACAATTTACGCATTAGATATTTTTAACAATATCTCTATAAACATTGCTAGGAAAATAGTAAATGATTATTTACAATTTATCTGTTTGATATTCCTTGCAATTCTGTGTGCGTAAAGCCAATGAAAACATCTAATCATGATACGATAATTTTTAGCATAATACATCTCACAATTACAGTGCTCTGTATGATAATGCTGCAGCGCATTGATTCCTCTCCGCATTTATTCCAATAATCATGAATGTCGATACCCATTGCAAGCTCGTCAAATACCTCAACTCAATTAAGAAATATACAGGGATAACTTCTTATACTATACACATACTTCATATGCGGGTTTGAATATAATGCCATTACGCTCGAGAGGAGAGGAAGACTCTCTTGCTAGTTTTACCATGTTTATAAAAAAGCTGTGATAAATTTACATGTATGCATAATTTTAATTAATTTCCTCAGGTTATTTACACGATACTTAAAAGACGAGAGTTTTTTTTCCACGAAAACGTAAGATACATTATGTTTTTACACGGAGACGTGAAACAAATGAGGTTTTTATATCGAAACGTAAAATACAATTTTACGCGGAAACGTAAAATACAGGATTTTTTTTACGCACAAACGTACTTACCTTAGGTAAGCTAGGTTAGGTGATGTCTAGTTATGCTACATTAAGTCAGGCTAGGTTACATTAGATTAAACGGGATTATGTTAAGTTAGTTTGGAGTGACGTCAGGCTAAATGGAACGAAGAAACCCCGGAGTTTCCTACGAGGTCCGAATCTTTGGTGTTGAAGCAATAATATCCGCCCGAAAATAAAAAATAATAATAATAATAATAATAAGAATAAGAATAAAGATAATATGAAGGATTAGGAAAGGTTGGAATAAAAAGGAGAACGACTGAGAATAAGAAAAGAACAGAAACTAATAAATAAAACGAAGTTAAATAAAATAAAACGTTTGAAACCGTGTATTTCAGAGTGAACAGAGACTAGCAAAACCGTAAAAATTAGAAATCTTTCACGAGCAAACAGGCTAGGTCATTAGCAAGCACTTAAGCTACATAGAATTTGTGAAGGCAGGAAAGAACCCACAGGAAAGAGATAGAATAGACGGGAAGTCCCAGATGCAGTCATCCGCACAGAAAAGTAAATCAGGCGAAAAGAAGGCATTAATGTCAGACGCGGTGAAGGCTCAACTTTCGAATTGTAGTAAACCAATTGGAAGCGGAGTGAAATTTATAAAAGTAACCAACGAGAAGATATAAAAGTCACGTGCCTAGAAAAAGGTAGAACGAAAATAGAAAATTGGAGTAGACTAGAAAAATTATCTAGGACGGGAGAGGAGATTGAGACGTGTGTCACATCGTTTACTTCGTGTCGAACATCGGGTCAGCCTTCATGTAAAATTTCGTGTCAAGCTAGTGTCGGGGAGATCGCGTCATTCCGTGAGCAAATAGGCGTGCAGAAATGAATATAAATTCACAACGATGAAAACAGCAACTTTAGAATTTTTATCTTCAGAAGGGGAATAGGAAAGGAGAAGCATGCGAATTTAAGTTCAGAATTGTAGATAGGGTCGTGAAGGCAAGTCTTGTGTGATGGGGATTGGGGAAGAGATTCAAACAGTGTGGATTATCACAGTAAAGGGGCTAGTGAAGGAGGAATTCAAGTGCTATTAATCTCCTATCCACACTCCCTAAGAGAAGATCTCATAACCCAACCAGCAACCCATCCTCTATCCTGAGCAGCCGGCAAAGTAAACCTTCTCCGAATCAGAAACCCGCCACCAGGCCAAACAACCATAAACCTTCCCAATACAGTGTTAAATTAAGTGGTTAAAAATTATTGTTCAAGATTGGGAACTTATTTGAGACTTCAGGATAGCAATATGAATCTGTCCAGGAGAAGGGCTGCCAGGGAGCAGCCGGCAACCGTAGCTTCAACGACGGTCAAAGAAGAAGATTTACTACCGCAATCGAGCAATAGTCATTGCTCACCGTAGCAATTCTGCCTCTCCTTTGAATGCGGGCCAACCGCCAGTGGTCAGTCATCAGCCGCTACCTCACTGTAGCCGCTTCAGTGTGATCAACGCTGGGGTGCTCCGGGAACTGCCACCACAGATTATGCTAGGCGCAGCGAAGCAACAGTGGCCTTCAACAATGGTCACTCGAATCACCTCTGCCGGAGCCCTACGCCGCTGATTCAATTGGAGCTAGCCAGCCGCAAGAACCTGGAAGCTACTTTGGCGTCCCGCTCCCCCTGCTAGGACGGCTGTTACGCGTCGAGGTCAGCATACAGGACCAACTAGCTCCATGCCGTCGGTGTTGTGCCTACGACAATAAGTAATAAATATATACAATTTGAATATCCTATCCCGTCACCTTGGTTGCTACACCGGGACATACATTCAAACCTTACATTTATTCTCACAACATATTTATAATTTATATTACATCATATTTTTCAGATAAAATAACTACAAATTACACAATGTCTATAAAAATAGAAACAAAGGCACGAAAAGGAATAGAAATTATAGTTTAGTGCAAAGGCGTAAACAAAACTTAATTACAATTCTAAACTCTATTTATCTACGCTTACTGGTAATCAGCTACTATCTACTCCTATTTAACCATATTCACTGGAAACCAACGAAAATGTAGTGGTAGCCAGCACAAAACTCTCTACTTAGCTACCAATAATTTTAATAATTTTATTATAGTTCTGTTTTGTTTAAAAATATACATAGTTAAAAATTATAAAGCTAAATTTGTCTGTTTATATCGATTCATTGTTTTCATAATAATTATTTGATTTATAGTAGTTTAATATTTTGTTTACTTTATTTGTATATTTATTTATGCATTTATGTGTTTATATGTTTGTTTGTTTATTTATTTGCTTTCTGAATTTTATTTAATCCTCATATCAATTTTTCTATTATTATCATCATCCCGATTTTTATTTATTTTATACATCAGTAGAAATGTTATGCCGATACGGAGCCATAAGGATATGCCGCCATCTGATAAGCTTCTTTGATCTATGCCGCTAGCCCCGCCCCCTCCCTTTGAGGCCTCACATGCCGCCCCGGTCGCGTGGCGCTAGCCCCGCCCCCTTCCCTTTGTGGCCTCACCTAATGCCGACAGGTTCTGTGCCGGCAGGTCCTCCCCCCTCCCCCCTGTGGTCACGTGGCGGTGTCCCCGCCCCCCTCCCTCCCCCATACACGTACCCTCCCTCCCCATTTGTGGTTTGATTGGTTCCCTGTGGATAGGTGGGAGAGTGTGTATTGTTCCTATACGGTGACTACATTCCCGCCCCCTCATTGTGACTTGTCTAAATCCCTGCCGTGTGATTGGCTTGGGGTAGGGGATGTGCCGCTCGGGGTGAGGGGTTATATGTGAGGGTTCTCGGTGCGTGACGTTGGCGGTGTGGGAATGCGATTCTCGATGCCTGCCGCACATCGGCAAATCGTTTGAGTACATAATTGTGTCAATCAATTAGGTAATGTGTGTTATTGAAAAAAGAATCAATGTTTATATACCGCTATTGCAATTAAACGCTGTTCGTCGAGCAATTAAGTATTTTTGATTGAATCGCGCGCACCTGTCCCTAAACCGTTATTTATAACCTACTATTGTCAATAAATTACACGTCTAATGAAACAAGGCTAGTCTGTCGATGAAAACAATTAAGTATTTTTGAATGATTAATTGACTCGCACGCAACTGTTCGTTATCGTATATGTGTGGTAGCATGTGTATAATTATTACGAGTAATAACATTTATTTAATTCTACTTTTGAGGGCAAATATATTTTGGATTTATAAGAATATTACAACACTTAGATGAAAGGACAGACTTGATGTAACACTCGTTATCGCGTGATAATTGCGGTGGAACACCGACCGCAACCTTCCGCTGCGAGACGTTTCACTGGAATGACTGGCTCACGGTGCTTTCAAGCGACAAGTCGACTAGCGCACCCCCTCCACTCGCGTTTCAGTTCGCTACCTACACGAGCGCGCCAGGTGGTAATATAAGTGAAACTCCAGCGAGTGTTCCCTCACAGCGCCCCTGGTGGTCATACCCGAAAGTTGTGAATTCGCCATATTTAAACTCATTATGGGTGCAAGACGGCCATCTTAACTCTATATAATTCTGCGAAATATGATTCCGGAAAAAAAATAAAGGTGAATTAACATGCGAGGTGCGTTCATGTTGGTTCCGGAGGAATTGATTATGAAATAAATAAAAAATAAATAAGACTCTCGCTGATCGATGAATACAATGAATAATTAATGTAATTGACTCGCGCTCCTAGAGATATCTCACCCAATTATTCATCTACCATGAATATCTCACTTCTAATGAAACGACGCAGTCTATCGATTAAAATCAATTAAGTTTTTTTGATTGATTAATGTAATTGACTCGCGCGCAACTGTTCGTTATCGTATATGCGCGATTATTACGAGTAATAACGTTTGTTTAATTCTTCTTTTGACTGGAGGGTTTATAAAAAATATTACATTGCTTAGATGAATTAAAAAGCAACTTAAAGCGAAATTGCAAATAGCTTGTATGAGACGTTAACACGAGAACCCTTTACGAAAAAACAAGACGCAATGCGACAGCTGTACCTCGTCTAAATAGAAGCGGTTAAAGCAGGACGCTTGGGTTTTCCCTCAGTACCTGCCCTTAATGGCTAGGGGTATCCAGCACATCGAGTACGCTTCAACTGACGTTAAAAATAAAAGCCCTCTATGTCTCTTCTCGCACGAGAGAAGTAATAATTACAATTCAAAACAGGCGTACCTGTAAGTAACACGCACGAAGACTTCAAATATAAATTTTATATTCGTTTTAAATGTTCTTTCTAAAGACGTAGCGAACTTTGAGAAATTCAACGAATTATTCACTTGCGTACACTGCTTGAACGAAATATGGTGTACACCCCTGAAGAATGCATATGTAGACACATTAGCAGACGACAGTCCCTTCCGCACCATTAATTATCTTCAGACGAAGGTAAAACCAAGCTCTTAGTGAACAATGACACTCGTTTCCAGTTGATTAAACAGGCTAAGTGCTCTGAAAAACAAATGTCTTCAGAAGAAGGTTCTGTATAGATGCATTAGTGAACAATGACGGGCGTTTCCAGTTCATTAAGCAGGCTAAGTGCTCTGAAAAACCACAGACCCTCGGGGTAAATAACTATTAGCGACACAAAAGATTTTCTTAAGAGCTTCCCCTGTGCAGAAATTCCATCATAGACAGTGGAAAACCAAGTCTAGACATGTTTTAAGCTTACCACAAAAAATGTTTTCCCGATAATTAATATAATTCTACATGAAGAATATTAATGATTAAGTTTTCAATTAAACGTATACTGTATAGATTCTGTACTTAAACATTCGATTGTATCTTTGTCATTATTTAAATACTCGCATACAAGAAATGCAAACATGATATCAAAAAATTAAACTGATTTTTTTTCAGAATGTTAAACAAAGAAATATGATTTGGCGAGAGTAATATGAAGAATAAAAAGTATTCAGAATGATAGATATTACATACGTTATTAAAATAAATAAGGCTCTCGCTGATCGATGAAAACAATTAAATATTTTTTTATTAATTAATTGTATATGAATTGACTTGCGCATTTGCTTGCTGTCGTATGTGCATGATTATTACGACTAATAGCATTTGTTTAATTCTAAATAATGAAATATGGAGCCTTGCCTAAACAATCCTCGTTACTCTTAATTTATTCCATTTTTAAAAAGATTGGGCTTAGTAAATATAGGACGAGTACGATTTTAAATACCCCGTCCATTCGAGAGATATTTTTTCGAATATTCCAGCATGTTAATATAAACTTAATACACACACACAAAAAATTCATTTCAAGTAATCTAACGATATTGAATAAAATATTAAATGTTTAAGATATTGTAATGAGAAATGAATTGTATATCTCGAATTTTCTGGGCCGCAGGCTGCAGGATCGCTCATCAAATACCGTAATGATTCAGACACCCGAACACCCGAATGGTAAGCATTCTTCAGAGTTTTTAAATAAGTAATGTAACAATTCATATTAACTTCTTGTTCATATTCTTTATTATTATTTGTATTATTATTTCCAGGAAGTGGACTTTATTTTGGTATCGACCATCCATCGAGCGCTGCACAGGCACCGCCAGGCTTCCACGCCTTCATGGGGCCGAATCATCATGGAGGTGGCTCTGCCTCCGTACATGCAGCAACACTCGTAAGGTGAGAATTTACAGACGGGTGTTTGAGCAGTTGTAACTAAAAATTACATAATAGTAGACATACAATGTCGATTCGGGCACACAAAGGCATGCCTCCGACAGCAAAGAGTTCTGGATTGTATAAGGAGAAAAGGATATATTTAAGGGGAGTTTCTCACCCATATGCAGTCACATAACTCTATCGATCTCCCAGAATGCTATGTATTTTTAACGCAGGTGTTTAAAACATGTATTTTTTCACGTATAGAGTGTAGATTCTTTAGAACTCTATACTTAAACATGCTATACTATTATTATTATTTATTTTGTTCCAGGAAATGGACTTTATTTCGGAGGCGGTATCGGTCAACATGCGAGCGCTGCACCGGTACTATAAGGCCTCGCGAGCGTTGCACCAGTAGGCTTCGCGACCGCTGCACCGCGACCCCCAGGCTTCCAGACCTACCTGGCACCAAATCAGCAGGGATGGGGGCCCTGCCCCATACATGCAGCAAGCACCGAACGGTAAGAATTTTTCAATATTTTACGAAGTTCTTTTACACATTCTATATTATTATTAATATTGTTATTATTTTCAGGAAGTGGACTTTATTTCGGAGGCGGGTTTTTCTGGGAATGTCTGCAAAAGTATTCTTCATTCTGAACGACTTTTGCAAAATTGATAAACCATAAGATATAGACAAAATTTTACTACACAAAAAAAATGGAGATCACGTTAAAATACATAATTTATAACATATACATTCTTGTTGTTGAGTAAATCGTTTTCGAGATATTGCTTGTTATTCCCTTTAAAATTTTCCAATACTTATACTTTTTCTCAAATTCATTATTCTTGTTTTATGTCCTGGATATGCAAAGAGAATGGAATGCACCACATAGCAACCAGCGTTAAAATATTTGACTATCGCTTAAAACCTACCATATTCACCTTGTATCGATATGAAAATTACCAATAACATTGACATCTCGATATCTCGATTAACATGAAGCATATAGGGAATAAGTGCTTGTAAAAATAGTTTGTACAAGAGTAGAGAAAGTCATGTGAGTGTATCACATCAGATTTTTTGATATTGGTTTAAATTTTCAAATACTTTTAACTTTTCTCAAGCGGTAACTCGCTATTCGTTTTTCCCGTGGTAATGCATAGAGAATAGAATTCTAAAGCCATCACATAGCATCAGATGTTTTTTAAACATCTGTAACGTGTCTATTCACAATCGAAAGGTTGCTGGTTCGATGAAAATTATATCTACAGAAACAATACATTATTTTCGCTCTGTGATTAATTTGGTAATGTAACAATAATTAACAATGAATTTTTAGCGGTAAATGTAAAAAATAAAATATATTTTTTATTTCCTAGCGTCATACGCAGAAGCATTCCCCTTAAGGAACGCTGGCGTGAGCGATGGTTTCCCCCATAACAGGTTTAGACTTGCTTACGAAATGTCCCTGTGCGAGGCTAGCATTTCCCTCTCCTTCTCGAATTTTTGGAGTAGCCAATCAAAATTGCTGTATTATATACCGTCACACCTCTCACCCCTTCAGATTTTATCAGGCGAAGCGATATAAAAGCAATAGCTTCTCCGGCGATTTCACTGTATTGTGACAACACAGCGAGCTAAGATCTCTGCAAACTTTTCTCATTCAAAGTGAAATTTCAACGAACATCATGTCTGGTAAGTTGTAACAAAACACATCATTTACTTTAAAAGTTAAATTATTACTCTGTACATTTAACTTATATTCGCGTTCTTGTTTTAATGCATGGCATTTATATGCGAATAGCTGAGTATTCTAAAAGTTAATAGCTAGACAAGTGAATTTTCTGAAATGTGAACAGTTTAGTTAAGTATTCATTTTAGGCAAGCTTATTCTACATTTAATAGCTAACTGCGCGAATTCTCAAAATGGGAACAATTTAGTTAAGTATTCACCTTGTTGAGTAATTATTATTCCAGATATTTAAATACAGGATTTCACAGAGTGAATTATATTCCTTTTTGGAGAAAATACAATTATTTGAATACCTTATTAACGTTTTTGCTTTAGAATATTACAAAAAGTCTGTTGCGCGAATCATGCGCTCTAACAAAGTAAATATCTACATTATATTAAAACATTTAAATTGAAAAATACAGTACTTAATGAACTTCATTAGTGAATCAGAACCTCAATTATATTTACACATATTATCATTTTCAGAAAAAAGTTAATAAGTTTGTAACTTTCAAATAAATGAAATTTTGTTATGCAACACATTCTCTAATAAAGAATATGTTTTTTTCTCTTCCTAATGCAGAAAGTTTGACATCTCAACTTAACACATTGGCTGAGGGTAGCATTTACCCACCCGTTCAAAGACTACAAGATCTTCAGCCAGAGGAGCCTTATAATATAAAATCCTTAAGAAAAATTGATACTCGATACGGTGCTAGAGTCGTTGCACTTTTAGAGAATAAGCAAGTGTTTCTCCCGACAAGATATTCAACCCTAACAAGCCAACAGTTGGAGGAAATGCCTGGGAAGTTTCAAATGGTATATCATGGAGTAGTACCAGCCGGCAAGTTTAAGACATGTAAATTGTCTTTTCTTCCTATTAAGGTTTGTAGAAATAATTCAGCTATCCTTTCAAAGCTTCATTTAGAGTTACATTCGTTGAGTTTATAAATTCGCACTTCAGTAGGATAACATTTGTCTAAAGTATACATCAATATGTAAAAAAATAACGTCCAGGATGTAGTCTGAGCGAGGATCTGCAGAAAGAAGTTTAATAGTCTATTCACTGATTCTTTACCTCAAAGCAGATACCTACAGCAAGTTTCAAATAATTTCCAGCACGATAGCAGTTGTCAAAAGCATGCATCACTGTATTAAAAAAATATGTGTAAATAATGTCTAGATTGTACTCTGTGTGATTTCGTGCAGAAAGAACTTTAATACCCCTTGCAGTGATTCTCCACATCGAAGTATATACCTACAAGAAGTTGCAAATAATGTGAATGTGTGTTACAGGAATGTCCAGCTGAATGTAAATGAAGAGGAAGAACGAGATAGCTTAAAACATCATAAACAGAAATGTGATAGGAACATTCTCAATACCTCCCAGTAACCTCAATCAATGAAGAATTGCACCAGCGCGGAACATACATGGAAAAAACATCCGCGTGTGTAGAATATAACAATAATATATATATATATATATATATATATATATATATATATATATATATATATAAATTATGTACTCATTATTACTGCTATACCAGCCTATACCATTGATTTCATAAATAATTTCATAATTGTTTAAGGAGAATGCCTATCTTAAAAACATTGATGCTACATGAAATCTAAACAAAAAGATTATTGAACTATTACTGAAAGAGACTTGAATAAATGGGAACCTAGAAGCCAGAACCATCTTAATATTGGGCTGTATGATATGAGGTGTATAAAAAGATTAATAAAAAATGAGGTATATGTAATATAAACAACATTTATTTTTTATAAACATCTTCCTATTACATTCCTATACAAAAAACATACATATTTCCTAAAGACAAAGGTGATAGTCTAGACATTCTAAAACACTCAGTTATATAATCATATACATCACACAGAAAGAGACCTGCATTATCCATAAAAAACTAAACATCTCAAGAATATCTGGATGATGTATTTTATAAGTACAAGGTTTTGATATTTCAAAGTTCCTGTTAACCATGACTGTAATTGATTAACACAATTTCTGGATCCTGTCATGCTATAACTTTAGAAGCTTTCAGCTTACTTATAATCTCCTCAATCTCTTGTGTGTGACTATTATTACCAGCATTCCTCGATGCAATTGGTAACCTCAATATATTTACTAGTCTATTTGGATTTTCAAGCGTAGATATCACTGAATCATCATCATATGAAGATTTCATATTCTCGCGACTCCCGCTGTATCCAGATTTTTTCACCATCAGTAGTCTCCAGTGAAGGACAGAGGCTTGATCCGGTATAACATCCCCCTCTATACATCTTCGGATCTTCGAGTGTAGGAGAGAGAGTCGATCCAGTATAACATGTTGCTCTATGAAGCTTAAATCTTGACAAAGAACGATTCTTAAAAATCCGCTCGCATATACAGCATCTAATGACGTGTTTTCCTCCATGTGTAATGTATGAAAAATTGAGTTTCTCATCCGCTAGTTGCACAGATTTTCTCCGGCAGGAGCTCATGCTAAAGCTAAAAGAAATTAAATGAATACGTGGATGCTAACGCTCGAAGGAATTAAAAGCGAATGAATGAATTCATAACACGCAGCTATGTATATATCCAGTGTGAGGACGCCGGAGGGAATCGCAATCTTCGCATAGCAGCGGGAAAGGATGCTCTCTGGAAACATTTGTGGAGAAGGAGGCTCTCAACAGAACATGGCGAAAGCGATCATGGAAAAGGGATGCTCTCTGGGAACATTCGTGGAAAAAGGATGCTCTCAACAGAACATAACGAGTGCGAGCATGGAAAAAGGATGCTCTCTGGAAACGTTTGTGGAAAAGGATGCGTAACAATGGAATCACGCTATGTAACAAACTGATCAGGCTATGTAACAAAGGAATCACGTTATGTAACAAAGGAATCACGCTATGTAACAAAGGAATCACGCTATGTAACAAAGGAATCACGCTATGTAACAAAGGAATCACGTTATGTAACAAAGGAATGACGCTATGTAACAAAGGATTCACGTTATGTAACAAAGGAATCACGCTATGTAAAAAAAGGAATCACGCTATGTAACAAAGGAATCACGCTATGTAACAAAGGAATCACGCTATGTAACAAACTGAACACGCTATGTAACAAAGGAATCACGCTATGTAACAAAGGAATCACGCTATGTAACAAAGGAAATACGCTATGTAACAAACTGATCAGGCTATGTAACAAAGGAATCACGCTATGTAACAAAGAAATCACGCTATGTAACAAACTGATCAATCTATGTAACAAAGGTATCACGCTATGTAACAAACTGATCAGGCTATGTAACAAAGGAATCGCGCTATGTAACAAAGGAATCGCGCTATGTAACAAAGGAATCACGCTATGTAACAAGCTCATCACGCTATGTAACAAACTGATCAGGCTATGTAACAAAGGAATCGCGCTATGTAACAACCTCATCACGCTATGTAACAAACTGATCACGCTATGTAACAAAGGAATCACGCTATGTAACCAAGGAATCACGCTATGTAACAAAGGAATCACGCTATGTAACAAAGGAATCACGCTATGTAACAATGGTATCACGCTATGTAACAAACTGATCAGGCTATGTAACAAAGGAATCACGCTATGTAACAAAGGAATCACGCTATGTAACAAAGGAATCACGCTATGTAACAAAGGAATCACGCCATGTAACAAAGGAATCACGCTATGTAACAAACTGATCAGGCTATGTAACAAAGTGATCAGTCTATGTAACAAAGGAATCACGCTATGTAACAAAGGAATCACGCTATGTAACAAAGGAATCACGCTATGTAACAAAGAAATCACGGTATGTAACAAAGGAATCACGCTATGTAACAAAGGAATCACGCTATGTAACAAAGGAATCACGCTATGTAACAAGCTCATCACGCTATGTAACAAAATGATCAGGCTATGTAACAAAGGAATCACGCTATGTAACAAAGGAATCACGCTATGTAACAAACTGATCACGCTATGTAACAAAGGAATCACGCTATGTAACAAAGCAATCACGCTATGTAACAAAGGAATCACGCTATGTAGCAATGGAATCACGCTATGTAACAAACTGATCAGGCTATGTAACAAAGTGATCAGTCTATGTAACAAAGGAATCACGCTATGTAACAAAGGAATCACGCTATGTAACAAAGGAATCACGCTATGTAACAAAGGAATCATGCTATTTAACAAAGGAATCACGCTATGTAACAAACTGATCAGGCTATGTAACAAACTGATCAGTCTATGTAACAAAGGAATCACGCTATGTAACAAAGAAATCACGCTATGTAACAAAGGAATCGCGCTATGTAACAAAGGAATCGCGCTATGTAACAAAGGAATCACGCTATGTAACAAAGGAATCACGGTATGTATCAAAGGAATCAAGCTATGTAACAAAGGAATCACGCTATGTAACAAAGGAATCACGCTATGTAACAAGCTCATCACGCTCTGTAACAAGCTGATCAGGCTATGTAACAAAGGAATCGCGCTATGTAACAACCTCATCACGCTATGTAACAAAGGAATCACGCTATGTAACAAAGGAATCACGCTATGTAACAAAGGAATCACGCTATGTAACAATGGAATCACGCTATGTAACAAACTGATCAGGCTATGTAACAAAGTGATCAGTCTATGTAACAAAGGAATCACGCTATGTAACACAGGAATCACGGTATGTAACAAATGAATCACGCTATGTAACAAAGGAATCACGCTATGTAACAAAGGAATCACGCTATGTAACAAAGAAATCACGCCATGTAACAAGGGAATCACGCTATGTAACAAACTGATCAGGCTATGTAACAAAGGAGTCGCGCTATGTAACAAAGGAATCGCGCTATGTAACAAAGGAATCACGCTATGTAACAAAGGAATCACGCTATGTAACAAGGGAATCACGCTATGTAACAAAGGAATCACGCTATGTAACAAGCTCATCACGCTATGTAACAAACTGATCAGGCTATGTAACAAAGCAATCGCGCTATGTAACAACCTCATCACGCTATGTAACAAAGGAATCACGCTATGTAACAAAGGAATCGCGCTATGTAACAAAGGAATCACGCTATGTAACAAACTGATCAGGCTATGTAACAAAGTGATCAGTCTATGTAAAAAAGGAATCACGCTATGTAGCAAAGGAATCACGGTATGTAACAAAGGTATCACGCTATGTAACAAAGGAATCACGCTATGTAACAAAGGAATCACGCTATGTAACAAAGGAATCACGCTATGTAACAAAGGAATCACGCTATGTAACAAAGGAATCACGCTATGTAACAAGCTCATCACGCTATGTAACAAACTGATCAGGCTATGTAACAAAGGAATCGCGCTATGTAACAACCTCATCACGCTATGTAACAAACTGATCACGCTATGTAACAAAGGAATCACGCTATGTAACAAAGGAATCACGCTATGTAACAAAGGAATCACGCTATGTAACAAAGGAATCACGCTATGTAACAATGGAATCACGCTATGTAACAAAGGAATCACGCTATGTAACAAAGGAATCACGCTATGTAACAAACTGATCAGTCTATGTAACAAAGGAATCACGCTATGTAACAAAGGAATCACGCTATGTAACAAAGGAATCACGCTATGTAACAAAGGAATCACGCTATGTAACAAAGGAATCACGCTATGTAACAATGGAATCACGCTATGTATCAAACTGGTCAGGTTCATAGCGCAATCAGGTTGTTACGCATCCTTTTCCACAAACGTTTCCAGAGAGCATCCTTTTTCCATGCTCGCACTCGTTATGTTCTGTTGAGAGCATCCTTTTTCCACGAATGTTCCCAGAGAGCATCCTTTTTCCATGCTCGCATTCGCCATGTTCTGTTGAGAGCCTCCTTCTCCATAAATGTTTCCAGAGAGCATCCTTTTTCCATGCTCGCATTCGCCATGTTCTGTTGAGAGCCTCCTTCTCCACAAATGTTTCCAGAGAGCATCCTTTCCCGCTGCTATGCGAAGATTGCGATTCCCTCCGGCGTCCTCACACTGGATATATACATAGCTGCGTGTTATGAATTCATTCATTCGCTTTTAATTCCTTCGAGCGTTAGCATCCACGTATTCATTTAATTTCTTTTAGCTTTAGCATGAGCTCCTGCCGGAGAAAATCTGTGCAACTAGCGGATGAGAAACTCAATTTTTCATACATTACACATGGAGGAAAACACGTCATTAGATGCTGTATATGCGAGCGGATTTTTAAGAATCGTTCTTTGTCAAGATTTAAGCTTCATAGAGCAACATGTTATACTGGATCGACTCTCTCTCCTACACTCGAAGATCCGAAGATGTATAGAGGGGGATGTTATACCGGATCAAGCCTCTGTCCTTCACTGGAGACTACTGATGGTGAAAAAATCTGGATACAGCGGGAGTCGCGAGAATATGAAATCTTCATATGATGATGATTCAGTGATATCTACGCTTGAAAATCCAAATAGACTAGTAAATATATTGAGGTTACCAATTGCATCGAGGAATGCTGGTAATAATAGTCACACACAAGAGATTGAGGAGATTATAAGTAAGCTGAAAGCTTCTAAAGTTATAGCATGACAGGATCCAGAAATTGTGTTAATCAATTACAGTCATGGTTAACAGGAACTTTGAAATATCAAAACCTTGTACTTATAAAATACATCATCCAGATATTCTTGAGATGTTTAGTTTTTTATGGATAATGCAGGTCTCTTTCTGTGTGATGTATATGATTATATAACTGAGTGTTTTAGAATGTCTAGACTATCACCTTTGTCTTTAGGAAATATGTATGTTTTTTGTATAGGAATGTAATAGGAAGATGTTTATAAAAAATAAATGTTGTTTATATTACATATACCTCATTTTTTATTAATCTTTTTATACACCTCATATCATACAGCCCAATATTAAGATGGTTCTGGCTTCTAGGTTCCCATTTATTCAAGTCTCTTTCAGTAATAGTTCAATAATCTTTTTGTTTAGATTTCATGTAGCATCAATGTTTTTAAGATAGGCATTCTCCTTAAACAATTATGAAATTATTTATGAAATCAATGGTATAGGCTGGTATAGCAGTAATAATGAGTACATAATTTATATATATATATATATATATATATATATATATATATATATATATATTATTGTTATATTCTACACACGCGGATGTTTTTTCCATGTATGTTCCGCGCTGGTGCAATTCTTCATTGATTGAGGTTACTGGGAGGTATTGAGAATGTTCCTATCACATTTCTGTTTATGATGTTTTAAGCTATCTCGTTCTTCCTCTTCATTTACATTCAGCTGGACATTCCTGTAACACACATTCACATTATTTGCAACTTCTTGTAGGTATATACTTCGATGTGGAGAATCACTGCAAGGGGTATTAAAGTTCTTTCTGCACGAAATCACACAGAGTACAATCTAGACATTATTTACACATATTTTTTTAATACAGTGATGCATGCTTTTGACAACTGCTATCGTGCTGGAAATTATTTGAAACTTGCTGTAGGTATCTGCTTTGAGGTAAAGAATCAGTGAATAGACTATTAAACTTCTTTCTGCAGATCCTCGCTCAGACTACATCCTGGACGTTATTTTTTTACATATTGATGTATACTTTAGACAAATGTTATCCTACTGAAGTGCGAATTTATAAACTCAACGAATGTAACTCTAAATGAAGCTTTGAAAGGATAGCTGAATTATTTCTACAAACCTTAATAGGAAGAAACGACAATTTACATGTCTTAAACTTGCCGGCTGGTACTACTCCATGATATACCATTTGAAACTTCCCAGGCATTTCCTCCAACTGTTGGCTTGTTAGGGTTGAATATCTTGTCGGGAGAAACACTTGCTTATTCTCTAAAAGTGCAACGACTCTAGCACCGTATCGAGTATCAATTTTTCTTAAGGATTTTATATTATAAGGCTCCTCTGGCTGAAGATCTTGTAGTCTTTGAACGGGTGGGTAAATGCTACCCTCAGCCAATGTGTTAAGTTGAGATGTCAAACTTTCTGCATTAGGAAGAGAAAAAAACATATTCTTTATTAGAGAATGTGTTGCATAACAAAATTTCATTTATTTGAAAGTTACAAACTTATTAACTTTTTTCTGAAAATGATAATATGTGTAAATATAATTGAGGTTCTGATTCACTAATGAAGTTCATTAAGTACTGTATTTTTCAATTTAAATGTTTTAATATAATGTAGATATTTACTTTGTTAGAGCGCATGATTCGCGCAACAGACTTTTTGTAATATTCTAAAGCAAAAACGTTAATAAGGTATTCAAATAATTGTATTTTCTCCAAAAAGGAATATAATTCACTCTGTGAAATCCTGTATTTAAATATCTGGAATAATAATTACTCAACAAGGTGAATACTTAACTAAATTGTTCCCATTTTGAGAATTCGCGCAGTTAGCTATTAAATGTAGAATAAGCTTGCCTAAAATGAATACTTAACTAAACTGTTCACATTTCAGAAAATTCACTTGTCTAGCTATTAACTTTTAGAATACTCAGCTATTCGCATATAAATGCCATGCATTAAAACAAGAACGCGAATATAAGTTAAATGTACAGAGTAATAATTTAACTTTTAAAGTAAATGATGTGTTTTGTTGCAACTTACCAGACATGATATTCGTTGAAATTTCACTTTGAATGAGAAAAGTTTGCAGAGATCTTAGCTCGCTGTGTTGTCACAATACAGTGAAATCGCCGGAGAAGCTATTGCTTTTATATCGCTTCGCCTGATAAAATCTGAAGGGGTGAGAGGTGTGACGGTATATAATACAGCAATTTTGATTGGCTACTCCAAAAATTCGAGAAGGAGAGGGAAATGCTAGCCTCGCACAGGGACATTTCGTAAGCAAGTCTAAACCTGTTATGGGGGAAACCATCGCTCACGCCAGCGTTCCTTAAGGGGAATGCTTCTGCGTATGACGCTAAGAAATAAAAAATATATTTTATTTTTTACATTTACCGCTAAAAATTCATTGTTAATTATTGTTACATTACCAAATTAATCACAGAGCGAAAATAATGTATTGTTTCTGTAGATATAATTTTCATCGAACCAGCAACCTTTCGATTGTGAATAGACACGTCACAGATGTTTAAAAAACGTCTGATGCTATGTGATGGCTTTAGAATTCTATTCTCTATGCATTACCACGGGAAAAACGAAAAGCGAGTTACCGCTTGAGAAAAGTTAAAAGTATTTGAAAATTTAAACCAATATCAAAAAATCTGATGTGATACACTCACATGACTTTCTCTACTCTTGTACAAACTATTTTTACAAGCACTTATTCCCTATATGCTTCATGTTAATCGAGATATCGAGATGTCAATGTTATTGGTAATTTTCATATCGATACAAGGTGAATATGGTAGGTTTTAAGCGATAGTCAAATATTTTAACGCTGGTTGCTATGTGGTGCATTCCATTCTCTTTGCATATCGAGGACATAAAACAAGAATAATGAATTTGAGAAAAAGTATAAGTATTGGAAAATTTTAAAGGGAATAACAAGCAATATCTCGAAAACGATTTACTCAACAACAAGAATGTATATGTTATAAATTATGTATTTTAACGTGATTTCCATTTTTTTGTGTAGTAAAATTTTGTCTATCTCTTATGGTTTATCAATTTTGCAAAAGTCGTTCAGAATGAAGAATACTTTTGGAGACATTCCCAGAAAAACCCGCCTCCGAAATAAAGTCCACTTCCTGAAAATAATAACAATATTAATAATAATATAGAATGTGTAAAAGAACTTCGTAAAATATTGAAAAAATTCTTACCGTTCGGTGCTTGCTGCATGTATGGGGCAGGGCCCCCATCCCTGCTGATTTGGTGCCAGGTAGGTCTGGAAGCCTGGGGGTCGCGGTGCAGCGGTCGCGAAGCCTACTGGTGCAACGCTCGCGAAGCCTGATGGTACCGGTGCAGCGCTCGCATGTTGACCGATACCGCCTCCGAAATAAAGTTCATTTCCTGGAAAAAATAAAAATAATAATAGTATAGCATGTTTAAGTATAGAGTTCTAAAGAATCTACACTCTATACGTGAAAAAAATACATGTTTTAAACACCTGCGTTAAAAATACATAGCATTCTGGGAGATCGATAGAGTTATGTGACTGCATATGTGTGAGAAACTCCCCTTAAATATATCCTTTTCTCCTTATACAATCCAGAACTCTATGCTGTCGGAGGCATGCCTTTGTGTGCCAGAATCGACATTGTATGTCTACTATTATGTAATTTTTAGTTACAACTGCTCAAACACCCGTCTGTAAATTCTCACCTTACGAGTGTTGCTGCATGTACGGAGGCAGAGCCACCTCCATGATGATTCGGCCCCATGAAGGCGTGGAAGCCTGGCGGTGCCTGTGCAGCGCTCGATGGATGGTCGAAACCAAAATAAAGTCCACTTCCTGGAAATAATAATACAAATAATAATAAAGAATATGAACAAGAAGTTAATATGAATTGTTACATTACTTATTTAAAAACTCTGAAGAATGCTTACCATTCGGGTGTTCGGGTGTCTGAATCATTACGGTATTTGATGAGCGATCCTGCAGCCTGCGGCCCAGAAAATTCGAGATATACAATTCATTTCTCATTACAATATCTTAAACATTTAATATTTTATTCAATATCGTTAGATTACTTGAAATGAATTTTTTGTGTGTGTGTATTAAGTTTATATTAACATGCTGGAATATTCGAAAAAATATCTCTCGAATGGACGGGGTATTTAAAATCGTACTCGTCCTATATTTACTAAGCCCAATCTTTTTAAAAATGGAATAAATTAAGAGTAACGAGGATTGTTTAGGCAAGGCTCCATATTTCATTATTTAGAATTAAACAAATGCTATTAGTCGTAATAATCATGCACATACGACAGCAAGCAAATGCGCAAGTCAATTCATATACAATTAATTAATAAAAAAATATTTAATTGTTTTCATCGATCAGCGAGAGCCTTATTTATTTTAATAACGTATGTAATATCTATCATTCTGAATACTTTTTATTCTTCATATTACTCTCGCCAAATCATATTTCTTTGTTTAACATTCTGAAAAAAAATCAGTTTAATTTTTTGATATCATGTTTGCATTTCTTGTATGCGAGTATTTAAATAATGACAAAGATACAATCGAATGTTTAAGTACAGAATCTATACAGTATACGTTTAATTGAAAACTTAATCATTAATATTCTTCATGTAGAATTATATTAATTATCGGGAAAACATTTTTTGTGGTAAGCTTAAAACATGTCTAGACTTGGTTTTCCACTGTCTATGATGGAATTTCTGCACAGGGGAAGCTCTTAAGAAAATCTTTTGTGTCGCTAATAGTTATTTACCCCGAGGGTCTGTGGTTTTTCAGAGCACTTAGCCTGCTTAATGAACTGGAAACGCCCGTCATTGTTCACTAATGCATCTATACAGAACCTTCTTCTGAAGACATTTGTTTTTCAGAGCACTTAGCCTGTTTAATCAACTGGAAACGAGTGTCATTGTTCACTAAGAGCTTGGTTTTACCTTCGTCTGAAGATAATTAATGGTGCGGAAGGGACTGTCGTCTGCTAATGTGTCTACATATGCATTCTTCAGGGGTGTACACCATATTTCTTTCAAGCAGTGTACGCAAGTGAATAATTCGTTGAATTTCTCAAAGTTCGCTACGTCTTTAGAAAGAACATTTAAAACGAATATAAAATTTATATTTGAAGTCTTCGTGCGTGTTACTTACAGGTACGCCTGTTTTGAATTGTAATTATTACTTCTCTCGTGCGAGAAGAGACATAGAGGGCTTTTATTTTTAACGTCAGTTGAAGCGTACTCGATGTGCTGGATACCCCTAGCCATTAAGGGCAGGTACTGAGGGAAAACCCAAGCGTCCTGCTTTAACCGCTTCTATTTAGACGAGGTACAGCTGTCGCATTGCGTCTTCTTTTTTCGTAAAGGGTTCTCGTGTTAACGTCTCATACAAGCTATTTGCAATTTCGCTTTAAGTTGCTTTTTAATTCATCTAAGCAATGTAATATTTTTTATAAACCCTCCAGTCAAAAGAAGAATTAAACAAACGTTATTACTCGTAATAATCGCGCATATACGATAACGAACAGTTGCGCGCGAGTCAATTACATTAATCAATCAAAAAAACTTAATTGATTTTAATCGATAGACTGCGTCGTTTCATTAGAAGTGAGATATTCATGGTAGATGAATAATTGGGTGAGATATCTCTAGGAGCGCGAGTCAATTACATTAATTATTCATTGTATTCATCGATCAGCGAGAGTCTTATTTATTTTTTATTTATTTCATAATCAATTCCTCCGGAGCCAACATGAACGCACCTCGCATGTTAATTCACCTTTATTTTTTTTCCGGAATCATATATCGCAGGATTATATAGAGTTAAGATGGCCGTCTTCCACCCATAATGAGTTTAAATATGGCGAATTCACAACTTTCGGGTATGACCACCAGGGGCGCTGTGAGGGAACACTCGCTGGAGTTTCACTTATATTACCACCTGGCGCGCTCGTGTAGGTAGCGAACTGAAACGCGAGTGGAGGGGGTGCGCTAGTCGACTTGTCGCTTGAAAGCACCGTGAGCCAGTCATTCCAGTGAAACGTCTCGCAGCGGAAGGTTGCGGTCGGTGTTCCACCGCAATTATCACGCGATAACGAGTGTTACGTCAAGTCTGTCCTTTCATCTAAGTGTTGTAATATTCTTATAAATCCAAAATATATTTTCCCTCAAAAGTAGAATTAAATAAATGTTATTACTCGTAATAATTATACACATGCTACCACACATATACGATAACGAACAGTTGCATGCGAGTCAATTAATCATTCAAAAATACTTAATTGTTTTCATCGACAGACTAGCCTTGTTTCATTAGACGTGTAATTTATTGACAATAGTAGGTTATAAATAACGGTTTAGGGAGAGGTGCGCGCGATTCAATCAAAAATACTTAATTGCTCGACGAACAGCGTTTAATTGCAATAGCGGTACATAAACATTGATTCTTTTTTCAATAACACACATTACCTAATTGATTGACACAATTATGTACTCAAACGATTTGCCGATGTGCGGCAGGCATCGAGAATCGCATTCCCACACCGCCAACGTCACGCACCGAGAACCCTCACATATAACCCCTCACCCCGAGCGGCACATCCCCTACCCCAAGCCAATCACACGACAGGGATTTAGACAAGTCACAATGAGGGGGCGGGAATGTAGTCACCGTATAGGAACAATACACACTCTCCCACCTATCCACAGGGAACCAATCAAACCACAAAGGGGGAGGGAGGGTACGTGTATGGGGGAGGGAGGGGGGCGGGGACACCGCCACGTGACCACAGGGGGAGGGGGGAGGATCTGCCGGCACAGAACCTGTCGGCATTAGGTGAGGCCACAAAGGGAAGGGGGCGGGGCTAGCGCCACGCGACCGGGGCGGCATGTGAGGCCTCAAAGGGAGGGGGCGGTGCTAGCGGCATAGATCAAAGAAGCTTATCAGATGGCGGCATATCCTTTATGGCTCCGTATCGGCATAACATTTCTACTTACATCAATTTTAAATTGCATCACTATATACTTAGCCGTTACCTCCTTTAACCAAACACAAGGTCTTCTTTCTTCTATCATTACATTACTCACTTTACCACACATCATTTCACTTCACTCGCATCCTCCATGTTATTCTAACAACAACTCCACCTCCAAACATATGAAAACACCAACTATTAATAACATAATAACAAAATTCATGCCTCAATGCGTCTATCAGCACCATAAGTCCAATCACCATTTCTCCCAAACCACATCAACTGCTCCTCCAACAATGGCGAACCTGCTAGTTGCTCCTCAAAAGATGGCGAAACTGCTAGCTACTCCTCCAACAATGGTGAACTGCTCCCAACACCAACGTCGTCTTCTCTCCTTTCCTCTAATTCCTCCATACTCCATCTATAACCATCTCATTTCTCTCCTTCCCGTCGTTTTAATTGAAATCTCCTTCTCTCTGCCCTTCCCTGTAAAAGCAACAAAAAACTTTGTTCTGTTTATTGTCAACTTTCGGTCTAATTAAGTATTAATATTCTCATTACCTATTCTCTTCTCATCTCCTCCTCCTACTCTTTATTCTCCTCAATATCAACATTTATAAGCTAACCATATATTCGCTTATACTTCTATCTTCTCCCATATCTAAATTTAGATTTATTATTCTAATCCTCTCAGATCTTTTAATTTCCCGTCTCCCTCTCGGTAATAGTTCTCTCCTTACTTTTGGAATATACCTTCTTACCATACTCTTTTACTTATACAATTTGTTAATTGTTGAAAATGTTTAATTAAATCAGGATGTATTAAAATTGTATACAGGATATATCCTCCCAAATGTTCTCTTTCTTCTAATACATGTTGATCGTATATATTCCATTCAAAAACTGTATGATCGGTGTGTCCCTAATTCCAGAAACATCGCATATGTCGTAATTTGTTCTGTTAATTTTATTCCAATACGTCTTTTATGGACCACGTCTTGTAATAAAATGCATTAATCCTTTTGTTAGTTGTATGTGAATTAGTCGTAATCTTCCTTGAACATTTGAAAATAATTGAAAAACTCCTCTTCCCTCCTCTATTTCCTCCCATTCATTTTGCCAGCTTGTCTCCAAATTTTGCTTAATATCTAATAGAGTATTCCGCTTTACTCCAACTATTTTGTCTACCATTTGAAAAACCTTTTCTTTTAATCCAAAGTCTAGTTCCTTTCAAACGTATTAAATAATCAATTGGTCACACTGCCCGTGTTATTAATAAAGCCATTGTTGGCGTGGCATTTACAGCACCAGTAAAAAGTAATAATATTTTTCTTTGTGTCCTTCTCAATACTTTTCTAGTAACTAAATGATTCATCCTGGTTGCCCAGTTTCCCGCCGGATATGTTATAATGGTAGCGAATATTACATTGTGGTAGGTTCTTATTGTTTCTAACAATAATTTAACATTTTTGCGTAGTTCTACCAAGTTGCATCATTATTTTTTCGGGTTTTTGACGAATATATTCTCTGTGTTTTTAAAAATTTAATTCTTCATCCAACATAATGCCCAAATAATTGGAAACTTACTTCCTTCTTATATTTTTATTACTTATCTAAATAATCCGGGTCTCTTTTAAAATTTCCTGTAAAAAAATAACACGGTTTAGTGTATGAAATTTTAAGTTTAGATTTCTTACATTAATGACTTAATTTCTCTGTCGATTTATTTGTCTTGATTATCAATTCCCTTCTATTTTGACCTTCAATTATAAAGATCAAATGATCTGCATATGCAATCGTATTTTATATATTGTTATCATTTTCCATTTCCTCAATTAAATTTTCCACCAGAATGTCCTAAAACGGGGCCCCAGCACTGAGCCTTGGGGACATCCTTTTGTGATATCTTTGCATATTGTTTGATTATTGCCTTTAATATTCAGTTTTCTATGTGCACAATAATCCTTCAAAATGTTATGGATAGTCTGTGGATAATTCTTTTCTTTAAGTCTCCGATAAAATTATGCCACCATAAGTTATCAAAAGCTCCAGATATATCAATTAATGCCCCAATTACGTAATATTTTTTCGTATCCCAATAGTTCTTAATAACTTTTTCCATGGTATTTAGTAAACATACCGGTCTTTATGATTTCGGTTGTTTTGAATCCTTATGATTTCCATTTTTAAGTATTACTACTCGTGTCTATTTCCAAATGTCTGGAAATCTCTCTTTCCACAAGCAATCATTAAAAAGCGTATGTAAGTAGGGGACTATTTCATCTTATACATTAAATAGCACTTCATTAATAATCCCATCTAGTCATGCTGCCTTTTTGACCTTTAGGGTATTAAATGTAATTTTTATCTCCGGCATATCTATTGAAAGTACAGTTCCTCCGTTATTACAGGGTATTTCTAGTTCCACTCTACTTCTGTTTTTTATTTTTTGCCCGTATCAACTTCGTCATCCTGTAACAAGGTATTCAATAACAATTTAGTGGATTTTTCCCAATTTTCAGTCATAGTACCGTCGCCTCAATCTGGGGTTTTTATGATTTCTCGTTTTCTTATTCTATTCTTAATAATTTTGTATGGAAGGCCACATACATCTTTTGTGATTTTGTTTTCAACAAAAGTCTCCCAATTTCTCTTTCCAGTTTCTTCTAATAAGTCCTTGTATTTTGATTTAGCCTCCCGGTATCTTTGTAAATTAAATTCCCTTTCTGTAAAACTGGCCGATTTTTGATAAGATTTTCTTAATTTCCTGGTTAATGATCTAAGCTTTTGCGGTTTATCTGTCCACACTATTTTGAAGGATTTTTTGGGTCTTGTTCTCGGAACTGTACTCTTAACTACTTTCTCAAAGTTTTGATTAAGATTTTTGCACCATCATCGACTGAATGCCAGCTATACTTAAGGTTTATGTTTTGGAGCTCCTCCTTCATATAACTGTATAACAAATCTCCTCTTCTATTTTATTCTGCTTTAGTTTCTATAATATTAAAATAAAAATATATTATATTAGCTCACTCATGTCTTTACTCAACTTCAATTGTTTATTTTGAATTCTGCCTTCCTTGAACACAATATAAAGTCAATATTTTCACTTGCAGGGGCTCTGTCATGGAATGTAGGGGGGTTGTTTATTTGATTTAAGATTGCTGAATCCATTTCAGAAATAACTTCTAATTTCTCACCCTTCTCACTCGTTACGTTACTATTCCACCACCTCGATTTGGCATTACAATCACACAAAGGAATAATGTCTGTGTCTTTGGATTTGTTGTGGATATCTTTCATTTGGGATAAAATGGCTCTATGGGTAGACTGTATTAAAAGTAATAAATTACTAATATAATTTTCCCACTTTTGTGTGTTCTTTCAATGCAGTTTATATGACTATTCAAATACTGCGTTAAATTAGTTACTTTAGCTCTGGGTTTATTACAACTATTGCAGCCATGGCGTTTTAACTAAAACAATTTGTCTCGCATAAATCAGCATGTGTGCTACACAGCCATTTATTATATATGGTTTCTGGATGCAGATTACATCAATATTCAGGTTCTCAAATATCTTTCTTAATTCCATCATAACTAGTTTACTCCTTTGACCATTTATTTGCTCAAATCTTAAAAATGTCATTTTCTTCTAAGGTATTAAAAGTTTCCCTTCTCATCTTCGAAAAATTTGACTATTTTCCCTAACCTCCGTTTCCTATTAAAGTCCTGCGTTTTAGTTATTGTTTTTTTACTTCGATATTTATTAATCTTAATTTGATTTCTTTGTTACTTTTATTTAATTCCTTTAAAAATCCATTATAATATTACTTGAATTTTTAACCCTCTGTGGCACTTTCTGCATGTTTATTTTTCGAGTTTCAGTTTTGGGTTTAATACTGTAGTATTTGGTTTAATATCTGTAATTTCTTTCTCTTGTATTATTTCTGTGGGGTTTTTATAGGTTGATCCCTCATACCTTACCTATACATAGCAATGCGGCTAGTTTTGATTCGGATCAAAGACTACTCTACCATAACAAAAAGAAAAAATTTGTAAAAGCTTCATCCAAATTAAGTTGTTCATCCCTCCTTACATATACTTGTTCCAGTAAATTTAATAATATTCCCGGTTGGGTTGGTAAGTTTTTAGATTTAAGCTCAATTCTGCCAACAGCGTGCGGTAAAAGAAATAATATTTTTTCACCTTTCTCATATGTCGTCCTAATTACGTATCTCAATGCCGCGATTATCATGTTTTCTTCCTCAAGCCTGGACAATTGCAGTGTCTGCTCGAAGTTTTCATATACTCCAAGAGCATAGCAAGAGAAGGAATTATAGAAAAGAAACTAGAGTGGCAGATACATGGTTTTGAAATAATCGATTCATTTCGATTAGGGAGAAGAAATTCGAACAACAGAAAGATACAGGTAAAACTTAGCACCATGAAGTTTAAAACGTTAGTCCTGTGAAATGCAAGAAAACTTAATGATACCAAAATATTTATAGAGCAGGACTTTGGGAAAAAAGAAACAGAACAGAGAGAGATTTTGTTAAAGGAAATGAGGAAGGCCAAAGAAGAAGGGAATAAAGCATATGTTAGAGGGCTAACGCTTTGGATCGACGAAAGAAAATATGTCACGACTCAGCAAGGAGAAGACGTTGACGGGCGAACAATTTTACGCCAGCATTCGGCAGAACGAGAATCGAGCAGGGCGGCAGAAGAGGAGAAACGTCAAAAGGAGAAGGAGAGACGACCACATGTGACGTCGCCAAGGAAGAAGTCATTCCTAAAGTGGTTTCACTTTAAGTTTAAAGGAGTTGTAAACAAAACCACGTGACAAGAGAGCACCTCATTGGCTGGTGGGCAAACTACAACTTTCCCGCTTAGCATGTTGTCTCTTTCTCTACATAAAACATTTCGGTTCAGATCGTAAAATTTTGTTGTTATTCTCGTGCAAGAGAAATGTAAAAAACCCATTATTGTAACAGTTCAATTTATGAAATAAAACGTATTTGTTCAGATTCACCTATAACTGAATGAATCGTTATAGCAGAAGGGTTTAAGAGGCTATGCGCAGGCGCTACAGTTCATTTCCGGTTTCAGGATAAGCGCCAGTGTACTTTTGTAACGTCTTAAGAAAATGAGTGTCATGGCTGAGAATCCTCTACTACTGTGGAAAACAAACGCGGGAAATGGAAAAAAGACAATTGTGTGAAATGATTTTAACAAAGTCTGTGAAACCTTTAATAGACAATGAATATTGTTGTATTTAGCAATAATTGGCCTTATTTGTTAGTTATGTAGAATTGTTGCTCGGATTGCTTGTGTCGCGTTTGTTTTCTGTGGTTTTCTAACCTATAGTGCTATTCATTTTCTTAACTTGTTGACTCATAAAAGGTTAAAGAAAAAGTAATATACTGATATTAGTCATTAAATGAATGATTTCTAAAGCCTGAAGTTAAGAACAGTTTAATCCAATACCTTTATTCACTGGTGCAAACTGTTCAGGTGCAACTTTTATTTGGCTACTCTTAGCATCATGCGTTAGAAGTTTAGGATAAAAGGAAAAATATAAGAATAAAGCACACAGTGTTTACAAGAAAATGATCCCCAAGATGCGTAATATATACTGTATTCGTATTCTGTCTGAAGCAATTTCTTCTCAGGGGTACTTAGTTCCCGTCATCCTCCATGTGGTGCTGCCATGTGCTCAGCGGAGTCATACATTTAAGTTTTGTTTACTGCTCCCTTCAACTTATACTGAAAAAGGTACAGCGATGAGCTAAAGGATGATGCAAAGAAATTAGCCGTAAGTGGATAGAAGATGTTCATTCAAGAAAGATGCCGCCGATTGATAAGGATGTAAGCCAATTAACTTTGTAATGTGATATCCTTTTGTTCCACATCGGGGGCACGCCCATTCCTTTGTGTGCTACTGTCATGCCGCCAGAGAGAGGTGTAGAACAGTGGGCTATTATCCTTTGTGGCCTGACCAGAATGCTGGCCGGGAGTGTAGAACAATGGGCCATTGCCCTTTGTGCCCTGATCTCAATACCGCCCGGTGGAGGATTAGAACAATAGGCTATTGTCCTTTGTGTGCTGGTCTGAATGCCTGCCATGCACAGGAGTAGAACAATGGGTTATTGTCCTTGCACGAGGACAACAGGGTATTGTTCTCGTCGCTAATGGAGGTGGCTCTTTGTGCGCTACTGATACCGGCAGCCGGAGATCGTTGAACAATGGGCTATTGTTTTCGTCGCGTGCCGCCACCATCGCCCCCGCAAATCGATATAGGGGATAATTGTGTTAATCAATCAGGTAATGTTCGTTAATGCATATAATCATCTAACATTACGAGGGGCAGTATTTGTATTTTGAGCCTAATAATTAAAACAAAGTAATTTGTGATTGAAAACTGATTTATTGTTTTTCAAAATATTCTCCTTTATGATCAATACGCTTTTGCATCCGTTTGAAGCATTTTCAAAGCATTTATTCCAGTCTTCTTGAGACACCTCCAAAAGATAGTTTTTGAATGCATCAACGGGTTCTTCTGCCAACGAAAATCGTTTTCCACGCAATTTATTCTTGCTGTGCGGGAACAAAAAGAAGTCATCGGGTGTCAAATCAATACTGTATGGCGGATGACCCATCAATTCGATTTTTTGAGCCTTCAAATATTCTACGGCACTTGTTGGTTTTCCTTACTTCACCGAAGACTTCCGGCAAACAAATAGTTGTATACCATTCGGCATTGACCGTTTTACGTTCCTCTAAAGGCACTGTTGCCACAAGGTCAGTTTTGTTGAAAGAGCAGGCGACCAATTGCTTCGAGTGCGAACAACTTTTGTTGGATTTGCTTTATCTTGAAACACACCTACAGTCGACTGCTGTTTACATTCCGGCTCATACGCATAGATCCACGATTCGTCACCTGTTACAATCTTATATACGACTTTTGAGGCATCGCCATTGTATTTCTTGAGCATTTTTGTACACCAATCGACACGAGCATCTTTTTGAGATTGCGTCAAATTATGTGGGATCCTACGAGAACAAACCTTTTTCACGGCTAAATAATCATGCAATATTTTATATATGCTGGTGGAACCAATACCTAGGGTTGCCTCAATCTCACAATATGTAGCATGACGATCTTTCATTATTAGTTTTTGCACAGCACCAATGTTTTCTGGCACAACTGACTTTGAACGACCTTCACGAACTTCATCATTGAGCGAGCGGCGGCCACGATTGAATTCATTATACCAGCGTTTCACAGTGGCAAAGGATGGAGCTTCGTCGCCAAATGTGGAAGTCAGTTGATCGATGCACTCTTGTCTTGATAATCCACGTCGAAGGCCGTAACAAATCATTGCACGAATATTTTCACAAGTTAATTCCATGTCTTTGTTGACACACAATTTTCAAGTTAGTGTAAACAAAACAAATGACGCTCTATTGACAAAATGTTTGAACTAGATGATGGCAAAAAATGTCAAAATTTCCACTGAAAACGTCAGATGGCACTTACAACATTGAAAAAGAATCAAGGATTTATACTGCTAGCGTCCCAGCTTCGTGCCTCTAAAGGGGCGACGCAGGCCCTGGATCGAAGTATCCCCACCGCATGTCTTTTGATTGATTAATGTAATTAAACGCTGCTCGTCGATCGATGAATACAATTAAGTATTTTTAATTGATTACTGTAAATAAGTGTATATGAATTGACTCGCGCACCTGGTTGCCATCGTATATGTGTGTGTGTTAAGGTGATTATTACGCGTGTATAACTATTACGACTAATAACACTAGTTTAATTCTGCTTTTAAGGGAATATTATATCACTTAGGTGAATTAAGAATGCATGACTGAAAGGACGAAGTTAGCGTAAATAGCTAACACAAGACGTTAACGAGTGATTCTTTCACTGAAAACCCGAGCGCGCGGTACATTTCCTTTAGGCGCTCTAACGCTAATGATGTCTCTTCCTGACCGGTTCTCTCTTCACCTAACATCCCCTCCACCGCGCGACAGCCGCTTTCCTTACAGCGTTCTAGCGGACAGCGATGGAGGTTCACTCTTCCGGCCTGCGAGGAAGAAGGCGGAAGTCGGCCATTTTAAGGGTTATACGCAGAGGGCGGCCATGTTGGCTCCCGAGGAAATAACTAGCATAAATCATTTGAAAGGGTGATAACGAGCTTCGCGCTTCAAGTTATTTTTTTCTAAGATTTGTTTACATGTAGGGTTGGCTCTGAAAAATAGATGGATAAATACGGATTAACATTATATTTAAATAATACAAACGTTATTAATAAACAACTAATGAACTAAATAAATAATGAAATATGGAGAGTACCCTAAACAAAACATTCCCTTTTGATGCTCTTTAATTAACACCAGTTAAAGATAAACTCTATTTTTATTCCCGTAACAAAAATGAAAAGACGACTGTAACAGACTCATGATTGTTCAGAAATGCAATGTCTAAAGCAGTAATGAATACCAGCGGGAAATCGAACTCAGAACTCAAGCTAAAAATACCTGGACTTTCAAAAATGCATTCATTTCTTAGTAAATATATAAGTATCGCAAAAGGGTGTAAATAACATAGAGAGAGGACATCTAAACATTTCCCCCTTCGAAAGATATGTTGACTACTCCAGCAGAGAGATTGAACCATTACGAAGACTTCAAGTATAAATTTGATATTCGTTTTAAAATCTTTTTTCTAAAGACGCACACCAGTGGTCTTCGAGAAATTTGACAATGAGTTATTCAGTTTTACACCCCTATACACCCTTAAAGAGGGTAAACATGGTCTTTGGAAATTCCAGTTTTGGGGCCATCCGCACTTACAGCTTAAGGGATGGGATTCCCGAGGAGAGATAACATCTACAAGCGAATGTTTCAAATTTAACACTTGAGTGGGTTTTAGCAATAAAAGTCTTCAAAAGAATTGCCCAG